>OX465274.1:0-1293333 GCA_949987645.1 Tachina grossa | reverse complement strand
ACATTCGAAAAATCAACATTTTGAAAAAACCGACAACCGTATTGTGAAAAAACCGAGTTTTAGACCCGGTTGAAAAACCGAGTCGATCATCCTAGTATAGATGTGTACATGTACATGTACTCACTTTGGTAAAACTATTTATTTTTTATTTTATTAGATATTTTTGCAAAATGAAAAATTCTTTGTCTTGGCAACACTGTTTATAATTTATGTATGTATAGATATATATTATACGCTCGTGTATATCTATGCATATGAACGTACATAATTAATTTCGATAAACTTTCTAATCACATTTGCCACCAAAAAATTGTAAACAAATGTTGACGTTTTTGTTGCATGAATAAACTTTTTATTTTTATATCTTTATTTAGTATTAAAGCAAAATAGATTTTTCTTACCGCACATCACAACACTTTTTTTAGTTTGTATCTACACATCTTTCTTTCTTCATTAACAAAATTTGTTCTTGATAAATGTCAAATAAAGGTCAATGAAATTTATTCTACATAAGCGGCAAAGTGTGGAATGCGTTTTGTTTAGAAACAAAAAAACAAAGAGAATTCCCTTCTTTAAACAAGTTAAAATACTGTTTTTGATTATTTATCAGTAATAGACATTATATACATATTTATTTATGTATGTATATAATCCACACTATACATATTTATGTTGTATGTATATATATATATACATATTTACATACTTATGTACTGAATTGATAATTATGATCAATTTAATTCCACTGTAAGTTTTATCTAAGTAAATACACATGTTGATACTTTCATTAAATAATCTTCTTCACATACATACATAATTAGAAAGCGGGTTGGTAATTTTTGTTCACTGTTACTTTCATTTTAACATTATGTATAATTTTAATTATTTATATCATCACCTTTTATAAACCTGCAACCCACCAACAACAAAACGATTTTAAAATAATTCCTCTTCCGACCAACAATTGTTGGCGACGTTAATTCACATGAATATAAAAGAACACAAGCAGATTTGTTCAAAAATTTCATTAGCGTAGCCGAAAAATATCTACGGACTTGTGTTCACCAATATCATACATACATCTCTATTGATACATAGATACATATGTATGTTTGTATGTATGTAAATAAATAAAACGAAACCCAACAAACACGTACATTCGCAAAGGTATCTAGGGTTTGCCAAGAACCGTGGAAATTAGAAAACCGCGGTTTCGGTTTTAAAAACATGCATGTATATATATATGTATGTATGCTGGAAAGATAAATGATGATTTAAAAATAATCATTCCTATCGTGAAAAACAAATGGAATTTTTCTTCACGTGAAATTTTCATTTCCCTCGAAGAGAAAAATGCTATCTTGAATATCCCTTAAAATTTTTTCACCGCTATCAATCCACGTGAATGTAAAAAAGGGAAGAATTTTTGTAAAGCTTAAAAATTAATTGAAAATCGGACAAATTTAAGTTTAATAAAATAATCACACACATTTTAGGTTATAAATGAAACTTATTTAACTTTAAAGTTGTACTCATGAGGTGCTTCTGTTGATTTAGATATTTTTTTCATTAAATATACCACCGTGGTGCACCACCATGAAATTTATTGTCTGTGAACCAAAGAGATTCATGCCAAGGTGTATCTAACTAGCTGGCAGCACTACTTCAGCTGATAATTTTTTGCTCGAAGTGCTTTGTAGCTGAAGAATGTCAAAAACTTCTATTTTGTTTTGGTTTTAGTACAATTATTTTTGTGCTTTTTTTTCATGCTCTTTAAAAAAATGTGTTGTAGGGAAGTATTGTCCTAAAAATAAATAATTTTAACTTTTAATATATAATTCGAAGAAAAATATCGAATTTATTCGATGCAATAATTCAGTTCGCCTGCGAAAATAAAAAGAACAAAATCAAGGGAAAAATTAAAAAAACTCACGTGAAAAATAGTCTGTCTTATCGTAGTTGGTGTATTTCAAATACTACTACGACTGTTTGGTAATAGATTAAAGAAGACTTAAATATTTTCTCTTTAATCTATTACCAAACAGCTGTAGTCATATTTGAAATACGCCAAGCATAAAAAGGCAGATTATTTTGATAAGTGGAATAAAAAAAGGGAAAATATTTCTGGGAAAAATTTTTCGAAGGAAAAAATTGTTACTATAGGGGTGATAAATTTTCTCTGGTTTGTATTCAATTCAGGTACTTATATTGAAAAAGGAACATTTAGTAGTGAGTATGTGTATAAAAAGCTTGATTAATAAAACTTCAGAAACGTGAAAGCGTTCAATGTTCGTTTAAACGAAATCTTATTTTTGTGCAGAAGTTATCAGCGGTAGAAAACAATATTTCGCTTTCAGTTGAAGATGGCTTTATTGTATTATTACTTGTGAAGCAATAATATGTTGGTTGTTTTGTTATTCGTTTTTTTATAAAGTACAAATTCTTGTCAAAGAACGTTAAACTTACCGTCTTTTTGGTTAACACCTGCTAGAGCTTTTTTGAAAACAGATTATAGTTCTTCCTGCAAATAATTGTTATAATTTTCTTAAAATTTTACAAAATAATGGTAAAAACCTGATAGAGACGTGAGTTTTTAAGGTGTATGCTGTCTTTCAAATTTGCTTAATAAAATTTTACTGATTCCTACATTACAATGCTTAACTAAAGGTAAGATTAATTTATTATTGGAACAAATGCAGATTAGCGAAGCAGCTCCAAACAAAATAAAAAGTAGCCTATGTGATAGAAAATTTAAAAATAAGAAGAAAGTATTAAAAAAAAAGTTGGCGCCGACGCCTATTTTCCGAGTTATGGGGGGCTCTGAGCTTTCTACAGAAAACATCCAAAAAATCTCAACAAAAAAAAATCTAACAACACATACATATGCAGATTGTGTTTTCTCTTTGAATTTCTGAATGTGATGGGTCAATATTTGAATCAACTAAGAGCTGTGCAGAAAATCATTAACAAGCAGTGCCGTTTTGTGAAATATAATGAAGTACAATACATTTAATTTGAATCAAGAGAGTTTTTCAATTATATTTTAATGTTAATTTTATAACTAGTACATTTTGTTAAAATAAATACAAAATCGTTTATTTTACTTAAAAACTTATTACAAGTTAGATATTTTACTTAATCTTATTAACAATTGAAAATAACTGAACATTTTGACTGCACGGAAAATCATTTTAATATTTTAGTTTTTTTTTTATCAACATGCGTAAAAAGTTAAAATATATATTTTTTTCGTAGAACAACTGCATTTGCATTTAAGCTTAACTTTACGGTTAACTTCTGAAATAACTACAAAAAGTTAATGTAAAACTTTTTTGAGCGAAGTACTAAAAATATATGTGTATGCATGTATGAATTTAGATGAAAGAACTATTTGAATGAAAAGCAAATATTTATTTGATTATATTTGATTTTCAAAACATTCGGTTTTTAAAAGCTTTCTGTTTTTTGTAAGTCGCTATATATACATAAAGCAGCTCTGGAGTGAAAATGCAGCTTTTAAATCATCGATATTGTTTTTTGTTGTTTGGCCCTTAATTGTTCTGTGTATCACACGCACGGATTAATCAATTTACATCATCAACTTCTCCACAAAAGCCATTAAAAATTATTAATAACTCACTAATAAATGCTTTTCTCGATTGAACCCATGATACAATTATAACAGGTACATGCACAAGCCCAGCCTGTTAATGTATACAATGCAAATAGTTGTCAAACTTTGTTTACAAGATGCGAAAATGTTAGTGTATGTGTGTGAATAATATGATTACAGTGTTGCCAATGAATTTACACATGGCTGTGTCTCCAATTACACATCGAAGAAAATTACACTACACATCTTTTGTTTAGGTTAAAATTAAAACAAAAACAAATAAAAATAGAACCCTAAGTAGAATTGCACACAGATCATACATGAATTTAATTACATGGCCTACGTATGTGAGTAGAAATTACACACTGTCTAACTACACAAAATTTGGCAACACTGAATAACTATAATCATGCAGGAATGCCGCGTCTGCAATTGTACTTTAGTTACCCTGTAATTATTATTTTTAAAAACAAAAGGCATCTGTTTCTGACAATTATTCATTTGTTTATACCAACAAAATGAATGTTTTTTGGTGTTGTAATTTTGTTGTAGTCGTGCATGTACCTAGTATAATTGTACCATGATTGAACCCAAATATAAATGCATAAATCTCTTTGGTTCAAAATATTGAGAATCTCGCATAATATAGTATAGCAAGCAACAAACGTTTGAGCTTGTGCTTGCTGGGATGTGTGTACATGTGGCGGCAAGGCAGTTTCGTTTGCATAGTGTGGATTGGCATAGTTGCCAGACGGTTAAAATTTATATATGACTTTTCCAGCTGTTTTTTCTCGACGTGGTATTACATAGCGTCTATACCTGATATTAAATCTGATATAATATGAGAGAGAACGTCGGCAGAATGAGAAGAAAAATATATTTATATTAATATTAATATCTATGTAGGGGAAAACGTACACTTGTACATATCATAATATTTTATAAATATCAGGCAGCCGTGCAGTGAACATCTTTGTTTATTTGAATAGTAATGTGTATTTCATAAAAATTTTGCAATTTCCTTAATACATCGTGTATAATTAAAGCATTTCATCACTTTTTTATCAAAAAATATTCATTTTCATTTAAATTCACAAAATTCTCTTCTCGTATCTATGTATGTGTGCGTTTTTTGACACTTGATATCATAATATTGTTTTCTAAATATATATTACGAAAACAATATTATAATTTCTGATATAATATTAATACATATAATACTAATATTGCAGTCCACACGTAGTATAATTCGCTCTGCTATGAAATTTGACGTTTGCTCATAGAAATATATTTGATATTATATCAGGTATAGACGTTATGTTACATGCCGACCACACCAGCAATAATCTTGGCAATTATTGCCGTGGCAACTGTCAAGTTCGATTGCAGACACAAGATATTAGCGTGTGGACCGTATGAATATGTATTCAAATATATATTCAGCAACAAATGTTAAAATACATTGCTGAGCAACAATCTCTTAACACATGCTGTCAAATAATAAATTATTTTAATTTTTTTTCAACGTAAAAATAGAAAACATAACTACATAAAACCAATAAAAGTTCAATTTAAAATTAGAAAATGATAAAATGATTGACAATTTAAGTATTTATGTGAATAAAAAGTAAATATATTTGAATATACGTGTTCACCACCTCCAAATACATTGTTGAACACAAGCAATCTGACGTCATAATTCTGCCGGCGTTATAGCTTGTGTTTAGACACATCAAATTGCTGGTGTGGTCGTAATGTTATAAACAATGTTGCCAGTAGTCGCAGAAAATAATCGACTTTTGTTTATTTAAGTTTTGAAAGTTAATTGTAATAGGTCACAAATTATATACAAATTATATATTAAAACTAACAACAGAGAAATGAAAAAACAAAATTCTATTTAAATACGAAATTATATTTTCGAGTGCATATATAAATAATACCTCAACAATAGTTATATGCCCAACATGTTGCATTCAAATTCTTAAGTTTTACGAGCGTAGCATATGTGTTTGTATATGTGTGTGTTTATTGATAACGTCTACATGAACATCATGTAGTCGTATTAAGAAGAACTTCGTTTAGTTTTCATGCATATAAAACATATACAATACATAGTTACATATCATTTAATAAATAGTAAAGAAATATGCGTTCTGACGCTCTTTTTATTTAATAGAACGTGTTTTTATGCAATATTAGTTATATCGACTTAAAAATTAGAAATCTTTTGAATGTAAGAAACTATAAGTTAGACAGGATGATAAAAATTTTTTAAACTCAAAATGTTTTCACATTCCTAACGGAAACGAGGCACAGGATACATATTTCCCCTAATTTCCTCACACTTGGCAGCTTTGTGTTGTGAAAGCGGAGTATTGCAAGTTTGATATTAATTCGCCTTGCTGCTGATTGCTCATGCACTGCATTTCCATGGTGTCGATAATATCGTTTAAATAGTGGTTTGTATATTTACTAAACATTTTGTGAGTGGATGTAGTCCACATTAAAATCCACTGTGTAAAAATGTGTACATATCGTAGAAATTTTGTGGGTCGATTATTTGCAGTGATGCCTATTTAGCCATTTTCATCACAATTTAGCCGGAAGAGAAGTGAATTTAGCTATTAGCTATTTTTTAGCCATTTTTATTTGAATCTAGGTATTTTTTCCAAACATGAAGTTCGTTTGGTGATTTTTCATAAAATATTTATATTTGCAGCAAAGGAACACTTATTTACTACCAAAAAAATACAAGTAATATATTATGGTTTTTGCATTAATATCAATAAATCCAGGTTCAAACTTGCAATTTTTGCTACCGCAACACATACACCACAAAATGTTTATGTATATTTCTATTCCAATACTCTATCACATATTCAAGAATTGCTGCAACAAAAATTGCAAGTCTAAAAGAGCTTATATGAAAGAGATGGCTAAATGGTAACAATAAGTTTTGCTACTCCGTTCTTATAATCGTTGCAATGTTGTTATAAGTTGTTGAGTCTAGTTGGTGGTTTATGATATCAATCAAACAAGGGTCATTTTTTGCTTTACACGAATGAAAATAAAATATAAATTAAAGTTTAGAAAATGGAAAATAAACAAAAAGTATAAAAAAAAATTTCGCATGAAATGATTTAGTAACCCAAAAATTTAAAGACTGAATAGCAGAATATACGAGCAGTTTCTTGATTATCTGAAGAAAGATAATTTTATTTATTACTTCAATTTATTGTTTTTATTTACTTTGAAAAAGTTCCCGATTAGCAATTTTTTAGCCATTTTTTTTGTCTACGTTTAGCCATTTTTGGTAAAGGAATTCTGGCATCACTGATTATGAGTGACGAAGAAACTCACAGGCAGATTTTGTGAAAAATTTCGTTCCTAAACGTTTCAAAAATACGTTTCAAATAATATTTTTTCCATACAAAATTTCGTTTGTATTTACAATATTTGGCCCAATTTATGTTGCAAAGTTAGCAACTATATTACCGTTAACTGACAAATTTCAGCTAAAATTGATAATGGGCATACAGATAATGCTTCCAATTAATTAAGAAATTCATTAAGTACACTGTACAATACTAGCGCAATGAGAATTACTGGCCTATGTGTGTGATTTCTTTATACATATGAAATATATTTCAGTTGATTTTTCTTTAAGTCTAAAATTGTTAATTTTTCGAATTAGTAAAATAAGTTAGAAAGGCTAAGTTTAATTTGTTATTAATAGTTCATAGGTTTTATGAATTTATAAGCTAAATTGGCAATTCCGGCTTTAATTTTATTGTTTAGTTTCTGTTTTGCTCTTGCAATTTTGCACAGGTTGGTGAAATCATTGGCGCATTGCCATAGTCAAAACAAATCATACTTTATGAGTTTAAAACCAGTATTTTGTATGGCAATACTGGTTTTAAACTCTTAAAGTGTACTTTGTTTATGACCATGACTAAGCGCTATTATCTTCAACCAGTGGCAGTCTCCGCTTCATGAAATTTCGGTTTCGTACAACATGTTCTACATTGTAGTTAAGGTAGAATTAGTAAAATCGTATCGTGATGTTGAGTGTCAGCTGACAAAAATCGTACCATGTAAAATGCATGTTACTAGTTATAAAATATGTGGTGGTAGCACTGCTGACGTAGGAGTCTGCAGAAAACAGATTTTTCTGTAGCGAATGTCAAAAACGCCGCATTTAATGCCAGACAAAAAAATGTGCTATGCAAACTGTTACATTTTCTATAACTTGTGCACAAAGTTGAACGATACGACAAGCTGTAAATGTAGAATGATACGATTTTACTAATTCTACCTTTAGTTATAGGCTAAGTTCGCTATAGCCGTAGTAAGTTTTTTTTTATAATTTAAAAAAGTTGCATAACAAAAATACAAATCTTTTAATAACATACTTTCTCTTAGGCATTTTTAAGCTAAAAGAACAGCATTTTTTAAAAATATTAAATAGTAACACTTTTTTAAGCGTATACATTTATTTTCATGCAGTTTTGTTAGCAGAAATTAAAAAAAAAACTGTTATAAATGCAAAAAAGTCTACTGATATACTTTTTAAGCAAAAAGGTGCATAAAGACGTGTTTATCCAACAACAAACATTGTACATACATATGTATGTATGAACATATATGTATCTACTTCGGTATTTTTATAACGTTAACCAAAAAATGGTTCGCCAAATAATTGTAACTTTATAGGAGAAGGTAAAAACATAATAGAAACTGTAATATTCAATTATTCAATATAATATTCAATATTCAATATTTTTAGCTGAAAAAATTAAACATTTTCTTTCGTAAAAAAAATTTATTTTTTCTTTCTGTATATATTAAACATATTTTATATGTGTAATTATTTTAGGTTTTATGTTTTAAAAATTACATGAATTAATAAAAATATTTCATTCCATAAGAATTAAAAATACTGAAATTAGGCCCGATCAAGAAATTATTCCTGGGGGCTAATTAACGCACTCGTTATCGAACGAAATTACGAAATACTTCCATATAAACTCTATTGAAATATTTCGTAATTTCGTTCGATAACGAGTGCCGTAATTTGCTTCCTGTTTAAATTCATTCTAGTTAAATTATGTTTAAATACATACATATGTATCATATAACTACTTATTAGTGATGTAACGAATGTCAATTTTTGATATTCGCGAATACGAATACGAATATTTGAAACGATATTCGCGAATACGAATACGAATATTTAATGTGACATTTATAGACATTAAATTAGGGTTCTATTTACGCCTGCAATATGAAATATTAAAACATTTTTATGAAAAAGAACTTCATACTCCTGTTGGCGTTTTTTAAAGTTCATAAAAACTAACCAAAAATTTTAATGATCGTCAGTACATAATATTTGAAAATGATGCGAAGCACAAATTTCTATAAAAAATTTAATGGGTTCGTTCAAACGAATATTTAACAATGGCCGCATATTCGGCAAGTCGAATACAAATACGAATATTCGTGCATCACTACTAATTATGTATAAGCTAAACCGAAAACTTGATAATTTTGCATAATATATAGAATATAATATTGTTTTTGTTTTAAATTATTAAAGAAAAAACTAAGAAAAATCAACTGACATTGTCGTTGAATTTAATTTACCTAACAATTATTTCTGTATTATTTACATATATATCGAGCATTTGCTACAAAAACAAAACTAAAGTTTTGACTTCACTTGCAACTTAATAGTAATATGAAATGCAATTTTCCTCTCAGGAAATTTTAACAACATACATACATACATATGTACATATATAAAGACCGATATAACGATTAATTCTGTAATACTGTTAACTAAAAAAGTAAAATTTTTTTAAGGGTTAAATATGCAAAAGAAACTCTAGAGTTACAGGTGTGTGTGTCTGTGTGTGTGTGTGTGTGTGTGTTCATAAAGATTTTAATTAAAAATGCGTTCAATTTTGAAACAAAGAAATTTCAGCAAATAAATAATGTGTAAGAGCACTCTGGATGGTTGCTCTTAAATTTGTTACTGTAGCTTTAACGTATGGACATGTGTATGTATTTTATGTTTAACCCACATTCATTTATAAATGGTAAATTGTTTTTGTGTTTATTTATTTTTTTAATTTTTCAATGAAATGTTTTATTTTTAATTACTTAAATAAATTCCATTACATTATTGAAGCGTATTTTATTTATATTGTGAAGATTGTTTTTTTTTCTCTGAAAAAGTGCGCCATATAAATCCATTCATACATACATACATATGTATATATGAACACTACAATCCCATATGTACATACATACATATTTGTGTGCAGATTAGAGAGCTGCGTAAACAGTCGTGAAATGTAAAAACGTCATGATTTTTAAATGTATTCACGTCGCATGTATTATACTAAACCAATAATAAATGCTGTCTTACTATAAGCGAAGCACTATGGATGTATTGGTGTATGTGTATATCAGTTGTAACAAGCGATGTCGCAAGACAGCTTGCTTGTAACAAACACTAAAAAGAAGTACTGTTGATTAGTGTATGCTTGTTATTTTTCATATTGTACGTTTGAGTGTGTGTGTAATATGTAGATGGTAAGCTATTATGTGATTAACCACATACAACTAATGTTAATGCATGTGTGTGCCTTTGCATGTGCGCAGAAAAATAAAAGATCATACACACATACATGCATGACGTTTGTACACGCGCTTATGCGTAGAAAGAAGCTAGTATCACAAATTCTTCCGTCACGAAGTGTTTTCTTCTTTACTCTTATACCTACAATACTCAAACAAATTTCTTGCAAACAATGTTGTTAACGTTTGTTTTATAAGATTTCGCTTTAGTAAAGCATTTGAAAAATCCCTCATTTCTTGAAAGTTTTTATAAGATGTCTTGTGCAGGAGACTAGTGCAGATCTATTTGTGTATTTAACGTGTTGGTGTTAAAGACGTGCATAGTTCGAATTGATTACGAAAGCTTGGCTGTTAACTTCAGTGTTTCATTTACAGATCTAGGCGCACGGCAGTGCGCCAGGCCAAGTTCTGGCCAATGCACGTAGTGTGTATATTTACAGGAAGCCATTCGAGCTGTTTTTACCCCCCTCATAACTTTGTTCCCCGCGACCTTAAAATTATGAAATTTAAATGATAATTAGAATAAATTCGTGTAACCTCATATGCAAAGTTTGAAAGTTTTAGAATGAAAGGTTCCGGAGATACGGAGGTGCAAAAAGTGCATATTTTAAGACATACTCACTGACTCACTGACTCATTCATCAATATTATGAATCACTTCCGCTATAGCTAGAGATCTGAAATTTGGTACACAAGTAGATCTTGGTGAGCAATAAACTAGAAAAACCTAAAAACCCGAAAATTTTAACCATGGGGGCGGGGCTACGCCCATAAATATTAAAATGTGTGCTAGTGAGCTGAAATTTGCTACAGAACTAGGTCTAGGTGGACAATAAACCAAAAAAAACTTTAAAATCCGAAAATTTTGGCTAGGAGGGTGGGGCTACGCCCATAAAATCTAGAATTAAAAAAGCAAATCTAAGGTGCTTAATGGAAGCTATTTTGTTGAAATTCAGCATACATACTGCGATAGGGTAAGCCTAAAAATTTTTCATTAAAAAAGTGGGCGTTGACACGCCCATACCATTTCAACTTCATTTTCGTGTACTACGCCTCAGCATATTTAGATACACTATTTATATATGTATTATTATCCGTTTGCAACGAAACTTGGCACAAATAATAAACACTGGCCGAAAAAATCTTAAGTTTGGAAAAGTGGGCATGGTTGCGCCCATAAATATTAAAAATTAAAAGTTGCGCTGAAGAGCTGAAATTGGATACACGAGTAGGTATAGGTGAGAAAACAACAAAAAAAACCTGAAAACCCAGAAATCTTAGTCAGAGGGGAGGGGCTGCACCCATTAAAATTAAAAATTAAAACTTGCGCGTATGGGCTGAAATTTGATACACAAGTAGGTCTAGGTGAGAAACCAACTAGAAAAATCTGAAAAACCAAAATATAATACTAGAATGGGCGAGGCTACGCTACTATTGCTTGAACCTGAAAACTTACAGCCTTATTTATAATCTTATTAAGGCTTTTTAAGCCTTAAATTTTAAATTAAAATTTCTTATGAAAATTTGTCTCAAAATCCCTTAATAAAGCCTTAAAAAGTTTTATAAATAAGGCTGTTAATATACAGCTTCTAACTTAAGCCATTTTAGTGAAAACTTGCATATACGTTACACGTATACAAAACTTTAAACTATCACCTACAAAAGTGGGCGTGATCACTCCCATAAAATGTTGGCCTTGTGCTTAATCTACTTCGGTCAGGCATATTTTAGAAGAAAGTTAGCATGAATTATAAGCGCTGCTCACAGAAATATTGTGAGTTTAAAATAGTGGGAAGGGTAATGCTCATAAAATTATAAGGTAAAGTTCACGCTAGAGAGTTGAAATTTTATACGCAAGCAAGTGCAGATAAGTAAGCTAATGGAAAAATCTTAAAACCAAGAAGTTTTATCCGCTAAAACTCTAATTCGCACTAGAGAGCTGAAATTTGGTACACAAATTAATCTAAATCAGAGATCACTAAGAAAAATCTAAGAAACCAGAAGTTTCAATCAGGGATTGGGAAAAAGCACTGTAAACTCAAAATTAAGTTCAATTTTATTGGAACTTTTCATACAGATTGCACTTTTCCAAAGTAAAAATTTCTTGTTTTGAAAATCTTAGCTTTTTCTTTCATGTACTTCGGCTTAGCAGTTTTTAGTCTATTACTCATATATTTCTCATTAGGTTTTTCCTACGAAACTTTACATGAACCATAAGCACTAGTAGAAATAAAAGTCGGCGGGGCCAGGCCCATAAAAATTTTAAGTAATATTATACTGTAGAAAGCTGACATTTTGTAGACAAATAGTCCTAATTGATTTATTCAATCGGAAAATCCAAAAATTAATGCACCACCTACCCCATTGAAACTTTGCATGCACATTGGGCATATCCTTTTGATTTATGTACTTCGGCTAAGCAGACTTTAATATGTTAATATATTGAGAAAATAGCCGGGATCACTCCCACTAAAATTTATGCTGTATTTTACATGTTTCTTTCCAACCGACTCTTAATAAATTGCATACACACTGGCGACCCGTTGCAATAACACAATAATTCATTTTTACTCACGCTCTAACCCATTATTTTATGTAACTTTGCCATTTTTAAGTGGCAAAGTGATCATGAATAGAAATAAAACACACTAGAAATTTTAAATTTAAAAAGTCTTATCATAGAAAATTTTTCAAAAAGTAGTCAGGTCCGCACAAAAACATAAATGTGAAAAAAGGTCAAGTTCCAATCAAAAATTTCGGTCATTAAAATTAGTGAGATTAAAATTTTGACCAAGTTCTTGTTTGGTACAATACCTATCACTGAAATATGCTATGCATTATATAATTTTGTAATCGTAGGGTTGTTATATAATTTCTAGATATTCTGCTAACTTGGCAATATTCTTAACTTTCTAGAAAAGGAGAGAATAATGTATATTTGTTCATTTCTTTATATCCGTAAAAATGTTGTCAAGTTAGCAGAATATCTAGAAATTATATAACAATTGAAAATTGAACTTGGCCTTTTTTCACATTTATGTTTTTGTGAGGATTGATATTACTCGTATTACTTACTGTATTAAATTCGATGTAAGCCAATGTTTTACAAAACAGTGCATACGGGTGCACTATTTTTATGTAAACAGATATAAAGAGAATAGGAGTAACACCCTAGACACACAATGTTTTTTTTCCAACATACAAATAGTACTTATTTCATCGTTTTACACTCCCATACCCGTGTAAAAAAACTTCTCTACTAACTGTTTATAACATAAATACGAGTACTTCTAAGTTCTTATTGATCTTTTATTTTATATGCATATACATAAATATCGAGTCATAACCGCTAAAATAGCTTAAGCGACACATTTTTTTGGACTTTGTTTTTTTTTACGATCACAAGTAACCCATTTTTGGTAAAAAACGCAAGTTCGAAAATTGTGTCGCTTAACCTTTTTTTTTAGCGGTTTCATGTACGTACATGTACATGAAAGTCATACCTATTGGGTATTTTTCTTTTATGTTTTGGTAATATATATACCTTATTGCATACTCCTGCACATGTTTAGTTTGCATTTTTATTAAAAACTACATACTTGTTGTCTGTTGAATATGAAGGACTCAGTGCACATTTACATATACATATGTATATGTACGAAATACTTAAATAAATTGATTGCGTGTATTTATGTATGTATGTATTTGCGTAAACTCATCCAAACACAAACACACACTTATCCACGCACACATGCAAGAATACTTTCACAAATAATTGTATGTATGCACTTAATTAAATTTGATTTGCATAAAAATAATTTCAAATTGATTGTTTATTTAACAAATAAAATTTCACAAGGACAACAACAACACAGCAATAACATTCCCATCGACAGTAGAACAGAAAAACATCATAAGTGTACCGAGTCAGATATTCATAAATACATATGCATACACATATTTACATATTTACATACACACACATGTGTATACGCTGAAAATGCCGAAGTTATTATTGTTTAAGTATATGCAAATAAAATTGTTGCGCTTATGTACATATATGAAGCATTTCGTATACAGAATATTATTTACATTATGAAATTTTTCATAAAATTTGATGCATGAAACTTTTTTTTATGGAGAAGCAAGTCAGATCAAAAAACTTATGGTACGAGTAGGTTCGCAATTATTCATGTAATCAATTTAATCTAAAAGAATCATTTTCCTCATTTAGCAACTTATACATAATTTTTTTAAATTTTAGGTAATGTGATTTGTAAGCGAGTAACGAAATTTGGTAATCAGCAAAGTAGGTCATTATATGGCAAGTAGTTCTGATGGTAATGTGTAATTTTTTTCTGGGTATCTATCTACTTGGGTAGATATTCTTATTAACATCAGCTATTTAACATGAATTTTTAATGAAATGGAATACGAGAAATGATTATATTGTCTATACACTTTTTGATTCACATACATTTAGTTTTATGTTATTAAGTAAAGGCGATAAATATAATTTGGAGTGATTTTCGATATCGTACATTTAGGGCCATTATTACAACTTAAAGATAGTTAAAAGTAGGATTTTATCGGACGTATAAAAACTTTATCATTTGCAAAATTTTACTTTAACCTAAAGTGAGCGATAAATTACAGGCAAGTTTATCCCACCGGGTAAGTTAAATCCAATTTGCAACAATGGAAAGCTTTTTATATTTCCGACAAAATCCTACTTTTAACTATCTTTAAGTTGTTATAATGGCCCTTAATAATTTTTGGTTGCAAACTGTTGCTAGTGTATTGTTCGATTTAAATCAGCACTTTTTAAGAGCGTTCTTGAATGATTTTCAACCATGTTCGTTATATAACAAGTAGCAACCGGTAGTTGCATTCCATAACAGCAAAATGGAACACTCCCTATTAATCACTAGTGCTCACCAGCGATGCCAACTATTTATAATCCAAACGCGCTACTACCCTTCTTAAAACGCGCAAAAAAACGCGCTATTTTCTACGCGCTAAATTAAATTTCAATAAAAGAAGATGTATGTATTAGTACTCGTATCACAATTAATTTTTCAGATTTTGCAATATTGCTTCCTCGACATTATGTTTTAATAAACTAAAATCATTTAATACAGAATCAGAATCGCCTTCCAAATAATCAAAATCCTTCGTTTTTACTTTTAATTTATTTGTAAAACTTTGTAACAACATATAAATTGTGGAATAGTTTTGCGATTCAAATGCTTTTTGTACTTCAGCTATAGTAGATGCTTTGTAAAATTTCAAAATATTTGCAATTACAGTATTAAAATGCGTTTTTAATTCTAACCAAGGTCAAGCGAATTTTGTTTGCGACAGCTGAATCATTATCTAATCTAAAAAATTTTATCAGAGTTTTTGATATTAGAAAATTGTTAAATTTATACAAAAAAAGTTAAAAAATGTGGAACTGAAATGGTATTATTGACTTTATTCAAAACGCGCTAATTTAGCGCTTTTTTTATTAAACGCGCTAAGACGGAAAAAAGCGCGCTTGTCATAATTAAAACGCGCTAAATCTAGCGCGAAACGCGCTAAATTGGCATCGCTGGTGCTCACGTCTGTCTTTGTTAAGTTCGGAAGTATGCAAGTGCCAGTATAATATAAAACTTATTTGCAAACAAATGTACATACGAATATGTCGGTACAAATATTGTTTATACTTACATACATACATGTTTATGTACTTTTATTTATACATTTCGCTTATTTGCTAAAACAATGTCATAACTAAAAAAATTTCCTAATTCCTTAAATTATTATTCATGTCGTTTAAAAATTTCATACAGATATCTCTTAACAACTTTTGAGAGCAAATAGCTTTTTTTTTATTTGAAAACTTTAAAGTCGTTTTTTTTTTGGCAAAATAGTTTTTTTGAGTTATGACGTTGTTTTAGTAAATGAGTGATATGTATCGCTGGTCACAAGTAGCAAGGCCCTAACTCAAATAACTGTAACTTTACAGGCGAAGGTAAAAACATAATAATAAACTGTACTAATGCTAGTATATACAAGTGCTTTGTAAAACTGCTTGTAAAAGAGTTATTTTTTACACTAGTTATTGCAATTAATTTTTGCGATGAGGTGTATTTGTAAGAAAAACTCAATTTCGTGAAAATAGGGACCATCCATATACGTTTTTTACTTGGCCTTGGAACTCTCCGCTCTGACTGAGTTCAAGTCGAAGTTGTCAGATATAACGATTTCGCGTCAAACTTGTAGAGTTGTGTCCAACAGCTCTTTTTGAACTAAGTTGAGAGCGTTCGAATCAAACGTTGTTTCAAACCCATTTAATTTACATTAGAGACCTGCGTAAACAGTCTTGAAATGTAAGTACGTCTTGTTTTTTAAATGTCTTCTCGTGGCATGTATTATACTAAACCAATAATAAATGCTGTCATATAATAAGCGAAAGCCGATGGATGCATTGGTTTTCGTGTATATGAGTTTTTACAAGCGATGTCGCGAAGACTTCTTGTTCCTAGCAAACAATCAAAAGAAGTAGTGTTGATGCGTGTATGCTTGTTATTTTGCATATCGTACGTCTGAGTTTATGTGTAAGATGTAGATAGTAAGCTATTATGTGGTGGTTTTTTTTAAAGCAATCGCCCACAACTAATGTCAATGCATGTGGCGTTTGTGTGTGCGTAGATCATGTATCCAACTTCAGTATGTATGTACACGCATGACGTTTGAATACGCGCCCATGCGCAGAAAGAAGCAAGCATCACATATTCTTTCGTCACGAAGTATTTTCTTCTTTACTAGTAAATGAATAAAATTTCTTGCAAACAGTGTTGTTAAGCGTTTCTTTTAGAAGATTTCGCTGTAGTAAAGCATTTGAAAAATCTCTCATGTCTTAAAAGTACTTATAAGAGGTCTTGTGCAGAACTTTAATTTACATTGACGTATTTGGCAGGACTTGCCATTTTGGAATTTATTTGGCGACATATTTTTTGATTTGGATGCATGGAATTTTCCGCAATTTTGGTGGTCATTTGTTTAATTATAGCATTACTAAATCATTATAGCATTCCTTAAGACATTTATGAATTATAATGCACCATTTGATTTTTAATGGACGAAACTTTTTTTTTTGTAAACATGGGGTATTATTTTAATGATGATATTTCATCTCATGTACACAAAGTCTTGGCAAAAATGTTTACTTACTTATATACATATGTATATAGCAGCAGGAAAACAAGCTCGTATAGTTTGGTAATTCCAACCTGCGATGCTTACTTGGCGTGAATGATAAATTCAATTGTTGGTGCTAACAATTTGGCTACAATATTTCATACAAATTAGTAAGTACGTTTATAGCGAACTAATGCTATGTTCACACTTATGGTCTTAAACGTGTTTGAGGCAAGTGTTTAAAAAAACTTAACACAACCGTTCACATTACTTTTGAGATGTTTAAGGTTGAAATTTTGTCAATAAATTATTGTATTTGTAAAAAATTAATAACAGTTATGCTTTTTTATTGTTTTATTATTTTCAAACAACAAATGTGTTTGTAAATATTTGAGTATTTTTTAACTAATTACTTGTTTACCAAATAATTTTTCACGTGACACCATTTAATTACAACACAAAGTTGCCAGAGTTATCAAAAAACGGACTGAACATACTCCATTTACGTGTTTAAGGAAGTGTTTTAATCTTAAACACTTCATTTGAGATGTTTAACAAAACAAGTCAATGTATGCTAAAACATCCCAAAATCGTCGTATTTAAGCTCTTAAATACGAATGAGTCGTTAAACACGTTTAAAAACATAAGTATGAACATAGTATGAGGTAGAAATTTATACGCTTTTTAACTTTATTGATATATTAAAATCATTAAAACTTATTAAATAACTGATTATATTAATTCTTAATTAATTTGTTGTATCTGTTCTTTATGATTTTCCGCATTCCATGTTGTCAATGCGGACTTTTCTTTAACTCATTAAGAGTCATCCTGGTTGCACGTTTGTGTAAGCTACACGTGTGCTATGAAAAGCTTAAAGTTATGGCAATATGTATTTCTGACCCTCAACTATCCAAGTAATTTATGTAAATACATACATACATACATACACATGGATCTGTGTACATATGTGCGTGTGTAGTATGTTTATATGAAAAGAACGAACACACGTTCTCTTAATTACTTATATCATTTGTTGCAAGTTACTTTTGCTGTTGCTTTAACATCCCAGCAAAAAATTAAATTATTCTCAAGGAATGAAATTTTCATTGCTACCAAAGTAAGCATATACATTATTGTTTTTCATACGGGATTTCCGGGGAATTCCCGGGATTTTTTTTAATATTTTGTTATGGAAAGTTTAGTTTTATAGTTATGTAGCAAAATAGCTAAAACTATACAAAAACTAAGGCAGAGTTTACATCTGGCCAGTGATGCCAATTTAGCCATTTTTCATCCCATTTAGCCGGAAGAAAAGTGAGTTTAGCTATTAGCTATTTTTTAGCCATTTTTATTTTAATCTAGCTTTTTTTTGGCTATTTTTGCAAACATAAAATTTGTTTGTGATTTTTAAAAAAAAATTTAAACTCGCAACAAAGGAACATTAATAACTACAAAAAAAAAAAACAAAAAACACAAGATAGTAATATGTTATTGTTTTCGCATTGATATCTATAAATTCCGGTTCAAACTTGCCATTTTTGTTGCAGCAGTCTAAAAGCGCTTATATGAAATATATTGCTCAGTTGGTAATAATGATATTTGCTACTGCATTCTTATAATCGTTGCAAGGTGTTTATAAGTTGTAGGGTCTACAGTGAAACCTCTCATAACGGACACCTCCTATAACCGGACACCTCTAATAACCGGACAATTTTTGTAGATCCAAAACGTTCATTAGTTTTTCCATACAAAATGCACTCACATAACAGGACACTCTCATAAACGGATACTCTCACAAACGGAAAGAAACGCTGAAACACGGTAACAAGAGTTGCATTTAAATAGTAGGTCTTTCTTTATTCAACTCTGATACATATTTATATTAGTGTCAATGATATTGGTGATTCCCTGGTTAACGCAAATGTAAAATGGCGGAGAAAAAATTGTTTTGTTCAATTACAGAAAAATTTTATATTTTAAACGAGTTTGAAAAAGGAATATGTACGGGGCACGAACTTGTGAAGATGTAAAGTTTCTTGTGTATTTTAACAATTCATATTGCCCTTTCAAAGAATTTTTCTAGAGACGACTTTGTTGTATTCCAACAAATAAAATCATTGAAAGTCATTTTGAAACTCAACAGCTGAAATTATCCAATCTAATTTGAAGCACTCTATTCTTAAAATAATTTTTCAACTACAATAAAATCCAAAAAATGTGCAACTCTCTCATAAGCGGACACCTCAAAATAAACAGACAAAAACATTGCGACGGTGAGTGTCCGGTTATTAGTGGTTTCACTATAATTGGTGGTTTATGATATCAATCAAACAAGGATAATTTTTGTTTACACGAGTGAAAACAAAAAAAAAAAAAAATTAAAGTTTAAATGAAAGTTTAAATAACAAAAATTAAAAATTTTAAAAACCCCCAACTTTTTTCAGAAAAGATGTTATATCTTCTAAACGGCTGAACCGATTTTCTTCAAACATAGCTAAGAACCCTCTCGATCAAGTCAACTTTCAAACAAAAAAAACTAAATGAAAATCGGTCCAGCCGTTTGGCCTGTACGTGGACACGGACAGACACACAGATACACAAACACACAGACACACACTACAAACTTATAACACCCCTTTTTTAGTCGGGGGTTAAAAATAGAAAATTAATAAAAAGTATAAACAAAAATTCCGCAAGAAATGAATAGCTGAATGTACAAATGAATAGAAGGCGTAATGCAAGTATTGTAAGTTTGCACTATATGCGCAGTTTTTTGATTACCTGAAGAAAAATTATTTTATTTATCACTTTATTGTTTTTATTTACTTTAAAAAAGTTCCCGATTTGCTTTAAAAAAATAATATATGAAATTCCTTCTGGTTTTTGCTAAAGTTCATGATTTTTGCTTTCGATTTCCCTTAGCCATTTTTTAGCTAGTTTTTAGCAGTTTTTTTTGTCTACATTTAGCCATTTTTGGTGAAGGAATTCTAGCATCACTGCATCTGGCACACATGGGCTCTAAAACTTAGAGATCTTTATTTGCCAAAAGCGGAACGCAACGTTCAAATTTTAATTCTACCACAATTCGTAAAAGTAAAAACAGAAATGGACAAGAAAATAAAAGAAAACTTACAAAATAATTACAGATTCTCTTTGGTAAAAATAACGATTCTATTAATGCTTATTCTGTACCAAAGTCCTATTTCCAAAGAAATATTTTGTAAGATTTTTGTAATAATATATATTTTTTTTTTGAGTTACATCAATGCATTTGACTTTGCATTTACATATAATATTGGTATTTATGCATTACTACTATATAAAGAACATAAAAATGGTATTATTTTTTTGACTAATCGTGTAACAGTGTATTTAAAATACATTTTTACTGCGGCAAACCAATAACCACCCGACGTAACGTTTTTAAAAAACGTTATTATTCAATCGATCTCATGAATTATACTTTGTTTTTTGTTGAAATATATTAAATTTAGAAATATTTTGTATTGTTTTGCATTGGGCGGGAATTCCCGGGAAAGCGGGAATGACTTTTCGGTCCGGGAAAAGAAAAACTCTAATATACATATATTCTTTAGAAGTCATACTTAAAAATTTTCAAAAGTGTTATCAAAAATTTATAATTTTAATTTTATATACATATATATATATATATATATATATATATATATATATATATATAATAATAAATAAATAAATATATATATATATATACATATATATATATAAATATTTTCCTTTGACTTCCACTGGAGCATAGGGCGCCACAACAACAAAAGATATAGTTAACCTTTATGATTGTTTATGATAACGTAGTCCTACGGTGTTGGAATAAGTTCTTGGAATAAAAAATAGTATAAAAGACTAAGGCCGGTCCAAATACGAGTTTCGAGAAATTTAATATCGACGTACTTAATAGGCTTGCGGGACATATTATTAGTGCGGGTTACCACCACAAAGTTTCCCCCAATACCGGGACCATCCGCCAATATTAGAAGCAGTATAGATACTAGAACGGTATCTTGATGAACGCATTGGTCTTACTCTAGACATCCAACATCATTCTTCCAGCAAATTTAGTAACAACCACTATGCAAGCTTCTCCGTGATAGTACGCAGCGACTGGGTTTGCCCATAGCCGCAGCATGTCGTCCAAGAAATCAACTCATCAATCATCGGACACAACGTCAGGCCTCTTGCGGGGCTGGAACGATGCCCGTCATAGAAAATTTTATATACTTATTTGTCATAGATAGCGTCACCTATTAAGCCGCATGTGAGTAGAACGGTATATTCAACAGGCTTTCAGTCTATGAATAATTCTGAAACGTATGTCCTTTAAGTCAGAACAATTCAAGGTGACGCTGCACTTTTATCAGAGAAGGCGGGATTGTTACTTCCATTATTTAAAAGTGATACCCTTCCCTTGATAAAATGAATATCGTTTAAACATTAACGTTTATTTAAAAACTACGAGCCAGATGAATAAATTATATGGGAAAATTTTGTTGCAAGTAGTCCATTTCAACTACAATAGACCTTGCAATTCAATATTAGGTGCAGGCAGCTAATATAACGTTTGTGTATATATTCTAAAGATCAAAAGTTTTAACAGATGGGAAATGTATAGTAGATTAATAAAAAATCTATGTATGTATGTAAGTCTAAATATTCGGGCTCAACGATGTACGGATCGGAGCTGGCTGAAATTTTTATTTACCATTATAAAATATTTGCACGATTAGGTGCTGTCTATACCTGATAAAAATTTATCATAACAACTGACAAAACGTCGACAGAGCAGTTGTCAAATTTTTTTAATGTAAGCATACATGCGAAGACATTGTGGTTGTTTTATTATGATTAATCCTAAATTCCTAAGTTCAGGTGCCCCTGTGGTTGAGTGGCAGCGATGCTGGCCTTTCAGTCCAGGGGTCGTGCGTTCAATTCCCGCCACAGACCCTGGGTGCTTACCGCTTACAAGCTAATCGCTTCGCGGGTTGTGTTGTTTGTGTTTGTTCAAAAAGGAAAAAAAAAATTGTCGTCGTGAAGAAACTTTGTCACAATGCCTGCAATATTTCACTTAATATTTTTATTTGATGAAAACATCAATATTTTTCTTTATTTTTATATTTGTTTTCCTAAAATTACGTAAAAATTTTAGTTTTTGCAAATAAAGTAAAACGTCAAACAGTTTGTTTACGTTTTATTTCAAGACAAATTTGTCTGAGCTTGAACTCTGACAAAATTGTCAAGACACTGCAATAACATTAATAAATGCAGTATACACCTGATACATTTTTCTCTTGACAACGACTTGACTTTTATCATGATAGAAATTTATCAGGTATAGACTCGCTGTTATATATAAATACGTATTGTCAGTTACTTATTTCACACGTGTTCTTAATCTTTGCTTGTGGAGCTGAAATATTTTTGATTGCCGATCCATTTATGAGTTGCAGGTTTTTTGATATTCTGAGGAAGTGCTGCTTTAATGTATAAAATAATCTTCTTTTTAAAATTATCTCATAACAAGATATTACAATAGCAGAGCGAGCTTTAAATTTTATATATTTTTGCATACATAAGTATGTGTAGAATAAAATTATGGAAATATCTATTATGTACATACATATACTTATACATATGTATGTTCATATATTCTATTGTACATTACAGGCCTGCGTAAACAGTCTTGAAATATAAATACGTCTTAATTTAATTATTATTTTTCGAACTTAATTTCTTTCTATATTTATGATTTGAATAGGCTAAAGTTCGTATCGCCTTTTAAGCCAAATTACATGTGATAATTATTAATGAACGAATAACACCAAAGTTAGTTGTAAATATTCTAACAACACATAGTTGAACGGAACAGCTAGCCGTTTTCGAAGTCCACTAAACTTTCATCGTCAGCGTTCTTCTGTGTTTGGTCCACTGTGTGTGGTGTCAGTTGATGTAGATTGCTGCTTTATATACGAAACTTTTTTTGCAAATGGAATATGTGAATTGTTTTGATTCATCGCATTTCAATTTGCTGAAAGATATTTTGTAATGAAAAGCTCAACTTACCATCTCTAAATTTACAACAGTCTTACCATTGTCGTTTTTTTGTTTTACTAATTATACACTAAAATTAATTATATACTAATTATAATTTAAATATTTTCTCGTGGCATGTATTATACTAAACCAACAATAAATGCTGTCGTTTAATAAACGAAGGCCGATGGATGTGTTGATGTTCGTCTATATATTAGTGCTTACAAGCGATGTCGCGAATACTTCTTGCTCGTAACAAACACTTAAAAGAAGTAGTGTTTAAGGGTGTTTTTTTAAAGCAAGCGCTACAACTAATATCATTGCATGTGAGCGTTTGTATGTGCGCAGAAAAATAAATGATCATACACACAACTTTTGTGCAAGCAGTCTATTTTAGCGTTTGTTTTAGAAGATTTCTCTTTATTAAGGCATTTGAAAAATCCCTCATGTCTTAAAAGTTCTTGTAAGTGGTCTTTTGCAGCGGTCTATTGAGCATACGTGTGCATGTTGAATTTATTGATAAAAATTTCCCTTATTATGGAATAAAGCAATGCGATAAAAATATTCATACGTGTACATACTTACACACACACACACAGACACACACACACACACACACACACACACACACCCACACACACAGACAAGCACACATATACAGTCATGTGTATTCAAAGTAGCCTTAACGCTTAAATATATTTAATCTTGAAAGTAATAACTCCTGCACACAAAGATTTACTTATATTGTATTTTATTTCAGTCTTATCCATATTTAAAAACCTTTTTGTCCATTTTAGATTTATCACAATAGTATCTTTGGCCCAGGGAAAAAAATTACTTTTTTTTATTATTCAATATTATGAAAAGTTCTTGCCTGCAGCTAAATCCCATTATGTTAATATATTTTATTTAATATTTAATCTTGATCAAAATCTGTTGGAGTTTTTGTAAACGCAGAGAAAGGAATCAGGATTCATTTTAAATTTTGTTTGATGACGCACAATAAAAGGCAAACAATAATGTGTTTATGTCCACATGGGCACTCAAGCACAAATGTTTAAAAATTTTGATTGGAAGTGTGTACTTGCATTTACAAATATAATTGCAATTTAATAGGTAAATGGGAAATATCTGTGTCCAGACGTATACACGTTCAAAGCTGGTACCCGCGCAGGATACGATTTTATTGATTGTCTGATATACACCTGAAGAAATATTGTCGTGGTATCCCCCGACATCTTCAAAATGAACGATGCGAGGATCGCAGACCGTCAATAGCGATAACGAATATCACGAACCAGTGCGCAAATGGCCCAATTAATTAAAACCCAGTTTGATACAAACCATTTGTATTATAGATCTATTTTTGTGGATTGATTTTGGATATTAAACTTAAGAACAATTTTGTGTTTGACTAAATTGGATTTCTGTTACAAAAAGCTCTAACTATTTATTAAATTATATATTGCCATAAGGAAGGCAATAAGAAAGCAGTTTACTTGTGTCTTTATGTCAGTCCCGCAGTTGTATCTTTTTGAGATAATGGGTGTGACAATCGCGCAGTCCCTAGTCTGTGTAAGCCGGCTTTCTCTGACATTACCTTTAGCTGGTCACTCATAAAACTTATGTGTTACTACGTTATCTGTGAACTAGCAAAGGAACGGATGTGCACTTATTTATTTATTTATTAAAGAGAAGTAGCTTTGCTACAAGCAAATAAATTCAGCAAAGTGCGACTTTGACTCGCACTCGAGGAATTGCGTACGGACACTAAATGTGTAATACTATACGATCTTTAGCCTATATAATGGAATATCTTTCCTGATGTAGATAATTTAAAAAAAAACTTAAGTACCCACTAAAAGTTTTCGGTTTTTTACAATTTTTTAGTTTCTAAGCTCTTTCTTAGTTTTGGCGAATTTTTGTATTTTGGAATTTTTTAGTTTTAGCGTTTTTGAAAATTTTAAGAGTTTGCCTCTAACGGTTTCCAAGATAAAGCAAGTTATCGAAATTGCATTAACTGATAGAATAACCTTTAACTTTGATTTTTTAAATTTCAGTCTGCATAAAAATGCACTAACTATGAAAGTTTCAGGTGAAATATTTTGAGTGTAGTGATCCAATTTTTAATTTTTGTCTATGGGTACGAAGTGTTTATTTTGTTTATTTATTTTTGTACTTCAAGCAAAGAAATTTAATATTTTCCTATTACAACATTTTTTTCAAATTGGATATTTACTTAACCACCTCTTAGTCAGCTTTATACCTTTTCTTCTTTTTAAACGTTCTTACCTTTTAATAATTGACAATTGGAAAATTTTCCTGACGAACATTTTGTGATGCTGATGTGTGCAAACACTTTTTCCTTGGAAGCAAGTTCATTAGATGTTGTGAATGTGTGTAGACTTAATAGTTTGCTTCTCTTCAGAATCTTTTGTTGTTGAAGTCATTGGAAGTTGTAACTGTTTGATGTTAAATGTTTTGTGGAACAAATTGATTTGCATACTTGAGGCTCTCAACTTTTGCAGTAAGTGTTGAAATGCATTGCACTTTATATAAAAGCTTATAAAACCGATAGAATTGTATTGAGATGAAATGAAGAGGACAATAAGAAAAAAGAAACACAAGCAAGTTTTATTACGTCTCGAGTATTTTTAATGTTCATTTGTACATATCGTTACCTTAATATAGAAAGGCTCTAAATCATTATTTTTTTTTTTGAAACTCAGATTCGTGCATATTTCGATACATTAGATGGCCTTTTATCGAAACATAGGAAAAAGTCGATTTCAAAAAACTAACTAGTTAGGGCCTTTCTATACTAAGGTTAGTAATGTATGTATCCATATGCATTTATGTACGTACGTTACTTTCTGATAGTGTTTTCACACTGACATGGTTTTAATAAAAGTTGGTTTTAACGTTAAAACCAACTGTTAAAACCTGGTTTTACCATACAAATTGTTAAATTTGTTAAAACCAACTTAAAACCATTTTTGAATTGGTTTTAAGTTGGTTTTATGAAATGGAACCTTGTTTTCGCTGTGATAAATTCAGTGCCGCCAAGTTGAAATGACCGACATTAGCTGTTAATGGTTATGCCAGTGAATAACAATAGATGGCGCTTGAAAGATTTTCAAGTTAAAAATGAATGCAGCAGCAACAATAATCAAAAAATTATGGGAAAGAGTTTTTTTGGAAGGAAAACAAAGAAAATATTTGCATTGAACTCTGGAAAGTGAAAATAGACAATATGACTGACATTAATCTGTCTATAAAAAAGGTTTATCTTATAATGTTTTTGTGCATTCTTATATATAATAACTTTATTTCAAGCACATTTTCATTCTGTATAAGTTCCACAATTTAAAAAAATTTTATTTACAAAATAGAAAATAATTCCCATTTTAGAGCACATTGTGAAATCTCAGTTTTTCATACAAACAAAAACAGTTGAACAGTATGTCCAAGAAGTTTTATTAAAAAGCAGAAAAAATGCAACAACAAATACACGCATTTCTGCAGGAGATTTATTTTATTTTGAGCAAAGTTATTAGACAGCCTGTGATTTAAAACCTGAATTTAACAAACTTGCAGTGTGAATGCAAAATCAACTGTTTATGGTTTAAACGTTAAAACCAGGTTTTAACTTTCAGTGTGAAAACACTATTAGTCTATAGTTTATTTTCTAAGAGCATACATACATGTATTTTTTTGCGGTATTTAAACCATTATTGTTTAGTAATTTATTTATTTTTAACAAAGAATAAATTCCAATTAAATGAAATGAAGAATGGCCAAATTAAGACTAAGCAAGCATAAGATTTTGTAAAAATAAATAAATTCAGTAAAGTGCGACCCTGACTCGCGCACGAAGGGTTCCGTACGAATACTAGATATGTAATTTAATACAAACTTCATCCTATATAATATATAGTTTTGGCATTTTTTTCGTTTTTGGGGTCTTTTCGGTTTTTTGTTTTGGCGGTTTTTGCGTTTTTTCGGTTTTGGCGATTTTTTAAAGTTTTGGCTCCTTTTTTAGTTTTGACACTTTATTTTCTTGTTTTGGCGATTTTTTTTCGGTTTTTGGCGTTTTTTCATTTTGGCGATTCTTTTTTTATTTTTGGCGATTTTTTTTCATTATTGCGATTTTTTTTCATTCAAATTTTTTTTTTAATTTTTGGCGACATTTTCGCGTTTTGGCGATTTTTTTCGATTCTGCCTTTCTTTCATTTTGGCGTTTTTTTCATTTTGGCGATTTTTTCGAATTTGGCGATTTATTTTAGTGTAAGAAATTTTTTTTTAATTGTGGCGATTTTTTTTCGGTTTGGCGACTTTTTTTAAATTTTTGGCGATTTTTTTTTGGTTTGGCGATTTTATAATTTTCGGTTTTTTTAGTTTTACCGTTTTTGAAAATTTCAAGTGTTTGCCTCTTACGGTTTCCAAGATATAGCAAATTGTCAAAATTACATAATCAAAATTGCATTAACTGATGGACCACCCTTTTATTTTAATTTTTTTTAAATTTTAGTGTTAATTGTTGTTGTCTGTATAAAAATACACTAATTTTATAAATTTAAAGTTTCAATATACATATGTTCATACAATTGTATGTATATTACATGGGATTTTAACACTTTTCGTTGCTCGTTTTGGAACACCCTTTAATTTTTAATTCTCATGTATTTGTTGTTGTAGCGGCCAAGGTTCTACATACTGTGTCCAAATTTCAGGTCCGTAGCTCTTACGGTTCCTGAGAAAATACCGTGTGACGGACAGACGGACAGACGGACAGCGTAGCGAAAACAATAGGGTTCCTTTTCACCTTTGGTGTACGGAACCCTAAAAATAATATATAATTATTTGAGGACATGATGTAAATTTTGTGATCTTTTCATATCTTTAATATCATTTAAATCAAATATATTTATTTACGAGTATGTACATTTTCCCCTGCTCTGATCATATTTTAATAGCAGTGTCCGACGCACAGTATTGTGAGGCGGCAAAAAATGGTATAATGGAATGCTTGAACCCCGAAAATATTTTGATGCTATTTAATACATAGTATACACTCTGACTAAGAAAATTACAAACGAATTAAATAAAAATGTTATTCTTAGCCGAAGTTATAGAGCGTCAAAGTTGCACTTTCTTAACAAGTTCAATTAGTTAGTTTAATATAATTTCAATCTGGCAATATGGAGTAATACGTCGCAACGTATTAATCCGCTTCGGATTCTGTGCCGGTTAAAACACTTAATCGGATATTAATATTTGTTTGGTAATAGTTTTTCCACATTTCACCGAAGAGTGAATTTTTAGATAATATTTATCTAATCAAATTCGATTATTTTCAAGGCTGGCACTACATCTAAAGAAAATCAAACAACTTTTCGTTGCTAGCATGCACTGAATGGAAATTGTGTACATGGAATTTTTGACATTTACTGCCTATTGCGGAATGATAACAATAAACGGAGATATTTTCCTTCCATTCATGTCACTTTACCATCCTACTCTCAGGTAACACAAAAGGACCTGTTATTTTGAACCTCTCTTCTTAGAAACCTGCCAACATAACCTAAACTAAATTACTTTTTTATATTTTTTTGGTATTTCTAATATAATCATTTGGAGCGAAATAATAAAATAGTTTTAGCAACGCTTTTATTTAACAAAAAATTAGTTCTGCTGAATGTAACGTATTTGTTAGTTTAATATTCTCACATAAAAATTAATTAAGTATTAAAGCATTTCTATCCATTTTGCTGATGTAATAAATATTGTCGCTACGAAATTGTTTTTTTAATGGACTCTCTTCCTTTCGATGGTTTAATTTATTAGGCCTCCTATTTTATTTTGGAAATTAATTTATGAAATTTAATTACCAACATTTGTATGTTTGTATAATAATATTTTAGTATGTAGAAGAGTTTGATATTAAACCACCCATTTGTTGTTGGCCACACATTTTTTTGTTAACATATGCATGCATACTAACATATGTATGTTAATATCTACAAGCTTGTGCACGTAACCCAACGCACGCACGCATTCCACTTCAAATTTAAATGGTTTTCATATAACATTTATATCTTATGAGGAAGGCTAGAGGCTTGTTTGAATATACCCGTAATTCCGTGGCGAAAAGGAAAAAGTGCTTAAGTCGAGATAAGCTGATTTTGAGTTAATGTTACGTGCGTAATCTGCACGTTTGAAAGTACCCCTAGTCAAAATCTCAATAAATTTGTATGATTTTTCATGAAGTTATAGCACTATGACTTGCGACTTATCTCTTTTAGACATCTAATCTCATTTAGAATAATAGCTTAATTTAGGTTATACTTTGGTATATTTTAACTTAAATGTATTACTTATAGTGTATAAAAAATTAAAGGTTTAGAGAGAATCTCTTAATTTAACGGTAAAATAAATAAATTTCTGAAAATAGACTTGAACGCTTAAAAGTGCTCTCCTGCAAAACAATAAAATGTGACTTAATCACATTTTCTTTATTGCCACAAAATTTAAGAACCAGAGTACATATTTGAAACAAAAGAGTCTCTCATTAGTGCTACCAAGTTTCGAGGCTGAAGCACCGGGCAATAAGAAAAAAAAAGTAATTAACTTTAATAATACTCTTATACTGAATTTTAATAGAATCTGTTTGTCATGTCCTTGCAATCCTAGCTTAATGAACGTACTTAGACTTACTACACCTTGATCGAAGAAGAAGAAGAAGTATCTTCAAAAGAATCTTGGGTACATTCTTTCCGTTTATAAAGCATAAAATAGTCTGGTAAAATGTGATCTCTTTTGTGTCACAATTTCCATTGCTGTGAACAACTTCTGTTTTCATCATCACATCAGCTCCATGGCATAAATCAAATGATGCGAAGTAGAATTAAATGAGCGTTTGGAATAGAAAATACTATTGTCTTTTTTTTTCACAATTTTTAAAAACCAGCTTAATTCATATCATTGCATTTTGAGTTTGTCATAATTGCTTTTGAATAATTTGGCTTAATTGGGCAAGCTGCTGCCTGCAAGTGAAATAATTATTTTGATGAGCTTAAACAAATAAAAAATATGTGTGAAACATGCGTTGAAAATTTTAATGTCAAATTCGGCATTTGTTTGCAAAGACTTCCTACAAATATTAGAAAAATCAAAACTTATTATGAAGATTTAAAAATATATGTGCATGTTGTATGGAGAATTTTTTTTAATTTCTTGTATTCTCTCCCCCCAAAAGTGAGCCCTCAAGCCCATTCCTAAATGCATTTTGTTTGTTTAGTTTTCTTTTGGCTATGTGTATGTATATTAGGGTGGCCGTTATTTTGTTTTTTTTTGATTTCTTCTTCTTGTAAAAAAAAAATACAAAAAAATATCATTCAGATAAGTGGTGTTTTAGGGGGTGCGTCCGGCCCTCAAAGTTGGCCCTCAAGCCCATATATTCAATGAAATTTTTTTTTAGTTTTATTTTGACTATACAATAGCGCGGTTAGAAAGCCCTAGATCGTGATACGTCTCAAGTTTTGCGATTTCCGTGGAACTAAGCGACGGCTTTTTCCTAATACTTTTTTTTTTTTGCAAATAAAACGTAACATAGGCTATCATATGTTAACGGAGTGTATGTATATGTATGAAATAATTTAATATATATAAGATCTTATTGTACATGCTTAAAATAAAAAAAAAAATTCCATATAAATTCAATTTTGGTATATATAATTTTTGGTATTTTGTTGGTAATTTATATTATTTTCTAAAATATTAATTTTAGCAAAAAACCTTCTTTGAGACTAATGTTGTTGACTTGAAGAGCTAAATAATACATTGCCATATGTCATATTCTTGTAAAAAGATTTTTTTTAAAGATAGTCATATGCAAAAAATTACATTGAAAAATGGACTTGAAGGCCAACTTTGAGGGCCGGAAGCACCCCCTAAAACGCAACTTTTCGCTATGAAATTTTTTTGTATTTTTTTACATAAAACTGAACTGATTTGGGGGGTGAGAGTAGAAGAAATAATAAAAAAAATCTCCATACAATTAATGGCTACTCTAATGTATATGTATGAATTAATTTATATAAGATTAATTTTAGAAACAACTTTCTTTGGGGCTTCTGTTGTTGTAAAATGTTTTTTTTTAAGATAGTTATATACAAACAAATTACATCGAATAAATGGGTTTATAGGCCAACTTTGAGAGGCGGACGCATCCCATAAAACAGAACTTATCGTTATGAAATTTTTTTGTATTTTTTTTTTAAAATAAAACTGAACCGATAACGGCCACGCTAATGTACATATGTACAAGAATTTCCAGATGTTCTGTTATATATAAGGCTTGGAGCTGTTTGTTGGGCAGCACGTTCACTCGTACACACGCACAAACATCAATAGAAATTATTGTAAACGATTAAATTAATGCACTTTGCGTGCCTGGGCCAAGTTAATTAAAAAATGCCCATAATGTGGCAAGGCACGTAACAGATGTATGTATGTATATACCCTGCAGGAGAATAGGCGATAATTGTCTAAAAGCTACTAGTATAATTACTAGAATAGCAAGAACTAGTGCAAAATGGGTTAAAGTTGTTGTGTAAAATTACTAGAGCTGATGAGTACTAGTATATGAAGTAGTTCCAAGGCACCACATTGCAAAATAAATTTTAACTATCTAACAGACCTCTTGCATTGTATGAAAATTGGTATCATATAATTACTAAAATTTTAGCTTAATCTAAAAATAATTATAATTAAATAATTATAATTGGCCTTTTGTATTTCTGAATTTTGATAAATAATTGCAAATTTTAACTAGCGTTGTCACTGGGTAACAAAGGAATAAAACCACCAATTTTATAGAATTTTTCTTTACAAAAGAACTGGTAATAAACTAGGCCTAAACTAGTTACATTGGTACTAGTAGTTTTCTAAACACACTCAATGCTAATTTGAGCATTAAGATAGTATAGGAAGGGTTACAGTTGGGAACTAGTGGTGGTGATTTCTGTACTACTAAAACACTAGTTAGACACCAGTTCGTTCTCCTGCAGGGTACATATCTACACACATGTACATACATACATACATGTGTACATAAATGTACATATGTATGTAAATATCTTCTCGTATAATCGATAAACTTTCAATACCAAAAAAAGAAAAGGAAAACAGCTTTAGACAACCAAGCCCTCCCTGTTAGTATTGGACGTACATTTGTACCATAAATCGCTTTAAAAGCACTTTTTGTTTATCGTTGCTATCAATAAAATGGCAAAATATATGTTTTGACATATTAAAATAAATAAGTAGATATTTACACTAAATATACCCTGCAGCTCTGTTGACTTTATTTGTCGTAGTAATAGGTAAAGTAATCTCTGTTGTAAGAAAAACAAAATGTAATAAGAATAAAAATCGCCACTGCAAAATTTATATAAAGTTACTAAAATGACGAAAATTTATCCAAAAATTAAAAAAAAAAACAAAAATTTAAAAAAAGTTAATTACTAATCAGAAATAATTTTTAGTCAGGCTTAAGTTCAGTAATTTCAATTCTTTTATTGAATGAAATATTTTTATTAATTAATGTGAGTTTCTAAAGAAGAGAAAAAAAATTAAATTAGATTTTTTAAGCTGGAGGAAATACCGATATTTTTCTGTGCAGCAACGCACTTCATCAGCACCCTAGTCTATCTACTTAGGTAGAGATTGTTATTAACATCAGCTATTTAACATAAATTCTAATGAAACGGAATGTGAGAAATGATTGTTGTGCACAATTATTGATTTACGTTTAAAATTTTTAAACGCACTAATAATCCCAAATTAATATTTTACTTATTAGGTAAAATATTTTTTTATTAAAAATACATTGAAATTGATTATTGAGGGGTTTAGCTGGATCCTATGCACATTTCACTGTTGCTAATGCAGATCATCAGGGAACCTTTACCCAAAGCTTCTTAGAACAACTTTAGTTTTTATATTATAAGCTTTCATTTAAGCAAATGAGAAGCTCAATAACAAATAACAAAGTTGAAACAAGAACTCAATAATCAACATGTTTTTTATTTTCTTACTTTACTATTGCTACATTGGCTGACTTTTTTTCAGCTTCAAATTGTAGTCGTAAGAGTATGTAAAAGAAAATAAATGTAAATAACAACAACAGCTATTTAAGAATAGAGTGTTGCCACACAAGTATTTTTTTGACCGAGTGCAGTCAAGTTAATAATTAGTGTTTTTTATGGGAATTGTTACAATTTAAGTTTAAAATATTAATTTGGTATTATTAGTGCGTTTAAAAATTTTAAACTTAAATTGTAACAATTCTCATAAAAAACACTAATTAATGATTTACCTTTGGTAAATACATATGTAAGTATCACTATTTACTTCCCCTGTTTTTCCAGATTTTAATTTTTCTATTTAGGTTAGCACGAAGTTATATTACTCTACGCACGTATGTTTAACTATTCTTGCTTATCTTTTACGATCATCACATTAATTATTTTTTACTTATTCGATGTACCGTCGGTACATACATGTAAGTATTATAGTAGTGGATATTATGTTACTTTGTTTTTGCTTTCTACAGTTGATTTGGTTTTCCAACATTTGTGATTGCCAAGTGAACAGTGATTATCAAGTGAACAATCACAATCATTTCTCACATTCCGTTTCATTAGAATTTATGTTAAATAGACTAGGTGCTGATGAAGTGCGTTGCTGCACAGAAAAATATCGGTATTTCCCCCAGCTTAAAAAAGTCTAATTTAATTATTCTTCTCTTCTTTAGAAACTCACATTAATTAATGAAAATATTTCATTCAATAAGAATTGAAATTACTGAACTTAAGACCGAATAAGAAATTATTTCTGATTAAAAATTCACTATAGTTCAATTAAAATCTAAAAATGCCTCACAAAAAATAAAAAAAAAAATTAAAAAAAAAGTCAATTACACTAAAAAAACTTAAAACATTTCGTGCTTGAACAACACCATCTCTCGGTTATATTAAGGTAACGATATGTACTCATCTTTTAATCGTTTAAATATTTGTTTGTAATCAACAGAATTCCATTAATATTCAGCACAATTTTAATTCCCTAGGAATTAATTGTTTTTCGAAACTAAATTCCAAGCAGATTGCGATAAAAATAAAAAGTGAGAGAGAATTTAAAATTTTGTTTAAAGCTGGTTAGTTGGTTTACATGGCTGCCTACTTGACGCATGTTTCCGGTTATTTCATTTTAATTTAAAGCTTGGAAATATCTTTTTAAAATATGGGAACAAGAAATAGAGAAAAACTCCCATGTAACTCCTATTCAGAATCACTCACTCATCTTTATACACATTCTTCAATTTAATGGAACACTTTTCTTATCTATTCAATTTCACTAAAAAAACCGAAATATTATTTTGGTCCTATTGATGAAAGTGATTTTATAAGAAGCACGCAGTAAGTTAATTATTAGTCTCGATAATCTCACGTAAGCCATTTAGTAAAGTCAGTTGACTTCCAATGTACATATGTACTCGTATGTATAAAAGTAAGTTTAGATAGTTTTGTATACAATTTAAATTTTTTTTATTTTTAATATGTAATTGTGTTTAATAAGTAATTGCACACACACACACACACACACACACACACACACACACACACACACACACACACACACACACACACACACACACACACACACACACACACACACACACACACACACACACACACACACACACACACACACACACACGCACGCACGCATATGTACATATGTATGTGTGTACGTGTCTATTGAAATATATGAGCGTTTGATCTTAAGCAATCCTTGTAATGCCTTTAATAACTAGATTCGATACATAACCTCAAACGAATACAAAGAGTTGTGTCTCTGAGAATGTTAGCAAGTATTTATGTGTATCCTTGGCTCAATTTTTGTGTTTAACATACACCAATATCCTGAGTGTGGCTGCAAGTTTTAAATCAATTGCCAACAAGTGTGTTAACAAGCTTTACCACCAACAAGCACAGTAAACAGACGGACAGACGGACATACGGACAGACAGACAGTCCATGTGATGGGGAGGCAGATGAAAAAAAAAGAAACTGAAAGAACTTGAACATGCTTCAATTTTGTAAAACTAACAGACACTCACACATATTCAAACACAAAGCCAACAACCAGCTGCTTGTACACAGATATCACAGAATATAAAATCCTCAATGCAGGATATTAGAGTTAAACCATAAAAGGATTGAACTAAGCTGCAACAACTTCCACTCAAAAGAAAAATTACAACAACAACACGTAGCTGAAAAACTGACAAATAATAAAGAGAGTCAATTTCAAGTCGGTTAAACAATATGGCCGGACATCGATGATTTCAATTTTCAACATGAATTGCTGAAAGACAGACTAGACTTGGTTTTCAGTGCAGAAAGGGAATGAATGATATTACGACGACGACTGAAGATAATCAAGAAGCAGCAAAAATCAAATTAAGAGAATTTTCTACTATAGAAATAAATAAATAAATATTTTTATACTATAACTTGTCTTAAACATACGAGTACGTACGTGGGTATCCTTAAATACATCTAAGGCAGAACGTAATGTGAAATTAACAACTCAAAGGATTCGGTGTTTTTGTGGCTTTGCTGCAGGACTTGTTGTATTGTTGGTTTGCACAAATACTTCCGTGTCATTTTGCTGCTTCAATGAGTTACGTTTTTTTTATGGGTTTTTATTGTGATTTATAATTTATGTTTTCTAGTTCAATTGTATTCATGTTTTTATTTCCCACCTTAAAGTTTTAAAAGAGAAAAGTATGGGCTGGTTTAAAAAATTTTTGGAATTATTTTTCATTATACACAAGCAATTAAGATAATTTTAGATCCATGTAGCAGCAACGATATTCACGGATATTATGTGTTTCACAAGATTATTTAAATTAGTCTATAATTACTTAGGGCATTCTTGTAGAAAAACTCCTTGTACTTTCATCCATACATGATCTAGAAACTAAATCCGCTATCATATTAGAGTTACCACAAAATTGCATTTATATGTATATATTCCAGAGCACCGTGTAAAATGCATTTAATTGCAAATGTAAATTATTTACATACAAAGATGATGTACTTGGCAAAAGAAAAATTTGATACCCATATTGCCCTATTTGCATTTTTGTCAAAACGCGAACTAGCACTAAATAAGAAAAGCTAATTCCCGTATTTAATTAAATCGACCAAAGATTAAAATAAGTTAATTTGACATTTTTATTACAAACAACCCCGAACAAAAAAAAATTCAAAAACCGTTTTTTTTTTACAAAATATCCTTCAAAAAAGGACATGGATGATCGTCCTTGGACAAATTGAATATACAGTTGGACGCGCCTTAAAAAACCTTTCTTATGATACCCATATTGTAAATGTTGGTAAGGAAACAGATTCTCAAATTGACAAAACATGCAAAAATAGACCATTTTTCAAAATGGTCAAAGCTGGAGCCGAAGTATTTTAAATGTCATCAAAAAAGATACCAATGTTCATTTTGAGGGTGTACACCTTGCACGAATTTCGCTTCCATACAACTTGAGTCACTCTAATGTGAATAATAAATATATATTTTTATGTGGAATATAGCTCCTCTACAGCCGGGACGAATTAAAAATCCCCTTAGAGAAACAATTCAATAACTTCTTCAAGATTGAATCATGCAATTTTTTCATGAAATTTTCATTTTTAATTCTCATTAAAATTGGCTACGATTTTCATCGCTTGATTGAGAAGTCAATGAGCGATATATAGTTAATTTATTTCCACCACATTATATCTTCAAAAATGTTCTTTTTTCATTACGCTGTCAATTTATATTGAAAGCTTTAACTCTTCTTTTGCAAAACTAGTTTTTAAAGTAATACATTTTTACATATATTTGCAGTACATATGCATCTCTCCTCGACTTGATATCTTTCTTAAAATACTCACAATTGCGAACGAGTGACATCTCCTTAAAACAGATGTCGTGCCATATTTCTCACCCTTTTCACTTCACTAGACTTCGTGCCCAGAAACAAAACTATTATCCAACTAAATTTGCAAAAATATATATGTACATATGTATGTACGTATATTCAGACTAGCTAACATCATTTCTAATGCTTTTGCATTTCCCTGATAAAATTTTTAAATCATTTCGAATATCCAAAAATAATAAAAGAACATTATTTTCATCATTTCTGTGAACTAAACAATAATAATAATAATTCTGACATGAGATAAAAGTTGAAGGTTCTTGTTTTTAAAACTTTTTTACTCCGACACATAAACACAACAATTTGAAATGTGCATTTGCTTTCTCTTAGGATTTGTATCTCTAACACCACACACTCTTTTCTATCTCAACTTCTTTGTTATACTCGTACAAAAAAACTTTACATATCAAGTTGGCATTTTGGTAACCAAGACAACTTATCATAATGCAAATAATACTTCATAACAGTCTTAACAAAACTACGAATACAAGGTTAGAGAAGTATTTTCATAAATCTCTTCAATGAGTACTCGCATCTGCCAGGCACTAAAAACATAAAATATCATATAATATGCTTTAGGCGTTTTGTTTGTGTTACTTAATAATATTATTTTTATTTTGACTCAATATCTTCAATATCTTCAAGACTAATGGTGAGTATACACGATACTACAAATCGTACGATAAATCGTACAAGTATGAAATTAGTAACGTGTATCATGCTGTCGTACTTATGAAGTATACTTTGTAGTACGAAAATCAAAAGTTTTTGATTTTTATGGGCGGAGCTTCGATAAGTACGATAATAAGTATTGTGTATCATTCTGTTGTATAGCAAAATTAGTTTTATGAGGAAATGATTTAGAAAACGCAGTGTTTCTGCGACTCAATTTTAAAATTAGGTTTATGTAGAGGATATTTTAATTAATAAAAGAAAATAAAATATTATTTTAATCATTCTCTACAACATGCTCCTTTTCTTTTTGCATAATTTTTTTCATTCTTTTCCACTGCAGTTCACTTTTAATTAATAAATCCACCACACTATTCATTTATCCGCGTGGGTATTGCCTTAAAAATTTTCTTTCAAATGAATTAGTATGATTTGTAGTAACGTGTATCTTAAAAATCGTACTACAACTTATACTACGCCAAGTACGAAATAAAGTATCGTGTATACCCTGCATAAGAGTATTTCTCCAAAATGCTATTTAAATATCAATTCATATTTTCAAAAATGTTTGTATGGAAAAATTACTTTTAGGGCGACTTTTTGAGTTCAAGATTAGAGATTAAATTAACTTTAATCTTAATTTGTGATTTTTGGGTAGTCGATTATATGGTTTTACTTGCTAGCTTAAGCGGGAAATCATGGTGATTTAATCATGCATTAATATTGACAGCATACACTTGTGAAACATATAAGTTTTTGTAAAAATTATGTGATAAAATAATTTATGAACACATAAATATATATATATATATATATATATATATATATATATATATATATATATATATATATATATATATATATATATTATATATATATATTATTTATCTATTTCCTTTAACGCGCGAAATATTTTACTTTTAAATAATAAAACATGGCAGTTTCTTCTTCCCGAAAAAAAAAAATCAAAGTGTGTTGATAACATGTATGACTTTTACACTGAAAATGTTGCCACTATTTTGTTCCTCAGTATGGTAATACTACACATAACAAGAAGTTTAAACTACCATTCAAAAATATCAAACTAAATTAATTTGTCCCAAATCACACTGTGCAAGTCTTATTGCTAAGCTGATTAGAGTCAGGGAGAGAGAGACGAGGGGAACAGCAACGTTTCTTTTCCCCCCGTCTCTCTCTCCTAATAAACTAATCAGCTTAGCAATAAGACTTGCATAGTGTAAATAGGGACTTTAAGATTAAGTTAATTTTCGGATTAGCTAATTAGAGAAATAAACTAATCTTAATCTCGAACCCAAAAAGTCGCCCTTAATGAATTGATATTTAAATAAGATAGTGAAATTGGCTCAAGCTTCAGATTAAAATCGTTGAAACTGCTTTACATTTCTATTAAATCTATTTACTAACTATACTCTGGCCTTGCTAGAAGGGTGCAAGATAGTTTGTCTTTAACCAAACATAATTTTTCTTTTTATTGCTTCAGAATCCTTTTAAGTACATACACACATACATACGTGTGTGGGTTTAAGAATTTTTGTTTTTAAGAAATACTCATACTCGTACTCATTTTTATGAGAAAAAAGTTTTGCCAGTTACTCAACTTTTTATATTATTGCATATTTTTTTTGATGTCACTTTTATTTCTACTATATTTGAAAAGAAGAGGAGGAAACAACATTTTTATGCTTAGAAAATTTGCACATCTTTTGAATTTGTTTATGTTGCTTTTTGTTTACTTTAAATGCTAAAATGAAATGTGTCTTCGTTGTTCATGATCTGTGTGTAAAATGTGTAAAAATTCATGCATTCCCCTAGATGTCAGCATGAAGATGTTAAGATGATGTAGAAAAAGGTTTAGACTTTGTTGCACTCCACGATGTGTGGGCGATAAGAAGACAAGAAAGTAGTTTTTGTTAATTTTTTGACAAGTTATTTAAAGTCGAATTAGATTTTTACTACATAGTGCAGGTTTACTTACTTTCAAGTAAAATTTTTCATTGGAATGAACTCACTTACTTTGTTTTGAGATATATGTATGTAGGAGTATGTAAATAAATCGAAGCAGAGATAAAGAACAAATTGTATAAAACTACCATAAGTTACGATCTGCTATCAAATCGTGAGCGATCTGTAGCAAAATAAATTCAGTAAAGTTTGACTGTGACTCGCATACGAGGGGATCCATACGGACACTACACAGAAAGAAAAAATCCATACTAAATTCAAATTTTTGTTGCTTACTTTTAGTAGGAATCGTATTTAAAAATTTAAGTACGAATAGATTTAACATTTTCTTAAATCAAGCCGAAAACGGGATTACTTTAGGAAACCAATCCTGAAGTTTCTTAAATTGAGTATGAAGTGCTTAAATTGTGTACAAAATTTTATATCAAGTACAAAGTTTTTGAAGTGAGTAAAAAAAAAAAACTTGTTTGAAGTACGACTGCGTGCACAAACTTTATACACATATGAAAAATATTAAAAAAAAATTTTTACCAAAAAATTTCAAGTTCATTAGTATGCTTATGATAAAAATTCAATAAAATTAAAAAAATTAATTCAAAAATCAGTACATTAAAATAAAAAGAATTTAATATTTGTAATTTTTAACGGATATTTATTTTATTTAAGTGTGAGTTAGTTCGGTTTATTCTTAATACTCGTGTGCAAAAGTGTGGTTTTAAAAATATAATGGTAAATAAAATAAAACTATAATGTTCAATGATAATTAATTTAATAAAACTATACTCGTAATATCAATATTAACTAAAAAATAAAAAGTGAAAGCAAATGACGACTCCAAACTGCGCCAGCTTCTGAGGGGCTTAAGTGCGAAGATGTTTCTAATATATCTAAAGAGTAAGTAATAAATATGGGGCTTTTTTTTATCGAGTGCGCGTGTTGTTTTTAACAAGTCCCGTTTCAATATATGCATATAAGTACATATGTACTTATGTACATAAAGATACATACATATTAAGTAAAAAATAGTAATAGGTACGTAAACTTCCTGCATATGCTTGTCTCATGAGTTCTCATTGAAGAATTATTTTCTTATGCTCAACTCGCTGTAAGACCGGACTCAAAAATATGTTATCGCTCTAGGTGACCAAGAACCCCTAGCTTCTTAATGACTTAGTTTCGTCTAGAGCACTGATGGGGTTGCACTTTTGGAGCGATGACGATTATAAATGTAATCAGCTTAGAAACGTGGGCTTTAGTTGAGAGCAAAACAAATAATTATTCATTGATGACAAAGAGGCAGTATTGTGCAGGGCAAGTTCCTATTATTATTTAGTAAAAAAACATTAAACAAATAACCTATATAAATTTAAAGTCTAGTATTTTTTCTTGGACTTATTTAGCATTCTTCCATCATAATTTCCTGCCAACACTTTTAGAGATACATGTAATAGAGCGACGTAAAGGAAACAATACCCGCTTTTGGTCTTTTGCATTAAATATAATTGTTATTACCATAGAAATTCTTATCAATAGTTAAAACAAACAAAAAATATTAATATGGACAATAAAAAGTTTATAAAAATTATATTAAATTTTTAATTCAATAAATCAAGTTAGGATTACTTAAAAACGGGTGTTTTTGGATTATTTCAAGTACGGATTCGGGATTAAATGAACCCCATTTTCAGATTAATTCAATCCCAGATTTTCTTAAATCAGTCTCGTTTTGGGAGTATTTCAAGTATGGATTCGCATTAAATCAAGTTAGAAATTCTTGAATCAAGCTTATTTTGAAATTAATTCAATCTGAGGTTAACTGAAATCAATCTGGTTTTGGAATTATTTCAAGTACGGAATCAGGATTAAATATTAAAATAAAAATTAAGTATTTAGCACTTGAATAGTCCGTACTTGAATCAAGTCTTTTGTACTTGATTTGAGTAAATCCGTACTTACCGTACTTATGACACTGCTTTGAATTGATTTAAGTACGGATGGATTGATTTTTATTTTGAGTGTACATATGTAATAATATACGAACTTTAGCCTATATGTATAATCCAACATCTTACCTGATGAAGAAATTAAACAAAAAAATATAAGTACCTGGTAAATTTTTTTCGGTTTGTTTCGGTTTTCGTCGGTTTTTCTAATTTTGGAATTTTTTCGGTTTTTGGCGCTTTTTTCATTTTGACGATTTTTCGGCCTTTGCCAATTTTGTTCGTTTTGGCGATTTTTTAATTTTGGGATTTTTTAGTTTTAGCGTTTCTGAACATATCAAGATGATTAGTTTGATGGAAAGTTTCTTTTCCCCTCGTCTCTCTCTGTCACTCTCTCACCCTCTCACCCTCCCTCAACAAACTAAACAGCTTAGCAATAAGATTTGCATAGTGTAAATTAGGACTTACGGTTTCAAAGATACAACAAGTTGTCAAAATTTCATTAACTGATAGAATTCCCTTTATTCTACAACCTTTATTTTTTGGGTATTGGCTAGAGGTGGAAAACTGTCGATAGTGTCACTATCGAAAGTTTTCGATAGTTTAAAAAAACTATATCGATATATCGATTCAATACTATCTAAAGTTAGAAAAAACTATCGATATATTGACGATACTATTTAATGAACATATTATTTACACAAAACAAAATATTTTTAAAATTAAAATAATTCTATGAAAAATAAGTCAGATCAGCGGAAGAAAATTTCCCGTCATTCAGTCGTTCTTGTTTCTGAAAAGCAACACATTTACATTTTTTAGTTTTGGTGGTGTATCATTTACTATCGATAGTGACTAAAAAATATCGATTGTTTTCAAGTATTTATTAATGGCAGAATTAAAACATCGATAGTAACAAAAAAAAATTAACTATCGATAGTATCGATAGTTGCATCGATAGTTTTCTACCCCTAGTATTGGCAGCCCTACACAAACGTAAATATGAATGTACGTGTGTGGATCAATGGCTTTATAGTCTTTGGCTTCTGTGTGTATGAAGTACGTATGAGTGATCAATTTGCTTGCAATCGTACTCATATGCAGTATACGCACATGTACTTTTGTTATCGGGGCACACACACTCAGATGAGAAAGCCAATGAAATTAAAAATATACTATTTTGGGTTACAAAAGGTTTACAAAACAAATTTTGTATCAAAATTTTTTTGTTAAGCATTTGGTAAACCTAAATAATTTTTTTCTGAATAAGGCCTTTAATAGTTAAAGTGAAAGTACTTCCACAATGTTTGAAACAAAATTAATTAAGAGCATCCATACTTCGTAATAATAAACGTATTAAGAATACACAACAATACTTGTACAACAATATTTACCAGGATATCTGACTCAGCCAGTCAATATTTGTGTTCGCCTACGTGTGGTTCTGGTATTCGTCTACCAGTTCGTCACATTATTTGCCATTTATGCCATCAAAATGTTGTCCTCTGCTAAAAGCACAATAAATGAAAAGCATTATAAAGTAATTTATCACAAGTACGAACAAAACAATCAGTAATAGTAAACTAATAAGCGACACAAAATAAAAACTACTGATTGATAGATATTTTTGTGTTAATGATGAAAGGATAATAAATCACAAAACATTTATATTATACAACAAATATTTGCAACTAAATTTTCACAGATTTAAATTAAAAATAAAATAATAATAATATACAGTATAGTTGCTTCATGTTTGCTTAATTGCTTTGATTTGTTGTACTCATATGATAATTTCATAACAGTATAGTTTTCATTATGGTGTTTATCTATATACAATATTTTTTTTTTAGAAATACTGAGGGCCATTATGACTTAAAATTAGTTAAAAGTAGAATCTTATTGGACGTATAAAAAGTTTATTCTCAGCAAAATTTTACTGTAACCAAAAGTGAGCGATAATTTACAGACAAGTTTATCCTACCAGGTAAGTTAAACCCAATTTGTAATAATGAAAAGCTTTCTATACGCCCAATAAAATCCTACTTTTAACTAACTTTAAGTTGTAATAATGGCTCTAAGAAATTTTCAAATGATAATATACATATCTCTCATTAACTCAAACAACGTCATAACTCAAAAAAAACTAGTGTGTCAGAAATTTACACACAACTTAATGGAAAAAGAAAATTTCATTTTATTCCATTTTTAGGGTTATGGCCTTCTTTGAGTAAATGAGCAAAATATTTTAATTTTTTCTCAAGCGAGTAAAAATAAAAAGGGGAATTACCAAGTTAAATATAATATATGTACAAAAAAAATTCATGGTTATTTTACTTTTAAATTTATTTTTAAAGTTCAGGTTAGTTCTTAATCATACATTGTGAAGAGTGTCGTTACACATATTAAAATTTGGTTTTATCGAAACTTTCAACGAATATTTTTATTTTATGTATTATTGGCCTTAATTTAATATATAACAATAATAATTTAATTTAATTGCACTTGTATATTAGACCCCTGCAAAAGATCACTTACTTTCAAGACATGAGGGATTTTTCAAATGATTTAGTTTAGCGAAGTCTTCAAAAACAAACGCTGAGCAACACTGTTTGGAAGATATTTCTTTCAGGTATAGGAGTAAAGGCAGAATTACCCGACTGTAAATGTAGAACTGTAAATGTAAATGTGTCAGCTGTTCGAATCTATTGCATGAAATGCTATGCTAATGCTTAACTGACTGAAATGGCACGTAAATGTAACGTCTGAACCTACAGAAAATAGAATTTCATGACGACGTTACGTGACATTTGTAGACAGTGATGGGATGTATGTATATTGAATGAGAGTGTGGCACAATAGCCCTGATTTGGTACTTTTGTTTCTTTTAATAGTTTAAGCTTTTGAGTGGTTTATTTGTATACGTACATGGCATATTTAATAAATTTAGTTTTCTAGCAAAGTTTTTTTTATAAAATCTTACCAGAGACTACCAATCGTATGTGTTTATTTTTTTAAATATACATACACATATGTATATGTACATATGTATGTATGAATATGTAAAATATAAATACATTCAAGTGTACAAAAAACTGTTTTTATTTAAAAATAATACCAATAAAAATAAAAACAGGTACGTATAAACATAATAATTATAATGATAATAAAAATATAAATATTTTTTATAATTTTAATACGTTGTAATGTAAATATGTATGTATATACGGGTATGAAGCTGAAATTGTAATATCACTAATTAGAGCCATTTTCACAACTTACCTTTAGCTAAAGGTAGGATTTTGTCTGCCCAGTAAATATTTTTGCATTGTTAAAACTTATATTTTTAAATGGTACTATTATCAATAATAAGGATATTTAATGGATAAAATAATAATAAGTGAAGGTATTGTAATGCAAAGCCATTTATCGCGCAGACAAAATCCTACCTTTAGCTAAAGGGAAGTTGTGAAAATCGCCCTTAATGTCAATGTCATTAAAATGTTTGGAAGTATAAAATAATGATTTGATAAAATTTAAATAATTTTGGTACTTTTTCCACACAATCAAAAATAATGTGAAGATGTTGAACTCTCATCAATGTTTCGAACAGCTGTTTTCTACTTTATTTGATTTTTTTATACTGTTAAACGCCCAGCAAACAAAATGTCCTGTATATGTACTGTCATGCCAAAAGTCAGGAGTCTTCGTTTTTGGCAAACATAAGCCGTTAAGAAGAAGCAGCATTTTAAGTTATTATTGATACAAGCAATTGTTTATTTTTTTTTCTCTCCTTCATAAAACAAAAATCCAATTATTCATGCTTAAACGTCTTTGATTTTAGCTCACTAAAACAAATAATTGTGCGCTAACAGAAAGTGTTTAACATTAACTAATGTTAACTATTTACTCTCGATACTGAATAAGTTTACGCTAGTATTATTTACAGAATTGTAAACATGTTTTTGCAAGAATTTAATTTGTTTTGTTAGTTTAGATTTTTTCTGTAAAGTAGCAGCTGGTTGTAGAGTGGCGCCATCTATGTGTCAATGTGAAATTGACAAACATCTGTGGAAGTATAAATACATTACAAATGTACACGTGTGTGTATATGTGTGTATGCTGCCGATGGGTATAAAAGGCCGTGCATTGGCAATGAATAGTCAGTAGCTGTGCAGCCAAGCTGTGGGTAAGATATTTCTTTGAGAAGTTTTGAATTTCTCAAATTATTATTATTTACGGTTTGGTAACAATTGGGGGAAGACATCAATACCACAGGATTTTGAAGTCTACCGGTATTATATTTTTATGTGGAAGCATTGGAGGGAGTGTTCTGAATACTTCCAACAGTGTTTCACTCAGTTTGAAACTCTCCCATTGACAACGTACACTCTGGGTTGGTGTAATTTCGCTGGAGACTGCGTGTTCATTACCGTAACTCAACTCACCAGCCACTACTCCTTTAGAATCCCCTGTAAAAACTTTGAAGACAAATAAACATTAATTTATAACGTTTTAAGAAAACAGCTGTGTTTTACTAAGGACAACCACGATCCCTGGCCCGCACTGATCTATCCCAACAACCAGCGGAATCGTGTCGTTACAGTACATACATATGTATGTATTTTGTTAAAATATATACATTTGTATATTGTTTGTGAATAAAACTAAATTATTATGAGTAGGTACGAACATTAATAAGAAAAGGATAAAACGAGAAAGTGAAGATTTGATTGAGGTGCTACTGCAAGCATACACATTCCGGGAAATTAAATAGCTAAATACTTCGTCTTTCCGATGAAGTTGCCCAAAATCTGCTCTGGTAATGTAAAATGACAAATATTACTGTTGAGCTGATATTACAATTATTATAATTGAGTTCATTTAAATAAAATAATAATAATTTTCAAAACCTCTAGGCGCATTTTCGTTCTAAAAGGTGGTTATTTCAAAAACTCAATTAGTTTTTTCCAACATGCTAAAACTTGCCATCAAAAGAAAGTAAATTAAAATAGTTTCAGCGAAATTATTAAAAAAATCTTGGATTAATTAAAACATTACTATTTTATATATTATTTACTTATAAGTTCTAATGCATACCTACATACTCGTATGTATGTCCGTATATATATGTATGTACATTTCAATCAAAATGATTTCCATGAATTTAAATATTATATATATGTATATGAACTTTCGCGTTTGACTTCAAATAACTCGCAATTTAAAATAAAAAATGCGTGTTTTCTGGGCACAATGCAATTAGTATGTAAGTATGTATGTGTGCACAAAGAAGTTTTTTGTTTGTGTCGAAAACACATGGAATGTTTTTAAGAATTCTATAAGCGCTCAAACGTTTACATTTACATTATATTTACATTTACCTTACATCTGCGATTTCTACAGTCGGGTAATGGAGCCTTAAAGAAGAAAATACTTCGTGACGAAAGAATTTGTGATGCTTGCTTTTTCCTATGCATGGGCGCGTATACAAACGTCATGCATGTACACACACACACACGTTGTCTGCGTGCTATTTTTTTCTGCGTACACATGCACTGACATTAGTTATGTGCGCTCTAAGAAACCCCCTTAAACGAACAAGAAATCTTTGCAACATCGCTTGTAAAAACTCATATACACGAACATTAATACACCCATCGTGCTTCGCTTATTAAACGACAGCATTTATTATTGGTTTAGTATAATACATGCGATGACAATACAATTAAAAAACGAGACGTATTTACATTTCAAGACAGCTTACTCAGCCTTCTATTGTATATGTTTTTCTAAAATAAAAATCCTTAAAAATTTTTGCGATTTTTTGTGCAACTTTTTGGAACTTCCAATAGTAATCCGGAACCATTTAAATTTTTTCAATTGACACACAACATAATACATTGCATGCACGCACGGCTAGAAGACTGAGATATTGAATTTATTGTAAGCCGATAGGCGATTTTAACGATTCCTCATTTGTCGATTTATGACAAGTACCAGCTTGAAAGCTTTCAGCGAATAGGACAACATCTGTATATATATATATATATATATATATATAGATATACATATGTATGTATGTATGTATGTATGTATATTGAACTAAAGCTGAAATATAAAACAGCCATGCATATTTATTTACTTTACGTAAAAAATGCTCAACTAATTTTAAATGAAAAGTGGATGTTGGTACTAAAACCAACTTTTATCAACAATGTATTTATTCTATTTTTTGTTTTTGCAAAATAATTTATATTCTAAAGCCAAACATTTAAAAGGGGTAAAAAAAATTATCTCAATTAAATTTGATTAAAAAAGTTTTTGTATCTGCTCATTGTACAAATAAAAAAAGCGCTTAAAATATGCATTTTTCCTGTCGATGGTTTAATTATCCTTTCAAATGGATAAAAAGCGGAAAAAAGTCAAAAAACTTTTTAATGCTTATTAATGTGGGGGCAGAAATTATTTCCGTTGCGAACATTTAAATCACACGCACCCACACACACACACATTAAAGCAAAACTGATTACACCAAAAAATGCGCAAGATGTCTATATATCTGCTACATCTAAATTCGTACACACACACACACACACACACACACACACACACACACACACACACACACACACACACACACACACACACACACAAATATACACAAATATGTGAGTTTTTTCTGTCTAAAGAAAAACTTATCTTCCGAACCCTTGATTCATTTGCATATTTTTTTACTTGGGATCAAACTCAAGCGCGATTTATTTCATTTTTTTAATACTGTATGATAAGTGGCTCCCTTCCGATGGCCACTAACAATCAATTGATGTGTGTGTGTGTGTTCTGAACGAACTTAAAAAAGCTATTAATTTTATAGTGAAATTGAAGAAAGAAAATCAAAGAACTAAACTTTTTCCAGCTGTTGTAAATTTTACCCTTTTACTATTTCTGACATTTTGTGAAGGATGCAGTAGTAAATACCGATAAATATTGCTTGATACATTTACATTTACAAAACTGTGTTATTAAATAAATATACAGAGCATAAAAGTTAATTTTTTCAAGTTTTAGGAAATGACTTGTTTCACTTCAGTTGTATCTTTATTAAATAGAAAACTTTTTGCACCTTTCAGTCGTATTTAAATTTCTATTTCTATTTCTGTTGTCTTATCACAAATAGAGTCGTAGTGAAGCGTGTGCCTCGTTTTAAGATTTGATTGCTGGCTACAAAAACCAATATTGAGCACAAATATTTATACCTGACATAGAAATTGTGCAAAAACATAAATACAAATCTTTTAAGTTATAAATCACTTCTGTTGGTATTTGCTGTTTTTGTCACAGTCCTGGCAAATCACTTTTCCAAGGATTTCTAGTTATAAAGTTTTATTTTTTTTCTTCATGTTCTGCTTCTCTCTCAGTGCTTGTAATTGTGTGTGTTTTGTTGGTTTTTCTGGGCTCTTCAAATTGAATTCTGGTTAAGCCAGTCAAACATTTGGCTAAAGTTTGGCAGATTTTCCCTTTGTATAGAAAAAAAAACAATTTAATGTATGTATGTATTTATATGTACAAAAAATTGTATATTGTTTTAACTAAAATATGAATGGGTCTATGGGAAAGAACTCTTGGAGGTGAAAAAAAAAACAAAACAATTACGAAAGGAAGATTTATTTGCCCAACACATAGACTCAAATTAAGATTTATTGTTAGAAAACATATTGGTCATTTTTATCACATCAGTAGAAGATTTCAATTCTTTTATTCCTTTACTTTACTGTTTGTTTATTTGTTTGTGTGACGTTTTGCTCCACGTCAAGCGAAATGAAAATGAATCTATCGCTTGATATGCCCGTAACTGAACAAGGAGGTAAGAAACATTAAAATGAAATTAATAAAAATCTACTTATAAGCAAATCAATGTTTGTTTCTTGCTTTTGGCAACGGCTGGCAGTTGCTTTAATTTATTGAAACTATAAAATGAAATATAAGAGTTGGAAAAGAAAACCATAAGTAAATTGAAGAAAATTATATAAAATAGAAGCAAACAATTTTAAAATTAGGTTTGCTAGAGTTCAATTCGACATTCGAAGCGGTGTCGAAATTAATCTGAATATTATTAAAATTTTTTAATAATTTCTTGCTGAAAAATATATACACAGAAAAAATAGACACAATTTAGATAACTCAAAACAACTATTTGATAAATAATTTACCAAATATATTCATACATTCAGTGAATGAAATGAGGACGGATTATTTAAAGAAATTTATTTATTAATTACAGGAAATTAAAAAAAAATTTTTTCAATACCGGCATTTTTGTTATGAAAAGTGAAAATTATTTTTTAATGTGCACATTGATGATTGATCCTTTCGTTTTCTAGTTGTAACGTTGATCATTTGCTACATAATTTTGAATTTTGTAATACAAAACAAAACAAAATAAAACACAGCAATAAACATACACATACATACATATTAACATACATATCGCACTCAATCAACAAGAGGGTATTAAGTCAAAATTTTTTAATTTTCACTTTTTGCAAGAAATAAACTAACAACATCATTATCTATCTATTGTAAAAATTTCAACGTAGTTTGGCCACTCTTTTGTTGATAAAATTTGTTTTACTTTATAATTTTAATTCGAAATGTGACTGTTGTTATGATAAAATTACTCAAAGTTTTTCTGATTTGTGACTCTTTTCAAAACATAGATATTCCTCCCCAATAATTGCAAGCTTTTAAAACAAAAACAATGTAAATATATTTTCAAATGGAATTTGCTTACCATGATGTATTTGGGTTTTCCTAAAATGTAACTACAAACAGTTTTTCGCCTCTACTGAAAATTTTAAAATTTCGAGTTTGTACCCTCTTGTTGATCAAGTGCTATATGTACTTAAAGATCAACACACAACAAATATATAAATGCACTCTACGTGTTAAAATCATCAAATAGCTAAGCCAACAATGCATGACAATGCACAGTACCGCAGTGCGGAGCAGTCGGTTCTTAAAAAAACATATAAATTTGAAGCTGCTCTACTGCAATTATGGAAATACTTTCTTTGCAATAATTTAATGATTTCTTGCGAGCTTTAATGTATTGGCATTAGGGTGGTAGAAACTAACACTTGGTGGGTAAATACTGTAATTTTATACTTCAGGTTAGTGGGCGATAAAGCCAAACGTTGGCGTCCTCGAAATAAAAACATCGATAGTCACATTTTAAGATCCGATTCAAAATGCCGAAGTTGTCAGATTAGGGGATTTATCCCCAAATCGGGGATTTGTTTTGCAAATTGGGATAAAAAATTTGGTTTGGAGAATGAGGAATTCATTAGGGATAATTTTTGAGTTTTGGGGATTTTATTGAGATTGGGAATTTGTATTTTACTTAATATATTTTTATTTATTTCTTAGATTATTTTTAATTTAAAAACATATTCCAGTTCCTCTTATTTTAGTTCTTAAATAATTTAAAATGTTAACAAAAAACGCTTAAAATAAAAATTGTTACTGGTAACAATGAAATCGTTTTTAACATTTCTTGTTGGCAATACTTAAACATGGTTTAGTACAAGACATATCAAACAGGTACTCGGATTGCCGAGATTACTCACTCATAAGCTGATTTTTTTTTTTTGTATACACGTATGTAACTTACAAATTATTTGACAATTAGTTCTTTACTTGATGCTTGATGCTTACAATTTTTTATACAAATAATAAACAACTTAAACATATTTTGGGCAAAAGTTTATTCATACCAAGATGCCGATGGATGGATGGATCTTGGCCGTTTAAAGACCTGGAAAAGTATTGGTATTAAATTTGCTTTATGTAAAAAAAATTTAAAATCTCTGTTACGAGCTAATAAACGTTTTAAAAATAACGGAATTTGTTGTGGCACTTTTGATCCATCCCCAGAAATTTAGACATAAAATACAAGTACATACATATATACAATATATAATATAAGTTTGTAAATGTACATACTTAAATATACACCATATCTACAAATAAAATATTCATAAGAAAATACTTAAATTAATTGAAATTGAAATAGTATTATTTTTAGTGGGGGATTTTGGAAATAGAAATACTTACTTTTTATGGAATTTTAAAAATTTTATTTGATTTTAAATTTAGGGATGTCAGTCAAAAGAAGCCTGGGAACCCGGATAGTTGTTGGTAAGTGATCGTTTCATTTTCTAATCCTACAATCGCTTGATTTTGAAAATAATGGACGAAAGAACTAGAGCTAGGTCAAAAACTAAACTAAGTGGAGATTTTAGTTTCATTTAATCTACTCAACAATTTTAATTTGTTGGTCAACATAATCCGAGCAGGTATATGTAATACTATTTTATCTTCGTACCTACACATTACTTTCAAACTCCAAAATTAATAGACTTAATACACTTAAAACTAAATTATATTAGGTATATGGAATTAATTTAAATATAGAGATACATTTTATTTAAAGCCAACTTCAAAGGAGAAAACATAATTAATATTCGTAAAAGGAACCATGAAATGTAACGAATCACTTATAAAAATAAATAAATGTTGTTTCGTGTATCTTTACAACAATCTTGTAATTTAATACGGCGCTAAATTTTCATAACCACGTTTATACATTTAGTTAAAAGAAAGGAAATGTTCACAGTCAGAAAAAATACATGCACACGTAGCTTTTGGTGTAAGATCCTTTTTTCTTGTATTTCATCACATAATGGAGTGTTTGTTGCATGCACACACACACACACACACACATCTAGACACAAATATATACGAGTAAAATTACAATACTATACATACCAACATAAATGTAAGCTAATCGCTTAGCTTCTACTTATGCAGCCTGTTTGCCTGGCTACTCCGTCCTACATTTCATTTGAGTTGCTGCTAGGGGGCTGCCAAGTTTTGCACAATCTAAATGTTCTTAAATGGGCAGGAAAATTTACAAGTAATAGCGTGTCATAGTGTCAATTGTTTGGGGTCAATATTCATGTAGTTTTTTGCTGTCGCTGTTGTTTTACCCGCTGAACATTTTTTAATGGAATCCAATTAAAATTTGGACCGCAAGAAAATGTGTTGTGAAATTTCGGAAAACTTTTGCCATAGTGTATCAACTGAAATTCATAATTGCTCAGTTAATACTACTTCTTAAGAATTGTTAAGAAACTTCTGAATCTTTTCACGTCATGTTATAGAATATTAGGAAAGAAATCGATGAACTTCTGTGGCTTGCATTTAGCTGTTGCCTGGAACACAAAAAAAAAATAATTTGTAAATACAATTAATTTTTTTGTTATATCAATTAAATAATTAATTGATTTTGAACCTACAACGATTTTTGTAAATACAATTAACGAAATTGTAAGTTGAAGGAAAATCTTAAAAATATTTTCAATTAAATATATCAACAAATAATTTGTTGAAATTGATTTTTTTCAACATTTATTTTTGTTAAATTTCAAAGTTATTTCAATTAAAGTTATTGTTATATTAACAATGTGAATTGTTGAATTTCTGTATTAGAATTGTTATATTAACAAGCTTTTTATACACAATCACAATCCTGGAAATGATTTTTTGCTTGTCTGCGAAAAACACTAAACGTCTTTGGGCGGAGTTGAACCGGCAACATCAACACTAATAAACTGACTCACTTACCTCTCAGCTAAAGAGAAACACTTTAGTAAATACGCAAATGATGAATACACACAAAATATGATTTCTTGTTTCTTCTACATGTACTCATTCCATTATGATATAATTTAACAAATAATTTTGTTGAGTAATTTAATTGACTACAAAAATTTAAATTTTTTATATAAACAATGATGATTGTTAATTTTAAAATTAAATGTTAGCAATTTGTTTTGTTGGTTGCATTTCGATAATATTTTTTTCTGTGAAGTGGTTAAAATTGTGGTAATTTTGTGTAATAAATTAAAGAAATGAATGTGAGTAATATACGCATATAAAAACTTTTCTATAGTGAATTTTTCTTTAAAATATATTAATATTCTTGATTCTACTCGTCTACACTGAAACATAATTCTTTCTGCCAAAAAAAAACCGACTTCAATGCAAAGATCTGCTAGAAGACGATAAGAAGTAAGTGAAATATAAAGTGAAATTTTAATGGGCGTGGCTCCGCCTATTTTTAAATGCAAGATTGTGTGTTTTTCAGAGCTCAGGGTGCATGTTAAGTCTTGTAAAAATCGGTTAAGTAGAACAATTTAAATAAAATATTAAATTTTAATGGGAGTGACTCCGCCCTTTTTTAATGGAAGATTTTGTCTATTTTAGTGTGTGGTAAATTTCGTAAAAATCGGTTAAGTAAAACCGTGTGAAATATTATAATACATTTTAATGGGCGTAATCCCGCCCATTTTTCATCTTTAAAATTCTGTTATTACAAGAACCAAAGGTGTTTTTTAGGCTCCGCAGCAATCAAATAAGTAGAATATCATAAAATTAAAAAAAAGTATAGGCGTGTCTCCGCCCACTTTTTTACAATGGGACCAATGGGAAGCTATGCCCTCTCAGACAAAAAAAGAATTTTTAGAATCAGTCTAAAATGTACCAAGTCATAAAGTAACACAAAAAAAAAATAGAGACGAATTGTTCACCTCCTCCTTTTTTTGAAGTCGGTTAAAAACGAAATTGTTTTGCTTTTCTTACATCAAATTGTTATTCTAGTTGTCATTATCGAAAATTATCGATGAATGTCAATATATCGTAATATTATTATTTTATATATATTTCTAGTTTTTGAACAAACACAAGCTGCAAAGCTACTTTGGTTTGTATGGAGAAATACCTAGAGACATATGTAAGAATAGAGCCTGAGACCCTCCGACTACTAGACTAGTATGCATTCTGCAAGCAAATTTGACGGTGATTTTGTGTTGAAACATTTTTAAATTTGTTGTTGCTATTTCTTAAAACGACTTGAGTTGATTAGAAGCAAACACACAGTAATTAAGAATAGAAAACTTAGAAAAAACGGAAAAATTCAAGTTAAAGAATGTAACCCAGTAACCCTCTCTGGCAGTGGGATTTTGTAGAGGCACTATTCCCAGTAACTTTAAAAAATGAAGAAGAAATGGGAAAGTTATTATTATATTCCTTTGGCTCCCCTTATAAGATTAAGATTTGGTGTAGGAATATACAAATAAAATTTGTTTATAGTTTTCTCGAGACTGCAGAAATTTGCACACAGACTTGTGCTGCAAATTTTCAAGTTATATCTGACATCGGACACTTATGCCGATAGCAAATGTTCACTGGGTATTTTTATGCCAAATTATTAATAGTATGGCGTCATATGAGCAAACACGTGAAATATTAAAACGAAAAGCTTAATTTCCGTTTACAAATTTCTTTTAGCTTTTGCACTTTGAACATTGCATTAGACTAAAAAAAATTGGTACATTGAAGCAGTTTATTTATACATTTATATAAACCTAATTTCCATTTAGAACGTATACTTTTACGTACGAGTGTAAATTTAGCTATGAAACTTATACATATCGTACGTATCGTATTTGTTTGTGCTGACTCTAATACTAAACATGACATAATAAATTGTTAATTTTGTTGGAACATTAACCCGGTCCGCTGGTGTGAAAATTTCATGTTAGTTAGTCATTTTGGAAAGTAGAAATAGTGTCCAAACACACACTCACACACACATACATTATAGCCCTTGATTTGTGTGTTTGTGTGTGTGTTTAACTACTTTATTAGCTGGCATAACAATGCAATGACAATGACAATGACAATGACAACGACACGACACGACATTTATTAGAAAAAAAAAAACAAATGTTCTGGTTAAATATTGTGAATATGTTGGGCATTTGGGTGGCATATTAGAATTTTATGACGCTTAATAAACATGTCCATCTTAATTCGTGGTTGTAATTTGTAGCGGTCATTAAGGTAAATTGTGCGGTGAAATGTGAGGTTTGACCAAATATCTGGGTTAAACTAATTTGTTTATTAGCTTTCAGGCATTAGCGGACACTTAAACAAACATATCAAATATTAAGTCATAATATTTCTTTCGTTTGACATTTTTTATTAGTTAATAATTTTAATATATTTACATATAAATTTATAGCGATTCATATTAAAGGTGTGTTTTGTAAGAGCTTGTCGCTACTTTTATAAATCACTTGGAGTATCTTCGACTACTTTATGTGTGTTCTTTAAATGATATGAGAATTGTTATGTACGACTATATAAAATAAAGTTTGGTTTTCATCAGTTGCATTTTTTTGTTTGATTATTTCTTTTTTTCTCCTTTAGCCACAAGGAGTAAAAGCTGAAACTTGTAACAAGGTCTGATTGCGCGCGTGTGTGTATCAGTTACAAAGTAATAAAATCTCTAAATGAAGACAAATTCCTTTTTAACCTTTTGACTTTACAAGCGATGGCTTTTTGTTAAATGACTGCCATAAGGGTCAATGCTGTTGAGTATCCATTTGTTTGCCCATCTTTCCATTTTATTCAGTAGCACCTCCCTTTTCTTGTCTTCGAGAGAAATCTTCCAAGTTTTTTTTTTCTCATGATCACATAATGAAAATTAATGAATGTATTTATAAAAACATTTTTTTTTGTTTGTAATTTTGCATAAGATTACAAAGTATCACTAATTTACTTATTTTATTGTTCTTAGTGAAATTCAACATGATTTGACTGGAGTTGGAGCGTAACATTTTAAGTTAAGTACATTAAATGTTCAAATATATTTAAGAAAAAAATCATATTTAAGAAAGTAATTAAAAACAAAATGCATACAAAATCTATCTGACAAATTAATGTAAAAATGTAGCAAAATTTAGCTTAAATTTTTATTTATTAAAATAAATCTCTTTCGGTTGTTTTTATATACATATTTTCATTTTGCTGGCATCTCTTTTATTTTGCTTAAAATCTTTTGAAGTTTTAATCAAACCCAAATCAAATTTACACTTTGTTTTGATGTTATTTTTCAGATACTTCACACTTGAGTTTGTTTTATATTCACTTTACTTTGTTTTTTTTTTATATTGCTTTGCTTAATTTTGTTTTCATTGCTGTGCTGCTCTTGCACAAAAATTGAATTCAAAATTAAATCACCAAAACACATCAGCAACAAAAGCAATCCTTTTTTTAAATGCCCTATAAATATCTAAACATTTGCTAAATGCGTCAAACCGTCTGTAGCATTTGCGATTATAAAAAGTATTTTTATTTATTTATTTTAGTTTATTTTTAATTATGAATACTAAATAAATTTACAAATTAATATTTGGTAATAGGAACTAAAATACATTCCAAATTGTAGTGTTTATAAATTATTAGTGACTGTAATTGGGAGTGTTTTCTAACGTTTTCAAAATCTAAAATTTTTATTGATTCTAACAGGCTCTTAGATAATGCTGTATCGTTGAAACAAGATAATAGATATGGCATTGTGAGGTTGTTGTTGCACTTTGGGCATAATGGCTAGTTCTTATTTTTCAAAAGATGCTTATGCGTTAATTTACTATGGCCGATTCTTAATCGGATTAAAATTATTTGTTCATATTTTGGCATATTAACAGCATAGTTGGATTAAAAGTATTTTTTTTGCACTCATACTGCAACTGAATTAAAATAAAGAAGTCAAAATTAAATTATAAATTTAGAAAATGTTGTTTGTTGTTGGTTAAGCACGTCTCGATACATTTCGTTATGGATTAGGAAAGACAGCGTAGACTTTAACCACAATTTAAAAGAGCTTACAAGTCCTCAGAGCTTATACATAAACTAACAATAAATTATTGACAGTTACAAAACTACAAGCCAATGCATCTTAACGAGTTAACCAACACCAAACAAACTTTTTAAAATTCGTATTCCTATTGACACGCGATAAATAAAAATAAGAAAATATAATCAGGAATAATTTCTCAATCGCACTTAAGTTCGGTATTTTTAATACGGAATAAATAGGAATAGAATGAAATATTGTTAATTAATGTGATTTTCTAAAGAAGAGAGTTAGGGAAAATGTCGAAAGTTTTTTGCGCCGCCACAAAACATATGTATATATGTATATGTACAATGTACATTGTACATATACTAGCTGAGCGTGGCAAACGTTGTCTGACGCCCCCTTTTTAGTTGCAGTAGAGATAAATAACTTACATACCGACTGCAGCACCATCTGCGGGACTGATTTGTGAATTAAAACAGTCCAAGGCGCCACCCAAACGCACACAAAAAAAAATTCATTAAAATCGGTCCAGGCGTTTAGGAGGAGTTCAGTGACATACACACGTACAGCTGAATTATATATATAAAGTTATTTACATGAATAATTTTTATTTGACATTGGTTAAGCAACGTCTGTATGCATTTCAGTGGACTTCGTTAAAAAAATTCTTGAGAAAATATAAAAAACCCCACAAGTTTATGGGAAAATTCACAAAACATTATTGAGAACTACGTACTACACAAACAAAATATGTTAAAAAGCACGTCAACAAATATACTTAATTATTTTTTAAATGGCATTATATTTTTCTAAGACATTACTTGAAATGATATCAAAATAACTGAATTATGCAAAGATATTTTCCATTACAAACGAACAGCAGAACATAGTTTGCCTTCACCAGCCATGTAGTGTCTATCACTGCGGTTAGCAAAAAAAAAAAAATAAAATCATTTGTTTATATCTTTCTCACTTCAAAGCCACTTAAACATGATTTTTATTTTCGAATTTTTCCTTTTATTGTTTCATCTTATTTTTTTTTTACTCATCCTAAGGTAGTGAGTTGGAGAGTGGGAGCCAGTGAAGACGGAGCAGGAGTTGGTGGTCAGACAGGATTCTGTATTTTTGTTTTGTAGTTGTTTACTTTCATCCTTTAATTTATTAAAGGTTCCACTTGTAAAATTCTTAATAAATCGAAGAAATAAATACAAAGAGCTGAATAGAAAAAAATTTCAGTAAATTTTATTAAAATGAAAGAAGAACAAAAAAGTGTATGTCCATGACAACGTTTTTCATCTATAAATCGCATTATCCTTTTTTTGTGGGTTTTTAATTATTTTAAATACTAGTTTCTCTTTGAAACCTTTTTTCATGTAAATTTAGAATAACATTTTTAACATCTTAATAATGTTAAATTAGATTCTTTGGGAATTCATTTGTGATGTAGCGATATTTATGTCAACTACTAAAATTTCGAATAACTTTCTAAGCAAAAGTAATATGAAAGTGAATTGCACCTGAATGAAATACCATTCCAGGAAAACGAGAACTTAACAGAAATATTTTGTTCTATATGTACATCAATAAATACTACCGTTCCCGCCATAAAATCTATTTACCATCTGCAAAACAACAACAATAAACACCTGGCCGATTCAACAGATGCAGTTATAATTGTCAAGCTGTGGTCCGCTTACGACAAAAACTTCTTTTTGAAATCCCTCGCTAACTTTAAAAAAACCAACAGAAACTTTTGTTTTTGCTTGAGACATCTAGGCATGAACTCGGACAACAAATTTTATATTAACGAAAATCTAACAAAATGTAATTTTGAAATACTTCGTGCTGCTATACGTCTTAAAAAACAAAAATATCTTCATAGCGCTTTTTCGATGCGTGGTTTTGTCTACATTAAAAAAACAGCACCAGATAACATTTTTCGTATTGATGATATTAAACAGTTGAACGAGCTTTTGCCAGACACTGGATAACGGGTTTATGCATATAAACAAAAATAATATTATACATCCAATATTATTACAAACTCTTTACTACTTCATTAATTTTATTTCTTTTTTCAAACTACTTATCTTAAATATATTATTGTCATACAATCTTATAATTAAATCAACATTAAACATGTACAATTCCTTCTTAAATAATCATCACACCCTAAGATTTTCCTTTTTCGTAAGCGTTGCCAAAATATCAAATGATAAACTTTAGTAGTAATCGTTCCAAAGACTGTGTATATAGTATGATAAGGGTACTCTCCAAACAAAAAGATGGTCTAAAAATTATACACTTAAATGCGCAAAGCTTGAAAAACAAAATGGATGAATTTAGATATCTTTTTGAGTCTGCTGGAATAGACATTATTTGTATTTCTGAAACTTGGTTTCCGTTGGGCATAAGTGACTCTCTATTTAAGCTATCCGGTTTTAAACTATTCCGTTCCGATAGAAGAATACTTATGAATAATGTTGAAACTGGATCTAGGGGCGGTGGGGTTGCAGTATATGTTCGAAATGGTATATCCTGTAAATAAAAGTTAAAAAACGTTGCATGCAGTGAAATTGAGTATTTATTTCTAGAGATCTCCACCCAGGAAAAGAAAACCCCACTTTTAGGTAGTGTGTATAGAGCTAGCAGTAGCATAAATGTATATCCTCTCATTAACATTCTTGAAGAAATATCTCTTCAATACGACGATATTATTATAACTGGAGATTTTAATAATAACTTATTATCTGATAATCCTTTGATTGAGCCAATGAGGACTCTTGATCTTCACCCTGTAAATAAGTATATTCCTACACATTTCCACTCCACGTCTAATAGTTTAATTGATCTTATATTTGTCAATCACAAAACTAGAGTTCTCCTTTATGACCAACTCTCTGCCTTTATGATTTCTCCGTAAAAAATGATGAAAACTGTTTTTCATACCGTGACTTACATAACTTTGACTATACAACACTTTACCATTACTCCAATATTATCCACTGGGGCCATATATATACTCTTGCATAACTGCATTAGTAGATGTTGCTGAAGATATTAGGTCAAAAATTGATCAGAATATGGTTGATTTTTTGATTCTCTTAGATCACAGTAAAGCGTTTGACACCGTGGATCATAAAATTCTGCTAGGGAAGCTTAAAAAGCTTTTCAATTTTTCAAGCTCGGCGTGTAATCTTTTATCATCCTATCTAATGTACCGATCTCAAGTTGTCCAGTTAAAAGACAACATCTCAAGAGCGCTCTATGTTAAAAGAGGTGTTCCCCAAGGTTCAATTCTTGGGCCCCTTCTTTTCTGTATGTATACTAATGACTTGCCTGATATAACAATGAACAGTACAATTCATATGTGTGCTGATGATGTCCAGCTATATAACTATTGCGATATTGGTGATGTAACTTTCTGTGTGAGTAGAATTAATGATGACCTAGCCAAAATCGGGAAATGGTCCATATCAAATGGTTTATGTATTAATCCATCTAAATCCAAGTGCATTATCATTTCTAAAACTAGGAGAACTTGCGAAAATCTTCGGATAGAAATAAATGGTGATAATATATGCTTTGTTTCCTCGGCGTCTAATCTGGGAGTAGTTTTCAACGATAGACTTACTTAGTCCGACCATATTAATACAGTTATAGGTAGAGTCTACAGTATGCTACGCAGCCTGTGGGCAGCTAAAGATTCAACACCATTTACGATACGTATGGTATTAGCTAAATCTTATCTCATACCATCTCTTCTATATGGTTGTGAACTTCTTGCAAATTGCGACAGTGAAGATAAAAGAAAACTTAATGTTGCCTACAATAATATAGCTCGGTACATTTTCAATAAAAATCGTTTTGCACATATCTCGTCTTATGCCTACCAGATTTTTTTAATAAATTTCGAAAATCTCCTAAAATGCAAATGTCTTATGTTTCTACACAAAATTATTACATCGAAACAACCGGCATACATTTATAATAGAATTGCGTTTGCTTGATCCCACCGCGGTAGGAATATTATACAGCAAAAATACAAGAGCCTTATATCTAAACGCCAATTTCTGATCTATACAATCAGTCTTTGGAACTCTTTACCAAACAATATCCAAAAAATAGGCAACGCAAACATATTTAAAAGGGAGTTATTCAAATTGTTTATGTAATAAATATTTTTGCTTATTTATTTATATTTACTTTTTATTTATGTTCTTTTGCTATTGAAATTGTTTTTCCAATTTTATTCATAATGATTTTTCTATATATTAATTATTCTTTTATATCACTTAGATGTTTGTTGTAATCACTAGCACTATCATTTATAAGATATTTGTCTTGTTGTGCTAGATCGCAATTTAAATAAATAAATAAATAAATAAAATAAAAGGTATGCAATATAATTTACATAGATACATATATGTACATGCGTATACATACATGTTCATAAATAAATATTTACATATGTGTGTAAATATTTGCTTAAAATTGTGAAAGTGGTCTAAGTCATGTATTCATTATTTCAACATGTGTAATAATTAGATTCATTCCATTAATATAAATTAAAACTATTTTTGTATTATGTTATATTTTAATTTATAAAGGCTCAATCAGACGTGACATAACCATAGCCATAGAAAACAGCCGTTCGAACCAAACTAATGGGCAACACTGTATTTGATTATAATTAGGTGACTCGCCATAACGCCATAACTCTCACAATAGAAACCAATTGAATTTTGGTTTGGTTATGGCTATGACACTATGACTATGTCACGTACAATTTAAGCTTAAGTCCTGATTTGAAAAACGTAAATATTAGTTGAGCAGCTTTTTAGTTCATGGGCGAGAGAGGAAAATATGATAGCTACCAGCGTTGTCAACTTTTAAATTTCAAAAAGCACCGAAACCAACAAAAAAGCGCGTAATTTAAGTGAAAAAGCACTAAACTTAAAATTTTATTATTTTATATCAAAAAATTTTACACATCGTCGATTGATTATTGGTTTGCTTCTGACGTAATGTATTTTGAATATACTGTGACGTAAACCAATAACCAACCGACGACATGTATGTACATAAAAATATAGGAATCGGTTGACCTTGCATTCCATTCCTCAGATTTAAAATTTGAGGCATCCGATAAACATTTAAATTCTGTAAGAATAAGTGAATTCTTAAATCAATGAACAAACGAATCTCTCGAGTTTAGTCAAATTGGCAGTAATCCACAAGTCTTTCTGAGGTTAAGAGCCGATTACTCATACATTTTGAGCTTGATGGGCTTAGCTTAGTTTTTATTAAATTGCGCTGTGGAAACATTCTCTCGGCTGCTATGTGACAAAGATAATAAATTTTGATCGAAATAAAAATGGTGACTTTCTGCGTTTCTGGATGTAACAGAAGTTTGATGGGAATGCAAGTTTTGATAATTCCTCAAACGAGTTCATATCAACTGAATCTGTCAAAAGTGGACTCAATATTTTTCCCATTCCATTAAGTGAATCAATCTTTCTCCACCCATTGTCTATACTAGACAAAATTTCGCTATTATGCTATATTTGAGTAAATACTTGTATTATGTCTTCTTTGTTGTATGGCAAAACACTGTTTATATTAATTATGCTTAAAATGTTAAAGTTTGATGGTAATATGGCACGTATTTATTCAACCAAACCTTTTAAAATCTTAGAATAATTTTTTTTGAGATGCTATATTTAACTTCAGAGCTTATGTTTTTGAATGAAAGACTTCCGCGAAAAAAAAGGTAAAGAAATTTTCCTTTGAGCTTTTGGTTTAGTGCCACCGCCTCGAAACAAAAAGCACCGAAACTGAATTTAAAAAAGCACTGAGCACTAAGTTCAAAATTTGTCGCGTCGAAAATTTCAAAAAGCACTAAAAACGGTGCGACATGCACCGAGTTGACAACGCTGATAGCTACCCTTTTTATTATTTTAACCTCTCTCTTCCAAAAATTCAAAAATTGCTCAACTTAACCCTTTCGGGACGAAGTTTTATTTCGAAAAATTAAAATGTATGTCGTGAACATTTTTACATATTCTAAGGGCCATTATTACAACTTAAAGTTAGTTAAAAGTAGGATTTTATCGGACGTATTAAAAGGTTTCCATTAGTGAAAATTGGATTTAACTTACCCGGTGGGATAAACTTGCCTGTAATTTATCGCTCACTTTAGGTTAAAGTAAAATTTTGCAAATGATAAAGTTTTTATACGTCCGATAAAATCCTACTTTTAACTAACTTTAAGTTGTAATAATGGCCCTAAGAGATATAGTAAAAAGAATATTTTCTCGATACCCAGAAATCCCAAAATTATCCTTTTGTCCTGGGACATATAATCCCAATAAGCATTTTCAGTGGGACATAAAATCCCAATAAGCATTTTCGGTGGGACATAAAATTTCAATAGAATTCCTAAAAAGTTTTTTTGTGGGCGATTGAATAAAAAAAAATATTAAAGATTGGTGTATTTCAATGACAATTCACATTTTTTTTGTCTTATTTTTTTATTTATTATTGTAGCAAAGTAATTAGGGTTTTAATTTGTGGAAGGGTCCAAAAAATTTGTAGCACAAAGCTGTATTGCACCCCGAGCATATCATGTTTGTGCACTTTTCGATACCAAGTGAAGTACAGCGAGCACAGCGACAACGCCTCTCTTGCTCTACTGGCAAATGATTTCCAACAGTCAGGCTATCAGTCTTTGAACGTTTATGAGTTCTTCCTCCTTGGTGACGTGGCATTGCCGCTCATCTTTTATTTCCTTCGGAAATCATATTTTCAGCAAGAGGGACAAGAAAGTCTTTTAACGATAATTTTTGTTTCTTACATTCTGTGTACACAATCCACGAATTTACCACGCTAGCCATCAGTAGTTTGAAGAATACTTTCTTCCACTACTTTTGGGACTTGCGGTTGAAATCGTAAATGGTTGTTTTCTGGTCGGCTAAGTCGACTCCTTCCATAATTTTATTATAGTCTCTGATACTTTCGGGGTACTTTACTTTCTTGTTCGAACCGTCTTTTTGCTTCCTTTTAATGTCTACAAGGGATAGCGAATGACAATTAGAAGCTACAAGAACTTCTTTTGAGTCCATCCATCGAGCTGCCAAAATAAATACTAGAATTGGTTTGAAGTTGGCTTTCCCTTTGTTCAATTTTTCGATAAATTTAGGTGTATTTATTCGGTTTTGCATATATGTTCCAAGTGCGGGATATCCGATCGTTTCCCATAAATGCATTGAAGTAAAGAAGCGGCCAAAGGCTAGACATACACCTTTTTCACGAATAGAAGAAACCAATTTTGACATTACTTTTTCTCCAAGAGTGGCGACCTTGGACTGCGCAGCATTTGCTTCATTCCCAGTGTAAACGTTAAAGTCGTAAGTGTATTCCGTCTTTGAGTCACAACGCATCCAAATTTTAATTCCACGTTTTACTGGTTTCATGGGCATGTATTGGTTCATGCTTGACCTGCCCTTGAATTTAATCATACACTCATCAATTGACTGTTACGAACTCTCACTACGAGCAGCTGCATATGTAAATTTTAGACAGCTCACAACTTCAGAGATGAAGTAGTCTTTGGAAACGTCTGTAGTAGGCTTTTCACAGTCATTGAAATATAACTTTGATGCCAATAATAAAAATCGATCTCGTGATATACTGTTGATGGCTTTCTGCTCCAATAGTCCTTCAGAGATGGCAACTTATTATAATGCATAATCAATGAAATGCCCAGAAATACAAGGATTTCATTCGGATCCGTTAAGTTGCGCTTTGACTGCGCACGACGATTTAAAACTATCAAACGCTGATTAGTGCATTCAGCAATTCGAATGCACAAACTGTACGGAAATATCTTTGCAAATATTTTATACTCGTTGCAATCGTCAGTGAGATCAAGAAGGATTTTGGGGTCTCGCTCAGTTGGGAATTTGTATTTAGGCTGGAAATCCTGGATGTTGTGGTGTTCTTCATCAAGTACAACGAAAATGCTAACATGTACTGTTATGTTTTTATTTACATTTCATAATAAACACGTAAACCTGTATTTGGGACTTTTTAAATAAGAAATTGTATTGGAAATACAGAAGATACGAAAGTTTGAAAATTGATGGGATGTATTATCCCTGTAGTACCGAAAGGGTTAAATTGCCATGTGTGGATCGGGGAAAACCAAAAAGTTACTTTTTGAATGCTCAATACATATCGATACTCCAACGACAATGAGTATGATAGCACATTCGCATCAACAAGCATGCTTACATACAGGCATCGTATCAATACATATGCGCACAAGCATGTAATGACGAGTATGACTATATGAACAATGTTATCAAATATGTAAGTAAATAAAAAAAAAATATCGTTGTGTATGAATTTAACAAATGCCTAATTTATATTATGCATTTTTTTCATGAAATCTATTTCACAAAACTTTTTCTATTTGCTAATAGAGAAGACACGTAACATGAATTTCTAAAGCATTTTTGACAACTTTTTTGATCTAATTTGGTTCTCCAGGAACCTGTTAAAAAAAAAATCATACAAAAAATTTCATACGAGGCGGGTTTCTTTTGCAAATTTCTATTAAAAAAGTTATATATTGCAAAAATTATGCAAACTCGCAAGGATTAAAACAATAAAATAAATCCCCTAAAGCTGATTATATAAACCTCAAAAAGCAATAAGTCGAAAATTTGTTCCGCATATTAATCGCGAAAACTTGCAAAAATGCGAATATTATTTAAAAATAGGTACAAAACTCAAAAAATCTGAACAAAAACTTGCGAAAATTCGAGAATAATTTTTTAATTGAAAAAAGTCTTAATATGTATTAAAAAAAACAAAATTGTAACGAATGTCAAAAACTTGAAAAAATTTGCGACCATGTCGAAAATTAGCAAAAACTTGGTAACATAAAAAAAGATAAAAGATATCATAGTCTGATAGATACTGGTTGAAAATCTCTAAAACTGCAAAAAAAAAAAAAAATAATTGGGAACAATAATTGGAAAATATTTGCAATAAATATCCCTAAAATAACTTACAGATCCTTAAAGATCTGGGGAATGCTGAAATTGCGAAAATTCGCTAACATCAAATAGGTAAGCAGATGGACTGAAAATCGGTAAAATTGTAAAAAAGCCAAGATTTGGCTAAAAAGTCAGTTTCATCGCGAAAATTGGCGACAAACAAGCGCTAAAATTGTTAGGAATGCCATGGTTCAACCTTTCTTCCAATAATTCGGCTCTTAGCTCAGATCTAAAATGGAGCGTGTTTCTATACCCGCGGTCAAATTACTCCCGTAAATATTTAATAGGGCTTCTAAATCTAAGGACTGCAAAGAGTGTGTGTGTGGGTAAAACATTTTTATTGAATTTTATGTTAAAATAGTTTGAAAAAAATGTTATTTTCTCAACAACTATAAACTAGTATTTCTGGCAACACTTATCAAAAAATATTTAAGAAACCATGTTGCAAGTCATGGGTATTTCGATAGATATGCGTAGATATGCGGCATGTAACGAAGAATGCGCATCGATACATACAAGTATGAAATAAAGTGCGCAGGGGTATACGCATGTATGAGAATGAATAGATATATCAACACGCACTAGCATAAAAAATGTTCGATATGTGCGGGAGTATCAAAAATTTTTTGTATCGATTGGCTTTCCCTGGTGTGGATCTAGTATAAGATCACGTTTATTATTATGGACGCACATATAGATAATAATTTAAAACTGATTGTTGTGGGAAAGACATGTGAAGTACAACATGATATTGGCTTAGATCTCTGTTAAAATTACATGTGTACATACAGGGTGGGCCAAAAGAAACCAAGGGGTGTAAAAGTTTAATAACTTTTTTGTTAATTAATTTTTTTTTATTTTTTCTTTCAGATTATATAGACAACACTTGGAGAATTTATAATGAATGAAAATAATAAATGAAAATCAGAAAATAAGAAATGAATAAATGAAATCAACTTTATTGAAAACTTGATTATGAGTGATGAAGCTCATTTTCATTTGAATGGCTTTGTTAATAAGCAGAACTGTAGGTTCTGGGGTTCTCAAAATCCAAGAGCCATTCATCAACGCCAATTGCACCCCATCAGGTGTACAGTATGGTGTGGGATCACATCTGAAAATGTCATTGGGCCCTACTTCTTCGAGAATGAAGATGGAAGTGCTGTAACCGTAAATGGAGAGCGGTATCGGTTTATGATAGAAAATTTTTTACGTCCTGCTCTTGAAAACAGACCTGGTATGTGGTTTCAGCAGGACGAAGCCACTGTCCATACTGCCCGAGACACAATGGCACTTTTAAGTCAAATTTTTGGAGAGCGAATAATTTCTCGAAATTCGGAAATTATTTGGCCAGCACGATCGCCAGATTTGACAGCACCCGACTATTTTCTTTGGGGTTTTTTGAAGGAGCGAGTGTATGTGAACAAGCCAGAGACAATCCTTGAACTCAAGGCAAACATTGTTGCAGAAATTCGAACGCTACAGCCACAAGTTTTGAAAGATGTTATGGAAAATGCTCTAAAAAGAGCCCATCAGTGCGAAGCTGAGAACGGTGGTCATTTAAGAGACATCAGTTTTCATACTTAGTGTAAAAAAATTTCCATTTTGTATATTATATAATCTGAAAAAAAAATAAAAAAAGTTAATAAACAACAAAGTTATTAAACTTTTACACCCCTTGGTTTCTTTTGGCCCACCCTGTACTTTATGCAAAATTGAAATGGAATAAACACTATAAAATGTAAAACTTGCATAAAACTAAATTTTTCAATATGAACAAAAATACATTTTTTATCCAAAGAATTCGGTTGAACTAAAAGAATTAGACCTGCAATTTTTGTATTAATAATTTTTTGGACATCTTACATTGAAAATTTTGGACTTATGCTCTTTTAAAAACAGCATTTTGAACATAATTGAAAGTCAGTCCTCCCACTATCTGGTTTCTCTAACGAATGTGAGAACTTTTCGACTCGAAAATTTGTAATCAACCTGTGAGTAAGAAGCCAACTTTATTTCTTAAAGTTTTTAGTTAGTTTATTTATTGTTTTATATAAGTAAGGATGTGCAAAGTTGGACGACCATTAAAATTATTTACTTTATCTCGATAGGAAAAATTCTCACAATTTGCAGAAACCACGAGATACAGATTTTCTTGATATAAATTTTGTTTGCTTACATTAATGGCCAAACAAAAATCTCTGTGTGGAAATCTGCGATTTTCTTTTCATCCATTGGTATTTTCCCACCATAAGCATTAAACACATTCAACACAGCAGGCTACACGAACACACGACTTCAAATGCCGTGAAGTCGTGTGTCGTGTGCCGTGTGCCGTGAAGTTGCATTTGTCGCTTCGTAGCCGGCTACTTAATTATTTTGGACACGGCAGCAGCACCATCTGCAGCTGATATTCAAGTACAAATACATAGTTCAGTATTGCCACTTTTATATATTTTGCATATATAAAAATTAATTACTCTTTTAAAATGTACTTATTTCACGTAAAAGTACAAAAATGAATCAATTTATTCCTTATATCAATTTTTGGATGTTGTTTCTGTTAAATAATATGAAATAATTGTACGATATCATTCATCCAACATTTTGTATTATACTGGCAATACTGAATTTTCTCATTGTAGCCAAAGAAATAGAAATTAATTTAATTGGACTACAACGACAAAATCAGCATAGACAACAACAACCTGTCGCCATGTTGCCTTGCTGTCTTCAAAAGAATCATTCTCATATAAACATGTGTATTCTATCCTTGACATTTGGTAGTCGGTAGCTCGCTGTGGTGAATGTGTTTAATGCAATACTCAGCAATATCATTTGATGGAATAGATGGTCTGAAAAACATGAAATGTGACACTTCGAATGTACGAAGTATACGAATATTATGTACAAAAGTATATTTTTTGTTTGTTTGTTTTTAGCTCTATTTGGGATTGTCTGTCTTGAAGCTTTATATAGTTTTTCTAAGTTTTTCCAAAATAAAAGAATGTTATGTCATTTGATATTTCAATTGCGTTGCCATACAAAAATACTAAAACGTGTTGACCAGAACAAGAACATCGTTCATCATCGTTGCTTTTGAACAATGTAATATGTAATATTGTTTGATATCTAATGCCATAATCTCAAACGCAAAAAAAACGTAATCGAATCAGTTCGTTATCAAAAGCGACGAGTATACGGCATACTATTTATAAATGATGTATTAATTTAACTGCATGACTTAAAAGTAAACATTTGATCAGCTGAGACTTTGATTTTCGAAATCGCAAAAAGTAGGTTTGTGATAATCATAAATCTGTTATTGATATGGCGTCAAAAAGTGTGACTTGTGCCCTTTTCATAATGAATGGTTAACTTGTGAGGGGGGGTGGGATAAATTAAAATAATTAATTAATTTTAAAATCAAAATAACAAAAAAAGGTTTTTATATTAATATCTGAATTCAAATGAAGTCATACATCATAGCATAAGTATACAAAATATGCACAATAAATGATTAACTAACTTAATAATATAAATTTCTTATATTTTCGCTGCCAGATTCTTTACTCTAAATAAATAATGAAACTTAGTTTTGTCTTTAAAAATTTAAGATAATAAAACTTTTGTAATTAATGTTTTCTGACTTTTGGAGAATATGTTAAAATTTAGTTTTAAATAAAACTCGCAAAAAAAAATCCAAGATGCGAAACATTTAAAATTTAAGAAAATAATCTTCAATAGAGAGAGAGAGAGAGAGAGAGAGAGAAAGAAAGAGAGAGAGAGGATGCTATAGAAGAAGAATGTATTCCTATTATTTATTAATTGCTTTAAATACTAAAAGTACCAACTAATGAAAAATTTTCTTATTGCAAATTATATTCTACGTGAAAAAAGGTATAATGATCCTTGTGGTATTCCTTCAAAGTAAAATACTTTTGTGTGCACGTGTGCTGTTGCTGAAAATTATCCGTAGCAATGAAATGAATAGAAAAATATACGAACATAGTTTCAAATTGTTATTTTGGTTGTTTATAATTTCGTAAATTCGTAAAGTAATTACGCTTTTGTATTAACATTGGGGTAATTAAATTTTGTAACATTTTTTTTCTTTGTGTAAATTATTTTAAGCTCGTATATATCCATACAATGTATTATGGCATTCATCGCAGTTAATTGCTGTTTTTTCCCAGTCCGTCTATTCTCACAATTTATTTGATAGAAATGCTGTTTCTACATTGTGCTTGTGCCCGTTTTAAATTTGGAAAAGTACAAAAAGTATAATTCCAGTTTTGCCTCTTGATTTTTAAACTAAAATTCCGGTATTGGCAGAATTTTTCAGTTGTAACTATTAAAAGCTTTTCGATCTAGAAATTTCCGACGAAAAATACAGTAAATATGTAAATGCAAAATGGCCGAGAAATTCTTTACAGAATTTGCCAATGCCTAATGAAAAAAATAATATGAATAGTAATTTTAACAATATAACAAAATAACAAATATAAATATATACAAATGATCTCCAAATTTTAATCTAGATGTTATTAGTAATTGATATATTGTTGTAAATATTGATATTTTGGAAGTAGAGAAAAAGTAGTTCCCGAATAATTACTTCAAATTTTTATTCCACTGGGAAATATAAAATAACATCAAAAGACAAAATAAATTTTCAAATGATTATTCAGAAACAGTAATGTTATAGAAATCGATCCGACATGAGAAATATTATATTTCTTATTTTTTTGTTCTTTTTTGTCTGATGAATTCTTGGCAAAATATTAATATTTTCATATCATTCGCCTGAGCTTGTCAGCAAGATTATATAAATTAAAAGGGAACGCAACAGCTGTAATACATTTTTGTAACTTTATATTTTTTTTAGAAATGCAACACGCTTTTCTGATGGTGTGCTCTAAATCAAACGATTACAATAAAAGTCAGCTTAGAATAATCTCAATCATTAATAATGCAAAAAATTATTTAAAATTTCAATTTATTTTACTTTATGTTCTTCGCACAAGCGTTACGAATTATTGTTTTTTTTTTTTTTGGGAGGAGAGAGAGTATAAGACTTCTTTGTACGAGTAATTTACCAGAACAGAAAGTGAAGCAGAAAAAATAAAATCATTTCTAGGAAACATTGGAATAGAAGAAAAATCTTTGGCAACAAATCATTTGTTGACATCGAGTGCAAATAGGATTCTGTTTCGTAAGGATTTTTATTTATGCATTACGACTGTAGCCATGCTTCTACGTATGCAAAGTTCATGAAGCATATTTTATTAACATCTGGCGCACACACACACACGCATACACACGCACGCATACACGCATGTTAACAAAAGTGCATAGAAATACGAGTTCATGTATATACTTTTTTCCTATATTTTATTTATAATTTAATGAGAAACATTAAAATTATTCTAAACTGAACAGAACATGATTACCAGGAATTTTTGCAATATTTTTAAAAATGTTTGGCTGTATTACATTTCTTTTCGTAAATTGAATATATAAAACTTTCTTTCACTTCAATATTTTTTTTTAACAGAAATCGAACCATTCATCGCAAAGCAATATAAGTTTGTTTTAAGCATTCGGAGTATTTTCTTTAAGTTGAATTATATATTTATAAAAAATTACTTCACTTGCTACTTCATCTTGAAACAGTAAATTGAAAATCTCTTTTACTAAGTAAGCAGCTTGTTAATGAAAAGGGGGAGGCTTAATACTGAAAGAATATCTTAAAATAATTTAATTTTTATTTTGCATTTTGTATTCAAATATTGAGAAAGGCAATCCATAAGTAGCACATTAATTTCCATGTTATTAGCAAGAACAACTTGATCCATCAATTCTACATTTCGTGTGAGAAAATTGCCTAATTTTACAAATAAATTACTTGTTTCATTACAGCGTCGGTTTAAAATTAATGACAACGACAGCATTAGGAAAAATCAATGATCCTTTATTGTTATCCTCCTACTTCTTAACTTCCTAATAAAAACATTCATACATACATACATGCTTACAATTCACACCTTCGCACAATAAAATCTCAGTGGATTTCCGGTTGAAACACAAAATGAAAAGACAGAATAAAAATCTATAGCATACTTACAGGCTTTAAAAAAATGTGAGGCAAAATTTTGTTGAATGCAAGAAAATAACCAAACAAATGTGCTGAATGTCTGCGGCTGTTTGTAAAAAAAATACCTATCTCCCAGAATATCTGATGAACTGGGAGATGTTGGATTATGTGCGCTGTGTACTCACTGCTGTTTCAATGAGCGACGACGACTGTTTTTGCTGTTTGTTTGATTGTTGCGTTTTGTTAGTCATTCATTGACAAATTCAATCATTTTTCCATTACAAGCGAAAACATTACTGTTTATTTTACTCCATTTCTAAAACTGAAAATAAAAGAATAGAATAGAATATGTATTATGAAGGCGTCAGTGGAGACACGCACGTACTGTTCGTTTATTTCGTGGAATATTTTTCTTTTACATTAACACATTGTACATGTCAAATAATTAGGGTGGTTTAGTTTATTTTTTGACAGCAAAAGTGTTATTAACGTGAGTGCAAGTGACTACATATGAGTGAATGGAATTTTCACTACATACCCAGTAAAAAAATTTCATGTTTTTTGAAGCAATAGGGCAATAAAGCGCATCACAATACGCTTTAAAATATGAGCTTGTTAAAAAGCAGTGAATGTATATGAAGCAATCTACAGGAAAAAAGTGATTTAATAACGCCACAACAATGCAGGTTTGAATGCCAGAAAGTTAGCTAGTGTATATACATATGTACATCCAATATTATATATGTATGTACATATGTGCTCATATTATGGCATGTACATATGGATATGCATTAGAAGATTTTTCTCATCTAGGTTATCAAATGTATTGTATACCCAAACGCACACGTGAATACATACAAAACACAACTAACGCGAGTCAGTCAGAACAAAAGCAAATTAATCACAGGCATTTCTCAAAACAAAATTTAATTTTTCGAAAGAAAAATTAATAAAAATTGGCATTGAACTGCTATGTTTACATGTTTTATTAGATTAAAAAAAAGCGCTGTGAACAAAAATGTAGTACTTCAAACCGAGAACTCGCCATACAAAGATTAGCAGCGACATCAGCAGGATTGTCAGTGCTACTTTTATTTTATAATAGTAAAAACCTTCTTTATTTGAAGCAAAATTTTTATTGGGTAGTTTCATAATTGAAAGATTTCGGAAAGTTTTCATCACGATAAGTTTTTTTGTGCAGTCACATTGGACTACTGTGTGAGCAAGTTTTTCAAGCGATCCATTGCAAACTCATCGAAAGGAAAAAACTATATGTAGTTGTTCAAGTAGTTAACAGCCGTTGGATGGTTTTTGATTTTTATCTCAGTTTTTTTTTTAAGAAGGAATAATTTGTCTGATATCAGGTCATTATCAATCTCTACTTGAGATTTTATATCAATAAGACATGAATTTGCATCAAACTTTCTCTATATGACTCTGAACCACACTATTGCATTTGTTCTTTCTCTCTCCCTCCCTAGTAATTTTAGCCTTAGGCTATACTTTATGTAACACATTTGGACAAACTTTGATTCAGTGCATTGCCATTGTGTAGTTGTGTTTGGGGTAGTTATTTTTTTTACATTTTTTGAATTGATTGCCGGTGATTTGTACAATGTAAGGCATTTAATTTTACAGCATATCAACGACCCAGCAACATCCAGCAAGCCACTCAGGTTCAGTAGAGTCTATTATTAAATCACACTCTCCATTTAGTCACTTGTACGTCGTTGCTTGTTTGCTTAAAATTTTTTCGCTCTGCAGAAAATCTCAACAATAAATAAACCATTTTGTGTTCTAAAATTATATTTGTAAGGATGAATAAATCGAAATGAAAAAAGAAAAATCAAGTTTGAATAGGTGCAAAACTCTCTTCCTAACAACACTCTGCTAAAATGTAATTTGTCTTCTTGTATGTTTTCCTCTTCAAAAACATTCATTTTCGTTTCCCCCTTTTTAGCAGTATACTGCTAAAAAGGAAATGAGCTAAATCTTTGACAGCATTCTTTTAACAAATAGGCTTCTTCATCTTTAGCTTTGTTGGCTTTTAAAAATGCCACACATGCATATGTACATAACACTTTTTACCTTAATTTTCTATTTGAGTTTGACTGGATGTCATTTAGAGCACATTTTGGTAAAATGAATAAACGTGTGTATGTTTGTGCAGACATAATGATTAATATAATTTTTATGTGGTAATATATTGTATTTACATAGCGTGGATAAAAATAATATTAAATTTTTAAAATTAAAAACATTTTTCTTGGGATTCATCTTCATACATCAAGCGTGGCGAGAAGTAATGTTGCCAGTGGCCGGAAGAAATTCGATTTACATGTTGAAGCAAACATTCTGCACTGAAAATGTAATAAATGCTTAAGCATATTGCATATGTAATCTATATATTAACACATGAGAAGAATAATGTTAATAAATCTGGCATTTTTTTGATTCAGTAAAAATTTAAACAAAACTAAGCCGTAAATTATGAAGCAAGCTAATAGCATTAAAGGATTTTGATACATCTCAATTAGAAAAGTCGAAATTAACGATTGGACTTAAAGTATTTCCATTTATTTATATGTTTGTGCATATTAAACTGTTACTCCTGCTATTCTTTATTTATAAATAAAAATTAATATAGAATATATATTATATAAGCAGTTTCCTAATGTTATTCAATCAATTTTCATTCAGTTTGATTACAAAAACATGTTCGTATATAATATTAATTATTATTGTTAAATTAATAATGATGTTAATGACGAAGGGTGAGTGAGCAATGATATTCTTAATGTAAAAATCATTTGCAGCATCTTGTAGATATTAGAAATAGGAAATTTTATTAATTGTCTAGAGACTCTTACCAATCATCTCACCCTTCGTTCCCTATGCCGGCCGACAAGACAAAGAAAATAAATTAAACCAAAGATAAATGAGTTTGTGACTTGAAGCAAATTTGTTTGAGGGCTAGACATTTTTGCTAAGACATCTAAGACATAACGGTACACACAATTTTTTTTTTTTTTTTTGTTCAATCTTCGAAAAAATATGTATGTGAGTACGAGTATGATTTAATCAAGTAGAGATACGAATTAGCTTTAAAGTTGCCACTTTCAAAAAACTATTAAACAATTGTAAACATCGAAAATATGCACGTGGGATGAGAGTATGAGAGTAATAAATAGTTTTTATTTAATGTTTAATTTGTTGGTGAAATCAAAACAGTTAATGTAAATTCGTTTAATTTTATTATTTATAGTTGGCGGTCAATCGTTACGTACATACGACCCAAAACATACGAGCCAAAGTATCCTTTTTTGAAAATATTTCTTAGTATTTTCGAATAGTTAGTGCGTGATTTAAGGACATACGAAATACAACAATTTCACGACTGATTCACTGATCAATTCCTGATTATCGTCAAAACCTTTGGGATACTTTCTTAAGTTATAGAATAGACAAATTTAATACGTTGACTACGAATACTAATGGGCGATTCTATTCTGACGGGTGCAACATTTAGACGCTTTAAACGCCTTTTACTAATAGAAAGAAACACATTTTCAATTAAGTTATTTCTAGAAGGGGTAATTTTTTTTATATATTATTGTTATGTATTTACAACAATTTATATTAAATGCTCAAATAGCCACGATGGAGCTTTAAAGTGCATGACGGGTGCAACCAAATTGGCCCACTTTCATAAGATTATACCACAAAAACACAAAACTCTGTTAATTTTTAAACTTTTATTGTATTATTGTTTTTTATTGTGAAAGAGGAGATATCAGACGATGATTATCAAATCAAACATCGTAGAGAAATATAGTCCAATAATAAGAAATTTGCTCTTTAAGCCATGACGGGTGTAACATGACAGGTACAAATCTATTAATTTTAATGCTTCGAAGTGCACAACAAATTTATATTTTTAAATAAAGCTTAAAATAAAAGCTTACGTATAAAAAAATTATAATATTATAAAATATAGATATTTTACTTTAAATTGTCATCAAAAAAAGTATCAAAAAATGATTTGAAAATTGATGTTAAAAGTTGTCTAAAATAGAATAGCCCTAATGTAAATTATTTCTACTAAGTCCCTATTTACACTATGAAAGTCTTATTGCTAAGATGATTAGTTTATTAGGCGAGAGTGATGGGGGGGGGGGGGGAAGAAACGTTGCTGTACCCCTCGTCTCTCTCTCTCTCTCTCCCTGAAACTAATCAGCTTAGCAATAAGACTTGCACAGTGTGATTTGGGACTAATATTGCGCAATATTTGTTTTTATAGCTATGCTATTTATTCGCTGATACAGGAGTTATGAAGTGATTTTGTAACAAAAATAATCGACACTATTACAGTTATAAATCTATTTTTAGTTTGATTTCTTTGTACTTAAAGCAGAGTATGAAAATAAGCGAAACAAATTGTTTGATTTTGTTTTATTTCGTTCTTTGAAGTAAGTGAAACAAAAGCAATGAGAACGATTGCTCAAGTTGTTTTTGTTTTGTTTTTGCACATGGGCAAAAACAGAGAACACAGTCGATTGGCTGTAAGCCAGCTAACAGCCGCCACCGGAAACAAACAATACATTAATTTAATCGCAAGCCGCTGGAAAATATAATAATGGGAAATAAATGGAAAAGTTTTGAAACATTTACAGAGAATTTGACATCATCACATAATAAAACTTTATTGCATTTAGATTTCACACATGAAATTTGTTTTATACATATACCTAAGCAGAATATCTCTAACCGGGTGTCCTAAGACACCTGTTTTGTTTTTTTTTTTGTTTTAACTAAAAATGGGTATATAATTAATTTTGGTACTTTCTAGGGTTCTGTACACCAAACGTGAAAAGGTGTCGTATTGTTTCCGCTTTGACGTTGGTCTGTCCGCCTGTCTATCTGCCAGTCACAGGCTATTATCTCGATAACCGTAAGAGCTACGAACCTGAAATTTTCACAGGTGTTCTAAGGCAAAAATGTTGAAATGCTGATGTACTATACAGAAAATTATATCTATGACAAAAAGGAAAAATTGCTTAAGTCGATATAAGCTGATATTGATTTAATAGTATGTTTATAATCTGCATATTTGAAAGTACCACTTGTCAAAATCTCAATTAATTTGTCTGATTTTTTAAGAAGTTATAACACTATGAATTTTAGAATTCTATTCTCATTTGGAATAACAGCTTAATTGAGGTTATACTTTTGTATATTTCAACTCAAATGTATTACTTGTAGTATGTAGAACGATGTTTGCTTAAAAAAATTAAAGTTAATAGAGAATTTCGCAATTTAATAAATAAATAAAATAGTAAAATATGATTTAAGCACTTTTTCCTTATTGCAACAGATATATAGAGACTTTAAATTTTTAAAGTTAGTGTATTTTTATACAAAAGCAATAAAAAAACAAATTGAGCAATCGTTCTCTTTGTTTTTGTTTTGTTTTTTTTACAAACTTCAACGAATGAAACAAAGCAAATAAAAAAACTTTGTTTCTTTATTTTCGCACTCTGCTTTTAAACAAAAACAAATAAAACTGTAATAGTGTTGATTATTTTTGTTACAAAAATCACGTCCTAGTTTCTGTGTGACAACATAAAGAGCAGAGCTCTAAAAAATACCAAAAGTAAAAAGGTCTAAAAAAACTAAAAAAATCGGCAAAATCGAAAAAGTCGCCGAACCAATAAAAGCGCCAAAACTAAAAAGTGTCAATAGTAAAAAATCGCAAAAAATTAAAAAATCGCCTAAAAGAAACAAAACATATTTATGGTAGCGAACATGAAAAGGAAGTTTGATTTATGTAATACTCTTCCAGAAAGGGCTTGGCGAAAGTTAAAAAAATATACTTAAAATATACAAATATAAGCAAAATAACAGGCAAACAACAATGGCAAGACTGTTGTAAATTAGAGATGGAAAATTTTAGCTTTTATTACAAAACAGCTTTCAGAAAATTCTAATAAGATGAATCAAAATAATTCACATATTCCATTTGCACTGAAAAATTAGTAAAGTCGAAATTGGCATCAACTGGCACAACACACAGTGGACCAAACACAAGAACGCTGATGATGAAGGTGTGGTGGCCTTCGAAAACAGCGTGATGTTCCATTGTGCTAATGTTCGTCAGATTATTTACAATTAACTTTGGTATTATTCAAAACCAACAAAGAAAGAAAATATCATAATCATCGAATATGAACGTGAAGTGGCAAAAAAATTATGTAAGCATATTTTTTATTAAAATAATATAAATCAGTCTCCATCATTATGGAAATTAGAATGTTAATTCACTTTAAAATATTTACAATATATGTACGTATGTATGTATTTTTTAGAATATTTTTCTTTTATGAGAATTTTGTGGCAAACGTTTTTGTGTATTTGATTTTTGTAATTTAAATTTTAGCTTGCGTCCTTGCTGCTGCTTTTATTTTTGCAAATAGCTTCGAGCATTTTGTGTCGATGTGTGTTATGCTCTCAGATTTTCACAAAGTATTTCGATACAATAAAATTCTCAATAACAGATTTCGTTAAAATTCAATTGTTGAATTTTAGCTGGAGGCAACTTGTTCGAGCATTCTGTGTGCTTTGTTAAAGAATAAATGCTGCAGCAGTGTCCAAGAAGCATGCTGTGACTGCTGGGCCTTAGCAAGCCCACCACTTCATTCATATTTTCTTATCTCTTATTACTTTTTTTTTTTAATACACAGACTTCGGTATGGAATACATGAAAGCAAAGCAAATATAAAAAGTAGTCTTATTGTTTGAGTAAATTTTTTTTTAATATTCTATTATAGACTTTAAAAGTTGAAACCGAAATATTTTTTTACTTTGCAGCAGTGCATGAGCGAAAATTGCAAAAAATTCTTTTGCAAAACTTTTTGTTGTGTATTTTTGTTGGGAACAATGAAAATATTTACTCGATCGAGATGAATTTTTAATATTTATTTTTATTTCAATTGAGTTCGTTTCTGGATGTTCCTTTTAGCGATAAAAAAAAATCAACTCTTTCCTTTCAGGAAACCCATACAACATTCGTGCTGTTATCTGCACAATCGCAATCGTATGAGCGTAATTTGAGCTGTTGTAACACACACACATTTGAGCTGCAGAAAATACACTTCCAATAATACGAGTACTTGTTTATCAATAACATTTTAAACTTCAAAGATAATTTGTGCAGTGTGAGTATTTTGTGTGTGATACTTGTGTGCTTCCTATTCCGCCCCCCCCCCCCACCAACTCCCTCCCCCACAACTCTCTTTATATCACAAACATCCATTCATACATATTCATTTAAACGGAAATCCAGTCTAAGTCTACCAAGTACCATAGATGTCTTTCGTTTCGATTGCACAAATATTTTTAATCTTACCTTTTGTATCCGGTTTCATGGTCAGTCAAAACCAAAAACAAAATAAACAAGAATCTGTTTTAGTTGTTTTAAAAGTTTGTTTTACGAGTATTATGTAGAAGTATTTGTTCATACTAGTTAAGTAAAGTACATTATTCGCATTTATTGGGTAATTCTTTTTTAGTCAGTGTGAGAGCATCATGATTGGGAATTTTATACTTTACATGCATTCGTATTATGTATAACTTCCTGTTACATCGGAGGGTATTTTCAGTATGGTTTTCCGCATTATTTGCGGCAGGAAAAGTTAACTCAACTTATTTATACTTATTCCTTTTTTATACCCTTTACCAAAAAATGGTAAAAGGGTATATATAGGTTTGTCATTCCGTTTGTAATTTCCAGAATATTAATAGGCCAGCCATAAAGTATATATATTCTGGATCCTTATGCATAGGGAAGACGAATAAGCGATGTCCGTCTGTCCGTCTGTCGGTCTGTCTGTACGTGAAATCGGTTTACCGAAGCTCCCAGAAAAGCTAGAGACTTCGTTCTTGGACTGGTGGGTCAGAAACGGTCGAAATAAGATTGGTATTGAAAATCAGCAAAATCGAGCAGACGGTTTCAGAGCTGGTAGACTTAAACTTCATTTTGCCATACAAAATAACTACCGAAAACTAGTTTTTAATAATTTTTTATTAAATAAACTTATTTTATACTTCAGTATGAATAAAATTGGTATTTCTAACTAAAAAAATATTAAAAAAAATTAAAAAAAAGTTACAAAGACGTTCCCAGGGTTGGAAAACCTTAACTTTTTTGTTTTCCTTTTTCCTTCTTTTTCGATAAACTAAACATATCTAATGTTCTTAAAAGAAGGAGATCGATGTAAGAAATCAGAAAAACAAAAAGGATGATTCCAGGGTTGAAAAACCTACGATTTTTGTGATATATACAATTAACTACCGTAAACTAATTTTTTAATTATTTTTATTAAATAAACTTATTTTATACTTCACCACGCATACAATTTGTATTTCAAATAAAAAAAAATTAAAAAATTTAAAAAGACGTTTCCAGGGTTGGAAAACTTTAATTTTTTTTTCTTATACAAAAGTAACTTACTAAAACAAATTTTTCCTTTTCTTTATAAATTAAACATATATTATATTCTTAAAAGAAAAAGATTGGTGTAAGAAATCAGAAAAATCAAAAAGGATGATTCCAGGGTTGGAAAACTGAAACTTTTTGCTCTATAAAAAATTAACTACCGAAAGTTAATTTTTATTTTTTTATTAAATGAACTTATTTATTTATACTTTAGTACAAATAAAATTGGTATTTCAAATTAAAAATCAACCTTCTAAAATTAAAAAGATGTTTGCAGGGTTGGAAAACATTAACTTTTTTTATACAAAAGTAACTTACTAAAGCAAATTTTTCGTTTTTCTCTATAAATTAAAGATATCTTATATTCTTAAAAGAAATAGATTGGTGTAAGAAATCAGAAAAATTAAAAAGGATGATTCCAGCGTTGGGACACTTACTCTTTTTGTGATATAAAAAATTAACTACCGGAAACTAATTTTAATTTTTTTTTTTTAAATAAATAAAATTATTTTATACTTCAGTACGAATAAAATTGGCATTTCAATTTAAAATCCTTTAAAATACGTTTCCAGGGTTGGGAAACCTTAGCTTTTTTTTATAGAAAAGTAACTTACTAAAGCAAATTTTCCCTTTTTCTCTATAAATTAAAGATATCTTATATTCTTAAAAAAAAAAAAGATTAGTATAAGAAATCAGAAAAATCAAAAAGTTTGATTTCAGGGTTGGAAAACCCACACTTTTTGTGATATAAAAAATTAGCTACCTAAAACTAGTTTTTATTTTTTTTTTATGAAATAAACTTATTTTATACTTCAGTACGAATGAATTTGGTATTTCAAATTAAAAAAAATTAAAAAATTAAAACGACGTTTCCAGGGTTGGAAAACCTTATTTTTTATACAAAACTAACTTACTAAAACAAATTTTTTCTTTTTTACTATAAATTAAACATATCATATATTCTTAAAAAACAGATGGTGTAAGAAATCAAAAAAATCAAAAAGGAGGATTCTAGGGTTGGGAAACTTACACTCTTTGTGATATAAAAAATTAACTACCGAAAACTAATTTTTATCTATTTTTATTAAATAAACTTATTTTATGCTTGATAACGAATAAAATTGGTATTTCAAATAAAAAAAAAAAAAACAATTAAAAAAATTAAAAAGACGATTCCAGGGTTGGAAAACTGTAACTTTTTTTGTACAAAAGTAAGTTACTAAAACAAATTTTTCCTTTTTTTTTATAAATTAAACATTTCTTAAATTCTTAAAAGAAAGAGATTGGTGTAAGAAATCAGAAAATCAAAAAGGACGAGTTCACGGTTGGGACACTTACACTTTTTTGATATATATAAGTAACTAAGTCTAATTAATTTTTATCTTTTCCTTTATAAATTATATATATTTTACGCTTTGGAAAGAAAAGTTTGGTATAGAAAATTATAAAAATAAAAACCACAGCTCCAGAGCTGGAAACTATGCTTTTTTTCCTGGACATTAAAGTAACTAAATAAAACATTTTTTTTTGAATTTCCTTTTTTTTCACTTAACACACTTTCTATATTTTTTTTTGAAAATTATTATTTTTTTCTTGGCACATAAAAGTAACTATGTGCTTATATATGTATCTGTATACTATATAAACGCACTTTGGTAAAGGGTATATAAGATTCGGCACAGGCGAATATAGCACTCTTACTTGTTTATATTTGTTTCAACAGAATTGTATCGCACTCGTATTTGTTGTTTTTCTTTTGTTGTAGTTGCTTGTTTTGCTTGTTAGCTTTATGGTACTCGTAATCTTGATTTTGCGGTCAATTGAATACTCAACATGACTTAAGGGCGGACGTCAATAATATTAATTTTGAAATTCTTTAGTTTCCTTTTCCCTTCAACATTCTTGTGAGATATTTTTCCTTTATTTGACTCATTATAATTTTTTATCTGTATATACTTACACACATATTTATGTTGGCAATAAATTGAATAGTAATTTAAAAAAATATTCAAGTTATTTAGTTAATTAACCGGATTATTGATTTATTTTTAATACTATTAAGAGAACGCGTGCATATGTTTGTGTACTCGTAGTTATTGGAATTTTAACTCTAATTTAAATACAACCATTGAACCTAATTTTTTGCTTTACTATAAAATAACATATAATTTATTTTCGTCAACTCAAGAAAGACAGATAATAGGTTAATTTAATGGAACCTGTGCCTGGATTCAGTAGCTTTTGTTACGATAATCATATCGCTTTAATAAATGTAACGAATACTTATCGACTTTGCTATCCAGCAGCATAATTATAATCGCTGTCGTTTGAAATAAATTAATAATTCAGTAAAATGCGACTTCGGCTTACTTACACACGAACTGTTCCGTACAGACATTTTTTGATGTAATTATTTTAAGCGAAAGCGCTTTTTTCACTTTGCCGATTTTTTCGGTTTTTGGCGATTTTTTTAGTTTTGGATTCTTTCTTAGTTTTGGCGCTTTTTTCTTTTTTGCGATTTTGTTTCGGTTTTTGAAGATTTATTTAGTTTTTTTTTTATATAGTTACATTTGAGCGATTTGTTTTATTTTATAATGATTTTTTTTTTCAGATTTTGGCATTTTATTTTAGTATAAACGATTTTGTTCGTTTTGGAGATTTCTTCGGCTTTTTGCGGTTTTTTAATTTTTTGCTATGTTTTTAGCTACAGCGACTAGTTTTTAGTATTGGCGCTTGTTTTTTAGACTATTTTTTCGGTTTTGGGCGATTTTTTTTTTGAAAATTTTTTGGTTTTTAACGATTTTTTATTAATTTTTAGCAAACTTTTTACAGTGATGATTCTTTTGCATTTTAGCGATTTCTTTCATTTTGTTGATATTTTTAATTTAAGCGCTTTTTTTAATTTTGGCGATCTTAAAATTTTGGAATTTTTCAGTTTTAGCACTTGCTCGCTTTAGAACAGCCTATACTTTTTAACTGTCACATTTGTTATTGTAGTGGTCAAAGTTTTACAGATTCTATTTCAGGTCGATAGGTTTCACGGTTTTTGGAAAAAGAGCCTGTGACGGACATATAAACGGAAACAATAGTGCTCTTTTTCATCTTTGGTATATGAAACCTTAAAAACGAAGAAACTCTGAATTATTAGCTCAAAATTTCTAATTATTGAGTTATGACGTTATTAAAGTAAATGAGCGATATGTACGTCCTTTTGCATGCATGAAAAAAGCATTTAAAATTTTTAGTAATCACATTTCATAGGTAATAATAGAATTATCTACTAATAGAATTAACAATTAAAAAAAAATAAAAACTTTACAAATTATATTGGAAAAGTTTATTTGTCAATCTTCCTCTTAGTACAAGCGCAACACAGAAAAGAACAAAATGTTAAATAAAAACATAAATAAAAAAAAGCTGTTCAACTCGTAATCCAAGTCATAGTTTAGCTCAATTTATAGAAGAGAAGCACAACAAAATAGAAACTTTTCCAGGGCAATGAGGACGTAGAATGCCATAAGTTGGGTTTTACGTGTAACACTAGTACGATAATGTAAAATGTATTTGCTAAATATATTTACGAGCACAGATACATACAGATACATTCATTAAAAAAAAGTTGCATTCATACTCTATTTGTTCGAAAACTATTTCCATTCTGATTCAATAAATTTAAAATGTATTTATTTTTAACAGATTCAAATACCTTCAACACAAACTTGTTTCATTTGGAATCATTTCGTTTGTACGTTTTTTTTTCAGTATCAAATAACTTGCAGGCAACAAATGTAAGGGCAGCCATTTAAAACCAACCAAATGGAATAACCAGAGAATATAATCAAACTTTTAGCATTTTTTATATGTATTTTGTTGGTACGAGGATCCATTGAAATTTTACTAGACCTTAATTATCACCTGAATAGAATGAAAAAGCGGTCATGGTTTCGCACAGTTGATTGTGTATTATCTATTTGTATAGCTTTGCATCTATTGCAGGGGACGGTTCAATAAGTCTGTGATTTTTTTTTTTTTTTTGAAGAAACACAGAATTTTGGATAAGAAATTATTTTATTTTCCAACAAAGTTATTTTTAGGGGAAAGGGAATCCTATTATTTTCGCCACGATGTCCGTCCGTCCCTTTGTCTGTTTGTGTGTCTGTCACAGGCTGTTTTTTCGAGAACCATAAAAGCTACGAATCGGAAATTTTCACAGAATATGTAAAACCTTGACTGCTCCTACAGCAAATATATCACAGCTAAAAATTAAAGGGCGTTCTAAAGCGAGCAACGAAAAATTTTGAAATCATAGTGTAATAGTGTACACCAATTAACACTGAAATTGAAAAAAAATCAAAAATAAAGGGTATTCTAACAGTTAATGTAATTTCGAATTTGTAATTATGATATTTTGCTGTATCTTGGAAACTGTAAGAGGCAAACTCTTGAAATTTTCAAAAACGCTAGAACTACAAAATCCCAAACGAAAAATTAACAAAATGTAAAAAGCTTTTAAGTGAATTATGTCACCAAAAATAAAATAAATCGCTAGAATGCAAGGAATTTACCAAAAGTAAAAAGGTCGCAAAAAAACTAAGAAAATCGCCAAAAACTGAAAAAAACGTTGAAAAAAAAAGAAATCGACAAATCTCAAAAAATCGCTAAAACTAAAAATGAGTATTGAAAAAAACAAAAGCTTTTTGCCAAAAACGAAAAAAATCGCCAAATCTTAAAAAACGCCGATACTAAAAAATTGCCGAAAAAATTACCAAAAAGTAACAAGAGCTGTACGGAACCCTTAGTGTGCGAGTAAAAGTCAAACAAACTGAATTTTTTTAAGTTCTGTTCAAGCTTTTTAAAATTTTGTTATACCTTCTAAAATATTAGATTTTTCGAGAACTTCAAAATAAGTATTTGTTTATGAGATGATTTTATCGTTGGAGTCAAATCTCTTTCCAATGCACACATTCCATTTGCAATAAAAGTTTCGTATATAACTAAAAACTCTGCTTCAACTGTCACCACAGAAAGTGAACCAGTGGCCTTCGAAAACAGCTATTTGTTGCGTTCTAGTAAGTGTTTGTCAGAATATTTACAATTAACTTTGGCGTTATTTGTTCTTAAATAATTATCATATGTAATTTGGCTTGTAAAGCGATACGAACTTTAGCGTAATTAATCATGAATATAAATCTCTTTCCGCGAAGAGAGATTTCTGTAGACTTGGGGAAAAGGAATAGTAGGCCTTGGATAAGTCTAGCCAAATTGGGTCGTTTTTTCTAATCCTCATTCATCAACTCAATAAGTTGCCATAATATTTGCCATGGATTTTTGATGTGTAAACATCTATACGCTAGGGGGTAAAAATTTTTTGGCTTTGATTCTTTGCTGAGATTTCTTTGCGTTTTCTTTTGCTTTGCATTGTCAAATCGGTGTGAGCTATTTTTGAGTGTATTAGTGTTTAAAAGGAGCAATACCAAGCAGAGAAACAAGTCGACCGGCTCGAAGCCGACGGTGCGCCGCCGCCGGTTATTTTTCTGTATATTTCCGTACACCAAAGGTGAAAATGAGCCGTAAGAGCTACGGACTTGGACACAATATGTAGACATTTGGCCACTACAACAACAAATACATGAGAGTTAAAAACTAAAGGGTGTTCCAAAACGAGCAACGAAAAATGTTAAAATCCCATGTAATATACATACAATTGTATGTACATATATACACTTGAAATTTTAAAAGTTAGTGTATTTTTATACAGACTATAACAATTAACACTAAATTTAAAAAATTTAAATCAATGGGTGTTACATCAGTTAATGCAATTTTGACAACTTGCTGTATCTTGGAAACCGTAAGAGCAAAACTCTTGAAATTTTCAAAACGGTAAAACTAAAAAATCAAAAAAATATAAAATCGCCAAATATAAAAGAATCTAGGACTAAAATAAATCGCGAAAACCGCAAAAATCGCCAAAATGAAAAAAATCCTTAAACAAAAAAATCGCCAATATGAAAAAATCGCCAAAATGAAAAAATCGCCTAAATAAAAAAACCCCAAAAACAGAAAAAATCGCCAAAATGAAAAAACCCAAAAAAAACAGAAAAAATCGCCAAAATGAAAAATCGCCAAAATGAAAAAATCGGCAAAATAAAAAAAATTGCGAAAATTAAAAAAACCCAAAAAGAGAAAAAAAACGCCAAAACGAGAAAAAAGCGATAAAACTGAAAAAAACGTTTAAACTAAAAAAACTTAAAAAATTAAGAAAGCTAAATAAAAAACAAATGATCAAAACCGAATGTACGCGAGTCAAAGTCGCACTTTACTGAATTTATTTTAATTGCAATGCGTACAGAACAACAAGAACAGCAACAACTAAACGATAAACAGTAAAGGCATTTACCATAGATGAGCACTGCAGTACCACTAAAATTTCAGTAAAAATAATAAAAAAAAGCATTGTGAGTCCGATCACAGGGGAGATGTGTAAACCTCTAGTAATGAAAAATTTGTTTTAAGTGGGAAGTACTTTTTCTTTTAGTATATTTTTATTAACTAATCAATTAAAAGTAGCAAAACTTATAATGTTGTAAAAACATAGGAATTTGCTTGTTTTTGTTTGTTTTATTTAACTTATTTGGTTAGTAGGTAAATGGGCACACTGCAGTATATATGTATGTACTGCATTAAAAATTGCAGTAAATTTACTGATTACTGAAAAAATTCAGTAAATTTTTACTGATAATGAAATTTAATTTGCATTATCAGTAAAATCGTAGGGCTGTATTCATAATAATTTAAAAAAAAAAATATACTAAAAGCATAAGTACTTCCAACTTAAAAAAAATTTTCATTACTAGATGTTTACACATCTCCTTTGTGATCGGACTCACATTGCTTTCTTTTTATACTTTTGAAGGCAATTAATGTGGATTATATCACGTGCATCTTAAAAAACGGTCGCCATAACCTTATTGGTTGACAAATCAAACTTGGCGCTTTTGGCACCGATTCAACCCGAGAAACTTACTATTTTTATTATTGTTTGTTCTCTATTGTATTGTGGGAGATCCACATTGAATACACTGTTGAACAAAGGCAAATTTTTCTGCACAGTCTGGACACTATCTCGTTTGTAGTCGATTGTGAGCAAATGCGGGATCCATTCTGCAAAAAGTTTTCTCATACCGAAGTGATCATTAAAAATTTAGACCACTGAGCAATTGGGATGCTTATGTTCTTTACAACCTCTCTCACTTTCATTTTCTGGACGGCCAGAACGTTTGACATAATCCGTGCTTGAAATCCAATAAACCAATTTTTCTGCCATGGTTAAGAGTCGCCGCAATCTTTATCAAGAGTGAAATATTTTTCTACAAAAATTTTTCTTAATGAGCTCACAAAATTGCCTCTTGTTTCCACTTTCTTTTTAATTCACGCGGTAGTTTGCTACCAATGCTGAAGTAGTTAGCATGTTGATTACCAAAACCGAAGATCCTGCGTTCGAGCCCGGTCACCAAAAAAGTCATTAAGTAACAACACCGCTCATTTTTCTGATATGCATTAGTGTCCCTTTGTGTCAGTTGTTGTAGGAAAGTTCACTTAACTATACCACATTCAGCGCATACTAATCCCAATGTAATATTAGGGGAACCCTCTTTCATCTGCATTGTATAGCAGAATTATCCGCAAAGAAAAATAACCAATAAAATGGCTACTAAACACAGTTAAAAAAATTTAGTTGATTTAATCCATTTACATCAGAGGTGCTGCAGCGCTGCCTTATTAATAACTTGCAAAAGAGCAGAGTTGTAAAAGAATGAAGCTTTACTCTATCTCTTTCGTCATCACCTGTCTTCTTAATAAATATTCCTTCCCTAAAGAAGGTAACACTTAGTAATAGTACTAGGCATTTATTGCGTGAGTGTTACCTTTCTTTAAAAAAAGTAAAAAGCGTGGTCCTTATGAATTTACGTTCTTGTAACAAAATAAAATCTGGAAGAAGGAAACGTTTCATAACCTTGATACTGTCACAAGAAAATAACGAAAATTTGTGAATCCTGATCAAGCAGAAGTTCCGTTTGCATTTGGTGGTTCCAGACAATGAATAGATAACTGATGTTAATATGTTTGTTTTTTCATATTAATGAATGAAATATGCAAGTTTCTGAATTAATTACATACATAAGGTGTTGCCAGAATTTCTAAGGATAAAATCTGCAAAATTTAACAATTTTTTTCGCGAAAAAATCTTCAAAATCTGCATTTCATTTTTAAAATGTTCAAAAAATCTCAAAAGCAATTTTCAAAACAACTTTTTTATATTTTATTCAACAAATTTACATAAACATGTGTTATATAAATATTTTTTCACTAACCCATATTCATAAAATTTAAACTCGGCTTATAATGTATTTTATTTAAATTTTTTACAAAAATTTTCGTAAAATAACTTTCAACCACATTTTATTTTTTTAAGAACATAAACCTTTAATGTATGAAGAATGTGTGTTTCGTTTCTGCTTAAGAAACTCATTAGCAGACTTCAACCAAAAAATGTTTGAAATAAGGTAAAAAGCTTCATATGTCTATAGAACGGCTATAAATATGTTATTAAGAATTACGTACACAAATATATTCGGTAATGGACCTTATTACGAGTGTCGTATTACAACTTTGACTATGACGATTTTTTAATAGACTAAAGAACATTGCAACATTTTTTCTTTGGTCTAATTTAAAATCGTCTAGTCGAAGTCATAATACCACCGACACCCGTAATAAGGGACATTATTCATAAAAATTATTTTTGAATATAAAACGTTTCACACAAACTTCCATATAAAGTTAGTTTTGTAAAATTTTTGTAAACCAAAACTATTTTTTATGAATGTGGCAGGATAACCTTAAAAGCTTCAAGCAAAAATCTTCAGCAGCTAACATCGTCGATTTTGGACCTATTGTTATTTTCTCATTACCCTTTTACAATTGGCAGCCACATTGGTGAGTCTGGCGGATTTTCCACACGCGAACTTCATTTTGCAAAGTCTTGAGTTTGTTGAAGAAAAAAGAATACAGAATAAGATCTCTGTTCTCTTCTCTCCTACAAACTCAAGACGTTGCAAAGTAAACTTTGCGTGTGCAACCCCCGTCTTTCTTTAGGTGAAACGAAATATATATAAGCAACAAAACCATGAAAATTATTTATATTTATGTGCAAATAACATAAAATGAATGAGAAAAGAAATCAGATATATAAAAAATTACACAGAGAAAACAGTGCCTAATAATTACCTCATAAAATGGAACAAAATTAATAAGAAATCTCTATGGTTTTTTTTAATAAGGAAATCTTATTAATTTAGAAATAGAGAAAACTTTTTTGAAAAAATCAAGAAGAAATCTTGTAGTTTTTATGAGGTTATATTATTGATTTTTTTAATAAGATTTTCTTCTTGATTTTATTTTATTTTATTATGTCTTTCTTTATTCTTTGTGCTTTGCTTATATATTTTCATTTAAATTCTACACCATATACTTTGAAAGGAGACAAGTATTGAACCAGCAAACTTCTGACTGATAGACAAACACTCTAACCAATATGCTAACAAGCAGTCTGAATAACCATTGAAATAATTTTGCAAACATGCTTATACAAAAACGAAAAAGATCATGAAAAAAAAATTGTCTGTGTCTATTTATAGATATGAAATAACAAGACACCTCATAAAATCAAGAAGATTTCCTTATTAAAAAAATCAATAAGATGCTTTGCACATAATCATATAGGAACCTAATAAAATCAAGGAGAAAACCTTTAAAAAAAAATCAATAAGGCAACCTAATAAAATCAATAAGAAATCCATATAGTTTACAATTTATAAGAAAACCTAATAGAATCAAGAAGTTTTTCTCTATGGATTGTTTTTTTGGTGCCAAAAATAACGGAAATTGAGTAAAAAAGTTGGGAATAATAAGATTTCTTCTTGATTTTATGTGGTTTTCTTCTTGATAAAATTAATAAGATTTACCACATAAAAACAATAAGGAATCTCTATGAAAAGATCTTCGATTCTTTCTGCTGGGATACCCCTTAGCCTAAAAACGTTTCATAGAGAAAATCTTATTGATTCTATGAGGCAGTTTTTTCTCTGTGTATAGCAAAAGTAATTTAATTTGTTGCATAAATACCCAAAGGACTTCGAAGTTTTTTTTTTATTCAAGTTGAATGTGCTAAAGATATTAAATTTTGTTTAAGCTTAGGGCTGCAAAAGCGTTATCAGAATAAGCTCGTTTTATATCAGACATTCGTTTTAAGAAACTTGCCAAAGATACTTCATCTTTTTCCCAAGTGATGTCTTCTTAGTTCAAAAATTTTAACTCTCTAAACTATGAGTCGTTCACACATAAAAAAGCATGAAGTAGTAATAGTATTAGAAAAATTTTAAAAATTTGCACTATAATTGGAGTTGAAAAATCTGCGTTTTTAGGCCAAAAATCTTCAAATCTGCATTTCGTCTTTTTGGAGGATAAAAATCTGCAAAATCCAAATTTATCTGCAATTCTGGCAACCGTGCATACATATATAATATATATTATACAGAATTGAGACTAGTTTAGTAAGAATCGAATAGTATTTGCCTCATTCTTGTAAGCGATTTTCAAAATATTTAATTCCAAAAAAATATATTTAAAATTATTCCTTGAAGGAAAACACTCGTAGCTGATTCATTCTTTTTTTTTTTTTTTTTTGCATGAAAACGTTAATTCTCGTTAATACTATTTATTTGAATCACAAACAAATAACATAAAATAATCGAAGATTCCTTGCCACATTCCACCGTTATTTGCATCTTTTTTGTTGTTGTTGTTGATTGTAGCAGCAATAGTTTTGCTTTCACTATTCCTCTTTCACACACACACACACACACAAATACGAACTTATACGCCGCATTACAAACAACGACACACGCACACATTCATGGATATTTACAATTATAGATGCATATATGTATGTATGTATGCATACATATGTAAGTATGTGTGCATGTACTCGTATATTTGTGTATGCTTGCATGTGCTTCCTTTTGCACATCCTGGATATAAAATATTTCTGTAATTTCAGTTTGTGTTTATTATTTGGTTTATTTCTTTATCGCAAAATTGTTCGACTGTGCAGCCGACAAAGTTCGTACAGTCGTTGCTAAATTTCTTTCATACATAAGAATAAACATAGTTTTCTAACAAACAGCATCTTTATGGGTAATTAAAACTTTTGCTCATATATTTTCCAAAGCTAAAAATTAAAAAAGCAATAAACACAAATTGTTTTTGCCAAAGAACGTTGCTGGTGGCGCTTGCAACGTGAAAAACAGGAGCAGTTTAATAATACGTGCTGTTGGCTTCTTGAGACTCGGTTTCAATAGTGAACCTTATCAGAATTACTCTCTCTAACCCTTTTGAATTCAGCTATTTTCTTTTTGTTTTTTTTTTTAAATAATTCGATTGGGCCATGTGCTTTAGTGGGAAAATGTAAAAAAGTTTTCAATAATAAATTTGCTCGCCAACAAAAATAGATTTGAAAACAATTATACGCCATGAATTCGTTTCTTTTTAAAAGTTATGTTTCCTTCGTTGTTTTCTTTTATTTGTTAGTTGGGTTGCAACAATTCAAGTTTTCGAATATTTGGCAAGACAAAAAGCCATTTAAGAAATTAAATGTTTTATTAGTTGAATATAACATTGATTGTGAGTTAAGCATAAAAAGTACATAATTCTTAACTAAAATGCCTGCATGCTTTTGTTCCCAATAATATTTTTTTTAACACAAAACCGACATCATACAGTTCCCTCTCTTACTGGCTGAATTTACTTGATTTGGCGTGGCACAATTATATTGCATTTATCTTAAAGGGTTTCCTGTATGGAAATGATTTACTTAAATTCAAAATCATTTCGATATGGAACTAATTTCTCTCACATAAAATAAAATCTAGTTGCAAGCAACGAATGGTGAACAGAGCTTCTAAAGTAAAGGGTCCGCCATCTAACGTTTTTTTTTCAACTAGTGCTTATTTCGTGAATGGTAACACTTACCTCATGTCTGATTTGACAGATAATTAGTTTTATCCTTCCGCTGAACGAGCCAACTGACCATCCAATGCGTTTTCGCTTCGCTAAGTGGGCCTGCGATCGACTTACAGAAGATGCCGATTTTGCCAAAAAAAATTATCTTTTCAGATGAAGCTCATTTTGATCTTGGCGGGTATGTAAACAAGCAAAATTGTCGCATTTGGGGCACAGAAAACCCGCACGTATATATTGAAAAGCCAACGCACCCAAAACGAGTCACTATTTGGTGGGGATTTTGGTCCAGAGGCCGTTACAGTTAAATCAGGCGATCGTTATCGGGCCATGTTGAACGAATTCTTGTTCACAAAATTGAAGAACAACAACATTTTGTTTCAATAGGACGACGCTACGTGCCACACAGCCGAAGCTACAGTAGTTTTTTTTATAGCATTTCAAAAAAAAAAAAAAAAAGTTATCTGGCGAACCCTTTACTTGAGTGTTAAACAACCATCAAACCGCAAAAAATTTAACTTAAGAACAGGTAGAAGAGCCCGAAAGAACTTTAATTGAAGATGTTAAAAGCAAAACTAATGCCTTTATTAACATCAACACTACATCAATTTTTATTTTCCTCTATGCGAATTTGTGATATGTATGCGAATTGCATCTACAGGATTTCCAGCATGCATATACCCCACCTGATCTCAGAGATAACTTTCTAAAAATCATTCTTGAGAATTAGTTTGATAATTTTGGAAAGTGTCTTTCATTAAGAGTTCCTATTTCTATATTTAAATTTGAATAAAACAAAGTGTCTGTGAGATATCATCAACATGATTATTTTTTAAAGGGTACACACAGAAAAATATACGTAAACAAGGTTACTGTATGTAATCTTTCGATTTTGCTTCATAGGTGTTTCATTTTAATTCAGCATAATTTACAGCAATCTTCAAGGAACATTTTTCGTTTTGAAATAACTTCATTTCATGTTGATTTAACGTCCCAGTACTGTTAAATTAAAATGAAGAATCATATTGAATCAAAATTATTTCAAGTTGAAGCAACGTGATTTGATCAGTATCAAACCATGTGCAATCAAAGTTATTTCAAGTTGAAACAACATGAATTTTATTTGTTGTATAATTTTATTTTATTAATTATTTAACTTACATTATTATTTTTTGTGAACTCTTAAATGGTTTTTGAAACTCTGTGCATGAGATAAGAGTTTTGTGACTGTTCAAAATGTGTGGTGAAGTCTACTGATGGTTGAGATACAACTATAAATATTTTAATAAATTAATTTGACTATGCTAAGCTCTAAAGTAGTTAGTACGTGGACTGGGATCGTGGATTCGGTTTAAGGCTAAACTTCAACATTATATATTTTTCTCATGTGAACTATCGTGTCATTGTGTTAATTGCTGTTGGACTGTTTACGTGACGAAGACATAGTGCAGTACCTCGCTTCCGTAACTTGTGAGACGTTTTCGCATTGAAAAAATTCAATAATTATTATGGTTATCCTATTTTACACAGGGCTATTTTTCATATAAAATCTTATTACTTATCTTGTGTTTCACAAGTTGATTGTTTTCGAATTGAAATGTTCTTCTCACATGTGTTACAGAAACGATGCCCAGGTTGCTGAATAGCGTCTGGCTGTTATTAGTACTGATGATCTATAGTATCGGTCATGATAACATGGACGAGAGAATTGTTGCACCCCTTTCGCAAACGTAAAGTTTAAAAGTTTTCAAAGTTTTGCAAAGTCTTGAATTTGTTCCGGAGCTCCAATTTTCTTTTCCCTTCTCCCCTACCAACTGAAAAAGACAACTTTACATCTGCAAAAGGCGTCTTACTCCATATAATAATAGCATTGTGCTCGAATCGGAAACTTTTTTAACAAGCAGAGAACATGGTGATACGCTTAAATGTTCTATAAACCTTCAAAAGTGATGTTTTTAAGTTTTGGTCGAATGGGAGATCAGTAGCATTGTGTTCTTATTTTCAGATACATATTTCCATAATTTAAAGTTAAGAACTAAAAACAGCAGCATTGGAATAGCAACAGCAAAAGGTAATTTTTTGTTTCCATATGAAACTGCAACCGATTTAAATTAAATGCAGTGTGCCTTTGAGGCTGATGTGTTTCTATTGCTGTTGCTGTTATTAAATTTGCGCTTTAATATAAATTATTAGGGAAGCTCAAAATTTTTGTCATTTTAAATAATTATGCAAATAAGAAAAGTGTTGTCAATTGAAGTCCTAAACATCGAAGATGTACCTCACAACCAATTAGTTTATTGCTATTAATTTTTAGGTTTTACAAATACAGTGAACACGTTTAATACAAGCGAATGTTGCTGACGTTAGCTCAGCATGCAACACACAGCATGCAATCAGTTAGCAAACATAGACCAAGAGCGAAGGAATAAAGCGAAACAAAAAAACAATAGCAATATTCTATGCTACTTATGCACTCGTACACTATGACTTGTAGCGATGACGGCTAACCACAAAAGTCATGCCATAAACCTCGAATAAAAACAAAAAGTACAACAACTCTCTGTTGAGTTTTTGTTATGTAATTACCAGTTTGATGGTTTCACGCGCCTCGCTAAATACGAGTAGTTGTTGCTGTATTGTATTTAAATTGTTGATACATGCAACAAAAGATGTTTCTTTTTAAAATTTTATTATGCTGACTAGTAAAAATGAGCGGACATAGATACATATTTTACAAAAACACGCACGCACATTCATAAATGAATGCAGCATAAATACACTTGTGAGCAGAAACAAAGTGCATACATACATAAATGAATTTATATCTAAATAAAGGGGAAAAAGAGCAGCAGTATTTTTGTATTGAAATCCAATTGTAAAGGAAGCCCTCTAGTAAAAGGAGAAGAATAGCAATTGACTGAATTGATCTGGAGGTTGGTCGATGCATTGGCCAACGCTCTGATGTAACAAATATATTGCATCATCCAGACAGGTTATGTATTTATCCCTCGCCTGCACTCATTTTATAAAGAATTTTTTTATGTTTGAGGAAGGTGAAAGATGAAGTTTTGCACATACAGTGCGATGAGAGAGGCTGTGTGTTTAATTGGCTTCAGGCCTTCTGTTGAATTTATTTTCATAACACACTCTTATTCCTCATCTGCGTAAACAACTTAATTTTCTTGCCACTTATATAAACAACACTTTTTCAACATTGCATCATAATCAAACAACAACATAATCAAAAAAAAAAAAAAAAGATAAACTTTGCATACACAGAAAAAATTATTACCAACAAATTTTCAAACAAACGTGTGTTTTGAAATATAAGTTAGTTTCAGTAAATATTTTTTACTGTTCCAGTAAATTATTTGTTCCAATTTTATTTTATGTAAAAAAATTGTATAGAATGCAAATTATCTATATAACTAAAGTAAAATTTGTAAACAAATTTTTTATATTTATTTTTTTTATATTTAAATTTGTTATTTTCAGTTAAATTTATTTTTATATACTGTAAAAAATTTGTCTGATTTTTTTAATTTTTTCTACAAATTATTTTATAGATATAAAAAACATTTTATTTTTTTTTTAAAAGATTTTTGTTTGCGGTTTTCAAACTTATTATGTTTGTATATTGTGATTCTCAATATAGTATTAAGATTCTTACTATAAACATACGGAGTTTGTTAGCTAAATTCAAAAATTTTTTGGGTTGAAGTCTACTGACGAGTTCCAAAGGCGGGAACGAAATGCTTAACCATAAAAACAATCCAATTTTTTAAAGTAAAAAAATAGTTTAACTTTTTATTTGATTCAGTAATTTTTTTCAAATAAAACTTTTACTAATTTTTTTTTAGAAAAATTGGTAAGAATTGTTATTGATTCAGTTAATTTATTTTCTGATAATACGAAAAATTTTAGTGAATGTGTTTGGAAATTATAAAAAAAATTTGCTGAATAATACAAAAAAAAAATCTGCAAAAATGTTTTTCTGTTCCTATTAATACATTTGACTGAAAATATTTTGAGTTTCAGTTAACTTTTTTCTCTAATGCCATAATAAGTTAACTAAAAATAAAATTTTTTTCCAGTTAAATTTTTACAAAATTGTTATCAGAATCTACAAATTTCTTTGTAGGTCCGCCCGCATTCATACAAAATATTTACTGTTTCAATGAATTCGGTTACTGAAAACGAAATTTAGTTTTTTCTGTGTAGAGTTATGCGATATAGACAATTTGCATACATACTCCTAGTGGGAAAACTCATTAGACCTTCTTAGTTTGGGCCTTATTTAAGGCATGCGTAGTCCCAGTTCACACTAGTCAAGTCTTATTGGTAAGCCTATCACTTTTTCTTCTTAGAACTTTCATCGCCGTTGACACAACACAAGTCTTATTTTTCAGCTCATATTTTTTATAAATTCTTTTGTGTATGCATGTGTGCTTTTTTTAACAGTACTCGTTTCTTTTGCCCTCTTCTCTCTCCCCTACAAGCTAATCAACTTAGCAATAAGAATTGTATTGTGTAAACTAGGACTTAGGAATTTTTTTCATTCAATTACTATTCTTCTCTAACTGCTAAAGAAGGCCTAGATTAGGTACATAAGAGTAAAATGTTTTTTTTACCGAAACAAAAGCAAAATCCATTAATTTTCAGGCTTTCCAGAATCTCTGGCGAAAGAAGCGAGAGCGAATCTCTGACGAGTGCAGAAAAGATATGAATATAGAATGGAGCGAGAATCTAAAAGAAGGAGTGTAAAGAAAGAGCTTATAGAAGGCAGCCTTATTTTTTCTTTTTCCCGCTGGGCGCTTTTGCAGAAGTACATATATCAGGAAGTAAGTACTTCATAATTTTACCCAATAACACTTTTAATTTTGTTTGAGAAAGTTAAAAGTAAAATCAAAATTAATTTATTAAAAATTTATTTTTAATGTTCATTTTCACGATCAATACATTTTTGTCTATCATTAACAACTGGTATAATAATAAGAATCCTTGGCAATGAGGAACAAATGCTTAAGTCATATTTTACTGTTTTGCAGCAGAGCACTTTTAAGCGTTCAAGTCGATTTTCACAAATTTATTTCTTTTAGAGTTAAATTGGGAAATTTTCTGTAAATCTTTATTTTTTTTTTAAGCAATCATCGTTCTATACACTACAAGTAATATATTAAAATTAAAATATACCAAAGTATAACCTAAATTAGGATATTCATCCTTATTCCAGTTATCGACGTCGACGTCACCTTAACACAATGCCAAAAATTGTCGAAAACAACTGACTCCTGTTGGCAAGTTTATGATATTTTCTAGACCTGAGTTAACGGAAATAGATTGTCCGTAGCACAAAATGGTTTTCGAGAGCGAGTAAACAACAAGTAAAGTGACGTCGATGTCGACAACTGGAATAAGAGTGATTATTCCAAATGAGATTAGAAGCCTAAAAGAGATAAGTAGCAAGTCATAGGGCTATAACTTCCTGAAAAAATCACACAAATTAATTGAGATTTTGACCAGGGGTACTTTCAAATATGCAGACTACGCAGGTACTATTAACTCAAAATCATCCTATCTCGGCTTAAGCACTATTTCCTTTTTGCCACAGGTATAATATAAATAAGTGATCATTTTGATACATATAAAATACTTTGATAAATAAGTGGCACTTATTATTTCGTAATCCATTTCCCAAAATCTCTAAAGGATTTTTTCCGGCATGTTTCAAAATATGGCTGGTAGCGTGGTTTACATACTAGTTGTTGGGATCGACTTTAATTTTGGTCGTATATTTGATTTGTTTTAGACTATGTAAACAACACTAACATTAATATTTGCAATACTGATACATATTAAACTTGAATAAAGCTATAATGAATTTTTAATCAGGAAAACTTTCGACTGAAAATTTATATTGAAAACAACAACAAAATATGAAAATTTGTTTTTTGTTTTCAATTTAAATTGTAAGTGGAAAGTTTTCTTTAGTCATTGTGAAACAGACCATTAATCGGGCTTGAGTTTAGTATTTTCAATTCTTATTGAATGAAGTATTTTTATTAACTAATGTGATTTTCTAAAGAAGAGAAGAAAAATTAAACTAGACTTTTAGCTGGGGGAAACGACGACATTTTTCTGTCTCTCTCTCATTTGTTTCAGGGAGAGAGAGACGAGGGGAACAGCAACGTTTCTTTTCCCTCCCCTAACGAACTAATCAGCTTAGCAATAAGACTTGCATAGTGTAAATTGGGACTTAGTTAAATAGTTTCATACATAACTAATAGACAATTTTATAGAATCCAGCATGATTGCAAACTGTTTAAATCAATAAATAAATACATGTCTGAATCATTATTTATTAGTTGGTTACGCTTTTTTGGGAAAATTGCACACAAGAAATGCCAGATGTAAACTCAGCCTAAGAATTTATTAAACAAACATCGAGAACAAAATACACTGAAATTTATAATATATTTGCTTCTCTTGTAAAATGTTTTAAATGTAACTCCTTAATTTAATTTAAGGAAAATTGAAAAAATGGAACGCTTAGTTAGAGCCATTGAAAGCCAACATTCGAAACAAAGACTGTGTATGGTGGCAAACGCGCTCCGGATTACGCAGTATAAAAAATAAATAAGCTGAGGGTATTTATTATTCAAATAACCCTTCATAAATTTTTAGTTTCATAACTCAAGTCAACAAAAAAATTTAAAAGCGTACGAGTATTAAATGGGAATGATTGTTTCATAATGCTGGTTGGTGCTGGCGCTGGTGAATTTGAATGTAGACGTCATACACCCATCTGCTAGTCAAGTTGTTCAAGTGTGCATGAGTGACTGCTGAAAAACTAAAACTTCTGTGTAAGGTGAAACCTTTTAACAACTGCATCATGCATCCCATGCTTGTGTATATTACGTGTATTATTATCATTAATACTTGCATTTAAGCGTTTTTATTTATTGCGTAGAGCGTATTTCATCTTGTCTTGTGCAGTTTTGATGACTTCATTATGTTGGTGTTAAGGAAACAACAATTCATAATTATATTTAAATGAATACTCGCTGTATGCTCATCTCGAAAAAGGTTCTACCACTTTGTTTGTTGCTTAACATTCGTTTAAAAAAGTTAATTAGTTTGCAAAAGCAGTTAAGTATTTTGGCCATATATTTTCTTTTATTTATTTTTCATAATATATTAAGAGTCAGTTGAGATTTAAGGGCAATGAGGTTTCATCATCAGGCAAGCTAAGCAGCATGAAAATAAGCAAGTCGTTTTTGTTAATATATATTTTTTAAGATTATTGATACTTTATTTTTCTGAAATACTTATTTTATTTATAAATTTTCGAGATAGGCTTACAAAATATATACACATACATATTTAGAAATAAGCAGTTAAAGACAATCACATTGTATGTTCTTAAAAGTTTAATACTCGTATTTTCAAAAATTAAAAGCAAATTATCAATAAGGAACAAGAGCTTTTGAATATTGTCTGTTCGATCATGCACAAGATGTTGTAGTTCCTTGGGAAAATGAAGTTTCTGTTTATGTTTAAAACTCACACACGCAATATGTTTCCATTTATGTAAAATAAAACGAAATCCTTAATACGAGTATTTTTGATATTTAAAAGCAACTGATACGTAAATACATACATTCATATCGAGCCATAATCACCAAAACAGCTTATTTTTTTAAAAATCGTTTTTTTTTTTGGCGAAAATCGATTGCTTGTGATCGTAAATAATCGATTTTCGCCAAAAAATAAACCTCGAAAATTATGTCGCTTAAGCTTTTTTTTTTGGCGCTTATGGCATGATATATTAATAAATAGTCTAATAGGATACTAAAAAGCTAAAGAAGTGAAGTAATTGTGTAAATGGTCCATTGAATCGAATGACTGCTGCTATCATTATAATTGTTTTTCGTTAAAAATGGCAGTAAATGCAGTGACTGCATTATGTTATTTTATACAATATAACAATCTTTTCCATCAGTAGAAGAATTTCTGATTCTCCACATTTATTTTTACTTATTCGATTGCAGCTTGCAAAAAGTATTTAAATATGTACGAACAGAAAATATATCGATCTGAAAATAAACATTTTTGTGTAATTTACCGACTGTTTATTAGTGTATACAATTCAATTCCATACAATTCAATTGTTTTTTTTTTGTGTGTGTTTTCAAATCAATTCATTTGACTTTAGGCATACAGATGAAATCACAAATCTGACTTAACATCTCTTCTTCTCTGGCTCGCCTTTGTTTGGTTGTTGCTGTTGGCATGACTTTGCGCCTTCAGAGTCAGAGACAGAGAAAGAACCACAGCAATTATAATGAGCAAAACAAACGAATTGGAAATAATTTTCAATTCACATCTTTCCACCTTCATCTTTCAAATCAAGCCATCCTAAATTGTAAAATATGCTAAATAAAATGTGAAAAAGAAATAAATAAGAAAAGGTCTTAAAGTTTCGTTTTTTTATTGAGTAAAAAGTTGGCTTTTGCACCAATTCTTGTAATCGCATGTGTGCGCTTTACTGCACTTAAACAAATCAAATGTTGCTCTCTAGTGTTTTCATACACTTCATTATAAATCGAATAAGCTCAGGCATTTTAGTTTGCTTTTACGCTTGTTACTTCTTCAAATTATAGTGATTTGCGGAAGATCAATTTTTCGACATAAATTAATTTTCCTTTTTTTTGGCTTATTTTAAAAAAAAACGATTGGCTTACGGGAACTCTAATTATTTCAAATCAGAAAAATCACTTTAAGTATGATTGGATATTTATGGGCAGAAAACCGCCAAAGAGCATCACTCAAAATATTAAAAATCGCTTATAATATCGATGGAAATTTAAAGTTTTTAATTAAATTTTTAAGTTAAACAAAGTTATACCAGCCGACAATCTGATAGCTTCCATATTCAAAATTCAAATCGCCATTTGCAAAGTTTGATCCTTTTAATATTTTTTTAGAAACAAGAACGTTGCAATAATGGAGCGATTTCAAAAAAAGTTTTTCCAATCGATAGTTTTGTATTTAATTAAGAACAGAATGCTTAAATTTGCGTAAAAAAATATAATTTGAATTATGAAAATTTCGGGCCTGTCCCACGATGCCAACAACGTTCGACTTGTCGCACACTTACATTCAAAACAAAAACAAATTTTAAAATTTGGTTGTTACTTCCAATGTAAGTGTGCGACAAGCCGAACGTTGTCGACATCGTGGGACAGGCTCTTCATGTTCAATTGGTTTTGTTTTCACTCAAAATTTTTAAAAAGTGTTATATGTATAATTTCATTTAGAAACTAATTTTAATTTTTGTTAAATAATATTTTTTTAAATTTTTAATTAATACGAGTATATTTTTGTATCTGACGAAGTTTTATTTTCCAGGTTTTTTTTCCTTCATAAATAAAAAAACACGAAAATGATTTGTGTTTTAGTGGTTTGTGCGTATTGATAATCACTTCCTGAGAAGTCCAAAATACATACTGATTGATACTATGGAAGTAGAGCAAAAGTAGTTCCAAAATTAATGGGTGTTTTTTATTGAGGTATAGAACTTTAAGTTGGCATCACTTTTTTAACTGGCGGCCATTTTGTCAGCTGTCAAGTGATTAATATTTAGTTTGGTTTGCCATTTTATCATGAACAGGTTGACAAAAGAACAACACTTGCGAATCGTGCAAATTGATTTCGAAAATAATGGTTCAGTTCGCGAAGTTTACCGCAAGCTCCGTCCATTTTATGGTCGACATAATCGTCCATCAGAGCAATTAATTCGGTTAACCATGGATCGTTTTCGCACTACGCTTACTCTATGTGATAATACGCATCCGCAGAGACGTCGAACAGTGCGCACCGAAGAAACAATTGTCGCTGTAGAGCAAAGTGTTGAAGAGGACCCGAATGAATCGATTCGCCACCGTGCACAGCAATTGGAGCTTTGTCCATCAACTTTATGGAAGATTTTGCGCAAAGATCTTGGCTTGCAACCTTACAAGATCCAACTTGTGCAAGAATTAAAGCCGCGAGACCATGCAATGCGTCGTGATTTTGGTGTATGGGCCGAAAATGAGATTGATCTCGATGCTGATTTTCATCGCAAAATTTTGTTCAGTGATGAGGCTCATTTTTGGTTGAATGGCTACGCCAACAAGCAAAATTGCCGCATTTGGAGTGAAGAGAATCCACATGAGACCCTTGAGACGCCATTACATCCACAAAAACTGACTGTTTGGTGTGCTCTATGGGCTGGTGGAGTCATTGGGCCATACTTCTTCCGAAATAATGCTGGAGAGTCAGTTACCGTTAATGGAGACCGGTATAGAGCCATGATAACCGACTATTTTGTTCCCGAATTGGATGGCATGAATGTGGATGAGTTGTGGTTCCAACAAGACGGCGCTACATGCCACACAGCGCACGTCACGATCGATTTATTGAAGGAAACATTCGATGAGCGCATAATTTCGCGGAATGGACCTGTCAATTGGCCACCAAGATCGTGTGATTTGACACCATTGGATTATTTTCTTTGGGGATATGTGAAGTCGCTCGTCTACGCCAACAAACCAGAAACGTTAGCGGACTTGGAAGCCAACATTCGTGGCGTTATTGCCAACATACGGCCCCATATGCTCGAAAAAGTGGACCTGTAGAATTGGCTTTATTCGAGCCAGCCGCGGCGGCCACATGCCCAAAATCATATTTAAACATTAATGACATAAAATTATCCTTCCAATAAAGCCAAATTGATGGACATTAAAACGATTTTCTTGTGTTTTATTTCAATTCGAAGTTCTATACCTCTAAAAAAACACCCGTTATTAGTTTAAATTTTTTTTTTACTGAGACGTAAATAAATAAGTACACACAAAAAATTTGTAGGATTGGTTGTTTAGATAACTATAATTAAGCATGAACGAAAAATATGCTGCATTGCACACTCGATTAATAATTTTGATTACTTACATTACAACATGCATTTAACATCCCCTTTTAGACACAGAAAGTTTGCTTTGCGAAGTCTTAATTAATCTGGGAGAAAGACAGGAGGAGAGCTGAACTGAGACTTTGCAAAGTAAAGTTTGCGTGTCTAAAAGGGGTATAACTGCTAAATAATATCTGTAACAATATTGAAGAATAGCTTAAGTAGACTTAAGACAATTCAGTTCAATTTATTATGCTGTATTTTGAAATTTGCAGTGACTAAAATGCAACACAGGGAAAGAAATGTCTTCAAAACTTTCGAAAAATACTGCTTTGCTTAAGTCGACTTGGGTGATACTTCAAGAGCCCTTCTTGAAATCCCCGCTCATACGGAGTAGAGATATGCAACCTGATTTGTTTCAAAACTTGAAGACTTATACAGTTTTACGCATCAACTGAATAAGAATTTTAAGGGGCATTAACCAACATCAATGTATACAAACAATGTAAGCAAAACAATAATGTACACTACATTAATTGATTGGGTACATACTTCTTATCAATGGTGAATGTGGCATAATATATTACATATGGGAATTTTCCTAGTGGGAATCTTAAATCTTATAAAAAAACCTAATAAAACCAATGAGTTCTGCAAGCCAATAAGAGGAACACCAAAAAAAAAAAAAAGAGTTTGGAATATTGAATACAACTTAGATGGAGCAACATACATACCTATTAAGATAAAAAGTATCATAAAGGATTCGATTTAACACGCATAGACAAGTTCTGCCCATTGTTTACTGAACGGATGTCAGCTGGTGTTGATGACACTGATCATGATGGAATTGAGAAATAACCTTAAAACATGTGAATATCTATTTATTTCTTGTATTTATTAAATTTAGAATAATACAAATACAAAAAATTATATATGAGTAGTAAACTCGCGATCATAGTAACAAAAATCTTCAACCCTGGAGCATTTGGTGGATATCGAACCCGCGAGCCCTAAACTGATAAACTCACAGATAATCACACACTTTGAGCACGAATAAAAAAAATAATTATTTATTTCTTTCGCCTTAAAAAAACATCATGCAAACAACCGCTGACAAAAAGAGAATACATTTTTGTTTTAGAAAAATATGACGTTAAAAAAATGTAAATTTTCATTTACAGGCGAATCTCGTATAATAGATTCGCCATAGCAGATTATCTTTGAATTGTCGAGACAATACGAAGCTGGTCTTAGGGGAAACACTGACTTGAGCCTGAAACAGTTTATTGGGGGAATTATAATAATTATAATGACTTTTTGTTTTGAAAAAAATTTAATATTTCTCCAGTGAGTGTTGACATTGTTCTAGTTCACTTATTTATTTATGTGAGTGTGTTTGTTGCAAGAGATAAAAAGCAATTTTCATCTTTTTTGTGTGTGTCTACTTTTAGTATTTATTTTGTTTTTCTTTTGTGACTTTTTCTACGAAAACTTTAAACAATTTGAAAATAATTCTGCCTTGTTGCCAAAAAAAAAACGAAATAAAAAACAAAATGACTGTATGTGTTGGTTTCTTCTACTTTTCCACTCACTCCTGGCTGTTTCAATATCAAGTTTATTATCAAAACCACATCAGCTTTGGCGGAAGTTTTTTTTTTATTTTTATATCAATTTATTTTCTGTATTTTGAGTTTTTTCGTTATTGTATTTCTTACATAAGTTTTAACGAATTCATTATTTGTAACTTGAATGAATGTGTGTTTGTGTGTATATAAATTTTCAGGACTCCTGCTCTTCTGGTGTTGGTTTTGTTTCCTATCCTCATCTTCATTAGCATCATCATCATCTCATGCTTATTTGTTGTTTGTTTGCTTTGCAAATTAAATAAACTTTTTCAATCTGAATCTTTGATTTCCTCCATTCGAATTTTTTTCTTCCAAGTTATGTAAAGTGTTCGTGTGCATTTGTGTATGTTTAGGTATTATTTTTGGGTCGTATTCTTTTTCGTTTCAACTTGTCGTTGGCTTTGGCGTAATAGGATTTTAGTTTTTTATTTCGCGTTTTTAAGATTTTTTTTTGATTGAAGGTGTAAAAGTTTTTATTTTTTAGATCGGAAATAAAATGAATGAGAAATAAAATTCCTGCTAATAAGGCAAGGTGTTTTATTTTTGTTAATTTATTAAACAGGTGCTTTTGTGCAATTTTATAACTTTGCGGTCAGACACCATTTTGTTGAGAAACATTTTAAGAATGTTTTTTATTTTCAACCGCATTATTAAGAGTAAAATTAAAAATTATGTTTTAGGGAACTTGCTTTATATGAAGAAAACTAAATTCACATGCTTACCGATTATCGAAAGTTAAGCGCGAAGGAGGTGCAATTGGGCATAAAGAAAAATCAAAAATTTTTTCTAAGCATTACAAAGTTTTACGAGTTTTCTCTTGTGTTATTGAATAGATACTGCGTAAGCTTTTGACGAGAATCGGAATAAAATCAGGCAACCGTTGATGCAACAGAACCTAAATGACAGGGTTGGAGGGGTGTCTTACTATCTCTATTTACCTCTTATTATCCCTCCTCGCATACGTAAATTGCTTAGCAGCCGGACTAGCAGTTCAAGGTCATTAGAGAAAGTAGATCCGTATTCAGTGTTATGTTGTTCAGTTCTTCGATTACTTATAGATTTGCATTTAAAATAACTTAGTTTGCGCACAGACAAATATATTATCACTTCGTCGCCTGTATTCTGATTTCTTTTTGTAGGGCAGTTTTAGTTTTTAGCTGAGATAGCAATTAGCCTGTCCAAAATCTTACCAAAGCTCTGCTTTCCTTCCAAATAAAAATACGAAGACTTCTTTGTTTTACTCATATTATTCAATTAACAAAGTATTCCTTATTTACGAAACTTAACTATTTTGTGCTAAATATGGATTTGAAACTAAAATTATGTCAAATTCGCTGGATTTCCCACTCGACTTCTGTTGTTTGAAATGTGCATCGCTGCATGGCTTGTTGATATCTGGAGAAATGACATTACATTTGCGTTACCTTGAACATTTACGGCCTGTCTCACGATGTCACCAGAAATTGTTCGACCGAATACTTACATTGAAAACAACAATAAATTTTCCAATGTTATTGTTGTCGTTCGAACTATTTCTGGTGACATCGCGGGACAGGCAGTTAGTTTTTAATTTTAAAAAGTTTTATGAGAGTTTATTTTTATAAAAATGTAAGCATTTCCATAGGAATATCAACTTTTTTTTAGCGTGCGACACCAATTATTTGTATATGCTTGTTTTTTTTTTTAATGAAAACGAAACTTTTTTATGTTTATGTTTTTGTAGGCCGTTAGCAGCTCTATATTGAGTAAAATTTTAAGAAAAATTGAGTCACATTGTTCTGATATACAATCTTAATAGCTTGCTGTCACATGCGACAAAAAAGTGTGGTTTCTCGCGGAAATGCCCATATGAAGATTTTTTGTAAGATTTTCAAGAATTTTTAGATTGAAGTCTACTCACCAAGCTGAAACGAATTGCAACTACACATAAATTCTTTATAATACAGCAATAACGTAGTTCATTTATACATTTTGTATTAATTAATATGTAAATACGTATTTATATAATTAATTAACACACGAATTACAAATGGTAAAAATTAACTTTAATATTTATTAAAATCCGCTTGCGTAAATAAATTATTCCGCAGATATGTGTGTGTGTGTGTGTTTGTGTGTGTGTGTATAATTAAGTATATATGCTTCCGCAAAGAATCTCAAAGTTTGAATGCTGATATGCATAACTTCTTTGTTACCGTATCTGGTGAATAAAACTCTGGATGTTCTATTGTTTCCCAAACCACCGGTGGAATCGTTGAACAATTAATCAAGGATAATTACAATCCTCCGTAGCAGGCAGTCACTAACTTGTGGCTTAATTAAATGAACTTGCTTGGAAATTTTGCATAAATATACATTTACATATACATATTTATATACGTGTTTGTGTGTGCTGATGTAAGTGCAAGAAAATGGGCTTAAGCCACAAACCTTTCGCAAATATTTGACTACCGCACGCATTGTGTGATAATAACCACGTAAAACTTCCTGAACAGCAGATGTTAATATGTATATCATTAATCAAGTATCTATCACGTTTCTACGTATGCAAATGTAGCGGTCTAAAAGTCATGGATCCGGGCATCTTAGAGTTAATTTGCTTTCAAATATGTATATACATACACAAGTACTTGAAATTGATATATACATATACATATGTAGGTATGTACACACGTAAATGCATGTATGTTAATAACTGCTGTACATACATGCAAAAACACACAAAGTCCTGCAGTGGGCTACCGCCTTCCTTAACACCTCGATACACATTTCACTAGAATTTTGAGTTTGTGTGACGTCGGTATTATGTATAATGCTGTAAATATATACATTTGTACATTTCATTGGCTTCTCTAGTCGAATTGATGAAACTTTTTTTCATTCTTGTAATGTTATTAAATATTTATCTAATGGCCCATTAATATAAAAAGTATAAAAAAAAACAAAAAAATACCTGTTAAGATATATATTTTTTGTTGTTTTTATTAGAAGTATCATTTATTTTAATTGTTTGTTTTTGTTATACAAATGGAAAAAGGAATATTTATCAATTTAATATAGACGGCTTTTACACACGCAAAGTTTTCTTCGCTAGGAGTTGAGTTTTCCGAAGAGAAGGGTTAAGATTTTAATTATCAAGACTTTGTAAAGTAAACTTGGCATGTGTAAGAGCCGTATGACGTAAATACAGATTATTTTTAAAAATACTTTTTCTAGTGAAAGCTACAATGGAAGGCAATAACAATATTTGAGGCATTCTTCTCACAATTTCTAAACTTAGGCAGGGTTTCCATCTGTGTGCCATGTGCCACACAAGCGTAAAAAAAGCGTAACCAACTAATTACTAATGAAAAAAAGTTTCATTCAGACACGTATTTATTAAGTTAAACAGTTTCATACATAACTAATAGACAATTTTATAGAATCCAACATGATTGGAAACTGTTTAAATAAATAAATTTATGTCTGAATCAAACAGTTTTTCATTAGTAATTAGTTGGTTACGCTTTTTTGGGCAAATGACACACAAGAAATGCCAGATGTAAACTCAACCTTACTATGAAACACATTAACAATTTTTTCTGGCCATATATGTATATAATAACAAATTAGCAACAGTTTACACATTACGTAGAATGTGTAAATTACCTTAAATGCAAAACAGTATAGATAACTTAAAAAAAATTCAAACTGTTTTATTTTATTTAACATTATATATTATATTCCGAAGTTAGTCTCAACTTAAAAAAAATGCGTCATTTTTTAGCTTTGACGGGTTTTTGTTTTGACGATTTTTTTTAGTTTTGTCGATTTATTTTAGTTTTAGTGATACAGGGTGTTTTTATTGAGGTATAGAACTTTAAGTTGGCATCACTTTTTTAACTGGCGGCCATTTTGTCAGCTGTCAAGTGATTAATATTTAGTTTGGTTTGCCATTTTATCATGAACAGGTTGACAAAAGAACAACGCTTGCAAATCGTGCAAATTTATTTCGAAAATAATGGTTCAGTTCGCGAAGTTTACCGCAAGCTCCGTCCATTTTATGGTCGACATAATCGTCCATCAGAGCAATTAATTCGGTTAACCATGGATCGTTTTCGCACTACGTTTACTCTATGTGATAATACGCATCCGCAGAGACGTCGAACAGTGCGCACCGAAGAAACAATTGCCGCTGTAGAGCAAAGTGTTGAAGAGGACCCGAATGAATCGATTCGCCACCGTGCACAGCAATTGGAGCCGACTAACCGACTATTTTGTTCCCGAATTGGATGGCATGAATGTGGATGAGTTGTGGTTCCAACAAGACGGCGCTACATGCCACACAGCGCACGTCACAATCGATTTATTGAAGGAAACATTCGATGAGCGCATAATTTCGCGGAATGGACCTGTCAATTGGCCACCAAGATCGTGTGATTTGACACCATTGGATTATTTTCTTTGGGGATATGTGAAGTCGCTCGTCTACGCCAACAAACCAGAAACGTTAGGGGACTTGGAAGCCAACATTCGTGGCGTTATTGCCAACATACGGCCCCATATGCTCGAAAAAGTGGTTGAAAATTGGACCTGTAGAATTGGCATTATTCGAGCCAACCGCGGCGGCCACATGCCCGAAATCATATTTAAACATTAATGGCATAAAATTATCCTTCCAATAAAACCAAAATGATGGACTTTAAAACGATTTTCTTGTGTTTTATTTCAATTCGAAGTTCTATACCTCTGAAAAAAACACACTATATTTTTTTAGCTTTGACGACTTTTTTCTGTCTTTGGCAATTTGGTTATTTTGGGATTTTGTGGTTTGAGCGAGTTTGAAAATGTCAAGGGTTTTTGCTAGAGATGTGCACGTGAGTATTTTCTGACTCACGACACGCACGCTCACGCAGAAAAATATTTTACTCACGCACTTTCACGCACAAATGATTTTGAAAATTTTCACAATCACGCACGCTCACGAATAAAATATTTTTAATCAAGCACGAGTGGTTTACAACTTATCACGATCACGCACACTCACGAAAAAGTATATGTATTATATAATTTTAATGTTTTTTTGGTTGAAAAATAGGTTCTTACATATATATATATATATATATATATATATATATATATATATATATATATATATGTGTGTGTGTGTGTGTGTAACGCGCAAAATAGAAAGGGACCTGTTTTGTTCAGGAGAGCCATTTTAAAGATTTAAATATGTGTACCTTTAGTTTTCCGTCACTGAATAAAACGCGCATATCTCCGGGAGGGAACACTTTTGGGGCATGGGATCGGTCTCATTCGATGCTCAGATCTTGTCCACATCAAAAAAAAAAAAAAAAAAGTGAAAGTTGATTTTCTTACCCTTAGGTCCCTTTTTCTATGCGCTGTCACATATAAATATCTATGTATCCGACAGTCATTAAAATAACAACACCACGCATTTTTCTGATGTGCATTAGAGTCCCTTTACATCAGTTGTTGTAGGAAAGTTCAAGTGATGAAGGCATAGTCACTGGTCACTGAACTATACCGACTTCAGCAGATGCTAATCCTAATGTAACACCAGAGCGCCCTCCTTCGTCGGTATTGTGTAGCAAAAATTATCGGCGAAGTAAAATAACCAATAACATGGCTACTAAGCACAGCTTCAAAATTTAATACGCCTCCTTTAACACCAGAAGGCGCTGCAACACTGCATTATTAAAAAGCGTGCAAAAAGCGGAGTTGTAAAATCATGAAGCTTTCTGCTATCTCTTCCTTCACCACCTGTTTTCTATCACTATCCCTTTCCGAGAGAAGCTAACACCTAGTAATAGTAGTAGGCATTAATTGCCTGAGTGTAACTTCTCTTTATAAAAAAAAAAAAAAAATGTATATATGTATGCTCGTGTTTTTGTAAAATTTACAATGTAAATTAAAATAAAGCAAAGTTAATTTAATATCTATATTTATGATTTGAACAGGCTAAAGATCGTATCACTTTTTAAGCCAAATTACATGTGATAATTATTAATTAACAAATAACACCAAAGTTAGTTGTAAATATTCTGACAACAAATAGTTGAACGGAACAGCTAGTCGTTTTGGTCCATAAAGCAGAAATCTTTCGTATATAAAGCAGAATTCTACATCAACTGACACCACACACAGTGGACCACACACAGAAAAACGCTGATGATGAAGTTTAGTGGCCTTCGAAAACGGCTAGCTGTTCCGTTCAACTATTTGTTTGCAGAATATTTACAACTAACTTTGGTGTTACTTGTTCATTAATAATTATCACAATTAAATTAATTTAATATAATTTTAAATATTCGTATTCGCGGATATCATTTTAAATATTCGAATTCGAATTCTCGTATATCAAAAATTGACATTCCGCACATCAATGTATGTATACATGCATAATATAAATGTGAAGGTAAGACGTATGATCAATTAAATAAATGATAATCAAATAAATGAGAAAAGCATATTAAATGAGAAAACATACAAATTACTAAAATTTTTCTGTTACGTAACATTTTCAAAGACTCTCCCCACCCCCACCATAACAAATCATAACAAAACTCGAACCCCACCCCTACCCCCTACAGCGTTATGTAATATATGGCCGGCCCCTAAAGCAAAAAACATTTTCTGCAGTACAATTCGTCAGTAGTATTGTTGACAAAGGCACTGTTGAATCAGTAGTGTTTCTCAATTGTTACTTCCTACAGGGTATCTAAGAAACATACATACATACTTACAAAGGTGTATGTACCCACCAAACAAAATGCTCCGAATTCGTAAAGAATTCGTAACGATTGGTCGACAAAATCTTCCGATTTCGGCACCGAAATTTTACCGAAATCGTAACAATTTTTATATGAAATGGTTGACACGACTTCGTAACGATATGTCGGTATGAATTCGTTACGATAAGTCGGTACGAATTCGTAACGAAAAATTAAAAAAAATTATTCAGAGAAACTACCGAAATGTCTAATCGAATTCGGTACGACAAGTCTGACTTCAGAAAAAGTCGAAACATTTTGTTTGGGGGTATTCATTATGTTTGTAAGTTCAGTCACGCTCACGCACTCACGCGTGATTAGTTATAATATTTCATCAGGAATTACGTGAATCACGCGTGACTCACGCGTGACACGGTAAACTCACGACATTTGCACATCTCTAGTTTTTGCCTCTTACGGTTTCCAAGACAGAGAAAGCTGTCAAAATTTCGTAATAAAAATAACATTGACTGATAGAAAACCCTTTTATTGATTTTTTTTCGTTGCCCGCTTTAGAACAACCTTTAATTTTTAACTGTCATATATTTGTTGTTGTAGCGGCCCAATTTTACATAAACTGTGAAAATTTCAGGCCCGTGACAACTTGTGACAGACAGACGGACATCTGAACGAAAACTATAGGGTTTCTTTTCACCTTTAATAATAAAAAAAAATAATTATGATAAACATGGCTGCATGGTTAAGTAACACTGTCTCTACGACACGAAATATTCAGAAGAGGGTGTCGACAGATAAAAACGAAAAATTCGACCAAGCATATAAATACCTTTTTACGTGGCTAAATTTCAATTGGTTTATATTGTTATGGCTGTGGAGTTTTGGCGAGTCACCTATAATCAAATACAGTGTTGCCCATTATTTTTTTTTTTGGCTCGAACAGCTGTTTTCTATGTTCATGATTATGTCACGTCTAATTTAAGATTTAGCAACCCAGTAGAATCGTGAGATTTCGATTTTAAAACCCAAAAAACAATTCATGTGTTGTAGTCTAAGCTACACGAGGTATAATACAGCTCTTAGTATTGGCGTATATAACCCAATATATTAGATATGAGAAATTATTTTAACATTACGATACAAAATGTAATAAACACTTAAGGAGTTGTTTAAGAAAAACTTAATATTTAGTTTTAAAATTTTAAATTTGTTTTGTTTCTATTTCAGATAAACTTAAATTTTTCTTCCCGTCCAATGTGTTTGTGATAATTTTTATTTATTTTTTGTTTATGTGAAGTGACTGCAGCAGCAACTGTGTGCAACTATTTGCAAAAATCTTCTTCAACCACTTCCGTTTTCCGTTTTTGTTTAAAATTGAAACATTGTACGTAGTTTTTGCTACAAGCTTTTTCCATTTCAACTTAGTTTGTTTTGTTACATATTTTTTTCCCTTAAGTTGTTACTATTTTCTTTTTATTGTTGCAATTTGCTTGTACTCGTATTTATGCCGGAGCAAGGCACTATTTAATAGAAAGTATAGCAGAGCAAATGCTCATTTAATTTCGTCCTTTCTTCATTTGCTTTTTTTTTGTGTGTCCATTATAGGATTTTGGTATATTTTCAAAGATAAGTTATTTATAGGATTTTTGTTTCAGTAGAAGATAGAATGGAATAAAAAGGTATTTTCCGATCTTTCCCCCCTTAAACAAAAAAGAATAGTTCCTGAAAATGTTTTTATTTTAATGAATAAACAACTTGAAGAGGTAAAGTTAAATTTTAAACGTTTAATATATGTATGCCTTGTGAAAAAGAGGAAAAGATTCCCGAGAAATGGCCATAAAAAGAAGACCGGTTTTGCTAAAATAATTCCATATAAATTAACGATCTTATGAAGCTTTTGTGCTATGATTAAATATTTATTTACTTTAATTACGTATTCTCTTGGGTTAACAAAGTTCCATGAAATTAATTGCTGCCATCTGAATTATCTTGTAGTCGTATCTTATTATTTTAATTTCTATTAATTATTTCAGTTTAATTAAACTGCAAATGTATAGAATGTTTTTCCTCGTTAAATTGAGTTAATCCAAATGCTCAGTATGGCTTAGCATGAAAAACTTCTTTTGGTTTTTATATAAAAGGTTCTCCATTGAATTGATAATTGAATAATATAATAATGATTTTATTTTTTACCTGTACAATTTCTTCATCTTTCTTATTTCACTGCAATAAGGACGAGTTCAAGAATACAATTTGAATAGAAGATTAACTTTTAAATGCTAGAACTCATGAGGCAAATTCACGGCACTACAAAATAAGGCCCCACGAATTAATTTTCCAATGTGCGAAAGGAAATATGATCTTATTGCATCATACTTTGTGTCATAAATACTTTTTATGAAATCTCACTACGAAATAATGAAAAATTGAACCAAGCTTTTAGCAAATTGAGTGCCCTCTTGGCTAGTAGGAAATTTACTAGTATTCGAAGAGTACAGGTTCGATTCTGCGGAAACTCCGGGTGTTTCTTTAATAAGCCAAAAGTAGCTTCGCAGTTTGCCTTTATGTATTAAAGAGAAATAAAATCATTATAAAAATCACCTGAAAAGAGTATATACACATTAAACTCTTCAAAGAGAGAATAAATTTTTATGATTTTGATTAGGCTAAAGTACGTATCCATGACACAATTATAACAGGTACATGCACAAGACCAGCCTGTTAATGTATACCATGCAAATAGTTGTCAAACTTTGTTTACAAGCTGCAAAAATGTTAGTGTATGTGTGTGAATAAAATGATTACAGTGTTGCCAATGAATTTACACATGGCTGTGTCTCCAATTACACATTGAAGAAAATTACACTACACATCTTTTGTGTAGGTTAAAATTAAAACAAATATAAACAAAAATAGAACCCAAAGTAGAATTACACACAGATTATACAAGAATTTAATTACATGGCCTACACATGTGAGTAGAAATTACACACTGTCTAACTACACACAGATTGGCAACACTGAATAACTATTTATAATCATGCAGAAATGCCGCGTCTGCAATTGTACTTTAGTTACCCTGTAATTGTTATTTTTATAAACAAAAGACATTTCATTCTGACAATTATACGTTTTTTTACACCAACAAAATACATGTGTTTTTTGGTGTTGTATTTTTGTTGTAGTCGTGCATGTACCTAGTATAACTGTATCATGTTCGTATCGTTATGTAAGCCAAATTACATGTGATAATTATTAAGGAGAAAATAACACCAAAGTTAATTGCAAATACTTTGACAAATAAACACTAGCAGAACGGAACAACTAGCTGTTTTTAAAAATGTAAATTTTAAATTAAAAAAAAAGCTTAACATTTGCTATTAGTGGGTAAATTTTTTTTTTATTAAAAATACATTTAAATTTATTATTGAGGGGCTAGGTGGATCCTATATGCATTTCACTGTTGCTAATGCAGATCATCAGAGAAACTTTACTCAAAAATTTCTTACAACAACTCGAGATATTATGATAAACTTTCATCTAAACATATGTGAATTTCAACTAATATCGAATATCGGCTGTTGCTTAGCTTATCTCGTCCTTATTCATATACCCCCATAAATAATTTGTGTTTGAAGTAGAGACACAAAAAGGCACGACTCAACACAAAGTGTTAGCGAAAAAAAAACCTGATTTCGTGAGTGTTCGGGTCGTTTCGTGTTGAGCAAAATTGACACAACAAATCCGAAACGACTTTAGATGTAAAATATGTATGAATGAATTTGAGAAAAATTTTATGTATTGTATCGTCAAATACACAACACCAGCATATTTGTTAATATTGTATGGCCCAATGATGCTTAAAGTTCTGTACTTAAGCAAATAATATCAGCTGTGGTGGCAAAGTGCATCAGCTGTCAGTGACAACTCGGTGCCATATTTTGGAAAGCGATTCGTGAAAAAAATCAATTAAATTTTGTAATCTTCAATTCCGTGCAGTATTTCGTGCGAGTTGTGCAGTATCGAGTTGACAAAGCTGGTATTCGTGTTCGTGTCGTGTCGTGTTGGAAAAATTCGATACGCGCCCATCTGAAGTGTGCGTTAAAACAAAATTTCCATACCAAAACCGTTATTGTACACTCTAACATTTCCAAAGTCAAATGTTACAATAAGTTTGTTAAACTTTTAACTACAACACTAACGCTTTCACTCTAAACACTAGGGCATCATATCCTGGGGCCTTTATCACAGCGCCAACTTGTCGAATGTAAATTAATCAGATAAGCAAGCATACATATAGTTTTGCTTAAATTTGCTCTTCTTAAATCCGAACTCATCCCAATATGACGAAGGACACACAAACAACACACAACCAATAACTATTACTAAAGCTTACATAAAGTAAACGCATCAGCTGCTTTTTGTGTTTGCTAACGGTTTTTGTTTTCATTTGAATGTTGCACGGCTTGTTTGTCATTAGTTTCCGGTGGGCTTGCTGTTTCCATTCATTATTTTATTAAAAGAAACAAAGATAGAAAGAAAAAAAAAAGAATTAATTAGCGAGCAAAATTTTTGTTAATTAGTAAAACTTATCAACATCTCAAGCTTAATAAGAAGACAGCGCTGTATACAAGACAAGTTAAAAAAATAAAACAAAATAATGAAAATAAAATAAAATGTTAAACAAATACTTAAACAATTTTGTTACTGTTGTACTGATTCTTTTTTTTATATTTTGCTTGTTGTTGTTTGTTTTTTATTTTCGAACTTTAGCACATTTAAGAAATTTTCTTCATTATATTTAGTTAAATGTTTTTGAATACTTCTTCTTTATCCTTCGTCTATCTAACAACGTTGCTCTTCAGAAAGTGGATTTTTTTCAGCTTGGTCTGAACTTTCTCCAAAAAGAAGTTTTTGTTTAATAAAACTATGTTCACATTGTTTGCAGTTTTGTTTGGATCCTTTTTGTTTGTTTTGTGTTTCACCAAGTTTGGCTTGAGTCCAGTATTCTTTGCTGCATATTTCATGAATCCTTATTTACACCTCTCAACACCGTTCCAATACTCTGCAGCGCTTGCCTTTAAACGTGTTTTTATGTTTGTTAACATAATGCTAACAATTTTGCATTTTCTTTCCGTAGGCATCATGTTTTCTTTGTTCAATTTCTTGCAGCGCATAATTTCTCTCCTTGTTGGTATTTATTTTTATTTTTTATTTTTTAATTTCATTTTAAACGCGGCTACAAAGAAATTATAATGCTCACGCAGGGCAGTTCTTTACTTTGGGTTAATATGACACCATTAGTTGGAAACTTGCAAACATTTTTTCTTTGACATTGCATACATACATAATTACAATATTTATTTCTTATAACCGCTTTTACATCCAGAATATAAAAATAGTTTTCTTCAGTAATAAAGAAGGGAAGATGTATTTACATATAAATTCGTGAAAAAGTATATTTTAATAAAATCGGTTTAAAATTACAGTTTGCTACAAACATTGTTTTTTTTTTATTCGCTTGTCTGCAAAAACAGAAATCGATCCCGCGAACCCCTGCTGCAACTTATATAATATCGAGCCATAACCGCTAAAATAGCTTAAGCGACACGTTTTTTGGACACGATTTTGGTAGAAAATTGAAGTTTGAAAATTATGTCGCTTAAGCTATTTTAGCGGTTATGGTACGATATTATTATATCACGAGGGAACTTGTGAAAAAATTAAATTTTACTGCAGCTGCCACTGTGAGTAACGTTTAATTTCTCTAGCGAAAACTGGTTACTGAATAATTCTTCAACGTGAAATTAAATGTCAAAATCCCGTATCTTGAAAATGACAATTTAATATTAAATTAAGATAATGCGGGAATAATATATTCTTAATAACGCTCTATTTCAGTACTTTTCAATTCTAATTATAGAATGAAAGATTTGTTTCATAAAAGAGATTTTCTAAAGAAGACAAGATAAGTCAAAATTAAAATTAGACTTAGCTGGGGAAAAGGCCGCATTTTTTTGTGCCATCAGGCACTTCATTAGCAGCCATGGCTTGTTAACACCAGCTTTTTAATATAAAATGAAATATGAGATATGGTTTTATGAAGTGTTGGTATCTCTACGAAGATCAAAAGCACATTAAGCTGTTGCAAAAAGGGTAAAAAGCGTAAAAAAATACGAAAAAGCGGGTAAAAAAGCACGAAAATATTTATTTTTATTTTTAATACATTAAGCCATTTAAAGAGGAGAGTTTAGAGTGTAAAAGCTGAAAGTATAATTTCATATGGAACAAATCAAGTTTGGGGGCACCTCCCAGAAATTTAAAAACAGTATCCTATCCTATACGAATATGACCAAAAATTTTAAAAAAGTACGGTATCTTATAGAAAATTGAATAATAAGAAGAAAAAAAAATTCAACAAAAACACTTGTGGCGAGGCTTAATTTCTGAGTTATGGGCCTCTGAAATTGTAATTAAAACTATAATTTAATATATAATTATGATGTTTCCCTAGACGGCGCAGCCTAGGAAAGATTTTCTTCCTTGTAAGGTTTTCTTTCCTTATAACGTTTTCCTGCATGCCGGCCTTCGGCCGGGCTTAAGAATTTTTTCCACCATGATGTATCCCGAGACGACGCAGCCTAGTAAAGATTTTCTGCCTTGCAAACTTTGCCTGCTTAGATAAAGCATTTTCCCCTGCATGGCCGACAAAGAGTCTGTTTTTACCATTTCATGAAAGGTATTCTCAAAAGCTTTAAGAGATACGAATATTGGTCATATTCGTTGGAAAACAACGTATAATCACAATATTGTATTAGAATTTCAGAGGCCCATAACTCGAAAAGTAAGCCTTACCGCCAAGGTTTTTATTTAATTTTTTCTTCTTTTTTTTAATTTTCTATAGGATAGGATACTGTTTTAAAATTTCTGGGAGGTGCCCCCAAACTTGATTTAAGCCAAAATCATGATTAATTTAATAAAAATTACGTATGTAAAAACAAATAATAAAAAACTAGGAGTCAAGTAATATAGATTCTTACACACATGCATACATACATACAATAGTAGATGAAGCTAAGGCTTAGATTAAGATTTTTATGTTACTGAAAAATCATTTACACATAAAAAATGCATTAAAAGCATCACTTTTTTCTTAAGTACTCTTAACTTAAAAGTTTTTGTTTTTGCGATATTCACCCTTATTGCAGTTGTCAACATTGACAGCACGTCAATACGATATCAAAAAATTGGGGCTTGGCTACCCGTTGTCTAAAACAACTGACTGCTATTGATAACCTAATGCTTTCAATTGTTCTAGTATGATTAAATATTTATGTAAGCTTTAACAAATGCTTATTGCATACTACTTTCAATCAATTATTATGCCGAGAATTATTTCGTACCCTCCAGTTACTTCCGTTTTCTATTTTGCAAAAAAAAAGTTAAATTTTTTAATCCCAATTATGAAAAATTTTCTACATTGTTTTTAACATAGTTTCCGTTAGTGTCATTAAAAACAATTTAAGAAGGCTCAGTCAAAAAATGCTACTATTAGCGCTTAAAAGTAATCTAGTTTTATAAATTAAAAGTATTTTTAAAATTTAAGTTTAAAAAAACAACTAACTAAAAACATTTTTATTTAACAAAAAAGCACCAAAAGCACTGTAAAAACCCGCTTTTTTAAAAAAGGGTATTAGCCAAAATTTCGCGTTTAAGAACAGGCAAAAAGCACCAACAAATACCCGAAACGCACCAAAATACCATCACTGGTTTTATGATATATAAAATTATTAACTTACATATATCTATGGTTTAAAAGGTATTTTTGTGTAGATATGCACAACATAAATGTTTTTATCGAATTCTTTGCATAAAAGTGCTAAAAAAGCGATTTAAATTTGCATGAAAAATAAACAACTTTCTGTTTGATTTTTGTTTTGTACACACATGTTTACATACGTGTCAAGTGGTCTAATTTAGACCACCGGACGATCCTAGTAATTATTAATTTTTGTTTTCCAACTATGAAATCATCCTTAGATAAAATTTATTATCACAGAGTGTTCCAATAAGACGTTGAATTTGTAAAAGCACGCCATTTTAAGAGTTGTCATTACCCCGCCTATAACTACTTGACAAATGGACAAGTAAAAACTACACCATTTATAATAATGAAACGATATACGCTTCAACAAACCATTAAAATTATTAAAATTCACTACTTAAAAGATTAAAATTTCATGGTCACCATTTAGCAAAACTAGGGAATTTTTGATTCGTCGTGAAGCACATTATCGTCCAGTAATTGTGAAACTGGTGGAAAAATTCGAAATCTTGGGATAAGATAGTGATGTGAAGAACAATGGATAATATTGCTATTATAGCCCATAGTGTTGAAGAAGGCACATTTTTGTCCATCACTCGTCGCACTTTGAAGTAGGCATTTCTTAATGACTTTGTATAGCACAAGTAACACAGAATAAACTAAATTTAACTTTCAGTAACCGAATTCATTGAACCAGTAACTATTTTGTACGAATGCGGATCTACAAATAAATTTGTAGATTCTGATAATAATTTTGTAAAAATTTAAATTTAATAGTTAATAATAAATAATTTGTTATTGAATTGCATTGGTGTTTATCTTATTTGTTGATAGGTACAAAACATACTGTTGTGCTCTTGTTGTTGATTCATTTTGATTGATCCTGTTGTATACATGTCAATGACAACAAGTAGCCGACAAACGCCAAATAAAATTGGAACAAACAATTTACTTGAACAGTAAAAAAACATTTACTGAAACAAAATTTTATTTCAAAATAAACATTTCCTTGAAAATTTTTTGGGTACGATTTTTTCTGTGTAACGAAAAGTTTCCTGACCGTGTGTTTTCTCGATTTAAATCTTTTTTCTTGATTTCTTTGGGGCTATTTCAAATATAAGGTACGTACATGTCAATGGTCCACAATCGATTCAGGACCTCAAGGATGTAATTCGCCAAGGTGTCAAAGACATACAGCCACAGATGTTCGAATTGGTAATGGAAATTTTCTTATAAATAATATGGTCCTGCAGCGAAGCCGTGGCCGCCATTTGGTTAATATTGTCTTTATTTTTTTACATATAAAAATTAAAACTCTTATTTGAAGACAATTTAGTTCCATTGAAATAATATATATGTAAGTTTCATTAAGAAAAAGCCCTCTGCGAATTGCATTTTCTCCAAAAACTAGAATAAATTCAGTAACAGCAAATCATAAATATCGTCCCTACCACGTAAAACTATCCAATATGCAAATTTAAACTTTTCAGAAGAGCGCGAAGATCCGTCAATTGAGAATTTAAAGTCAGCGTATTCCTAAAAATGCCAGGCTTAAAATTTTTCGTATTGAGTTATCTAACGTCCGTGAGAATTTCAGCATTTTGAAACGAGGCATATCGTAAAAATTAGGGTACCAAGTTAGAGACGATATGTACTAGGACTTAAGTTTGTTGGGTATAAGCTAATCAGGTAAAATTAAAAAAAAATTGTAAAGTCTACATTGCATTCGATGTACAATTGCGTTAGCATTATGAATTTTCTTAAATAATAACAAAAATTAAAAATTTTAAAAAACTAAATGAAAATCGGTCCAGCCGTTTGGCCTGTACGTGGACACGGACAGACACACAGATACACAGACACACACTACAAACTTATAACACCCCTTTTTTTAGTCGTGGGTTAAAAAATAATTTTGTCAAACTGAACTTAAAAACTTTTGCTTGTATACATTACGATTGGATTCCACAGTTTTTCTGCGACATGTTGCACATTCCATGTAACAAATTCTTGTTTCCTCTTTACAATGTAAAATTTACACTCTTTCATTACAATTCTCTTTTAATCGTTTGTATTCTCTTAATACATTCCCTCCAGGTCTACCCCAATAAAGCTACATACATATGTTCTCAAATGCATATTTATTTGTTATCCAGAAAAGGGCTCTCCAATAAGAATTTTTGTTGCAGACATTCAGTATGTTTTTAGAATTGATGCCAACGACAACAGGTCGATGCAACGAGCTGGCGCAGTGCGGTCGGTGGTGTTGTGTTTATTTTTCAAATTATTTACGAGAAAGTAAAAAATTAAAAGTAAATTGATTTAGCCATGACTGGGCTATGATATTGTATTTGATTAGGTGTTCCAAGCATTTTCGCATTTAATTAAATTGAAAAGCAATAAAAATATTTTATCTATTTACAATTCATGGAGCTAAAATATTCTTTGAAAGCATTTGGAAGATGAAGCAAATCAATAATATTCCAATACTAAATATTGACAAGTTTCCTGATCTGTTGCACCTGTAATTAACAAAAAAAAAAAAAATACACACATTAATTAAATATTAAAATAATAATAATACGAGTATAAACAATTTATTTGTTGTTGGCTTAGCACGTCTAGATGCATTTCATTGCTAGTAGACTTCCACCACAATTCAAAAGAAGCTTACAACAAATACGAGTACATTTGTTATATTTGCATTAACTTTGTCTTGCGTTTAATAAAAATGTAATATGAAATAAAAATAATAATATGTAGATAAAATTTGAAGAGTTTGTTTCCTCTTACCTGCCATCTTGCTGAACCCAAGTTAATTCGGAAAGACTAATTTGGAACTGATTTGCAAGTAACTTCATTTTTGCTTTTACTGTACTGCTGACTAATTTGCTTCTACTTAGAATTCGAATGATTGATATGCCGCTGGCCAAATCTGTATAACCACAAACGACAGCGTAACCATTCATGCTCCCCAAATATTTGAACTTTACATTCATATTAGTAACTCCATTAGAATAATGTAAATTAAAATTTCCATTTTCCGCTTCACTCCATGGAAACACTACAGATTCGTTCGTATGTTGCCATCCATGATTCACATTATTAATGTATTCCAGCTGCAATGTATAGTTACCGTTCAAATCTGATTCGGGAGCAATGACTTTCAAACAGGCTGGTACCTCACTGCGTGGTAAGCGGGCAATTTCATACCACACACCTGCAACCTAAAGTTAATACACGGATTTTAAAGCAATCAACATTTGAATAACAATAGTATTTTTCTCTTCAATACCTTACTGGGTATGACCGGAACGGCCTTGCCATTTTGGGAACAACTCCGAAGTGTAGAATCAACAACTGTCGATAGTAAAGCTATCAAGAAAATGTTATTGCATAAGCAGCTGAAAATTGACTGTAAGCCCATATCTTTCCTATAGAACTAACGCTTTAATAGAAACTATTTTTGCTACTGATTTAATTTTTTTACGGCTTTCTTTGCTCAAATTTCAATATAAATTATTATCAGTTGATAAGCAATATATTGTTTCATGAGTACGAAAAAAAAACCTCAATTTAAAATGATTCATATAGACGCATACCTGTTTACTTTGAACTTAATATTGGCTTCAAAAAACAAATCAAAATTATCGCAGAACTATATTGTTAGACACGTAAGTAAAGAGGAGGTATCTAGAGACTACGTGGGTGAATTGATAATTTTATAGAAATGCGTGGTATATTTGAAAATTACAGAGACATCGAAAAATCTGATGACTACTTCAAAGAACTGAATCATAAATAAGGTTGGCACATGTGAGGCATTTCACACAAAGAGTGATAGTCTGAAGTATCTGTTACAAACTTGTAAACTGATAGTACATACAACAAATCTAAATAATCCGATGCATTTTTAGACCGGTCACGCTGCATTAGGCATTGTTCAGAGTTTTGAGTGCAATCGTTTATAGTAAAGTTCCTTCCCGTTAGCTCTATCCTTTTCGCAATATGGTCCGCCTGTAAGTGAACTCGATTTTCTGAGGCCCCCAGAAAAGCTAGAGACTTCGGTGTTAGACTGATGTGTGAGGTCTTCTCTTAGCTCGATTGGTATTGAAAATCAGCAAAATCAAAACAGGGATTCCTAAAATTGACAATGATTCATTATAAACCAGGGCTGGAAGTGGAATTTTTTTATATAAATTTTTTTCAAGTAATACAATTTTTTTTAGTTCTTTATTAATTAAACATACATATTTCATATTTTAAAAAAGTCGAGGTCGTTTTATGTAATTGTAATTAATTTTTTCGATACTTCGTTAACAGTTTGTTAACATCGAAATATCGAAAAAATTTATTACAATTAAATAAAACGACCTCGAGCTTAACAAATATAAGAGAATAAACTAAAAAGGTGAAATAAATATAATTAAAATTTAAAAAAACAAATCTTTACAAAAGAGATATTACCTTTATGTCTAACATATTTATATTATAATTGGTAGAAATAAAAATTTAATTTGTTATTTAGCTTTCTTTATATTTTTACATATAATACGGGCCTGTTCTGCAAATCACGACATGTCAAATCACGGTGATTTCAAAAAATTAATAAAAGCTAAATCATTGTGTTTGTAAATTTCACGATTTATAGCGATGGAAGTTGAAATAAAATATTCTATTATACATGAAAAAATCTTAAAATACAATAAAAATCCACTTACAAGTCAGTTATTAATATTTTGTTTTTGAAATCACCGTGATTTAAATCACCGTGATTTTCAGAACAGGCCCGATAAATTGGTTCATAGACAAGGCTATTGATGTTAATTTTAAGGTTTGAGAGCTTGTCCTTATTCTATGTATGTATGGATGAGTTTTATGAATTATGAAAGGTATATAAAATTCGACACAGCCGAATATATTTCACACTCTTCATTGTTTACATTGTTTTTACAAGAACTTGAATTCATTGTTGTTGGTTGTTTGTTGTTGCATTGCAAATTTCTAAAAAAAGTCTACTATTATTAGACTACATACAAACACGCATATGGATACCTTTTACCTTAATACAGAAAGGCCCTAACTCATTATTTTTTGGAAATCTAATATTTTTTGCATATTTCGATACAAGAACATCTAATATGTATATCGAAAAATGCTAAAATCTCGAATTCCTAAAATAATGAGTTAGGGACTTTCTGTATTAAGGTAACGATATGTGTGTATATAACAAAAGTTCAATGCATGTCTGAGTTTAAGAATGTTTGTATTCTTATATTTTATTTGGCACGCGAATTGGAGTCAGATTTATTGGACAGCATATTTGATGATTGTCCAACTTTCTGCTAATACAGTAAAGGTATTCACGTCAACTTTTCTAACTGTGAGAAATACATAATTGTTTTTCTGACGTGACCAATTTATTTTGCTTCAAAGTCAAATATATTATATACATACATACATACATATACATACATACATGTTCTTTGATTGCCAAAAGATTTTTTTGTCGAATTTAAAAATTAAATAAAAAAATTCATATAATTTTTTGAAGTTTTTTACTTTTTCAATTAATTTATTTTTCTAAAGAACTCATCTACATTTATGTCTACATGTTTCTTAAATAGGTATTTAGGCGTTATAACTTGGTAAATAATTGATATATTATAAATACTCTTTACTTTTTTGTTTGGCTTGGCAATTTCATTCAAGGTTGCACTACTCTGTAAAATTTACCTTGATAATCTTGCACTTACTTCGATACTGATACGACTGGTAAGTTTACATCATATATCTGAACCAATTTTCTGTGTAGTTATTGTTAGATTATTTGAAAACTTTGGAATTTTGCTCTTCCGCAACAGTGAAACTTTTGACGTGAATGCCTCTAATAAAAGCTCAGCAAAAAAATTTTGATTTGGAAGCAATAAAAGCAAATATTGTACTTTATTGCTTCCAATTTTTATGTTTGAATTTTTTTTTTTAAATTTATTCCTTTTCTTCTTTGCCTTATAATAGAGCTTCTGTGAAGCACTATTGTAAGGAAAATATACACAATATGAGCATGAACATATTATTTATACATACATATACATATGTTTAAACACATACATATGTGGGCATGTATAAAAATATATTCTGTTGCTAAGTGATTAATATCCGTCAACTAAATGTATATATTTCATTAAATAAGCCTCACAAGATCAAAAGGTGAGAACAGTACAAAACAAACTAGAGAGTAAGAAACAATACTTAATATAATTTTCATTCTGCTTTACTAACTATATAGCTTCGTGGATGCTATACTGTAAGCCTTAAGGCCGGGGCACAATGAATCCGTCATACGTTAAACTTCGCCTTTTTCAACTGATAGCTAAGTTGAAATACATGGTTTCTTATGAGGGCTGTTACATTCACTACGTGTCCGTCAACGCAAAGTACAAAAACTATTCAACTTTTAACTTTTTGCATACGTTGAGTAGTTTGACAGATATTATTGGTTGGTTTTTTTGGTTTTTTGGTATGTTCTGAATTAGGTTTATGTGTTTTGTGACAGCAAAAATAAAATTAAACAAAAAAATAAACGAAATAAATAAAAGAATTTAATTTAATAAATAAAATGGAGAATCGACCTGTTGAAGCTGTTCAAATGTTTCCGTCAATAAAGTACTCATTGTGCCAACCTTCTCCGTCGTTGCGATAATGTCAGTTGAAAAAGGCGAAGTATAACGTATTGTCTTTTACAGTGTAATGCTGGCAACACAATTGGGACGAACGACGAATTTCGTCCACGTCGACGAATTCGTCGATAAGAATTCGCTGCGTAAATTCGTTGTGTGAAGCACAATAACGACGAATTTACTCAGCGAATTCTGCTCTTATAATTGATAAAGTTGGTTATTGTCAGTGTGACCATGTTAGCTAATTTTGGGCTAAATTTAGCTTATTTCTTCTGGATTTAGCTTTAAAATTTTCATTAAGCTCTTAGCTTATTTTTTTTAGCTTTTTTAAAAACGGATTTAGCTTTTTTTAGCCTTTTTTAATCCAAATTGCGTATTATCTAAAAATATATTGAAGACATACGTGATTTAGCTTAATTTTATTTTAAATTCTGGTCACACTGGTTATTGTGTATGTAAAGAGATTGGGAGAGAATATTGTTTTTTCGTCGTTCGTCGGCGTACAAAATCGAAATAAATCTATCTCAGAGCTCGTCACGCACGACGAATTTCGTTCCACGGCGGTGTTGTGTTCATTTTCATATCAATAAATGTTTTTTATTTTTTATGACGAAAATTTGTACCGAAAAATTCGTCGTTCGTCCCAGTTGTGTTCCTAAGATAAGGCTAATGCATTAGTGTTGTAAAAGTATTGAGTACTTGAGTACTGAGTACTCAATACCGGGAGTTTTCCTCGGTACTCAATACACAAAAGTAACTATTCAATACATTCAGGGTTGCATTTTGTAGTATTCAAACGAAAGTCTTCTTCCTTTAAAAAACATCAGAATTATGCAACTCTGTGAGCTTGATACAAACAAATATGACTCTGAAACTCATGGAGTTAGTGTAACAAATACCAATTCCGTTAGGAATTATTCTGATACGAAATTCATTATTGAACTACTTCAGTCATTAACAAATACTATTGGACAGAAAAAGTGACCCTTTAGAATAGTGGAAGGAAGGCACGTGATACAATATAGCCAGCAAGTCAGGTCGGTAAAATTTTATTATTACATTTCAACGATGACTAAGTAATAATATTAATTGTGAGAAAAAAATGTTAATTAAAAAATATTTAGTAGATAATTTAAGAGATTAATTCACTAGAAGTGTTAAGAGTACGTTAAAAAACTTTTATGTACAAAAAATGATATTCAATCTTATTTATTTTCATTTGTTATAAATTAATTTAAATATACTTGTATTTATGACCTGTTTCTACATAACAAGTAAGCTCTCAGGCAAGCAAGCTGTACACAGGCGAGTACGTAACAAAATGAGTTTTTATAGTACACACACTAAATAATGAGTATTTTTGCTAGAAAAACTATAAAGAATGTTTGGATAAAGTATAAAACAGCAAACCTCAGTAAAAATGTCTCACGTACTTGAACAAACCTATTATTATTTTCCTTGAGCAAATTTATTTGAACAAAATCGAAAATAAAATTGTGATGAAAATATATGGTATATAATGTAAAAATGTTTAGATTTATGCTTACAGTTTCCACAATGGTTCCATTAGATGATTTTGTGGACGTTAAATATCTTCTTTAATGAATAAAAAGGTTTTTAATTTCTACACAAGCACTTATTTTTGATTGCCTGTATTTGACATTAACTACAATTGGAATTGTTATGTAGAAACAACAAAATAAAAAAGTATTACGTTTTTACTCAAAAAAAGTTGACACTTGTTTTATGGAACTCATATGTACTCATATGAAAAAATTTTCTGAGTTACTTGTAATGTTAGGTTAGGTTAGGTTAACCTAACCTAACCTACTTGTAATGTAGAAACATGCCATTAATCATTGTTTTTCCATATTGCATTATCAATAAAATAATATAAATAATAATTTTTAACTTCCCATATACATACATATACAAAAGTATTGACTAGTATCGAGTATCCAATTGAAAAAGTATCAAGTAGTACTGAGTATTCAAAAGTAGCCGCTTTTCACAACAGTCTAATGCATACAATGCTATGTGAAATATTGGAAGATAAATTGAAATAAGTGAGAGTTTCTACGACTTTCTAGCAAAGAACAACAACAACGCATTATTTAATCACTTTTTTTAAGCTTTCAGTATAGCATTTCTCTATTGCTGTGAATTCAGTGCAGTTGTAAAGATGCGAATTCGAATTTCTGGTGCAGAACTTTTACGCCAGGCATTCCACATAAAAATCATGCAATATTCCATGCATCGGGTAAGCGCTTGCACAAAGAGCACTTATAAAGGTGCTTCCAGTGAAACAACATTTTTTGCTGGGGGTGTTGGGTGTGTGGTGAGTTTGCAATTGAAATATTTTTTTCATTAGCTGCAGGCGCTAAGATGTGCCATAAATCACTCAACAACAAGTATGGTTGTTGATGCGGTCACATTTTGTTTGTATGCCATTGATGAATTCAATATTGCTATATATGTAGTACGAATACACAATTACATATAAAATATGAAAATTAATAATTTTTTTAAATAAAATTTTTTCCCCCGGCTTTTATTTCAAACGTCTGTTTTATTTTCGACGTTAAGCTCCAGCTTTCTGTGTTTCTGTATCTAGCAAAACGACTTTTTAAGCTTGCTTTATAAACACAGTGACATACATACATACATGTACATAAGTTAAACCCTGCAGGAGAACGAACTGGTGTCCAACTAGTATTTTAGTAGTACAGAAATCACCACCACTAGTGCCCAACTGTAAGCCTTCCTATACTATCCTAATGCTCAACTTAGCATTGAGTGTGTTTAGAAAACTACTAGTACCATTGGTACTAGTTTAGGACTAGTTTATTACCAGTTCTTTTGTAAAGATAAATCCTATAAAATTGGTGGTTTATTCTTTTGTTACCCAGTGACAAAGTTAAAATTTGCAATTATTTATCAAAATTCAGAAATACAAAAGGGTAATTATTATTATTTAATTATGATTACTTTTAGATCAAGCTAAAATTTTAGTAATCATGTGATACCAATTTTCATACAGTGCAAGAGCTCTGTTAGACAGTTAAAATTTATTTTGCAATGTGGTGCCTTGGTACTACTTCATATACTAGTACTCATCAGCACTAGTAATTTTACACAACAACTGTACCCCATTTTGCACTAGTTCTTGCTATTCTAGTAATTATATTTACTAGTAGCTTTTAGACAATTATCGCCTATTCTCCTGCAGGGAAGTTATAAGGATTAATACAAAGCCTTCACACTCTTGCTATATCAAATAAAACAGCAGATATCCTGCAATAACACGAGACTTGGATAATGTCGTCTTTGAAAAAAAAGTACTTCGTTTTAATGCTTCTTTCAGTCTAGAGAGTTGACTAAAGTTGTCTTGAATATAATGATGCCAAGGACATTATTACAATACATCTTGCAAAACAGTGGAATGACAAGAAAAACAAAACAAGCCACATTTACAAAAGAAGAAAATTGAACAACGCGAAAGGAATGTTTGGCATAGTATTCAAACTAGCAACTAAAGTTCAGGATGCATCTGCAACAATGGCAGCTCATGAAAATTTCTTTACAGGATGCATCTATACCCTTCCGGGCAACTCCAACAACTCCAACATACTGGAAACGTCAAACTACACGATTTACAATGACGTTGGCAATAAGCGTGTGTGTGTGCGTGTGTGAGTGCTCTATCACAGAGCGCGATTTTATCTAAGTCTTTTACGTATTTCTTGTTGGAGATGGAAGAAGTTGATGATGTCTATGAAGATGGCATGTACGTGTGTATGCCCGTGTTGTTTGCATGTTGTCTACTTTCAGAATGCTGGCAACATTGGCATCTTCTTAAAGATTCCTTCCAAGTCGAGCGTAGTGAAGTGTATTGAAGTGTAAAACGGAAAACAAAAGAATCAACTTAAATTGATTTTCAGGAACAAAGTTAAACATCACGCTCAAGTAAAACAAAAATTAAAAGATGACAAAAGAATGCAAAAAGGACACCCGCCTCTCAATGGCAATGACAGTCCTGCATGCAAGCACGTTATAGCTGAATATGGAAGTGATACATGTTAAGACAAAAAAAAAAAAAAAAAAAAAAAAACAAAAAAAAGATGGCTTGACTCAAGGCAAGTGCAAGTTGATTGCAAATTATTCGCAATAAAAATACAAAAGAGACAAAACAGCCAACCAACAACTACTGCACCTATTATATGCAGTTCATTGCGAAATGTTGTTGTTTATACTCCAGAGGAACACTTCATGCCTGAAAATATATAAAATACCATACACAATACAGAAAAGCAGCGATAGCGATGCACATGCAAGCACACGTACTATGAGTGCCAAAAGTTAGTTAACGTCAGTGAACTATTTTGTTTGCCGATGGTTATAAAAAAATAGTTTATAACAAATATATAAGTCAATGAACATTGCCACTGAGCGGCAAGTAAACTTTTATCAATTAATTTTAGAGTTACATTCTAGATAAAACGATAAATGTTTGATATATATTCGAAATCGATATCATTTACGGAAGTCTTGGTCGAGTGGGTGATGTTATATTATCGCGATGCGAAGTCAGTCAATATTTGGCGAAAAATAGCAGAATAATGAGTCTTATGTAAATAACAGCGAGGGCGACATCGTGGTATTGATTTGTAAATTATTTAACATTAAGTGCGTTTAACAGCTGTGAATGTTAATGTTAAGTAAATAAAGTGTTGTAATGTGATAAGCATTGTACACTAGAGGTGGAAAACTATCGATGGCGTCACTATCGAAAGTTTTCTATAGTTTAAAAAGCTTTATCGGTATATCAATTCAATACTATCAAAAGTTAGAAAAACTATCGATATATCGACGATACTATTGTAATAGTATTAGAGTTGTATGGTTCTCGTACAATGTACATATTTATTTACACAAACAATTCAAAACAAAATATTAAAAAAAAATTAAATTATTTGTCAGTTTAATAAATAACAAAACTAAAATAATTCTATGAAAAATAAGTGAGATCAGTGTAAGAAATTTTCCGTCATCCAGTTATTTTTGTTTATCAAAAGCAACACATTTACATTTTTGGCTTTTAGTGGTGTATCATTTACTATCGATAGTGACTAAAAATATCAATTATTTTAAGATATTAATGGATTGCAGAATTAAAATATCGATAGTCACAAAAAAATTAACTATCGATCGTATCGATAGTGTCATCGATAGCTTTCCACCCCTATTGAACACATTATTGCCATTGCAGAATTTTCGCTGCTAGATTTATACATACATACATGTATACATAGTTTCATAAACTATAAAAAGCATTCAAGTTTTTCAAAAAAAAAAAAAAAAAAAATGCTAAAAAAACATGCAAATTTACGGTCTAATTCATAACTGATTATTAACAGTTCAATAACACATTAATAGCCAAAATCGCTAAATGTGTATTCATAAATGATTAATAGCCTATTAGACGTTTAATAAAAGTTTCATAACTCAGAGATTTTTAATGTAGCCTCCATGCTACTTTAAGCGTTTGATAAACAATTATAAATATTTTCTTGATTTTTTTTTATCCCTTATGTGAGATTTTCTGTGGTTTCTCACTTTTATGTTTCTTGTTTATTCTTATGCATGTCTCCTGAATAATGTTCTTGGGCAAATGTATTAATTTATGTAAGTTGGTACATGTATGTATGTATGCATAATTGTACAAAAAGAAAAATACATACATATAAACATCGTTGAAAATTAAAGAAATCACATTCATTGGCAAAAAGAAAAATGAATTATAAACATAAGGGCATATGTAACAGTGTCCTGCATAAGACTATTTATAAGTCCTTTCAACACATGAGAGATTTTTTCAAATGCTTTACTACAGCGAAATATTCTAAAAGAATCGCTAAGCAACACTGTTGGCAAGTAATTTTTTTCGGTGGTTTGTCTTGCCAACAGTGTTGTTTAGAGATTCTTTTAGAATATTTCGCTGTAATAAAGCATTGGAAAAAATCTCTCATATCTTGAAAAGTCTTATAAATACTCTTGACCAGGACACTAATATGTAAGTACAAGCATACGTATGTTTGTAAGGTACTGCATGCTTACATATGTATGTATGTATGTATGTATGTACAATAACATTTCAAAATTAAAACAAAATAGTGATGCATAATCGACCGCTATAAAATGGGTATTTGCCTACCTCTGTACTCAGCCGAATATAAATGTGTTTAAATACAATTTTTTGTAACATATACATTTTTTTTTTTTGGTTTATTTATTAATAAAAAGTGAAACGCCTACTTTTTAAATTATTTTTTAATAACATTATGCGTAATTATTTACTTTTTTTTCGACTCAAACAGACTACCTAGATAATCGATTCTTCGTTGTATGCATCACTAAACATAAAATGAGAGCGAAAGTAGCATGATGTTGCCAACATAAAATTACAAAAGAAGCAAAATCGTTTAATAGTTAATTCACTGATATTAATCAGTTATGAATACAAATTTTTATTAGAGCTTAATAAAGCAAAATCTGTTTCATAAGTAATGTACAGATTAAAGCTGAAATAAGGAATTTTTATGATCTAACCGTTAAAATATAGCAGGTTTTTTTCTACTGTAGAGCATTTTAGCAGATATTTTGGACCGATTTAGCATTCTCCTATCATTATTTTCTGTTAAAACTGATCGTACAATTAGATCTTTTTGTTTAATTGCAAGTTTTCACATGTACAAAAATATAATTTTTAAAAGTTAAAAACGTAACAGTATTATTGAAGATTAATCTACCGTGTAATACGCATTTTTTATTATTTAGAATAAACATTTTATGTGATAAAATTTAGTTGATAACTGGGGCAGGACTTGTATCACAATCTGCATGTGGTCTGAAATAACGGACATGTGTGCTTGCGATAATTTTTGTCTTCAAAACTCCAATTTCAAAACAGATTTAATTTTTCAAAAAATTCATGAAGGTAAGTAAGGTTTCCAAAATATTTGATGCCACAAGACATCCAAAAAATTTGTTGGAGCTTACATCATGGTCAGTAAAGGATTGAATATTTTGTTTCTCGACCAGAAAAGTAAAATTTTAAAAATTATTCTAACACGAAAAATAATAAAATGATTATCGTTAATGTAGACTCAATTTTGGCGCTCACAGTACATTTCAGGATAAAAACTCAGCTCTGGTAGATTTTTTAGACAGTCAGTCTCAGACTCTTATCTATATTGTACGTTAAATATATTATATAGATCGTTGTGGAAGAATGTGTGTGTGTGTGTATGTGTGTGTGTGTGTGTGTGTGAGTGAATTAATAATTGTCCTTTGTTGCTAATACTACCGGCACTGCGTTCTAGTTCCTTACATCTTCGTCACCTTGACGAAATTGAAGTGTACTTTAACTGCAAACACACACACAGTTTAGCTTTATTTCATTATCTAAAGCTTGTTAACGGTTGGAAATAGACCGTTAGACGAGCACGGAGACTGGCAGCTCAATATTAGCGTCATATCACTTTGTCATTCGTTTAAATGTAACTCTATAGAGAAGACACTTTCACAATAAAATATTATATATAAATATACTTCCGTTGTTCGTAATTTTATCTGCATACATCCAAATGATTTCGCCCCATCACAATTGTTGCAACCATTATTATCATATTCGTAATTAACAACATCAGCAGCACTATTGTTGTCATTGTCATCACTACTGCTCTCCATAGCAGCAGACTTACGCACTGCAACTCATAACAATGAGTCACGAAATTGCGCGCAATTTTTGATATAATTTGCTTCCATTACATGCTCAAGTGTTTTGACGGCGTCAATTTGCATTGAATGGAATTGCTTGACAGTTGTGCACGTCGAGCTGAGAGTCAGGGCAATTGTTGTTATTGGAGTTGGTGTGTTTATTTATGTATTTGTCAAGTAGCTATTCGGTGTTATAGAATAAATTATGCAATTGGCATTTATTCATTTTATTTTCCATTATGTACGAACTGCAATGCGAGTGCACTTGAAAGAGATGTCGAGAAAACAATTAAATGAAAATTGTTAAAGTCTGCCAGTATGTTTTTATATCCGACTGCGGGACGTAAGGAAGTGTATTGTGTTTATCAGACTATGTATGTATGTGTGTTCCTTTGCGGCACTATATAAACCGAACGCGTTGACCGATTTTGATGAATTTTACATCAATCGATTTGTCTTGATCCTGGGAGTACCACTAAAGATGACAGATGACAGTAGTGGAATGTAATATGGCCGGGGATCTGTATCAAAATGGATACTCATACCATTCGACAGGTATTTTAAAATCTTTTTAGGTTTCTCTTGTGATTTTTCAGTTCGAATTATCATTTAGGATATTTAACGGTTCATAGTTGGTCGCAGTAGGGTTTTTTGATTTTTTGTAATTACTACTTATTTAAAGTCTGCTTAAACATACACATATGTGCTTTTACTTATATACATATGTATGTACATACTTTTTTTTTTTTTAAAGCAAATTTTCAAAAAAGTTGGAGTTTGCTTTCCAACTTTCTTTCGGAAATGAAAAAGTAATAACGCAATAAATCTCTGAGTACTCTGAGGAGAAAGCGAGAACGTTCAATTAGAAACAAATTACGCACTTTTTGTGCCCAATTCCACATTCCAGTATAAAGACTTTTGCATATGTATATATCGATGGCTTAATATAAAGAGGGGGTATCTCAATTTTTTTTTGAATTCGCGTTTTTAACGTTTTCTAGTGACCAACGTATAATTACGTCCTCCTTCAAGAACGAAGTAAGTAACAATGAAAAATAAAACATTTATTTAATTGAAAAAAAAAATATTCTTGCATTTAAATGCTTTAGTTTTTATTCTGTTTTTTCCTTCTCCTCTAAAATATCGAAAATTCGAGTTACGCCTTTCTTATATTTATTTGACTCTATAGTTTAAAATATTTTAGATTATGAAACTGAACATTTACTTGGCCAATTAGAATGAGAGATGGTCAAATTAGTCGTCAAATAAAAAATTAAAACTTTTCGTACCTTATTATAAAGGGTGTCCCAACAAGAACGCAAAATTTAAATTTGGCGCCATTCGAAGTGTCATTGTTTGACATTTGAACAATTGTTATTGTTTGCTAGTAGAAGGTACGAGGTTAGTAAAAATGAAGCGCTACACGAATGAACAACGCATTCTCATTGTGAAATTGTTTTACCAAAATGGTGAAAGTTTTGCGGCTACAGTTCGCAAATTTGCCATCTATTTGGGGTCACAATAATGCTCCAAAAGAGTCAACTGTAAAGACATTAATGGATAAATTTGCCGAAACTGGGTCTGTTAGTGATTTAAAGCCAACAACGCGCCTTCGACCAGGTCGATCGACCGAAAATGTCGCAGCTGGTTTTAATAAGACGGCGCCACATGTCATACAGCCAGAGAAACAATTCAATTGCTACATCAGTCATTCCCCGGTTGTGTTATTTCGCGTTTTGGAGACCAGAATTGACGGCCTAGATCGTGCGATTTAACACCATTAGACTTTTTTCTTTGTGGTTTTTTGAAGTCGATGGTTTACGCGAATAAGCCGACGACGACTCAAGCCTTAAAAGAGGAAATTGGACGCTGCATTAATGAAATACCGCAGCATTTATGCAAAACGGCCATTAAAAATTTCATTAAAAGATCGCGTGTGTGCCAGCAAAGCCGCGGCGGCCATCTGTCCGATTTGTTGTTCCACACATAACCTCATTTTGTCTACTTTACGATATAATAAGGTTTCACGTTCTTGTTGGGACACCATTTACATTGCCTTGACGGAAAAGTTTATTTGATTGTCTCCTATAGCGCGATTCACTAACTTTTTTTTAAAGATAATCGCATCGTTAAAATAATTATAACGAAAATTTATCGAATTTGCTATTCAGTAACATTTTTAACGATATTCGCTGTAGGTTAATGTCAGCTGTGTCGTTATTTAAGCGACAATAATTTATGTGATGTTAATTTTATCGACAAAAATCAACAGAAAATATCAGCTGCGTACTATAGGTAAAAAAGAAGTTACGGAATCACACAATCGTTATTGCAAGCGACAAAATGTATACAAAAAAATTACGACAGTCGGATCGTTAAAAGTTACTGAATCGCACTTCTGTACCTGGATTCACTAACTTTTATTAAAATAATCGTATCGTTATAACAAATATAACGAAAATTTATCCACTTTGTTATTCAGTAACATATTTTAACGATATTAGCTGTCGGTTGGAGGAAAATAAAATAAAGTCACAAGCTCAAATTCATTGTTTTTTTCTTTATCATTCTTTATGCTTTTCGCTTATTTTTACATTTTCTATACAGAGATACCACAACATATTGAATTAAATGGCGATTAGGATAATGTTGGGGACTATCGTAAAAAAGAAATTACGGAATTCCATTATCGTTACCACAAACGAATAAATATGTCGATAAATATTAAGGTTTTCGGTTCGAAAAAAGTTACAGAATCCAGGTACTGGTTTTTTTTAAATTATCTCTGCTGGAGATGAATAACGAAGCCATACAAAATATTATTACAAATCTGCCTATTTAATGTCTTTATGTTCATTAATCAACTGAGTTAACAATATTTATTTTTTGAATTTATTATTTTTATTATTGAATATAAATAAATACTGTTAATTTGTTTATAAAGAGACATCCAGCTTCATAATAATAAAAGGTCAAAGAAGAGTTGCAAAAATCGTTTTTTTTATTCATCTTTTATTCCTTCGAGCCTTAATGCGCTAGATTAAATCTGTATGAAATCCATAATTTTAAATTTTAATTAAGAACTGTAAGATACCTTATACACTTAAATCTATTAGACGGAGACTATCTTCTTCTGCTAGACTTTTCTCCTAAAATCGCTAAATAAAAATTTTGTGTATAAATATCTTATTTTTTCAGTTGACAAAAGTGCGAGTAAATAATCTCAAGACTAATTTATCAAACATAATGAAATTGTGATGCAGCATATCTCAAATGTACACAGTAGAGATCATAAAAAGCAGATGCTGCCAACCACGATTTTCATTATATTCATGTTGGTAGACAAAGTATAACAGATTATAACAATCATATTACGGTTGCTGTATCTGAACGGATAAATCTGACGGGGTGGTGTGCTATGCAGTTGTGACATTTCATTTTAATGTTATTTTCAATATTTTTTTTTACAAACTTAAACGAACATGTACATGAACAATAGATATTCACATCACGTACAAGTGAATTTTAAAATGTTTGCAATTGTTTCCATGTGTTATTATTATTGAGATTTTATGGCATTTCATTTTGGTGAATCATTGTTGAAAAATCGCGCTTATGACCATAATAAAAATATGTATTACAGTTAAGCGAAGAGTGAACGGAAAACAGACGGACATGCCAACATGCAGGAGTTATACTCGTACCACACAAGTAAGTGTTAAAACTCTTGAAAGTGTTCGTTGCAAGATTTTCAAGTTAATGTTGTTAAGCTCATCATAGCAGTAAGGATAACAATAACGATGGAACCATCATCATCATCATCATCATCATCGGTATCAGAATCAAAAGCAATACAGGAGTTATGGACATGTTTGTTTACTCACACTTACAAGACTGCTTGTGTGTTTGTGTGCACATGTACATACTCATCTGTACATGTGTGCGTAAGAATGCTCGGCAGAAGTGTAAAGCTGTTTTAAAATCCACTCATTAAGCTGATTATATTGTTATCCTTTTTATTATTATGCATTCGTTGTTTCAAGTGTGTAAGTGACGTGATATTAACTTTCAAGCACTCGCAATTACAAGATACACACGCACGCACACACACACACACGCACACATACACTAGCTGTGCTCAAACTTAATATGTAAAGAGTTTTGAAATGTATGCACTTGTATTGTTGTTATTGTTGGCATTTTATTTATTTTATTTTGTTGCTATTGTTGTTGTGTAAAACTTTGCCAGAATGTTTGTTGGTGGTTATATAGTACATACATAGATACATACGAATGTGTGTATGTACATACATATGTACGTGTTGGCAAAATATGCAAATATCTAAGAAAATTTTAGGGAATTTTGTGAAAATGTTTTCCAAGTATTTAAAAGAGTTTTTAAAAACGAAAGTTCTTCGTTTCCCTTACTTGGTAATTTTCTAAGAAATTAGTAAATACAGCTTTTTGAAACAAGATATGAAGGGGTATTTCAATGTTTTTGTAAGAAATCTATTAAAAAAATAATATAAAGAAAGTAGTCCATAGCAGATCCGAAGTGGATGGTGACAGGACAAATTTATTAACAGAAATATTGTACATACATATGTACCTTATTGAAGTTTGGGTCGCCAAAAAAAGCGCTCAAATTATTTTTTGGTAATAATATTTGTTTTATTTTTTTTTACCCCATTTTGCCCCCCAAAACGTACAAATTTAAAAAATCCGAAATATACCTAATGATGAAAATCAGTTGAACTCTTTCGTAAGAAGTTTTCATGTAGAGCTGGAGTTTCTGACCGCAGCTCCGTTAAACAGTTTGTGCAACATGATTCCTCTTTCCAATATTTAAACCACTTTTGAGTCCATTGTCTTTGTTTTTTAAATTATTTTCCTTATTTTCTAAAATAAAATCTTCTCAATTTTCCATGACAATTTTTTGCTAAGATTTTTGTAAGAAAAGAAGTTTTTGTATTTTTACACTGTGATTAAATATTTGGCTTGAGTTAATAGGCTTTCCCATTTTTGCACATGATTTTTTTTATGGATGTTGCAAAAAACAAAAATAGCCAACTAAATGTGCTTAGGGCCTATTCAGCCAATTTTATTTAAATATCAATTCATATTTAAAAGTTGTGTTTCATTGGAAAAATAAACTAAAATACATATATGAAATAGAGACCTGCGTAAACACTCTTGAAATGTAAATACGTCTTGTTTTTAAATGTATTGTTGTAGCATGTATTATACTAAGCCAATAATAAATATATTTCGTTTAATAAACGAAGCACTATGGATGTATTGGTGTACGTGTATATGCGTGTTAACAAGCAATGTCGCGAATACTTCTTGTTCATAACAAACAATCAATAGAAGTAGTGTAGTAGTATGCTTGTTGTTTTGCATATTGTACGTTTGAGTGTGCGTATGTGTGTAGTAGAGTTGAGCGATATTTAGAAACCTGTTACTTTTTCACAGCGATTGAAAAATCACAAATCACAACTGTGACTGAATTTATCAAGTAACAGGTTTTGAAAATATAGTTCTTTCATACAAACTGTGATTGTTCTTGCATGCTTACTTTACAATAAATAAAGCTACCACATTAATTTTTTTTATACCTTCAGCTTTTGTCAAGAAAAAATCGTCAAATCGTGTCAAATCATCTTTTCTGGCAACTATGTACAACTCAAATTTTTATAATGGGTGTTTTTTTTAGAGGTATAGAGCTTCGAATTGAAATAAAACACAAGAAAATCGTTTTAATGTCCATCAATTTGGCTTTATTGGAAGGATAATTTATGCCATTAATGTTTAAATATGATTTTGGGCATGTGGCCGCCGCGGCTGGCTCGAATAAAGCCAATTCTACAGGTCCAATTTTCAACCACTTTTTCGAGCATATGGGGCCGTATGTTGGCAATAACGCCACGAATGTTGGCTTCCAAGTCCCCTAACGTTTCTGGTTTGTTGGCGTAGACGAGCGACTTCACATATCCCCAAAGAAAATAATCCAATGGTGTCAAATCACACGATCTTGGTGGCGAATTGACAGGTCCATTCCGCGAAATTATGCGCTCATCGAATGTTTCCTTCAATAAATCGATTGTGACGTGCGCTGTGTGGCATGTAGCGCCGTCTTGTTGGAACCACAACTCATCCACATTCATGCCATCCAATTCGGGAACAAGATAGTCGGTTATCATGGCTCTATACCGGTCTCCATTAACGGTAACTGACTCTCCAGCATTATTTCGGAAGAAGTATGGCCCAATGACTCCACCAGCCCATAGAGCACACCAAACAGTCAGTTTTTGTGGATGTAATGGCGTCTCAAGGGTCTCATGTGGATTCTCCTCACTCCAAATGCGGCAATTTTGCTTGTTGACGTAGCCATTCAACCAAAAATGAGCCTCATCACTGAACAAAATTTTGCGATGAAAATCAGCATCGAGATCAATCTCATTTTCGGCCCATACACCAAAATCACGACGCATTGCATGGTCTCGCGGCTTTAATTCTTGCACAAGCTGGATCTTGTAAGGTCGCAAGCCAAGATCTTTGCGCAAAATCTTCCATATAGTTGATGGACAAAGTTCCAATTGCTGTGCACTGTGGCGAATCGATTCATTCGGGTCCTCTTCAACACTTTGCTCTACAGCGGCAATTGTTTCTTCGGTGCGAACTGTTCGACGTCTCTGCGGATGCGTATTATCACATAGAGTAAACGTAGTGCGAAAACGATCCATGGTTAACCGAATTAATTGCTCTGATGGACGATTATATCGACCATAAAATGGACGGAGCTTGCGGTAAACTTCGCGAACTGAACCATTATTTTCGAATTAAATTTGCACGATTTGCAAGCGTTGTTCTTTTGTCAACCTGTTCATGATGAAAACCAAACTAAATATTAATCACTTGACAGCTGACAAAATGGCCGCCAGTTAAAAAAGTGATGCCAACTTAAAGTTCTATACCTCAATAAAAAACACCCTTTATTTGCAATTTTATTGTCTCTCTGCCTCTTATATAATTTTTTTATTTTTTATTTATTCTGAATATTTGAACGGGGTTGATTGCTACTTGCTTGTTCTTGCTGCGCTTCTTATTAGTATTTATCAAAACACCAATACTAATAAATTCTTTTAAAGCAGAAGAGCTGAAATGTGTTATACCGTGATCACAGTCACTGCTCTTCTTATTAGATTTTCTCAAAATAACTGAACTGCTACAAACAAAATACTGCTTAACTGTGATCACAGTCACAGTTTAAAAGAACAGCGACTTATAAATCATGTTCACAAGGAGCAACATTATTAAAAAATCACGCTTTCGCTCATCACTAGTGTGTAGGATGTAGATGGTAAGCTATTATGTGTTTAAGGGAGGTTTTTTTTTAAAGAAAGCGCACAAAACTAATGTCAATGCATGTGTGCGTTTGTATGTGCGCAGAAAAATCAAATAGCATACACACAACTTATGTGTGTATGTATGTATTTACATACATAACTTTTGCATACGCGCCCATGCGTATGAAGAAGCAAGCATCACAAATTCTTCGCTCACAAAGTATTTTCTTCTTTACTCCTATATCGCAATAACTGAAACAAATGTCTTGCCAACAGTGTTGTTTAGCGTTTGTTTTAGAAGATTTCTCTGTAATGAAGCATTTGAAAAATCCCTCATGTCTTTAAAGTTCTTGTAAGGTGTCGTGTGCAGGACTTTAATATGAAAAACAATACAAAGCAATTACATATGTGCATAAAGTTGGTGAAATTGGCCCTTAGTGTGGCTTAAAACTATATTCCCTTTTTGTTTTGAATTTTTTTTTTTTTGAAAATTATACTTCATGCAACTGTTTTCTCAATGTGAACGTACCTTTTTAAGTGTGTATGCATTTATAAATTTCTCAACGCTTATTTATGTTTTGAATTTACTTTCACTTGCCTCGTGCTCCCCAAATTAATTTTCATTTTAAAGAAAACCATTTCTGAAGATTAAGCGTGCTTCAGTGTTTTGATTGGATGAGGTTGTTTGTTTGTGTTACGGCGGCAATAGTTTCGTGCGAGCGTACGTACGTACTTCTTTATTAAAACTAAATCTAACCAAAATATTTGTCGACTCCTTTTTATTCCTTGCTCTCGATTTCTCATTCATAACAATTGCATAAATACTTTTGTTTGTTTATTTGTTGTCAACTATATTATGGTAATTAGATTTTGAGTTTTCCCCCTTTTTTTTGTCCAGACACTTATTTTAATTTTTAATCTATTTTTGTTTCTACCCGAAATAAAAACATAAATAAATGAAAAACGAAAATGATTTTTTATTAGACTATTATTCAAATGAAAGCGAAAAAGAATGGGGAAGGGGTATGGATAGTGGAGTACCACGGTGATGGGTAATGGCTTGGGGTTGTGTTTTTGGTTTGAATTAACAACGAAAATTATTTATATGACGAAAGCATGGAATAGCTGTGGGGAAAGTGTAACAGGAAATACTCGTATTTGGAACATTTAAGAAAAATTTAAGGTATTAAGAGTACAAGTAAAATTAAATTTCTTTTAAATCCCGCATAAAAGCGTCACTTGTACTCAAGCACTGTTTTCTTTTCCTGTTATTGTTGTTCGTCTACAAGGGTTGTTTGCAAAAATATGTTACTTGCTCATATTTTCCATACACTTTTTATCTTATTAAAGCATAAAAATTTTAATAAAAAAAATAAAGTGTACGCCAGACAGATTGTTTTACTTGTACCTCTTCCAGCACAAGGATTCTATTTCAGGACTCTTGTCATATCAGGATATCAAAAGTTAAGAATATAATGACGGTGCTTTTTATTAATGATTATGAATAGTAAGATGACTATGGGAATAAACATTATAGAGGGTTGTTGTTTGTTTTCTAAGTAAGCTTTGTATTAAAATTAGAAAGATTTTTATTTTATAAAATATGTACTTCGATGACACAATAAAAGTGGTGCCTTTTTTTCCAGACTCATATAAACTATCTGCAGACAGAGAGTTAAATTCCTAAGTTATTTCCCCAAGCGCCCATCAAAAAACCTGTTACATTATTTTATGTGCGTATATAAATAAATATTTTCCTATTAAACTCGATGTTATTGTTGCTACATAAGTATTTCCTGCAACATGTTCAATGTAAAATGAAAATTAACTAAGAAAATGGCTTTTATTTAAATGATATGCAGCAGGGTGTCTGAATTTGTGTGTGTGTGTGTGTGTGTATGTGTGTGTGTGTGTGTGTATGTGTGTGTGTGTGTTTGTGTGCGACAAACCCTTCATATGTTTAACTTAAGATTTTTATGCACAATAGTCTTAGAAAAAATTGTTGATGCGAATTTATAATTTTAAACAAAATAAGAAAAATGTGGAAAAAAAAAATAAACGAATAATAAATGAATTCTCACCTCTTTAAACAAAACAAAAATATCCACTGCAGCAAAAAAAAAAAAGGGAATTATGATTTAAAGTCCATGTTGAAGAACATTTTTATTTATGTGTGTCCTTCATTTAGCTCCGAATACCCAAATTTTGCAATCGTGATTTATGAAGGTTTGTGATATTTTAGTAAAAAAAAAAAAGAAAATAAAAGAAAAGGGACACTGAAATAAATTTGAAACGAGAAGAAATTATATTGTGTAAATTAACCCTGACAACAGGGGTTGAATCAGCAATCAAGCGAGACTTCTAAATAAATTTAGTGGGTTGATTACTTACTTGACTTTTTACGTACTCGTATTTATTGTTGTATTTAGATGGGCTGTTTTCTTGCTTGGCTTTCCTTGTTTTTGTCTGGGGTCGGCTAGTTGGGAAAGATTTAAATTTAATTAAATTATGATTTATTATAGGTATTTATAAAGTTTTAGTTTATGTAACGTTTTTTTTTAATGAAATATGTGTGTGTGTAGTGACAAATAGACAATGAAGCTTAGAAGGTATGCGGCGCACAAATAGGCAGGTGTATGAGGTTTCTGTGGCAACAATCTAGATTTGACATATTCGACTCGACTGTTTTATTAAATTTTGATTTAGGCACTCATATTTCGATTAATTCCTATTAAATTCCTTCTATTTATTTAAATTTAAAAGGTTAACATTTATTGTTAAAACAAGTTATAGAAAAACTATGCATTTTATTAGACTAAAATGTCTTAAAATTGAATCGGTAATAAATCTGGCTCCAAGACTGATTTTAGTATCTGCCAGGTTATTTTTTGAGTTTGCAAATTCTTTCCTTTTAGTAGTAGTATTATTAAAAAAGTAGTAGGACATATCACACAATAACTATGGTATTTAATTCTATAGAATTAAATGTAATATACATTTTCTATTATAGTTAAAATTATTGAATTAATGTGACGCATTCTTATTTATAAGTTGCAGCTTTTCCCTGAGTGTATTTGTTTATTTTCAATTAAATTTCATTTAAAATGAAATTATGACAATTTGTTAAATAACAAATTTCTTATACTTATATTCAAGGTGTATCTAACTAGGTGGCAGTGCTACTTCAGCTGATAATTTGTTGCTCTATGTGCTTTGTAGCTGAAGAATTTTAAAAACATCGATTTTGTTTTGGTCTTAGTACAATTATCTTTGAGCTTTTGACATTCTTCTGTTCTTTGCACAGCTATGGTTTCCGTATTTTTGTATAACAAATCCTAGCCCTAATACCTAAATAAGAGCGGCAAGCGTTGCGTTAGCAACAGGGTACGCTTTTTAGTACATTTGAATGTAAAAATATTTTCATACATGAAATACTGAAGTATATTTATTTGACATAATGTCTTTATTTAATTTCAAAAATTGGCTTGTTTTTATGGTTATGCAATTTTCTATATGCATTTCGTTCCCGCTTGCGGAACTCGTCAGTAGACTTCAACCCAAAAAATTTTTTGAATTCAGATAACAAATACCTGATTTACATTAAGCATTTTTTCGTGAAATTTCATGAATTTTGTTGCACGAAACTTTTTCTATTTGCTAATTCCAGAGCTATAGAAGAGACTTTTATATAAAAAATTACTTAGAATCAATCTCTGGTGCAGTTTTGCCAACTTTTTTGATATAAGTTGCTCCTCCATGCGTCATATTGGCAAATAAAAATTTTTCATGCAACTAATTTCATGAAAAAAAAGGCTTAAAGTAAATCAGGTAAAACTCTGTATGTTTATAGTAGGACTCTTAATACTATATTGAGAATCACAATATACAAACATAATAAAGAAATTAAATAAAGACATTATGTCAAATAAATATACTTCAGTATTTCATGTATGAAAATACATATCTTATTTTTATTTTTGCTTTTTAAATACTTTTATTGTTGCCCAATGTGGCAGCTAATGGTAAAATGGTGATAGAAAATAAAATAGATGCACAGTTGAATAAATATGCTTGTTTTTTAAAGATTTTTGTTTGCGGTTTTCAAACTTATTATGTTTGTATATTGTGATTCTCAATATAGTATTAAGAGTCTTACTATAAACATACGGAGTTTGTTAACTGAATTCAAAAAATTTTTTGAATTGAAGTCTACTGACGAGTTCCACAAGCGGGAACGAAATGCATATAGACAATTGCTTAACCATAAAAACAAGCCAATTTTTGTAAAAATATTTTTTTATTGTACTGAAAATACGTACACGGCTGCTAATGCAACGCTTTCCGCTCTTATTTAGGTATAGGGGTAACGCAGCCACCTGTATAATTCCACCATGCTTATATTTTTATATTTGTAAGATTCTCATATGATTTTTAAAAGTCTGGGCATACGGTTTATAATTGTTCAAAAGTATGGTTTAAGTCTAATGCTGACTTGGTAAAATGCATATATACATGGATACAATACAATACTAAAAAATTTCAAATTTTTCATTAGAGTCTAAAAGCAATTGAGTACCTTCTTAATATGCGTTAAGGCCTAAAAAAGAGTTAAGAGAATGGACTGTCTTTCTTTGTGTTTGGCCCACTGTGTGTGGTGTCAGTTGATGTAGATTTCTGCTTTTTATACACAACTTTTACTGTAAATGGAATAAGTGAATTGTTTTGATTCATCGTATTACAATTTGTTGACAGCTTTTTTTTTTGTAATGAAAGCTCAATTTGACCATCTCTAAACTTACAATAGTCTTGCCATTGTCGTTTGTTCTTTACGCTCATGTTAGTTAATTTGCTTATTTTTGTTGTACTTAAGTCAGCAGAAATCTACACCAACTAACACCACACATAGTGGACCAAACACAACCCAGCAAAAAAGTTTGCCTACTAGAATGCAAAAAAGTGTATGTACTCTCCAGTCGTGAGTACTTACAATTTGACTGAATAAGCCATTATTTTTGTATGAGAAGTTCAAAAAGTATGCGGTACCCTATACCTTTTGCCTACAAATATCCAAAAGTTAATAGATTACTGATTGCCTAAAAGTATTCAAAATATAATGGGTTATTTTATGCTCACAAAAATGCAAAATTTAATAAAATAGCCAAAAATTATAAACAAATAGAATTTTTTAACATAATTATAAAATTTGAACCTTCTTTGGGATTGTTAAAAAGCATAATTTTACAAAGCAAATATATGAATACGTATATTGAAGAATATGCGAAAATACTTAGATTTTGTAATAAATAAATAAATAAAAATAAATAACCAAAGTTATTTTAATGTTTTCGAAGCTGACTTTCACGATCAATAAATATTTTTTAGATAGATTTCAGGATTAACTAGGAAGTACTACAATAAGTACCTTCATGTAATGATATAAATAAGCTGTTATTTTATTCATTACAAGACAGTCATTATTATACACATAAAATAATTAAATAAATAAGTACCACTCATTACTTTGTACACCATTAAAAGAGTACTACCCATTACAAAATCTTAAAATTTTTTTGCTGGGAAAGAACGCTGATGATGAAGGTTTAGTGGCCTTCAAAAACAGTTAGTTGTTCCGTTCTACTACGTGTTTTTTAGAATATTTACAAAAAAATTTTACACAATTATTTTGTAAGCACAAGTAACTTTTCTATAGAAGTATTACCAAGTTTTTTGTACATTTGTTATGCAATATAAACAGAAAGATAATTTATTTACGAATATTTTTAGTGAGCGCATAAACGTAGCATATATATTTGCTTATTCTCGCTTACAAAAGAAAAATGTCTAATTTGGTGGCAGTTGGTTTGCAGTCGCGAAAATAATGATATATATGCACACATGTATTCAAATTTTGACAGGTTGCAGTCGGTAGCCTGCTGCCGTTAATGTGCTTAATGCAATACAAATACTCACTTTGTCAGCATAACTTCTTTCTGAAATATCGTATACCAACATACATACATTCATAAGCACGCATAAATATATAAATTAAATATTTATATAAAAAGGACATACACACATATATGTAAGTATTTATTTACACATACATACATATGTACATACACATACATGTGTGTATGTAGATATTATTTGGATGTTTGAGATGTGTTTATGACACGTGTCATAATAAATACAATGTTGTCTTATTATAATATAACGGAACTAATAACAGTGCATATTACCTCTCCTCCTTCCCATTGCGCTTAAACTGAATTTGACAATCACATTTTATTAAAAATCCATAAACAAGTGAAGTGAAACAGGAAAGACAACAAAAAAAAAAATAAAAATAAAATGAAATGGAAGCGAGTGTCAAGTGGGTTCTCATGACAACTTTTAATTGAATTAAAAATTGTAAATTGCATTTTTTTCTATTCATTATACATACTTACATACATACATATGTATGTACATTAATTTTTTTCATATTAAATATTTCACCTCTTGTCTGCATTACACGTCTGTTTGCTGTTCACTAATTCGCACTGAATTCGAGAGTTTTTGTTCACAAATGAATAAATGTAAAATACACATGCAAGTACAATTTATATACGAGTATGTATGTATGTATGTTTGTACATATGTAAAGTAAGTATGGATTATTTTTTTTTGTAAATTATTGAATACATAACGTTATTGCAAACCACCATGATGCTCGAGCAATCAAATTCAAATATTTCATTAGCTTCAGAGCATGATGAAGTAGCGCGTGTCACAAGCCAAATTTCAATTCAATTAGTTCTCATCCCTTATGCGATATGTACTTATCGCTCATTTACTCAAACAACGTCGTAACTCAGAAACATCACTTGCTGAATTAATCCTCATATCAATCTTCATTTTATGTAAAAATTTCATATAAATATCTTTTTTACTCAACCCTTGAGATAAAAAAAATTGAAAACATCAAACTCATTTTCTGGCAAAGTGGATTTTGTTGAGATGTGACGTTGTTTGAGTAAATGACCGATATGTAAAACTAATAATCAGGGAAACCGCAAATATGCAATTGCATGTTTTTTCTCGTGTGACGTATAAATTGCGTATATAAGATATTTATCCGTTTCAGAACTTTTTATGAATTTTGGCATCGATTTGTTAGTGCATATTTTTTCATATTTTACCCTTTGAAGCATTTTTTTGCATTTTTCAGTCTTACATGCATATTTTCGAATTTTTAGAGCATAATTTACGTTTTAGGGCATATTTTGATACTTTATAGAGTGTATTTGTTTGAATATTAAGCCTGCATTTTTAAATTTATTTTTCGCCATCTAAATATCATTTTCAATATTTCATGTAGTGTATACATTTTTCGTATGCATTAAGCAGTTATTACAGATCTTAGTTACAATAAAATTTTGGCTTTGCATTTGTGACGGGCTCTGCCCCGAGTAGACGTTGAAGGAACATTGTCAATTTATAAAAGTTTATTTAGATGTGACAGGCAACGATTTTTATTTAAAGGTCCAGGTCAATATTGCAATATTATTGTTTATTGCAATAAAAATTATAATTAACAAGCTTGTCTTATTTATTAAAAATGCAGTTCCAAAGTTTTAATTCTGATATTGAGATCTCCTTTGAAGTTGAATAAAATTTTTACGAAAGTACAAAAAGAAATTAATTCATTATATGCTTTGGTCAAAATTTGTATGACAGTTTTGTTTTAACATACTTTTCAAACCCAAATTAATTTTTTATGGTCTCCTTAAAAATAAATTTTCATTCACAAATAAACCAATTTATTTTATTTTTAAGAGCATATTTTTGAGTTTTTAGTGCATATTGAATGCGCATAAAACACTTTTTATACAGCATATTTCTGGTTTCCCTGCTAATAATATATTTTTTATTAGTTAGGTATTTAACAATTCTACGTTTGTATCTAAAATATATACGTATGCTTGCTTGTAGCTTAAATAAGTCAATCTTTGGAAAAGCTTCGTAATTGTTAGTTAAAATATCGTTCAATATGTGGATCTTGTTAGAGTATCTGGTGTAGAATATTATGCTCGATCGTGGCATATTAAACCAAAAATTTCAACATTAATGGCATTTCACTTACGTTTCTCAGAAGGGGCGGTATTTTAAATAGCCACCCATCCAAAACTAAACAAGTGTAGAAACCACCCCTGCACCATAATTTAATTGATAGAATAATATAAATTAAATTTGATGGAGATATAAATTTTTAACACTAGTCCATCCCATGCAGCATATAGAAAATAAATAGTTGAAAAATCTGTTCATAAAAGCTTTCATTAAAGTAACATTTAGTTGAAACCAGTTGCAGATATAAAAAACTAATTATTCACTTTAGTCTGGCATACCGCTAACTTCTATTAGTTCCATAAATGTAGAGTGAATCTCACATTGCAAAAATATGATTTGCCACTCGCAAATACAAACAACACACATTTTTTGCGAACGCAAATTGTATATTCTAATAACTTGTTACTTCCTTCCTTCTGAACCAAACTCTCAAAGAAAATCACATTAATACGTTTATGTATCAAATGTCTACACATACATATGTATATATGTTTAGATGTATGTAACTACAAGAATTATTATACTAGTAAATATACAAAAGCGTATTTAACTTGGGAGTTGCTAAGCAAATTTGCAATTGAGAATACTTTTACAGAAAGCAAAGGAAACAAAAATATTGCAACATAATATTGAATGCATTCCAAATTGGTATTTTACTAAACAAAATTGGAAAATATGAAGAAGAGCCGAGTTGTTTTGTGTTTTTTTTTTAAATAAGGGCGAGTTTGTAGAGATTAGTTGGTAACCAAAAACCTAAAATTGGTTTATGAGACTGAAACTTTAGACATACGGTGTAGTTTGTTTTCTTTTTATTTCTTATTTTTTCATATTTACAATATTTTTTGTTGTTGGGATCAAAACATTTGCTTGTATTTTCATATAGACATTACTACGCGCGAACTTGTTGTGTGTATGGAAAATTGTATCTAACCAAGCAGAAAATGTTGCGGCGTGCTTTTGTACTCAAGTCTCGATATGAAATTATACGAACGCATCAAACCACTAAGTGAAGCCCAACCCCAACCCCAAACCCATCCCCATCCTCATCCCCAACACCATTTTCCCAGGAAAACCGTGTATCTATTCATGCATCCACAACATACAAACCATAGTAACCACAAGTTTTTATTTAAGTTAAAGCTTTTTTTCATTACCCGCTTTTTTGGGCTTAAATTTTGCAGCCATTAGTACGTACACATACACATACATACATACATTCAGAAGTACCCACTTGACCTGGGATTCGATATAAATGAATGCTCACTAAAGCAAAGGGATTTCGAAACAAAATTGTTCGATATTTGTTTGCGAATCAAAAAAAAAAAAAAAATCGAATGTTCGCTAAAGCGAACTTCTCTCGATAGTTTATCGAATGTGTAACGATAGCGCAGTGGATGTATGCTAGTCTCTTGATCCAGAGATAGTGAGAAAAAACACATGCCGAGTACACACTATGGTATTTTGTGTTATTTTCACAGAAAAAAAATATCGTCGAAATGCAACTAACAAAACAAATTGTTAATATTTAATTTAAATATTAACAATCATCATTGTTGATATAACAAATTAAAATTTTTGTAGTCAATTAAATTACTCAACAAAATTATTTGTTAAATTATATCATAATGGAATACGCACATGTAGAAAAAATAAGAAATCATGTTTTGTGTGTATTCATTATTTATGCATCCAATAAAGTGTTGCTCTTTAGCTGGGAGGTAAGCATGTTGATTTATTAGTCCTGAGGTTGCCGGTTCAACTCCGCCTAAATATATTTTCTGTTTTTCGCAGACAAGAAAAATATCGATATGGTAAACAAAATTTGTTTGGAAATTCAACAAGTCGCATTGTTAATATAACAATAACTTTAATTGAAATAACTTTGAAATCTAACAAAAATTAATGTTGAAAAAAAACAACAAATTATTTGTTGATATATTTAATTGAAAATATTTTTCAGATTTTCCTTTAACCTACAATTTCGGTAATTGTATTTACAAAAATCATTGTAGGTTCAAAATCAATTAGTTATTTAATTGATATAACAAAAAAATTAATTGTATTTACAAACCATTTTTTTCTGTGTTCATAGTGTATACTGGTGGCAACGTTTGTCATATCCGATATTTTTCGTTGTGTGGCATTGCTCTCCATATAAAAAAAAACGCAGTGGGAACGGCGTGACACAAATTATGAAAATGACAACACAAGAGGTGCCAGATGTGTACTCGGCATAGCATATGTGCAATAATTGAACAGAAAAAATTTGCCCCGATGGATAGACATCCAGCTAGTCTTTTAGAATGAGTGTATCGTCTTCACATCATTCAGCATAAGTTCAAGAATTAAAAAATAAAATAAAATAAATAAATTAAAAAATAAAATAACTAATTTTACCTTTTCTGCTGCCTTTTTGCGATATCGAAATTGGTTCGACATTGGCTAAATTTTGATATTGGTGGCGTACCTTCAAAATCAAATATAAACTTTTTTCGATTAAATTTTGAGTGTCATTCTCGATAGTTTTACACAATAAATGTTCGAAATATATTCGAGGTCTATATCATTAACGAAAATGTTGGTCAAGTGGGTATATACATCCATACAAATATACTTACATGCACACGTAAAAAATATTCATGTGCATGTACATGCATACACATGCACATGTGTGTGCATGTTTGTTTGCGTGCATATTGCGGATTACACATATTACAAACATTGGGAGGGAGCACGTTTTGACGCGTGCAATTTTAATATGTTTAATGTATTGTGCTCTCCTGGTGGTTGCTATCCCTGTTCGGGCGTGTATCTATTCCTTTTTGTTGTTGCTTTTCTTTGAGCAATTATTTAATATCACAAGCACAAACTGCACTGCTATTGTTGACCAGCGTTGTCAACTCTGTTAAATTTCAAAATGCACTAAAACCATGAGAAAGTTGATATTTTTGAAAACAGTGTACTAAATCTTAAGTTAAGCTCACTTATTTTCCAAACATTATGTTTGCTTTGTGTTAAGGAGACACTATTTTCTTTTCAAAATCCTTTATAATCTATTAATAGTAATTATATGCATATTCGCAAATTTTTTTCTCATATCAAAAAAAAAAAAAAAATTCCTTAGAGTTGTATAGAAATTTGAATTTGCGCAAATTGTGTGATTTTTCTTGAATATTTTTTAATTCCTTAAATTTTATTTGGGTCACACCAAAAGATAAAATGCATGATAAAGTAACAGCTGTTTCAATTAGATGTTTAATTTTGAAAAGCCTAATTATAAAGGGTGTTTTTTATTGAGGTATAGAACTTTAAGTTGGCATCACTTTTTTAACTGGCGGCCATTTTGTCAGCTGTCAAGTGATTAATATTTAGTTTGGTTTGCCATTTCACAGGTTGACAAAAGAACAACGCTTGCAAATCGTGCAAATTTATTTCGAAAATAATGGTTCAGTTCGCGAAGTTTACCGCAAGCTCCGTCCATTTTATGGTCGACATAATCATCCATCAGAGCAATTAATTCGGTTAACCATGGATCGTTTTCGCACTACGTTTACTCTATGTGATAATACGCATCCGCAGAGACGTCGAACAGTGCGCACCGAAGAAACAATTGCCGCTGTAGAGCAAAGTGTTGAAGAGGACCCGAATGAATCGATTCGCCACCGTGCACAGCAATTGGAGCCGACTAACCGACTATTTTGTTCCCGAATTGGATGGCATGAATGTGGATGAGTTGTGGTTCCAACAAGACGGCGCTACATGCCACACAGCGCACGTCACAATCGATTTATTGAAGGAAACATTCGATGAGCGCATAATTTCGCGGAATGGACCTGTCAATTGGCCAACAAGATCGTGTGATTTGACACCATTGGATTATTTTCTTTGGGGATATGTGAAATCGCTCGTCTACGCCAACAAACCAGAAACGTTAGGGGACTTGGAAGCCAACATTCGTGGCGTTATTGACAACATACGGCCCCATATGCTCGAAAAAGTGGTTGAAAATTGGACCTGTAGAATTGGCTTTATTCGAGCCAGCCGCGGCGGCCACATTCCCGAAATCATATTTAAACATTAATGGCATAAAATTATCCTTCCAATAAAGCCAAATTGATGGACATTAAAACGATTTTCTTGTGTTTTATTTCAATTCAAAGTTCTATACCCCTGAAAAAAACACCCTATATAAGAATGAAACCTCTTATCGGAAGATTTTTATAAAAAGCACTGAGAGCAAAGGATGTTTTAAAACAGCGCTGCCCATTTCACCAAACAATTATAAGAGTTTAAGAAAATAATGAAAGCAAATGCGATTTTAATTAAAAAAAAAAGAAATTTAAATCCTAATGATTTTAGGTATTGACCATTTACGGATGGAGTTTTTATTAAGGAACTTGACATTTGCTTGCCTGATAAAGGCGGAACATTTTCAATACATTTAGTTAAAAAAAGTTAAATTTTAAAACAGTAGAATGAAATAAAAATTTTATTATTTTACCAAGTCAACAAAAAGAAAATTTAGTGTGAACTGCACTCTATTACCTTTTTTACGACCAAAACAATTTCTTGTGATTAAATTTTAACTTAAATCTTTGTGCTTACTTTTTCGTATCACTGTATCGTATCTCTCACCAATAGAGCTGCAAAGCAATTTTGCGCTTCCCTGTTTTAAAAAGCACCAGAAACAGGGCTAAAATCACTGAGTTGACAACATTGCTGCTTGCTGCTATTACATACATATAACAAATAGCATGTATGTATTTACATTAAAATGTATGTACACATACATATGTACATATATGTTTGTATGCGAATATCCTTAGCATTTCTTCAAAAATTAGTCCACTATTTTCTATTCCTACAAATCGAAAGTAAGTAAACTCTAAACTGATATTTTATGGTTCGACGCCGCAATGCAAAAATGCACATAAATTTGTATCGCAGAAACTTTGGAGCTTTAATTAAATTTATATTTGACTGATTTTACTAATGCGTTTGTATTGTTGACTGCGATGTACACAAAGCAATGGTGAGTGGACGGTATGTGTATTCAGAAGCCCAACAAATTGATTTATAACTTTGAACGCCAGCCAAGGTGACTTAAAAAAATTCTGCTAGATTTATTTCACTGATATAAGAGAAACTGACTTTTACAACAAATTCGATGCTTGAAAGAGATGCGTGCGTGTCTAGAATAATTTTAAATTGGTAACAAGGTGGCATCAGCTATAAATTCAACTCTGTAGCTTGTGTTTAAACACAAAAAATTACTGTTTTCGTAAATTGTTGGAAGAAATAACAAAACATTAAAAAGATAATAAAGAATAGCAGAACACGAGGTAATATTTTATTCAAAAATTAGCTCATTTTAATTAAGTCAGGATCCAAATTCGATATCGATTTAACGAACGAACGGTATCAAAATTTATAAAAACTAAAATTTTAAATAAACCCTGGAGCGAATTACAAAATTCTATATCAATCGAAACCTCAAAATGGTCCAACAGATATCAAATGGAAATATATTTAGTTTTCGTTCGTTATTTGCTGCCTGGATTATTTGGGGTTGTTTAAAATGTTGTGGGAGATTTTGTTTGGTGCTGTTGGTTGAATTTTAGGAGCACAAAAATGTATGCATAAATAAGTAAAATTTAGTAAAAATTAAAAAAAAAATTATAAAAAAGTACTCCTATTTATACTTTCCCAGCAAAAAATTTCAAAAAGGTAATCGAGTTTGGAATTAAGCATTTTTGGTGGAAGCTGTTCCTTACTGAATTACCATCGCAATGATTTTAACAAGGCGTGAGACTAAGATAATCGATTCTTGAGAAGTAGTTATCTTGTTTATTGTAGGAAGTAATTATTTTTTTCGTTTTGGGAAATAGTTATTTTTTTTGATGGAACTACTTTTTTAGTAAAAAAAATTACTTATTTTGAAATATGCCGTTGTTTAAGTAAATGGAAGATCTTGAATAAAAACTCAAAATGATGAAATAAATAATATTTTTTTAAGAAATGTATAAATAAATTAAAAAAAAAAAAATTTTTTTTATGAAATGCACCATTTTGTAAAATTTCTTTTATAAACTCAATTGAAGTGGGTTATATTTTATTCGTATCCATGCCTGTATTGTTACTTATAAATACTATATTTAGAAAAATTTCAATTGTTTTGATTGATGAAACCAAAAATGAAAAAAATTATTTGGAACTACTTATATTTAAATAATAACTTTCCAAAATGTAAGTACTTATTTTTTAGTTTAAATAAGTAGACAATTTAGAAATATATATAATTTATTTAAAATAACTACATATTTTTGCAATATTTTCACGTCATCTTTTAAAAGCTAAATAATATGTTCAACTTGTTCATTATATGGCAAGTAGTTCAGATGGTAATGTCTAATTTTTTGCTGGGTATTTACATATTTATGTACTTATATTAAATATTTTATTAATATTTTTTATTGTAATTTTTTATGTAAACACACAATTGCAAAATATTCAAGAGTCTTATAAAACATCTAAACATTCACTTGTTGTACTCACATTCCCTTTAGTTTAATTTCTGTAACTTAAACTATATATTTGGTCCATTTTTATTTGTTTATATTTTCAATCTAGCTAGAGAATTCTCTGCCAATGAGATGTCACTTTACTTCCATAGCTTGGGGTTACATTCACTCTATTTTGCGCAAGCCAACGCAATTAAGAAATATTCAGTAGATTGCAGTAGAATTTAGCGAAAACGTTTGCATAAAGAAATCAAGCTCATATGTAAAACATATCGCACACTAAATCATAAACAGTCAAAACTCAAAATAATCCCAGATGTTCAGAAGTGGCAGTTGGGATAATTTTGAGTGGGTATGGAGTGCTGATATTGCACAAATCGTAACGGCTTAAGAAGACTGTGTGGCAAGATTAATTTTGTGGACCTTAGAGATTTATTCAGTGAACTGGCTTATGAAAGAACCAAAGTCATTTTGATAATTTTAAGTGGAGTTGTGACTGTTTATGATTTAGTGTGCGATATGTACATAATTATGATTTGCGAAACTACTTTTTTATCGTTAATGGTTTGCTTAGTTGCAAGTAACTATTTATTCAACATTTTAAAATATATGTTTTACATGCACGTGCGTACATACGAGTATATGAGAGCAATTCATTCATGCATGACCATTAGCCCAACAAAAGTTTGTCGTTCATGCAAGAGAAGTAAATAACAAAAAGCTGCAAAAATTTTAAACTTTTTCTTTCTCAAAAAAATTTTTTTTTGTTGCATAAACCCTGCAAGCACAAGTTTAAACGTTTCAAATACAAAACGGTTTATGAATACATACCGTTATTCTCAATCCTCCTTCAAAGCTTTGAGGATAACTTTATTTTGACAAGGAACTCACTTCCCAGTTGGTGTAACATTTTATTTTCAAATTGCTTGCCCAATATTCCCCGGAGCACGAGAAGAAAACAAGAGTAAATAGGAATTAACTGCGTTTAGCCCAAATCGTAAAGTAATTCAACCATCCTAAATAAATTAAATTACTACATATTTAAATGCAAGAGAAATTGAAGGAGAAGCAATGAAATGCATTAACATGTTGGAAAAATCTATATATTTATATATATAATTTGATAATATGTTCGGATGTATGTCCTATTCTCTTTCCGCAACTTTCTGAAGCCATTTCATGTCACTTAATGTACTTTCGGTGCAAAATATCGTGATGGAGCCAGATTTTTCGGTCTGTGGGCGGAGGGCATGGGTATTGATTTTTGCCTGGCAGGGTCAAACTTTTTAGCTAGTTTATATTATAAAGACGCAAAGTTTGAATGCTTGTATTGTTGCATAAAATAAGCTGCGAAACTATAGGTCCAATTTCTAAAAATCTCTGAGCAATATATAAAATTGAGCCTTTAAACAGAAATAGGGATCCGTTAAAAAGCTTAGGATAGGGTCCTTGGGCGGTATCCCCATACCCAGACAATATTTGTTATTCTCTTAGCAGAGATAAAACAGTACCCTGTTAATGTGGATTTCTTTCTGTTCACCCCTCCCTCAGTCAGTTTGTCTATCTGTTCATCCCTTGAACGAATGCAAAAGTAATTTGTTAATTTGTTGTGCTTCATCGGCTTAATGGTTGAACCGATTTTGATGACATTGAAAATATAGATAGATCTGCATCTAAAAGAACACAAATGCTTTATATATTTTGAAAATTAAAACTAGGACCAAGAATTGGACACAAGGGTATCTTTTACTTATTCGATTTATATGAAACTTAAAACACAAATATATAAGCGCCTAAAAATCCACAGGCTTTATATATTAAAGTACGATACCTGACCATTTTGGACGATTTTTTCAATATGATGGTTTTGCCATAAATGATGATTTTTATGTACATATGTGTTGAACGTCCTTGAAGCGATTCGGAAGAACAATTCAGCTTTTTTTGACAGTAACACGGAACTGTCTGTATGTGCTCGAGTCCAAGTTTTTAAATTTATTAAACACACTAAATAGTATTTTCCCTGTTTTATTTTGCTTTTATATAGCTAATTAAAGTTATTTATGAGCGGGAAATACCGCGAGCAAAGCTAATAAGAGGATAAGCACATTTTGCTACGTGAGAAAAATATTCTACTTCTGTCCGAAGTGTCATTTCAATTTATTATTATTACATTCAATTGAATTTTAAATCATTTCTTTTCAAGGATCAGACCTGTATGCTTTCTAGGATATTCATGATCACATAAGTGTGAGTGAGTACATACAAATATATTTATTTGCTGGTGTACAGGTACTCTCATATCTTTAAGCTGTATTATAAATTTTCAATAAACGTTACACATGAGTTCGTATAAATTTATGTATGTGTGTTTTCATGGTAACTTTGCTGCTCCTGTATTACTTCATTATTATTTAAAAATGATTTTATATATATTTTGTTTTCATTTCGAAATATAGTATGCTGGCAAGTTTTACAAGGTACGAGTTTTGAATAGTTGATGTTGCTGTTTATTTGTGTTATTTTGTTTAAATATAAAATGGATATATTTTCAGCACAAAGTTTACAGATTGACACTTTTTACCAGTTAACGTGTTGAAAATTGCTGACATTTACAGTTCTGTGTTTTTACGAAAGAAGCAAAGAAGGTTAAAAATAAAAATAAAAAATCAATGGCAAAGAATAATATTAGTGACATTAACTATATAGAGACGAAATCGACTGACACTGATTTACATTATTGTATGTATATTGGTATTTCTAATTTCTAAAGTCTGACCTTGGCTCGCATAAGAAAAGTTGTGTATCGTTTCTTTGTTTTTGGCGGTTTTTTTAATTTTCTGGCTGTTTTTTCGGATTTTGGTGATTTTTTTTAAGGTTTGCGCTTTTTAAGTTTTGGCGTTTTTTTTCGTTTTGGAACTTTTTTTTGGTTTTGACGATTAAATTTTGTTTTTACAATGCATATTTTTAAATTTAGCGATGTTTTGTTTTTGCGTTTTTTTCGTTTTGGTGATTTTTTTATTTCTGTCGATTTTTTTAGTTTTTGACGACTTTTTACTTGTGGTGGATTTTTTGCAATTTAGCGATTTTTCGTTAATTTTAATTATTATTCGAACTCCATTTGTTTCTATATTTCTGATTTGAACGGGCTAAAGTTCGTATCGCTTTTTAAGCCAAATTACATGTGATAATTATTAATGAACAAATAACACCAAAGTCTGTTGTAAATATTCTGACTAACAACACATAGTTGAACGGAACAGCCAGCCGTTTTCGAAGGCCACTAAACCTTCATCATCAGCGTTCTGTTGTGTTTGGTCCACTGTGTGTGGTGTCAGTTGATGTAGATTTCTGCTTTATATACTTAGCATTTTATTGCAAATGGAATTTGTGAATTGTTTTGATTCATCGTACTTAAATTTGCTGAAAGCTTTTTTGTATTGTAAGCTCAATTTTACCATCACTATATTTACAACAGTCTTACCATTGTCGTTTTGTTCTTTTTACTAATTATACACATGTTACTTAATTTGCTTATTTTGTGTTCTACTTAAGACAAACTTTTTTGGTTTGTTACTATTAAGTATATTTTTATTTAATTTTTGCCACAGGCCCATGGCTATTAATTTTTAGTTAATTTTAATTATTATTCGAACTCCATTTGTTTCTATATTTGTTATTTGAACGGGCTAAAGTTCGTATCGCTTTTTAAGCCAAATTACATGTGATAATTATTAATGAACAAATAACACCAAAGTCGATTTTTCGTTTCGGTATTTTTTTAAATTTTGGGATTTTGTAGCTCTAGTGTTTTGAAAATCACTGTTTTTGAAATTTCTAGTGCTTTTGAAATTTCCCAGCAAGTTGTCAAAATAACATTAACTGATAAAATATCCTTTAGTTTTGATTTTTTACGTTGTCATATTTTATCAATAGTACGTCAAAAGGCAAATAATAAAGAGCTGCACAAGCACTTCCATAATATGCACTGCACTACTTTGCACTATTTCAAAGTAATTTCACAATAACACAAGTAGTTCTATGTGGTTGTTTCACAACAAAACAAGCTCTGTATAAGTTGAAAAGTTTTAAACTACATATTGCAAAATTAGGTTTTGTATTGTGCAAAACAAAAAACCTTTTTGACAACTGAAGTCCTTATATGTATATAAAAATTATTCAGCCTTTACAAAGGCCTACTAGTAATAAAAAAAATTTTGTGTGAAAATCTGTTTTATAAAATCTTTATTATGACTTAATAATTTTTAGTAAACATACTTATCACGACTGATTATTTGGTAAGTCTACCAGAGCCGTTTATTACGAGTATTTGGTGTAGATGCTTGCAGTTGCAGAGTCAAACATTGGTCCAGATTGTTAGATTAAAGTTTCAAATTGTAATTTAAATTTTTTTAACAGAAGCTAAAGTTTTGTACATTGCACTGACGTTAATTTGACATTTGATTTCGTTACTTGTTTCTATTTCTTGTATATATATATACATATGTATATATATGCGTGTATGCAAGTAGAATACAAATTCATGTTAACAAATTGTTTTTAAAGAGAGAGAGAGGAAAATCACTTATGCATATGCATGTGTTAACAATTTAGTATTCATAAGTATAGAAACAGTGCGGCGCAAAACTGATTTCATATCAGAAGCCGCAAATATGTAATGGGTGTTTTTTATTGAGGTATAGAACTTTAAGTTGGCATCACTTTTTTAACTGCCGGCCATTTTGTCAGTTGTCAAGTGATTAATATTTAGTTTGGTTTGCCATTTCATCATGAGCAGGTTGACAAAAGAACAACGCTTGCAAATCGTGCAAATTTATTTCGAAAATAATGGTTCAGTTCGCGAAGTTTACCGCAAGCTCCGTCCATTTTATGGTCGACATAATCGTCCGTCAGAGCAATTAATTCGGTTAACCATGGATTGTTTTCGCACTACGTTTACTCTATGTGATAATACGCATCCGCAGAGACGTCGAACAGTGCGCACCGAAGAAACAATTGCCGCTGTAGAGCAAAGTGTTGAAGAGGACCCGAATGAATCGATTCGCCACCGTGCACAGCAATTGGAGCTTTGTCCATCAACTTTATGGAAGATTTTGCACAAAGATCTTGGCTTGCGACCTTACAAGATCCAGCTTGTGCAAGAATTAAAGCCGCGAGACCATGCAATGCGTCGTGATTTTGGTGTATGGGCCGAAAATGAGATTGATCTCAATGCTGATTTTCATCGCAAAATTTTGTTCAGTGATGAGGCTCATTTTTGGTTGAATGACTACGTCAACAAGCAAAATTGCCGCATTTGGAGTGAAGAGAATCCACATGAGACCCTTGAGACGCCATTACATCCACAAAAACTGACTGTTTGGTGTGCTCTATGGGCTGGTGGAGTCATTGGGCCATACTTCTTCCGAAATAATGCTGGAGAGTCAGTTACCGTTAATGGAGACCGGTATAGAGCCATGATAACCGACTAGTTTGTTCCCGAATTGGATGGCATGAATGTGGATGAGTTGTGGTTCCAACAAGACGGCGCTACATGCCACACAGCGCACGTCACAATCGATTTATTGAAGGAAACATTCGATGAGCGCATAATTTCGCGGAATGGACCTGTCAATTGGCCACCAAGATCGTGTGATTTGACACCATTGGATTATTTTCTTTGGGGATATGTGAAGTCGCTCGTCTACGCCAACAAACCAGAAACGTTAGGGGACTTGGAAGCCAACATTCGTGGCGTTATTGCCAACATACGGCCCCATATGCTCGAAAAAGTGGTTGAAAATTGGACCTGTAGAATTGGCTTTATTCGAGCCAGCCGCGGCGGCCACATGCCCAAAATCATATTTAAACATTAATGGCATAAATTATCCTTCCAATAAAGCCAAATTGATGGACATTAAAACGATTTTCTTGTGTTTTATTTCAAATCCAAGTTCTATACCTCTAAAAAAACACCCGTTATATATACATATAAACACGAAGTGAAAATTTATTAAATATTCATATTTAAAAAATCTTGCTTTATTTGTTGATTTTTGTGTTTATATTTTTTTATTAATAATGAAAATCAAAATTTCGTATTTTGTATAAAAAAAAGCCAAAGTTTTTGAAGTAACTATTCACCTGTTTTTCGCGATAAGGAAGAAGATATTGGAGTATGTCTACATACATAATGGATTGTGTTTCTGTTTTATGCTGCACTGTTTCTCATTTGTGTAGAATTGAAATTTGTCTCAATGCAATCAAATAAAATCTGAGCAAATTGTTTATGTCTGTTGTTGTTTTAAATGAGATTTTGTACAATTTATTAAATGTTATTGTTTTATTTCGTTTTAATAAAATGTCACACTTTATTATTATTTTAAATTTGTTCACAAATGCATTGAGACAAAATAGAAAATGTTAAACGAATTTCATATACAAAAAAAATATACATATGTATGTATGTATGTGCATATGTAACTAAGTGTGAATGCATATACATACATACATATATGTATGATCTGTAATAGGGGAGTGAAAAATGTTGGCAATTGCACTTGCATTTGCGAAATATCTATTTCAGTATTACAGCAATTCACACATTTGCGGTTGTGCATACGCTATAGCTCCACGAATTCTATTTTTGAGGTCTGGAAAAGATTGCGTGGCGTTGTCATATACCTTATCTCTGACGTAGTAACAAGGACAAAAGTCTAAAAGTGTTAAATAATAAGATCTCGGCGGCCAGTGTGACCGCCTCTTCGAGAGATGTTGATGGCCGGTAAGCGTGAGTCATTGTGTTAACTGGACTTTAAAAGCCGTAAGACCTGAGTCTTTATGCGAAATACGTGGTAATGTTGTTTGTGGAATGCACAATTCTAAAGAGAAATGGACAAACCTCAATACTATGGGCTACAGCCGCAATATTCTGTGTTATGTTTGAGCGATGAAAAGGGTCGGTGGAAATAGGTTTGTTTGATTTCGACCATGAAATCATCTCAGTAATAAATATATATTTTGACGAATTCGACAAATCTTAATTTTTTTTGGAAGGGATAACAAATTGAAGAAACGTTGGCCAAAATGTGTTTCATTGAAAACGTCACGGACTTATTGACCAGCCCTCGTGTTTGCATAATACACCTGCATGTTCTGGATATACAATTTTATTGACTTTTACGCTCGCATTCGATAAACGGACTTTCAATACTCCCCTATTATTTTGTAGGAATAAATTTACATACATACATACAAATAAAATAAATACTTTTGAGTAAAATTGAGATAAAAATAAGTTTTTAATCACATTTAACTTTTGTTTAATAATCATCATCACACATCAGCACACGCAAAAAAATCTGTTATTGTTGCAAACAAGCAAATGCGTATACGTGTTGGTTGTATGTAACTGAAAGTTAAACTGTATCTGTGTGTAAATATGAATATGTATGTACTCGTATCTGGATGGAGAATGTGGGAGTAAAATGTATATGTATATGTATGGATATATTGATGCAAGTGTGTGTATGTGCTTCTTATTATTATTTTATATATGTATGTGTATGTATATGCAACAATGTTGTTAATGTGAGTTTCCTTTGAAATTCAAATAGAAAAACACATTTGACTAAGTGTTTGCATGTGCATATGCTTTAAGTTCCTGATAATTTGAGTGTATGTGTGTGTATGTGTTAAAGTGGAAATGAAAATGTGTGAGAGTGTGTTTATTAAAAGATTTTATTTTGAGGGTGTTTAACTTGAAATAATCCAAATAACTTTGAAATTTAGTTGTTTTTCTTTTGTGTTTTTTTTACGCTCAAGTTAAATATAATATTGAAAAGTTTATGAAAACTTTTATGAAAATATAGGAAAAGGAAACATATATGGAAGTAAAATTGTACATTCGAAATCGTTTGTTTTTCTACATTTCACACATGATGCTAATATCTATTTATTTATCCATTTGCTTTTATACGATTTACACTTTAATTCTTTCTTGAAGTTCAATTATCAAATTTTTTTATTTATATATGCACTTGTATGTGCAAATCAATTTGAATAAATACACACATAGATATATTAAAATAAATTATGTAAATCTGGACGAATAATAAATGTAGAAGCACATATGCTTTCTCACCATTTGAGATGTGATTTTTTTTTCGTTATAAATCTGATTTTTGTGCGAAAGAGTTATTGCTATAAAAGATTTGTTAACTGCAGCTCATTATGAGTGGCAAGCAAAAGTACTGCAAAATATAATAGATTATTCAGAGAGAGATAGATATCTTTTTTAAGCATATTTACGCTTTAGGAGATTCGCAAGTAAATTATCGTTTAACGGCGAAGATTAATAACCTGAGCTGTCCAGAAAAGCAGAAATTTTCTAAAGAAGATAAATGAATTATCAAAACAATTTCGCAAAAATGAAATGGCACAACTAAACTATAAGTTAAGCTGCTGCATACATTAGTCCCTATTTACACTATGCAAGTCTTATTGCTAAGCTGATTAGTTTATTAGGAGAGAGAGACGGGGGGAAAAGAAACGTTGCTGTTCCCCTCGTCTCTCTCTACCTGAAACTAATCAGCTTAGCAATAAGACTTGCACAGTGTGATTTGGGACTTATGAACCTGCGTTGGGTGAAAATACATATCTGTATATTGTAAATATATAAATATAAGAAACTCTTAACAGCTTAGCTTGTTTCGTTAACTGGGTTAAGAAAATTTCCCATATTAGTTGAATGGTTTCATTTGATGTTTTTGTTTTTTAATCCATTTTTTTATTCTTGGCTGTTTACCAAGTTTATGCTTTCTAACACAAGATTATTGCTTCGAAATTTTGTCCATTTTTCAAAACATTCAGCAAATGTTACGTTTTTACAAGTCCATTCCACACATACATAAATGTTGCAAACATTTGCTTAGCGCTGCATAACGCTGTTAAATATGCATTTGCTAGTTGCTTGCATGTTTTTTTCTTTCTTTAATTTTCTTAATACAATCGCACCCTAGATGCATGGCAAAGGTGCAAAGGTAAAGAATGTGTACGTTGTTGCAAGTTTTTTAATATGCATCAGCAATATTTTCTTACTAAATGTTCCTTCTTCTTTTACATTTTCCATTCCAGAGTACGAGTACACGTCAAATAAGTTTAAAGCACATGCTGTTGTTCAAACTATATTTTATAAATGAACTTTGAACGAAATCATTATTTTTTACAAGAAATAAAATGAAAAGAAAACCACGTTTAGAAATAAGTTAGTGTTCCGCAGGCTATTAAAGAGTGACTAATGAAGATCTTAAAATAAACATGCCACATCTTAAGAATTCCTTAAACGTAATGTGAAATTGGAGCATAAACTTCGTAAAGAGAAGACATCTTGAGGAATATATGTATGTCAAGTAAGAAAGTTAAAAAAATGATGAAAATCGCAGAAATCTTTCACTTGTATAGAGTCTCTCATTAAGGGATTTCCATATTTAAATCTAAATAAAACAAAAGGCCAAAAGGCATCACCATTTGGAGGTGATTGATCGGCCAGAATATAAATTGTGTGGAATGAAAGGGAGAATCCAGTCTTCACTCAAAATTTAGAAATTCACTCAGGACATTTGTTAGACTAAGGACAAATAAATCAGTGCAAGTTAATTTCTATTCGTTTAAAATGTGCTTAAACCAGCAAACTTATAAATCACTACAGTATTTAAACCATCTGTAAACGCATAACAATACAATCCATATGGTCTTGTTACTCACAAACCATATGTTTTGCATTAAAAGAGCACCCAACTTTTTTCCAAGCCTCTACTGTTTCGATCTATTTTCTTACACTCTATTATTCTTTTACATTATACTACTTAGCTAAGCATAAATATAGTTTAATTGAAATTTATTTATTTTTTTTTTGCGTTTTTGATAGTGCAAAGAAATGATACCCAGCTGCAAAACAGCTGTTTTGACATTTATTCTAGTGCTGCCACAATATTATTTTTTAAACTACACATTCGTTCTGGTTCACTGATATACTCCTGTTAAGCTTAAACCACATATGTATATAAAAATTTTATTTTAGTTCATCTAAACTAGCGTTTAAACTTTCACTGATTTATTAGCCTTAACTTGTAGTGTAGCCAAAAATCCTGTGCTGCAGCAGTCCAATAGAGGCGGGGTGGATTCTTAATGTCCATGACCCCATCTTGGATTATGTAATTGCTGTCAATATCATGTAATTTTTGTCGAAAGAACTTGGTAATCATCGATCTATAGTACAAATTGTTGAAGCACGCTGAATGTTTCTTGTGAAAGCTATATCATCTCTTTCAATGGTGATTTGCCAAAACAGGTTCAATAAATGACAGCCAATTCGACAGATCTGACCGCCATTAACATGTGTAGAAACTCAAGTAATTTAAAAAAACTTGTAAGATACACTCGCATTTCAAACACAGATCTTTGTACCATTCTTTTTAACAAAACTGTGTTTTACATAAAAAATATACAAATGGGCATTTCCACAGTCACGTTGCGTCACCAAGCAAGTGATCTTTTAAGTTAGAGCTATGCTGTTCGATTTGTTCCTATCTTTTACTAAATGCAGAGCTAACTATCTTATAAATCAATATCCAAAAAGAACATAAAACATACGGTTATTTCAAAAACGTAACGTGACAAAAATTCACTTTTCTGTGGAAATGCCCACATGTATCGCTCATTTTCGACAAATAAGGTTATAACTCCAAAAAACTGGAGGCAAATTACGGTATTCGATGCGGTTCGAAATTTTAAAATGTTTCATTACAAACTCTTTTAAAATATTTTGTAATTTCGTTCCATAACGAGTGCCGTAATTTGTCAGAAAACGAGTTTCCTAATAGAAAAAGAAAATTTAATTTCTTTCATATACAAAATATTTTTTTTTTCAAATTTTTATCCAATATGAAGAACGATATGAGAATTAGTTTTGCATCACTAACCTAAAAATCCCTGTTTTTGAGTTATGACGTTGTTATAGGAAATGAGAGATATATTGTATATATTTTTTTTTAAATTTAAAACTGCAGAAGATGGAGTTTAATATAAAATTATTTTTTCATTCCTAAATGATTCACTTTATTATATTTTTGTTTTCCATTAAATTCCAACTTGAGAAAGTAGATTTTTCTTTTGAATTGTTTGACTAAGTTTGCTAAAATTGTTGACAAAATACTTTGTAACAATTGTTTATTTACTTTTTATGCCAACAATGTTTGCGTCAACGTCAACAAAGGCAGTAACAGCAAGAGCAACTGCACTGGCATAAACACTAAAAATGTAATGGCACAAACTCTTTTAGGTCTAGGACATTCTCAAACTAACAAGCGCATTTAGTTAGGGCTGTGTTTATACTTATGTACGTGTGTAGGTATATTTGTTTGTTCATATGTATGCACGTGTAATGTATGTGTGTGTAAGTGTGTTAAAAACATATAAATTTAAGCACACACTCAAAGAGAGGCATGTGAAGGAACGTTGGCAGAAATAACTATTTCCTTCCACGGCAAGCAAAACTTATGGCTAAAACTACTTTCGATATTACTATACAACAACAACAACAACAACAACAACGACAACTACAACAACAACGCAAAAGGAAATGCCTCAGTGGTGTGCAGTTTTACTAGTAAATGTAAATGCCAGTGCGAGAGAGAGAGAGAGAGAGAGAGAGAGAAAGATAGAGATGCATACATACATATATGTACTTATATAGAGTTGACAATGTAAGTGTTTTAAGAAAACTTTGAATACTTTTTATTATAAATTGCACTGCTTCTTTTTTTTTTTATTACTTCCCCGTGAGTGATCATGGAGCAAGGACAAGGACGTAGTGAAAGGCATTTCATTACATGTATTGCGAATCATTTCATTTGCTTGTGAGCCGATTTTGCTTGTTTTTCTTATTCTTCATTTAAAGTTTTTCTTCAAATTTCTCAAGCAGTGACTGCAGCAATATATACGAGTACTTCCTTACTTATGTATACTAAAATTGCAATGAAATTTATGCAGCATCAGTAACGGGTAAAGTAACAGCATTTTATTAATACTTACACATTGATAGCATTTTATATGTTGCAAAGGGGAGCAATTCCATGAATAAGAAGAAGGAACAGCAAACCGAAACACAAGTGCTCGTGCAAAATGAAAGAAAGTATGGAAAATGTCAAAGACAATGTTGCTAGAACTTCAATTCTTAACAGTTTTATTTTATTCCATTTTCATTTCGTTTATAATTCTTGTGATTTTTTTGCCTTCTTAATTTATTTAGTAATGCTGTTGTGTGTTGCTGTCGAATGGCTGCTCAACTAAAGTCGTTCATTACGCCAACCTCCAGTCAGCCAGGCAACAAATGGAAAAACTATTGTAAGAAGGAAACTTTTTAAGTGAATTTTTGATTAGATCTGACCAAAAAGTTTTCGTTTAGTCTTTTTGTTAGTCTTCAACACCAATCTTCAACTTGCAATCGCACATACACATACACATACACATAATTCGTGTTTGCAATAATACAACATTGTTAAAGAAAGCGAAGCGTTAAGCAAAATGCACAGTCGGAAACTGGAAAAGGAGGATGTTTTTATAAACTACTATTCGTACTCATAAGTAACACTAACTACAATTGCAAAATCAACAACAACAACAACAACAAAAACAATCAGTCAGCAATGCAAAATGATTACAAGGAGTTTGCAAAGTTCCCCCCCCCCCCTCCCAAAAAAGCAAAAAAATGCACAGTCGTCGCACTCGCAAACTGAAAATGGTGATTTTAATCACTGTCAAAGTTATCGAAAGTTATAAAATGTTACAACAAATGATATTGTAGTGCGGCTGTGTTAGAGAATTTAATATTAAAAATAAAATATATATGAGTATTGTGATCGATGTTTAAGATCTATGAAAAATGTTAGCTGGGGTATGACAGATAAAAAGTGAATTTTGTTTTTCAATTTTATAAATTTGAAATTGTAATTTAAAATTCGAACCTCAAAGCATAAAAATATATTTACATATTTTGAAGTGTGCCTGGACCATAAAGTAGGACGTGTAGCCTCTCCCTAACCAAGAAATAGTATTTGCTAAGAAAACAAATATAAACATAATCCAGGGCGAATAATAGAGTGTGAATTACACAGCACTTTTCGTGACACAAGAAATTTCCGATTAAAGTAAAAATTATGAGTTGACCCAAGCTTTACTATGAAAAGGAATTATTTCTTGCCCCTTTCTCTCACACGAATTAAAAAAATTACATATTAAGAATTGAATCCATGATACCACAATTTTGCCGATTATAAATTCATCTTCGCTGTTAACAATTCCTAGTGAAACTTTTGAATTATACTTATGCATCTATTGGTGATCGGCAAGTGTACATATCATTGGCTTAGTCGGCAAATGTGCTAAGTGCACTTTTTATGCAAATTTAGTTTTTAATGTACTTAAAACGCATCATTTCCAAAAATTAAAATGGCGTTATGTTGTTTTTTCTTGTTGTTATGCAGTGATAAGCAAATATGCAAAGTCAAAAAATAAAAAATAATAAAAACATCTAATAAGACCAGCGCAAAGCAATCTGCACATAGTGCACTCACATTAACATAACACAGGACTTCATTGTGTTAATTTAAAATAACAAAATGAATAGTTTTGTTGTCCTCACACATATTTAGATTCAATAAATTTAGACAGGAGCGACACTCCTGAATAATTAACATAAAAAAGAAGACTTTCCATTGATGAGTATTTTTTTTAGAAAATAAAAAAAATTTTAATGTAAAAGAACATCAAAATATCTTTCAGCTCCATTTTCTCGATTTAATAATTATAACAATAATGTATTCATTTAAATTTCTGGAAATTTTTTTAATACAAATAAAATAATTAATTCCTTTACTACTCTGAACATTCTTGCATATCGCAGTAGTTGTTGTTTTCTAAGTTCGAGTCACTCATTCACTTACTCGTACTTAGAATGAATGTAAAGGAACGTACAAGTAATTTTTATAATTTGCAAAAAGAGAAAAAGGTAGAAAGAATAAAATGAAATAAAATAAAATAGCAAGTCTAGATAGAAATGAATTCCTCTTGCAGAAAGAAAACTGCTAATAAACTGCACTGAAGAACATTTTCATCATAAGAATTATTGTGTTTGGGCTTCGTCAAGACTAAAGCTAAAAAGGCACTGAACTGATACTGATGCAGGTGGTGCAAAGACTGAAGAGTTTTAGAAAAGTTATTAAAATTACTTGCGACAGGCGGTGATAAATTAGAAAAAACTCAAAGTAAAATAAAGCTTGCAGAGTAAAAAATAAAATAAAATAAAATAAATAAAATAAAAAGAAAACCTAATTCCAACAAAGTTAAAACAACGAAAGAATTCCCATAAAGTTATGAATTATTTGACAAAAACTTTTATTTTATTGCTGTTCTTTTGCACAGAGAAGTTCAAATAATTACATTTTGATTAAAAGGACATTGACCAAACAGGAAATCATATGTCTATGTGTGGATGTATAAAATAAACCAATAAATAATTGTCTTGCAAAGGATTTTGCTAATTTTATTAATAAGCTTCTTGCTGTGTTTCTAAGTACGACTATCAAAGTCACATTCCTGATTTCCAATAACAATTGCAGTAGTCACATAAAACAGTAGAATGACATTTCAAGTGTTTTGTGTCTGCTTAACATCCACATGAAATAAATAAATTAATAATAAAATCTGTTCGTTTGATTGTTGGCTTATTTTGTGTGTGTGTGTGTGTGTGCAACTTCAATTTCACATACACACAAACGTTTTTATTTGAAGTACTTCTTATACTTGAAACAAAAGCAAATATTTTGAATATACAAAATACTTATCCTTTTGTTTATCTTATTTATACATATGTACATATGTATGCACATACATACATACAAAAAGTCCTTAACTTTTTTGGCCACAACAAACCAAAGTTTATTTATTCGTAATATTAATTGTATTTACCTGTCTTTACTTGAGGAAATTGCTAAAGATTCCAGTAGGTTTTTGTGGTATGAATGGATTTTTGTTTTCGAACATTTTGTGAAATTCTTGTGGTTGCCTTCGACTTGGCTACTCTTGTTCTTAATGTTGTTGTATGGCAACAACTTGTTGTGGGTCTGCTACAGCTTTCACAACTTGATATTATAATTAAACTCTTGACTACTCGGTATGTCATTTGCCATACAAGTATGAACATATTTACAAAACACTTAAAGATACTTTAACATGTCGCACGGACATACATATGTACATACATACGTACTAGAGAGCTGCGTAAACAGTCTTGAAATGTAAAAACGTCATGATTTTTAAATGTATTCACGTCGCATGTATTATACTAAACCAATAATAAATGCTGTCGTACTATAAGCGAAGCACGATGGATGTATTGGTGTAGGTGTATACCAGTGTTACCAAGCGATGACGTCAAGACAGCTTGTCTGTAACAAACACTCAAAAGAAGTACTGTTGATTTGTGTATGCTTGTTATTTTTCATATTGTACGTTTGAGTGTGTGTGTAATATGTAGATGGTAAGCTATTATGTGATTAACCGCATACAACTAATGTCAATGCATGTGTGTGCCTTTGCATGTGCGCAGAAAAATAAAAGATCATACACACATACATGCATGACGATTGTACACGCGCTCATTGGTAGAAAGAAGCAAGTATCACAAATTCTTCCGTCACGAAGTGTTTTCTTCTTTACTCTTATACCTACAATACTCAAATAAATTTCTTGCAAACAGTGTTGTTAACGTTTGTTTTATAAGATTTCGCTGTAGCAAAGCATTTGAAAAATCCCTCATGTCTTGAAAGTTCTTATAAGATATCTTGTGCAGGAGACTAATACGTACTTAATGTCAGGATCGTTCCAACTTTTTGAAAGGAAAATCGATAATTTATTTGAATTGATTCTGAAAAAAAGTTAAACTAAAATCTCTTACAATAAAAATGTAATATAATTAAATAAAATATGTCACATTAAGGGCCCAATTAGTTCATTCGACTTACATTTTTAATGCTTAAAAAAAATTATTGTATGTATATACATTGAATAACACTAAAAATCGTACACGCACACTTCATCTAAATATAAATGCATTAAAAAACAGTTTAAAAAGAATTTTAAGTGAAATTCAATGTCTACAGATGGAAAACATATTTTCAATCCATTTAATAAAAAAAAAACATAAAATTTTTCATTTAAAAAAGTAAAAATTATTTCATTTTAATGGAACGCTAAACAAAATAGTTTTTGCATATAAAATAAATGTCTTATACGAATATTTATGCTTTAATATTTGAATATTATATATTGTTGGGTATTTTCGCTTATTATCTGCTGCTGAAACCGTTTTTGAATTGAAATTAATTTTTTTTTTTATTTTAAGTCTTCAATATTGGAAATTAATCCCTCTCGATTTATTTCTCTAAGTAGTTCCATAAGTATTTGATAATGTTAATGTATTATAATTACTTTCATAGTTACAGAGTTTAAAAGCCAAAAAGGAAAATTGTTAATAAATATATATCTTCTTAACTAGTTTTCCAATTGATGTAATAAGCCAAAAGGAAGAAGGGAATATATCCTTATTAAAAATATATTTTTGGACACCCTATAATAATATAATCTGAAGTACAGGGTGTTAAGGTTGACCACATCGTGTTATTGAAATTTTTCGAAACTCATAACTCTTAAAAATCTAAGCCAATTTCTAAGCTTTTTTGTTCCTCTTTTTGAAAGGTAAATAGGTAAAGAAAGAAACCTTGTAAAATAATAATTTCATCTCATGTGGTCTTAAAAATATTTGAATTTCAATTAAACAATTTTTATTTTTGATCTTGACTTAATTCAATTTTTAACTGGTATCTTATACATATAATAAATATTTATAAATTTTTAGGAAGTTAAAAAACAAAAATAAAAAATTAACAGCCTTATTTATAAAAATTATTAAGGCTTTATTATAAAGGGGTTTTATGAAAAATTTTTTATGAAAATTTGTTTTAAAAACCCTTTGTAAAGCCAAAATAAGTTTTATAAATAAGGCTGTAAATATTTTACTTCTTTTGTTTAGTTATAACAAGAGTCTGAAATCCAGGTTTTAAAATTTGTGCAAATAATTACGTGTTTTTGTCAAAACTCTATTTCTTTTAAAATTTTTGAAAGAAGTCCATACGTATGTTACTTAATATGCAATTAAAAAAACAGGCTTCAAAATTACTTTTAAGAAAATTTGGATTGATATATATGTACATTTTCACCCTACGTGCTGCATTGATCGAAAACAGTATTTTTTTAAACTTGAAGTTATTGATGGTGTAAAAAAGATTTCCCACTAAGTTTTCTTTATCTTTGGACTACCATAAGTCAAATATTACTTATTTTTAAATTGAATTAATGCACCCGCAATTCAAAAATTTATATAGTCATTGTCAAAGATTCAACAAAAAAGCACAAAATGTTGGATTTTTTTTTATTAATTTGCTAAAAAAAATTAACCACCTTAAATTTATATGTTAAGGCTTTCTTATAATTAATAAAAATATATTGGTTTCTGTTATTTTAAAAATTCCTAGACTAAATTCTTATGAAATTTTCAAATTAAAAAAAAAGGAGATGATATATTTTTCATATTTTTAGTATCAATATTAATTTTATTTTTCAAGATATTAGTAAAATTTCATTAAAATTTTAAAATTCACTTAATTACCTAATAAATGATATATAACATGTCCGTATGTATTGTTTTAAATAATAAGAAAAAAAATAGCTTCAAATATTTTCTTATTGTCACGCCTTTTCCCCTTTGCATACCAGGACGTATGAGCAATACATTATTCGTCATATATATCACTTATACGCCCTGTTGTAATAAACAGATATAAAATTTACGTCAATAGGACATGAATCACTTCAAGAACTCGGAATAATTGTTTAGATTTTTGTTACAACTTTTCTTCGGAAATTATTATGAGCGAAGAGCATTGATGTTGGTTGCTGCAAAGCTTTTCCATTTTCATTGCATACCCATCACTACAGGCACTGAATTTATGGCCTATTTCCCAACTGCGAAAGAAAACTTTCGACTTACAATTTATATTGAAAACAAAAACAAATTTTCATATTTTTTTATTGTTTTCAATATAAATTGTAAGTCGAAAGCTTTCTTTTTTGCAGTTGGGAAATACGCCGGTAAAATTTTAAACAGTGTTGCCATATAAATTTGAGGAAAAAACTGCCCATGGCGAACAAAAAATCTGTTTTTCAAAAGAAAAAAGGCCCAACTATGATATGAATAAGCAAACTTAAGCAACTGTGCGATTACATACAATACGTATGTGTGCGACTATAATGTACATAATGAAACTTTTCGTCAAGTTTCGTCAAATGTCATTTGCTTAAGTAAAGAGCCAAACTGAAAGCACATTCCGTACGGAGTCATTTCTTTTTGTGTAGTGACATTAAAATAAAATAAATTAAAATGCAAAAGAAAACGAAATAGTTTTTATTATAAATTTAATGGAAAATGTGGAAAAAAATAAATGTCTCTATGATAAAAGAATCCCTTTTACTTCAACAAAAACGTTAAGGAGAAGGCATGGAAAGAAATAGGGGAAATTTCCAATAAAAGTGGTATGTATGCAATATGTACATTAGAAGTGTTTGTTCGCGTATGAATTATTAATATTTTCATGAATTACAAGGAGCGGATTGCAAGCACAAATGGAAATTACTTCGTGAACATTTTCGCAAGGAGCTCAAATGGATGGAAGCTCCATCAGGTAGTGGGATGTACTACTTAGAAGAATGGAGATTCTTGCAGCCTAATAATTAATAAAAATAATTGCAGATTATCATACTTTAACACAATTTTTTTAAATTATAATCATTTTATATTATTTAATGAAAATAAGAAGAAATAAAATTTTTCGAAAATTACGTAAGGTACAACACATATGTGCAACTATGGCTGAATAAATTTTTTTGTCAAATAAGTTTATTATAGCCACTTAAAAGTCTCTTAGAATTTGCTTAAGCATTTGACAGACTTTTCGTTCAATTCTGGCATTAGCTTAAGCCAGCTTATTCATATTATAGTTGGGCCTAAAAACTGCTTAAAAATTTGTAAAATTTTTTAAATTAATTTTGAGATATACTTTAGCATAATGTAATCAATGCTTGCAGCTAAGTTAGTGTGATCATTATGTGCAAATTAAGAAAATATCAATTCTTTTAAATTTTTTATGTGTTTTTCATAAAAATTCTTCATCGAATAAATGCATTGGGATTCATACGTTGCTTTATTTTGAAACTTTTATGAAAAACATAAAGGAATTTTAATTTAAAAGCTCTGAATGTGAATATATTTAGAAAAACTGTACAAACTCACTTTAAAGGAAAACTGATTTCTGAAAGAAAAAAAAAAAACTAAACGGCTGCTGCAAAAGCAGATAAATTTGCACATTTTGCAACGCTGATTCTCAGCCTGCAATTCATTTATTTGGATCAATTCCGTCCTATCACAACGATCTGTTGAATTCATTGATGTTTCACGAGAAATAGAACTACTTGGAGCTGAATTCATCAGTGCTGCAATTAATGATTTAAACACTCAGGGAAAAGCTGCAACTTAAAAATAAGAGCGCGTCAATAATTCAATTATTTTCAATATAATAGAAAATGTATATTGAGAAACCTAAAAATAAATAAACTAACACTGAAAATTAATATTTTCTTAATTGAAATAAGAAATTTCCAAATGACTAGACTTTTGTCAATGTTTCTTATTAATTCAACATGGTTTTTATGGATTTTAAGCTGTTTTCTCTCTGACTGTATGTTCATTTTTAGGGTTCCGTACACCAAAGTTGAAAAAGAATCCTATTGTTTTCCCTACGCTGTCCGTCTGTCCGTCTGTCCTTTTGTCCTTCTGGTCGTCTGTCCGTCTGTCCGTCACACGCTATTTTCTCAGGAACCGTAATAGCTACGAACCTGAAATTTGGACAGAGTATGTAGAACCTTGACCGCTACAAAAAAAAAATACATGGGAGTTAAAATTTAAAGGGTGTTCCAAAACGAGCAACGACAAATTTTAAAATCTAATGTAATATACATATATTTGTGTGTACATATGTATATTGACAATTGAAATTTGTAAAATTAGTGCATTTTTATACAGACTACAACAATAACACTAAAATTTAAATTAAAGGGTGTTCTATCAGTTAATGCAATTTTGACTATGTAATTTTGACAACTTGCTGTATCTTGGAAACCGTAAGAGGCAAATACTTGAAATTTTCAAAAACAGTAAAACTAAAAGATCCCAATATAATAAAATCGCCAAAAACAAAAAAGAATCGCCAAAATTAAAAAAAAATTCTAACACTAAAATAAATCGCCAAATTCAAAAAAATCCCCAAAATGAAAAAAATCGCCATAATGAAAAAAACGCCAAAAACCGAAAAAAATCGCCAAAACGCGAAAATGTCATCAAAATTAAAAAAAAATTTTATATGAAAAAATAAAAAATTGCAAAAATGAAAAAAACCGAAAAAACACATAAACGAAAAAAAATGACAAAACTATATATATTTTAATAGGATGAAGTTTGTATTACATTACGTATTACTAGCGTGCGTACGAAAACCTTCGTGCGCGAGTCACTGAATTTTACTGAATTTATTTGCTGTTTTTTATTGTTATATTTTTAAGTTCATTAAAAACAAGGAAACTGTAAATGTGTATGATTTTGTCAATTTCAGCAAGAAGTAAATGAGCTGCCAACTGTATTTCTTTCGCGATTAGGTCAGCTGTGTTGTTGCTATTACCTGGAAGTGAATTTGCCTTCTAGAACTTTAAATAAGTATTTCTTTTTTATTATGTTCACTTAGTATTTTGATAATAAGAAGAAAAACAACAAAACAGGATCCAAAATTGAAGTAGTTAAAATCATTCTCATAATATGTTATATATGAAGAAACGCCTATCTAAACCTTAAACTCTGTAGATGAGTAAAGTTCTCGCATATTTCCTCCATGTAATTGTAATTTTTTTTGAGAAGTTATCAGTACATAACATGTTTAGTTATTTAAAATGAATTAATGGTAAGAAACAAGGCCTGTTTAATAAGATCTAAGCCACTGGTCAGATGACTTTTATTAAATTTTTCATAATTTTTCTTTACACAAATTTCTTCTTCACATATTTTTTGACCGTTTTTAACAAGTAAACAAAAAAATTATTTTAAATTTTAGTGGAGTTGCCTTTCCTTGTCTTAATATAGAAAGGAACTAATTCATTACATTTTTAATGGAGTTTTTTGTATATTTCGATAGAAAAACATGTAATGCAGGGGTGCATAAAAGTTCCTTATGGAAGAGTAAACACCAATATTTCGTATTGCCAGTGCTGAGTATTGAAACCAGTGATGGAAAAGTTGGTACGATCGTACTTTTTTTGATACTATTTGACATGAAAAAGTACCGTAGTACTCCCCCAGCGCATTTGATACTCTCACGGTCTACTTAGAAATGCAGTCAGAAGACGCGCGTTTGCATATATTTTTGTAAAGAATTAAATTTCTTTTTCGACAAATGGCATGAAACTTTACTAATAAAGATATTTTAACAAATGATATTTTCTGTGGCACAGAAGTTGATCTATATATAAACAGAAATCATGTTGAAACAACTGTTTTAAATCAGTTTAAAGAAAATTGCAGTTTTATATTAAATTCTGTCAAGTTCTAAAGTGGACTTTGACCATGAAATGTTAGTTTGGATTAATAAGATTTCCCCTGAAAATGTTTTATCTGGTAAAACCAACAGCATTATACCACTTTTAATTAAAATGTCTCCCAGCGAAAGGCTAAATTTTTAAAATATTAACAACCAATATAGATCATTGGCTAATATGGAAGAACTGAAACCATTAACAAAATAATATATGCGGTTTCTGTTCTAGAGTGTCTAAAACTAAAAACGCATTAGATGAATACATGATTCCTGATATATCGAAAGCAGCTTACGGAATTTTGTCTATACCTCACTTATCTGCGAATGTCGAAAGGATTTTTTCTTATCAAAATCTCATGAAAACAAAACAAAGGAACAGACTTTATGTTCCGACAGTATCAAGTCTTAAGGCGGTGTCAGATACAACTTCAACGCTTTGCGTGACGTTTCTAACTTTGGGAAAAAAGCATGACGCAAAATGTGTATGACACAATGAAAACTTTGACAACACTCACTGTTTGTTTCACTACTCGGTTTTATGTATAAAACACAACACAATTCAATTACTCTGATGCCACGAACTCGTTTTTTATGTAAATTTACCGACATTTTAATAAAAATTCCATATTTACATGCGAGTTTGGTCAAACAAATTAAAAATAGTATACCAACTGATCTTGTTTAACATTTGTACCTATGCAAATCAGTGATGAGAAATGTGGCGCAATTGTGCCATTTTTTGGCACTATTGGATGTTAGATGGCACAGGCACTTTTTTGTCCATTCGAGCCATAACCGCAAAAAAAAACTTTAAGCGGCATACATATATTTTTAACTTAATTTTTTAACGAAAAGCAATTATCTGCGATCGTAACTAAGCTCGAAAATTATGTTGCTTAAGCTCTTTGGCAGTTATGGCTGGTATTAATATGGAAAATTTTCTTATTCCAATAATAAGTAAACAGATCACAGGTATTTGTATTTCTTGTAAATAAGTACAAAGAATTAATAAATTATACATATGCATACATATGTACATATATGTCTTTTTGTAAACAACTAATTTTGGAAATTATTAAATTAATTATTATTGAAGCATTTTGAATTAAATAAAAAGTGGTTGCACTATTCAAGTGATTTTGGTAATATTTAGAAACAGATTCGGCACGAAATCAAGATTTCCAATTCCCATCTCTGATGAACATACGTATATGCTATGTGTTCCTTATTTTATTTGTAAATTGGGTATCACACACGAGAGTAATTTTTATGCCGGCACAACTTTTATTTTTAGAACACGCGAGACTAATTAATCTGGCATAAAAATTTATACATACACACAGCTTTGTGTGTATTGGTGTTTTTTGTATTATTTTAACATTTGCTGTTTTTTAAGTTGTGTATGTATTGTGTAGTTGAAAAATGATGCCAAATACAATACCACTCTCTTTGCCTCTCTCACCAACAAACTGCCATGTTATGCCAGCACAATTGTTCTCGTGTCTGATAGCTGAATGAATATATGAATATAATTTTTTGCTAATCAAATTTAAGTAAAAAAAAATAATAGTTTTTGGTATTCTCGGGACCAAAAAAGTACTCAAAAATTTTTTTATTGATACCGAAATGCAAGTCTCATTTCCCATCACTGATTGAAACATACACCCTATAGCTAAGCGCTCTTACAAAAATAAATGAGCTTGAAGCGCATAGGGCTTGGGCACCCTTAATTTAATGTATCGAAAAATGCAAATATCTCGATATCAAAATAATAATGAGTTAGTGCCTTTCTATATTAAGGTAACGATATCCTCCAGTAATAACTTTACTTTTATTTTTTTTAATGAAAATTAAATAGTACGTCATATTTGAATGTCAATCATTTCTTTCCTTTTAATCAAATATTCTCCAACATAAATTTACTTATTAGATTCATGATGTAATTATACAGGTGACTGCGTGAGGATTTCTGATACAAAAATACGGCAACCATAGCTGTGTAAAGATCCGAAGAATGTCAAAAGCACAAAAATAATTGTACTAAAACCAAAACAAAATCGAAGTTTTTGACACCCTTCAGCTACAAAGCACATAGAGCAAAAAATTATGAGCTGAAGTAGCGCTGCCACCTAGTTAAATACACCTTGATTAGATTATTAAATTTCTAAATTTTTGACATATAAACAGCAAATTAAAATTTTTCTTAAGAAGAATTCAAGCAAATCCACTCAGGTTCTAAGTAAAGGGCAAAACATTAAAATATAAACGAGTAAGAACTCCTTGCAAAGGATAAACATGTAATTGGATTTATAATAAAAAAACGCCTCCGAGAATTTAAGCTCCAGTAAATATTGTCAATTAATTTGAGAGGGCTTTTGAGTAGTGACGCAGATTTCAATCAAAGTAAACATAAATGTATAAATAATGATGTTAAAAATTCTTTGTATTGTTATAAATACAATTTGGGATAAAATAATACTGAGTGAATGATTGATCTGTGCAGTGTGTATCGCGGCGAACGCGATTGTAAGGAAGTAATTGCTTATGACAAATGATGTGTTTTGTGGTTTGAAAAGCGATCCTTTAAGTGTACCATCCATGATACACTGCTGGACGTAAAAAGACGCAACAAAACTAATATCGAAAGCAAAGTGTTGCTAAACGAAGTCTTCTGTAACTGGGTGACTTGCTATTCAAATTTGATGCTTTCAAAATACATATATACACATATATGTGTGTGTGTGTGTATGTACTTTTATTCTTATATATGTATGTATGTTTAAATGAGTTTTGTAGATGGAAGTGTACCTGTCAGGGTTTTCATTAGCTTCGCATTGTCTCTTTAATTTATATTTCTAAAATTCTCTTTTTACGGGAAACATAAAAAACGTGCATAAATTGACAAAAGTCCTTAGAGAATCACCATGACAGAGCACACAAGTGCAATCCAATTTCTACTTTGAATTGTTACAAAAATTTATATTAATACGAGTAAAGTTTCACAACAAAAAAAACCGGGGGTGCTTATTTAATTTTTATTTTTTTAACACACAAAATTATGCTTTTGTAAGATACTATTAAATTGCTGCTCATAATCAAAAATAAGGGTGGTGTGTATTCCATTGAAAGTAATAATGAAACGGAGTTTGAGGAATTACAAATAATATTTAGCGGTGAACTTCTTCGTATTGTATAATAACAAAAAAAAAAAAAAAATAAAATAAAAATAAACTGAACGTGATTACATTGGCATTCAACTGTGTGAATTGGAGGCAACAATTGCATTTCATTATAAACAATTCAAAAAAGTAATTTTTCATTTCCGTTCAATACACACACACACTCACACACACACACACACCCACACGCTCACTTACAAACCACAAATGGTAATCAAGGAAAAAGTATCATGAAAACGAAACCACTTAAAGTGTCCACGCCGCCACAAGGTGAAATATGCATTTGCTTTTTTGATAAATTCTAGTAAAGTTTGTTCGCCGACTTTATGAAACAATAACGTTCACCTCACAACGAAGCAGGTTGGATGAATGTAAGTATAAAACGTCGTTCGCATATAACTAGATGCTATAATTTATTCAGTCGTGATTATTATAAATTTCCATACGCAAATATTTTTTTAAACCAACTAAAAGCTGATGTGGATGTTTGTTTTTTTACTTCCTTTCCATCCCTAAACGTTTTTCTTTGAAGCTTGAAAAAAATTTAGATTATGTTCTATTCAATTAAAATCTAAACAAGCAAAAATATTTCAGTTTATTAAAAAAATATTTCTTATTAACATTTTAAATTCAATAGAAATTGAAAATAAATAAAAAGATAAAGTAGATACAAATACGAATATTAAAATTTTTTATAATGAAAAACTTTTTCGATTAGAGCCCTGCAAAAACATATTTGAATTGTAAATATGTCTTGGTTTTTGATTGCATTGCCCTGGTATGAATTATATCGCACCAAACGTAAATGCCGTTGTATAATAAGTGAAGCACGATGGATGTAGTGATGTTCATGTATTTAAGTGTTTGCAAGCGATATCGCGTGTTTTGTTGATAACAAACTTTGGAGAATTTAAAAAAAAATTTCAAACACTCCAAGTACCACAAGAATTAGTAGTTTCTTCACCTTTGATGCTTCTGTGCTTGTTATTTTGTGTATTGTACGTTTGTGAGTGTGTGAAAGATGTACATGGCATGGTAGCTGATGCAAATGCATGTGTACGTTTTTTTTTTCAAACAGTATCTGTCAGTGTTTGTTTTTCAAGACTTCACTACAGTAAAGCATTTGAAAAATCCCTCATTTCTTGAAACTTCTCTCAAATATATTTATGCAGGGTTCTATCTTCAATGTGTGGGAACTCTGTAGCAAACACTACAGAAAAAAAATTCAAACTGTAAGACATTGAAGTCGCCTAAAAATCGTTTCCCAGCAAAAAATTACACATTACCATTAGAACTACTTGCCATATAATGACTTACTTTTCTGATTACCAATTTTCATTACTCGCTTACAAATCACATTACCTAAAATTTAAAAAATGACGTGCAAGTTGCTAAATGAAGAGAATGATTTTTTTAGACGAAATAAATTACGTGAAATGTTGACAAATACAAAAAATGTAAGTACTTCTCAAGAATCGATTATTTTAGTCTCACGCCTTGTTAAAATCATTAAGTTGGTAATCCAGTAGGGAAGTGCTACCACCAAAAATGCTTAATTCCAAACTCGATTACCTTTTTTGAAATTTTTTGCTGGGTTACTATTGACGAACACAATATTTCGTCCTTTTCCAAAAAACAAAAATCTTAAGGTTCTATTGCAGAAAAAATCAAAAGCATATGTAATATTTATTTATTTATTTATTTCATAAATACTGTACAAAATAAATTTGCAAAGTATTGTTGCACAAATATGGGTGGGGTAACTAGACCATATGTTGTTAACATTATTTTAAAAAGTTTTTATGACTGACTGACTATACGCGACCTATGCCTTCACATAGGAAGTAGCAACGTGGTTGTCAACAAAATTTGAAAGAAGAACCGCAAAATAATACAATACGGTCATCTGTGGCAGATCAGTCAACCAGTTCACGAAGGTTCTTGAAACCAGAGCTACTTATTGTAAGAAATGGAAAAGAAAATTAAGTATATCGTCCCTACCACGTCAAACTATCCAATATGCAAAATTGGTTTTATAAGATTCGTTATCTTGGTAGCCTAATTTTAAAGATATGCCTGATTTCAAAATGCTGAAATTCTCATGGACGATAGATAACTTAATAAGAAATATTTTAAGCGTGGCACTTTTAGGAATACGATGACTTTTAATTCATAATTGACGGGTATTCGCGCTCTTCTGAAAAGTTCAAATTTGCATATTGGATAGTTTAACGTGTTAGGAACGATATCATGGCATACCATTTTTATACCCTTTACCAAAAAATGGTAAAAGGGTATATATAGGTTTGTCATTCCGTTTGTAATTTCCAGAATATTAATAAGCGAGCCATAAAGTATATATATTCTGGATCCTTATGCATAGGGAAGACGAATAAGCGATGTCCGTCTGTCCGTCTGTCCGCCTGTCTGTACGTGAAATCGGGTATCCGAAGCTCCTAGAAAAGCTAGAGAACTCGTTCTTGAACTGGTGGGTCAGAAATGATCGAAATAAGATTGCTATTGAAAATCAGCAAAATCGAGCAGACGGTTTCAGAGCTGGGAGACTTAAACTTCATTTTGCCATACAAAATAACTACCGAAAATTAGTTTTTAATAATTTTTTATTAAATAAACTTATTTTATACTTCAGTATGAATAAAATTGGTATTTCCAATTAAAAAAAAATTTAAAATAATTAAAAAAATTATACAGACGTTTCCAGGGTTGGAAAACTTTAACTTTTTTTCTTAAAAGTAATTTACTAAAACAAGTTTTTCCTTTTTTTCTATAAATTAAACATATCTTATGTTCTTAAAAGAAAGAGATTGATGTCAGAAATCAGAAAAACAAAAAGGATGATTTCATGGTTGGAAAACCTAAAATTTTTGTGAAGTTTAAAATTAACTACCATAAACAAATTTTTTAATTATTTTTATTAAATGAACTTATTTTATACTTCACCACGAATAAAATTGGGTTTTCAAATAAAAAAAAAAAAATTAAAAAATTTAAAAAGACGTTTCCAGGGTTGGAAGACTTTAACTTTTTTTCTTATACAAAAGCAACTTACTAAAACAAAATTTTCCTTTGTTTCTATAAATTAAACATTAGAAATCAGAAAAATTAAAAAGGATGATTCCAGGGTTGGGAAACTGAAACTTTTTGTGATATAAAAAATTAACTACCGAAAATTAATTTTTATTTTTTTTTTTAATAAATAAGCTTATTTTATGCTTCAGTACGAATAAAATTGGTATTTTAAATTAAAAATTGAACTTCAAAAAATTAAAAGGATGTTTCCAGGGTTGGAAAATTTTAACTTTTCTTATACAAAAGTAATTTACTAAAACAAATTTTTCCTTTTTTTCTATAAATTAAACATATCTTATACTCTTAAAAGAAAGAGATTAGTATAAGAAATCATAAAAATCAAAAAGTATGATTTCAGTGTGGGTTACACTTTTTTTTTGATATAAAAAATTAGCTACCGAAAACTAATTTTTATTTTTTTTTTATAAAACATACTTATTTTATAATTCAGTACGAATGAGTTTGGTATTTCAAATTAAAATAAAAATTAAAAAATTAAAACGACGTTACCAGGGTTGGGAAACCTTATTTTTTATACAAAAGTAACTTACTAAAACAAATTTTTCCTTTTTTACTATTTATAAATTAAACACATCTTACATTCTTAAAAAAAGATTGGTATAAGAAATCAGAAAAATCAAAAAGGAGGATTCCAGGGTTGGGAAACTTACACTCTTTGTGATATAAAAAATTAACTACCGAAAACTAATTTTTATTTTTTATTTTTTTTTTATTAAATAAAATAATTTTTGGATTGAATACGAATACAATTAGTACTTCAAATAAAAAAAAGCAATTAAAAAATTAAAAACACGATTCCAGTGTTGGAAAACTTTATTATTTTTTTCTTTTTTTGACAAAAGTAACTTACTAAAACAAATTTTTCCCTTTCTTTATAAATTAAACATATCTTATATTCTTAAAAGAAAAATATTGGTGCAAGAAATCAGAAAAATTAAAAAGGATGATTTCAGGGTTGGAAAAGTTACACTTTTTGTGATATATAAAAGTAACTAAGTCTAATTAATTTTTATCTTTTCCTTTATAAATTATATATATTTTACGTTTTGGAAATAAAAGTTTTTTGTAGAAAACTATAAAAATAAAAACTACAGCTCCAGAGCTGGAAACTTTGAACTTTTTTTTCTGGATATTAAAGTAAATAAATAAAACATTTTTTTGAAATTTCTTTTTTCACTAAACACACTTTCTAATTTTTTTTTAAGAACTACTAGATTGGTATAAGGAATCAGAAAAATCTAAAATTATGATTTTAGTGTTTGAAAATTAATTTTTTTTATACATAAAAGTAACTAGGTCAAATTATTTTTTTCTTTTTGTTTATACTTTATGTATGTGCTTATGTATGTATCTCTATACTACATAAAAGCACTTTGGTAAAGGGTATATAAGATTCGGCACAGCCGAATATAGCACTCTTACTTGTTTTAGAAAAGATGGTTTAATAGGTTAATGTTCAAAATTTGGATAGAAAAGAGTATAGACGAATTCTTGAATCACACTTCTTAAAAAGCAATATATTTTACTATATAATAGCACAATAATTTTAAAGAATGGATTGGCGAGTATAGAAAAGCTTACTTTTCTTATAGAAAATATGATTGCTTTTATAGTATAACACTATTCTAATAGAAAAGCTGAGAGAATAAGATAAAAAAATATCTGAAAAATGTATTTGTTGTTGTGTCTGGTGTTGATTTTTATAGTTATTGTTTCTTTTTGATTTTAAAGCTGTTTTTGCTAATATTGGCAAACGTAAGTGTGTATGCATAGTAGTATGTGCTTTTGTTTGAATTTCCATTTTTTATTATTATTCTATTGTATGTGAATATTCATGTCCTGGCTGTATTTGGCGTAGCAATGATTTTTCTGAAAGGGGCAAGAACGAGTTCACACAGAAAAAAATTTACAAGAATTATTTTCAACAAAACCATGTTATTGAATAAAATTTTTAATTTCAATAATATTTGTCATTAACTTGAATATTGTATTTACCAATTCCGCGCATTTTAAAATATCATTTAATGCAATGCTGCCCACAGAGAGGAAACCGAGAGCAATGTATAAGCGTATGTGCATTCATTTGCACAAAAAGCCGATTGATGCTCGGCACTCTGGCGCTTCTCTGGCCAGCAGTGATTTAATGTCATTTATTTGTGTTGGTGTTTTCCTTGCTTGTTGATTGACTCAACCTGGTCATGTGCTGATGTTGTTGTTTTTTTTTTTTTTTTGATTGCTTGTGTTGTATACGTGTGAGTTCGGACAAGAGGCCGAAAAACGTCGTGGCTTGTATTTTTTTTACTCAACAAAGTTTTTTTTAGATTATATCAAGACAATGCGCACATAAGAAATCATGTTTTGCTTTTATTCATTATTTGCTTATTCAATAATGATTTGCTCTTTAGCTGAGTGGTAAGTACGTTAGTTTATTCGTCAAGAGATTGCCGGTTCGACTCATCCCAAACATATTTAGTTTTAATAACAGCCAAGCAAAAGCAAACAAAAAGGGGTTGAAAAATGTAACATTCCATACACACACACACACACACACATACAATAGCAATTATCACTGAAAATAAAATTTCAGTCAAGAACTTTTTTCTTTGATTCATTAAATTTCTTTATTGACTGAAAAAAAAAATATATATATTCAATAAACGTGCATACAATTTTATTTATCAATAATGCAAAAATCGTCATCACAGAATATTCGAAAGATTGTTTTATTGAATCAGCGATTTTCGTATTCAAATATCAAAATCCTTTTTTTCTGTGCAGAGTTTCTTTCAAAATGAATAACACTCGTACTGCGGTTTTCCATTTTAATGATCGATATAATGTTGCTCTGATTCGTCAGAAGAAAAACTTTGTTCAATCGAGACATTTCGTGTCAAAAAATAAAATTACACCTTGTAAACATTGTTTGCGTTTTGATGTGGAAAACCTTTTAATTTTTTTTACGAAATCCTATCGTACATACCTAACATAAGCGTTTTCTATAACATATGAGTCGGATTGTGGCTAATTGTGTGCTATTACATTTTGTTTCTCAATTCATATCTTTACTACTCTCGAAGTGTGAATATAGAAGAGATGTCCTGTTGAAAATTCTGTTTTTAAAAAGTTCGTTGAAATAAGAGGAGGCTTGAGCATTGGTCCCTTTATATGAAAATGTGCTCGTGGTGGCTGATGAGTACTGAAGCTCATTGCACAAGGCCATAAAATCTTCTTCTAGAATACGTAAAACGATTCAAATTATGCGAAGGTTATAGATATGATCATTGATCATTAGGACGCTCTAAATTAAAAATTTTCTACGTCATGTGGTGGGTTTTTCTTCTTTTCTTGTAGTCCTTTCAAATGTTTATCTTCAAAAATAATACCTTGCACAGTTCTTCCTACGCTCGCTGAAACACCGAATTTGCCTTTTATTTGTGCTGCCTGCAGTGTAGTGAGAGTAATCCAACCAATTCTACTCAAGAATTAAAATATTTTACCATTTTTAAGAGAAAATAGAAAAAAAATGTTAAAATACATTTCGTTTATAAAATATGGTTTTCGGCTTGTCTAATGTACACAAATATATTGAAATGACGAGGAGTGGACGAAAGTATATTTTTTGAAAAACGCTTCTTAATTTTGGTATTATCATGAAAACCTTCTTGAAATTCAATTGATCTCCAATTTGGCTTCTTATTAAAAGAATCCTTAAAAAATTAAATTTCACTCGAAATAATGTGTATAGAATAGAGAGGGCAACTTTCGCGTACTACGTCGCTGCTTTCTGGCTTACTGCAATTTCTGTTCGTGTATGTGTATGGTTGCTTTAAAATAAACTCGTTATACACCATTCCACTCTCACTCTCACGTTTTCCGTTGCAACTTCCTTGACTTTTCATGCATTTGAAAATATTAGAATAGTAATTTGTATGAGTGTTTTTTTTTTGCAACACATAAAGTAAACAAAAATAATAAATAAATAAGGATAATTCTTTTTTTCTTCTATTTTCCTTTCTCATGCTGTCGTCTGCAAAAACGAATGTGTTTGCGATTTATTTTTTATGATTTTGTAACACGTACAAATATGGCTGGAAATTGCTACTGGGTTGTTGTTACTGTTTTTGTTCCCTACACGCACAAACAAAAGTTATACCCTTTTTTATTTAATATTACTTTTATTGTAAGTTGAAGTAAATTTCGCGACATTTGTTGCGTGAAATTGTTTTTTTTTTTTTTTTGTTTTGCTTGTGTGTTGATTTTTGTCACTGTTTTTTTTTTCACTCTACTCGCGATTAATGTTATTTGTTCTGTTTATTTTAGATTTGACGAGTAACTTGTTATTGCTTTTTTACAAAAGAAATTGTCATGTTCAGAAATATGTTCAAATTGGAAAAAAAGGAAAAAAATGTGAGCATGTGTGTGTGTATGTGTGTATGTAGAAAACTGAAAGTGGTGATTTATTGAATTTGACAGTATGTTATTCTTATTTATAATATAGAGAAAATTTTTTTACTTCAAGTACACAGAAATGCATACACAGATGCATATGTAGATACATATGTTTATATATACACTCATACATACATAAATATGAGGGATGGTCCGCAATTAATTTTTAAGAGAAGAAATTTGAAAATTTTGCGTCGTTTTCCATATGAAAATGTTGCGATATGCTCAGACTCAAGTTAGGAATTATTTTTTTTTTAATTTCAATCAATTGCAATTTTCCTCTCTTTTATGTCAGTGATATTTAATACACTCTAATTCGTATTTCACAGAGAAAAAATATTTTTTAATTATTGTTGTCAATTTTTAATTGCTTATAGCGCGTTTTCATTTAAGCAAAATCCAGTACATATTAAAGCTTAAAATCATATTAAATTAATGAAAAACATTAATGAAAGTCTAGTCATGTTAAAATTTTTATTTCAATATGGAAAAATATTGAGCCTAATTATGAGTGTCGTATTTCGACTACGACTACGGCGATTTCGTACTAGATCAAAGAAAAAATGTTGCAATGTTCTTTAGTCTTCTACAAAATTGTCGTAGTCGAAGTCGTAATACGACACTCGTAATAAAGCCCATTAATTTGCAGTATTAATTTATTAATTTTTATTTTTCTTAAGTATTTCAATTTTCTATTATATTAAAAGTTATTGAAATAATATGACGCGTTCTTATTCTTAGTTGCAGCTTTTCTCTAAGTGTATATTATGCCAAATCTACTTAAAATCTAGTAAAACTTAGTAACACAAAAAAGGTATATGAATTGGCTACATTGCTTTGGTTTAGTTGTAGTCCTAGAAAAACTTCTGTACATGGCTTTTGTTTTGTATAAAAATCTGGTTAAATGTGAAAAAATACTTGGTGTAACCGGCATAAATTTTCGTAAAAATTTAAATTAAAACCTGCTCTATTTCGTGCAGGTTTAAGTGCCTCATTGAAATAATTCAATTATAAAGATTTAATTGATGGCATTGATTTATTTAAAAGTGCAAATTAAATTAAGTTTGTAATTAATAATGCTAAATTTTCAAAGATTTTGTATCGAACTACTTTTACCAGAATTCTTATTTTACTTATTCAGTAAGAGTTTTTTTTTTATTACAATCTAGCATCTTCCAGCGACTTCGTTTACATCCAGAAATAAATTGAAATTGTTTTATAAAATTTATTTATATCAAGTTAACAAAAACAGAAAAAGTACCAAAAGTACAGACTTTCACCCGTCTTACCCTCTAAAATAAATTTATTTATCGGGACCATATGATATTCGTCTACCGCCTTTTATCCAAATCCATTTAGCCATTTTCGCTTTACAGTGGAGCAAACTCAAACTTACAATTTAAATTTCAGATATGGATTTTTTGATACACAAATTGAGAATGTTGCGCGAAGCAGACATTCTCAATTTTTTCTTTCATATCATTCTTCTCCAGGAAAAGGGATTAATTTTTGTATATATAGATTCCTTTCAATTAATTACTGAGAGGTGCATAGCTGTACTTTAGAATGATATAAATTAGACTTCTCATTTGCTTAAATTAAAATTCAACATAACAGCTCGAGTTGTTTCTTTTTTGTAAAGGTTCCCTCCTTGATGACCTGCACTAGCGACAGGGAAACGAGCATAGGAACGCCCCCCCCCCCCTAGTACACTAACTGATTTAAATGCATTCATAAAATAACAAATATTTTAGAAAGAAAAATATAAAATCAAGAAAATCGGAATTCGTCCAATTAAAGTTTTTTCTCAATTCGGGTACTAAATTTAAATTTTTTTTTAATTTCAATTTAAACAGGTGTAGCAAGTGTTTAAATGTTCGAACTCACAAAAAAATTTATGAAATCGATTCCGATGCGAGAACATAGACGAGTATTGAAAAAGTGTGTTTACATCTGAGGGAGATTCCAAATACAGTCACATGATATGAACTCGCCTTGGATAAATTCGTGCGATAATTTTCACTAAAATTAGGAAGCGAATGATTCTTTTGACATTGCTTAATAAGACTTAAATTAAAAAAAAAAAATTCCTTTATTAAATTTAACTCATTTTTATATCTATTTAGACTAAAAAATACTTTTCAGTTTTAATAACAACTTTTTTTTAAATTCCTGTGATTGATAAGTAACAGGGACGGTAACTGTTATGCATTTTATAATAAAAATCAGAATATACTGGTTATTTTTTGATTTTTATTTTTTCGACCATAAATAATTGTTATTTTATGATTTTTATTTTTTTGAGCAGAAATAAAAATCAATTTGTGATTTTTATCAAAATCAAATCAATTTCTGATTTTTATTTTTCTGAGCAGAAATAAAAATAAATTTCTTGGCATGAGGAAAAAATTCTACCACGACATAGCAAAATAATCATTTTCGAGGAGCCAGATATTAATTTTTTTAATTTTTTTTTAGTTTTTTGAGGTTATTTTAGTAGGTAATACATAACTCCGTTCATTATTTTTTTTAATAATAATATGTATACATTTTTTTTTTTTTGTTGTGATGGAGTTAAATATTGATTCGAAATAAATTAATATCATGCAAAATAATTATTTTTAATTTATTTGTGCTATAGAAGAAATGTATACTGTTAAAAAGTTAAATATTCGAGTATTGTTCTTAAAAGAAATTGGCGCCTCGAAAACTATTTTTTTGATGTCCTCATGCCAAAAGCTATCAAAAAATCGATGGCACAATATCGATTATTTTTTTCATACAAATCGACCCTCTCTAATGTTCATATATGACCGCCCTATTGGCGCCTACGCCATTTTTCCATCAGATTTTTGATCATCTTCTCGAAAATCCCTTTTATTTGATACCCATATCATGAAAGTGATAAAAAGAGTAATACGACCCTTTTTGGTGTCTAGCATATTTTTATCGTTGGCGGAATGTCCACAGGTTGATCTCGTCGTAGTAGCTAGTTTTATATTTATGTACATACATTTGTATGTACAATGTACAACATGTGCATATACAAATTATTTGTTACGTATAATGTAGAAATAAGAAATTGATTTTTATTTCTGCTCAAAAAATAAAAATAAAAATCATGAAATAACAATTATTTCTGCTCAAAAAAATAAAAATCTAAATTTTTTAAATCATTTGAGTTTTAAAAAAATCTACTTGAAAACATTCAAAATGGTATGATTGCCTAGGCTCTACGACATTTCCTTGTACTTGATTTTTTTCTTTAAAAATTCAAGAATAACAATTATTTTCGGTCCCTGATAAGTAAAATTGTAAATAAGTTATTAGATATTTAGTTAAAAAAATAAGTTATTGAAACAAAGAGAACTTTTTTTAAAACCAAAGAATTCTCAAATCGATTTTTTTTTAGAATTGGATAAGTTTCATTGTTGTTGGTGTTTATGTTGTTGTCAAATCCATACTTATGTCCTAATTCTGTTCGACGATTGTGCCGTCTTGTCTATGGACGAAAAAAAGCCGCAGTTGTGATTCTTTAAAACAATTATTATTTATTGTCTATGCTAGAAGGTTCGTGTATTTGCTTTATGATTTTGTTCCCAACATTATATCCAACACATAATTTTTCATATATTTTTCAAACTATTGTATGATACTTTAATTTAATTTTTGTATTTTAAAAACAGGGCAATAATATTTTTATTTTTCATTATCAGAGACAACAACCATTTTTGAAGAAAATAATTTAGAGAATCCAAACACAAGAACTCAGAAGTATTTTTAAACAAAAACGTCCTAACTCTTCTTACTGAATTAGGGCATTATTTTTTTCGAATGTGTGAATATATTTGATAATTTATTTGTCAAATATTTTTTTTGAGTTGAGCACATTGATAAATATTATTATTAAATTAAAGGATAAAGTTGTCAAAATGCATCTCCGTAATCCGCAGTTGTCGAACCTAAATTGTGTCTATTTTTTCTGTATTTAAAGTAAAAGATTCGTTTTTTGACACTCTGTATTTAAACTTCTTCTCAATTCGTGGTTTATTGAAGAAATGAAATTGTTGTTTTAATATTATTAAGTCTCGTAAAAGCGAGAACAGTAATGAACATTAAATGGTTACATAATGTCTAACAATTTTGAATAAATCTCATAGTTGTATGTGTAATAATTACTTTTTATGTGACTGCTTATGCTGCTGTTAGAAAGGTGATTTGCTAAATTCATTGTTATTACTCCTGCTTGTTTGAAACAGTCGATTATCATCTTCGCCGTATATGATATTATGGTACTAGAAACACTCACTTCTTACATAGACTTCAGTTTGTGTACAATTATCCCATTACTCGTATTTGGTTTATAGCAGGTCGAATTGCTGCCATAAAAGTGAAACAAAGTTTACTGATCCAAAAAAAAAAAAATCCTTACAAAACTTTTAACTTTTTGTTTATAATTTAAGACCTGTTAATGCTTGAGTGCGTATGTTGATATATGCTGATGTGAGCATTTATTTTTATATTTATCCTGAATAAACAAATAAATAGACTCAAACTTATTATTTTTTTTATAGGAATTTCTCCTCTACTTAAGGGAATTATAAACGTTGGTGAGTTAGTATAATGTTATAAAAAGGAGTTTCAGAAAACTGCTAGATACTTTTAAAAGTAAAAATTATATACGTATTTATTTACAGTTTTGCTAGGATTAAAAGTTTAAGCAAATTGGCATAAAGTGAGTCTAAGAAAGAATATAGTTTCAAATTAACTTTCAACAAGACCATAGACTGCAACTTACATAATTGATTTGTAAAAAAGAAAAGAATTAGACTTAAACAACTTTCAAAGTGTATGACATTGACACTTTGATTGCTTTTGTCTGCTGATTCTTTTAATTGCTAAACTGGCAGACACAAAGTTTTTGCACAGTGTGTGCAGCTAAACCAAATAGTGACAAAATTCAATTGTGGGGTTCTAGTTAATAAGGATTACCTATACAGTAGGGGGGTTTATCATGGACAAACACAACTAATATCAGAAAAACTAATTAAATAATTATGCAAATAATATCACTAACTAAATGAGAACTGCAAACAATACAATCAGAAGATGTAACCGCAAACTTTTGCACATGGATATCAGTTTTTTACATATCTATATATATATCATTATATAAATTCAAAATCAAAATCATCTTGTTGATTGATTATGATGTAGTTATATAAATTCCATCTACCCACAATATTTATATCCGAGTATGCTCAAAAATATCAAATTTATTAACGAAATTCAAAAGACTACTGAGAACTAAATGCACTAAGACTTGCAGTTTGTTCTGCTTCTTCTGTAAAATATCCTAAAGGTAAGTTATGCCTTTTTTGAATTTATATGATGGTATGTACACATGTATGTGGTTGTTTTAAGCCTGGTGTTGGATTTTGTACCAACTATGAACAAAAATGTACTTTTTACACTATGACGGTACCAATTTTTAATATTTATTAATAAAACCAGTAACGTAAAAAATGAGTATAAAAATTCAGAAGTTTACAATAAAAAAAAAAAGAAACTTAATACAAATGTATGTAAAAATTCGGTATACAATAAAAAATAACCAAAAAATTTAAATATAACATTCATAAAGGTACATTCCTAGATTCGACTATTATATTCGAGATTATAATAAAACACACACAAAAAATTAAAGAGAACATAGGCAAAATTAATGTTACCATATAGTGAAACATTGACATTTTTTAATTGTACAAAGTAACCCGCGGTAGTACCACGGTACCAACAAGGTCAAAAATGTACCATAAAAAGTACAAGTGTACCATGATTTCCATCCGTGGACTACATCAATTAACACTGAAATTTAAAAAATCAAAATTAAAGGGTATTCTATCAGCTAATGTAATTTTGAAAATTTGCTGCACTTGAAAACTGTAAGAGAAAAACTGTGCAAGTTTTCAAACGCGCTAAAACTAAAAATCCAAAAATAAAAAAACTACAAAATGAAAAAACCGCCAAAAATAAAATAAGTCGTTAAAATGCAAAAAATTAGCAAAAGTAAATATATATATATACATGTTGGTTCCTTTCGCTCCTTATAAGGAGCATTGGGCCTCAAAAAAATAAAAGGTCAATAGAAAAACTAAATAAATCTCCAAACACATGAAAAAATCGCAAAAAACACAAATCTAAAAAAATAGCTAAAAAACAAACATATTTTATATTTTTTGGCGGTCGCTTGAGTTTTGGAATAATTTTGTTTTTTAACTAAATCAAATAGGTGCCAGGTAGCACCGATACCCCATTTGATTGAACCTCCTTCAGATATCGATACTATTTTTTCAGTGCATTTTTGACGCAATTTTCAAGGCGGATTTTGGGTAGCATACGTGATATAAATACACCGTGATCATAATTTTCTGGAATATCATATAATAGATATTCTAAGGTAATTTTCTGACTATTTTTTGGAGGACGCAAGCATTCATTCATATCCATCTACTAGTATTTATACTTGGTACAGAATTCTGACTACAATATCTTTGGGCAGTTCTGCTTTTGCGTAGTGTATTTTGCCGGGTTAAGCAGGATTCCTTCAAAAAAACATATCGACACATGAACATTTTATTTGTATTGCAAATAATAACAAAAATTAAAAATTGAGACATTTTTAGATTTTAATTGAACTATAGTGAATTTTTAATCAGAAATAATTTTTAGTCAGGCTTAAGTTCAGTGATTTCAATTCTTTTATTGAATAAAATATTTTTTATTAATTAATGTGATTTTCTAAAGAAGAAAAATTAAATTAGACTTTTAAGCTGGGGGAAATACCGATATTTTTCTGTGCAGCAACGCATTTCATCAGCACCCTAGTCTATCTACTTGGGTAGAGATTGTTATTAACATCACCTATTTAACGTAAATTCTAATGAAACGGAATTTGAGTAATGATTGTTGTGTACAATTATTGATTTACGTTTGGTAAATACATATCGTCGTTCGTAAGTTATTGTGTTCTATATGACAAAAATGTTTTTTTTTTTTGGGAAATCGCTGTTAAAGTTTATTGCTTAATAACGAAAACGTTAACCGAAAAAGTTGCCGCAACCTTTTTACCAAGAAAACTTCTAGAGTTTCTGGGTTTTTCTGTAAAAAAAAATTTTCGTCCTTGGAAAAGATTTTAAGAGTAAGACGCATTTAAAAAAAATCGCTTTGTTCTAGATGCACTTATTTACGAAACTCTCATTGTTTTATAGCATATAGAACAAAATGTAAAAAAGTGTTGTGTTTTAAATACTTTAAGTATATGCTCGTTATTTCACTGCAGGAAATGGAACTAACACAAGACTAGTCAAGTGATCGGTCCCCAAGTGATAGGGACCAGTCCGAGCTCTACCACTTCCCTTGATGCGGACCAGTCACTTTTACATGGGGATGGCCTAGGATGACGTTAATTGATACTTTGTATGCACCTTGTGATTTGTCACTGAAGTATATCATGGGGACATAATCGGTGTGGAATAACATAAATTATTTAAAAATATCATTCCGACACAGCGTTACCATATGTGAAGATTTATCTGATTTTCGAAATTTTTCGGGATGTTAACAATGCTAAAAGATTTTTATGAATACATTTGGTACTTTTAGTATATTATTTAAGGTAATTTTGACTAAAGTACTGACATATTTTCTTCTTTTGTTCATCAAATATATGAATTATATGCATACATGTATTAATTTTATACATGTTCTATTCAGAAAATATTATGTGTTATTTATTTACCTTCACGTTTGTTAGTTCATATGAAACAAAATGATTTTTTCTTGATTTCTAATTCAGTAAAATTAATGGATATTAATATATTTTTCATAAATAAAAAAAAGGATTTTTATGTTCGACTTGAAGGTTTTTGAGAAAATAAATATGGCACCGCTGTTCCGACACGTAACTGTAACAATGGAAATTTTTAACTTTCTTTTTATTGTTACAAATGCAATTATAATTTATTTTTAAGCAGATATTTTTTGGGACTCGAACTGCCAACCTCCGGCATGACAGGCATGCGCACAGCCCACTCGACCAAAGAGGCACTCATTTTTCAAAAGTATAAACACCACTTAAGCTCAGGTTAATATCTAAGGATAGTTACGGGACTGGTTCCCGAGTGGCTTGGCGGTACCACTGGAGGGAACAACGAACATTATGCTTTTTACTATAATACTAGACCAAATCCCAATTAAATTGACAAAAGATCATGACTATACATCAACACAATGGTGAATATATAACCATTTACAGGATATGTCCTTTTTTCACAATACACTAATCCTTACTTTTGGTAACACTCCCATTTTCTCAAGTCATAGGATAAATACGTTTGGATCAATTGTCACAAAATTTTTTGCAAGGTATTATCATTTCAAGCACCTTTGCGATCCATCCGCAAGTGTTTTGAATGAATTACGAAAGGACAAGCATGTTGAGCATGAGCCAGTATATCACGTCAATATTTGGAGGAACGATTAACGATCAGTAAAATGTTTCGTTTTTTCAACAGAAACTTTCGGCAAAATCGAGAAACTGCTAACAAAAAAAAAAAAAAAAAAAAAATTAAGAAATCACAACTATCCTATTTAGCACCAAAACAAGATTAGTTACTTAGTAACAATAACATTTCATTGATATAATCAATAAGAAAACACCCGGACCTAATTAAAAATTAACGGCGCGTTTGCAAACTGATTGTTTGTCATTGTTTTTTGTTTTCTTTTTTTGTTTTGTTCCATTTTCCAAGTGCAATGTGAAGTCACAACAAATAAATAAAACAAAAACAAATAATGCAAAGAGATCCAAATTATTACAAACTTTATTTAGTCTTTCATATAGAACAAAATAAAAAATAATTTTTTTTTATTTAGTATTTTTGGTGCGTTTTTGTTCTATATGCACGAGTTTTTGCATATAAATAGAACACAATAGGTTACGACGCTTGTCACTAAAGAGTTGTATAGCACAAAGTCAATGTCTCATATTTCGAAAACTATAAATGATTGGAAAAAACTGATTACACAGATCGACAGATCTCTAAAAGTTTTCCTAAAAATCAATCTTATCTCAATTTTTTATGTTTTGCGGTATAGAATACAATAACTTGCGAACGACGATATGTAAGTATCACTATTTATTTTCCCTGTTTTTCCGTTTTTTCATTTTTCTATAATATAATACTATAATACTTATATGTATGTACCGACGGTACATCGAATAAGTAAAAATAATTAATGTGATGATCGTAAAAAATAAGCAAGAATAGTTAAACATACGTACGTAGAGTAATATAATAGAGCTGGCAAACTATCGATAGTACTATCGATAGTATCGATGGTTTTGTTTTTATTAGACTATCGATAGTTTTTTGTCGATAGCGATACTATCGTTGAAAAAATTTATTACCAAATTGTCAACAAACTCGATAAAATTTAACATATTAGTTGACTTCTATTGAAAATACATAAGTACATATCGCTCTATTAATATAATAACGTCATAGCTCAAAAAATTAATTTATTCAGTTAATAATACAGAATGCCCCGGCAATTCATATTTCATCTTGTGCAAAATAATTCACGCAATGGCGTGCAAGCTTACCTCTTGATAGAAGAAAGCTTTATTAATAATAGTTATACCAAACGGACGACACAATCGTCCGTATTCTAGAATCAAAATGTAAATAATTTTATTAAGATTCAAAGAAAATGTATCTAAACGTCATAAAAAATTCATTAAAACACAGCTACACACATACTTACATACATATGCAACCATAATTAAATAATACTTACATGAAATAAAAAAAAAAACATAAAATATCGAGGTTCGCTCTCACTCACATTCACGATTCGCGCTCGAATATTGATTGAAATATACAACATTTTGTGAGCGAACCAATTTGTTCCATTCTGAATCTTACTGAATTTTTTGAGAATAAATTATAGCTAATTTATCTGAATTTGCTATTAAAACAAAATTATTACATACATACGAGTATGTACATATCGTCACCTTAAATGCAAACGTATGTAACTACACTTTTATATATTTTACAGGAGAAACAAAAAAACGATACAAAATCAGTAATAATAAAGTATTCTTGAAAATTTTCTTCGAAATTTACTTGTAGTATGGATGCTTATATCTTTTTAAACATTTATTTCCTTTTTAAGTATATTTAAGCTTTTATGCTTAGATGCAATCGTAATTACGTCCGTTTGAATTTCTTTAATAAAATCGTCATTTTTCATCGCAGAGCTCTAAATATTTGCGTGAGCATGTAGTTTGATAAAATGAACTATAATCAATCAAAAACTCGATTTCGAATTTTTGTGTAGTTACGTCTATTTGCATTTAAGGTGACGATATGTAGGTATGTTTTTGTAAACAAAAAAAAAGATATGTGTTTAAAATTTAAAAATTAGAATAAAATTAAAAATAAAATTTATTATTTGAGGCCTTATTCGAAAAAAATAATTTAAGTTTAAAAAAAATTTAACAGACAAATTTTCATACAAAATTTGTTGTGTAAACCAATTCTAAACTAAAATTACTTTTTTTGAATAAGGCAGTTATAATTTTTACCTAATTTTTTTTTAACCATATCCATATATCAACAGTCAAAAAGACTGTTTGTGTTGCCGTGTGAACATAGTGTAAAATAATTCGATACTATCGATAGTATCAATAGTTTTCCAACAAACTATCGAAAATATCGAATGGTGTGACTATCGATAGCTTGCCAGCTCTATAATATAACTTCGTGCTAACCTAAATAGAAAAATGAAAATATGGAAAAACAGGGGAAATAAATAGTGATACTTACATATGTATATATTTACCAAGGGTAAATCAATAATTGTACACAAAAATCATTTCTCACATTCCGTTTCATTAGAATTTACGTTAAATAGCTGATGTTAATAACAATCTCTACCCAAGTAGATAGACTAGGGTGCTGATGAAGTGCGTTGCTGCACAGAAAAATATCGGTATTTCCCCCAGCTTAAAAGTCTAATTTAATTTTTCTTCTCTTCTTTAGAAACTCACATTAATTAATAAAAAATATTTCATTCAATAAAAGAATTGAAATCACTGAACTTAATTAAGCCTGACTAAAAATTATTTCTGATTAAAAATTAAAAATTTTAAAAACCCCCGAATATATCTAGAAAAGATGTGATATCTCCTAAACGGCTTAACCGTTTTTCTTAAAACATAGCTAGGAATCGGTCCAGCCGTTTGATCTGTACGTGGACGCGGACAGACACACAGATACACAGACACACACTACAAACTTATAACACTCTTTTTTTAGTAGGGAGTTAAAAAGGAAAACAACAGCAATTTGGTAAATGTAAATGTACATATTTTTCCTTCATTGCAACATAGACATAACTCAAAAAGGCTAGTTTTACAGGAAATAAGCCTAAAGTTCTCAATCTACATACAACTGAATTAATATATAAAAATATTTAATTTTCTTAAGACGTGAGTGTAATAGCCTTTTTACACAAGATTAAATATGATAACTGCAAAAATTAATTTATTGAGATATCACTGCATTGCAATAGAGGAGCAATATAGGTAGAAAGGCCCTAACTCACTAGTTGTTTTGACAACGCGGTTTTTGTATATTTGGATAGAAGATCTCAAACATATATTGATTTAGAACCTTTTTATATTAAAGTAACGATATGTATGTATGTGTATACATAAATATAAATATGTACATGACCAACTTGTTTGTTTGTTCTTTATTGCTAAAACGAAAACTTTCAAAGCCAATTTCAGTGACATGAATTTTCTAAACAGCAAAATAATAAAAACCCACAAAGAACACTGAAATCCGCTTCTATGAATTATTACTCCAAGCTGAGCATGATGGATTACCGGACGACGTGAATAACGAAAAATATGAAAGGTACCATTAACTAAAGATACTCTCACAGATTTGTTTATACCTGTTTGCGTGTATAGAGATGTATGTATGTATTTATGTGCATGTTTAATTTACATTTACTTCAAAGCAACAAGAAAAATGTTTGGGCAAAGTGAAAGTTTTTGCTATTTTAGCATTCCTGAGTCTATTAGTTCGTTGTACTTTCCTCTTTCTAATCATGTGAATTTGAGTTAGTGTCCTTTTGAAAAGTTAAACCAAATGCTGTATGTATGTATGTGTGTGCTCGGTGTATTTGAAGAAAAAAAAATGGTTTATCGCCTTTGGGCAGGAGGACATTAAATTTATGGTGGCGCATGCGGTCGTACGATATATGCTAACATTTTTTTTATGTAATAAAAACTTTTGACAAAAGGATTATAAAGTTAAATATATGCAGCAGGCTTAAAAAGTTTTTGCTTTTCCCTGCAAGGAAATACAAAAAGCAATATCTAGATGTTGTAGCAAGAAGCTACAAGCTGCTAAATTTAGTAAGTTGAGGTAAAAGACCAAAGAAGAAAGAAACAGATTTGTATTAAAATTTGAACACTAAAGCAACAACAACAACAACAGCAAAACCAATCACCATGAAATAACATAGTTTAAGCGCTAAAGAGAAATAAATAAATTGAAATAAAGAAACATCTATAGCTGTAATTCGTTTGAGTGTAAATTCGAAAAACACAAAAATTTTATGAAATATAGAATTGATTTGCTGCTCAGAAATAAAAATTAAATAAAAATCTACTGCAAAAATTGCACAATTATGTATGTATAAAGACGCAATGTTTTCCAGTACCAGTAACAAGTGAAAACGCTTATCAACTGTCATTCAATCTAACTTTACTTACAACGTTCGCTGAAAGATAGACAGGTAATCAGTCAGACTGTCTGTACAAAATAAAAAAATTCTGTCACAAGAACACTTAGTTATAGAAGTATGTGTACATATATCCTTTTTTGTTTTATTCCTTATGATGTTAAATGTCGCGTGTCATATGTATGTATGAACTTTCACGACAGTTCATAAAATAATTACAAACAACAAGAAGAAGAAGCAGCAACAGAAGACAAAAAGTTGCATAAAATTGCCAGACAAAATGTATGCGATTTGCAACGTTTACGAACGAACACTCATGCACCATTCGAATTGGGTTAAATTTATTGGACAAGTATGTTAAATAACAAGTTTATGCTGCCACTGGTTTTAAGATTGAAAGTTTGTTAGTATTGTTGTCTATTAAAAGAAAATATAAAAAAAGAGTAAGTATATTTTTTGGGTCCTCCTAATATTTATGAATTCTAATGCAAGTCCATTTGAAAGATGTGCAATGTAAATAAAATAATTATTACTCATATACAAGGTGACCGATGATATTTTTCAAAAGTGACACCAAATAGGGGATTTATAAAAAAAGGGGCAACATTACAAAAACAAGTCAAATACACTAAACTTTTTATTTTTAATGTATTATTATATAATACTATCAAAAAAAGTTGGAAAAAGTGACAAAGCAGTCAAAATAGTGGCAATTCGCCACTTTAGTCGGTCAAACGGTCACGCTGCTCATATATAAAAAGCATGCGTTGCACAAAGATGAAAGCTGAAAAAGTCTTGCACATCTATGATGGACCAATTTTCCAGTTTAGATCCAAATTTATCGCATAACAGAGCCCACAACTGATCGAAAAAGAAAAATTACACATATACATACGTTTATGGTTATCGGTAGGGGTTGCTCTTGACAGTTCCGTCGCTATGTGGTTGATACTCGGGGGGTGGATCGCGCATTGAGCTGCAAAGGTCTTGCAACAATGTCGATGCGGCGATTGTAGCTCGTATAAGATTCTATAATATTTAGAGCTTGCACCACTCAGATGAAAGGCCAAGCACTCCTTCATTCGAAAATGCATCGAAAAAATCTAAGATACCTTTACAATGTTGAAACACCAGGCACAACTAACCTTTAAATTAGGAAGCTGACACAATCTAGCTTCCACTCGTAGGGACTTTTTAATGTGGGGTTATACGCAGAAAAAAATTATTCTCCAAAAATTTTCTAATAAATAATTTTTCTTTTAAATAGAATTTAGTTTCAGTATATATTTTTTATTGTTCCAGTAAAATAATTAATCCAATTTTATTTTCTGCAAAAAAATAAAAAAATTAATAGAGCAGAACCAGGCCACGACATTTGTCGGCTACTTGTCAACATTTACATGTATACAACACTGCGAGTATCAATCAAAATAAACAATAACAACATCACAACATCGTACCTATCGAAACAAAAATCAAACAAGATTAACACCAACCAGATAATGCCCAAAGAATTCTTTCAAGTACTCTTTGAGTATTAGCCGTTAAACAGCTACGAGTGCGTACCACTAAAAATAAAAGAACATACTTGTATGCAACCACACGCATTAATATCAAACTGAATACGTATAACTATAAACATGCAACAACTATGTTTACATAAATTTTTTAAATTACGCTGCACACACGACAACAACGAAAATTATAGACTGTACTACCTACAATCATACGAATGAATATAAAAATACTATGAATATTAAGTGGCTACACATGCGTAGGGCTATTTTACTTAAACACATACATAAGGCATGTTTTTAAACAGCCAAAACTCAGTTTCTACTTCATTTTATATACACAAATGTATGTTTACGGTGGCAAATGATGAATAAATATCACGATATATTTTTTTTATCCGATTAAATACCCATAGTCTGATTAAATGTCCATAGTCTGAGTATAATCATGCTCTGGCTATAAATATGAGATAGAGTCAATGCGTTTAATACTCACATGTCTTCTTATTTTTAGTTTCAGCGAATTCTATTTTTTCGCTTAAACAAAGCTGATATGCTCTTGTATGTTGGAATGGGCTATACATAGTCAAAGTTGCTTGAGAGAAGATATCTGATATCTTAATTTGAGACTATTTACTTTTGTAAGTTCTTTAGAGTACTCATTGGCATTTTCTGCAACACACTTAAATAACAAATTCTCTCAGCCAAACTTTGGTATAGAGTGAAAATTCTAATTCATACAATTAATATAAGATAACACTTGTAACAAGTTTGCTCAGACAAGATTTCGGTTCAAAACATACGTCTCTTTAATTTCAGTAAAAAAATTGTTGGAATGAAACAATTTGTTGATTGAAAAAAAATCTGAGTTTTTTTAAGCAAATTTTTAAAAATTTTTGCATTTGAACCTAAAAATTTCATGGGAGGACACAGATTCAGAGAATTTTGTTTTTGAAATCGAAAATTTATTTTTTTTTTGGTACCAAATTCATACTCAAGCTTTGAAATGCACATATTTTTTTATTTTTTTTGTGTAGTGCATACGCACATATCTCAATTTGATCAAATACTCGAATAATGGGCCTAATTACGAGTGTCGTATAACGACTACAACTACGACGATTTTGTACTAGATCAAAGAAAAACTGTTGCAATGTTCTTTAGTCTAGTACAAAACCGTCGTAGTCGAAGTCGTAATACGACACTCGTAATAAGGGCCAATGTTACTTATTACGAAAAACACTATAATACATAATCGCAAAAAAAGAGTATTACGATTACCATTAGTAAAATCAGTCTTAGGAAAAAAAATGATACCGCATTTTGCTTTAAGCAACAAAAAGAAAAATAGCAAAACAATACTTCAAATAAATATTATTTCTATTGTAAAAAAAGAACTATCAAAATGAATAAGAAAAAGATAACAAGGATACCGATAATTATCCTTTATGTCATGTTGGATTTTGTACACTCAACCACAAATACCATCAGCATTATATTGTAAACTTTACCAAAGCCTTTTCATTCTTCGCAAATTATGCTGCACTGGTAGTAGTTGTCAGTTGTTGTACAACAACAAGTATCACTGTCTCCTTTTGACAGAACACAGTTGACTCTCTGTTAAGAGTTGTGTGAGTGTGTGTGTGTGTGTGTGTGTGTAAACTTATCACTGCCACCGCAAATCTTTTACAAAATAAATTCTGTCACATAATTTAACACCCATTTTATGGAAAGGTGCTGATTTTGTATTAAAAAACGAAAAAAAAATAAAATAATAATAATATTAAAACTAAAAATTGCAATGACGATGATGACGGCACACGGATGCACACGAAGTTTCCTTAGAGAATTTCTCCATGAGCAAACAGTGCGAACGAATATTGGAGTGATGAATAAATTTATATTTGATATTGTATAAAAATATTCGTATACTCGTATTTAAATAAGTATAGACGAGTATGTATGTACATATGTATGTGTGCATGTTCAGTAGAATGTTTAACCACTTTCAAAGTGATACTGATAGCAATGTTACAACTCTTGTTGGCTGGTTGCGATAGAGCTGGAAAATGTGCTCTGCATTTAAATTTATGCGTTGGCTTGCTTTGTGAGGATTCAGTGGTATTTCCTTTGCTGAATAACATGAAAATGTCATTCAAATAAAAACCTTTATTCTCTATTTATGTGTGTTAACATCAGCTCTATTTTTTCTCTAATAATTTATTTCTTCTTAAAAGCAATAATAGCATAAGTCGACTTAAGACAATATCGAGTTATATGTACCACAAAATTTTACAAACCCAGCTTTAGATTTATGTGAAATTCCCCATATATGTATCTCTAACGAAGTTTACTCTATACAGATATAAAGAAAAGAAAATATGGAAATAAGTCTTACTAGAAGTCCAAAATATACTAAAAATTTAATTTTCATAAAATTTCGGGTGCATTCAAGGCGTTTTCACAATTTCAAAATTTCGGGTGCATTCAAGGCGTTTTCACATAAGGTGATCTTAATTCACCAGCTGACATAACTTCTCTGTTATCAAATCAAACGAAACGTTAGGAAATATTTTGACAACAGGAAATTTAACGTTAACAAATATACAAGGCGAATACGCAGAGTTGCAAATCGAGACCACCTTGTATCAAGTCGCCTTGGGTGCATTCGTTAATGCAGTAATTTTTAATTTACGGCATAATGATTTTAATTCGCACAACTTAATTTTATTTTAAAACATCACTCGTGTTAAAAATGGGTTTTCTCGAAACTATGTTTTTCGACTTAAGCTGTTTTCGCTTGAGACTACAGATATATACATACATACGTACATATGCACACACTTTTTTTCTTGGTTGAATAAATTCTTATTTTCTACCACTTGGTATTTGCAACAAAAGGATTTTCAAACGATGTGATAGACAGTATTTTAAAAGGGGTTAATTTTCTAGAGTTTTCTTAATGCATTTCTTTTGCCACAATTCTCAATGTTTCAATGCAGTTTGAGGCTAAATATAATTTAATCTGGAAATTCGATTTATTCATTTTAAAATTGACAGTATATGAATTATTTTGCATTTATTCCTTTGAAATAAGAAAGATTTTAATACATTTGATTTAAGAACGGGAAGTATTTGATATATTATGTGCGTATGTTTATAAATACATATGTATATGTATATGTAATTGCTAATTTCCCAGTGAGCAAAGTTTCTTTTTAAAAAGAACAAATAAGTCTCGTTGCATAAAAAGACGGTAGTTCGGGAAGAGATTGGGAAGTTACAGTTTAAATACATTTTAATAAATTATAGTATATAATGTAAATATGTATAACTTTGATAAAGTGATTTAGACAATTAGCTAATTATTAATTAGCTTTGAACATGTAACAATACACCAATACGCTGCAGCAATTTAAGATCAATAAATTATTTTTTGGGGTGATTCGATTTTGATAAAAATATTAAATTAATGTACAAATTTATTACTACAAATTGTTGACAAAACCGTACTTAAATGTACATAAATATTTGCCAACCATAGAGACGAAAGCCCTAGATGCTAGTACTCTTTTCTTTTTGTTATTATTTTTTATAATTAAATTATAATTATTAACGGTCGTATTCAAAAAAGCTTAACAAAGCTTTGAAAAGCCATGTTAAGTAAAGTTATATTCAAAAAAAATTAGTATATCAAAATTCTAAAGTAGGCACCTACGTTTGTTAAGGCTACTTTAAGTTGATATTTCCAAAATGTGTATTTTGTACCTCAAATATTTTTTTTTAATATTTATGTTACATCTGAGGTGCTAGCTCTTATTTTAAATTTATTTTTTTTGTCATGTGATGGAAAACATCACTAAATTATCCAACTGATTCGAAATACATAGCAAAATCCATAAAAAAAAAATACAATTATACAAAAATGTTTTAGTGATGTACAGTCAAACAAAACAAATCGAAAAAGTTGGATATTCAAATACTCATTTCGTTCGAATAAAATAATTGACATAATTTTTCTATGTTCATCATATTTTTTTACTTTTGCTTCATAAAAATGTTTATCTTTTTTGCTTCCATGTCAGAAGCTTATATTTTATAAATTAGGTTGCTTAACTTCAAGATAATAAAAATGTATTTAATAAAATAAAAAAATTTTTGAATACTCGAATGAAATTGTATTCGATGTTGTACATCATAAGCTGTGAAATGGTTGTTGAACATGGTGGTGTTACCAGAATTTATTATTAAATCACAAACTAATTAAAGTTGTCTTTTGAATACAATTTCTTAACAAAGCAATGTTAGCCTTAAAGCGCTTGGTAACTACTACGAACTTTAAAGCTCAAGTAAAATATTTTTTTTGAATAAGGGAGTAATACTTTAAATAAATAAATAAAATAAATAATGTCTCACGTCTCTTATTTGTCAATGGAAAAAGTTTCATGCAACTTATTTCATGGTGTAAACTCAGCATTATTCATTTATGTTTTAAGTTGATGAAAAACATTTTTTTACGAAATGAAACCACTTCAGTTTGAATGAATTTTTAATTATTACATACACACATACATATGTGTATGTTTATTTATGAAAAAATTACACAGAAGGAAATGCTTGCTTGTTTAATATAATTCATACACACATACATTCCTAACTTATCTAGAGGAAACTGCCTTAGAAGAACCTAAAACGTTTTCATTCAAGAATATTTTAAATTAAAAAAAAAAACTGCAGCTTTTTGCTAAAGTGTGTATTAAAAGCGGTTTATATTCTTTATATTATATGTACAATACTTTTATTTATATTTCGTAGTTATACATATATAAATACAAGTGTGTATGTGCGGTAGTTAAGAGTGTTATATATATGTTATTCTATATGTATTTTTTCATTTCGCTTGCAATCATAAACGGAAATTAAATGTATGTATGTATGTCCTGCACAGAGAGAATCCAACAAACGGTGAAATCTCTGCTGCATGGTACCTTCACGTTCATATTATATATAACATATACTCACACTACTCCTACTAACACCCAAATAGACAAACGGACAGACACAGGAACCTTGCCGATACAAAAGTAAATATACTCGTATGTAGTTATAACGTACAATTCTGCTATAATATTTAATACACATGAACATAAAATTTCATTTCCATAACTGCATACAGATCCTCAATATTATTTATTTCCACTTCAGTGATATAGACGAATTAAAAAATAAAAAAAAAATGAGAGAAAGAATAAAACATGGCGAAAAGAAGTAAAACGAAATTACAAATAAAAAAGAAAATTTCAATGAAAGTAATGGGAATTTAATCCATCAATTGCACTTGTACAGAGTTATTTTAACGATTGCTTCTGACACAAATGTTTCTTAAATATTGCTATTGCTCTTGCACCCTACATCAACTCTAGCACAGGTCGTATAAGGGTAAAGTGGGAGTTGCGGCGGCACTCATACTTCTTATCTTCCCAAATATTATTTTGCTAAATTATTAAAATTAACTGTTTAAAATCTCTCTCTAAGGTAAAATACTTAAATACTTGTCAAAAGCTTTATTTCCAGTTCAACAGCAACCTTTTCATTTAATATTCGCATTAACAACAAATAATTAAAATTTTTGATAATTCATATTAATTTTGCTTTGAAGAATATTCAGTGGAAGTGGCAAGAAGAAACACATCTTTGATATTCATATTTCAATTATTGAATCATTGCAAGCGTTCAGAATTTTACATGGTTTGGTTTAGGCAACTCCCAGCGTGCCGCTGTCTTAAAAACCGTCAGTTAAAAAATTAAATCTTCTATTTTTTTTTTCATATATGAATACATAGGAAGAAGTAAGTCCCCGTGTAAATAGATTTAAATAGATATTGAAAGAGAATTAATAATTTTAAGTCGCATACAATACAATACAATTGTTTTTTACAATTTATTTGGATTGAGTTTTTATGAATGTGTTGATTCAATTGTGCCTGTAGGTGTAAAAATTTGTGGAAGAGCGTGGCAACTTATTGGTTTCCGTTTCCGTACTTAAGAGTTTCCAGTTAAAACTGATTGCTTTCGGAGGAATAGCTGTTGCACTTGTGAGTTTATCTTGCATTTTAATGCTTTTTAATGTAATCATTGAAATAAATTCTGAATTGTGATGATAATTTTGCATTGTGTGCAGTTTTCCATTGATGCCGATGATTATTCGAAAGCATTGTAAAGCAAACTGCAGCGTTGAATTAATGGCAATTTCGTAACTATGAAACAAGCACATCATGTAAATATAAAGTAGTGGTGGCAGTTGCATTCAGATGGGCAATAATTTTCATTGATTGCATTTGTTTGTGCAAAATATGCAAGATTTTTCTTTTTTTTTTTGTGTTTGTTAATTTTATAAATTTTAAAAGCATATTTGTGTATGTCTACTTTTTTATGTTTTTGTATGAGTTCGAACGTTGTTGTTAATATTTATTGATTGTGGGCATCGGAAGTGTTGTGGCGGAATTAACACAAATAAATACCAACAGGCAAAGTCAGACAGAAAAGTAAGCGCAGAGTTGTTATTATTGACCTCATGTCTGTTTCTGCAGATGTAGACAGAGTCTGATAATCGAGTAAGAGTTAAGGTTGACACCAGAACTTTTTCGTTGTAAATTTAAGCAGAATTTATGGAAAAATGTGGAAGCATGTGGCTTGAGTTTTTCTGCGCTTTTTTAAATCAACCAGAAGTCCAATAAACATTCATAAATCACAGCATAAAGCTTCATTAGCATGTAATCACCATCTTACACCTCCACATTCACAGCTGCAACTGAATTTCATGTGCTTCAGCAGGGCAGTCCAATATTTGAATAGAAGAAAAATAAATAACACGGGACTTTCAATGGTGTTCATCTATACAACACTTACCATATGATATTTTATCAATATTTCTCTTGTTTTAAAAATGGTCAGAGCTAAAGGGTACAAAAAGATATGACGCGATAAGAAAGTACTGAGAGATTTACACGTTATTTTGAATGCCCTTCGCTGCATACACATAAACCTTAAATCACAGTCGTAACATGGCTACTTAACAAACAATAAACAAAGTGTCGTTGACATTTTTTGCAATCAGCAACAATACTTGTTAGGCTTTATAACTACAACAATTTTTTTAAATAAATGGAAAGCTTACGCGGTAAATGAGCAGTGAATTCTATCAAAATTGGTTCCAATAACACTGAATGTTTTCCAAAACATAATTTTTTTACTTACTTGGTTCCGAGACTTATGCAAGCTTAAGGCCTTGATACACTATCCTACACAATCTCACAATTTATTTAAAAATCCAACCATGGTATGGTGAAGTCTAGGAAAATGTTCAAAAGAAAATAACAATTCATCAGGTCAGGGTTGTATGTATATGTTAGTAAATCGTGCGATTGTGTAGGATGGTGAATGATGGCCGCGGAAAAGACAAATTTTTTAAATCACACGAGTAGCAAACAATATCGTAGGCTTAGAGTGTAAACCTATTAACTCAAGCAAATTTTACAGAACAGACAAAATGCTTTTAACATTATACTCGTACACAGCTTAAGAAATTAGATTAATACGATAAGTTCTTTCTATATTAAGAGTTCCAAAAATTTAAATAAATATATTATCCGTCTCTTTCCCTTTTGAACGGCATTAAAATGGCATATGTCAAATATAACCTAACAAGCAATCCACATTCACCAGGTTGTAACGAAGACACAGCTGAGCTATTTTTTAAAGTTTAAAGTTGGACGAAAATTTCAAAAATTTATTTACAAAAAAGAAATTTAAAAAAATTTGTTAAGAAAATTACAACATGAAAAATATTTTATTTACAAAAAAAAAAAAAATATATATTTATGAGCAAATTTAAGAATATGTAAAAGAAATTAAAAAGTATTTAAAAAACTGTGAATAGTTCTAAAGTTTAGATCTTCCTAAACGTTGCAAATTTTGTTAGTTGTAGCCGTCAGGGCGAAATTCCCAGCAAAAAATTAGACATTGCTATATAATGACTTAGGGTCTTATGCAAAAAAAACTTAATAAAGCTTTGCCAAGCAATGTTAGATAAAGTTGTATTCTAAAAAAATTATTGTATAAAAATTCTAAAGTAGGCACCCATGTTTGTTAAGACTACTTTAAGTTGATATTTCCAAAATGTGTATTTTGTACCTCAAATATTTTTACTATATAGCACATACTGATTCATGTTACATCTGAAAATGAAGCTAGAAGTGCCTGCTCTTATCTTAAATTTATTATTTCTGTCATGTAATGGGAAACATCACCAAATTATCCAACTGCTTCGAAATACATAGCAAAATCAATAAAAAAATATTAAAATAAATACAATTATACAAAAATGTTTTAGTGATGTACATACAATCAAAACAAATCGAAAAAAGCTGGATATTCAAATACTCGTTTCATTCGAATAAAACAAATTGTGATAATTTTTCAAATTTTTTTACTTTTACTTCATGGTTGTGTTTATCTGTTTTCCTATTAAGTCAGAAGCTCATATTTTTTAAATTAGGTTGCTTTACTTCAAGATAGTAAAAATTTATTTAATAAAATAAAAAAAATATTTGAATACCCGAATGAAATTGTATTCAATTTTGTACATCATAAGCTGTGAAGTGGTTGTTGAACACGGTGGTGTTACCAGTATTTATTATTAAATCACAAAATATTTAAAGTTGTCTTTTGCATATGATTTTTTAATAAAGCTATGTTAGCCTTAAAGTGCTTATCAACTACTATGAACTTTAAAGCTAAAGTAAAATATTTTTTTGCATAAGGGATCTTCCTAAACGTTGCAAATTTTGTTAGTTGTAGCCGTCAGGGCGAAATTCCCAGCAAAAAATTAGACATTGCTATATAATGACTTAGGGTCTTATGCAAAAAAAACTTAATAAAGCTTTGCCAAGCAATGTTAGATAAAGTTGTATTCTAAAAAAATTATTGTATACAAATTCTAAAGTAGGCACCCATGTTTGTTAAGACTACTTTAAGTTGATATTTCCAAAATGTGTATTTTGTACCTCAAATATTTTTACTAATATAGCACATACTGATTCATGTTACATCTGAAAATGAAGCTAAGATTGCCTGCTCTTATCTTAAATTTATTATTTCTGTCATGTAATGGGAAACATCACCAAATTATACAACTGCTTCGAAATACATAGCAAAATCAATAAAAAAATATTAAAATAAATACAATTATACAAAAATGTTTTAGTGATGTACATACAATCAAAACAAATCGAAAAAAGCTGGATATTCAAATACTCGTTTCATTCGAATAAAACACATTGTGATAATTTTTCACATTTTTTTTACTTTTACTTCATGGTTGTGTTTATCTGTTTTCCTATTAAGTCAGAAGCTTGCTTTACTTCAAGATAATAAAAATTTATTTAATAAAATAAAAAAAATATTTGAATACCCGAATGAAATTGTATTCAATTTTGTACATCATAAGCTGTGAAGTGGTTGTTGAACACGGTGCTGTTACCAGTATTTATTATTAAATCACAAAATATTTAAAGTTGTCTTTTGCATATGTTTTTTTAATAAAGCTATGTTAGCCTTAAAGTGCTTATCAACTACTATGAACCTTAAAGCTAAAGTAAATTTTTTTTTGCATAAGGGGGTTACTTTTTAGATTGCCAAATTGAAGTACTCGCTTACAAAACACATTACGCAAATTTTTAAAAAATAGGAAGCAGAAGTTGAACATATTCTTTGGGTTTTAAAAGAAGACGTGAAAATATTGCCAAAATAAGTAGTTATTTTAAATAAATTATAAATATTTCTAAATTGCATACTTATTTATTTTAAACTAAAAAATAAGTACTTACATTTTGGAAAATAATTATTTAAATATAAGTAGTTCTAAATAATTTTTTTTTCATTTACGGTTTTAATAAAAGTTCATCAATGAAAGCAATTGAAATTTTTCTAAATATAGTATTTATAAGTAACAATAGAGGCACTGATACGTATAAAATATAACCCACTTCAATTGAGTTTATAAAAAAAAATTTACAAAATGGTGTATTTCGTTGTAAAACTATAGGTTTTTTTTAAATTTATTTAAATTTTTCTTAAAAGTTATTATATATTTAATCAAAATGAGTTTTTAACCAAGACCTTATATTTACTCAAACAACGGCATATTTAAAAAAATTAGTTCAATCAAGAAAAAAAAATAACTATTTCCCACAACGGAAAATATAATTAATTCCTACAATAAACAACATAACTACTTCTAAAGAATCGATTATTTTAGTCTCACGCCTTGTTAAAATCATTAAGTTGGTAATCCAGTAAGGAACAGCTTCCACCAAAAATGCTTAATTCCAAACTCGATTACCTTTTTTGGATTTTTTTGCTGGGTTTTTTTCTTGCTACAAAGCTCTTTCAATTTCTATTTCAATACACAGATACATAATACACAATATTCTACAATTAACACATTTAATTGAAAAAATATGGTAGAATAATTAAACTTTTGTTTAAATATTTAATATTTAAATTTTTATCGAATTTCAGTTTCTTTTCTAAATATAGCTATTGAATAGATAAATAATTTTTTGTTTGTATTCGATCATGTCAAGAAGATATAAAATATTTTTGAATTTCTAACTTTTTCCTCTATGCATTTTCTTCATATCTTTAATCTGGAAATAATAAAACTATTCAGGAGATTACAATTTGTATTATTTATTTTCAAAGAAAATAAAATACACACACACATACGCACTCGCTATAAAATCTAATAAATTGTTATATGAAATCCACTAAAACTTGTGGCAAAATGTTAAATGAACCAGATTATTTTTCATAACTGAATGGCCAAAATATAATAAGAAAAAAAAAAAAAAAACAATGCAATTTGGAAGCTGGAACAACAATTTTTGCAACCAACCTCCTTCCTCCCCCTTCGTTGTAGTGACTGAAACAGCATAATACCTTCAAATCTTTTACATCGATACTATTGTTTCTTGACCTATCAGTTCATGGCCACAATTTACGTTGTTTTCTGCTCTATATAGTTTCAAGCCACTTAATCAATGTTTTTTTTTTTCATTTGATGGGCAGAGGTGGGTGGCCACAATGTGCGGCATGTTTTTTTGTTGTATTACGAGTATTACAAAATATTTAATGTTCTATGCGAGTATATCTACACGAGCCATATAGAGTTTTTTTTGGTGAAAAACAAGTAACTCAACACACTAATGGTCCATGAAATTAAATATTGTTAATAAAAACTGGCTACATAAATATTAGTTACGAGTACAGGAGATCAAGGAGGGTGATTGTTTTTCACTTTCTTCAGTTGTTGCTGGTCTAAATTAGTTTTTGCCCCTTACTTTTTGGTAGTGAGTTAGTTCTCTGAGGCTTTTGGTAATTCATTATACTCGTGGTTATGTATGTAGCAGCGTTTAGTGTTTCCAATATTTGCTATCATTATGAGAAGTTTCCAATCAACTTCCACTTATTTACAGCAATTAATTAACTTGTGCTTTAAAGTAGTTGGACGGTGGTAATTGTGTGGCCATTTTGTGGAGGAGTGGAGGGTGAGCGTAGTAGTCATGGCGCTCCAAATTGAAAATATTATATTTTGCTTGCTTCTCTAAACTTCTTGCCAAGAAGCGAAAATTTCAGATTTGTAGTTTTATTAAAAATTTTATGATCGAAATTTAGCCATACATACAAATATAAATTTTTTTTTGTATTAAAAAAGCAGCTAGTTCTTTTTTTTATAGTTGACGCCATCGAGTCATGATTTAAATGATATAATTGTCATCATTGCCATTGATGATAACCGTAATCAACTGATGTGAGGGTTGATGTCGAAATGATTATAAGTCTCGTGAATTGATGCCAAGTTCTATCAGCATTTTTGTAGTCACCGGTATCACGCATTGAAACGAATTCGTGCCACTACAACCATCACAGAGTTTGTTTTGGTTTGTCTACGTAAAGGGAACTTTTAAATTATTGAAAATGATCATACAAAACACGTCAACTCAAATTTGGTCAAAATGAGTTTCCGATGGCAAATAGCTCCCCTGTGCAATATTCATCTGTAGTATAAATTTCGAATCAAAAAAAATGATTTTTTCCCTGTTTTATATCAATTTTTCTTATTCTATAATATTTTTTGGTGAAAATAAATGCTAATTCCATGTAAATTTCCAATATTTTTAAAAAATTTGTAATTTATTATAAATCCAATTCGTTTCTTATTGCATTTGCCATGCTGAACACGATTCTGGTAAGGATATTGATATCCCATGGCTAGTTTTTGAGATATGGTCACTTTAAATATATTGGTACCGAGGGGTTACGATAAAAAAATTGGTAATGTATGTATAACTTTTAAACTGTTACTCGAATAGAAACATTATAATTATATGAACCGATTATAGTCAATGACATAAGCTTTCGAAACTGATAACTTAGAGTGACCCTGTTACACTAGAGAGTGAGTTAGAGAGTGCTAAAGTTGACCACCTCGAGATGCAAGAGACTTTCAGTCAGGCTTAAGTTATTTTTTTATGGTATTTTATGTTATTTCTTGTAGCTTTTCAATTCTTATATCTAGTATTGAGTAAAAGATTTCACAAATTGATTAAAAAATAAATTTATTAAAAATAAATTAAATTTTTTTCCGACAAAATATGCTAACTCTAAGAAAATATTTGTTTTTTGATCGACTAAAATATGCTATCTCATAAAAATACGCAAACCAGTGCAAAATAAAAATTTTTTTAATGACCTCTAAATTAGTAAGCATATTTTAACCATATTTATTTATTTTTACAATAATGAGTGAATTAACTAGTTTTTTCGCTCTACTGAAAAGTTAGCTTTTTTGAGTTGACGTGTTTTGAATATAAGCTCTCGATATGTAAATTAATAAATTCTGTTTTATAATAGTTTAGACCTTTTAAAAATGTGCATATACTTATGTATCTGCGACAATTAAGCAAAAAGCAAAAGGTCTAACTGTTTTGTAGGAAAGTAATTTCAAACTTTCAAGTCGATATATACAAATTTATTTAATTTACAGTTAAACTGTCAAATTCGATATTTATTTCTATTTTCTTAAAGAAGACATCCTTTAACGCTGTATAACTGTTACATTTAACTCGAAAGATATTAAAGTATATACTTAGTTAATTAAGCTTTTATTATTCCATAGGATAGGATTCCATAGGATTCCAAAGTAAGCATTCTGAAAAAATTTATAAAATTAATGAGATTTTCCCTGAGTCTACTTTTAAGTATGAAGATTGCAGGGGTGTCATTAGCTCAAAATTAGCTTGTCTCGATTTAAGAGCTTTTCCCTCTTTACCACAGATATGATGCGAATATGTAGAACAATATATTCAGCAGGACGGATATAGTATTTTAAATAAATTTGCCTCAGTTTATATAACTGATTATTTTTAATAGCATAAAAAAGCAGTAAAGAAAAAACTTATAGAAAGAAAAGAAAGACAAAAAACTTGTAAAAGCAAGAAGAACGACAAATTTAAATCCCTTCTTCCGTCAAGTTAATCGCTTGTGCAAAGAGTTAAACTTTATTTTATTGTTGGCCAAAAATAAAAATGCACATTAATTTTTTATATCTTTGAAATAGTTTTTTTTACATATTTTCTTTTATTTTAATCTCGGCAGTGGCAGCAGTTTTGCTTTCATCTTGTCTAGACAAAAGAGATTATCATAATAATGTGTGAGATACATAAAAAGCAACGGGAAACGTGAATGGCCAAAAGGCATTTTCCAAAATAAACGTTACAACTGCGAATTATTTGAACTGGTCTAGATATAAAGTCCGTTGAACACTTCAATTCTTTTCATTTATTCATAGCACGAGCACATGTTTTTGTCGCAAGATGGTAAAACTTTTGTCCTTGGAGGCCATTACAAACTACGAGTATCTTTTTTCTTTTAATGAATGTGTTAAATGAAACATATTTTATACGCATAAATTTTACAAATGTTTATATAGTACGTATGTATGTGCATTGTGTATTAAATTTATGAAGTTTTTTGCTTCTCCTATAAAATAGTAAAAAGTGTACCTACGCCCTTTTGGATTTTAGGTGACGTTATGTATTTAAACACGAGTACATACATATGCATTCACATTTGTACAATAATTACTTTTACAATATTTATTACTGTTATTCATTTAGTAAATATGTAGCATTCATGATAATGTTCATCTCTTCTGCACTTTGCAGACGACTTTTTCTGAAGTCTGTGTGAAATGGTTTAATATAAAATCTCAACTATAGCAATGGATGAATAAAAAAATTAAGTTTCCTAACAAAACACCAGAGCCTAATGAAAGAAATGATTTTCTATATAAAATGATTTTTGCTTCTATTTTTAAAATTGTTAAATTACTTGTGACCTTTCGGATTTCAGTATACAATATTGTTAAGGTAAATACGAATAAGTTAACAAAACTTTTTTTAGAAACGGAAAAAAGTAAGAGATTGTTTGTCCTTATTTCTATCATCAACAAGTTTTTATGACTGCTACATTTTGAAGCGAGTGCTTTTAGATTGTCGCTTCCAGATCTATGTATCTGTACAACCTGCTGAAGAAAATGTTTGAACGTGTGTACACGCAAAGAAAAAATATGGTTGAGGTAACCATAATCAAACAGCAATATAAAGGGTCCGCCAGATAACTTTTTTTTTGAAAATGCTATAAAAAAAAACTACTGAAGCTTCGGCTGCGTGGCACGTAGCGCCGTCCTGTTGAAACCAAATGTTGCCAATATCCTCCTTCAATTTTTGTGAACAAAACTTCGTTCAACATGGCTCGATAACGATCGCCATTGACTGTAGCGGCCACTCCTTGCTCATTTTCTAAAATTATGCCTCTGGAACAAAATCCGCACCAAACAGTGACTCGTTTTGGGTGCATCGGCTTTTCAATGTATGCGTGCGGGTTTTCTGTGCCCCAAATGGGACAGTTTTGCTTGTTTACATACCCGCCAAGATCAAAATGAGTTTCATCTGAAAAGATGTTTTTGGCAAAATCGGCATCTTCTGTAAGTCGATCGCAGGCCCACTTAGCGAAGCAAAAACGCATTGGATGGTCAGTTGGCTCGATCAGCGGAAGGATAAAACTAATTATCTGTCAAATCAGACATGAGCTAAGTGTTACCATTCACATACTAGTTGAAAAAAAAACGTTAGATGGCAGACCCTTTACTATGATTGAATTAGATAGTTGCAGTCAATTCATATTATTGTTAATAGAAAAGCAAACTTTAAATAATATTATTATCTGAGTTAATAATAATATTATCTACAAAAACAATAAACTTTGTTACAACTAATCTTAGTATTGTAAATATGACAACACTATTGTTAGATGTGACTAAAATATAATTGAGACTCACCATACCATGTTCTTATATAATATTAATATTGTTAAATACGACCACAGTATTATTTAATATACTAATACTATTTTGTTTTTAATCATATATTTATTGTAGAAACAGCTGTGCGTTAAATTCGAAATAAAAATAAATTAATATTGTTGAAATAAAATGTATACATATATAGAAATGTATACTTACACGAAATATAGACATGTCTGTATAAAGAGATACACAAATGTTTATATATTTTTATTTTTCTAACCTTTTGTTTATACTTTATTATTTATTTATTAATTTATTTAACACCACCAGTGCACTACCGATGGCTTACAAATGAAATACTGAACTGACAAATGTTTCTGAAAAAGATTTTGTTAAAAACTCAACATAGTATGGTTTTGGATAACATTATATTGTTATTTACATCGTATTTTTTTTTTTTAATTACAATACAAATTATGTTGTAGTTATAAATTTTTAACAAAACTATATTGTTAAACTCTAACCATATCACACTTTTTTATGGATGTGATAATGTAATTATTAAATTCAAACATTACTCTGTTTATCGTAACGAAATAAATGTTTAAAGTAACAATAACTAGTTTTCAATGACCACACATTTGTTTCAGAGAACATAATTTAATTTTTCTCAACCATTCTACAACCATATCTCTTTTTTTGCGTGTGTGCGCTATTACAAATATTTTGAAAAAACAAGGGTCCAAAACTATTGAAGAAGCTCAGCAGCTTGAATGCATAAAAGGAAGCTTTTATTGCATAATTTTTTTGAATTGTTTACTTGATAACAAAAGCTTCGAAAAATGCTTCTGAAAAGCACTAACGTAAGACGGGCTCTCACATAAATTATAATTATTAGTTCTGTGAAGCACTTCAGTAGGGCAAAAAAAAAAAAAAATTCATGGCTTTTTGGAAGCTAAATGTATTTTTTCTAGATGGCTCATCTCGAACAATAAAAATGTTTTATTCATGCGCAACAGCAAGTGATTCTGTAACATTGTCTCCGTTACAGTAGTTTTTTCTGGGGTATGAGCTGTTTTTGCTTTTTTTTAGAGTAAACAGCCTTGTTATTTCATACACACATACATACAGTTGTATATGGTTATAACGAACATGTTTCTTGATTCTAACCAAAACTTGCATATATTTTGTTAAATACAGTAGTTTTCCGATTTAACGAACATTCGATTTAATGAACATCGCATTTAACGAACAACCAAATTTTTTTATTGAGTACCTTATATAACGAACAAACATTTAATTTTGTACTTGGTTTAACGAACAAGTGTAAAATAAAATGTTTAAATAAGAAAAAAATTTATAAAAAAATTACTAAAAAGAAATATAAATAAAAATATACCGTTATTTTTCTTCTATTTTTTATTGGATGTTATTTGAGAGTAACCTATGTGTATTAGTTTGTATCACAAACAACGAAAGGGATAGAAAGTTAAAATTGTCTATGATCACCGAAATAGTTTTCAAGCGACAGATTTGATACTTTTAATGAAATATGTATTTTAAATTATTAAAATTTTAATAAAAGAATAAAAAATTGTAGAAGTAGTTATGTACATATTTTGAGTTTTTAATAAAATAAACGACGCTTTTTCTTTTTTAATGTAGTACTGGACATAACGATCAATTCACTTTACCGAACAAGCCTGACAACAATTAGGTTCGTTAAATCGGAAAACTACTGTATAATTTGGTCTACACATTACTTTAAGCGACAAACTGGGTGACAAAATGTAATTAAAACCGACACTTTTAAATGCGATTTTAATGTTTAAGCAGCATTTCATGAAAGTGCAAATAAGCGAATCTGCGAAACGTTTGCATATTCTTTTTTTATAAAACATAAATTTTTTATTTGGGTTCATAAATAATGATATCGGTTATTTTCAATGAGTTAGTTATAACTGCACTAATCTCTAGTTGGTTGATCTTTAATTGGTGTATTAAGCAAACGGAGTAAAAACAAGATATTGAAAATAGTATTTTTTAAAATTTTTTTTTCAAAAGTTCCGAAATAACCCTTTAACATTATGTATTAGTGTTTAATAAATAAATGCATGCAGGCACTCTAAAGTTTATGTTTACAGTCTAAACATTTTTATATACATATGTGCATGCGTATGTAAACAGGTATATTATTTCAACCTTATACCTCTAATTATGTGAATCCATGCATACGAGTAACGTGTGTTTTTTTTTAGTTTGGCTTATTGACCGACTAACAGGATTCATTCATAAAAAGTTGCTTTGAGTAAATTAATTGTAGGGCGTAGCGCTGTGTTGGAATTACATGTTAACGCTAGAAGGACTACTATCCTGAAAAATTTAACGCTGATCTAATGAATTATTATTGTCGTTTAAAAATCTCCATGAACTTCATCATAACAGGGTTGTATTTTCTGAAAAGTCGTACAATTGTGTAGCACGATTAGTTCCAGCTAATGAGGTACGAGCTTATGAGGTATGGAAAAAGCTTGTAATAAGTTATCTATACGTTTCACCGTTGACAGTAAAATTCTGTCTATCATTATTTTTGAAGACATACTGACCAATAACAGAATCGCACAGTTATAAATTTCGCAATAAAGGTGACCAAAAATCTTGAAAAAACTATGTGTCACCGATTTTAAATGTAAAGGGTGTTTTTTTAAGAGGTATAGAACTTTGAATTGAAATAAAACACAAGAAAATCGTTTTAATGTCCATCAATTTGGCTTTATTGGAAGGATAATTTTATGCCATTAATGTTTAAATATAATTTCGGGCATGTGGCCGCCGCGGCTGGCTCGAATAAAGCCAATTCTACAGGTCCAATTTTCAACCACTTTTTCGAGCATATGGGGCCGTATGTTGGCAATAACGCCACGAATGTTGGCTTCCAAGTCCCCTAACGTTTCTGGTTTGTTGGCGTAGACGAGCGACTTCACATATCCCCAAAGAAAATAATCCAATGGTGTCAAATCACACGATCTTGGTGGCCAATTGACAGGTCCATTCCGCGAAATTATGCGCTCATCGAATGTTTCCTTCAATAAATCGATTGTGACGTGCGCTGTGTGGCATGTAGCGCCGTCTTGTTGGAACCACAACTCATCCACATTCATGCCATCCAATTCGGGAACAAAATAGTCGGTTAGTCGGCTCCAATTGCTGTGCACGGTGGCGAATCGATTCATTCGGGTCCTCTTCAACACTTTGCTCTACAGCGGCAATTGTTTCTTCGGTGCGCACTGTTCGACGTCTCTGCGGATGCGTATTATCACATAGAGTAAACGTAGTGCGAAAACGATCCATGGTTAACCGAATTAATTGCTCTGATGGAGGATTATGTCGACCATAAAATGGACGGAGCTTGCGGTAAACTTCGCGAACTGAACCATTATTTTCGAAATAAATTTGCACGATTTGCAAGCGTTGTTCTTTTGTCAACCTGTTCATGATGAAATGGCAAACCAAACTAAATATTAATCACTTGACAGCTGACAAAATGGCCGCCAGTTAAAAAAGTGATGCCAACTTAAAGTTCTATACCTCAATAAAAAACACCCTTTACTTCTTTGTTGCAAAAGGAAACACATGCGAACCTCGAAAGCCAATTTTGATTATTTCTCTTCGAACAAGGGGATCAAAAATGCGATTTTCAAGGGCTCCTAGACCTAAGATTTTGTAAAAAATTAATGCGCATATCTTTTTTGGTTTTATAAATTTTTAATGCGTTTTTTATTTCACAACCTAGCTTCTTAATTTTTAATTTATTCAAAAAAATTTGATCCACCAACTTGTGAAATTCTAGATAAAGAAATTTTAAAAAAGGTCAAAATTTCAATGTAATTTTTTTTCTTTGAATAACTCTATGATTTATATGATCTTAGAGCACGTATTTTCATCTCTCATTATGTGTCAATTTTATGTTATTATCTTTTAAATCAATCAAACAATCATTTCATGTAATGATTTTTGGACAAAGGCTTGTAGATTATCCCCACGTCAAATGCGACAATTTTGCTTATTTACAAAGATTAGTTTCAACGCTGAATAAAAATTTGTAATAAAAAAATTAATATCAATTAATCGTGCCACAAGTTGAATCTAAAAAAGCGAAAACTAAACGATAAAATGGACGATATATTTTACGAACGGAACCATTATCTTGATAGAAAACTTCAGCAATTTGCCAGCGTTATTCGTCGTGTAAGTCTATCCATGATGAAAAACCAAACCAAACTTAATAAACAGTAACTGTCATCAGCTGTTTAATCAGTTGACTAATAATAAAGCAGTGTTACAAAATCATAGTTGTGAACCTAAAAAAAACACCCATTTCACCAATATTTGTATACACACATCTATCCGTAGCACCAAAGAAAGAATATGTTTCAATTTTAATAAATTCACTATGTTGATATTGTGTTGTAGTTGGAGGGTGTTAACACAACGTTGTCGTTAACGTCTGGCGAAAGTCCAGAGGCGTTACTTTCTGTCTGGATTTTTGTTTGCTTTTGCAAATGTAAAAGCACAGTGTTTCAATTACAGCTTCACAAACACACACATACACATAAATATCAATGAACGAGTTGTTGTCTGAGAGTCCTTTTTGTAATATGTATGTAGCTACAAATTGAATTCAAAAGGACAACAGAGTAGAAATAGAAGCAGAAATAAAGCAAAAATTTATTAAAACACTTACAACTAATAATAAAGATCTTTTTTTTTTTTTTTTTTTTTTTGTGAATATCAATACATAATTTATTTAAATTCAGATTGTTTATTGTGTAAACATGTAAGAGGTTTAACATGGTAGTGTTTTTTTCGTATTTATTTTTGTTTAATTTTAAATACTAAATTAATTACTTCGTCAATGAGTTAATTAGTGAATATATCTTGTACTCAATTTAACATAAATTATAAATTTCACGCTCACATACACAATGATCCGCAATGAAATGTTGCACATTCGAAAAATTTTCAGATAAAAAATCAATCACCATTAAATGATTGAATATTTATTCATGTATGCACATGTTCATATGTATACATTTAAAAAAAATATTTTTATAATATTTTTATTCGCACATCTATCCCAACCTGTCTTTGTTTTTGTGAGCATGAGGCTGTTATGTTTCCTCATAATACGTGAATTTTAAGTAAGAGAAATGGACTCTGTGTCCTTACATACGACTACATACACACATACATACTCAGTGCTTGTGTATATACGTATGTATATGCTGGTTACGAATTTTACCAAAACATGACAGATACAGTGCAACCGCTATATGCACGTACATATGTACATACCCAGCAAAAAATTACTCATTACCATTTGAACTACTTGCCATGTAATGACTTACTTTTTAGATTGCCAAATTGAAGTACTCGCTTACAAATCACATTACGTAAAATATTAAAAATAGGAAGCAGAAGTTGAAGGTATTCTTTGGGTTTTAAAAGAAGACGTGAAAATATTGCCAAAATATGTAGTTATTTTAAATAAATTAGATTTAGAATTAGATTAGAAAATTTAGATTTCTAAATTATCAACTTATTTATTTTAAACCAAAAAATAAGTACTTACATTTTGAAAATTATTATTTAAATATAAGTAGTTTCAAATAATTTTTTCATATTCTTTTTTAATAAGAATTCATTAAATAACCTACTTCAATTGAGTTTATAAAAAAATTTTACAAAATGATGTATTTCGTAGTAAAACAACAGTTTTTTTCATTTATTTATATTTTTCTTAAAAAGTTATTATATATTTAATCAAACTGAGTTTTTAATCAAGATCTTCCAGTTACTCAAACAACGTCATATTTAAAAACAAATAATTTTTTTCGACTAAAAAAAGTAGTTCCATCATGAAAAAAATAACTATTTACCACAAACGGAAAAAATAATTAGTTCCTACAATAAACAATATAAGTACTTCTCAAGAATCGATTATTTTAGTCTCACGCCTTGTTAAAATCATTAAGTTGGTAATCCAGTAGGGAAGTGCTCTCACCAAAAATGCTTGATTCCTTTTTTTAAATTTTTTGCTGGGTACATACAATAAAATACGAAGATTGTACGAAACGGATATATTATTGCGAAGGCTGAGTGAAAAGCTCTACCGCATTGAGTTGCGGTTACAGGTTCCGATACCAATCCGTATTAGATCAGTAATGTGGGAGTTGTTTGAATCGTGGGCTCTCTGTATTCTTACAAGCTTTAATATTAATCAATGATTTTGTGTGTGAAAGTATGTTTATTAACCACGAATGATGCTTTTTGCGGTTATAATAACAACCATTAATGCTTTCATACATTTATGCATCACTACACATGCACACAGGTAGACACGTTTAAATCTATACATATGAGTGCACTTACGTTACCCATTCATTAATGAAAAATATATTTGCAAACATGTGGCCATAATTTTGGTTGCCATTCAAATGTGTACAAATATATGTATGTATGTATGCACACATATGAATACGATTACGTATGTACATATGTACTTTTGTGAGCATGTTGAATGCAACATATGTTATTAATGATCGGGCCACTTAAAGCAATCTCACACGTACACTGGCCAATAAGTATGCATGCATGCATATATGTATGTAGATACTAACATATGAATGTATTTATGTATGTATATGCATATGTATGTGTGTACGTAATTGCATGAGCAATTTTATCTATTTAGTAGAAATGCATTTCATCAAAATTACGCTTTAAAATAATATGTTCTGCCTTTTATATAAAAGTATATTATATCATATTTACATCCTTTATAAAAGTTTGCTACAGAGCAGCAAAGTATTTGCCACAATATTATGAAATTTTATTCCTAACATTAAGCCATCCATTAGATAATTTTAAAGTTTATTAAATTTTAAGAAAAAGCTATAAGAATAATATTTTTTCTTATATTTGGAACTAATTTTATTTTTAAGAAGAAAAGCTGCTCATCGTTCCTTCCTGGGAAAATCATTAGAAAGCTTATCATTTCCATTTTCAAAGTATAATTTCCATGTTATATATATATAGGGTTTTCCAATAAGAGGTTTTATTTCATCATAGGACCCTATTTTTTCATGAAACTTTCCATCCCTAACACACTCATATGCGACTGTATATGAGATCTTTGACCGATTGTGAGCCCTAGGCACAGGCCTTATTTTTACCTAGCCATAAATAAAAAAATCATGTCTTTGTTCGAAACACAGTGTACTGTCGTTTGGGAAATATCCAATTGCAAAGATCGACGAGATATGGACACAACTTTGTTTTCCTTAATACTATGGACTACAACAGCAAAGTTTTTAGAACTTTTCCTAACCAGAGAATGACAATGCGTACTTAAAAAAATATATATGACTTTGTATAGCCGATTCCAACATTCTAGAGCATCTCTACTTTATTTGTGCGAAAAACTAAAATACGCTACAACCAAAAATAAAAAGGCATATACATATCAAGCCCATTGGCTCTCACTCTCTCTCTCTCTCTCTCTCTCTCTCTCTCTCTCAAACTTTTAGTCTGAGTATGCTTATACTCAGACTATGGATATTTAATCAGACAAACAAAATATACGCATAGTACTAGGGATATTTTATCATCATTCGCCACCGTATACAATCATTTGTGTATATAAAATGGAATGAAAAATGTGTGGTTGTATGTGTAGCTATTTTTCTGCAAATAATTCGACTAGTCCATACATGCATGTAGAGACTAGTCCAAAGGGGAGTAGGAGTACCACAAAACTACTCCAAATATATGAAAAAAGGTGGGCGATTTACCATTGCGATGTCCTAGGGTTGGACCACATGGTCCAACTTTGCATTACATCGAACTAACCCCAAAACTACTCCATATGGAACGATCATATTCGTTTAAACACGAACACTTATCGTGCAGCATTGAATGCTTGTATGAAAACGACATGATCTATGACTGCATTACTTGGGACCACGATGTAACTAGTCTGTTTCATCAAGATTGGACCACGTACTCCAATATTATTTGCAGGGTTGAAAACGATGCTTTATGTATGTGTGCAAATAAAATAGACCTGTATATATGCATGTGTAGCCAATCAATAGTCAGAGTATTTTTATACTCATGGGCATGATTGTAGTTCTATAAATTTTAATTATTGTCATCTGTACTGAGTTATTAGACAACTGCATATAAACAAAGTTGTTGCATGTTTACAGTTATGCGTATTCGGTTTAAAATTAATGCATGTGTTTGCATATGAGCGTGTTTTTTAAGTTTTAGCTGTACTCATTCATAGTTGCTCGACGTTCAATACTCAAAGAGTACTTTAAACGATACTTTTGTCATTTTCTAGTCCAAACAGATAAATTCTTGCACCAGTCGCACAGTGTTTTATTTATTATTTTTATTAGTAGCTTTTTTTTTCTCTCAATTGAGTTATAGCAACACTTTAAAAAGCGGTCTTTTCAAATTTAAATGTCTTATTGAAATAATCTTTATTATATTCAATCATTTTCATCCTTTCCGGTCAGCTCTTTCGTTCAAATGTATATATAATCTATGAGAGGATTAGTTTGCCATTTTGATGTTAGATGCAAATTATTCATTCATTCATTTGCCTCATATTCTACAAACGTAAATTTGCAGAATATGGTTGCAAAAAAATTGGTCACTAAGCTAAAATTTATAATTCTTATATTTTCTTAATATTCGATACAATCATGCTGGTTTTTTTCATGTTCTTAAATTTTTTTATGCAAGCGGAAAAATATTAAAATATTTTTTTTATATCAGAGCAAGCAATTTATTTAGAAAATTTATCAGCTAAACAAAAGCTGAATACTTAAAAAATCAATAATTAACTAAAAGTATAAGAAAGAAAAAAAATTTAATAAAATCAAGGAAATGAAAAAAAAATTATTAAAAAAACACCAAAGATGTATCTTCACGATCTTTAAAAAATGTTATTATACTGAAATATAAAAAACTAGAGTGCACGAAAAATAATTTTTAATGGCGTAATTAAATTAAGAAGGATTTAAGCAATATTAAATGAAACAACTATTTTTTGTTTTTAAAAATACGTCAAATAATAAATTTCTTTAGCAAATATTTCATTATTCATATTATTTAGTGATTTATATTTGTTTTTCTCTTTTCAATGGATTTTTGTTTTTAAACTAAGAAACGGCATTTTATTCAGTTTTATTATTATTTTAATCATTTAAGCCAAATTAACTTGCCGTTTTGAGTATAAATAAACAAGTTAAGGAAGTTTAAATAAAAATTTTATAATGTGAATTCTTTCTTATTCCTTCAAGTTTTTTTTTAATGTTACATAAAAGTTAAAAATGCTCTAATTTTAAATTTAGATTACTCAAGCGTACTCTTCATAATTTCTTTTTAACTCACTTTTACATACTCATGATTATGCATGACAACGCGTGAATAGCTCATGAGGTTTGCTCATCTACATATAATTGGTAGTAAAAGTCAAAAAGTCTAAAAATCATTAAAGCTAATTGATTGATTGAGTGGCAGGCACTGCAAGTAGAATAGTGTCGTGTCAGCCATATAAAATTTTTCATCGTTCTGAATGACACACTCATCCAAATAGTTACAGTTCTTATTTTCATGAAATTGTTTGAAGACAAAAATATTTTCTTAACTCCATTGGGATGTTTTGTGATGGGCGTTTTTGTTATTTTATTATCTCTTATTTTGTACTTTTTATGGAAGATTTTATTTTTATTTTATCCACATCACGCGTGTCTTTTTGAACCTTAACATTTGTTTATTTAATTTTAGATTTCACAAGAATTTTAAGGCAAAAATGATTTTCAATGGAGGCCCACCAATAGTGAAAAAATACTCTTAAGCTGCGGTCACACTTGTCAAACATTTGCCCAAAAAAAAAACGTAACCAACAAACACTAATGAAAAAAGTTTTGATCCAGACGAGTGTTTATCAAATTAAACAGTTTCAAACACAACTAACTAATAGATAATGTCATAGAATCCAACATTATTGGCTACTCTTCAACTTGACAAACTTTTATCTGAATTGAAAGATTTTGCATTAGCATTTAGTGGTTACGCTTTTTTGGGCAAATGTTTGACAAGTGTGACCGTACCTTTACGCACATTATTTTCTTAAATACATGATGAGTTTGTTGTGATTCCCTTATAAACTCACAATAAATTTAAATTTGTGTGTACATACTTGTGATTTTGTTTACCGTCTTAAATTTCCATTAGATTATTAGATTCAATATTTGAAAAATATTTTGACAAAGACTCCTTAAAACCCGACACCATTCAACTTGTTAATAATAATAAGTAAGTGCATAAAGATATGTTATCTCATTATACGTACATAAGTACCAATTATGAGTATGATATTTGGTAAGCAAAGAAAATAAGCATGCGACCTTCCCACATGGCCAAAGTTTTCAACTCTGACAGTGCATCGAGCGCTTACCATGCACATGATTAATTAAAAGAACATGAGAAAAATCTAAAGATCCTGAAGTTTCATTAGTGGACAAGTCCTAGAGATTTTAGTTCTTTAAATTGCAGGGTAATAAGTACATATCTGAAATAGTATGGAGCCTCTACTGTTCCTTCCAGATACCACGATAAACTCTTAACTAAACAGGATTAAGTCTTCAGGCTTCAAAAGCTTCCCAATAAACCAGTAAGGGAATAAGCAAACTTTAACGTGCAATCATCATGTAATTATTTTGCAATTGCTTGGAGAATTTGTTTTCTTATTTTAATATTCTTAATACATCAATATATCCGAAACTGTGCTATTCTCTTTTTTCAAACGCAATCTTTGGAATAAATTGTCTGATTTTGTCGAAGATGATTATAAAATTTACTGCCACTTTATAGAAGACAAATAAAAATTGTCATTTATTGTCTATTTCTATTCAACATAAACAGAGTTAGACAAGGCACATTTATTTCCAGGTAATATCAGGATTACATAAAAACAAAGGCGCATATTCAGAAATCGTAACCAAAGTCGAAACTAATAAAACAGAAACTAAAATATAGTTCATAGATAGTTATAGCTCTTATTCACAATTCATAACTAGTGCAGCAACTGCTTTCGGCTGGTAAACGAAATCCAACCTTGCATATTGTTATATAGAGAGAATAAAATGTCGATAATATTTTGAACGATAAATTCTGTAATTAATTAAAAAGCTTATGAATATATTAAAAAACAGTTTTATTTCCTTAAAAAAAAATTAAAAAATCTATAAAAGTAATTTTTTTTTTTGGTTATAATCTATATACAGACAATTAAAAATGGGCCTGTAAGAATAAAAATATTCAATAGAATTTTGTTGACCAAAAACACATGTCTAATTTATTTTATTGCTTTATATGGATATTTTTTTGGACGCAATAGAAAAAATGCAAGAAGTAAAAATAAAAAGGAAAGCTTATTATATAGAAAAATGTTAGAAAATAAAGAGTATTTGTTGTTTTGGCCATTTTAAAGAGCCACAAATTGATTTTACTTTTCAAATAAATTGTAAATGAAATCTGTCAGTTGTTCTTTGAATGTATTAGTTAGTTGGCATTTAGTTACAGCTTTACCCATAATTAAGTGTAAGCTTTTACTGCTGAATGTAATCAACTATGAATAACTTAAATAGGTATTTAAAAAAGTTAACACTTAAGCCTGGTTAAACTACACATAAAAGTATTTGGTATGAAGTATTTGCGAAATAAATTCGCAAAAGTAGTACTCCGTTCTTGTTGTGAAAAGCACGTAAAATCATGTCTTTCCATGCAAAATTAGTCTGGCATCATTTTAGTTTAGCTGCGAAACAACATGGGCAGTGCTTTTTTCGCACGGAATTCTAACAATGTTGCACACTTTCAAGCAATAAAAGCGAGAAATATATAAAAAAAACCACGAGTTGGGCTATATTTAGTACATGTCAAATTTTTCACGCGAAATAATCAATGGTGCTGCTTTAGTGATAATTTCTGAATATGCGCCACTGAAAAAATACAACAATGAAAAAAAAAACAACATGGTTTTTAGTTTATCCGAAATGTCAAAAATAGAATTTCTTTAAAATAATAATAATAAAAATTATTCACAAAAAGTTGAACAAATTTCTGCACGGCAACTACCACTTACAAAATTTACAACATTTAGTAATTTTCACAACTTTTTAATAGGGTTTTCGTGTTTTTAAATTTGTTTTAAAATAATTTTTTTAATAATATATTTTTCACATTGAAATTTTTTTTTAATTTTTTTTAATTTCTCTTTCGTAAACAATTTTTGAAGTTTCGGATGAACTTTAATTTCGAAAAAAAATAGTTCAGCTGCCTTACCGCTACTACCTGGTGTATGTGACTTGGAGTTAGATATTAACTGCCTTATTCATAAAAATATTTCTGTTTTATAAGAAGTTAATAAAACAAATTTTCTATGGAAATTTGATTAACTAATAAACCTTCTATCAATTAGGGCCTAAAATTTTAATTCAAAATTCCTTCACTTCAGAGAAGTTTGGTCAAGTGGGTTGTCGTGATACTCGTTCGCTTGTGTAAATATGTAGATCCAGTCACGTTTCTTATTGTCAAATTCATAAAATATAATTAAAATTGTTATAATTTTATTGAATGTTTTTTGTTGCTTTTGTTGTTGTTTGTAGTTAAAACTTTAATGGGATTTATGTCTGTAGGGCTCATTCATTACATTTCGATCTGTAATCATTTGGGAGTAGAAAATATACATAAACACACGATGTACTCGTATGTACGAGTGTGTATGAATGAGATTGTGCTTATAAATACATACATATACTTTTTTTATTTGCTTACCTTTCTGTGTTCAATAAAAAAACAATTTTATATGTTGATTGTTTTAATTTTCAGTACGTGCTGCAAACACACAATTTATTATTTTAAGTGTCATAAGCCAACATCAGCCGTTATAATTCAATCACAAAATGAATGCATTCATTCTTTCACTCATCCGCACATTAATTAAATCTTACCAATCGATAAACAAAAAACGTTACATTAATTCAATTACACAGCTGAGGTTGGTCTCAGTATTGATTTCAGTTTGCTTTTATATCGAAACGGTGGAAGTTATTTATAATATTTTTATATAAGCTGAATTATATAACAAAATGTGTGGAATGATCAACAAGAAAATGTTCACTAGAGAGCTAAACGCAAGAATTATAGACATATTAGAACAAGCTAATTATATCTAGGGTTTGTTAAAAAAAAAACCCCAGCTGAGCACACTATTTAGAAATTTAAGGCCTTATTGTTTGAATCACCTCACCAAAGTTATATGTGAATGAAAACAAAAAGAAATTTTTAAAATGTTATTTGTTTAATGAATTTTATGAAAGTGCATCCATCCCTTGTCCCTTTTGTGTTTTTATGCTCACATTCCTGTTAATTTTCTGAAGTTTTTATTGACTAATACTATATACACAGTGGATCACTGACATGGATACTGCTGACCAAGTTGTAACTGCCTTCGAAAACAACAAGCTGGTGCGTTATGCAAGTGTTTGTTAGGATAACTACAATTTGCATCGAACTATTTGATTTGAGAAATTTATTACACGTTAAACAAATTTACCACCCCTAACCAGCGTTGCCGTTGTGACACTAAAGTATTACTTTTGACCCTTTTTCGTGCTAATGACACTTTTTATGAGCCTTTTTTTAATTTATCCCTTTGTATCATTTTAACAAAATGTATGCCGTAGGGCAATCATATGCTCAAAAATTGGACGAAGCACAGTCTAGCATATCAGTAATTGGAAAAAGTGCTGTTCGTCCATCATTTTACTATTTTAGTAGATACAAAAGCCAATAAATGGTGAAAATATTGCAAAATATATGAAACTCAAATCCCTGATTCCAAATGCAAATTATTTCTGGGAGTATCACAATTAAAAAATATGTATTTTAACTTACTTTCATCTTTTTATAAATAAAATTTAAATGTGATTTTTCATTACTTGCAAATCGGCAAGACCGTCTACAGGCGGTTTTCACTATTCTTTACCTGGTGTTCGTTCCTAATGTTTTTTCACCTGTAAGTTAAAACTTACGGTTCTTTTGGCTATATCCACTTTAAAAAAAATATTAGCTTTATCCGATCATTTTTACGACCTGGGCAGTTAGAGGTCTAACATTGATTTATAATTAAAGTATGTATGTATGTTAGTTAATTTTATTTTAGTCTAATGTATTTAATTAATTGTTAAAATTCGTGTTTCTTTTTTTTTAATTGAAATAAATGTTATTTTTTCTTCCAAAAAAAAAACTTGACCCTATTTTACTATAAAATACCCTTTTATTGACCCTTTTTTTTCTTAAATACCCTTTTTATGACACTTTTTCAAAATTTTCAACGGCAACCCTGCCCCTAACGAATGTGCGAACGTAGTTTTATGACATAAAAATAATTAATTACATATACATACATGTGAAAAAAACAAGTCCTTTTAAAACATACATACCTTCCTTAATTTGATATAGCAAATGACAATTGACAAGCACTTATTTAGTTTTGCGCGTTTTATGTGTTTAAAGGATTATACAATAAATCTTCATACTGTTTTGCTTACAGGAGTTAAAACAGCAAACTACTCGGTAACAGAAAAGTTTTTCGTTATTTTCAAGCGTTTATTATTTAAGATAAGGTTGTATTGGATTTGAAATTAAGCCGAGTCTGTTGGGTCACAATGCATGTACATATCGCTTTTACTCCAACAACATCACAACTCTAAAAATTAAATTTTTTACTTAATCATCACATCGTAAAATTTTATACAAATATCATGTATGTGTATGATATACTGAAGTATATTTATTTGACATAAAGTATTGTTGCTCAGCGTGACAGCCAATTATAAGGAGCTGGTGGGAAATAAAATAGTTGCAAAATCGAACAAAGATGTTTGTTTTGTTTGAAACTTTTAAAGTTATTATTTGTGTATATTGTGATGCTCAATAACGTATTAAGAGTCTTACTATAAACATACGAAATTTGTTAGCTAAATTCAAAAAGTTTTTGGGTTGAAGTCTACTGACGAGTTCCATAAGCGGGAACGAAATGCATATAGACAATGCTTAACCATAAGAACAAGCAAAATTTTCAATATCAAGTATGTATACTTAAATCTAAAGAAAAATTAAATTTTCTTTTTCCATTAAGTTGTGTATAAGTTGAAAACCTTAAACTTATCTTCTAACAAACTACTTTTTTTGAGTGATGACGTTCTTTGAGTAAATGAGCGATTTGTGAGTATTTATTTGTATGGGACTTCCGGCCCTATTGTAATTATATCACATCAAATGCCAATGAGGCAATCCCATATAAATGGCGCAAAACTTCATTCCTGTTGTTTACATTGTGGTCTCTACCCACCCGCCTTTTTTTAACCATTTTTTTCCTTTCTAATTCCATATGTAACAGTTTTGTCTTGGTTTTACATTCAATAGCGGAGTTCGATGTTAGGTTGCAAATTGTCTTGCGTAAGTGCAAATGCAAAATATCGTAGCTTTTCTTTCAAATACAACAACAAAATACACACACAATCCAAAGAAAAGCTACGATATTTTGCATTTGCACTTACGCAAGACAATTTGCATCAAACATCGAACTCCGCTAATGTATTTGAACTTATGTTTATCAATTTAATTTGCAAACGTTTTTTTTTTGTTGTTGTTTATTTTAGATTTGGTACTTGCATCCATTCAATTGTTTTTCCTTCGAGGCTTATTTAATTTAATATATTTCAATTCTTTTTGTCGATTATGGTGAACTCGATATTTTGTGTTAAGTGTTGCTTCCGCGCCGTTTGGGGTTTTTCGGCCACAAATTGGTTTTGTTGCTCTGGCATCAATCAAGTAATTTTAAAGCTCACAATGTATTTTGTCGTAGAATTCTCAGTAAAAACATGTTCGGTTATTGTCGGCTTTTATCTAAATGTACAAAATTTTCATACAGAATGACAGAAAAATCGAAATTCGAGCACACCTTTCATACTACAAGCTGCATTTATTTTCGTTACAGGCAGAACTGATGAGTAATGGAATGAATACGGAGCCTTGGGCTTAGGATGACAAGGTTAATACAAGTTGGATGGATAAGTAGACAGAATGCACCTACAGCCAGCCAGCCAGCCAGCCCGAAAAATAAAAACTGTTTCGTGTACTGTTTGTCATCCTTTTGTCTAGAAAACAATAAAATGCACAGACTTATTGATATTATTAAAGCAAACAAACTTGCAGATAACATTGGATTAATCACCGGAATCAGTCACTTAAATGGAGAATGAAGCAGGATTGATGCGTCCTCAAGGAGGTAAGAAACATTTAGATGATAATAATACATATAGTAAAAATTCTTTTAATTTAATTAATTTTTGGACCTTTTTTTTATATATTTAATTAAACTTTTTTTTTAACTTCTTCAGGATATTTATATTTATATAAATATCCTGAAGAAATATTGATCAAATAAAATTCAATAAAAGCAGACCTAAAATTTCAAAAAAAAAAAAAAATAGTTTAATTAAAAAAATACATTGTCTGTAAAGCAAAAGTAACATACAAATATATAATTTCTAATTGTTGCTTTCCGATTATATATACTCGTAAAATAATAAGTGCTAAGAACCATTTGATATATGAAACTTTCGAACAAAATGTTAATAATTGTCGCAACTTTGAAATAAATAAAATACACAAGATCAATATAGCATTTGCTTGCGAATTCTCAAACTAAATTTTAGACTTTTGTAGGTTTTGCTTGAATCTTTAAAATAAAACTATACCAAGATTTATATTTTTTTTTAGCAAGTTTCTCCCTTTCCTGTAAAATTTATTAAATTGGACATAAGTATGCAAGTATGCAGATGTATTTGCCTTAAATTTACTTTTGAAAAAAAAAACACATATATAAAATTAATAGAAAACCATCAGAATAAAACAAAACATTTATTTTGATGGCGAAAAGAGCAATTAAAACACAAAAAAAAACTGTTTCAACAATAAATTAAAAACAATTGAATGCCCCCAGGAATTGTGAAAGTAAAAAAAGAAAATCTAAAAAACAATTCCTACTAGAGCAACGTTAAACGTCCAGACAATGGGAAAAGTGTACAGCCAAGTACTTGTGAATTAACACCTCTGCTTAAATTAAATTACAAAAAAAAAGAGAAACAAAATAATCCCAAGTGTAATACTAATGCAATGAAGGGGCCTCGTTACTTGTTAAATAAATACGTAAATGGAATCCCTGAATAAATGCTCATTGTATGGATTTGTATCTACAAACATGCAGACATACATATGTACATATGTACGTACATAACAGTGGATTCTATTAATTTAATTACGTCTTTCTTAAAGTATGCATTAAAACATGTTTTATATTAATGCCCGAAAGGGAGAGTTAAAAGCTTACCTGAGGCTATAAATTTTCGATAAATTTTTAATAAATAAAATACGTGATTATCCGTCCAGAAATAAAATTACATCTTGGCCGAAATTTTGATCTCAATACTTTAGAGGACAGAACATTTTGGTTATAAAATTCACTTTATTTCTAAAAAGAAATAAGATTGTATGATAAATAAGAAATATATACATACATAGTATTTATGTGATATGTTATGGGATGATTTATTGAGGATTTAAAGGTGCAATCAGACGTGACATAACCATAGTCATAGAAAACAGCCGTTCAAACGAAACGAATGGACAGCACTGTATTTGATTATAGGTGTCTCGCCATAACGCCATAGCCATTACAATAGAAACCAATTGAATTTTGTTTTGGTTATGGCTATGGCATTATGGCCACATCACGTCTAATTGCACCTTAAAAAAATCAGTAAAGTGCAACTTTGACTCGCAGAAGAAGGGTTCCTTCCGTACGGACACTAAATGTGTAATACTATACGTACTTAAGTCTATATAATCAAATCTCTTACCCGATTAGAAATTAAAAAAAAATAGTTTTTTCCGTGTTGCCAATTTTTTTTAGTTTTGCCGGTTTTTTCGGCTTTGTCCGAATTTTTCAGTTGTTTTAAATTTATGGTGTTTTTCGTATTGATGATTTTTCTACGTGAATTTTTTAACATTTTTGCGATTTATTTTATTTCTGGTGATATTTTTCACTAAAGCGCTTTTTTCGATTTGGCGATTTTCTGTTTTGATATTTTTATAATTTAGGGATTTTTTAGATTTAGCGTTTTTGAATATTTCAAGAGCTTGCCTCTTACGGTTTCCAAGATACAGGAAGTTTTGATAGTTAGTACATAAGCAAAATTAAATTAACTGATAGAATACCCTTTCATTTTAAGTTTCTACATAAAAATACCCTTGAAAATATGAACTGTTTATACGAGTACATACTTACATGCCTGTATATTGCATTAAGATTTCGACATGTTTCGTTCGCTCGCTCTAAAAAACTCTTTAGTTTTTAACTGCTATATATTTGTTGTTATAGCGGCAAAAGTTGTACATGTTCTATGAAAATTTTAGGTCCATGTTTTCTCTACGACGGATGTCGTAGAGAAAACAATAAGGTACCTTTTCAGCTTTGGTGTACGGAACCCTAAATCCTAAAACCGTTTTGGTCAAAAAAAGAAGAGAAACGGTGCATGCATGTTCAGTTTTTATGTATTCTCTCCCATCCGCTCTGTTATTTAGCTCTGAGTGAATATTTCTTGTTCCCGGCCTACAGAAATTGTTCGCCAGAAAATGATTTGACTCCAACAATGAACTCATGTCAGAAACAAGTACTTACATATTTTGATGACTTCAGCAAATCCCAATTTTTGGAAGGGATACGAAAACTGGAGAAAAATAAAATCATTTGATTTCTAAAAAATTAGTTACATTCAATAAATCATGAAATTATTGACCCGTGCTCGTATTTATATGTCCAAGTATTTACACTGCATTCTAGTGAATTCGCTAAAATAAATATTGATCTTGCTCTGTCTGGTTCATTTCATTTTTATTTTTTCTATATTAATCTACTTCCCTCTTTCTTTTGTAAGTGAAATACAAATCTTGGCAGCCCACAAAAAGCCCATAAATTGCCACACAATTTGACAGTTTTGTCACCTCAAGTCAAACAAGGTTTGATAGTTTAGCAATTTTAATACGCACATGCATCCACACACAAAACATTCGGTTAAATATACCCAATTAACCTTCGATTCGAAAATTAATAACAACGAAGTAAGTGTGTTGCAGAATTTGTCGGCAATTCTTAACTTAAATCTACAATCCACATGTCCATAGTTGGCTCAGAGTTTTTTATTGAGAAAATGTCTTACAAGTATTCAGTGCCAATTTCATGAACAGAACTCTTGGTCAACTGGGTATATATATATATATATATATATATATATTCATTCATAAAAGAAATTGAAAAACAATTGCATGTACGATCCCTAAGAATGAATAAGACATTTTCAGTTAATGGTATCATACATGCGATTAAGGAAATGTAAATAAAGCCAAATAATAAAATATTTATTAATTGTTGACAATTTCGAAACCTTTTATTTCCTGGCAGTGCCTCTTTTAATGATTTATGTTGTGCGCATGCCCAGCGGCCACGAGCGTCGTATGTAACAAAACACATGTTTGTATATACTTTCGTAGATGGAAAAACAGACAGCCATTCTAGACAATTTTGTTATTTCGTTTATATATTATTTATTCATTCATAGAGCATATTCGTGACGTACATATATACATATTTTTGTAACGCATTACAAGAAATTTAGTCTGCTCCATGTTGTAGCCACCAAACATAAGGTGTATCGCTTAATACCATGTTCACACTTATGGTCTTAAACGTGTTTAAGGCAAGTGTTTTAAAAAACTAAACACAACCGTTCACATTACATTTGAGATGTTTAAGGTTGACGTTTTGTCAATGAATTATTGTATTTGTAAGCAATTACGAACAATTATGCTTTTTTATTATACCCTTTACCAAAAAATGGTAAAAGGGTATATATAGGTTTGTCATTCCGTTTGTAATTTCCAGAATATTAATAAGCGAGCCATAAGGTATATATATTCTGGATCCTTATGCATAGGGAAGACGAATAAGCGATGTCCGTCTGTCCTTCTGTCCGTCTGTCTGTACGTGAAATCGGTTTTCCGAAGCTCCCAGAAAAGCTAAAGACTTCGTTCTTGGACTGGTGGGTCAGAAATGGTCGAAATAAGATTGGTATTGAAAATCAGCAAAATCGAACACACGGTTTCAGAGCTGGGAAACTTAAACTTCATTTTGCCATACAAAATAACTACTGAAAAGTAGTTTTTATTATTTTTTTTATTAAATAAACTTATTTTATACTTCAAAATGAATAAAATTGGTATTTTACTTTAAAAAAAAATTAAAAAAAAATAAAAAAAAAATTAAAAGGACGTTTCCAGGGTTGGAAAACTTTGATATTTTTTTCTTATACAAAAGTAACTTACTAAAACAAATTTTTACTTTTTTCTACAAATTATACATATATTATGTTCTTAAAGTGCAGAGATTGATGTAAGAAATCAGAAAATCAAAAAAGATGATTATAGGGTTGGAAAACCTACAATTTTTGTGATATATAAAATTAACTACCGTAAACTAATTTTTTATTTATTTTTATTAAATAAACTTATTTTATACTTCACTACGAATAAAATTAATATTTCATATAAAAAACAAATTAAAAATTTAAAAAGACGTTTCCAGGGCTGGAAAACTTAATTTTTTTTCTTATTTAAAAGTAACTTATTAAAACAAATTTTTCCTTTTCTTTATAAATTAAAAATATCTTACATTCTTAAAAGAAAAAGATTGGTGTAAGAAATTAGAAAAATCAACAAGGATGATTCCAGGGTTGGGAAACTGGAACTTTTTGTGATATAAAAAATTAACTACTGAAAACTAATTTTTATTTATTTTTATTAAATAAGATTATTTTATACTTCAGTATGAATAAACTTGGTATTTCAAATTAAAAATTAAACTTCAAAAAATTAAAAAGATGTTTCCAGGGTTGGAAAACTTTAACTTTTTTTATACAAAAGTAAATTATTAAATAAGATTATTTTATACTTCAGTATGAATAAAATTGGTATTTCAAGTTAAAAATTAAACTTCAAAAAATTAAAAAGATGTTTCCAGGGTTGGAAAACTTTAACTTTTTTTATACAAAAGTAACTTAATAAAGCAAATTTTTCCTTTTTCTCTATAAATCAGAGATATCTTATATACTTAAAAGAAAGAGATTGGTGTAAGAAATCAGAAAAATTAAAAAGGATAATTCCAATGTTGGGAAACTTACTCTTTTTGTGATATAAAAAATTAACTACCGAAAAGTAATTTTAATTTTTTTTTTGAATAAATAAACTTATTTTATACTATAGTACGAATAAATATGGTATTTCAATTTAAAAAAGTTTAAAACACGATTCCAAAACATTTACCTTTTTTTTATACAAAAGTAAGTTACTAAAGCAAATTTTTCGTTTTCTCTATAAATTAAAGATATCTTATATTCTTAAAAGAAAGAGATTGGTATAAGAAATCAGAAAAATCAAAAACCATGATTTCAGGGTTGGTAAGCCCACACTTTTAGTGATATAAAAAATTAGCTACCGAAAACTAATATTTATTTTTTTTTTATAAAATAAATTTATTTTACACTTCAGTACGAATGAATTTGGTATTTCAAAATAAAAAAAGTTGAAAAAATTAAAACGACGTTTCCAGGGTTGGAAAACCTAATTTTTTATACAAAAGTAACATAGTTAAACAAATTTTTCCTTTTTTACTATAAATTAACATATATTATATTCTTAAAAAAAAAGATTGGTATTAGAAATCAACAAAATCAAAAAGGAGGATTCCAGGGTTGGGAAACCTACACTCTTTGTGATATAAAAAATTAACTACTGAAAATTAATTTTTGTTTATTTTTATTAAATAAACTTATTTTATGCTTGAGTACGAAAAAAAATTAATATTTCGAATAAAAAAAAAGTTTAAAAAAATTAAAAAGACGTTTCCAGGGTTGGAAAGCCTTAACTTTTTTTCTTATACAAAAGTAACTTACTAGAACAAATTTTTCCTTTTATTTACAAATTAAACATATCTTATGTTCTTAAAAGAAAGAGATTGGTGTAAGAAATCAGAAAAATCAAAAAGGATGCTTTCAGGGTTGGGAAACTTACACTTTTTGTTATATATTAAAGTAACTAAGTCTAATTAATTTTTATTTTTTCCTTTATAAATTATACATATTTTACGTTTTGGAATGAAAAGGTTGGTTTCAAAAATTATAAAAATAAAAATCACATCTCCATAGTTGAAAACTTTGAACTTTTTTTCTAGATATTAAAGTAACTAAATAAAACATTTTTTTTGGAATTCCCTTTTTTTATCACTTAACACACTTTCTATATTTTTTTAAGAACTACTATATTGATAAAAGGAATGAGAAAAATCTAATTTGATGATTCTAGGGCTTGAAAATTAATTTTTTTTGCACATAAAAGTAACTAGGTCAAATTACTTTATGTATGTGCTTATGTATGTATCTCTATACTACATAAACGCACTTTGGTAAAGGGTATATAAGATTCGGCACAGGCGAATATAGCACTCTCACTTGTTGGTTAATTATTTTCAAACCACAAATCTGCTTGTAAATATTTTAGTATTCTTTAACTAGTTACTTGTTTACCAAATGTGACAGCGCATAGAGAAAGGGACCTAAGGATAAAAAACGAATTTTCACTTTTTCTTTTTTTTTTATGTGGACAACATCTCAGCATCGAATGAGACCGATCCCATGCCCCAAAAGTGTTCCCTCCCAGAGATATGCTCTCCTGAACAAAACAGGTTTTTACGCTTAGATACCTTCCTCTATGCGCTTTCACAAATAATGTTTGACGTGACGCCATTTAATAACAACACAAAGTTGCCAGAGTTATCAAAAAACGGACTGAACATACTCCATTATCGTGTTTAAGGAAGTGTTTTATACTATGTTCACGCTTATGGTTTTAAACGTGTTTAACGCCTCAACGATTTTGAGATGTTTTACCATACATTGACTTGTTCTGTTAAACATCTTAAATGAAGTGTTTAAGATTAAAACACTTCCTTAAACACGCAATTTTCAGTCCGTTTTTTGATGACTCTGGCAACTTTGTGTTGTTATTAAATGGCGTCACGTTAAAAATTATTTGGTAAACAAGTAATTAGTTAAAGAATACTCAAATATTTACAAGAACATTTGTGGTTTGAAAATAATAAAGCAATAAAAAAGCATAATTGTTCGTAATTGCTTACAAATACAATAATTCATTGACATAACGTCAACCTTAAACATCTCAAATGTAATGTGAACGATTATGTTTAGTTTTTTAAAACACTTGCCTTAAACACGTTTAAGACCATAAGTGTGAGCATGGTATAAGCTCTTAAACGCGAATGAGGCGTTAAACACCTTTAAGACCATAAGTGTGAACATAGTATAAGATATTTAAAATTATATTTACGCTTTTTCCAAAACTTGACTGAGGATACAATAGTTTTTCCAATCGAAAAAAAATATCATTCTGAAAAACATGGCAAGAGTCCGAAAAAATTTAATTTTAATTTTATTTTTTTGTTTTCTCTTAACTACTGGGAAAATAGAAAAAACAATTAAACAGTTTGATTTCCATTGATTTGCGATATTATAGCATTTTATACGTAATTTGCAGAGTGACTTTTTAGCGGGACTGTTTTTAGGCTTGTGGTGAAGCGGGGTAAAATGACACTCAGAGGGGTATTATCACTAAATAATTAAGGGCTAACGTTCGAATTGTCTTACACTAACATTTGAAAAAAATTAAGAGTCTTATTTATAAAAATTATTAAGGCTTTATAAAGACTTTATAAAAAATTTTGTATGAAAATTTGTTTTAAAAAGCCTTTACAAAGCCTTAATAAGTTTTATAAATTAGGCTGTATATCGAAAGCCTATATTCAAAACACGTCAACTCAAATTTGGTCAAAATGAGTTTCCGATGGCAAATAGCTCCCCTATGCAATATTAATCTGTAGTATAAATTTCGAATCAAAGAAATGATTTTTTTCCCGTTTTATATCAATTTTTCTTATTATGCTATCTCAAAGTATAATTTTTTTTGGTGAAAATAAATGCTAACTCCCATGTAAATTTTCAATATTTTTAAAAAATTTGTAATTTATTATAAATCTACCTCGTTTCTTATTGCATTTGGCATACTGAACAAGAATCTGGTAAAGATTTTGATATCATATGGCTAGATATGGTCACTTTTAATATTAGTACAGAGGGGTTCCAATAAAAAAAAATTGGTAATGTATGTATAACCTTTAAACTGTTAGTCAAAAAGAAACTGATTATAGTTAATGACATAAGCTTTCGAAGCTGATAGCTTAGAGTGACCGTGTTACACTACAAAGTGAGTTAGAGAGTGCTAAAGCTGACCACCTCGAGATGCAAGAGGCTTTCAGTCAGGTTTAAGTTATTTTTTTATGGTATTTTATGTTATTTCTTATAGTTTTTTAATTCTTATATCTAGTATTGAGTAAAAGATTTCACAAATTGATTAAAAAATAAATTTATTAAAAATAAATTAAATTTTTTTCCGACAAAATATGCTAACTCTAAGAAAATATTTGTTTTTTGATCGACTAAAATATGCTATCTCATAAAAATACGCAAACCAGTGCAAAATAAAATATATTTTGCAGACCTATAAATTAGTAAGCATATTTTAACCATATTTATATATTTTTACAATAATGAGCGAATTATCTAGTTTTTTCGCTCTACTGAAAAGTTAGCTTTTTTGAGTTGACGTGTTTTGAATATAGGCTCTCGATTTGTTTTATTTTTATGTATTTTTAAATAAAAAATATTTAAAAACTCAGTATTCTTTCGAATGTTGCAATTTGCTTCAGCTCTTTGCCCAGTCTACTACACTTCAGTTGAGGTTAGAGGCTTTAGCTTTTTATCAATTGTGTAATTGTCACATGTTCACTGGGTAGCCGTGTCATAGATTTAATATGTGAAGTGTGCGAATAAATGCAAGCGCATGTACATTTGTGGTTTCTCTGTGATTTAGTTTATTATTCCGTCGTTCACTTATGATTACGTCGTAAAGCAAATGCACCACCAGCATATTCGTGTGCCATTACATATGGATTTCAATGATTCTTGATGCAATACAGACTTGGTTTTCTTGCATGTGTGTTTGTTTAGACACAATAAAACGTTGGCGGGCATATGTACACACAGCCAATGGCTGGCAATCAGTCATGAAACACGAATTAAATATAAAACACGTTAGTCGTACTTGAATCATACCTTTCTTTTGCTGACACTTGCGGCTACAGTTTGAAAATTTATTTCATTTTACTTTACTTAACACATGGTAGTCATACACTCAAAATCTTCCATGCTTAAAAATACGAAATATTTTTTCGTAAAATAATTTTTGTGCAATAAACGAAAATTTTGTACATTTTACGAAAATATTTGTGGCTTATGCAGGAAAACATATTTTGTAATTTTACGAATTTCGTTAAGTTACAAAAATATTGCGTACAATTATTTTCGTATATAGTACCATATTTTTCGTTTATTTGATTGAATTTAGTAATAATAATCATGTTTTTTCGTAAACTTACGAAAAAAATTTGTAAAAATACAAAATTTTATTATTTACAGACAAAAGGTATTTCGTAAAAAACCATATATAATTTTTACTATGTGCGAAGCATTTCGTACTATAAAAACAACGAATATTTTCGTAAAATGAACAACATTTTTCGTTTATTTTACCTGTGACATGTTTTGAGTGTACTTTTAGAATCTTGTATAATTTTATGCAGGCGAAAATTGTTATTAGTAAATTAAAATCTAAAAATGTCTCAGTTATTAGTAAACTTTGAAATAAAAACCGTAAAAGAACTTCATTAGTGGTTTTGACCTAAAGGTAAGAGAGCGTACATAGAACAAGTCACATGGCTTGCAAGCGGCAGGGACTGGTTCTAATACGCTTGTTATACGAAAAAATCCAGTCATTTTATGAGGGTCTTACATCCATTCTTATCGCACTTGCTCATTAATAGATCCAGAAAATCTTACACTCACAATATTATTACAGTAACAGACTGTATTATATATAAGAAGTATTCCGTATTGTGATTAGCAATTTTAGTTTATTTAGTTTATTCATAAACTCTTAAAATTCTAAACAGTTTTGTTTTTAACTGATTATAACATTCATTTAAATAATTTTGTAATCACTAATATTCTGACTCGATACCAATCATTTAATTGCTTTTTTGTAAGTAAGCGAATTTTTTTGAATTAAATATTTTTTTTTTTTTAATTTAAATGAGAAATAAGAAGATTCATTTTAGAAGTGAATTTTAGAACTCGCACACGAACGGTTCCGTGCGGCGCTTGTTTATTTTTTCTATTTTTTAGTATTGACGTTTTTTTTTTTTAATTTAAGCGATTTTTTTGTTTCGGTGGTTTATTTTGGTTTTTTGATGATTTTTTTAAATACATATTTTTAGTTTTAGGGATATTTTTTGGTTTTGGTGCTTTTTTCATTATGACGATTTTTCGGCTTTTGACAAACTTTTTTACTTAATGTAATTTTTTACATTTTCTTTTTTTTTGTGACATTTTTCATTAAAACTTTTTTTTTACTTTGACAATTTTTCTTTTCGGCATTTTTTAATTTTGGGATTTCTTAGTTTTAGCATTTTTGAAAATTTCAAGAGTTTGCCTCTCACACTCAAGATACAGCAAGTTGTCAAAATTACATTAACTGATAGAATACACTTCAATTTTGAGTTTTTTAAATTTTAGTGTTAGTTGTTGTAGTCTGTATAAAAATACACTAACTTTGATAATTTCAAGCGTCTTTATGGAATTGTCTGTATATTACATTAGGATTTTTAAATTTTTCGTTGCTCGCTTTAAATCACTATTTAATTTTTAACTGTCATAGCTGTTATAGCGGCCAAAATTTTCCTTATTCTGTCAAAATTTCAGGGCTGTAACTCTTGCGGTTCTCGAACAGACTTCCTTTGACAGATAGACAGACGGATGGTAATCGTAATGAAAGCAATAGGTTTCCTTTTCAGCTTTAGTGTACGGAACCCTTAAAAATTTATTGTTTTTAACTTTTGCACAAACCTTAGTTAACCCTTCAATTAAAAAATGCATTTATACATTAGGTCAGTTCACAAAGTGTCCTATCAGCTCATATTTTCATAATGTTTTAAATTATTTCAATATATATATTTTTTTCAAGCAACAACTTTAGTATATTATGACAGACATTATGACATTGCGAATTGGTCAATTATATTTCTTGTTATGCAATAGATTAACTTAATTTTACTAAATAAGCTACGGATTTTTTTAGAGGTTAGTAGGAATGGTACTAATTGGTTATAAATACGTAAATATATTACGACAAAAAAAATCAATACATTTGAAAAACAGGGTTGCAATAATTAATACGACTTAGTTGTTAAGCACATCATATTAATATTAGTGCCACAATTCAAAAGTATATAATCAGGAGTCATTGGAGCACGTAGAGTGATCCATTTCTTGGGCAAACCAGCATCATCTCGAGCCGATTGTATTGCCTGTTGAAGAGCAAAAGCTACATTAACAGGCAAGCAGATTGAAGGTTCGCCAGTTGCTAAAAAATTGTAGTTATTAGAAACTTAGTCACTCTGTGAAAAGTTTTATCAAACTCACCCTTGGATCTCATGAAACCAGCTTGATTTGGACTCTGTGACAGCAATTCAATACGGAAGTCAATTGGAATGTCTTTTGCGCCAGGAGGCTTGTAATTCCATGTACGATTTGTTTTCAATTCACCAGTTGATTTATCGGTAACACACAGTTCAGACGTCCAATAGCCCAAGCCCATTATAAATGCACCTTCAATTTGACCAACATCAACATTTGGATTTAAGCTTTCTCCAGCGTCTTGTAAAATGTCAACACGTTGCACAATATAGTTGCCGGTTAGGACGTCAAGTTCAATTTCGGTAAGTCCGAGTGAACATACAGTATATGGATCCATTTCACCGGTCTTACAACTGTCACTGGCTATCAAGTTTATATTGCGATTGTGAGCCTCATTGATGAGATTTTGCCAGTTGGAATCTTTTAGTTCCTCCTTTATGGGATTCAACAATTCATTTAATGAACGGCAACATTTGCGTACAGCCTTGAAAGGAATGCAGTTTGCATGAAAATATTTATTAATTTATCACAAAAAGAAATAAAACTTACAAAGCAAATTGTTTCGCTTCCAATCGATCCACCAGTTACCATGGAATTAGCTCCATTTATGGTGTTGCTGCCTTCAATTCGAATCAATTCCAAAGGAATATCTAGAGCATTAGCTACCACCTGGGCAATTTTTGTGTTCATTCCTTGACCCATTTCTATGCCACCGTGTGTTATGACAACTGTGCCATCACCATGATAAATGGCAACAGTTGCTGAGAAGTGGCCAAAGTAACCAATATGGTATTCCATTGTTGCCAAGCCTAAACCTCGCTTGATCCAACGATTTTGCTCATTGAATGCAATAACGGCTTGCCTCCTCTCCTTGTATTGAGTGGATTCCACAAATCGTTGTATCATCGCTCCCATTTTATGACCAGGCATTAAATTAGCCAATCGAACTTCCAGCGGGTCCAGCCCTAATTCAAAAGCAGCATGTTCTATTATGTTTTCTATCATTGCTATTCCCTCCACCGAACCTGGTGCTCTACATGCAGTATTGTTGGGGGAATCAGTGAGCACCATATATCCATCTAACACAAAATTGTCAAAATTAAGGTCGTAGCAGTTCTTGGATATCAGCAAAGTGTGATTCATTGGTGATTCGTTCGGAGAGTAGCCAGCATCTTCATAGAATTTTGAAAACAGTTTCACAAACTTTCCAGATTGTTTGATGTAGAAACTGTAGTCAATATTGCAAGGCCACCTTTTACCTAAAGAGCCCATCATGGACTCGATTGATTGCACAAAGCGCACCGGCCGATTTAGCTTATAAGCTGCTAAAGCCGCGCTGGCAGCTACAAAATTGCAGCGTGTAGCTTTACCTCCATAACCACCACCCAATCGACGAGTTATTATTTGAACTTCATTATTTCTTAGATTCAGTAGATTTGAAACCACGATTTGAGCCAAGTCCATCCATTGCGTAGCAACATGGAGTTGCATGCCTCCCTCAGTCGGTATAGCAACAGCGGAATGAGGTTCCATAAAGAAGTGGTATTGGAGACCCATTTCCAATTCCCCACTAATTTTAAACTCGTATTCATCTGCTTTTGGCTGTTCCCTAGCAAAGTCTGATTTAATAACATGCTCAACTCTGTTTGATGGTCCTCCATTGAGGACATCTGCCAGAGTACAAAATATTTCTTTAGCCCCACCTTCATATTTGAGTTTTATCAAGTCTGCAGCTTGATTGGCTAAAGCATTTGTTTCAGCGACAACTATACCTACAGGTTGGTTGTAAAATTTCACTTCTCCAGTTAAGAAAAGCTCTTCCTGTTGTGGGAAAAAAAAGTTTTCTGGTACGGAAATAAGATTTTTTCCGGGTATATCTTTGGCTGTAAGGACTGCGACCACACCTGGAAGTCTCAAAGCCTCCGATTCATCAATAGCTTTAACAATAGCGCCAACTTTCTTTGCCAAAATGAAGGCAGCCCAAAGCTGTTGAGTTTGAGGAGGTAAATCGTTGGAAAAACTTGCTTCACCAGAACATTGCAACAGACCTTCATGTTTTTCAACTGGCCTTTTAACCGGATAATCAGTATCGTGCTTCTCAAACACCTGCCTGCCACTGGAGACAGCTCTCTTGAGAATCTCGCCACCGGATATAAGTTTCGAATCAACTTTTTGTGGTGGTGCATGAGCTAATAAGAATTTGTAGAACAAACCTTGAGCCAGCTTAACTCTATACTCTGGACAAGGTTCGGGTAAAATAGCATCTGCCTTTAATTCATCCTGCACAATGGTCAAGGCTTCCTTAATATGCATCACTTCAAATAGCGGCTTATTTTCTAAATGTTTTTCCAGTTGGAGAGCTCTACGGAATGCAGGATTAATGCCACCATAACAAATGCGCGAGGACTTCACTATATATTCAGGCATTTGAACTTGGACCAAAAATGCCGCGTTTACATAAGCATGTGCGTTCTGAGCTCTGGGCATTATCTAAAATTTATAAATTCAAAGAATAAATTAAATTGAGCAGATTTTCTTTTTTTTGCGGACATAACAAACCTTGTACGAATCAAATATATATTTTGCACTGCTGTATGGCTTTAATGTAAAATATTTTATTATTTTATACATCATTGAAGTCTTTAGGTACTCGGTGAGTGAAAGAAAGCATTCATCTTTGGCTGTTTGCTGTACAACTATTTGTACATTGAGAGCATCAAACAACAAAAAGATATCGGATGGAAATTCAGGATGCTGGTGCTTGATGGAAAGATTACCTGCTAAAGTTCCCGTCTGTAAGAAATATATTTGCATTATATTTATTGTTAAGTTTTAGCTTGTAATATACTATAGGTCGTTTTAAGCTCAAATATAATACTTTATCCACAATTTTTTATTACAGAATTGTAATTTCGTCTGATTAAAAATGCTTTTAAAGATTTTTATGTCTATGCAAAAATCTTTTTAAGGGAACTTAGGGAAGACCTTATAAGTATCACGTTCTTGAAATAAGATTCTCAAAGCTTCAGCCCTCATTGGCTCGAAAAGATGAATATGAATGTTTAGTTTTATCCTTACAGTTTTAATGCACGGCTAGTCGGAATCTTATAGTTTTTTTAAATTGAAAAATAATTATTAAATAAATTTAGAGTTGAATAGCACAAAAATATATGGACCCATCCTACGATCTCTCATTTGAAACAAAAATAAAATTTTAAAATTTGTTTTTTTTTTAAATGTAAGTCGAACGTTGTCGAGATCATGGGACAGGCCCTAAATCTTTTTAAAAACAATTTTGCCTTCGATTCTTTCTAAAGTTGTGTTTCCAGATATCATTTTAAAAAAATTTTTCCGAATGATTGTACTGAGTTCTCGAATATATTTATTTGAATTATGAAATTTCCTTTCGGTTACTTGTTATAGTTTTGTGAACTAATTCTAAAGTTCTTAGAAGACCTTCTCTGATTTCACATTTTCTCAAAATATTTCGCTACAAATGATTTTGTCCATTATAATAACGTTTTGAATTTTTTGACAAGGGATGTTCTAATGGTGTTAATAAGGTACAAAAATTGTTATATCATATTTACTCGTGTGTAAAACTTGTCCACGCACCTCATAAGAAAAGAAAAAAATTTTATATCTTTTTGTTGACGAAATTTTCCCAAGGTCGTTTCTTACGGGCAATATTGTTAAGATAATAAAAATATGATAATGATATGTATAGATATACTAACGTAATGATTTGAATAAAATTTCTTTATAAATTGCAACAAAAAATTAGAGGCGCTGCCATTTTCATTAAAGTATTTAAATAAACGTCATCAATAAATCATATCAAAAATTTTATTTTACAAAAGAAATTTGTAGTAGAGTAAAATAGAAAATTTAGAATCTAAGACCAGAACAAAACCAAAACAAGTTATGTTGCAGAAAATATAATTTTGCATTGAAGAAATATCAGAATTTTTAACTTTATATTCGAAATGTTAGGAATGAATAATAATGAAATTTATACATATCGCACACTAAATCCTAAAGAGCCACAACTCAAAATGATCAAAGTGATTTTTTTTTTTATAAACAATTTCTTTTTCAATACATGTTTCTTGAAGTATATAAGATACCGTTATGCGTGTTTTTTATGTAAAATACTTGCGTCATTTGTACAGTATCAACAGTTGTTTGCCACTACTCAGCATCTGAAATTTTTCGAGTTGTGACTGTTTATGATTTTGTGTGCGATATGTTCTCATATAAACAGACCGATATTTTCAAAACCATATATAAAAATAAATATATGTAAATATATATATATATATATATATATATATATATATGTATATATATATATATATATATATATACCCTTCCTGAATGATTTTATTGCACCTCATTCGAAAACAATGAAGAGAACTTGCGCAATAAATTTCAAGTGTTTTCCGTATAATAATCTTCATAAATTATTATCTTATCTAATAAAATATAATTGCAATTGAGCGAAAAGGAAAACATACTTACATTTCTTACAGGTACATTTGCAATCAAGTCGAAATGTTTCCACAATTTATTGCAATACTCGAAACCTTTTACCTTTCCAGCCTTCTTAAATATGTCCATGGTTTCAGTAAGACTTAAATTTCCACCTAATTTCAAGCAATCTGCTGTTAAATTATATGAGTGTAATTCTGGAATCGAGTTAATATCGATAAACTTTTTTACAGCAGATGAACGTCGATAAACTCCATGTGCAGTATTTCCAGATATTAAAAAATAGTCTTCGCCCTTCAGATCTGAGAAAATTTTAAATATTTCTTCCACTGAATTAGCCCAGAACCATTGTTCACCGTTGCCACCATAGTTTACAGTCGACTTGCAAATGGCATTGCAAGTCTTCCCTGTATTCGAACAAATTTTATTTGACAAGTCTTCAATATCCTGACATTCCTTGGGGATTTCAATATTGCTGTCTACAGCAAATGATTTCATAGCGTCAAGGATCGGTCTGTAACCAGTGCAGCGGCAAATATTTCCTCCAAAGGAGTTCTCCACCTCCTCCATGGTGACTTTGCCGTTCTTGCTTTTTAACAGTCCATACATATTCATAACAAATCCCGGCGAGCAGTAACCACATTGAGTTCCATTCATTTTAGCAAGCCGTTTTTGTATGGAATGAAATCCATCCCGCTTGTTTCCAATGCCTTCACTTGTAGTTATTTCCAAACCCACACAACTGTTCAACAGAGTGAGACACTATAAAAATACAAGGAAAATAAAATTAAAAACTGAATGCATATACATATCGCACTTAATCAACAAGAGGGTATTAACTTATTTTTTTTTTAATTTCACTTTTTGCAAGAAATCAACTTACAACATCAATATATTTATCTGCTGTAAAAATTTCATCGTATTCCGATTACTCTTTTGTTGATAAAATTTATTTTACTTTATGATTTCAATTCGAAATGAGGCTGTTTTTATAATAAATTTGCCCCATTATTTTAAGTTGTGACTCTTTTCAAAATATATGTAAATATTTTCATTGGATGAATTGAAATGCAAGATAGTAAAATAAAAACAATAAGTGCATTCATAAGACGTAGAAGTTGCGCAACCGTTGAGTATTTGTCTTAGAAACGCATAGTTCAGTAGTTCCGCTCTACTCAACAGTTGAGTAATTTTCCATCGTAAAATTTTTTCGCTAATACCCCTTTTACACACGGAAAGTTTACTTTGCAAAGTCTTAATTCAGCTGGGAGAAAGACAGAAAGAGATAGTATTCCTTCCTCTGTCTTTCACACAGCTGACTTAAGACTTTGCTTACTATGATGTATTCGGATTTTCAAATTCTTCTAAAATGTAACCACAAAAAATTTTTCATCTCTAGTGAAAGCTTTCAAATTTTGTGTTAATACCATCTTGTTGATTAAGTGTGATATGCATGTATACTCGTGTACGTATTTAAATTATTATTACAGAGTTGACTGCCCATGTCTTAAGTTCTCCAGTTACGGGATGTTTTCCGGTAACAACGCATATACAAACACCACAACCACCTTCTTGGCACATAAATTTTGTACCAGGCAAACCAGCATGGTCCCGTATAAACGTATTCAAAGTTGTATCAATTGGCAAATTTGCCAAATTTACTGTAAATATAATTTAAGAATTTCTCACGATGACAATCCTCAACAGCCAATTTACTTTCAAATTACCTGTGAAGGATTTGCTGTTTATTGAAAATTTTGTAATCATTTTGAGAAAACTATGTACGCCGTTCTTTCACTTCCTTTATTTCGCCAAATGATGTATACAATGTAAGTATATGAAATAAATTAATTGAATTTTCTTAAACGTTATGCACTTTCAAGTAGAGAACTATTCCGCACAATTTCAAAACATTCAATGAACGTTTGTGAACTCGCATTAGCATTATAACAAACAATTATTTTAATAGTCTATTAACTGCAACAACAGTAACAAAGTGAGATATACGAATATTAATGATGCAAAGGTGGCGATTTTTTAAGCACTTTTTTATTTCAACATAAAGATATTTCCCCAAATCATTTCATAACATGAACTTTTTTACTCCTTTTCGAAGAAATTCCGATGTTAATTCCATTGATTTCTTAGTACGTTTTCACGACATTTGATATTCTATCGATGTAGTCTAAATTTCACTTTTCTTCAAAGATTTTTGTTTACAAAGTATTTGTATTTCGTTCTTTTTTTCATACAAATTTACATATATGTACATAAATTGACGAAGGAAATTGTTCATTCATAAAAAGTACATTTTAAGTTGAAGTTCATGACCATATTAAATCTTTCCTTCCCCCAATGCCTGAAACAAGCTACGACTTCTAAATATTATTATTAATAAAATTAATTGTTGAACATCCATAGCAAAATAGCAAATAAAAAAAAACTCAGCTCGTACACAATTATCAAACAGTTCTCACAACAAACGCTTGATTATAGTCAAACAAATACAAATACTTACATACATACATACTAACTACATATGTACATCCACATGTATTTACGTTAGAGATGGGCGCGCGTCGTGTTTTTTTCACGAAGTGTCACGAAAAAACGCAATGATGCCACATATGTATTAAATTAAAAAAACAATATTTTGTATCTTCAAACACGCACCACCAGCAAAAATGTTGATAGTGTAGTCGTCTCTCAAGCTTGTAGTCCTGAAATTAACAAATGTATGTATTTATGTATTTGAATATAAAAAAATTTTTTTTTGCTATTCAACTCGATTTCTTGGGTGTTGTGCACTATCGTGTTGAAATCATTTTTTTCGTGCGTATTTCGTCTGTGTTGGAAAAATTCGACACGCACCCATCTCTAATTTTCATACTAGTAATTATTTTACTTTTTTTTCTCACTTGCACAGTAAATCCCCTTCATGAAGTATGAAAGCCAAATTATTATTTGATATACTAATATACTTTTAAGTATGTATAATTAAAACAAATGTATTTCATGAATGATAAGAATTTTGGCCACATCTACATACATATGTATGTAAATACGAAATATTGTATGACTTCGGTACACTGTGTTTTTCTATTACATCAAATAATACTAGTCAATTACTTGTCTCGAACACTCGCTATAATCAAACACGACTGTTAAAATAAGGAAATACAAAAGCGCAAGTCATGAATATTTTTTCTACCCTTCACCAAAGACGCCGACAGTGTCTAAGTTTATAATATCGCTTCTAATCCGTACAAGTTTTTAATTATCGATTAAGCTGCAAAGTACCATGCCTGCAAATGCCTAAGTTAGAGCAAAGGCCATTTTCAGGTAAACTTTAGCCTATATATAATCAAATATATTACTTGCTGTTGACATTAATTAAGTTCCCGGTAAAATTTTTTCGGGTTTTGGCGGTTTATTTTAGTCTTAGTTTTTTTTTAGTTTGGCGCTTTTTTCATTTTGGCGTTATTTCCGGTTTTCGGCGTTTTTTCGGTTTGGCGATTGTTTTTATTTATGCGACTTTTTAGTTTTAGTATTTTTGAAAATTTCTGAGTTTGCCTCTTACGGTTTCCAAGATACAGCAAGTTGTCAAAATTACATTGCCACTATTACATTAACTGATTGAATACCCTTTAATTGTAATTTATTTAATTTTAGTGGTAATAATTGTATTCTGTATACAAATACACTTGCTTTGAAAATTTCAATTGTCTATATATATGCACGAGTACGTACATATTTATGTGTATTGCATGGGATTTTAACATCTTTCGTTGCTCGTTTTGGAACACCTTTAAATTTTCAACTGTCATATATTTGTTGCTGTAATGGCTAAAGTTCTACATACATCCATAAAAATTTCAGTTCCGTAGGTCTTATGGTTCTCGAGAAAACAGCCTGTGATGAACGGAAAAACAATAGGTTTCCTTTTCACCTTTTGTGTACAAAACTCTAAAAAACTAATCAAAGAACTTGTGTTATGCTAGGGAACTATTGGACGCAAAGCGTATTAGTATATCATGAAGCTTGAGTTTCCCAGAAACTTTACACGTAGATTAGTGGATAACAATAATTACTCCAAAGCACGCAAATCGAGTTCTAATCCATAGGCTTGAGACTAAGATAATCGATTCTTGAGAGCTACTGCTTTTGTTTATTTGGAATATGTTTACGTAATCTATTGCAACTAAAAGAATAATTCTTCTTATTAATCCAATTCTACATAAATTATTTTTAGATTTTATGTAAAGTGATTTTTAAGCGAGTAATCGAATTTGGAAATCAGAAAATTACTCGTAATCCATTCTATGGCAAGTAGTTTTGATGGTAATGTCTACTTTTTTTCCTGGGTAGTTGTTTATATTTTAGAAATATACTTTCGATTTGATTTTTCTATTTTACTAAATATGGAACTAGTTATAGTCAGCACGTGGAAACATCATATAAACACTAAGTGCATTTCTGAAAAGTTTGCTACTCAACATGAAATTTTTCGGTCAATAAGTGACAGAGATGTGAACAAAAAAACTATGATTTATTTGCTATTGTTTCGACTAAAAAGGTTTTACGTAATCGTATTATTGTGAAAGATCTGATAAGAAAAAATAACAAAAAAATCTACAAAAGAGGGCGAGAGCGTAAAAATGGACAGTTTTAGTAAAATACAGTAAACCCCGTTTAATTACCCATCGGTTAAATACCTTTATCGCTTATTTACCCCAAATATTGAATCCACGTTTTTTTTACACCAACTTTTACACAAAAGTCCACGCGCAGTTAGTTAACTTTCGTTTAATTACCCATTTCGGGTAATTACCCAGAAATATCTTACCCCAAAATGAAATTTCATCTAAAATATCTTCGTTTAAAATATAAATACATATTTATTCAATTTTCAATCTAATATATGCGTGAACTTTATATATTTACCCCCATATGTAAAAAATAAAGTGTGCTTCAAGTGTACGTTAAAACCGGTTTTTGTATGGAAATTTTGTTCTAACACACACTTCAAGCCAACTTTATTTTTTTTGCATATGGGGGTAATTCTTTGGAATATGAACTGTTTTTGTTATTTAATAAAATATTTTATTTGAAGAAATACATATGGGCTATTCCACAGGATGTCACGTACGTTGACCAATCAGTTATGCTTGTATTTTAGAGAACATTTAAATTTTTCTTTATTTCTTTATGTACTTTTGAGGAGCGTAAGTAGCCCTACCTTTGGTAAAATATAAGGAAAAATCTAACCACATTGATCTGAAATACAAGCTTAATTGATTGGTCAACGTACGTCACATTCTCTGGAATAGCCCATATGCATGTGCATTTTATTTTTAGTCATAATGTACTACATACCATAGCGCGTTTGTATAAATGCATTTTTAAATGTATTTAAGCGTATTCTCATAATTGTCTTTATGAGGTAATTAAACGTCTTCGCTGTAGTACCTTTCTCGCATAATTACCTCAAAAATTATTACATTTTTGAAGAGGTAATTAACCGAGGTTTACTGTATTAGTAATTCACTTTTTAAATATGTTTGTATTAGCCGAATTCACAATCTTGTGCAAATGGTCTTGCATCGTTGCACGTGCAAAGTGGTCAGGGTGACCGATGACATTTTTCAAAAAGTGGCACCAAATAGGGGATTTATCAAATAAAAGGGGCAAAATTAAAAAAAAAAACCGAGAAAACTACACTAAACTTTTTATTTTCATATAACTCTCCCTAAAAAAGGGGTCAAAAAGTGGCAAAGCAGTCGAAAAAGGGGAAAGGCAGTTGAAAAAGTGGCAATTTGCCACTTTAGTCGGTCAAACGGTCACGCTGAAAGTGGTATAGTATATTGATACTCACCACTAAGAATTGTTAAGTGGTGAGTATCAATATACTATAGCTATAGACATATACATAAACATATATGTATGGCAGAGCTGCCCACAGAGAGAAAACCGAGAGAAATATAATATAATATAAGCGTATGTGTATTCATTTGTATAAAAAATCGATTGATGCTCGGCACTCTTGTGCCAGTTTTAACACCCTGGATGTATGGAATACACAGTAATAACACTGTGAGACAAATGAAGACTTTTGGAAAAATGCATGGACTCGACAGTATAGGTTCGATTGTAGTTACTACCAAAGGTTAGTAAAACCCTGTACTCGGTTTGGCCAGTTTGACTACCAATTACTTTTTATGGACCTCAAAAGATTTTGAAAATCAGTGCACCACTCAAAAAAAGGTGTCCTCAGTTTTTGGCCGACAGCTAATTCAGACTTGATAATATTGCTTAACTATATTTGGCAAAAATGTAGTGAAGAGTCTACTGAACAAATTGTATAAACATTTTATGTGCAAAAAAATCATTTTTTCCTGCACTTTTTTGAAAAAATATAGGAGAAAAAAAATTTTTTTTTTTACTTTTTTCAGCATAACTTACGAGGACTCATAATTTCTCACTAACAATATATGACAAAATTGCAGCCATTGTAAATCTGAACAACTTTTGTGAACATATTAATACAATCTGAATGTGTCTAGGCATCAGAAATAGCTTACAAAGACCACTTTGTACCTTTAAAAGTGTGGTTTTTTGAGTAGACTACACTTTTATTGCATTTCTGTTAACTTTCCTTGTTATTGTTGCATTTCTTTTCTTGCTGATTTAAATATTAAATATTTTTGTTTTTTGTTGTTTTTCCTAGTTTTAGTTATTGTTATTTATTACTGTTATTTCTTTTTTGTTTATTTTCTTTGTTTTATTGAATTTCTTGCGTTAATGTTTAATATATTTAATATTTTTAGGTTTTGTTGTTGTTTTTCCTAGTTTTATTTATCGTTATTTATTAAGCTTCTTTTCAGTGACATTTTTACGATCGCAAAGAATAACATTAGCATTAAAAATAAATGCAAACAAATACGTTTGACAATAAATAATTTGTTTTCGTGTTTAAATTTTTACAAAAATAGAAAAGTGCTTAAATCTAGCGTTTATCAAACAAAAGTTTAATAAGTTTTTTCAAAAAAAAAAAAAAAAAAAAAATAAAAATTAAAAAAAATAAATAAATCAAAATCTGTTAAAACAAAAAACTTTGTAAAGTGGTTTTTTAATAGTGAAAATGGGTAAGTGTAAAGGCAATATAAATAGTTTTTGTTATTGCTGTGGTACTTTTACACTAAAGAGAAGAAGACGTAACCTTAGTAAAGAATTTAAGAATGCATACATCAAATGTTACAAAAAAAACTATTGGAAATAAAAAATTTGCACCCAATTCAGTATGCATATCTTGTTATAATGATCTTCTCGATTGGCAAAAAGGAAAGCGAGAGTCTCCCCATTTTAACGCGCCTATGATTTGGACAAATCCAGGTAGGAAACATAATTCAGAGAACTGTTACGTACGTAAAAATGCACACGCAAAGGAAAAATATGGTTGAGGTAACCATAATCAAACAGCAACATACTGTGACTGAATTATATGGTTGCAGTCAAATCATATTATTTTTAATAGAAAAGCAAACTTTAATAACATTATTATCTGAGTTAATAATAATATTATCTACAAGAACAATGAACTTTGTTACACCTAATCTTAGTATTTCAAATATGACAACACTATTGTTAGATGTGACTAAAATATAATTGAGACTCACCATACCATGTTCTTATATAATATTAATATTGTTAAATACAGGGTGGGCCAAAAGAAACCAAGGGGTGTAAAAGTTTAATAACTTTTTTGTTTATTAATTTTTTTTTATTTTTTCTTTCAGATTATATAGACAACACTTGGAGAATTTATAATGGAGAGGTTCACAATTGAACAGAGAACCAGAACAATAGAATTTTATTATTTAAACCAGAAATCAACTTTATTGAAAATTTGATTATGAGTGATGAAGCTCATTTTCATTTGAATGGCTTTGTTAATAAGCAGAACTGTAGGTTCTGGGTTTCTCAAAATCCAAGAGCCATTCATCAACGCCAATTGCACCCCATCATGTGTACAGTATGGTGTGAGATCACATCTGAAAATGTCATTGGGCCCTACTTCTTCGAGAATGAAGATGGAAGTGCTGTAACCGTAAATGGAGAGCAATATCGGTTTATGATAGAAAATTTTTTACGTCCTGCTCTTGAAAACAGACCTGGTATGTGGTTTCAGCAGGACGGAGCCACTGCCCATACTGCCCCAGACACAATGGCACTTTTAAGTCAAATTTTTGGAGAGCGAATAATTTCTCGAAATTCTGAAATTATTTGGCCAGCGCGATTGCCAGATTTGACAGCACCCGACTATTTTCTTTGGGGTTTTTTTGAAGGAGCGAGTGTATGTGAACAAGCCAGAGACAATCCTTGAACTCAAGGCAAACATTGTTGCAGAAATTCGAACGCTACAGCCACAAGTTTTGAAAGATGTTATGGAAAATGCTCTAAAAAGAGCCCATCAGTGCGAAGCTGAAAACGGTGGTCATTTAAGAGACATCATTTTTCATACTTAGTGTAAAAAAATTTCCATTTTGTATATTATATAATCTGAAAGAAAAAATAAAGAAAAGTTAATAAACAAAAAAGTTATTAAACTTTTACACCCCTTGGTTTCTTTTGGCCCACCCTGGACGACCACAGTATTATTTAATATAATAATACTATTTTAATTTTAATCATATATTTATTGTAGAAACAGCTGTGCGTTAAATTCGAAATAAAAATAAATTAATATTGTTGAAATAAAATATATACATATATATAAATGTATACTTACACGACATACAGACATGTCTGTATAAAGAGATACACAAATGTTTATATGTTTTTATTGGTCTACCCTTTTGTTTATACTTTATTTATTTATTCATTTATTTAACACCACCCGTGCAATACCGATAGCTTAAAAACTAAATACTGAAGTGACAGATGTTTCTGAAAAAGATTTTTTTAAAAACTTTACATAGTATGGTTTTGGATAACATTATATTGTTATTTACATCATATTATTTTTAAATAATAATACAAATTATGTTCTAGTCATATATATTTAACAAAACTGTATTGTTAAACTCTAACCATATCACACTTTTTCATGGATGTGATAATGTAATTATTAAATTCAAACATTACTCTGTTTATCGTAACGAAATAAATGTTTAAAATAACAATAACTAGTTTTCGACGACCACACATTTGTTTCAGAGAACATAATATTGTTTTCTCAACCATTCTACAACCATATCTTTTCTTTGCGTGCACTTAATGGGATGAATTTTAAAAAAACAAAAACTTTCAAATACCAGTCGGTTCCTAGTGCCCAACTACCAAAAATTAGTAACACTGACGTTTCAGTGCCACAACAACCTTTGCAGAATAAAACCCTTGAGACTTATCGTGAAACTACGCCTGTTTTCAGCAGCGATACCGAAGGGGGAAATCATTCTGAGTATGATCCGGGACCATCATGCTGTCCAATATTAATCACTCAAGACCGGCTTGATTTCATTGTTTCCAAATTGGAGCTATCGCAACGCAAATCTGAAGAGCTTGCCAAATTTTTGAAAGAACAAAACATGTTGGTGCCTGAATTTAAGGTCACCAGGTACAAAAAACGACAGTCAGGTCTCCAAACACGTTTCGCTATTAACGACATACAAACGTTTGCATACTGTAAGGACATAAAAATGCTTATGCAACAAATGACAATTGCATACGATCCCGAAGACTGGCGATTGTTTATAGACAGCTCAAAACAAAGTCTAAAAGCTGTGCTTTTACATAAAATAAGCAAGAAGCCATGTGTTCCAATAGCCCATAGCACCGATACAAAGGAAACATATGAAAAAATGGATCAAATTTTGAAACTTATACAATACGATGACCATAAGTGGCGTATTTGTTGTGATCTTAAAGTAGTGAATATGCTATGCGGACTACAGGCTGGATATATAAAATACATGTGCTTTCTATGCAATTGGAATTCCCGATATAAAGGAAACCATTACCAGAATCATTCATGGGAAAATAGGAAATATTTTAAGTTGGGAGAAATGAATGTTATTAAAAAAGCACTAGTGCCAATTGAGCGTGTCTTGATGCCACTACTTCACATCAAACTTGGAGTTGTAAAAAATTTTATAAAGGCTATTGTACGTAATAAGGACAATCCTGAACATGCGCTTGTAGTGTTAAACCTTTTGCGGGAACAAATCTTTAAACAAAAAATCAGTCTTCACAAGTTAAAAGAAGGTAAATATTTTTCTTAATTTTTTCTTCATTTAAGACGTTCATAAATATATACAATATTTGTATTCAGGTGTTCTTAATGGTCCGGATATTCGAAAACTGATTAAAGACGAACGGATCGACAACATTTTACTCGACGCTGAGAAGGTTGCCTGGGGCCTAATTCCTGCACTCGTGATCGGAATTGCATTCGAATAGAAATTAATTTCGACGGCTAGAAATTTTTGGATGATGTCACTCGTTACCAAGCGAATCGAGTTTTTGTTTCAGTGTTGGAAAAAGGCGAATATGTTTATATATAAATTCATTTCACAACACTGAATAAATTGTAAGCAAAAGCATATGTTTGTATATGTATGTGTGCAAAAACATATGTATGTATGTACATACACACGTACATATATGCAGAAAAAGAAATGAATATACATAAATGTTATTTTCACTTTGATTTAATTAATAAGTTAATAATAATGAATTAGTGTAAGGTTAGAGAATAGAGCACTAGCTACATTTTCCATTCTTTTATTGGTTGACCAGAAGCAGTTAATTTGTTATTTAGATGCTCTCAGAGTTGGTTGATTTTTTTATATTTTATTTTATTATTTGCCAAGTTAGTGTGTTTTGTTATATTTGAAGTCAACTAGAAATTTTTATACGTACATTTGTGCATTCATTCATTTATCAATAAATAAGTCAAATATTGAACATACATTTTCAGTTTCTTTGCTTTTTCTATTTTAAACATGATTTCGAATGCCTTTTAGCTTGCAAGTAAAAACACGAACGGTTGCATTCGTATGTATGCACGTTATCGAATGCTGTTATTAAAAATTTCGATATGTGTTATTCGAAACCGAATGCGAAAATCCCAAAAGTTAAAAAACTCTAACATTCGAGTAAAAACTCGCTCGCAATCGAATGCGAGAATTAGGCCCCTGGAGTTCAACAAAAGATGTTATCGCCGGTTTCTTAGGAAAACAACGATCACAAAACCACAGAGGATATACAGAGATGACACGAGACGGAAGATAATTAGTGTTTTCTGAGGTCTCGCTCACTCAGTCACTGCGTATTCTTTAAGCTTCTTTCGTGGTGGCATTTTTTCTTTGTGCTTTGTGTTTTTCATTCGCTTGTGATTTTGGTAAGTACAATGTGAAAATTTATCAGTTTTAAAGAAATATGCTTTAAATTTTATTTATTTGCAGATTTTTGTAAGGAAAACATAATCTTGGTTGAAATTAAAGGTGAGTAGTTTCTGCAATTGATAATTTATGTCTGTATATTGTCATAATAGCTAGTTTTTTCTCTATATTTTCAGAAGCACATTTTTGGCAAAATAGAAAAATACCTATGTGAGTAAAAAAACTATAATTTTATCTAATATACACGTATATTAATTTAAATCGTTTTATTTTTTAGGAGCAACAAATGCATGAAAGGCTGCCCGCCTGGCAGATCTTCCGGATCCCTTGGAACAGTCATTTAATTGTGGGAAAATAATCAGTTAAGGCAGGATTCTTGCCGGAAGCAACATATAGATCCATTAAAGAAAAAAATGTCGAGGATAATGATTTGTTGAGACGCGTAACTCGCCCATTTGTATCGAATCTAATGACGATGACGTTAATTCGACAGGCAGAAATCCTCCTGCCTTATCCGCTTTACTGTCTAATAAGTCAAGGGTATGCGCGGCAACATGAGCTGCCGTGGCAAAACTTAACCCAATTTTTCTCAGAAACACCAAGAGAGTCACTAATTATGGACGTCGCTTTTGTGAACTCACTAGTACGACGCAGCCTGGGAACTTGACAAATTGGCACAAGTGGAAATGCAACCCAAAATCTAACAAAAACATTTAGAAGCCCAACACCAAAGGCAGCAACAAATCAAATCGCTTGAAAGTGCACTTATACAAGTTTTCACCAAAATTGGAGATGCACCTACTACATCGGCAAAAACAACAAAAAAAAAATTGTAAGTATATTACAACTAGACTTACATACTTATAAATTTTTAAAGTAAAATAATATCTAATTTTAACTTTGACTTTATTTCAGCGGGCACGCAGCGGATAAGATTAAAAAATACTACAACAGCAACTGTAACCAGCATCAAACAGTACACGGCCAACAATGATGCAGAAGACCTGTTGCAGGCTACTTTGATCGAAAATGCAATTATACACTCATTACTAGTTTTAAATTTTTTAAACAAACATTTTGACAACAATAATAAATTATATTAAGTAATTAAAAATTCAAATTTCAAGACAAAATAGAAAAATAAAATGCATAAATTTATTTGCAAAATAAAATATGTTGCTTTTAATTAGTTACATAAAGAAAAATCCAAACGTCTGTACACAAATAATCACCCTTATCGGGAATAAAAGGCGAACATTTTGTTCACCTGAAATATTTCCCATGAACAAGTGGTGGACAAAATGGAAAATAGTATACCGACACAACGCAAACATTGGCGATCACAAAGGGAAAGGGAACACATTCCAAGCGAACTTTCATTCCCGATAAGGGTGAATAATAGCTCCATCTTTCCATAAATCAATTTCATTATTTTTCCGAAATTGAAAAGTAAGATCAAGTAATGTATAACCACAATGGACATAGCATAACATCCGGATGTTTAGAACACCATGTTTCAAACGCACTGAATGATGAAAAGAAACCAAATCATTATTTTCTTTAAATAAATAAAATACTGGTTCACTACCTTCGCAATAGATATCGTATTATCATCATCAGATGCATGTCTGGCAGCCAGCAACCCTAAATCCAAATAAGACACATGACGTACGCCGGAGCAAATATTAGTCCTTCAATGATTGAATATATCTATTTGCTCCTCATTTTCACTTTTATTTCTTTAAATTTCATGTTTTTTATATATTGGCCATATTTTTCTTTTAAGCAGGGACTTAATTGTGGCATTTTAATTTTTATATACACACACACACCATGTACTATTCAAGCACAAATCTAATACGTATGTACACATTTTAATGCAAATAATCTTTTCCACATTATATTTTTCCAATTAGAAACAAATAAATACTTTTAATTTAAATTACTTTAATTTAATATTGTAAAATTAAATTTCTTTATTATATTTTCTGTTTGTTTTGTTTGCAATTTTCATAACAAACACACACTATTTGTCCCTTTCTCGCAGTTCCTGTACCACAAATGATTTTAGCTTTTTCCTTACGTCAGTTATTACAACTCTGGTTTACTTTGTGACAAAACTGTGAGCAATCTGTGAAAAACATGTTGACTGCATTCGAAGCAATTGGTGTGCATATGTCCTTAAAAATCCATTACTTGCACCATCATTTAGAATATTTTAGCCGACAACTTTCAACGGAATCTGATGAACAAGGTGAACGGTTCAATCAAACAGCATTGCCATTTGAGTTAAGTTAATAAAGACTGTTTATAAATGTTTACGTATATAGAACACTTTTTACAATTTCTGACATGTTTGTTTCTAGATATAGAGGGAAGGAGTCTCCGGATGCCGTTATGGCAGAAATTTGCTGGCGCGCAAAAAATATATTTGAAGAGCCAGATTTCATAAAAAGGACAAAGCAGATGGAACGAGAAGGTGAAGAACAGGAAACAGAAGACTATGATGAACTACCATTACGAGGATTCAGATGATGATGAGATGATAAAAATGACTATGGCGAAGAGTTTTATATGTCTACGGTCCTTTCTGATGAAAACTCAAAGTCTTAAAAATTGTTTACATATAAGTTTAGCTTAAGAAATAGCGAAAAACAATATTTTTTAAGGTACAAAGTGGTCTTTGTAAGCTAATTCTGATGCCTAGACACATTCAGATTGTATTTATATGTTCACAAAAGTTGTTCGGATTTACAATGGCTACAATTTTGTCATATATTATTAGTGAGAAATTATGAGTCCTCGTAAGTTATGCTGAAAAAAGTAAAAAAAATAATTTTTTTCTCCTATATTTTTTCAAAAAAGTGCAGGAAAAAATGATTTTTTGCACATAAAATGTTTATAAAATTTGTTCAGTAGACTCTTCACTACATTTTTGCCAAATATAGTTAAGCAATATTATCAAGTCTGAATTAGCTGTCGGCCAAAAACTGAGGACACCTTTTTTTGAGTGGTGCACTGATTTTCAAAATCTTTTGAGGTCCATAAAAAGTAATTGGTAGTCAAACTGGCCAAACCGAGTACAGGGTTTTACTAACCTTTGGTAGTACAATCGAACCTATACTGTCGAGTCGATGCATTTTTTTCATTGTTGCACTGTGTAATTAGAAATTGCGATTTTGAATTTTTTTTAGTTACATGCCTTTTCATTTAAAATAACGAAATGCATATAAAAAAGTTCCATAATTAAATTTACTTCCACTAAATTTTTTATCATTTGTTCGATTTATATAATTAAAAAAAAATAAATAAATACTCATTGTTATTAAAAAACAAATTTATGTAATCAAATACAAAATCAGCGCAATCAAGTTTACATTAATGATTTTCACATTTTTGTAAAGCCAATTCAAATTAATAGTATTTATGTGTATGTGTGTGTGTGTACCTAAATACTTATATACATACGTATTTCACAATTTTGTTGACGTGTAAATTAATGGCCGTTTCGGTAAATAAAGTTTACAATTTGTTCAAATTAATTTTTTTTTATGGAAAGAAGCAAAATTTGGCGTGAAAAAACTAATCGCTTTCTGTTGCTGTTAAATACAGCAAACGCGACTGAACCGTTCAATTAAATAACGATTATTTATGACAACAATTTTGTGAATCGATCATTTTAAAATTTTATGTAATCTGTAATGAAACTAATTACATTCTTATAATACATACATATTAACTTTACCAACACCTTAGTTAACCGGTTATTAAATACTTCAGTTAACATATTTTATATAGGGAAAAGTTATTGCAAATTTCCTAAAATTATTCCAAAGAAAACGCAGAAACATCATTGCCTGCGTTAAGTACAAAAGTTTCAGGAGTAGTTGGTGCTCCGAACCGCACCCATTCTCTTTTCAAACCGGCATCTTTTCGTGCTGAATGCAGTGCGTGCTCTTTGGCAAATATTGCACTGACTGCCAGACAACTTGGAGGTTCACCAGTTGCTTTTGAACGCAGAAAACCGGCTGGATTCGGACTGCCGGGCAAAAGCTCAATTCGAAAATCAATTGGAATATCTTTAGCGCCAGGAGGCTTATAATTCCAAGTGCGATTAGTCATAAGTTGGCCGGTTTTGCGGTCATAAACTAGCTGCTCTGTCAGCCAATAGCCCAAACACATAACGAATGCCCCTTCCACTTGGCCAATATCAATTAAGGGATTCAAACTTTCACCAGCATCTTCTAAGATGTCAACACGTTTGACTAAATGGTTTCCCGTCAAAATATCAACTTCAACTTCGGTAAGAGATAAGCCATAAATATTATATTTTTCCATGTCTCCAGCTTTATAGTGGTCGCTTGCAATTAAATTAATATTCTTCGTCCAGGCGGTTTGTACAACCTGCATCCACGAAGCATCTTTCTTCAAAGAATCCTTGACGGGTTTCAATCTATCATTTAAAGTATTGCAAGCCTTTCGTACAGCAAAACAAACACTCTCACTACCAACACTTCCACCAGTAACCATGGAATTGGCACCATTCAAAGTATCACTGGCCTCAACTTTAACTTGATCCACTGGAATACCCAGCACGTAGGCTGCCACCTGTGATACTTTTGTATTCATACCTTTAATTTTATTATAAAACAAATTTAAAATATTTGTAAACAACAACTAATCCATGTAATTTATTACCTTGACCCATTTCTATCCCTCCATGGGAGATCACAACTGAACCATCAGTGTGATAAATGGAGACGGTTGCAGGAAACTGACCAAAATACAAGAGAGGATAATCAACAATGGACAAACCCAAACCTTTCTTAATCCACCGATTCTTCTCATTGAAGGCATCAAATTCCTGACGCCGTTTTCTGTACTCAGTTGATTTAAGAAAACGTGGCAAGAGCTCGTTCATCTTATGACCTGGCACTAAATTTGCAAGCCGGGCATCAGCTGGATCCACATTCGCTTCAAAAGCAATGTGCTCCAATATATTCTCAATCATAGCAATTCCTTAAAGAAAGAAATTTAAATCTTTATGTTAAAAAAATTGTGAGATCAAAGTCACCTTCAACAGAACCAGGTGCACGACACCAAGTTGAACTTGTTGCATCAGTTATAACACTATTTCCTTCCAACTTATAATTATCTGCTGTAAAGGCATAACAATTTCTAGCGCACAATGTTGAAAGGTCTGCCACAGGATTTTCATTCAATGTGCAGCCGGCATCTTCATAAAATATATTTTTCAAACCCACAATCTTGCCATTAGACTTGATATGAAATTCATAGTCCGAGCGGCATCCCCATCTTTTTCCATTAGAGTTCATCATAGATTCAATGGTTTGTACAAAACGAACTGGCCGATTAAGTTTGTATGCTGCCAAAGAAGCCGCACATGCAACAGCGTTTCCCCGAGTTATCTTACTGCCATAGCCACCACCCAAACGTCTCACCTTCATTTGAACATCTGCAGCTTTTATTTGCAGCATTTTCGAAATTACACTCTGTGTATGATCTATCCACTGGGTGGTGGACCAAACCTCTAGTCCTCCCTCAAAAGGTACCGCTACACATGTCTGCGGCTCCATTGTGAAGTGATACTGCAAGCCCATCTCAAAAATACCTTTTCCAACAATATCGGCGTTATCTGTTAGTTTGATTTCCTTTACCTTGGATGGAGCCACCGTGTGCACCCGATCCATTCTATCATTAGTGAATACATCTTCCATGGTTGGCATGACCACTTCACTTCCTTTAGAGTAAATAACTTTGATTTTAGCAGCGGCTCTGTTTGCAATATCGCTGGTAATAGCCACAACCATACCCAGAGGTTGGTCGTAGTATCTCACAGTTTCTGCAGTAAATAATTCTTCAATTTCATATCCAAATGCAGGATCAACAATGGTATTGGAGCCTGGAATATCCTTGGCTGAATAGAATGCAATTACACCAGGCATCTTCAAGGCTTCCGAAGCATCGATTTGTTCGATTGAAGCGCCCACTTTTGTTGCATTTACAAATGCACAATGGACAGCATTTTCCACTGTGTGGACATCATTCATGTATGTGGCTTCGCCGGAGCATTGAATTAAAGCTTTTTGCAAAGAATAACGCTTATAAAATATGTATTTGCATTAGTCTGTAAATCATAAAAGTATAAGTACCTTCGACCTTTTGTATTGGCTGTGTAAGAGGATAGTTCTTCTTTTGCGACTCGAAGGTTTGAGAGCCCGAAGAGAGATCTCGTTTCAAAATCGATCCTCCGCTTTTGAACTCCGGTTTTACCTTCTCAGAAGGGGAAATATCAAGAAGACATTTCAGCATAAGGCCACATGCCAATTTCTGGCGATATTCCGGAGAAGGATCCGGCAGAACGTCATTAGGATGTAAAGCTTTCGGTAATTCCGCAAATATCTTCTGTACAACAGCTTTATCGTGAAATATTTGATTTTTCAAAAGCTCTTCAATACTTGAGGCATGAACAAAATCTGGTGAAATTCCTCCAAAGCAAATGCGGGCGCTGTTTACTTTTCCCGATTTTTCAACATCAAACAAAAAACCAGCATTTACATAAGCATGTGCATTTTGGGCACGAGGCATAATCTAAGTAATAAAACGTTATCCCAGTAATATGACTGCCCTTAAAACCAATGATACTTACCTTGAACGATCTGAAGATGAATTTATCCTTTGGATATGCATTCAATTCGAAGGCTGCAATAACCATTTTCGGTGTATTGTCCTTAAAAAAACTGGAAAGTGACATAGTTTTCTGTTTCGTTGCATCCAAATTAACTACAACTTGTGCATTTAACGTCTCGAAAGTTAAAAATATGTCAGATGGAAATTCTGGATACTTTTTCTTTGTTGATATATTTCCAGCCAAGGTGCCATTCTGAAATGATTCGTTAAAGTGAATTTTCCCTCTTAAGGGAATTTAAACTTTTTGCTGATGTTTGATATCGCAAAAAAAATACAACAACAAGTACTCATAAAAAAAATCAGCAAACCCGGCTGCGACCAACTTTGAACCGTTAAACATCCTAAATAGTCATTCCAAATGAAAAGTCATAATAAAACCTAAAGATGATTGTGAAATACCTGTCGAATGATACTCATTTGGATATAGTTCGCCGACTTTTTATTTTTTCTTATTTACAAAATGGCGTCTCTTGGCCGCCATATTGAATTTTGACAACTGATTAGGACAAATCAATTGACGAAAGAATCATCAAAATCGGTCCACGCGCTCGGTTTATATGCTGCAAAGGAACACATGCATACATACATGCATACATAGACTGATAAACACAATACTCTTCTTTCCCTTGCGCAGTCTTGTAAAAATGATCTCCTTTTCTTACCTATTTCACGGTATTAATATTAATAAATTTTGTTTTGATCTTACAATTTCAGAACGTATTCAAAATCCATTTGTATAAATGCAATTCATACAAAAACTAACTTTTTGAATATGCAGTTTCTGCAACTGCAAAAATTCTGAATTCAACAATAACGTAATATCTTATGCACTGTAGAATTGATCAACTGATGTGAAATATAAAATCAGTTATTATCAGAAACATGAAAAAGACTGATAAAAAATAAAAATTTTTCCATTTCTATCCAACTTATTTATGGAATTGTTTGCAATGTAAATTCCACAAATTAGGATATACCACAAAGCTACTCGTATATATGTTTCTATCAAATTAGAAAAATAATATGAGACATGTTTTTTATATTCAGCATGAATACATAAAATATGAAAATCGTTGAACTACAGATTATGGTAAAATGTGCGGCCTATAAAAATAAGTAAATATTTAAAATTGATTTGTCGAAGACTTTCGAAGTTATAAGAAAATAAAATGATTATTTCCAAATTTTTGTCAACGATGTCTGCCCAGTGAATCACCCGATATTTTTTTCAATCAGTTCGGCTTAGTAGTTTAAAATTTTCTTTAAAAAAATTTACCAAACGAATTCGATTTATTATCTTAAGACATCTAAGTGAGCTTAACATATTTTGAATGCAGCAAATTTTCTTCCGAAATTTTCTCATGATTTGAGATGTTAACACATTTATATAAACACACATACACATGTACATCTTAACAGACATACACATATGCACTTCATGGTGAAAATATTCAAAATCCATTACCAGGAGGTCAAAAAGGACGAAATAAGATTACAACTCGATCTTCGAAAATTGAGGTAAATTAAGTAACTTCCTATAGAGGGAAGTTAAAAAAATACCAATTTAATTTACCTTCAACGAGCTTTATTTTTCAATCAGTAATGTGATCGATTCCAATATGTGTGGATTGCTAAATATTCTTCTGAAAATATCTGGACTGAAAATATTTTCGTTATTTATTACTTACATTTCTTACTGGAACATTTGCTATCAAATCGAAATGGTTCCACAGTTGTTCGCAATATTCAAAGCCTGGTTTTTTCGCTGCTTCCTTAAAAATGTCCATTGCTTCAGTGAGACTCAAGTTTGCTCCCAACTTCAACTTTTCAGTGCTGAGCTCATACACTTTCAAATCACCGATTGCATTTACATCAATAAATTGTTTGATATTTTCGGATTTTCTGTAAACACCGTGAGCAGTGTTGCCAGCCACCAACATGTATTCGTCATTTGGATTGATCTTGGCAAGGACATCAAATAATTCCTTTAAACTCTTGGGCCAATGCCATTCACAGCCATTATTATAATATAAAAATTTCATGGGTCCATGACATGATCCAGTGCATAATTGTCCCGTTTTCGGACATTTCTGACGCGAAAGATCTTCAATGTCTTGACATTCCGTGGGTACATTTATATTGCTGTCGACAGCGAAAGACTTCATGGCATCCAGAATGGGTCTGTAGCCTGTGCACCGGCAAATATTACCTCCAAACGAGTTCTCAACCTCTTCCATGCTTACTTTGCCTCCCTTGGACTCCAACAAGCTAAACATATTCATAACGAATCCCGAAGTACAAAATCCACATTGCGAACCATTCATTTTGGCCATTCGCTTTTGTATCGGATGGTATCCATTGCGCTTATTACCAAGTCCTTCGTTTGTTATAATTTCCCAATTGGAGCAAGTGTTTAAGAGTGTCAAGCACTGAAATATTGCATAAAAACTTCCATTATATGTGTAAATTTGATAGCTAATGTAGTTTTATTTACCGAGTTAGCGGCCCATGTTTTCAGTTCACCAGTGACTGGATGAGTTCCTTTCACAGCAACTACACAAGTACCACAACCACCTTCAAGGCACATAAATTTTGTGGCTGTAAGCTGCGCATTTTCTCTTATGAAGGCATTCAAAGTTATGTCAGGTGGCAACGTAGATAAATTAACTAATTAAAAAATTTGATAATTAAATGAATTATATAATATAATCTACTCCTAAAATACTATACAATGCAACATCTTTACCTGTGTAAGGTTGGCCATTAATTTTAAAAGTTGTTGTCATGTTAGTTCATGTAACGACGACTAATGACATGCAATAAACGTATTTTTCAGATGAATTTTTTTCGTTTAAAACAAACTAACATTCACTTTTTGTTATGTTGCATAATTTTTAACAGTTGTGTTGTCCGATACTTCTTACTGCAAGACTTGTTTTAGTGACATTCGCTGTAAGACTAAATGATCGGAAAATCTATTGCAGTTACAAGTGGTTGGCACTACAAATAGTCATTTGCACAGTTAAAGTTTTTTTATTTGTAGTTTTACTCTGTATGTTAACAATGAAACAACATTTTCAAATAACACTAGTCGACAGGATTTTTCTTTCTGCAAGTAATCTGCCTTCATTACAACTTCTTGTAATACATTTTATCCTAGTTCGCGGAAACAATATACATATTTTATTCGTTTAATCTTAATAATTCTGTTGGTAGTCTGAGCTACCTGCATATTTCAGCAATATTATATATAACATATGTATGTATACAGAAGACTTGTAAAATATTCTGATGAGATAAGTTCACGAACAAATGAATTTTTCCTTAATACCTCATTTTGGGTAATTGACATTTACGGAGAACTACATAAGTTGTGGGTTCAGGACTTTAAAATAATTTCACTAAAAATCATACCGAAATTTTGAAAAAAGATGTATAACATGCATAAGAATTAACATATCAACAATTATTTTTGAGCTTAGGTATTATCTTGTAATTGGAATGTAATAAATTTTAACGAAGAACATTTTCAGACTATTTAAGCACGAGTATGCTTAAGCGCTAATTAAAGTTACCATACTCAAACCTAATCCATATTTGAACTTTGTACGATGATCATATCGCTCATTTACTTCAATAATGGCACAACTCAAAAAAAAACCAATTTTGTAGAAAACGCGTTTTAAGTTTTCAATTTGCATACAACTCAATGGAGAAATGAAAAAAAATTCTTCTCTCAGGATGTGATGGTACGAGCTATTTATATGAAATCTTCACACAAGATAAAATACGAAATGCCGCATCTTTCTGCATTATTAACTAAAAAAATCATTTTTTGAGTTATGCCACTATTGAAGTAAATGATCAATATGTATTTAAACAACTAAGGGCTTTTTCTGTCGATTAGTGTAATCTTTATTTAGTTTTTAGAGAAGATAATTACTGTAATTTTTGAACTGGTTAGAAAAAATAAATTTTTTAGGTCTCTCAAATTATTTTAAGTCTGTATATATATTCCGCATTAATAACAGAACAACTTTTTCAGCGGAAATTTTTCAAACATCTTACAATGGGAGTGTCTCGTCTTTCTATGCTTCGAATGTGAAGATCAACAATTAATGTACATCATAGCTGCCCAGAGAAGCGCCAGAGTGCCGAACATCAATCGGCTTTTTATAAAAAAGAATACACATACGCTTATACATTTCTCTCGGTTTTCTCTATGTGGGCAGCTCTGATGTACATATGTAAGTATGTATTTGTGTAATTGCATTTACAGGCCCGCTGCGGTTAGAGTTGCCGGAATTGGAAATTTGTTTCCAAAGTTGTAGGTTCTTAAAACTTATCGAGGAGGAAAAGTAGCTTAAGGGTTGTGGAGGAGACTTTTTTGGTATAAATAATAATAATTTTAATTATAATTATTCTCCATTATCGATAAAAACAACAAGTAAAGACTTTTGGAAAAAACACACTGACTGGACAATATAGATTCGATAGTTCTACCAAAAGGTAATAAACCCTTTACTCAGTTTGACGATTTTGGTGACCAATTTTTTATGGGCCTGTAAGGAATTCGAAAATCAGAGCGCCCTCAAAATTTTCAGAATTGGTGATAGCTCTAAACTATATATGAAAATGAAAATAATGTAACTAAGAGTCTACCCAATAAATCTTATTAACATCTTGGCCGAAAACCCTATTTCTTCATTTATTTATTTATTTATTTATTTTTTTAATTAAGAACATTTTTCCCTTTTTTCCAGAATAATTTACAGGAACTGTCCTAATTCTTTGCTAACAATATTTAGCAAAAGTGTAGCTGCGGTAAAGCTGGACAGATTTTTTGAACATATCAATATAATGTGAACGTATTAAGTTACCCTAAATACCTCAATAAGATCTCATTGTACCTAAAAATTTTTAGTTTTTTACTTGTTAAGATACTGTGATTGTCAAACATTTGCCCAAAAAAGCGCAATCAACAAACACTAATGAAAAAAATTTTGATCCAGACACTGGTTTATCAAATTAAAAAGTTTCGAACACAACTAATAGACAATGTCATAGAATCAAACATTATTCGATACTCTTTAACTTTTTTTTTTTTTTTTTTTTTTTTTTTTTAATACATTGCTAGTGAAAAATTTTTACTTTTTGTAAGCTATGGTGGAATAAGCGAAAAAGATATTCTTTCTTCTATTTTTTTTTAAAGAAAAGTGCTGGAAACTTGCTTGTCATATGTGTTAAAACAGATGTCTTTTCTTTTAAAAAATTACAATTAGAGAGCCATTAAAGCACTTTTAAAGAGGTGGCACGCATCACAACACGTACACATGTACACATTAGCCAGCTGGGATTGCGTTGGTACCTGATTAAACAATAAAGGCGAATCGTGAGCTCGCATTAATATAAGGTCACTGTTAAGCATTTTATGGGTGTATTTTAGTCTATTTCGGAATAGAACAAAAAGCACACGGCTACCCTGCAGTATGAGTTAATGTTTTAAATTGTAAAGTTAATATTACTCGTATTAACATGAATGCTCGTAAGTGGAGAAATAAAAATTTAAAAATAGTTCTCTTTTTATAGTAAAAAATTATCCCAAGCGATTAATATTAGTGTCGAATGTAAATAAATAATAATAAAGTACGAGAGGCAAATCTAATAAATAATACACTAAAATTTAAAATTTATTGGGTTTCAAAGTAAATACATACATACATATGTATATATACATAGGAACATGAACTTCTATTCACTTGATTATTTGATATGGACAACAGATTATTTATACATACATACCCAGTCGGAAATGTCACTAGTGTAGTGTACTGTAGTGTAGTATCAGTATTGCTTCACTATTGACTTTGTTGCCAGTACTACTGACGAATGATACCCCAGACAATACTTTTTGCTATAGACATTTAAAATTTGCGTGCCATTCAAAAGCAACTACTAACATTGGTACTACTGATTAGACAGTTCTTAAGGGACCATATGAAGACATTGGAAACCGATAGTCAATAGTACATTTTAGTAATTCTAGTATACACTTTTGATAATGAAATTGCATATTTTGAACATATCTTGGTATTTTATTAAACAAATTTATAAAAGAAATGGATCTTATGCATATTGTGTAATTTTTTGAATTATTTTTCAATACATTTACACACTAATATTTAATTTGAACATGAAAAAATAATTTTTACGCATCAAAAACAATATTATTATTAGATTCTCCATTGACAATGTCACCAAAATAGTTGACATATGTGGTGGCTTGTGGACACTTAAGTCTGCGTTTCCTTCAGGGTATGTACGTAAACGCAGTGAATGTGAGTTTAGCTCACATTTTATGTACATATGTATGTACGTTTGTATGTACGTCTGTATGGACAAACGCGCATTTAGTTCCAAAATTAAGAATTAAAAGGTTTGATTTAAAAATATTAACTGTACTTAATACGACATGTGTGCCCATAATTATGAAAGTGGTCCAAGTCATTTACTATTTGTTTGGTCTAGATATTAAGCAGATTACATTTGAAGAAACTAAAAAATATATATTTATGTATATATTTTGCAATATTTTAATTTAGATTTTTACTGGTCTCAATTTATGTATGTAAGTATGTACATAAGTTTGATATTTTTTAGATCTTTATTAAAGTTTTTTGAGATTTATTTAATATTTCGAGGCAGAATGCATATGACTTAAGCCTAACAGTACACGGCATGTAAAAAACCACATGCAAATGTGGTTCTGACGTAATTTTGACGTCATAACGATGCTACATTTACTACATGCCATGTACTAGCAACATATGTATGTACATGTAGATATTAACATGCTTACAGATGAGCTGCCCCAGAAAATGTCTTCGATTCGGCTACAGATGCCACACATGTATTTTGAACCAAAAATACTATAGAACTTTTACGGCATGTCGCCACTACTAGTAATTTAAAAAAATTTAACGAACATGCTGAAAATTTTCGTGACGTCATCGCCACATACGCATGTGGCTTTTTACATGCCGTGTACTGTAGGCTTTAGACTTTCATAAGTAAGAGCACATGTAAGAGTATGTATGAATGTTTAAAATGGATCAAGTGTTTACATATTATATAGGTACATATGTATGTACATATTTGAGGAGTAAAACACGTTTCCAAGATAATTTGTATTTTTAATTATTTTATTTTTGACGTCTCAATTACAAGCATGTACCAAAATATATTTCAATATACATACAAGTGGTTAGAATATACATAGGTAAATAGGTAAAGGTCAAATCAGACGTGTCATATAGTAATTCCGTAGCAATAATCATTGCCATAACCATAAACTTATTTTCTTTACTTATTATTCATTTCAAAAGTGTAAAAATAAATATCTCTAACCAAAATTCTACTGATTTTATGGTTATGGTTATGGTGAAGGCTTCGGCGTTAACGCGAGTCACCTAAAATCAAACACCGTGTTGCCCATAAGTTTGGTTCGAACAGCTGTTTTGTGTGGTTACGGTTATGTCACGCTTAACTGAACCTTAAGTAACTTTTCAAGATTGTGATATAAGCACACAAAAGAAACATACAGCGAATATTAAGAAAAAACATAATTATTACAAACAAACACAACCCGCGAAGCGATTAGCTTGTTTGCGGAAAACACCCAGGATCTAAGGCGGGAATCGAACCCACAACCTCTGGACTGAGAGGCCAGCATTGCTGCTTACTCAGCCACATTGGCACAAAGTTAGTCTAATAATTAAGTAAAATAACCTCAAAAATTTACAGTTGTTTCTCTCGAATGAATGTGCGTCACTAATGCCTTAAAATGTGTAGATAATATTCTTCCACAGATATATTGCAAGAATAACGAATAGGTATTTAGATATCTGAGTGCTGTATCTTAAAGGAAGTAAACTTTTAACTCTATTCAGAATTAAAAATTCAATTGTGTATAAAATATTGTTCGATTTGACACTTGTATATTAAACTTCTGACCTTTAAACAGTCATCAAAACACATACCACCGATTTTATTTAAGTATGTGCAATGAAACATGATCAAATCCTCGCGGACCATAAATGGCAACTAGTTTTCCGCCAAATATTGTCGAATAACCATGGTATTATGGAAGTTTATTACGTATTCGATATCCTTTTTTTTAATATATACCTGACAGTGAAACTACTATGGGCTACTGCTCTGTTTCTCTAAATGCCCCGAGATGCAATAAACATTTCATATGAAAACAAAAATGTGGTGAGTAGGCCAACGTAAACTTCATTATCCTTATGTTTACTCTTATAAAACGTAATAAGTTTAAATGTTTCATTTAAATAACTTCACAAAACAAACATCTTTATTCGATTTTGAATAATTTTTTAGTTGTTCACAACTATTTTACAATTTGACACTTTGCGCAACATTAAATGTATTTTAACCCGAACCCGAAGACTAAACTAACAATTAAACACATATTTAAAAGAAATTATTTCCGAAATCTACCGAACCGAAACGATCGTACGAGTTCAAAGTGAGCTCAACATCCTTCGAATGCGGCAAAATTGCATCCGATCCGTTGACCCGCTCTTAAGTTATGAGATGCTCACGTACATGAATTTACAGAATCAAAGACACACACTTACATACATATGTACATATATAAGTATTTATTTGTATATAACCATGCGGATTTCAATGGAAAATTTAGTCAGAATCGACTCCCAGAACCTGAAACAGTAGAAATATGATGAAAACTCGATTTTCGAAAATTGGAGTAAGATCAGTAATTTTCTGTAGAGCAAGGTTAGAATAGAAGTTAATGAAAAAGTAAGACATTTATATGAGGAGGTAAAAGTTGTACATGACTTTGATGCGTATTTTGCTTCGGTTACATACTATTACTCCTGAGGCTCTTTATTAAGTTCGGCAACTCTGCGATCTATATCAATTACACCTATAGTCTAGAGGTGCATGTGTATTTTGGCTTTTGTCCATGGTGAGGTAATATAATTGCCTATTTTATGCTGTTAAGCATTATCCATATTCGCTGGAGGTGAATAAAATGTGTTTATTTAACATATTTGTATCTCTTATTTTCGCAGAAAGCCTTATTTGAAAGACCTGATTTCTTTTATTTTATCTGTTAAATCTCACTGTTATAACTCTGGCCAGCCTTGCCGAAAAGTACATTAATTGAGTTATTAAATCAAAAGTTAAAAAGAGGTTTTACAACTCCAAGTCTTAAAAATAAGAAGAAGTAAAACAAAAAAATGAAGAGACCTACCACATCGTAAACTGCATAAAGCTGCAAATGAAATGAACGCAACGAGAAATCTTATTTGTAAAAGTATTTACGAACTATCGATGACGAGCCTGCCAATTACTTTCCAATCAGTTAAGCAATCTTAAACAATAAAATATCCTGGAGTTTATTGCATCATTTGTGACTTTGTTGTTGTGTTTTCTGTTGGTTATTGAAATTTCGTTGAAGACCTTCAATGGAAATATGTCGTATTAAGCACTTAATAATGTTGTGAATTAGAATACATTTGAATATGTATGCTTTTTATAAACATATGTATGTATTAATGAAAAAAAAAAAAAACAATATACATATATGTATTTGAAGTTTTTTTTCTAATATTTTTATTTGACCAAATCCATTATTTCATGTCTTATTGTGCAATCAGCAACACCTAAAAAGGCACAAAGGTAGCAATCCTTAACTGAGACATGCATGCATGCTTGAAAACTTTCTGGTTTGACCATATTGACTGATACATCTGTGCAATCAGGCACCATAAATTATTTTCCAATTAAGATGACTTATCGTACTTGCAAAAAAAAAACTGACTGACTGACAATCAGAAAGATCCATTGAAAATACACCCGTCTAGTTTTTATAAAACAATTAAATAAAACACAAAAACTTGAAAAAATGTCTTTATTTCCTCTAGCTATTTCCAACAATTGCGAAAAAAAATAAAGCAATATTTTGATTTGCTACGTTTTAGGCACAAAAGCCAACTGCGTAATTTGTTTTATTTTTTACTTGTTCGTATTATTTAAAAAAAATAGTTATTATTTCCTCTTATGTTAATTCGCAATATGACGTCATTGAAAAAGAACTTACAACTTTTTTTGTGTTAATTTCAAATGAACCGTTATTTGAAATGAGCAATGCGATTTGTTATTTTTAAAGATTTGTTACAAGGCGAGTTATTTCTCTTTTTCATGTGAAGCTCAACTGTTCGTCAATAAAGTGGTTGTATTATTATAAATAAAAACTCTATAACAAAAAAAAAATTGAAACTGCATACGGACAATGACAAAAAAACTAAGGAACAGCGGCCAAGAATACATCTCAAATTCTAAGCATAAAAAAGTCTGCCCTAAAAAAGAAATTAAAGTTCCATGCTCACAGCGATGCAAACACAAATGTTCTGAGAACTTTACGGATGAAGATCGAAAAGCGTTGTTTTCATCATTTTGGGAACTCGGTGACATAGAAAAACAGAGACAATACATTGCGAATTCCATGGTAGACGTTGTTCCCACTTATCGATACATTCGAATTGGGGGAATGAGATGTCCAAGAAGAAACAACAACTCCTTTTGTTTAAAAAAGAATGGTGAAGATGTAAGAGTTTGTAAGTTATTTTTCAAAAATACCCCAGCAAAAAATTTCAAAAAAGGTATTCGAGTTTGGAAATAAGCGTTTTTGGTGGAAGCACTTCCCTACTGGATTACCAACTTAATGATTTTAACAAGGCGTGAGACTAAAATAATCGATTCTTGAGAAGTACTTAAGTTTTTTTTTATTTGTCAACATTTCACGTAATCTATTTCTTCTAAAAAATCATTCTCTTCATTTAGTAACGTCATTTTTTTAAATTTTAGGTAATGTGATTTGTAAGCGAGTAATGAAAATTGGCAATCAGAAAAGTAAGTCATTATATGGCAACTAGTTCTGATGGTAATGTGTAATTTTTTGATGGGACGTTATGCATAAATGATCGAAACATTATGACTGCTGTTGAAAAAATACAAAAGATTGCTGGATGTGTTATGGAAACAGATCAAAGAGGAAGGCATTCAAATCTCGCAACTATAGATCATTGAAAAAATTCCGCAAATTGATAGTCATTATACGAGAGCTAAAAGTACCAGACGATATATTGATGGTGGCAAAACTGTTTCAAGTATTTATAGCGATTATGTTGAAAGTTGCAAAAATTCAAATGAGTCATATTCGTCATATAACTTTTTCTATAGAGGATTTAATGAATATTTCAACATTTCCTTTTTTTACCCAAAAAATGATGTATGTGAACTGTGTACAGCCTTTGAAAATGTAACTGGGGTAGAAAAAGAAGACATGAAATTAAGATATGACCAACACTAATTAGAAAAACAACTATCCAGAACTGAAAAAGAAAATGATAAAAACCAAACCAATGCTTTTGTAAGTTTTTATGACTTGGAAGCAAATTCAAATTCCAAAGGGCAACACATCAGCCTTTCATTACAAAAGCAAATTAAATGTATTTAACTTTACGGTATACGATTTAAAAAACAAGAAATGTACATGCTTTATTTGGGATGAATCTAATGGTCATCGTGGTGTAAACGAACTAGCAACATGCGTCTTAAAATATCTAAATCAGTTTTCTAAGGAATCTGACACAATATTTTACTCCGATAATTGCGCTGGCCAACAAAAAATTAAGTTATGCTGGCCTTATACATATATGCATTTAAAAAGTTTGGCTTTAATTCCATAACACATAAGTATATCATCAAGGGTCACACACAAAATTAAGGTGATTCCTGTCATGCACTCATAGAAAAAGAAGTCAGACGAATGCTTAAATGCTCTATTGCAAAGTCAGCAAAAAGAAAGGAGAACCTTTTCATGTTGTAGAAATGTCTTACGAAGATTTTTTAGATATAAAACAGCTTGCCTCCGATTTAACAAACTTAAAACAAATGAAAATATTTGAGTTAAAAGTAATAAAAATTTTGTCAACTGCTCCAAGATCTATATTCATTAAAACATCATAAACGGAGAGCGAGTTTCAGGAGATCGTTGTGATTAAAAATAAAAGCAAATGCGAGATACAACTAAACAAGGCCTACCGAACAAAACCAGGAATTTCAGATAAAAAAGAATCTGATCTTATGAACTTAATTAAAAATAATTTAATACTATCATTTTATAAGTTTTGGATAATGAATTAGAAATTTGTTTTAAGTTCTTATATTTTTTAAAACTACGAAAATAAAAATCAGATAAAACTGAAAAATTTATAAAAATCCAAACAAAATCTTTATTTTTTATAATATATGGTTTAATTACGGCACAATTTAAAAAATCTTAAAAGTTTATTTGCTATAACGATATATTCCTAATTAATTGATTTTCTGACAATAACGATACATCATTGATAGCTTGATACAAAATACTTAAATATAAATAAATGTTTCATATTTTTAATAATTTTTGACCTTTTTTAATTACAAAACACTTCTCTTTATTTAAAAACTTGTAAAAGAATAGTTTTAGTAAACGAAAATATTATCAAAAAGATGGCTGAAAACTTCAAATGCATTTTTCTCAGTTCACGATTTTTTGAATTACTATGGTATTGCACCAAAGGCTCGATATGTATAATGGAAAGGGTTTTATTACACTCTTTCTCTAACTCTCTTTGACAAACAAAATATTTAAGATCGATGTCACATCAATACAATACCAAAAAAACGGGAGCTATCTAGTGGCTTTCGAGAATAAATTTATGCTACATTCAGACAGTGTATTTCTATTCGATAAGGCCTAGAATATAGTATGAGCTTCTCCATAGCAGTCAATTATTTCCCACAACGGGTAGACTAGTATCAACTTTTTAGTATTGTATTGACTGTAATAAGAGTCGTTATTTAAATGTTTAAAATAAGCTAACCTCATATGAAAATAATAAGTTATCCATCCCTGGTTAACACATCTGTCAAAGTAAAACTAACGTACGACTTTGTTTTACACGAATTTATTATATTGACCAATTTTTGGGGTTTGACATTGTTGGTTCTATTAACTGGTTTCACGCTTGGTTAACGCGATATGCGTGTTTATAACAATTAGCTTATGCAGTAGTTCTCCTATTAAATTCGGAAAATTATTATTGCTTACACTTTGTTACAATTTGTGCGTTCGCTGGATTGTTAAGTGTTTATTGTTTATTATTTATTTCAATGGGGCTTAAACTAGATTTTTCATAATAGAAATGTAATAAAAATAGAAATGTTATTTGGAAAGTAAAAACGAAATGATCAAATACACAAACAATAAAGCAAACAATTTAATTTGTTTATTTTTCATACCAATAAAAGCAACAATTTATGACACAATTATTTAGGGGTTACCATGGAGAGGAGAAGTTGGACAAAACAGATGGGGGTTCAAAAATGATTTCCATTCAATTTTGTAAAATGGTATGAGCTTTGGAAATTTGTATTATATTTTTTTATAATTTAATGTTTGTAAGAATTGCAATAAAATAATCTAACATACGACTATCATAGTTTATAACAAGATTTAAAAATTCATATGAAAAGTGTTCAAATATACCACCGAAATGCAACCAACAAAACAAATTGTTTTTTTTTTTATTTAATGATTAACAATCATCATTGTTGATATAACAAATTTAAATTTTTGTAGTCAATTAAATTACTCAACAAAATTATTTGTTAAATTATATCATAACGAAATGCGCACATGTAGAAGAAGCAAGAAATCATATTTTGTATGTATTCATAATTTGCGTACTAATAAAGTGTTGCTCTTTAGATAAGAGGTAAGTGAGTTAGTTTATTAGTCCTTAGGCTGCCGGCTCAACTCCGCCCAAAGTCATTTAGTGTTTTCCACAGCTAAGTAAAAAATCGTTTAGAGGATTGTGATTGTGTATAAAAAACATTGTTAATATAGCAATTATGATAATCGGAATTTATACGGCAATTCAACAATTCGAATTATTAACATAACAATAACTTTAATTGAAATAACTTTGAAATCTAACAAAAATAAATGTTGAAAAATAAATAAATTTCAACAAACTATTTGTTGATATATTTAATTAAAAATATTTTTAAGATTTTCCTTTAACTTACAATTTCGTTAATTGTATTTAAAAAAATCGTTGTAGGTTCAAAATCAATTAATTATTTAATTGATATAACAAAAAAATTAATTGTATTTACAAATCATTTTTTTCTCTGTAATCAGTAACATTAAAATAAAATTTTACAAATTATTATTGATAATAAAATTACTGAAATATATTTATTTGGCATTAAATATGTATGTTAAATATCAACATCTAAAATTTTTGTGCGGTGTCAGTTAAGCACGCTTATATGTATTTCGTTTCTGCTTAAGAAACACATCAGAAGACTTCATGCGAAAAATTCTTAAAAAATCTTAAAATACGTTTATATGTTTATACACTAAGGGGAAAATACGTGCTAAAATCAAGATTGTACGCTCATTTCAATTATAATTGTCTATTAAATGCGAAAATTCTCTATTCAAGAATAGAATCATATTTTTTCAAGATCGCATTTAAGATTGAAATCTTGAAGAAAGTCTCATTTTAAGATCGGATTCAGGATTTTATTCTAAATAAAAATCTTAAATTAAGATCAGATTCTTAAAAATTCAAGAATACGATCTTAACGTTTTTATTCAAAGAATGCGTTTTTAAACTTTAGGACCAAGTTCCTAAATTGAAGATTATTATCTTAAAATTAGGATTACGTTTTTGATTTTTAGAATTCATTCTAAAAATTAAGAATTTATGCTTAAATTTGAGAACGTCAATTTTACTAACCAAATTTTAAGATTGAAATCTTAAGATTACTGCAATCTAAATTCAAGGACTTTGTTCTTAAATTTAGATCGTAATTTTTTTCTTAGTGTAGAAAAACCCACAAAATGTTATTGCGAATTGCGTTCGCAAGCATTATTATTAAGAAAACGTTGGTACTTTTTAAAAAGAAAATAAATTAATTTTTAATCTAAAGCCTGGATCACACTATCAGCACAATGTATCGAAAATGAAATAAAGTCATGAATAATAGAATAAATTTGGCTTATTTCCCAACCAATTGAAATAAATTTGCCTTATTCCACAACTAATTTAAACATAAGTACATTAATAGACTTTTATAACAATTTATTATTATAGCTAGTTTTTCTTTCATTTATAAAAAGAAAAATAGCCGTCAGTTCGAATTGTGATGGCTGAATGCATTAACAATTCTGAAATTTCAATTTATAAATTGGTAATCTTATTTATTCAGACATAAAGAAATGCAATAAGTATTTTGTACATCGACTCTTTAAATATTAAGGACCAAAAATAAATTTTCTTACTTAATATTTCGTAGAAAAGATAAAAATTTCCGTTGTACATTTCCCCTTTCGCGGAAAGTAAACAATGTACCGGAAATTCAAAACTCTAATTAAGTCAGCAGCATATTAATTATGCTTAAGAGAAATTGCCACTTGCTGTGCGGAATTAATAAATTTACAGCATGAGATCACTGATCCATTAATTGTGATAACACTTTTTTATACCTCAACTCTGTTATTTTTCATGCTTCATGAGTGGTTAAATTCATTTCCATACCGGCCGTTTATGATAACAAGTCCTCTGTAAGACACGCAAAACGTACATTTTTACTAATGAATTTGTTTCTTAATGGCGAAAAAAATGAACAGCTTAAAAAGTTTTGTGTTTTTATTTAATTTTTTGTTTGTTTATTTTTTGGGTTGTTTGTGTCAACTTTTGTTTTGAACTCCTACAGTAACCTGTTTTACTCCTTATGGCTTCAAGAAATCAGCCAAGAAACATGTAAACGAATTGAAAGATCGCTGACGCATATTTGCTGTTTTGTGTTAAAAACATAAAACCCACATAAATCACGAATATAGAATGCAATGCACTCCACTGCATTCTATAGCAGGATATTGCATCCCGTACGTTAATACGGAAAATTAAATATGAAACTTGTATTTTGTAGGTACAAAAGTATTTTGTCTTGATGTCGTCTAAACTAAACAAAACAACAAACAACAAAAGTTTGCCTCAATTTCCAGCAATGGAATCGTGCATTTAAGCTTTAGCAGCTGTATCTGTATTTGAATCTATGGCAGCAGCATTGGCATGTGGCTTATCTTAATGGAATAATGTTCGGTGTTTTGAATGGTCTTATCTTTGAGAGATATCTCTTATTTGTTGAAAGAAAAAATGCGATACCATTATATAGTATGCAATAAATGAATTGAAATAAATGCAACAAATTCAAAAACAAAGTAATCGAAATTAAGTTGTTAAATTTTTTCGTTGCTGACGGGTACAACAAAAACATACGAATTTTAAATCATTGCACTTTTTCTTTCGGAATGATAGAGATTTAATAATAATGCTATTATGGTTGTCAGTTTGGTGGTGGTGGGCTTTATATGGAAATCTATCACGGGTCTCTGAAATTAAAGCACTCTTAAGATTATTTTGAAATAAAGTATGTAAATGTTATTCATCATTTGTATGCATACATATGTACATACATATGTATGTTACTCACATTTTCATTTAATAAGTGGCTGGACTTTGGTGCGCGAATATCATGTACTCGTATTCATTAAACGAGTTTGATATACTCCGCAGTTTTAGGGCTATTACTATAACTTCAACGTAAATTGGCGGATAGTTAAGTTTAAAGGCTCAATCAGACGTAACCATAGCCATACAAAATAGCCAGTCGAACGAAACTAATGGGCAACACTGTATTTGATTATAGGTGATGCGCCATAACGCCATAACTCTCACGACAGAAACCAATTGAATTTTGGTGTGGTTATGGCTATGGCATTATGGCTACGTCACGTCTAATTTAAGCTTAAGTTTAACAAAACTAACTGCGTAAATTATAACTATATCGCAACTATGACTATGTGTAGCCAACATACAAGAGCATATCTACTTCGTTTATGCGAAAAACTAAAATAAGCTGCAACTAAAAATAAAAACGCATATACGTATCAAACGTATTGACTCCCTATCATACTAATAATAATATGCTTATATTCAGGCTATGGATCTTTATTCGGACAAAAAATAAAAATCAACATACATACAGTCGTAAAGCAGCTCTGGGTTGAGGAACATCTCTCGCGTCATCGTAATTATTTCTTAAGTGCGGTCAGGCTTGTGCGTGTTGTTTGGCCTTCGAGAGTTTTTCGTCTCGCTCGCACTGGTTGACTGATCTGCCACGGATAACCGTATAATCTTGCGGTTTTTTGTGGAATTTCTTTAACAACCACGTTGCTACTTCCTATGTCAAGGCATAGGTCGTGTACAGTCAGTCACAAAAACTTTTAAAATACTGTTAATACCATCTTGGGCATATGGTCTAGTTACTCCGCCCATACTTGTGCAACACCATATTATACAAATTTACTTTGTATAATATGTACTAAATAAATAAATAAATAAATAAATAAACATACATACATACATACATACTCGGGATATGGAACGAAAAATGTGTGGTTGTGAGTGTGGCTAAACAGCCACATTATATTAACATGCTTTTGTGTATGTGTAAGTAAAATAGACCTGCATATACGCAGTTATAGTCGATTAATAGTCAGAGTATTTCATTATTATATATTATATATATTATTATATATAGTCCATAAATTTTAGTTAAAGTTGTTTGTGCTGCGTAATTTAAAAAATGTGTATAAACATAGTTTTTGAATGTTTATAGTTATATAAAATTAACGCGTTTGAATGAGACATTTTTTAATTAATAAAAATATTTCATTCAATAAAAATTGATGCTGATTTGCCGAATGTAGTCGCTCTACCCCCTCAACACATAAAGTTTAAGACGCGTGATTTACAAAAATTAATTGCCGAACTCAACCCGAAGAAAGCTCCGGGTATTGATGGAATTAGTAACCAGATGCTGATGAACTTGCCTCGTATTGAAATGAGAATCCTATTATTCATATTTAATGCCATTTTACGACTGGAGTATTATCCACACAGCTGCAAGCTTGCCAAGGTTAAAATGATTCCAAAGCCGGGCAAAGATTTAACCAAGGCTGAGTCATATAGGCCAATAAGTCTACTATTAACTATGTCAAAGCTTTTCGAAAAACTTTTCAAAGCAAAATTGTCCCCAATTCTAATTAGTAGTGGGTGCATACCAGACCATCAATTTGGTTTTAGAAGTCAGCATAGCGCCATTGAACAAACTCACAGATTGGTTCAATTTATAAGAAGAACTTTTGAGGAAAAAAAGTATTGTTCTGCGCTCTTTATTGACGTTTCCCAGGCATTTGATAAAGTGTGGCATGAAGGCCTAATTTTAAAATTGAAGACTTACTTACCAATAAACATTTTAAATCTTTTGGAAAGTTACATTATTTCCCGTAAGTTCACTGTTGTGGAAGGAGACTTTACGAGTAGGCCTGAAACTATTTCATCCGGTGTGCCACTGGGACCAGTTTTATATTTGATTTATACTTGTGATATGCCTGTGAGCAGTAGTATCCATACTTCCACATTTGCCGACGATACAGCCTGCCTTAGTATGCACGAAAACCCTGATGAGGCATCCCGCAAACTCCAGGAACACATTAGCCAGATGGAGCTTTGGTTAAACTTATGGAGAATTAAAGTCAATGAACAAAAGTGTGTCCATATAACGTTCACCCTAAGAAGAGATACTTGCTCCCCCATTCGGATTAACAATCAAGTTGTTCCTCAACATTCACATGTGAAATATCTTGGTATACACCTTGATCGACGACTTACATGGAAACACCACATTGACTCTAAGTTAACTCAAATGAAACTTAAATTAACTCAGCTACATTGGCTGATTGGTAGAAATTCAACACTTAGCCTAGACTGCAAACTTTTAATATACAAGTCGCTTTTAAAGCCAATATGGTGTTACGGAATTCAACTATGGGGCACTGCTTCAGCTTCAAATGTAGAGAAAATTCAACGAAGGCAAAATAAAATTTTACGCATGATAACATCGGCTCCAGGGTACATCAAAAATTCAAATATACATCGCGATTTGAGTATGCCACTAGTGACTGAAGAAATTGTAAAATACGCAGGCAAATATCTAACAAAACTCGATTCACATCCTAATCTGCTTGCTCGTAATATTTTGAACTTTACTGGACACATCCGCTTAAAAAAGAGAGATACACTTGCTCTAATATTCAACACTCTAGATGATGAAGCTGCTTGAAAACACTTTTTTCTTTTTGTTGCTTATCACTACTTATGTATTATTAATAACTATCACTAAGCTTATGTCCGACATTGGTCGGGCCTAATTATTTTTTTATAGATTTAAGATTTGAATACTTATTGTTAGTTCATATTTGAAGATACAATAAATAAAAAACATGCATTAAAAAAAATAAAAAATAAAAATTGAAATTACTGAACGCAAGTAAACTGACAAAACGAAAAACAGTGTTGCCGAGTAGGGAGTTATTTCATTAATTTGGTTAGTATTATACCTGATTTTTTGTATATATAAAAAGGATATTGAGAAATGGCATAGAACCATTTTAGAGTTAAGTTTGAACATAAATTTTATGTTTTATTAAATGAAATATATTAACAATGCAATTAAAGTTCAATATTGACTTCTTGGCAACACTGCACTAAAAGTTGAAGCAACGCTGTTATCTTGAACTTTACTTGTTGACGATATTTTAACTTGCACTGTGTAGCCACTCAAAAAATTGTTGTGTTTTTTATATTTCTCCTGATTTTCGTCAGTAATACGTATACACTACTTGCAAGTAACTACTGGCATGTGAGAACGGGGTGTAAGCCCGAATAAGAAATTATTTCTGATTAAAATTAACGCGTTTATTTTTTCATATGAGCCAATACTAAAAAAGTACTTAAATCAATACTTTTTTCATTCTCTAGTGGCAACATTGCTGCGATTACCGAATAGTTTTTATTGTTTAAAATATTTAATGGCAATGACTTGCTTTGTTTATTTCCTTAATTACAAACACAGTGAAATCATGTTTGCATATTGTTTTTTTTTTTGTATTATTACGTGTTTTATGTTATACATATGTATATTCCATTTATTTTGTGTCATATTTTGTTTCAATAAATAAACTTCAATTGTGGTTACTTGAAATTATCGCTAACTTTTAGGCTAAAAAGAAGTTATAATATGTAATGGAAAAATTGTTTATCCATCTGATACAACCCTCCTTTAACAATCGCCAAAGTATAAAGAGGTTTGAGCTATCTAATATTAAAAAAAAATATAGTTGTACTCGTTGCAGCATAATTTAATTAATATTCAGATTTTAATGCTGCAGCTGTGTTTCCTAAAGGACTAAATGTATAACTCATATCTTAAAATTATTTTCCACAAATTAAGCAAAAGTTTGTTCAAAGAAATATTGCCCATTAAAAAAATCATAAACTAAATGCGAGTAACCGATTTGAGGTAGAACTTTGTGCAACTATTTATAAGAGCGTTACGGTTGAAGATTTCCTGTAACCAATTTGAATATATGAAAATACACACACAGATATAAATATACGTATGGGTATGTGTCATACCATACATCTGGATGTTTACATACACTTGTTAATATGTACATACATACATATGTATGTATATCACTTAGATTTCAGCTTCAAGTTACGATTATAATCTTTTCATAGTTTTCCTCTAGCATCCGTGTGTTGTGTGTGTGTGTGCTTGTCCGTCTGTTCGCCTCTAGACCTTCCTGTCTTCTTGTGAACTTTAGTTGATTAAAGGTAATTTGATACAACATAGCATTATAGAATAGAAATTTGATAAATTCAACAAATATTTGGCCAACGTGTAATTACGTATGTGTAAGATTGTGGAAGGACGTCTACAGGAAGCTAAAATATTAACAAATACTTAGAAAAAAAAACAGCAGCAGAAGGAAATCAAAGTGTACAAGATGAGGGTGGAATGGATGTATGTACTCGTACCTGTTGGGTCGTGTTATTCATTTACTTTGCTGGTTAACTTTTTGTTTTTTATATTTCTTTTCACTTTATATGGTTGATAATAAAATATTTTACTAAGAATCTGTGTATGCATACTCGTATACAGTGTGGTGCGAAAGTAAGTAAATACTAATCAGTATCTGTTGGTTTTATAATGGCAAACTCATTGGCATATTTGGGGATGGACATGCCACGATATAGAAGGGGGAATGTTGGAGTGCTGGTAAATGGGTTGAGATGAGAGGGTGCATATAAATTACATAATTTGCTTGGATCACGCACTTGAATAAGGGCTATTATGCTTAAATTAGCACCTTGGGAATGAGTGAATTCTTTGTTTTTACTTGAAGAATATATGAACGTGTGTGTGTGTATGTAAACTATCGGCTTTACCATACTCACATTCATTTAGATGCATATTTGTCATTACACCTGATACTGGGTGTCTCTCAGATTTTGAGCAATTTTATAATAATTGCCTTTAGTGTAAAGGATTTGATAATTACACAACAAAAACTATTCAGGAACTCAATGAAAGATTATAATCCGAAAAAAAACTCCAATGCGAATGAATTCCATTGAATTCACTACAAGCTACAGTGGAATGGCTTCATACATTTTGAGCAAAAACTGTGAGGAGTAGTCAAAGATCTAGTCCTAGCTTTAATAAAAAAAACTTGAATTTGCTTGAAATCCATGAAAACCCAGTGAAAATCTTCAACTTTTTTACACATACACTTTCCAAAATAAAAATACTCCCATGCTGAGTTTCATTAAAATCAACCATGCTCACCGCCCATGAAAACTATACAAAATATAGATAAATATGTTTTTAATACGAGAATTTTGTTTATGATTCGACTAAAAACTTTATTTATTATTCATCTATCAGTTCCATGACTACATCGTCACCTTTCAAATCGTGTTTGGAAGACTCTGGCTTACGCTGGGTATAAAAGGTTCTAACTAGACCAGTAAGAGACAAAAATGTCACTGAAGGAAAAGGAATGTGAGATGAAGTTGCAACATCTCCACTCGACACTTTACTCGCCAGTAAGGAATGCTCTTCTGTATACTGCGACTTAAACCTTTTCCACGATCACTGTAATCTTCCAACTTCTTAGCTGGCCTTCTCCAAATTTTGTAACAAATAGATTGATCATGAAGCTCCTCGTAAAAAAATGTTAAAAACTTTAAAAATTTTGTTATTCTTCCTTTTGTTAACTACAAAATAATAAAACAAAATAATTAATTGCTACTCAATATTCATATATTCCTGGCCTATAAGGACGCAATAGTTTTTTGCAAGAAATTGAGGACAAGTTTCGTGATCTTTACTAGAAGTTTATATTTTTTTATCAAAAGAAAATCTTCGACTTATAATTTATATTGAAAAAAAAAAGAAATTTACAGATTTTATTGTTGTTTTCAATATAAACTTTTAGTGTAAAGTTTTCTTTCGATATCGTGAAACAGTCCACTATTTTTTTTTAAATCGAAAGAAGACATTCTCACCTTTCATTTTATTAAAAAAAAAAGCAATGTAAGTCCGATCACAGGGGAGATGTGTAAACATCTAGTAATGAAAAATGTTCTTAAGTTGGAAGTACTATGCTTTTAGTAATATTTTTTAATTAATCAATTAAAAGTATCCAAACTTTCAATATTGTAAATACATAGGAATTTTCTGGTTTTTGTTTGTTTTATTTAACTTATTTGGTTAGTAAATGGGCACACTGCTGTTTAATGAAATGTAATGCATGTAATTATTTTACGGCAATGGTTTTCGAACTATACAGCGCTAGCACAATTATATGTTAGTGAAAATTAGTAGCTACTATTGCACACAAGATGCTGTTTATATGAAGCTGTTAAGTTTCTCTGTACTTCTTGTTGTCCGTATGAATGACAATCTCAAAGACGATGAAGTCTTTTAGTTTGACAAGTTTAGGTTTTTGTTTTCCTTATTTTGCTTTGTTTTAGTAAATTTCTTATTAAAAGTGCAAAAAATCTTTTTAAAAGTTATTAAAATTAAATGTTTTTGTATTCATTTTATTTATTTGTTTTTATTTGCCTATGATAACTTAATGTACGACAATTAGTAATAAATTCAGTAAAGTGCGACTTTGACCCGCGCACGAAGGGTTCCGTGCGGACACTTTAGCCTATATAACAAATAGTTTTGGCTTTTTTTTCGTTTATGGCGTTTTTTCGGTTTTTGGCGCTTTTTTTATTATTTTTACTGAAATTTTAGTGGTACTGCAGTGCTCATCTATGGTAAATGCCTTTACTTTTACTTTTTACTTTTTAATTCCTGTTGTTCATCGTTTAGTTCTTGTTGTTCTTGTTGTTGTGTACGCATTGCAATTAAAATAAATTCAGTAAACTTTTCAGACTTTTACCTGATTTACATTAAGCATTTTTTCATGAATTTTCATGAATTTTGTTGCACGCAACTTTTTCTATTTGCTAATTGCAGCGCTATAAAAGAGAATTTTATATAAAAAAGGGCGTAGAATGAATCTCTGATGCATTTTTGACAACTTTTTTGATATGAGTTGCTCCTCCAAGCATCCTATTGACAAATAAAAAAATTTCATGCAATGTAAATTAGGTATTTGACTCGCACACGAAGGTTTCCGTACATTCGGTTTTGAGCTTTTTTTTTGATGTGGCTTTTTTCCTTTTTAAGTTTTTCCATTTTAAACGATATTTTCAGCTTTGTCGCTTTTTTCTCTTTTTGGCGGTTTTATTCTCTTTTTGGGTTCTTTTAATTTTCGAAATTTTTTTCATTTTGGCGTTTTTTTTTTGTTTTTCGGGTTTTTTTATTTAGGCTATTTTTTCATTTTGGAGATTTTTTTGTTTAAGGTTTTTTTTTAATTTTTGCGATTTTTTTTATTTTGGCTATTTTTTTTCATTTTGGCGACTATTTTTCAGTTTTGGGATTTTTTTTCACTTTGGCGATTTTTTTCATTTTGACGATTTTTCCGGTTTTTCGCGATTTATTTTAGTCCTAGAGATTTTTTTTAATTTGGTGCTTTTTTTCGTTTTGGCGATTTTTTTGTTTTTGGCGATTTTTTTATATATGGCGATTTTATATTTTTTTGATTTTTTAGTTTACCGTTTTTGAAAATTTCAAGAGTTTTGCTTTTACGGTTTCCAAGATACAGCAAGTTGTCAAAATTACAAAATCAAAATTGCATTAACTGATGGAACACCACTTGATTTAAATTTTATAAATTTAGTGTTAATTCTTGTAGGTTGTATAAAAATACACTAATTTTACAAATTTCAAGTTTCAATATACATATGTTCATACAATTGTATGTATATTACATGGGATTTTAACATTTTTCGTTGCTCGTTTTGGAACGCCCTTTAATTTTTAACTCTCATATATTTGCTGTTGAAGCGGCCAAATGTCTACACACTGTGTCCGAATTTCAGGTCCGTAGCTCTTACGGTTCTCGAGGAAATACCCTGTAACAGAGGAAGGGACAGCATACCGAAAACAATAGGGTTCATTTTCATCTTTGGTGTACGGAACCCTAACAAAGCAATTATTATTTTCACCTTTGGTGTACGGAACCCTAATAAAGCAAAAAACCTAACTACCCTAACAAAAAAAAAAAAACCAGCGAATTCCTATGTACTTACAATATTTTAAATAAGTTTGTATTGCTTCTTTCAAACACTAATACACTCATACATAGCTCACACCGATTTGACAACGCTGTGTGCATCTCAGCAGAGAAATCTCAGCAAAGAAATGTCAGTGAAAAAGATTTTTACTCCCTAGCGTATAGATGTTTACACATAAAAAAAACAAGTGAGAGTGCTATATTCGCCTGTGCCGAATCTTATATACCCTTTACCAAAGTGCGTTTATGTAGTATAGAGCACATACATAAAGTAATTTGACCTATTTACTTTTATGTGCAAAAAAAATTAATTTTCAAACCCTAGAATCATCAAATTAGATTTTTCTCATTCCTTTTATCAATATAGTAGTTCTTAAAAAAATATAGAAAGTGCGTTAAGTGATAAAAAAAGGGAATTCCAAAAAAATGTTTTATTTAGTTACTTTAATATCTAGAAAAAAAGTTCAAAGTTTCCAACTATGGAGATGTGATTTTTATTTTTATAATTTTTGAAACCAACCTTTTCATTCCAAAACGTAAAATATGTATAATTTATAAATGAAAAGATAAAAATTAATTAGACTTAGTTACTTTAATATATAACAAAAAGTGTAAGTTTCCCAACCCTGAAAGCATCCTTTTTGATTTTTCTGATTTCTTACACCAATCTCTTTCTTTTAAGAACATAAGATATGTTTAATTTGTAAATAAAAGGAAAAATTTGTTCTAGTAAGTTACTTTTGTATAAGAAAAAAAGTTAAGGCTTTCCAACCCTGGAAATGTCTTTTTAATTTTTTTAAACTTTTTTTTATTCGAAATATTAATTTTTTTTCGTACTCAAGCATAAAATAAGTTTATTTAATAAAAATAAACAAAAATTAATTTTCGGTAGTTAATTTTTTATATCACAAAGAGTGTAGGTTTCCCAACCCTGGAATCCTCCTTTTTGATTTTTTTGATTTCTAATACCAATCTTTTTTTTTAAGAATATAATATATGTTAATTTATAATAAAAAAGTTAAAATTTATTTAACTATGTTACTTTTGTATAAAAAATAAGGTTTTCCAACCTTAGAAACGTCGTTTTAATTTTTTCAACTTTTTTTAGTTTGAAATACCAAATTCATTCGTACTGAAGTGTAAAATAAATTTATTTTATAAAAAAAAAATAAATATTAGTTTTCGGTAGCTAATTTTTTATATCACTAAAAGTGTGGGTTTGTCAACCCTGAAATCATGGTTTTAGATTTTTCTGATTTCTTATACCAATCTCTTTCTTTTAAGAATATAAGATATCTTTAATTTATAGAGAAAACGAAAAATTTGCTTTAGTAACTTACTTTTGTATAAAAAAAGGTAAATATTTCCAACCCTGGAATCGTGTTTTAAACTTTTTTAAATTGAAATACCATATTTATTCGTACTATAGTATAAAATAAGTTTATTTATTAAAAAAAAAAATTAAAATTACTTTTCGGTAGTTAATTTTTTATATCACAAAAAGTTCCAGTTTCCCAACCCTGGAATCATCCTTTTTGATTTTTCTGATTTCTTACACCAATCTTTTTCTTTTTAGAATGTAAGATATTTTTAATTTATAAAGACAAGGAAAAATTTGTTTTAATAAGTTACTTTTATATGAGAAAAAAAAAATAAAGTTTTCCAGCCCTGGAAACGTCTTTTTAAATTTTTAAATTTTTTTTATTTGAAATATCAATTTTATTCGTGGTGAAATATAAAATAAGTTTATTTAATAAAAATAAATACAAAATTAGTTTACGGTAGTTAATTTTATATATCACAAAAATTGTAGGTTTTCCAACCTTGGAATCATCTTTTTTGATTTTCTGATTTCTTACATCAATCTCTGCACTTTAAGAACATAATATATATATAATTTGTAGAAAAAAGGAAAAATTTGTTTTAGTAAGTTACTTTTGTATAAGAAAAAAAAAAATCAAATTTTTCCAACCCTGGAAACGTCCTTTTAATTTTTTTGATTTTTTTTTAAATTTTTTTTTAAGTGAAATACCAATGTTATTCATTTTCAAGTATAAAATAAGTTTATTTAATAAAAAAATAATAAAAACTACTTTTCAGTAGTTATTTTGTATGGCAAAATGAAGTTTAAGTTTCCCAGCTCTGAAACCGTGTGTTCGATTTTGCTGATTTTCAATACCAATCTTATTTCGACCATTTCTGACCCACCAGTCCAAGAACGAAGTCTCTAGCTTTTCTGGGAGCTTCGGAAAACCGATTTCACGTACAGACAGACGGACAGACGGGCATCGCTTATTCGTCTTCCCTATGCATAAGGATCCAGAATATATATAATTTATGGCTCGCTTATTAATATTCTGGAAATTACAAACGGAATGACAAACCTATATATACCATTTTTACATTTTTTGGTAAAGGGTATAAAAAAACATCTTCAGGGAAAGTAGAGTTACATAATTTTTTCCATTGATGTCTAATGCAAACTAGTTTTTTGAGGCTCATAGATTTGGGCATATATTTTCAATGGCTTGCGATATCTCAATAACTTTTTTTAATATATGCAGAAACGCTGTACATATTTTTTTAATATATTTAAGCTAAATGGTATTGTCGAGAAAATTATATATCTATATGTACATACATAGCACCCTTTAATGGACTTATTTGTTTTTAATAAGACACACCTTTTCAGAAACCATAAATGCAAATTTTATTATTATTCTTCGACTTTTATTTGTTTTTAAATTAATATTCAAATCATTCTCTGCAAAGCTGCATACGAAAAATATGATTTTTCTCAATTCAATCCCACTGTGCAAGCTCGTAGTCCTTTTCCGTTCAAATTAATGTACAGAATGTGAAAAAATTGGTTTTTTACTGATGAGTTTTATTGCTTCTGAAGACTTATTATGAAAATATATCTAGGCGCACGGCAGTGCGCCAGGCCAAATTCCGGCCAATGCACGCAGTGTGTATATTTACAGGAAGCCATTCGAGCTGTTTTTACCCCCCTCATAACTTTGTTCCCCGCGACCGTAAAATTATATAATTTAAATCATCAATAAATTCATGTAACCTCATATGCAAAGTTTGAAAGTTTTACAATGAAGGGTTCCAGAGATATGGAAGTGCAAAAAGTGCATATTTTAAGACATACTCACTGACTCGCTGACCTACTGACCCACTCATCAATATTATGAAGCACTTCCGCTATAGCTAGAGATCTGAAATTTGGTACACAAGTAGATCTAGGTTAGCAATGAACTAGAAAAATCTGAAAACCCGAAAATTTAAACCAATGGGGCGGGGCTATGCCCATAAAAATTAATATTTGTGTTAGTGAGCTGAAATTTGCTACAGAACTAGGTCTAGGTGGGCAATAAACCAAAAAAAATTTAAAACTCGAAAATTTTGGCTAGAATTTAAAAAGCAAATCTAAGGCGCTTAAGGGAAGCTATTTTATTGAAATTCGGCATACATACTGCGACAGGGCAAGCCTAAAAATTTTTCATTAAAAAAGGAGGCGTTGACACGCCCATACAATTTCAACCTCATTTTCGTGTACTACGGCTCAGCATATTAAGATATACTATTTCTGTATGTATTATTATCCGTTCGCAACGAAACTTGACACAAATAATAAACACTGGCCGAGAAAAATGCTAAGTTTGGAAAAGTGGGCATCGTTACGCCCATAAATATAGGGTGTTTTTTTAAGTGGTATAGAACTTTGAATTGAAATAAAACACAAGAAAATCGTTTTAATGTCCATCAATTTGGCTTTATTGGAAGGATAATTTTATGCCATTAATGTTTAAATATGATTTTGGGCATGTGGCCGCCGCGGCTGGCTCGAATAAAGCCAATTCTACAGGTCCAATTTTCAACCACTTTTTCGAGCATATGGGGCCGTATGTTGGCAATAACGCCACGAATGTTGGCTTCCAAGTCCCCTAACGTTTCTGGTTTGTTGGCGTAGACGAGCGACTTCACATATCCCCAAAGAAAATAATCCAATGGTGTCAAATCACACGATCTTGGTGGCCAATTGACAGGTCCATTCCGCGAAATTATGCGCTCATCGAATGTTTCCTTCAATAAATCGATTGTGACGTGCGCTGTGTGGCATGTAGCGCCGTCTTGTTGGAACCACAACTCATCCACATTCATGCCATCCAATTCGGGAACAAAATAGTCGGTTAGTCGGCTCCAATTGCTGTGCACGGTGGCGAATCGATTCATTCGGGTCCTCTTCAACACTTTGCTCTACAGCGGCAATTGTTTCTTCGGTGCGCACTGTTCGACGTCTCTGCGGATGCGTATCATCACATAGAGTAAACGTAGTGCGAAAACGATCCATGGTTAACCGAATTAATTGCTCTGATGGACGATTATGTCGACCATAAAATGGACGGAGCTTGCGGTAAACTTCGCGAACTGATCCATTATTTTCGAAATAAATTTGCACGATTTGCAAGCGTTGTTCTTTTGTCAACCTGTTCATGATGAAATGGCAAACCAAACTAAATATTAATCACTTGACAGCTGACAAAATGGCCGCCAGTTAAAAAAGTGATGCCAACTTAAAGTTCTATACCTCAATAAAAAACACCCTTTATTAAAAATTAAAAGTTGCGCTAAGGAGCTGAAATTTTATACACAAGTAGGTCTAGGTGAGAAACCAACTAGAAAAATCTGAAAAACCAAAAATTTTTGCCAGTATTGGCATGGCCACGCTAATATTGTTTGAACCTGAAAACTTACAGCCTTATTTATAAAACTTATTAGGGCTTTTTAAGAAAAATTTCTTATGAAAATTTGTCTTAAAACCCCTTTATAAAGCCTTAAAAAGTTTTACATAAATCTTAGCTTTTTCTTTCATGTACTTCGGCTTAGCACTTTTTAGTCTATTACTCATGTATTTCTCAATAGCTTTTTCCTACAAAACTTTACATGAATCATAAGCACTAACAGATATAAAAAAAAAATAAAGCTGACATTTTGTAGACAAATAGTCCTAATTGATTTACTCAATCGGAAAATCCAAAAATTAAAGCACCACCTACCCCATTGAAACTTTGCATGCACATTGGGCATATCCTTTTGATTTATGTACTTCGGCTAAGCAGACTTTAATATGTAAATAAATGGAGAAAATAGGCGGGATCACTCCCACTAAAATTACGCTGTACTTTACATGTTTCTTCCAAGACGACTTTTACTTACAATAGTGCAGTTTGAAAGTCTACAATCCAACACCCATCACGCTCTTACCCATTATTTTATGCAACTATGCCATTTTCAACTGGCACATTGATCATGAATAGAAATAAAACACACTAGAAATTTTAAATTTAAAAAGTCTTATCATAGAAAATTTTTCAAAAAGTAGTCAGGTCCGCACAAAAACATAAATGTGAAAAAAGGCCAAGTTCCAATCAAAAATTTCGGCCATTAAAAGTAGTGAGATATAAATTTTGACCAAGTTCTTGTTTGGTACAATACCTATCACTGAAATATGCTATGCATTATATAATTTTGTAATCGTATGGTTGTTATATACTTTCTAGATATGCTGCTAACTTGGCAATATTTTGACTTTTCTAAAAAAGGAGAGAGTAATGTATATTTGTTCATTTCTTTATATCGGTAAAAATGTTGTCTTGTTAGCAGATTATCTAGAAATTAAATGACACCCTTACGAATACAAATTTATATAATACATAACATATTTTAGTGATAGGTATTGTACCAAATAAGAACTTGGTCAAAATTTATATCTCACTACTTTTAATGGCCGAAATTTTTGATAGGAACTTGGCCTTTTTTCACATTTATGTTTTTGTGAGGATTCCTATAACATATTTGGTTAGACTTAAAATTGTAAAATTTACATTAAAAAAAATCGAGTTACCATATTTAGAAATGAGATCCAAAGAAATAGAATAGCGGCCTGTCCCACGATGTCACTAGAAATCGTTCGATTGAATATTTATATTGAAAACAATATCAAATTTTCTAATGTTATCGTTGCTTTCAATACAAGTTGTCGATCGAACGATTTCTGGTGACATCGTGGGGTAGGCTGGTAATGTTAATTCTGTAAATATCAATGAAATAAATATACGAATTTTTACAATTTGTTTCTTTTAATACGATTTTCATTAAAATAACTTTTAATTTTTAGACTACGATTTGTTCATAAATTAAAAAAAAAGAAACGATATTTTAAAAATGTCCAGTATTTTCTAAAACTATAGGTGAATTATAAGGTTTTGTATGACCGAAGTACCTCCTATTTAATTTTCTGCTAATTATCCGCAAATTAAAAATAGCGATTTTTTGGAAGCAATGAAAATGTAGTTCCTCCAGAATGAATTCCAATTTTTTTTTACTGTGCAAAGTGCACAGCACAAAGTGCTGGGTTGAAGAGATTCTTGCAAAAAAAGTGCACTTATTTTTACTATAAGCATTTTAAGTTAACACATTCCATTTAATTTACTCAAGTGCTAAAGTACTAGGGAAGAATAATCACTGGAGATGTTAAGTCCTGCAGGCTCGTAAGCATCAAATCTCTATGTATCTCTCTTTATCTTGACTTTTTTTTTATAAATATCTTGCCCATTACATTGTTACGAATGTTTGTTCATAGTGTTATGCTCATAACAACTTGAATCGGATAAATTATTCGTTATTTTTATTCAGTTATTTCTTTAAGGAAAGTGCTTAATAATTAAAAGAATTAATTGTTGTTGGTCTAGCACGTCTAGATGCGTTAAATAAAAATATAATATTGAAAAATATTGCAATATTGATTATATACTGACAATGTTAACAAACTGTTAACGAAATATTCAAAATAATTAAAATTAATTATAATTTTATAAATAATTACCTTGAGTTTCATGAATATGTATTCAAAGAGAAAGGCGAATGAAAATTTGATGAATTCTCAGCCTTTGTAATTGAAATGAACATTTGGAAAAAAATGTTAACAAATATTTAATATTTGTTTTTGTTACACTTTATTTAATGGAATCTTCACATTAAATCTCTCATCATCAAGTTCATGCTATCTTGGTATATATAAACTTATTTGACAAACGCTATTACAGCTGGTTTGATTTAACTTTATTTTATTTTAAATTAAATAAATGTACTCATTTGAGTTCTAGTCGTCAAAATAGCGCAAATGTAACCAAGTGTGCGCTTTGAATGAATTCATATAACTTTGCACCATGACTTGTAGAGTAATTTTTATGAGAAATTCTTCAACTTCGTGTTTTACTTTTTGTTGTTGTTTTTGTTTGTGGGTGAGAAGTGGATAAAAAATTCATAAGGAACAAATAACAAAACAATGAAATCTGTATGTTATATTTATTCTTTTGGGGTGGTACGAGTAAATCATAAAAATAACGAAATGAAACTGAACTGAACTGAGCAGCATAAGGAAAAACACCAACAGCAGTCCATAATACGAGTAATAACAACAATGTCAGCATATGACGTGTTTGATACGAGTCAAAAGTCAAGTTTACATATTGTCATGCCAAATGCTGAATGAAGCCAAATTATCGGTTCTAACAAAATCTGGACAAGTTGCAAATTTTATTTCAGTGGATTTTATTTATATCTGTGTATGTTGCAAACTAATTTAGTTGTGGGAAATTGACATTTTCTTATTTTGTTAATGTAAATTTTTACACGCACACACACAGAAAAACACAAACATTCAAACGAAAATCAAAATAAGAAATTGTTCATTAAAACTTTTGCAGGAAACTTCGTTTTAAATACATTCAATAGGAGGTGTAGAGAACTTTCAGAGATTCCCTGGATGATTGGTTGGATTACATGGCTGCCTGCCATTAGGACGTCCAAGTCCTAACCTATGGAAAAGGTCTGAAGCAATACTAAATTCAGTGAGAAGTCGTACTAGATGGACTCTGTTGCGTCAGGGTAACGAATGAAATCATCTATAAATATCCATGATACCTAGTTTAGTATATAATTGCCCAATTGAGTCGCGTCGTGAGCAGTGCCGGACATTCACAGAGCTGGTGAAAAACTGTCTCATTTTTAATTTTTTCTTGATAGCAGCGACAGAAAATATTGTGAGGCAGAACCAGCCCACTAAAATGTCTACCTTTCGATTTGTGTTAATTATTTGTTCTGAGCGATTGTCGTAGAATTGCGGTTAGGTTTTCTTTAATTCCATTAACCTTCAGTTTTTTAAAAATAGTATTTGCAAATAATTAACTTGACAGTGCCCAATTGCGCTGCGACCCCACACTGCATTAGCAGCTTCTAGTGCTAATGATACTACATGGAGGCGCAGAATGAGCTATATGGTTTAAATGGTTATAACGTTTTTTTATTTATGTGATTATAATAATTTTTTTTTTAATACAGTATATTATTGGGGAATGTTTTTCAATTAGCTTTGAAAAATGATATCCTGCAAGTGATGTCCATTTTCTGTTTTTTAGCGAGAGAGAGTATACATCTCATATTTTCCATAACTTATCGCAAAATTTCGGGTTTAATGGCCATGATTTCATTTTGAATGTTGGCTTGTTAACGTACACTCTTTCTTTCAAATATCTTCAAAGAAACCTGTGAGTGCAATGTGCACATTAAAATGACGACGCTGAAAAATAAAGTCCAATTATTTTTGTACGTTGTTCGATTGTGTAATGATTCATAATTAATTCCCCAAGTCTTCTTCATAAAATGCTGAAAAAAAATCAAATAAAGAATTATAATTAAAAAATTTATAAAGAATTCAAACCATATAGCTCATTTTGCGCCACCCTATATAACATTTTGTTAATGGTGTTCTTTTTTTTTTTTTTTTTTTTTTTTTTTTTTTTTTTGGGTGCAAGATGGGAAAATGGTTTATGCATGATGCGCGGATCGTCATCCACACCGTATGCCGGACTCCCGTTGCGTAACGTATACCGGCTAAAAACCCACCTCACTCATTTGGATATGTTGCCCACCTGGGGACCGCTGTTACCGCATTACTTCCAGATGGATCCCTCTTGGATCCTGAGATCATCTTCTTCTATTTGCCTGCGTCCAGGCCCCCACTTTACTGTTGCGGTTGTTGAGCTGCAGCATCTAAATCAGGTTTTTTCGCCTTAAGAATATTTTCGCAGTACTTTGCTACTGCTCGCCATCTACTCTCATTTGTTGTCATATGATGTATGATGTTTCCGGCATTTAGTTCGCCCGTTAATTCCTCGAGTTCGCGTCTCTTTTCGGCCCACTTACTACATTGAAAGAACGTGTGCTCGGCATCATCTATTATGCTGTCTCTTTCATATATGCAGTATGGTGTAGTGCATTTACCTATGTAGTGAAGATATTTCCTGAAATAACCATGTCCCGTCATCATCTGGGTCAGATAATAATCAACTTCACCGAAGCTTCTGTCTAACCATACATTTATGTTGGGGATTAATTTTCTTGTCCATGCGGCTGTTGTTCCTTCATTCCATCTTGTCTGCCAGCTGTGGTAGGTTTCCTGCCTTATCGCATCTCTATCACTTTCTTCGAAGTTATTTGCTTGCTTCTCTATCCATATTTTCCTCCTTTCTTCTACGAGAAGGTCTATTGGGATCGCTCCCGCTAGAACGAGAATTGCTTGCGTAGACACCGTGCGGTAAGCTGAAGCTATCCGAAGGGCGTAAGTTCTTTGTACAGCAAGAAGAACGTTTTTGTTGCATTTCTTTAGCCCTTTACCCCAGATCTCACTGCCATAGAGAAGTATGCTATTGCTAGTCTCCATTAGCAGCTTTCTCTTATTTTGTCGTGGTCCTCCTATATTTGCCATCAATCGGCTCAGTTGAGATACTGTCTTTGCTGCTTTGCCTGCTGCATGTTGCTTTTGGTTCAAAAACGTCATCTTGGTGTCGAGTCGGATGCCAAGGTAATTTACAAATCTGCTAGACGTGATAGTTTCTCCCTCTATTTCGACGCTTATCTCCCTAGGTATGTTTTTTCTCGTTAGAACTACAATTTCAGTCTTTTGGAGCGCTAGTTGGAGCCCTCGTGTGTCAAGCCACGATTTCGTTCTAATCATGACCTGCCTTAATTTTCGTCTGGCTTCTTCGGTGTCTCTAGCACTTATTACTGCTGCTATGTCATCTGCGTAGCCTACCAGGAAAGTATCCTGTGGCATTTCGGTTTTTAGTATGTCATCGTAGCTGATGTTCCATAAATCCGGCCCTAGAATTGATCCCTGCGCAGCTCCTGATGTAAGTGGAATTCTTCTTTTTCCCTCCTTCGTATCGTATATGAGCTCCCTCTCCTTAAAGTAGCTTCTAATTATTTTCGAAAGATACTTTGGTATCCGAAAAGTTCTCTCCAAAGCCTGCAGAACATCTGGCCATCTGAGGCTGTTAAAAGCATTCTTAATATCTAGAGTAGCCAGGATAATAATTGGTCTACTAAAGTGATTTATACGTTGAGCGGCGTCAAAAACATCCACGACATCCTTTATTGCTCCAATAGTGGATCTCTTAGGTCTGAATCCGTGTTGTCTTTCTGACAGTCCTCCTCCCATGTCTATAGCTTCCTTTAACCTAGGTTTCAGAAGTCTTTCCAGAAGTTTTCCAGCAGTGTCAAGCATACAAAGTGGTCGATAAGCTGACGGCGTGTCTGGATCGCCCTTCCCTTTGCTAATAAGCACTAGTTGTTGTATCTTCCAGGTGTTTGGGAAAAAACCCTCCACGAGGCACTTGTTGTACATTTCAAGCATTAAGTGTGGCCTATTCATCACTATGTGCTTAATCACCTCTGGTGGTATACCATCTGGGCCTGGTGTCTTCTTCAAATTTAATTTATTGGCCGCTTCTTTCAATTCCTGTATCGTGAACAAAGGAGTGTCTACCGTTTCTTCCGTGTCCGTTTCATCCGATGGGATTTCATTTGTTGGGAAAAGGGTTTTTACAATATTTTCCATTTTTTCTGCGTCCATCAGCTGTGTTGGGTTTCTTATTCCAAGCTTCTCTTTGACTATTTTGTAGCCCGTCCCCCATGGATTTATGTTTATATCCTCTCGCAGCTCTTCCCACATTCTTCTCTTGCTGGCGAAAATTTCCTTTTGAAGTTTCTTCTTTGCTTCTTTATACGCAATCCTTTCAGATTCCGCTTCGCCTCTCCGTCTAGCCCTGGTGTATAGCCGTCTGCTTCTAAAACATTCATTTCTGGCGCTTGCAATGTCCTCGTTCCACCAATAGACTTCTTTTTTCTGCCGCGTGTGGCTTTTTACTCTGGGCATCGAGTAATCGCAACTCTTCCTAATTATTCGCATAACGTTGTCTACAGTAGTACAAGCGTCTGTAGTTTCCGGAAAATGGTTTACCCTGCGGTCAATCTCTGTGATCAGCGTTACTGTGTCCAGTCTTTTGACATTCCATTTCTGTGTGCCTGTTCTCCGTTGTCGCGAATTTCCGCTAGTCGAGCTGCTGGTGGCAATCGAGTACGATATATACTGGTGATCACTGCCTGTGTATGTCTCAAGAACTTTCCAGTCTGTTATTCGGTGTGCGAGTCTGTCCGATACTAAGGTAATATCTGGTATGGTGCCTTCGCAACCAGGTCGTCTGAAAGTAGTCACATTACCCACGTTTGCTACAACCATGCTTAGCCTGGATATCATCTGAACTACTCCTCTGCCTCTGGAATCTGTTGTCTGCATTCCCCACTCTACAGCTCTGGAGTTAAAATCACCTGCCAAAATAATGTGTCCCCTGATATTCCTCGCAAAATCTTCTATATCGTCTACTTTTTGTTGGAACTCTTCCCTGTGGTCACGGGGCGTTAGGTAGCAGCTAATGACTGTTACGTGTTCCAACTGTACCCACGTGTAACAGCTTCCCTTTCCCTGCTTCCTTGGTGCTAGGTTGCTTTGATTTGGTATCCATATTGCTGATGTTTTTGAGTCATCTTCAATCCATACGCCGGTCTGTTTTTTGCCGTACTGTTCACTGATTACGGCTATGTCTGCTTTTTCTTCAACGATTATTTGTGGCAGGAGTGCATCTGCCACTTTTGCTCTATGCATGTTTGCTTGTAGAATTTTTATTTTGCCCGTCTACTTGATTTACAGCCCTTTGACCCAGGTATGTGGTCCACGGGTATCATTTGTTCCTCTATGCACAGACAACATTTTGGGGTGTTATTGCACTGCTTTAAAATGTGGCCTTTTTCCCCACATCTAATACATAATCCAGCCCCTTTTCTGTCAGGTCCCTTGCACTCTCTCTGAGTGTGTCCGAGTCCGAAGCATTTAAAACAGCGCTTTACTTCTTCCCGGTACTTAACTCGACAGTTCGTCCAACCGATTTTGATGCGTTCTGCTCTTAACAGCTTATTTGCTTCATGTGTTGGAAGCGAGACGAAAGCCTTTCTTTGATCCCGGGCATTTGGGTTTGATATATGAACTATAACATTCTCTTCTGGTGTGCCTGTGGCCTTTACTACTGCGTCCACAACTTCCTCTTTTGTCGAAAACCCGTCTATATCGTGGATTTCTACTGTGATCTTGGGTTTTAGATCTTTAACATCTGCCGCATCTCTCAATGTGTCCCTAATGGTGTCACAAAACCGTCCAGTCTTTCCACCTTTGGCAACTTCAAGGAGGATGGCTCCCGTTTTGGTCTTCCTGATTGATCGTACCGATATATCAGCTTCATCTGGCCTTACATTTTCTCTAAGGTTTTTAAGAACCTCTGCGTAACTATGCCCCTGAGTTGGTTTGATTATAACCGCTTCTGGTCTCTCTTTAGGTAATTTGAATCTCGTTTTCTTACTTTTCCGATTTCTCCTTTTCACGGATGTTTGCGGTTCTTGCTGTTCCTCGTTGTCAGGTTTTCGTACTAATATCGAATTACTTTTTGTTTCCTGGGTACTTTCTTTAAGCTTTTTGCCTGGCATTTCTGTTTCTGCAGGGCTAGTTGTCATCCTTTTTTTCTTAGTCCTTTCAGACTTTGTTGTCTTGTCAGCGTTGGTTGCAGTCTGTTTATTTCGAGCTGTTACTGGAGTGTTGTTTGCTTCTGCCATAGTTTGCGCTGATACTCTTTGCTCCTCGATCTTCCTGCTCTTTTCTTTCTCTGCTTCCGCTCTCTTCCAGTTTCTGCGGTAGTCGCTAAGAACATCGAAAAGTTCTTCGAGCTCTGATACTCCATTCTGGACATCCATATTAATGTTTCTTTGTCTGCCTATTGCATGCCTCATTTTTTTGAGAACGCTACGACATTGTTGAATCGTTTCTTCTTCCGAGCTTCTCATCTTCATAATAAATTCCTGTCGTGGAGAACTGGTGACGTACTGACCAATTTCTGTCCCAGGAGTTGATACACTGGTTGCATAGTTTACAGGGTGAAGGATTTGCGGAGAGCTGTTTCCTCTGTGTAAAGAGTTCAATGCACACTTTGCCTGTCTGTGAGAGCTATGTGCGGGTGTGTCTTTATTTAGCCCAATATCTCTATCTAAAGTTTCTTCTTGGGGCGTTTTAGGGTTTATCTCCTTTTCAGTTCCTCGTATAAGTGAAGAATTGCTAATTGGAGATCGCCTTGTCTTCGAACTACTCATAAAAATGATGTCATCATTTCTTTGCTCTGCTGTGCTCAATGGGGTTTGTGTTGTTTTAGGTGTCGTCATAATTGTGCGGATGGGTCCCATCTTGAAACCGTTGTCTATGTTCGTTATGCAGTCGCTCTTCAATGACCCCGAGGGTCCCTTTGCATGCAGTGAGGTCCTCGCGAGGGTTGACACAAGTCCTTATGGGAGCTTATGTTCAGAGCCAGGTCGAGCATTAGTCAGGATATCGTATCAACTGAGTCTGCATGGCCAACTTAATAGCTACGTAACACAGAGCGTTTTCCAAGTCCTTGCCAAGGTTTTAACAGGACGGAAGACAAGCGTGACATTAGCCTGAAAGCCGTTTCTACAAGATTTCACTCCGGTATAGTAAGGTAACAGAATGCCACACATGCCAGCCCAAATTCAAACTATTCAAATTCGTTGATAAAATCGAGTTTCCATATCGTTGCCAGGTCATGTTATTCTTTAGTAACAAGAATCATACGTCTTTTGCATATTTGATGATATTGATCACCTTCGTTCAATTTATTGGAATCGTGAATCCGTGTCGTTCCGCGTCTATTTGATCACGTTGCTCACATTTGCTAGTATTTCAACAGATGTTGAAATACCATTTCCCAGTGCCCACCTGCCCCGAAGGGTCGGAGGTTGTGAGTCTTCTTGGTTGGTTACAAAAACAAGGATTGGATCTGGACTTTGCCGAGTTAAAGCCGCTCAAATCCGTTACCTTGTATGTCCAACCCTGGGCACCAATGGTGTTCTTTCTTCTGGCGTTTCTTTTAAGAATTACAATTCGGTATAACTTAGGAAATTAAAATATTTGGAATTGATTTTTAATTTTTTTTTCTATGTGCATACATGAGTTAAACTCACTTTCTTCCATTTTCAATAATGATTGATTTAAAGACTGAAACTGTGCCAAATTTCCAGTGAACCCTTTGTGTGTGTAACATGAAATGAAAATAAAAAAGCTAAAAGTTGTGGCGTTAAAAAAAAAGAAAAAAAGAAAGCGCGTGCAACACTTCGTGTTGAATTTTAAAAGAGTTTTTATATTGTTTTGCGTAACGATTACGACAAGTAAGAATTTCTTGCCACACATATGAACTAAAGTATACCAGTTGAGTTGTTTTTCGTTTAATATTATCATTATTTTTTGTTTTTGAAACACACATAGTTTGTCACTGCGAAAATGCTGTTTGACGTTACTTTATTGCACCCGGGAGGAAAATGACTCTAGAAGGGTATCTTAAGATTTTTTTCTCATGACACGGAAATGGTCGGCAAGCAACTGTGGATAAGTGGGTGGTGGTATAGAGTTGAATATTTTCATAATACAATTTTACCTCAAGGCTGTGCTTTCTTGCTTGTTATTGTATCTCTTTTATATATGATGTGTATGTGTGAGCGAGCTTCCTTCTTACTGCCTTTGTAATATTAAATGTGCATGAATGTAAATGACAAGGACATATGTTGAAACAAAACGTTTATTTTGCTACAAAACCTCATCCACCAAAAATTATATTAAAAAAAATGTTTAACTTGTTTACAAGCTCTTCTACATACTTACATCGATATTTATATGCATATTTATAAGGGTTGTCTTAGTTAGTGAAAGGAAATGTTTGCATTTTAAAGTACTTTTATAAAAACAAAGAATTAGAGAAATATGTAGAATCAATAAAAATAATGTTTATTTGACGCAAAGCCGAATTATCAATTAAATATTTACTCAAAATGTAAGGAATTTTCTTCTTCTGTAAAAAAATTGGAAGTAATTTTTAAGGAACTAAATATTCACTGCTTCCAAAGAATCTATGTTAATTAGCAGATAATCAATTAGAAAAGTGAGTAAAAATATATATAATATGTGGCATGAACTCCTATTGGAGCATAGCAAGCCTTTAATTAATGATCTAAGATTTAAACCACAAGAAGTTTTAAATTTGATTCGTAAAATTGTATTATTCATACGAAAATTTGCAATTTCTTTATAGTTTTACTGTGTTTTTCATAAAAAAAAACTATTTTGTTTTATAAAGGGCTTATAAAACATATTTTGTATGAAATACTATTTTATAAATAAAATTTTGATTTATACTGAATGTATGGCGCATATTCATAGTAAAAACAAAGCATACTTTAAAAATTTAAAGTTTTAAACTGTTAAAGTTTACTTTGTTTTGACTATGAATATACGCCATTTATTTTATGATTGAAAAGCTGGAGTAGAAATTCATAACGAGAAACTGCCATGCAGTTTGCATAAGTGGTGCAATCGAACATAGTCTTAACGAGTGTCTTCATGATAATAGGGTTTAAAAGTGGGTTGAAATTACTTTATGCACCGATTTTTAGTGTCAAATTTTATGGAGGACCTCTTTAGCACCTAAGTAGCTCCATTTCGTCACTTCAGCTAACATCATGGTAGTCTTTTCTAATACCTAAGGCTGTGAGGTTAGAATAATCAAATTTTGCTTTTGTGATAATTAAATTAAAGGTTTTCCTAATTTATACTAATCTACATACATGCATAACATATCGTTACCTTAATATAAAAACGCCCTAACTCATTATTTTTTTTTAATCTAGTTTTTTGTATATGGAACAGCATCTAATGTGTCGAAAATGTAAAAATCTCGTTTTCAGAAAATAAAGAGTTAGGTCCTTTCTATATTAAGGTAACAATATGTATGTATATATGTACATACCTACGTAATTTTCTTTCTTCAGCATCGGAGTTGTTTTTATTTAACAGTTGTCATTTCAGCGCATGCTGCCAAAGGCCTTCAAATATTGCCGCACAATTGAATACAAATAAAAGTTCAAAACCCTCATCCCCTTCCTACATGAAAAGGAAAATTCCCCTACATCCGATTTAAACAGTTAAAACTAGAAAATATTCATCTGCTCTTCGTTCCTGCTAATGACAGCCGTCTTTTTGTTTACGCTGCAGGTTGCAATTTGTCGAGAACTTGAGGGGGAAAAATAATTATAGCTGGCATCGCAATCTTTTTTGTTTATCTATTTTTTCTTTTAATAGAAGGGTTAAATTTAAAGATAAAAATTGCTGTTATAACAGTCAACACGAGCAATACAAATAAATTTTTTCATTTTTGCTCATACGAATACAATGAGATTTAAAAAAAGGTAATTAAATGAATGAAAAAGTAGAATAAATATATTATGTACTCGTATGTATGTATCTTCCATTCATTTAATTCATTCGTTCATTCGCTCAAAGGCATAATTTAATTTGTGTTCTGACTCTCAAGTACATACTAGCAAGTAACTGAGCCTGTTCGTCCGTCTGCCAGAAGAAAAAGCGATTGGCACGAATAGCAGAAACTTATTGAAACAAATTAAATGGAAGAACTTTAAGTAGTATTAAGTTGTTCAACAACATCAGTTTCAGTTTCAGTTTCAGTTTTACAATCTTGAATCATTTCACCCAAATTTCATACACCCACCGCATAAAATGAGCAGGTTTAACGTCAAAGAAAGAAAACTTTTTATTTAATTATTGTTATTCGATTGGGGTGGGTTGAGGTTGAGGTTGAGGCAAATTAAGAAAATGACAATTAAATGAACTGCTTGCTGGCCACAATTAACAGTAAAACCGTTTAGGCGTCAATTGATAAAGAACTTGCAATAATTTTTTTTTGACGCAAGTCTTAAAAAAGAATTCAGTTAAACTTTTGTATAGATGTTGGATTTGAGTGATTTTATTCGTATTTGTGAAAAACCGAAGGTTGGGTGAACATAATAAAAGTTCTAGTTTGTCTTAGTAAGTCTTTTGTAAGGACCTTTTATTCATGTCATACATACATATATGTATATACTTACATATATTTGAATAATAGTTGCCAGATTGGACGATTCATTTATTGACAATTTTGTGCCTAAATATAGCATGTAGGCGATTTAGAAATTTTCTGGAAATTTTGTGAAACCTTGAAATCGAAAGAAAACGTAGTACGAGTATCATCAAAATATATGCTTGAGTGTGAAAATTGTAACAAGACCCGAGTTTAAATTACCAAGTGGTGGGATTCGGATAAGCTCACATTGCCTAATTTCGCTTTGTACAAAGTATTGTACCTGTACCGGCGTCGGAATAGGAAGCAGATATAGTACAAATGAACTAAAAGAAAAAAGTGATGGAAAATCTATAAAAGTCTTTTAACTCCTGAAGCTTTCAACCATAGAAGAAAATTACTGGGGTAAATAACTTGTAAAAATCTCTTGAAATTAATAAAGAAATAATATTTTCGAAATTTTTGTCAGGGATTCATTTATACAATTTACATCAAAATTTTAGCATTCAATGCAGCTTTTTAAGTGAATGAATACACATTCATTCACACATGAATATATTCAAAAGCAAATATAAAGATTACCATAACCTTAAAACTTCGAGAGGTCTCACGAACACTCTATTTTCGAAAATTGTAATCTTTCATTTCACTTATTTTCTCGTCAGACTGCAAAAATGTTTTGCTGAACATATTTTCCGTTTGATTTTTTTTTATCAGCTAGTTTCTTCTTTTATATAATTAATTTCAATTAAATTGTTGCATTTCGTTTCATTTTAATAAAAATGTGCGAATTTTTTTTATAAAATGTGACGTTTTCATTAAACCGATTTGGCGATTGAATCTCAAAATTGTCACGATTTCGCTTTTAAACTATCTGGCAGGTGTGGTGATATCCAAAGAAAAAACTTCCCAGAAAATCTGAAAAGTTTTTTGTCTCTTATCATGAACTAAAAGTATACTAACAGTCGCACACACACATACACACACACACACACACATACACACAAGCACAACTTTATTTGAGCTATTTATGGACTTCACGAGGTCTATTTGTTTTAATATCGTGTTTATGTGAACTTTAATCAAACTTAAACTTCCCATCGAAAAATATCACATCCGATTGTAAATATTCTGCGCTATGCCCGTTTTAGGTATTTATAAATTATTGTTGGGCAGAAATTTGCTAAGCATATACATATATACATATCGCACATTTACTTCAATAGTGGCACAACTAAAAAAAATCAGTTTTGCAGAAAACGCGTTTTAAGTTTTCAATTTGCATACAACTCAATGGAGAAATGAAAAAAAAATTATTCTCTCAGGAGGTGATGGTACAAGCTATTTATATGAAATTTTTACACAAGATATAATACGAAATGCCGCATCTTTCTGCATTATTAACTCAAAAAACTCATTTGAGTTATGTCACCATTGAAGTAAATGTGCGATATGTACATACTCGTAGCAAATTGGGACTGTAGCTATTCTTTATTTTATGAGATTTTAAATACATACGTGTATCGCAATCTTTTCGAGGACATGACTGCAGCTGCCAAACAAAAAAAAAAGTGGGAAAAAAGTTTTTCTTGCTTTTTATTTTACTCCTACACGAAATTTCTAAGGAATATAAAATTTTTTGTTCCTGTCCAAGCTTAGAAAGATTAGTGCGTGGAAACTTAATTTGATAGAAAATTCAGATTGCTTTGGGCTTCACATGATTGGAATTGAAATAAGTTTCATTTAAATATTTCTTAGTTAAATTGTTCTCAGAAAGAAAATAATAGAGAAACAAGGTTTCAACTTGTCAATTGGTGAAAGTTTTATAATTTAGTTTTCACCCAATGAAATATAAAATACCAAGATTACAAAGAAATTCTTTGCAGGTTTTGTCCAAGCTTTCACTTAACTGAAAAAATTTCTATGATTCTTGCTAAAATTTCAGTTAAATATTAAATCTCATTTTGATAAGGGGAGTTATTTATTAAATATTTTATGGTAAATAACCTAAATAATATTAATGTTATCTACCTTATAAAAAAAGTTGTCAACATCACACCTGAAGTTAGTTCGTTTCTTATAAATTTATTTATGTATGTAATATTATTACTTAATTTAATATCTACTCTGCCAAACTTATACAAAAATCCTTAAAACATAATCCAATTTCTTTTTTTTATCAAACAAATAAACATAAAATTAATTTCGCATTCAACGAGACAATTATAATAGTAATTTAAAACTATGATGACAATGATTCAATGAACGCAGTCGTTATGATGAAACTTAAGCTTTTAAAATCAGTCGAAAACAAAAACAAAACCACAATCTAAGTCCCAATTTTCACGAGGCAATTTTACTTGCGCAAGTCATAAATTTTTTATTAAACTTGCTGTAGCTTTTAGATAGAGCAAGTTTACTTGACCATTTTATTTCATTTTATTTGAAGCAAATTAACTATTGTTATTAATAGTCTCACAAAACAAACACTTCGAGCCACAATGAATTTTACAGACGAAAAACCAGAACAGAAAACAAACACAAATGAAAAGGAATGTCAAATTTGATATAGAGCGAATGATAGCAAAAACAGAATTGCCATGTACAGGCAAGTCTGTAGGGCAATTCTGCTGGTTTTTACACTCCTCACTTCTTCCTCACTTCTTTGTTCATCAAATTCAAGACTTGCGCAAGTAAAATTGCCTCGTGAAAATTGGGATTAAACATTAAAATCCATATCAATCAACAACATCACAACTACAAGGAATATTAAAAAAAATAATTGTGGTTATTCCATTGCCACCAAGCAGAAGTTACTCTTTTGTTTGCAAGTATGTTTATATACATTTGCAATAATCAACCATTCAAGACTTCTTCTGCACATTTGTGCATAATAAGTAGACATCTTCCAACTTACATTCATATATTCTTGTTTTGTAAATGCTTGTTGTTTTATGGACCACAATTTATATGCGAATTTGTGTGCCACCAGCTACAATGCATACCAGCTCTGTGTGGAGTACTTAACATCTGAATGCAATTTAATGTTGATTTCACTACACCATTTGCTAACAACTGTCACATTGGCACAAACATCTTTTTACATATTTTCCTTATGGATTATTGGCTTTAGGAATTCCCTGTGGTCTCCAGTCCATGCACTTTATCTAGCAACAATTTCACAATATACCCACAAAAAAAAAATACAAAATGCAAAAAACACAGATATGTAGTTGCTGGTAAGAATGAATATGGCGATAAGGAATCCACATACATATGAACATGCATAGAGGAGTGGAAAATATATACATATAGAGGATAATAAAAAATACAAGCTCCTTCATATTTTCTTTACGTTTCTTCGCAATGAAGAGTTTTCCTTTCGGGAAGCTAAGCAGGGTTTGCAAATATTTTCTTAAAAACTCGATTTTCCTTTTTGAGAACGAGTAGATAGAATTTGCAAAAAATCTTAAAGTGTTTAAGCTATTGTAATATTATTAAAACCTCATCCATATTCTCTTCAATATTTAGCGTTTGACAGCTGGAAACTTGTTAAGAAATTTTTGTTTTTGAGTATTAAATTATACTTATATAAATTGAAAATTGTTGTTCTTATTTAATCTCTTACAAATTTAACTCTTGGCCAGAAATAATCTCTTAAGGGATATGCATACAATGTAATTCTTCATTTTCAGTGTTTATTTTGTATTTATTTTTACGAGTATCATAGAAATGCCAGTACGCGGTAGCAATGGTACACAGATCACTTGTACTGATTTAAGGTCGAACTGCTTTCCTTGTAATCTGTTATTATAAAGTGAACAAGAACTATCATTTAATTTTTTCCATTATTATCATCTTCAATAAACAGTACATAAGTTGTCGAACCAAAAATTTCCTTCGTTTTATAGAAACTGTCAGCAAGATTTTTGTATTTGTTATCAAAATTTACAAAAATCGTGTTCAAAATTGTTTTCCCAACTGTTGGCTCAAAGGAACATTCCTTTTTTTTTTGTTTCTTCAATCAGAGCCTTTTTCCATTATGAATAAAATTTTTTTACCAGCAAAACGAATGAAAATTGTAGTCACCTCAAAAATTGACGAAACTGAAAATACACTTATGAGTTTTCTTTTAGTTTTGCTTGTAGTTTTCTCATACTGTTTACTTGATGGCCAAAAGAATTATGCAAGAAAAACAAACAAGTACCCTGGCTTCTTTCACATCTTTTTGTATGCAAAAGTGTGTGCGATGAAAGGAATTGAGTACTGCGTCCCTGGAGAAATGAAAAATATGCAAATTGCCTAACCTTTGCGAAAACGTATTTGCATTGCAGTTATTATTGTGTTTTCTGTGTTGGTGAAAGATTAGAGAGACGGTAATGGCCAAAAGGAGATTGAAAAAGTAGATACATATTGATGTTGGTGTGTCTGAAGTTTTCATGTCTGTTAGAGTTCACAATAAAAACAACAACAAAAACTACATACAAAGCAAATATTTATATTTTCCTATTGAAGGAGTTGCACTCACCATACACTAAGAGTTACAATTCTTATACTTTTTTTGGTCAACTTTTGATACATTTGGGAACTGTTCGTAGTTAGATTTTTTTTCACATACTCGTTCATTAACTGGACTGTGCTGCATACGTTGTAGTTGCTACTTTTATTAACCATCATGTTCTGTGGACAGTTTATTCCTTTATGGGTTGATAAAGAGCTTTGGGAAAAGCTCACAGACAAAAACGTTTCATTCTGTTTTTTCTTTTTGCAAGTTATGGTCTTGATTTGATTTACAACCACAAACCCATAAACTTGTTGACTCCACTTGTCTTGTCAATATGTAAATTTGCAACATATTGACTCCCAGGTTGCCGCTTGCACGATTCTAACCCACCACTATGATTCATTGTTGCTAGCATCAATTTTTCTTTTGTGATACTTGCGTGTTGTTTCATCTTTTTCCATGCAACCAACAGTGGCTCCAGTTGTAAAAACTACTTATTTATACATTTCATAATGTAAATTTTTGGACAAAATGTATGAAAAATTCCAGTCTAATGATAATTCAATCGGTTTTAGTGATCAGGGATCCGTAACCCCTGGGTTTACGAACTATAATTTCGCTGAAATTGATTTTAGTAGAACACCCTCACTGGTAATTCCAAATTGGGTCAAATCAGATAAGCTATATGAGGGTAGTGCAGTCTTTACAGACCGATCACAAATGGGTGAAGGCACAGGGGCTGGTGTCTATATCTTGGGAACGAACATTCCTAATTCTTTCAGACTGCCGAACGAATGCAGCGTTTTCCACGCTGAGTGGAACTGGTGGCCAGGAATATAGCTGAAGGTGAGAAGGTTACCTTCTATGCCTAAAAGGTTTGAAGCGACACAATGTCAAGCCGAAACTTGTTAGTGACTGTCGGAGAGCCCTCAACTTGCTTATGGATAAATATAATGTCAGACTATGTTAGGTTCCTGGCCACAGCAGTGTTGAGGGAAATGAAATTACCCATGAACTGACAATAATAGGGTCGGAATTAGATGTGGGAATGTCAGATAGATCGGTGAAATTACATTCAACTCACTAGTTCGGTAGAAAGCTGAACCAACAGTTCATCGCGAAGTAGGGAGGATTGTTGAGTCTCGAGGGCTAAGTGGACATGAATCGTGATAGGCGCGTTAAGAGGTTACTACTCGGTCAGAGCAAGAACCAGCATTTGAGAAACTGGCACTACAGATTTTTGTAGAATATGCGGGGATGAAGAGTAATTAGAAACCATTGAACATATTATCTGTAACTGCTCGAAGCTGCAACGTCATAGGCTTAGATGGCTGAGAAGACGTTTCCGTGAGAGCATTACTGATATCGGAAATCAGGGGCTTCATCATGGGAATTTGGTGGCTCAATGACTGATAATAGGTTCAATTCTTGCTACAAATTGGGGGATAAATATAACTTTTTTATGGGCAATAGAAGGGAATCACAATGGACTCAAGTGGGTCTCCGAGTGGAGGTGCGGCATAACACCACCATTCCCGACTTAATCCAACCTTATCATCAGCTATATTTGTTTCGTTGGTAGAAAGTATAATTTCACAAATCAAAAACACTTGCTTTAATATCCAGGTTGGAATCGGGATGAATTCATGTCAGGAGGCCTCAACTGTCCAGATTACTATTTACCCCGCTTGCAATTTGAATATTCCTCAGATGTCAAGACTTGTTCTTTTAAATTTTTAAATTTTTTTGACATCAACAATATTAATTGTTCAAAACGAATTGAGCCGAGTTTACCTTATATGAATACTATTATCTTTTTTCTGGGCAATTCTTACTTTGAAAATTCCATACCAAAAAAAAAAAAAAAGTTTTAAGGAAAGCATGAAAATTTTATTTCTGTTCTATGAGACACAAAATTATAAGTATTAAATATAAATTTATCTCGAAAATATCATTGATGAGAGATGACATTGATCTGAAAAATATCAAACAACTTTATTATTTCTCTGAAAAAATCAGTTCTTTTGGACTCTAATAGATCACAAAAGAATGAAAAATTGATGTTTGTATTTGAAAATTACCCATTAAATATTTCGATGACAAAAGAATGCAAATTTCCAAATTGTTCAAAATTGTTTTCACACAATATGTAAACTTGAAAAGCTTACGACTGGAGCAAATCAATTTAGTTCAGCTATTTAAGCAAATATAATTCGGATTTTTATGGGAATAAAGTATTTAAACTCATTTATCATCTTTTTGATTGTTTAAGAAGCATTCATTAATTTTTTTGTTTGTTTTGCTGGGTTATGCTAAAATATAATGAAATTTTAAAATCTGATAATTTGAATTCATTGTGAGTAACAAAATTCTATTGTGAAAATCTGCTGAGATGTTCACTGGGAGGACAAACTTTTTTCCTTTTCAATTTGCAAAAAAAAATTTGGCTTGCAGCAGAGCGGATGTGAGTGTTTCTTCTAGATTCTGATTGAATACGAATGTGATGTTATGGACTCTTGTGTCACAAGAATTGTTTTTAAGTTGCATATTTTGTTAGTTGTTTATTTGTTTGTTTTTTGTACATTTTTTCTTGCATCTCGTTAACAAGAATGAATGAACATCATTGATGTTTGTGTTATAACTTATTTCATGCAAAATATCCCAGCAACACTTGCCAAGGAAGCAATTTATGAAGGAATTGCGCGTTCTATTTAATAAAGTTACATAAAAGATTTGCTTGGTGCTTATTCCTGCACTTTGATATTTGCGATTGAAGATGCTTAGTAATTTGAGTTGTTGTATCATATGGAAATATTTCTTTGTTTACAGTTTCTACTGCTTAATTGCAAAAGTACTAAATATTAGTCAATTTTTTTTTTTCATTTTTTTTTGTTCTTCAATTTTTTAAGCTTCATTGTACGTACCATTGATTGGAATGCACTATCAACAATTTAAATATTAATGAATTTTTTGATGGGAAAAGGTTCTTTTTATTGTATGCATAAGTCAACGTGTTTGGGGATTTAGTAATATTAGAACCCTTAATAAAATTTACGATATTTCCATGTACAAACGCTTGTGTATACAAATGAGTTTTGAACTATAAAATAATTTGTTTATTTCAGACCAAGAAAGATATACATATGTAATTAAATAATATGTAAATTTTTGTATAAATTTTGAAATTTGTGATTTATTATTATTTATCCTTCTGTACAATAATTTTAGTTTTCAGGCTAATCTATTCAAGACTTCAGAACTTACATAGCTACGACGTCTTTTTGTTTTATTTCACATCACTGTGCTTTTGCCATTTATTTCAAATGTAGTGCTGCTGAAAGTTTTTGAGGTATCCGAGTATCCTGAATATTTTAAATTTCGCGAATACCAAATGTTACTCTAATGTCAATCTCTAGTTCTAATTTTTATAAATCTTTTGTCAAATTTATATTGATACTTTTGAAAAACATTCTCAATTAAAAAAAAATAAGTAAACAAAAGCACTTTCAAGCAACGTATTTAAAAATGTGCAAACCAACTTAAGGGACTTGAGATAGATCATAAATGCATTTGTACATGTACTCAAATGCACTTTAAAAGTTCACATAAATATGAGGAAAATTCAATTAAAATATAATTTCCAATGCAGACAATTCTCTTAAGTCGGTAGAGTTTCCCACAACTGCAGGCTTTGTGTTTGCTAAAAACACTTATTTACATACCCTGTCGGGATTTGAGCTAACTTAAAAGTAACTAATGGTTAATCAGAGGCGAATGACAACTGACTCAAAAGCTAACTTATTTTACATGTTAAACGCTATTCAGTTTTTCAACGTAATGTCCTCAGAACGAGTCAGTACTCACTCACGCCGCATAAGCTTCAAATTACCACAAGTTAGCTAATTTCGAGTGAGTTTTTGGTTGATAAAATGCTAGTGCACTATTAGTTAGTTGCGAACTGACCAACTAATGCTAAGCCCATTATGACTTAGTTTCTGGCTCATCAAAAAAGAAGAAAAAAGGTCTTTCTTTAGCTAACCATTATTTTTTACTTACTAATGATTAACATTTTTAGTCAACTTAAATTTGAAACAATTTTAAATTTTTTAGAGACGAGAATTGGTATCGAACCGTGATCACTTTATTTGTCAGCCATCATACTTAACACCATATAAAATAAAGATGGCACAGAGTTAACATAAACATGAATTTTACGCTCATAAACGTCGATAAACTTTGACTCATCTCTGCATCAGCTTTGAGTTAGTTCAAAACTTATCGAGGAGATATTAGTTGTACAAACGCAACTCACTAATCTCAGCATCAGTTTTGAGTTAGCTTAAAGTTAGTTCAATACTTATCGGAAAGAAGACAGTTCTACAAAAAGCTACTGGATCATATCTGCATCATTTATAAAGTAGTTCAGAAGCTAGTTGTAAATGAGTTAGCAAAAAGTCACCTATATTTTGAGCTAGCTAATAAAAATCCGACAGGGTACATATACATGTATGTATGTATGTATGTGTATGTGTATGTGTGTTTTTGTTAGGAATTCAGTGTATATAAAAGTTCTATTGTGCAAACCGAGTGAGTGTGTATGTGGATCGAAATACTATATTGATAAATGTTCATTCAGTTTATGTTCAATTTATAAGTTTACCAATTTCAATTTATGATTTTTTTTTTAATTTTACGCCTGCATGCATACCACCTTTTCTTTCTCTGCACTTTCTGCAAGAAATAATGTTTTAAGTTTAAGTTAAAAGAAACACCAAAAGTTATTTGCATTTTCTTTTAGGCCTGATGCACACTATTCCCCACTTCAGTTTAGTTTAGTTTTTACCCAAATATTGATTTATCTAACGGTTATTTAGTTTGTTCGCATTTCTCCGACAAGATTTTCTTTGTATACAAGCACTTTTCACAAGTGCAAACTTTTTCTAATGCTCGTTCTAGACTTGGCACTCATACATGAATATCTACATTGCAATGAATGCATTATATGTTATATTAGTCCATAAGCCATTTGGTGCGAGTATACTTTTTGAACATTCAGTGGAATGAAAAGCCTGATGGTTTTCTTTCATACTTTGTTTGTGAAAAACTTAAGAGTTTTTAAACAAAATAAATAGGGAATGATAGACAGACATTTTTAATCAATTAGAAAATTGTATTTAAATTTATTTGGAATAAAAAAGTTTGATTGCAAGTGGCGAAAAATACAAAAATTTTTATATTAAATTTTTAAAATAATAATAGAGACAAACTAGACTCATTGTCGTTAGTAATTTAGCTAAAAGTGTTCTTTTGACATGTGATTTTTCGTGTTGTTAAAAATAAAATACATTTTCGTTGCTCATCATGAGTGTCTTGACGAAATCTTCCTTCGTTGTTGAGTACAAACGGAGAGCTGAATGGCACTGGATACACAACGTCTAATACCTGACAACGTAACTTTCACAACTTGCTAACACTGTTGCAAATAATTAAATAAAAATTGTTGTCTTTTTGCTCCAAATTCCCTTTGACATTTAGAGCAACGTGAAAGGTCGGTCTTAATAACAAAAACATTTTTTTTTAATAAAAAGTACAAAATTGTAAAATGTTAAATAGAAAAGTGAAAAACGAATATCCTTGATGGAGTATCATTTTACCCTTCGTCCTCAAGTAATGTTGAGTCAGTCTCTTCGTGTGATACAGTTTAACTAAACATATGCTAAGTATGTAACTTGCCTAAAGTATACAACAACAATTTACTGTTAAATATTTTATCGTGTGTGTGTGTGTGTATTTGTGTGAATGGAGTTTAAGGTACCAACAGACCACATGTTTTTTACATGTGTTTTTTAAGTTTTCGATTCGTATGTTTTTCTTTATGCTTGTCAATATTGGTTAATTTACATAAGGTTTATAATTTTTGGTCACAAACGTACATGTAGTATCACTTCTTCTTTTTCAGTACATAAATATCCACGTAGTTTGTTTTATAAACGGCTTGCAGCCGTGGAAATATTTTTGGTTCCGTCGCTGAAGTACTGGCTACGCAAATGTGCTTTTTTAATTTTTTCTTTTTTAAACAAGACGTTGAGGTTGTATCTAAAAATCTATACATTTTTGGACTCATTTTAATAAAACGACAACTTTAAATTAAAAAAAAAATATATAATTTATTTGTCTTGAAAAATACTTCATTCAGACGGCTAATCATAAAGCACATAATCAACCGCCGACGAATTTGTTCACATAACATAGACATTTGGAGCTGTATGTTTAACATAAGAAAATAGAGCACGCTCTATTTCAAATAATGTCTTATGTCTTTTGTCATGTTTTTTACACAAGCAATGTTTTAAAGGTAAAACACGACATGTTTCCGTTTACATATGTAAATTTTGGCACATACAATGTGAAAAACATGTCGTCTGTTGGTACCTTTAGTAAAAAAGTGTAGTAAATACATGTATGTATGTATGTATGTATGTAAATGTGTGTTGTTAACCTTCATTAGTCACTTTAACGAGAACACAAGATGGTCTATAAGGTAGAGCGTATGTAGTGTCTATTCATGTACAGTGGAATTCGGCTACGCGAAAATTAAAAATTAAAAAATTTCTTTAATCTCACAGTAGATTTTCAATATAAAGAATTGTATAAAGGAAAGTCTTCACGCTAAAATGGATTAAAAAAACTTTGAAATTGTTCTAAGAGATAAGAAGCGTAGGTTCTACAAAAAAATTAGGCAGATTCCTAGTTATTTTGAGTTCAGATTCATTTAGTGAAACGAATCTCATTTAAAATTATAGTTTACGAAGTGAAATTTATATGACAATTTATATAAAAAAACAAAATTTGGAAAAACAAAATTTCGAATTTTCTAATGATTTGTTTTCATTTTTTTCCCCCGACCAAAAAAGGGGTGTTATTAACCCACGACCAAATAAAAAGAGGTGTTATGAGTTTGTGAAGCGTGTCTGTGTATCTGTGTACGAGTACACGTACAAACCAAGCGGCTGGACCGATTTTGATTTAGTTTTTAATAAAAATCGGTCCAGCCACTCAGAAGATATCAAATTTTTTCTAGAAGTATACGGGATTTTTAAAATTTTTAATTTCTGTTATTTATATAAATAAAATTAAAATAACAATTGTTTTTAACATAGTAAAATTTTTAAAATATTTGAAGTGTTTTTATTATTTTACATATAAATTGAAATTTTGTTAGTTTTGTTACATGGTTCAACCAGACCCCTGATTGTTTTCTTTCCTTACAAAAACTCTTTTATATATTTTCTTTCTGTGTGGCTTTAGTTGTTTTTAATATTTCACAATTCGAGTTGAAATAAGGCCAGTCTTTGTGGTGATGGTAAAATAAGATAACAAAAAACATACTGATTTTTGAGTTATTGCTTCAAATATAATATAAGTTTAACTTCTGATTTGTTTAAATAAAATTTTAATAATTTATCTTAATGTCTTCAGTTGTAGAAAAAAATTTTGTTTTGGGTAAAGCTTTCCCAAACGAACAAGTAAATCCCTCAATAATTAATTTCAATGTATTTTTAAGAAACAAATAACATTTTACTGGTTTCAGTTTGGAAAATAATGCTGGTAATATAATAAACTTTAATCTAAAAATTAAAATAAAGCACACATTTTTTAAATTCGATATGAGTATCTAGGAAATGCTGATTCTGCATAAAATAAATAGATAAGGCGATTTCGAACTTTTGTCAAATCGGATTTTCTCTCAAATGAAATTATTATTTATTTATAATTATGCAAAAGTATAAGTTAATAATATTATAATTTTGGAAATCACCCGTTGTCAGTTTAACCGAACTTGACTGTATTTTTGTTTAACTTAGTAACTAGATGCACACATACTCGTACGTAAGAGCAGGACTCTGTGTGGGTATGGAGGGAGTAACCATTTAAAAAAATTCCTTATGCCAGGTATTCATATTATTATTATTATTATTATTATTATTATTATTATTATTATTATTATTATTATTATTATTATTATTATTATTATTATTATTATTATTATTATTATTATTATTATTATTATTATTATTATTATTATTATTATTATTATTATACTTACATATATTTGACAAAGTTGGGGAGTGAGTGAGTGCCCCTTTTTCATCCTCTTCATCATCATAGCATACGTTCTACTAAGGAATCTTTGTATAATGCGATATAATATAATATTGCAGAATGTCTGCCATTTCGTTTACGAGCACATTGTGAATTTTAATTTTATTTACATCCTCACACTTATGAAAGCGACGTACGTACACATGTACGTTTTGGATGCATTTAGCAGAAATGTACTTATACAGCTTCGCATTATCACAGACATGATTTTAATATAATTTTTATTAAATAACACATTCAGGCATTCATACATATTCCCCCTTTCTCGTGACGAAGCATATAAAAAGTTTATTTTGTTTAAAAATACAATATGAAACGTATGCTTGTAATTAAGTTTAACTTTATCCAGCTTGCAAAATGTTTAAATGAAAATATAAATATAAAATTAAATAAAGTTAATATATAAAATTTCTTTCATTCATTTCATTGCTTTAGTTAATAACTGCCGGTGAGCTTAAGTGAAAGCTCGTTTCTTTCACTGTCACCCATGCACATACTTAATTACGAGTATAATGTGAAATATATTGTACAGGGTGGGCCAAAAGAAACCAAGGGGTGTAAAAGTTTAATAACTTTTTTGTTTATTAACTTTTTTTTATTTTTTCTTTCAGATTATATAATATACAAAATGGAAATTTTTTTACACTAAGTATGAAAAATGATGTCTCTTAAATGACCACCGTTTTCAGCTTCGCACTGATGGGCTCTTTTTAGAACATTTTTCAAAACTTGTGGCTGTAGCGTTCGAATTTCTGCAACAATGTTTGCCTTGAGTTCAAGGATTGTCTCTGGCTTGTTCACATACACTCGCTCCTTCAAGAAACCCCAAAGAAAATAGTCGGGTGCTGTCAAATCTGGCGATCGCGCTGGCCAAATAATTTCCTAATTTCGAGAAATTATTCGCTCTCCAAAAATTTGACTTAAAAGTGCCATTTTGTCTCGGGCAGTATGGGCAGTGGCTCCGTCCTGCTGAAACCACATACCAGGTCTGTTTTCAAGAGCAGGACGTAAAAAATTTTCTATCATAAACCGATACCGCTCTCCATTTACGATTACAGCACTTCCATCTTCATTCTCGAAGAAGTAGGGCCCAATGACATTTTCAGATGTGATCCCACACCATACTGTACACCTGATGGGGTGCAGTTGGCGTTGATGAATGGCTCTTGGATTTTGAGAACCCCAGAACCTACAGTTCTGCTTATTAACAAAGCCATTCAAATGAAAATGAGCTTAAAATAATTGAGCTCTGGTTTAAATAATAAAATTCTATTGTTCTGGTTCTCTGTTCAGTTGTGAACCTCTCCATTATAAATTCTCCAAGTGTTGTCTATATAATCTGAAAGAAAAAATAAAAAAAAATTAATAAACAAAAAAGTTATTAAACTTTTACACCCCTTGGTTTCTTTTGGCCCACCCTGTATAAGTACAATTGCTATAATTAATAATGAGATATAAAAAAAGCAATGTGAGTCCGATCATAGAGGAGATGTGTAAACATCTAGTAATGAATTTTTTTTTTTAAGTTGGAAGTACTTATGCTTTTAGTATCTTTTTTTAAATTAATTAATTAAAAGTATCAAAACTTTCAATATTGTAAATACATATGAATTTGCTGGTTTTATTTTGTTTTATTAAACTTATTTGGTTAGTAAATGGGCACACTGCAGTATATGTATATGTACTGCATTCAAAATTGCAGTAAGCAGTAAATTTACTGATTACTAAAAAAATTCAGTAAATTTTTACTGCTAATGAAATTTAATTTGCATTAACAGTAAAATCGTAGGGCCGTAGTAGCAAGTGGCAAAGTTTTTTCATTAAAATTTTTAAACTTTTGTATGAAAAACATTTAGCCACTTGGTAGAATTTCATTATGAATACGGGCATTACTGATTACTGAAAATTCAATGCACCTCATCATATAATAAATCATTTAGGCAATTTATAAAAATTGTAGAAAAAAATTTTAGTAATTAGTAAAAATTTACTTGTTAAACATTTTTTATTGTTTTTACTGAAACTTTAGTGGTACTGCAGTGCTCATCTATGGTAAATGCCTTTACTTTTACTTTTTAATTTTTAATTCCTGTTGTTCATCGTTTAGTTGTTGCTGTTCTTGTTGTTGTGTACGCATTGCAATTAAAATACATAAATTCAGTAAAGTGCGACTTTGACTCGCGCACATTCGGTTTTGATAATTTTTTTTGATTTAGCTTTCTTCCTTTTTTACGTTTTTTCAGTTTAAACGATTTTTTTCAGTTTTATCGCTTTTTTCTCGTTTTGGCGTTTTTTTCTCTTTTTGGGTTTTTTTAATTTTCGCAATTTTTTTAAATTTTTGCGATTTTTTCATTTTTGCGATTTTTTTCTGTTTTTTTTTGGGGTTTTTTCATTTTGGCGATTTTTTTCTGTTTTCGGGGCCTTTTTTACTTAGGCGATTTTTTTCATTTAAGGATTTTTTTCATTTTGGCTATTTTTGCGGTTTTTCGCGATTTATTTTAGTCCTAGAGATTTTTTTTAATTTGGTGCTTTTTTTCGTTTTGTCGATTTTTTTTGGCGATATTTTTGTATTTGGCGATTTTATATTTTTTTTTTTGATTTTTTAGTTTTACCGTTTTTGAAAATTTCAAGAGTTTTCTCTGCTTGGTATTGCTTCCCTGCAGAAAGTGCGAATATGAAATTGTAATGATTTACTAGTGACATTGTCAGTATTACTACTGACCAGGTGTACCCCAGCCAATGTAATCGCCTATTGACATTTAACGTTAGCTTGTCATTGGAAATCCACCACTAGACTGTAGCACTACTGACTAAGTAGTTCTTATGGGTAAACATGGAGACATTGACACCAAACATTCACTAGTAAATTTTAGGGGCTCTAGTCTACAATATCGATATTTCCTCGCTCATTGTTAATAGTAAAATTATAGTGATTTTCTAGTGACATTGTCAATAGTGCTACTGACTAGGTGTACCCCAGCCATTGTAATTACCTCTTTACATATAACATACGGTTGTCATTGAAAATCTACCAGTAGACTTTAAAACTATTGAGAAGGTAGTTCGTTTACGACCATATGGAGATATTTGAACCAAAGATTTGCTAGTAGAGTTTAGCAACCCTCGTCTACATATGTACATTTTTTTAATATTATTGCACAGAATAATAAAGAAGAAAACAATCTGTTGACGCGTTCATTGACAATATCACCACAAATACACTAGAACTGTTGTCTCTAACGTATCTTTACTCGCACATAAAAAGAAAGTTGTCGACATTTTAACTAGTGCAATTGTCGCTGGAGAAAGAGTGTTGACATAGAGACATGTGGTTCTAGGTTGGCTAGAGGGTTCTTTCAAACACTAATACACTCATACATAGCTCACACCGATTTTACAATGCTGTGTGCATCTCAGCAAAGAAATCTCAGTCAAAAGATTTTTACCCCCTAGCATATAGATGTTTACACATCAATAATATAAATTACTTCTTATTTTATGATTTTTATTGAAAAAATTATGCATAAAGCTTTTTTCCTTTGGCGAAATGAAATCAGATGTCATAATAACATTATTTGCATATTTTCTTTTAATTATGTATATATCTCATATCCGAGAGATTTTTTTTTTTTAATTTTTATTTTATCTACAAACATAATGAATTGGTTGATGAGAAAAAGCTTATTTATAAAAAATATTGAGTGAAGAGTTTTTAAACTTAATATGAGATATTTATAAGTCTGGTTCCCATTTTCTTCTCTTTGAATATAATGGGGGTATTCAAATGGCAATAACAGGAAAAATATTAAGACACTGGTTTCAGTAGCCCAAATATACAAACGGCATTCCAATAAGATTATTTTCAATATGTCACCATTTTAATAAGATTCAAAAAAAAACACTACACTGATTAAAATTCACTATTGACATGATGAAATGAAAATTGCGCGGTCACAGTTCACAATTTTAATGCATCTTTTTGTCGTCGATACACAACTATTTTCACTTCTAAAGCTACGTTAGTAAGCATAATTGAGGCATTTGAGGCTCGGAAAGCCTAGGAATTATTCTTGAAAAAATTTATATAATAAACGTTTGATTGGGTTTTTGGTCTGGCGAGGTCATAGAACGAGAATGAATGATTTTGTATATCCGGATGTGGATGACATTTATTTTCAACAAGTTGGCGCTGTATGCCAAATTGAAAACGTGTACTAGTGTCTTAGAAATTTGTGCCTTACTTGTGATTAATAAGAGTTTGTTTTTCAAGTTACAGTCAAATCCCGATAATTCGTAATCGCAAGGGACCGGCCATGTCTTACGAATTATAGGGGTTTTAGATTTAGCGGGGTTTCGATTTATAGGGGTTAAAATAAAATATATACGAATCAATGGGGTTTTTCAATTTATTTACTAAAACGATAAAAAAGCATAAAAAAATTGTTAAAAATAAAATACAAAATAAAAATTTGTTGTTTTTGTAACACCGACAGTGTCTTATGCGTGCTCACACACAAACAAGCAGAAGCAAAAACTCACGCAAAAAATAGCGATAAACAAAAAATCATTCTTTCCATGTTTTTGTTGTTTTTATTACGAATTATAAGTGGTAGTTAGCAAACAATTACGATTTATAAGAGGCAAAGAAGATTTTATTTGAAGAAAATATTACGAATTAGCGAGGGGACCAAAATGTATGGAAATTTTACGAGTTAACGATATTTTTTCAAGGCACCGACAGTTTATTACGAATTATCTAATTCCCGATAATTCGATTTATGGGGGTACGAATTATCTAATTCCCGATAATTCGGTTTATGGGGGTACGAATTATCGGGATTTGACTGTATTTTAGTTTTATTTCTCTTCTAAGTGAGCTTCTTGTGAAGTTTGTGTACATATTTTCATAAATTAACTTATGAAAAGGATTTATTTTTTTATTATATATAAATAAAGCAAAAAATATGCAGTATAACTAGAAATTATAAAACGAATTGCCTCTGTGCCATGTGCTGGTACAAGTCGGAAAATTAAAAAAAAATCGAGTATAAAAGGCAAAATTCCTAAAACTTAAAGAATGAGTTAATGGCAGGCTTTTAAAGTGAATCTGCATGTGGGAAGTGTATTTTATGAAACCAACAATAACAAAAAATATTCTAATAGAGGAAAATGAAAGGCATTCCTGGGCAACACAGTCTGTGTGTGTGTGTGTGTGTGCGACTTAGCTTAGATGTGTGTCGTGGGTGTGCGTGTGTGTGTGTATATGTCTGAAGTGATGGTAATATTAAGAATTCTTAATATTTGCAATTTTTTCTTTGATATTTAATTAAGTTTTTACTTCTCATATTTTGTGAACAGGAGGTTAATGTGGTTTTTGTATAAGAATTTTATTAAAATCGACTAAACATTCTCACAGATGCAAAAAAAACCAAAATGTTGTGGTCTCACGTATATACGTCAAAAATATGTGAATAACTTTTGTTGCTGTATTTGAATTTTTGCCGTACTTAATAAAATTATTTAATGAAAACAACTACATACTAATGGTTTATTAAAATACACAAGCAAATTAATAAACCTTTAAAAAAATATTAAATTTATTGTACAAGTTCTCAAGTGTTTCAAGAAGATTTCTTATCAGTTTTTGGTAATCTTTTTTTAAAAAAATGCAATTATGTAGTTTAGAAATGATTTTGTAAGTTGTTCGCAAATTAAAATCCAGAAAAATCCATTAATTATTACACACACACTATACCGGCGAGTAATATACATACATACAACCCTACTTCGATCTACATAACTACCCTGTCGGAGAATGTGTGGTTGACTACAAAAATAGTTAACTTATAGTTAACTTTTCTTAGACTGACTAAAAGCTAGCTGCAAAGTCATCCAGAATAAACCCAAAATTAATTCTAAAGTTGAGTACGTAATCGAATTTGGTGAGAACCAGCAAATTTATTCTCAGCTACTTTAAAACTTATTTCAGTTTTATGTTAAGATTTAGCTGTTGTTAGTTTAGATGGCAGCTTAGCCGAGTGGTAGCGCGTTGAGTACACAACGTGTGATGTTACATGTTCGAGCCCCAGAAATTTTTTTTTAATTTACTGACTACCAGGTGATTTAAAAAAGTCAACTTTAAGTTAGCTTAAAGTAGTGTCTAGTGAGACAATTGACTACCACCTAGGACATGGCACTGTCAAAATAGTCAGTTGATTACATTGCAAAGTAATCCAAGTGTAGTCAGTACTAGTTGCGAAATAGTTAGCTTAAAGTTAGTTTAAGGTTAGCCAAATTTCCAATAGGGTATGTACATATCTACATATGTATGTACATAATTCGCATACTTTAATCTCCTTAATGCATAAAACCTACATTTTAGAAAAAGCTCTTGTGGCTACCGCCAAGCAAATTACAAATTTTTGAAGGCATCATCATATTGCTACGATGCAACGCACCATGCATAATACAAATACAAATTACTATTGAGCTATAAAACTGTATAAAATGTGTGCGTTTCTGGTTGCATGCAATATAACCTCCTTTGAAGTCATTATATCTAGTTTTTGTTCTTAAACGAATTCATATATTCCATTTACACTACGAAAATCATAGACGTGGGACAATATTTCTTTAAAGGGGAAAAGTAGTTTCAAGAAATTTTTAAAGTTATTGCTTATATTTGATTGATTTAGTATTTAATTAGAATAAGACACAATTTTGATTTGTCTTTATAAAGTGATCATTCCCTGCAGCTTTCCTGGAACAGTTCTCAACTGGGGCGGGAAGACCTCTTTAAGATAATAAGTAAATTTGGTGGTGTTATTTCCAGTTAGGTATTCGATTCGACTTAACTGAGACTCTCATTAAACTACGCCAGTGGCGAAAATATATTGTTGTCTTGGGAAATATAAATTTGTGTTTTCTATTTATTAATTCGCCTATGAGAATCCATGTAAGCGAGAACATCTCAAAAAGGCAATCAATTTTTAATGCAACTCTTGAGTTAACCTCTAGAATATTAATTTTTTACGACGATATTATTTTAAGTTATATTGCGTGGATGGAGTGGTAATGATAGGTAGCACTTAGCTAAAATTGAAAACAGTCAAAAACATGATTTGCTTAGTACATTTCGAAGAAAATTAGATAAAATGTGCTAGTCAAAATGACTTGACATAATTGCTTTGCTCTCAGGAAAAACATTAGTTTCGTTAAATATTTAAGACTAAGCGAAAGTACCAGGAATAAAAATAAAGTAAAACATCCTTAAGTAAGATGATAACAAGGACATCAGAATGAATGGTCTGACAAACGGAAAGACATCGTTTTTTTTTCTTTCTTAATATACTTTAAATTTTCCAAAAACAACATTCATTGTTTGAATTTACTTCCTGGTAATCATTGTTAATGTACAAAAGTGTATATAAAATCTTAATGTTACTCTTTGGAGGGGATGAAAGAAGCAGTGAGCGTTACGTTGTTTTTGGCCTGAACTTAAACTTCTTCTTCTATCAGCAACCCACAAGCCTGCCATCCGACAAAATATTTTCCTTAAATTTCCAAATAAAAATACAAAAGCTGTCAAAAATCTGACAAGTGCTTGTCAAATGTTTATGTGCAGTATATGAGTATCATATTTAAGTTGCGCTGGCATAAGCAACTGGTTTCGTTATGCCAGATATTTCAATGAATTGAATCATAAGAAACTTTCATTGATTTCTGAACATACAATTGGTTTTTAAAATTTTTATTTGAGCAAGAAAGTTAAGTCAAAATCATGTTAAGAACAATAAATAATAATTGTTTCAATTAAATCTAAAAATGTCTCAATAATTGTTTACATTTGATAAATAAGTGGACTTTTTTAAATATATAGTTTTTCATATGTTGCGTTTGTGTATACAGATAGAAAACTTATATTTCTATATCATTTTAATAGTGTAATCGAAAAGTAATTTTGAAAAAGTTTTTTATGTAATATGCATGTGAGTGTGTATGTCAAAATAAGCCTTTGCATAAGGTTAACAATTTTACACTGCAGCAAGAACCAAGTGATTTAAACAGCTTTGAAAAAACGTTAACGAAAACATACAAATCTTTCATTGAGATAAATGAGGTTAGTGTAAACATACTTTAATTAATTGAAAAAATTATACGCACAACTTTCTTAAGTATAAATTTATTTCATTTCAAAAATTGGCTTGTTTTTATGGTTAAGCAATTGTCTATATGCATTTCGTTCCCGCTTGTGGAACTCGTCAGTAGACTTCAACCCAAAAAATTTTTGAATTTAGTTAACAAACTCCGTATGTTTATAGTAAGACTCTTAATACTATATTGAGAATCACAATATACAAACATAATAAGTTTGAAGTCTACTGACGAGTTCTACAAGCGGGAACTAAATGCATATAGACAATTGCTTAACCATAAAAACAAGCAAATTTTTGAAATTAAATAAAAAGACATTATGTCAAATAAATATACTTCAGTATTTCATGTATAAATTTATTTCTTTATTAAGTATAAAATATTTCATTGTTTAACTACAGTACAAATATGATACTGTTGTAGAAAATTAAAACGAGATTTTTATGAAGTGCCGCCACTTCAAAGAAGAAAAAAATAATAATTAAAATAAAATAAATAATAGACTGCTCTCTTATTTGAAGTATAAATCTTGGTAGCTACAGCTTATTGCTAGAGCTGTGCCAAATCGTTCATTCAAGTGACCGCTCATTTTCGTTTATTTTCTAAAAAAGAACGAGTTCGTTCATTTCGTTCATCCGCTCTTTTCAAGAAGTAGAACGAAATAAAAACCAACACTTGATTCGTCAAATAAAAAGGGACAAATGCATTGGGTTTATTATGAATTATTTATGCAAAATAAGCAAAACGAACAAATATATATATATATATATATATATATATATATATATATATATATATATATATATATATATATATATATATATATATATATATATACATATATATATATATATATATATATATATATATATATATATATATATATATATATATATATATATATATTATATATATATATATATATATATATATATATATATATATATATATTATATATATATATATATATATATATATAATGGGTGTTTTTTATTGAGGTATAGAACTTTAAGTTGGCATCACTTTTTTAACTGGCGGCCATTTTGTCAGCTGTCAAGTGGTTAATATTTAGTTTGGTTTGCCATTTCATCATAAACAGGTTGACAAAAGAACAACGCTTGCAAATCGTGCAAATTTATTTCGAAAATAATGGTTCAGTTCGCGAAGTTTACCGCAAGCTCCGTCCATTTTATGGTCGACATAATCGTCCATCAGAGCAATTAATTCGGTTAACCATGGATCGTTTTCGCACTACGTTTACTCTATGTGATAATACGCATCCGCAGAGACGTCGAACAGTGCGCACCGAAGAAACAATTGCCGCTGTAGAGCAAAGTGTTGAAGAGGACCCGAATGAATCGATTCGCCACCGTGCACAGCAATTGGAGCTTTGTCCATCAACTTTATGGAAGATTTTGCGCAAAGATCTTGGCTTGCGACCTTACAAGATCCAGCTTGTGCAAGAATTAAAGCCGCGATACCATGCAATGCGTCGTGATTTTGGTGTATGGGCCGAAAATGAGATTGATCTCGATGCTGATTTTCATCGCAAAATTTTGTTCAGTGATGAGGCTCATTTTTGGTTGAATGGCTGCGTCAACAAGCAAAATTGCCGCATTTGGAGTGAAGAGAATCCACATGAGACCCTTGAGACGCCATTACATCCACAAAAACTGACTGTTTGGTGTGCTCTATGGGCTGGTGGAGTCATTGGGCCATACTTCTTCCGAAATAATGCTGGAGAGTCAGTTACCATTAATGGAGACCGCTATAGAGCCATGATAACCGACTATTTTGTTCCCGAATTGGATGGCATGAATGTGGATGAGTTGTGGTTCCAACAAGACGGCGCTACATGCCACACAGCGCACGTCACAATCGATTTATTGAAGGAAACATTCGATGAGCGCATAATTTCGCGGAATGGACCTGTCAATTGGCCACCAAGATCGTGTGATTTGACACCATTGGATTATTTTCTTTGGGGATATGTGAAGTCGATCGTCTACGCCAACGAACCAGAAACGTTTGGGGACTTGGAAGCCAACATTCGTGGCGTTATTGCCAACATACGGCCCCATATGCTCGAAAAAGTGGTTGAAAATTGGACCTGTAGAATTGGCTTTATTCGAGCCAGCCGCGGCGGCCACATGCCCGAAATCATATTTAAACATTAATGGCATAAAATTATCCTTCCAATAAAGCCAAATTGATGGACATTAAAACGATTTTCTTGTGTTTTATTTCAATTCGAAGTTTGATACCTCTAAAAAAAACACCCGTTATATATATATATATTATTATTATTATTTATTTTATATTGGATGAGAATGGTTGCGAGATTTAATTAAAAAAACAAAAATCGTCGGACTATTATTTATTACTTTCATTTTCTACATTATAATACATCGAAGTGTACATAAATACAAAAGACGTCAAATCAAATTTGGTCAAAATGAATTCCCGATGGCAAATATCTCCCCTTCATCTGTAGTATAAATTTCGAATCAAAAAAAGGATTTTTCCTCGTTTGTGCTATCTCAAAGTATATTTTTTTTTGGTGAAAATAGTTATTTATTTAAAAAATTAGTTATTTATTATAAATTTACCACATATCTTATTGCATTTGGCAGGCTGAACACGAACGTGGTAAGGATTTTTATACCCTATGGCTAGTTTTTTTAGATATGGTCACTTTTAATATATTAGTACAGAGGGGTTTCGATAAAAAAATTGGTAATGTATGTATAACTTTTAAACTGTTAATCGAATAGAAACATTATATGTGGAACAATTTCAGTCACTGGCATAAGCTTCAGAAATTGATAATTTTGAGTGACCTTGCTACGCTAAGGATTGAGTTAGAGAGTGCTTAAGCTGACTACCTCGGGATGGAAGTGCTTTTCAGTCAGGCTTAAGTTATTTTTTTATGGTATTTTACGTTTTTTCTTGTAGCTTTTCAATTCTTATATCTAGTATTGCGTAAAAATATTTGTTTTTCGATCGACTAAAATATGCTATTTCATAAAAATACGCAAACCAGTGCAAAATAAAATATTTTTTTGCAGACCTATAAATTAGTAAGCATATTTAAAGAATATTATGGAATATATGGAATATATTTATTTTTACAATTATGAGCGAATTAACTAGTTTTTTTGCTCTACTGAAAAGTTTGCTTTTTTGAGTTGACGTATTTTGAATATAGGCTCTCCATATATATATATATATATATATATATATATATATATATATATATATATATATATATATATATATATATATATATATATATATATATATACATATATATATATATATATATATATATATCTACACATATATATATATATATATATATAATCATATATATATATATATATATATATATATATATATATAATGTGTATATATAATATATACACTTACGGGCGTGCACAGTCGTATCTGACGTATCTGCAATCATAAAAGGCTCTAGAAATCACGATATTCGGGAGGTGACATCTGAATGCGGAAATAACCCCTTCCCCCTCCGCATAGAATGTTTAAAAATTGAATATAAAAATAAATAATGTAAAATAATTTGCGCAAGAATGTAAATATGAATGTACTTATTCTTTTGCATGGGTTTAATATCCATATAACAATTTTAAAGAAGAAAAAAGAATTATATTTTACAAAATAAAGAAAGATAAGATATATAAAACTACTGAAAATGCTCCTTTTTTTAAGGTGAATTGCATATAAGAGTTATTTAGTTAAGATTTTGAACAAAAAGCAAAAACAGGCACAAGCACACGCACATAACATTTTCAACATTATTCGTAATGGCTCGAAGTGGTGATAAAGTTTCTTTTAAAAATTTTAAGTTAACAAATCAAAAGTTTTTGTAACGCTCTCGCCGTTCTTGAGGTATATTGTAGTAGAAATGTGTGTGTAATCGCAAATATTTTCAGTAAATCATATTTATTTTGTTTTTGAGCACATTACACTTTTATTATTAAATCATTATCTGGAGAAAGCATACAATACACTTTAAATGGTTTGCTATAACTACTGAAATATGTACAAGTCCATTAAGTGTTAAACTTCATAAACATTTGCACTCACACTTCTTCACAGTCGTTCATTTAATTTCAAATGCAGTCCTAGATTTTTTTCCATGATCTCACGCATTTTTTTTTTTTTTTTGTATAGTTAAATATGTTTTTGGAAGACTTGCGAATTTAAACGTGTGTTAGTTTGCCACTTCCTTCCGCTTATCGGTGACATCTTGCACACGCTTTCAATCTGTTCTGTAGCAGATTTCATATGAATTCAACCCAGTTTCAGGGGTGAGTGTTGTTTTCAAAAACTTTGTTTGTACACACACTTATTCATCATAATCTGCTGTTAAGTGAATGTACTCGTAAGAGCAGAACACAAACAGACGGAGTTCGGTTGATGACTATTGCTTTTGACGTATTTGTGCTGAATGGCATCGAATTCTTATCTGCAAAAACATGAAAAAACACTTATAAATATTGTATAAAAGACGGAATAAATACAAATAAATGGTGTATTAAAAAAAATTATATAAGACTTTTTCTGTGTGCATTTGCTTGTGTAGAAATAAGAATCTGCTAAAACATTTATTTAATTGTAGTTAATGGTACTGTTTGTCACATTTTGCACTTACATGCATGCAAACATAAATACGTATATACATTTAAAAATACGTACACACATCAAAGTTGTAGCAGTAATTGTTGGTCCTGCGGTCCAAGGAAAGAAATGGGAAAATTGCACAACATAATTTTGTGTAGTTGTGACCGTAGACATAAAAACTGCGTCCAGCAATGCAAAATGAGAGCTTTCGACCTTTTTTTTATGGACGTTTTAACTCAATTAGGATATCTGCTGGAAATTGTGCAGAACTATTTTCCAAATAGAGAGCTAGCTTATGATACTGATGTACGTATTAGGAAACGCAAGATTATTGGTGAAGTGCTCCTAGGATCGGCACTTGAACCACTGTTGCGGAACATAATGTACGATGGCGTAATACGATTAAGTTTACCTAAAAAAGTAAAGATAGTTGCATTCACAGATGTGCAATCGCTTTACGTGAGTACCTGCCATTACGGCATAATCTCACGTGTGCCAAAGCACCGGGTGTGGGTTAGACGCCAGACCAACGCCCCCATGCACCCCTTTAGAATGAACCTATGGCCCACTCCACAAGGCACATAGGTTGCAATCTTTGAATATAGTTATCCCTGTATTATATTCAATTACCTTGCTGAGGTAATTTGAGCTATCTTAACTCTGCTGCTATGTCCGTGCCCATAGCAGCTCTGTTGAATGGCAACAGCACCTAGAAGAGTGTCTGGCTGACCGCGTCACACCAACCACTAGCATTAATTTAACACTGGGAAGCCAAGACTATTCTCCCAGCGATGTTTGGTAGCAAACCACAGCCACCACGATAATTCTCCGGCTTCCACGCTTAGGTGTTGTGTATACACCTAAGCTGGGTCCCCAAGAAAATTCCTCAACCATTGCCGGCACAGCTAACCACTCATCCATAAAGAACGCATGCCTGTGTCGCCAAATAACCAGTGCCTACTCCACACTTACCAAAATCATCCCTTTAACCCCTTAGGGGTCTACCCCTTTGGGGTAGGACGAACTCGGCATTTTAGCAAAGGAAACTGACGACCGCTACATGCACTCAAAACTTCAGAGCAGCGAGGACCACTCACGCGAGAAGAACGCAAGCTCGTCACCAAAACTTCTGCGCCTACTAAGACCCGACACTAAAAAGTGAGAGTGTCCTGGGGTCGTATCCAGGACGAAAAGCCATTTTAGCACAGAATTTTTGACAACCGCAATGCATTTATCTCTAAGCAGCCCAGCTGTCGGGCAACCGGCACCCGTGGTACCAGAAGTAGCCTCTGGTTAGACCTCGAAGTTCCACCACAAGGGCTTCACCTCTATCGTCTTTTGAACTCAGGGGCAGTTCTAGGTGACGCTGCACCTAGCTGACAACAACGGGCTTACAATATTTGTTTTCCTTTTATAAATATGTGCACATCCGTTACTCTGCTTATATTCAGAGATTGGGTAGTAACACATAAGTTTTACGGCTAATCAGCCAAAGGTCCGCCAGCGGAAAAAGCTACATTAACCTAGCTGGGGCCCCGGGGTTGCCACACCCGTAGTCCATAACATACTCCCCTGGGGGGAGTTGCATTCACAGATGGCATAGTGTTTGAAGACAAAAAATTACTAGAGGCAGAAATCGTTTCAAATTCCCTTTTAAAGAGAATAAAATCCTATATTAGCCGAATGGAATGAACTATAGCAGGCAGTAAAACAGAAGCGGTTCTGATAAACAGTCGGAAAACTAAGAAAACTATTACCCTGTTACATAGAATTAAAGGCTTTTCTGAAATATCTAGGCATGATCATTTATACTCTTCTATTGAAAATGGAATTTATTAAAATATATAGCTTCTAAACATCAAGAATATGCTTTATTGGAAAGCTTGTATATTTATTAAAAACACTATAAACCGATGTGTATATTTATGTAGATGTATTGAAGAGCAAACAGTAGGAGTTCACGTCAAAAGACGGTTTACCTAGCAATTACTACTTTCTACAGGACAATGCTACTACATCAACTAACAACTCTTTGAAGTGCAAATTTCATTTAAATTGATCACTTTTGCTTGTTCAACAAAAAATTAAATTAAATTTGTTAGCGCATAAACGGAAGCAAATATCCTATGTATATTTTTTGGATAAAAAAAAATTAAATAAGTGACTAAATATAGTTTTACACAATAAAATTCCATCAATAAAGTATTTAAAAAGTAATATTTTGGAGAAAGTTTGTAATTAGTTGAATTTAATCGGAATAATATTTCAGGCGAGTCCTTAGTTTTGCAGCTCGAGCTTACGATTTTTCTCTTATATTCTTTGCATTATTCTACATTAATTGAATTAAGATCATTAAGATCATCAGCATAGCTTTACTGCCTACTGCTATTGTTGGATTTCAGCACCTAACTTTTACACCTAGTGTCACAATATTTCACCCGGAAAACTTTGAAATAAAAACAAATGACTGCCACCTATATGTATATGTTTATATGTATACATACGTGCACATATCGATCCACTATTGCAACATATAGTACATATTTCAAAATATTTTTTCTTGGAGTTAATAATGTGGAAACAGTTGTTATTCCGTATTCAATTTTGTGTAATTATTTCATATAAAAGGCTTGCACACGCAACTCTTGGGCAAATAAACGTTTTTAATATCTTCATTGAGTTTTATATAAATTGAAGACTTATTTTCTGCAAAACTATATTTTTTTAGTTATGCTTTTGTTGCAATAAAGGAGCGATATATTTTGCAAATTACAATTTATTTGCATTCTAATTTTTGATTTATTTACGTACATATATACCTTAATTATGTCATTTCTTATCTTCCACAGTAAATACCAAACACACATATACATACATATGTAAACATTTCATTGTACCTTCAAATATTTACTTGGATTTAAAATAATTTTACAAATCAATTTGCTAATTCACTAATATCCTTGATTATTCTCTTGATAGTGTCCATTCGTTCTCAATTGTTTGTCTATTTTATTTTTGTTTTTTTTTTGTTGGAATGTCTGTAAAGGTATTTGCATATATTCATGCATGTGTGCACACTTACACACACACATACATACTCATGTATTTACATATCTGTACATATGCATGCACTTATGTGAATATGCAAAGTAAATAAACACTAACAAATGTTTACAAATCAACTTCTGCCGAAGTTGTCGTCTTCTAATTTGCCCTTTAGACTTTCTATATGAATGAAGAAAGCAAATTGTATAACAAGCTGTTTGATAATTAAATTCAATTTCCTTTTTCCCACACCTCTCTTTATTACTCAACGATTACTGCCAAAGATTTAAATTGTAATAATGTGTGTTACTTTATGTGCGTACGTGTGTGTGTGTGTGTGTGTGCGTTTGTGAAATTGCAGGAAATATTAAATATTAATAAATTAGTTTCTTATCAGCAACAAATCCAAATAATTAATATTTAGATAAATCCTTGGGAAACTTTAAACAAATATTGATTCATCCGAGTTCCGTACTAAAATTAGTAGATCTGATGTGTATGAATTGGAAAAAAATACTTTATTGAAAATAGAAAACTTTATAAAATATGTATTTTAAGTTTCATGGCGCACCGTTGCTTATACCCCCTTCGAATACTATTATATAATCTATATAATTAATAGGCGAACATGTTTTTTGTAATCCCTTTTACGCTGGTATCACTACACCGATTTTAAAAAGATTTATATGGTTTTAAAGGATTTTCTGTACAGATTTGCATAATCTTATTTTTATTGAAATCGGTTTAGTATTTTGGGAGCTATAAGCGTTTAAAGTTGCTACTACTACATGCACACATATTACACACGCATTTATTAGCTTGCAAGTAAAGCTTAAATTAGACGTGACATAGCCATAACGCCATAACCATAACCAAACCAAAATTCAATTGGTTTCTATGGTGAGAGTTTTGGCGTTATGGCGAGTCACGTATAATCGAATACAGTGTTGCCCATTAGTTTGGTTCGAACAGCTGCTCTCTATGGCTATAGTTATGTCACGTCTGTTGAGCCTTAAAAGAGAAACAAAACATGAGTGTGTGTGTGTGTGTGTTTGTAGTATTTTTCTCGATCTAATAATTTTTTTTCTCTTATTTGTTGTTTTATGAAAGCCATAATACTACTTAAAGGAAGAGAATTGAATAAAGTGAATTAGCTTGGTTGAAACGATTTTGTTTATGTTTTTTTAATTTCATGTATTATTTAATTATGCTTGCATATGTATGTAAGTTTGTGTGTGGCTGTGTTTTAACGAATTTTTATGACGTTTAGATAGGTACATTTTCTTTGAATCTTAAATTATTTACATTTTGATTCTAGAATACGGATGAGTGTGTCGTCCGTTTGGTATATCTAGTATACTATTATACCCCCTTCGACCTTTGCAAGGTCTGGACTTTGTAGGCGGGTAGAGAAAAGAGCTTCCCTTCTCGTTTTCCTTCTCTTTCACAGACTCAAGACTTTCGCTTTTTTATCTGTCAATAATAGACGATTTCAGTGAATTTGAAAACATGTGGTTATCAGTATATAATTCAATACTTACATTTGGAGGGTCTCCGTCAAAGTAATATTAAGCTCCTGCTAGATTATACTCCCGAAGTGTCTGGTACTTCGTTCACGGCTATCAAATATTGGTTGGAGGAGCCAAACTAGCTATCAAGTCCAACACCGTATTGATTGCTAATCATAGTTACAGAAGGGCCATTGGAGGGGGGGGGGTTTATATCATTGGAAAAAGTTTGCCTAGGTAAAAGGAAATTATGTTGAGAATGAAAATGAAAATGAAAATTGTTCTCTTTGTTAAGTCGATCTCCCTCGTATAATATTTGCAATTTGAAATGCCTCTGCATATGTACATACATGTGTATTAATGTGTATATGATGTGAAATGCACACATTTATTTATTATGAACGCCAAAGAAAAAAGTGACAAACACTTTTACTTTTGAAATGCAGTTCATTTAATTTGAAAGAGAAACTACTGCCTTTGAATTTCGCAAATCATGTAGTCAATTGTTCAATATAACATTTATTATCAACTCTTATTATTAAATTAATATTTTTCTATATTAATGTGTGAACGTTACTATCTGCTGATTGCTCACCAAAAGTAACAGTCTTAAAACATTTTGTGAGGTTGACTCTAGAGATAAAATGTTTATTTAGGGAAAGATTTCCGTGATAGAAAAAGCACAAAAAGTTTTTACTTGTCTTACCGCTCATAAATTTTTAATTTTTGACTGCAGAACCTTTGAATTATTGGAGGCTTACTTTGAAGACAAGTGGGGCAATGTTAACTTTAGTCTCAAATATCAGACGAATTTACATTTTTTGAAGCATACTTTTAAGGTAAAATTTGTAGTCCTGTGAAAAACTTTTGTAATATTCCCAAGGAAAATGCATCCCCTCACACAATGAGAATATTTAACTTTTATACAGTCTTTACGTTCGAGGAGCTAAAAGATTGATACTCCTTCCGACAAAGTTATTGATTTTCCTAAATCTAGGAACTCACAACTTTGATGGTCACTACAAAAAAATTGAATAAGTCGAACTCGACCTACGATGCATTGAAAGCAGAGTTCGATGTGTTAAATTAAAAAATGTTTAAAGAAATACTGCCGTGTTTTTTTTAATAATTTGGGCTTGGAGTGCATGTTGAAACAAAATTTCCATAGAAATTTTGACTTAAGCACACCTGCCTCCGTACTCTGTAACTTGGTAAAGCTAAAGCTAAATTCGATCACTAAAATGCTGAACAATAAGAAATTTCAAATTGCTGGCGAGGACATAAGACAGTAAACTTTCGGCGGATTAGATTTCTACGCTATTGTCTAATTTAGCAATGTAGCTTTAAAATTATATTCGCAGCTGAAACCCGATAAATCGATATAATTAAAAAAAAACATTTATAATGTGCGGCAGTTCTATAGAAATTTCCAATGTGAGGATCACAGCATTATTAAATATGAAGACCTGCCGAACAAAACCAGACTAGTCCCATTAACTGTTTTTTACAGGACAGGCAAATTAATGAACTACCCAGATAGAGACAAGCAATTGAAAGTCAGTTTTCGTTATTATCTGAAATGAAAGTACAGGGTGGGCCAAAAGTCACGCCTACGTGCAAAAATTTAATAACTTTTTTGTTTATTATTATTTCTTATCCAGATGTGTACTTGGAGAGCCCGAAAAAATTAAAAAAAAATCATTTACTGAAGAAATGTTTACTTTTGTTTGCCTCATATATATTCAGTGCATTTATAATTATTAGGGCAACTTAATCATTATTGCATTGTTAAATATATCTAGATAGAAAAATTGTCTTCTTAATTAGATTTGCAATCCTATTTGTACCATAACAAATAAGAATTTAGTTATTGCCTTACAATGCTTTTGTGCGTGAACTTATTTACCAGTGAAAAAAAATAAATACGTTTGTAAAATTTTCACACTCGTAATTATTTGAAAAATTTGCGTCCTTAATGTACATACGTCTGAGTTGATTTGGCTTGTAGTTAGTTGCTTTAAGACAACAATTTGTCAACATAAATTTTCTTCATAATTTTCTTGAAGCCTCATCATCCCGCATGTACTTACATAAATAAAGTCTTTAAATGCAACTTCAACTGAACAATTTTTGCAGGATGAACATTAACACTATCAAATAGTTCTCAAAAATATTATACACCCAGTGAACATTTTTGCTCTCGCCTGAATACTCGACGTTAAAAGAGTATTCGATGTTACAAACATCTATCGGGAAAAACTCTTGCAGTAATTTCTCCTGAGGAGAGAAAGGTACCAGAATATAGTTGACCTTGATTTAATACTGTGTTTATCAAATCATTATAAAAAAGTGTATAATGCTCAATGGATTACGTCTGAAAGAAATTTTACAATTGGCATAACAAAAAATTTATAGGCGTATAAACAAAAGTCTCTTGCTTCGTTGACAATGAAGTTGGAGAAGATAACAAATGACTGAGTACGAATGGAGTATACAACAAATGTCAAGGCAATTCAGTTGTAAATCAGCATCTAAACATCGATGTATCTGACGCCGAATTTAGGAATAGTTACAATGAGGCAGATAGTTGAAAAAAATCATCAGAAATCAATACATAATTGCTTTCTCTTTATATAAAGACGTAATTTTTCCTGCTTCATTGTTATTCAGAATAACAGTCTTATATATTCAAACAAACTTATCTACGATCTTAAAAAAAACCAAATATTCTTATTCTTCACTGTTGTTTTCAATGCAAGTTGTCGATCGAACGTTTTCTGTCCACATCCTGCCTGGCTGAGAATAGATATTAATTTGATTATGTTTCATAAGTTCATCTGTCATCGTCTTGTAGTTTCAAGATTCGGGCATCGAATTATCAAAAATAAATTAAATTCGTATATTCTTCTCTCAACTTTGTTGTGTTTTGGGTTATCAAGTTTGTGCTTAATTTTACTTTACATATGCATGATTCTGTAAATACAAATGCTACTCGTAATATGTTAAATGTGTGAAATTGTGTTTTCAGTATCCTGGAGTTTGCTTAAAAGTTCTTGTCATTTACTTAAGAGTTTCCTTAATTGTAAACAACATTTCAACCAAGCAGCCAAAGCTCCAATAGTCCTTACAGTCAGTCTACAGCAGTGACAAACAATGGATAAATAAAAAATTACTAATTTATGTACATATGTATCTGTGAGCAAAAGTAGTACGAGTAACTAACTAGTGTTGCTGCAGTAACAGGAGCAAAATATGTATAAGCAGAAGTATGACACCAACAGGGTAAAGCAACAGCATCCAACATTTGCTTTAACAAGAAGATGTCCTCGTACTAGAAATGGACGAGTCATTTAGAGCATAAAATTGAATTAGCTTCAGTTGTCTTTAGGAAAGAAACAACACCAACAACATCGACAGGACTGGAGTAGTGGCAACGGAATAAACAACTACGTCGACATAAATAATGAATAAATAACTTCTTATTTAAAATAACATTTATTTTAAAAGTTGCAAGTTATCAGGCAAGAGAGATATCTTTTCTCAAGGCAACAATCAAACCGATTATGGGTGTATAAACTGGTTTAAGTCATATGAAATGGAAATTAAAATTTACATTAATCGCCCTATTTTTTTTACATAAAAAGAAGAAAATAAAACATTTGCTCTGCCTCAAAGTAACAACTAAATTTCACATACAGACATGTGAACAGTTCATATTCAAATTTAAATACATCATCATACTCGTATATGTATAAACGGACAAAGGGTTGAACTGCATTACCTGACACTATTTAACTTTTTGTGAATAATTTTTTATGGTTTACCTAATCAACAAGTATTTACTCGTATTTGTCTTACTGACATATGTATTTATCACATCAAAATTTTGTTGAGTAAAATTTCGTTTTATCTATAAAGGAATGACATTAATCACCAAAATTATTGAGGCAATAAAAAATTTTAATTTAGCAGAATGGCAAAAATTTAAAGATTTATTTATTTATTTATTTTTTTTTATTTTTTTTTTTTTTTGAATTAATGCAAAATCTCTTTATATAGTGAAAATATAGTGGAATATCATTTTATAGTTTAATTGATTTGATTAAAAAATTAATTGAAAATAGATTTATTTATAAGTTTAAAATCGGTTGATATTCAATCGAATGGGAAAACAACGTAAAGTATCTAGGTTTAATTCTAGACCCAAAATTAACTTATAGAGATCACGTATCATATATCGTTAATAAATGTAACATACTTATTAGAACTCTTTACCCTTTAATAAATAGAAACTCATCATTAAGTATTGACAATAAAATGTTAATTTTCAAAATTATATTTCAGGCAATTACATGCTATGCAGCGCCAGTTTGGTCAAAAATTGCTAAATGCCACATAAAAAGGCTACAAATCCTTCAAAATAAACTCCTAAAGTTAATCCATAATCTTCCCACACATTATTCTACAGCAAGACTACACCAAATCGCAAACGTCGATTTGGTCGCTGTTAAGATACACAAATTGTATGAAAATTTCAATACCAGATGTTTTCATTCTGAACATAATCATATAGTTGAGTTAGCCCCCGCTTTAGATTATTCAGTTAAGTAGTTATTAAGTTTTATCATAAAAAAAGAAAAATTTTCACAAGGTTTTTGAAAAGTTTCACCTTAACTTAAATACTATATTAAAATTAACGATAACATGAAACAAAATTTTATTATTAAGTAGAAAAAGGAAAAATCCTTAAACTCTTTGCAAATCTATATTTACTATTGTAAGTAAATTTTGTAAATATCATTAGGCACAATAAACTGAAACTGAACTGAATTTAGTTGCAGGTTAAAAACTAAGTGCATACGGGTACGAAAACCCGCTTTTTTACCCGTAACTCAAGATTTAATAGTCGACAATACCTGCCAGAAAAACAGTAAGACATCCCAAGTATTCCGACTTCATTCATTTTGTCACACAATGGTATGTCAACATATCGCTCGCGCATTGCAACAGAGGCATAATCCAAACAAAAAGTTTTAAGTTATGAAATTACATACAGAACTCAGTGAAAGTATAAAAATAGTTTCTTGTGTCAAGTGGAGCAAACATTTTTATATGAATTTTTTACAAAATATTAAATAGGAATTTTTTTGTTTGTTTTGTTTTTGTTGCTTTTGTGCCTCACCCAGAATTATTAAAAATTACCTGAATTTTTTATTTTAATATTACTCATGAAAATCACCAGTCGTTATGCCCCTTTCCCCCCGTGAAACATTTCTTTAGCTCCGCCAATGCTTGAAACTCAAATAAAGCAATGATTAAATATTAGAAAAGTTACTTATAGTTTGCATTAGTTCACATTTTTCGAAATTGGAGTTTTAATGCACTAATTTATAACAGTTGTATACTTTTCCTTTCATATAACCGCTACACGTAATAGTTTTAGTTGAGTTTTTAAATATATTTATTATTTTCAAATAAAGAGTATCTAAATATCTAAAGTATCTAAATCTACATAAATTGTTATGCGAGTTCATGCGAAATAATTGAGTTATATTAATATGTTGTGCAACCGATCATAATAATAATTGAATACATTTCTTATACATACATATGTATGTACGAGTATATCACAAAAAGTGATACCATTGAAATGTTAAGTTAGTATTGCAATACTCAAAGAGTGCAATTTGTATCTACAATGTGTGAAAAGTATTTATTTAATTATTAAAAAATGTTAAGGTTCTTGCAAACACTTTTTTATTTTTGTTTAATCGTCTCAGGGCGAATTTAGAGCAACACTTTGCGGTCACTTTATTTAATTAATTACATACTGTACGTAAATATGAACGCATGTGTTTACTTTCGGTCCATTTGTGAATGAGTGTACATGTGTAAGGATATATGAAAACATCCCAGTAAAAAAAGACACTCCAAAGAAGTCATGAAAATGTAGAGTAAGTAGTAGTAGTAGTAGTTCAAATTTCGATCCGATCTAATGATTTTTACATAGGGTTGTCATGCAAGAAGTTCTCTTTTTCGATGCCTAGTCACCGAATTAGATGCGATTTTAAGAAAAATTTCCTTTTTTGTGTTCTATGGTAATATTTTCATATAGGAAAAATTTTAAAAAGTTACATATTTTAACAATTCGTTTCTTTTTATAGGAATTTAAACGCGAAACAGTGTTTTCATGTAAATTTAAGCAAATAACTTCTAAATTTTAGGCCAAAATTAGTTCATAAATTTCTTTCAAAAAATCGATTTTTTTAAACATTTTGGTGAGTATTTACTAAAACTATGGAAAAACTATGGTTAAAATAAACTTTTACTTTGTTTTCTGCTAACTATCGGCAAATTAAAAATATCGATTTTTTGGAAGCAATGAAAATGTGGTTCCTTCAGAATGACTCCCATTTTTTTTTTACTGGGATACTCAGCCAAACACACATTTCTTGACGTTTTAGTTTTTAGGGTTCCGTACATCAAAGGTGAAAAGGAACCCTATTGTTTTCGCTACGCTGTCCGTCTGTCCGTCTGTCAGTCACACGGTACTTTCTCAGGAACCGTAAGAGCTACGGACCTGAAATTTGGACAGAGTATTTAGAGCCTTGGCCGATACAACAACAAATACATGAAAATTAAAAATTAAAGGGTGTTCCAAAACGAGCAAAGAAAAATGTTAAAATCCCATGTAATATACACACAATTGTATGTACATATATACACTTGAAATTTTAAAAGTTAGTGTATTTTTATACAAACTAAACACTAAATTTAAATCAATGGGTGTTCCATCAGTTAAAGCAATTTTGACTTTTAATTTTGACAACTTGCTGTATCTTGGAAACCGCAAGAGTAAAACTCTTGAAATTTTCAAAAACGGTAAAATTAAAAAATCAAAAGAATATAAAATCGCCAAATATAAAAAAATGCCAAAACGAAAAAAAGCACCAAATTAAAAAAATCTCTAGGACTAATATTAAAAAAATCCTTAAACAAAAAAATCGCAAATATGAAAAAATCGCCTAAATAAAAAAAACCCCAAAAACAGAAAAAAATCGCCAAAATAAAAAACCCAAAAAAAACAGAAAAAAATCGCCAAAATGAAAAAATCGCCAATATGAAAAAATCGCCAAAATGAAAAAAAATTGCGAAAATTAAAAAAACCCAAAAAGAGAAAAAAACGCCAAAACGAGAAAAAAGCGATAAAACTGAAAAAAATCGTTTAAACTGAAAAAACTTAAAAAATTAAGAAAGCTAAATCAAAAAAATGATCAAAACCGAATGTGCGCGAGTTAAAGACGCACTTTACTGAATTTATTTTAATTGCAATGCGTACACAACAACAAGAACAATAACAACTAAACGATGAACAACAGGAATTAAAAAGTAAAGGCATTTACCATAGATGAGCACTGCAGTACCACTAAAGTTTCAGTAAAAACAAAAAAATTTTTACTGATTACTAAAAATTTTTTCTACAATTTTTATAAATTATTTAGGCAATTTATTATATGATGAGGTGTTATACGATGAGGTGCATTGAATTTTCAGTAATCAGTAATGCCCGTATTCATAATGAAATTCTACCAAGTGGCTAAATGTTTTTCATACAAAAGTTTCAAAATTTGAATGAAAAAACTTTGACACTTGCTACTACGGCCCTACGATTTTACTGGTAATGCAAATTAAATTTCATTAGCAGTAAAAATTTACTGAATTTTTTTTAGTAATCAGTAAATTTACTGCTTACTGCAATTTTGAATGCAGTACATATACATATACTGCAGTGTGCCCATTTACTAACCAAATAAGTTTAATAAAACAAACAAAAACCAACAAATTCACATGTATTTACAATATTGAAAGTTTTGATACTTTTAATTGATTAATTTAAAAAAATATACTAAAAGCATAAGTACTTCCAACTTAAAAAAAAAATTCATTACTAGATGTTTACACATCTCCTCTGTGATCGGACTCACATTGCTTTTTTTTTATATATAAAGAGAAGTAACACTCAGGCAATTAATACCTACTACTATTACGAGGTGTTACCTGTCTTTCGAAGACAGGTGGTGAAGGAAGAGATAGAAGAAAGCTTCATTCTTTTACAACTCTGCTTTTTTGCACGCTTTTTTGTAATTATGCAGTGTTGCAGCGCCTTCTGGTGTCAAATGAGGCGTGGTTGTTCTGTGTGGCTCCATCATGTTGAATCCAATTTTTCAAGTGGCAAGACGAACAAATAAGGTTAAGAAGCTATCGTGATATTTAAAATAGATATTTCACATGAGTGATGCACATCGGCTTAAGAGACTATAGGACTTATTTTCAAATTAAAATTAGTGAACCCATTTTCTATTTTCTAGCAAATATCAAGTGTTTTTTTATTATTAAATACTTTAAAACATTTCCCTGGGAGCTGCGAATATTCATATAAGGTAGATTCCCCAAAATTCACTTTGAAAAATTAATACTTTGAATTTCCAAAAAATTTACTGAAAAATCAGTTTTGAAATCTGAATAATATTCAAATTATAAGTACCGAAAGTATCCATCTGGGCTAATGAATTCCTATTTGGATTCCCAGGAGGTACACTTTTGAATTAAAATAAAAACTTATTGCCGTATTCAGAAATATTATAAAACAAAGTTTGCAATGAAAATGATACAAATGGATAAAAAAATTGAAATTTTTCGATCCCATTTTATCCCTAGTTACTTTTGCTTCAGCAAATTTTAAATTGTTTACTGGGTAATCAACATTTATTTTATTTCACATTGTATTTACCTAAATGTTGGTGGTCATTTCTACTGAAGAACTGAAATTGAGAAAAGAACTTTAAATTTTAACAAGAATTTTTACATAATGCCATCTGTGTGTTTACTTTTCGTTCGTTACTTTTATTTATTTCTTTTTAATCTCTGCTCACACATGCTCGGAATTTTTTTTATTAAGTAAACACACAAACATCGCATCTTTTCGTCAATGCCGATAATAGTTTAGCGAGGAAAATTAACTCACGGGAAAATTTTATTATTTCAACGATGATTCGAGCAAAGAAACGAATGCAAGAAGAAGAACACATTTTCACATGGAAAGAACAAAAAAAAAACAAATAATATAAATATTTGTTTGGTTTCGCATAGAAGGTAAATTTTCCATCCACAAGAATTGGATAAAACTGTTTTCTGCTTCGCTAAAATAGTTTTTCCAAGGATCGATCATTTGTTTGTTATGGTTTACATAGTAATATATTTACGCAGAGCATAAGAACCCAGCAAAAAATTACGCATTACCATTAGAACTAGTTGCCATACAATGACTTACTTTTCTGATTGCCAATTTTCATTACTCGCTTACAAATCACATTACCTAAAATTTAAAAAAATGACGTGCAAGTTGCAAAATGAAGAGAATGATTTTTTTAGACGAAATAGATTACGTGAAATGTTGACAAATAAAAAAAATGTAAGTACTTCTCAAGAATCGATTATTTTAGTCTCACGCCTTGTTAAAATCATTAAGTTGGTAATCCAGTAAGGAATAGCTTCCACCAAAAATGCTTAATTCCAAACTCGATTACCTTTTTTGAAATATTTTGCTGGGAAGTATTACTTTTTTTTGCCGTGACATAAAAAGCATGCAGCTTCCCTAAAGATCGCGAATTTAATTACTTGTAATATTTGAATAGCCTTTACTTCAAGTTAAACTCAGCTGTTAATTAAATAAATTATAATGCGAAGAGGAAACATTCTATATAAAAAAGAAAACGCTAAATTATTAAATCGAAATCTTATTGTTACCATAACGTATAAACTGTTGGACTACTCACACCTCATACCCTTTAATCTAACTGTAGCGGCGTGTATCTTCGATAATGATCAATTAGATGTTGTAAGTAGAGGCACAAGTATTCGAGATATAGATTATCTGCCTTATTCATAAAAAATATTTCAGGTTTATTAAACGGTTACTTGACATATTTTGATGGGAAATTTGTCAAATAAACCTGTAATAAAGCTAAAATATTTTTTATGAATTAGACCATATATATGTATATTGAATTTTGTTTTTTCAAACATAAAATAACACGGTCCAATAAGATACAATTTTTTTTCAATGTTCTGCCAAATGATTATTGTAGAGGGGACTAAGAAAATATATACGACTATCGGCATTTTAAAAGTTTACATCTGAAACTCATTTTACGGCCTATTCAAAGTTGCACACTTGTTTAGTAAAAAACTTATAAAATCGTGTGCCGGTTAGGTTTTTTGGTATATAGCGTCTTAAGAACATTTATTCAGAACATTGCAATCAGCATTTGTTTGTTATACGTTCTACAAATTGGTTTTTTTGCAATTTGTTTAAAAGAAATACAAAAATTTCCTTCAAAACAGGAATATATGTAATTAAAATATTCTGCGAAAATATTTGTCATAAAATAGACAATAGGCCGTAGAACACACCTGAGTCTAAAATTAAACTTTCAATGTTTTCTCTGGCCTTAGAACTATATACATACATATGGAGCCTTATTTTCTATTTTATCGTAAGCGACATGTTATTGAAAATATACTTTTTTATTGAAATTCAAATTTTATGGGCCTACCATTTACGTACAAAAACATATTTGAATATTTTAAAAAAGGCTTCTCCTGAAAAATTTAGTTTTAGTCGCTTACGATAAAATCGAAAAAATGGCTCGATCTGTATGTAATTTCTAAATTACCAAGTTATCGAAAATATATCCTAAATAAAAACTATTGATAACGCAAAATTCTGAGATTGCTTCGAATGATAATATTTCAGAATTTTGCTATTTAATATTAACTTCAAACTTTAATTAGGGAGCGCACATCTTCAAAACGGTGCTATTGATATAGAAATTTTTGAATTTTAAAATGTTCTGATTAGCGGGAATCCACTGCATAATTTCAGCATTTTCTACACATAGCTTGTGTATATATCTGTTCGCATTCATTCATATACATACACATACTTATGTATTTATCGTCACCTAAAATCCAAAAGGCCGTAACAAACAAAAAATTCAAAATAAATTTTTTGATTTTGTTCACATACATACATATGTTTAAAAATACCGATTTTATCAATGAAACTATTTTTTAAGCTTTAGGTCAGTAAATTTTTTAGGTCAAACAATTTTGTTTCTGATTAAAAGGAAAAAGACAAAAACTAATTACCAAAAAATAAAATAAATATAATCTTGAAGAAGTTAACCAAAGGTTAACGAAATATCGATATAAAACTAAAAATATATAAAATTTACTGACCTAAAGCTTAAAAAATAGTTTCATTGAACATATAAAAAAGGTCGAAAAATTAGATAAACAATTAAATACCGATTTTATTCATTAAGTTCGAAAGAATTTTAGCAAATATATAAATAAAAAGCTGTAGCTGCATCTTTAATTAAATAAATAAAATAAATTTGAAGTTGGCATTTGTTTTACGTTCAGTTACCGTTTTTTTAAATTAAAATTTTTGCAAGATAAAACAAAAATAATAAAATGAGGAACTAATAGTATATATGGTTTTACTAATACACCGACTGAAAGGAAAACAATACACGGGCCCTAACCAAAGGAAATGTTTGTGCAAAATCACCAAGACAACTTAAGGATGGGTGTATATAAGAATTATGTGCGAAAAGACCATTGCGACATTGGTCTATGTTTTCCGTAGAAAATTGCAAGGAAATATTTGATAGCTTCTGGAAAATTAACTTAACTTAACTTATTAAAACAGTTTTAACTATAATATACCCTACTCAGTTTAAATGCATCGTTTTCTTCCATTTATGCAATAGTACATTTTCATTGTTTATTTTATTATTTTTTATTTCTTAAGTAAAATAATTTTTTATTCGAAATATTTTATCTTTTATATTCAAAATACAAAAGAATACATTTAAAAACATAGCTTCACTAAATATCTGTTTCATTACTGTTGAAAACCAATATTTTTCAACCTAATTATAACTTTTATTAAAAAAACGATTGCAAAAAGCTTTTAGTAAAAAACTTCTATTATTTTATAACTTTTTTTTATTAAACCAAACCTGCATTGATTTTTTAATGATAATTCTTAAATTTGGCACTTAAAAACAAATAAATAGTCTTAAATTTATAAAGTTTTCTTCTTCTGTTGTAAAAAAGTAAAAAGTGTACTTAAGGCCTTTTGGATTTAAGGTGACGGTATGTAGGAGAAAAAGGAAATAAGAATAGTTCTTAAAAATATATGTACATATGTATGTATGAATTTTCAAATTGTATACACACAGATGGATTTTTTTTCAATAATTTTTTTCTGCTTCATCCTGTAAGCATCTCCTTTGCATCATTGGCACGTTAGTAATTTACTCGTGGATTGAAAAATAAATTTTTTTCTTTTATAATTTAAAATTTTCAGGTAAATAATATTTGACAAACAACAAGCAAATGTCAACAACATCAATGTCAAACAATAAACATATAATCATCATCATCCTCATAACAAGCTGCGAAGGAGATTATCCGTGTGTCGCTTATTTGTCATACAAATTTTCAAAACCTTTTACATATTCTTATATTCACACAATCACATACGAGAACATACTTACATACATAAACGAATTCTACTAAACATTTACAAATATATACACACAATATTATGCATACATACATAGATTCATTCTTATGCTTAAGGCTTATTTCACAGTGACATTTTTGACTGAATAAATACTTAAGTGAATTGCTGGGTCCGACATGTTTAATAAAAACTAAAAACACAAAAAAGAGAATTCAAATAGAATTGTTCGAAATATTTGTGCTCAATTAACAAAACGTTTTGTAAATTTTCCATTAGTTCCATAAAAGAAAATATTTGCTAATCATACAATTGGAAAGGCATTGTTTTACTTAAAAATTTTAGGCAGCTTCTTTGTTCGCCCTAAAAGTAATTTTGTATTCAATAAAAGGTCCTTCGTTTAATATTTTTTCAATGTGCATTGTAGAATAAAGAAGTACTCAAAGTCTAATTTATGTTTTTAAATATCATTCAATTTGAGCATAAATATGCATTTCTGTAATCCAAATTGCAACTGTATCGAAGTATATATTTTTATATATTTGTATTTCGGACTGAGCACCCTCGGAATTGCCACTTGGTTCTGATACCCTATATATTAGCATGAACGTTTTTCGAACCAATTATAAACAAAAACAGAATCTCTGCATGTTTGGTCTCGCAAAAAAAAAAAGAATAACGAAGCAACTATCCTGTACCACAAGAAAAGAAGTTTCTCCTGCGGAATTGAGCTACTAGGTGATTTCATAGTGATTGGTTTTTAAAACCACATCGCATATAAGTTTTAGATTTCTATCCTTGATCGTGTTCACGCAGACATGAGTCTGGAAGTAAAGCAATGGACAAAATACTGAAATGTAAAAAGTACTTTCAGGAGCTAAAAAATCAACTTAAGTCTAGAAATGTAACTCTGCTTTTGAGTTCTGTTGTTATTGTTGCAAGTAGAGTTGTGTCCAACAGATGTTTTTGAACTAGTTCAATTGCGTTCGAATCAAAACTTGTTTCATTCAGTCACTTACATTCACGTTTTTGACCAGACTTGTGTCCAACAGCTCATTTTAGTTCAAGACAATTAATGTACACAACTCTAGTTGCAGCCCGATTACCTATCCTGCAGTGTCTCATAAAAGTCGGAAATTTTAGTAAGGCGCCATTCATATATTACAAGTTATTATATCTCCCCCTCACCCTTGGAACGCTCTTTACAAAATTTCAACTGTAAATTATGTAATCCGTAACTAATCATTAATCACCCCATTGGAGCGTTGCGCAATGTGTGAATAGCCCGTAAAAGAAAAAATGTTGATTGAATGATATTTCAAATTGTTGTTTATACGCACATTTATAAATTCAAGTCCCTGTTTTATTACTGGTAAACATAAATACTAAAAGATAATGAATGTTAAGTGTTCGTTTCAGGATTTATTATATTTTAATTCAAATTAACATGATGGAAAAAGGGATGGATATATGGGAATTATGAATTGCAAAATTAAAAGAGACATTGACATACACTTACTACAGTCAGCTACATACACCCCAATAAATTTCCTTCAATGACTTAATCCTGTAAACTGTCCTTATTGTTACCTGCGGCACATTTGCATATACATTAATATGTATTATTGTGTTTCATCTTCCCTTTGTGCATGGATTATTTTACATTTTTTTATGTTTGCTTCAATTTGGAATGAATGAATCGTTTGTAAATAATTAAAAGTGAAGAGGATGATTTTTCCTTTTTGTAAACCTATTTAATTTCATTAATTTCATTAAATAAAAAATTTTAATTTTAAATTTAATTTTCCTGCCATAAAACTTTATATTGTGAAACAACTGTCATTGCCATAATACTCGAGATCTGTGTGAACGTCCTCTCTCAAAACTTGAGATAGAATCAAATTTTTTATTTTGACAAGTGTGCCAATTAATTTGTTTATTATAAATATATACTCGTACATGCGTACACACATAAACACATTCATACACACATATAACCGTCGATTTTTCTTTTTTGCTTGTGTCTCTTTTAAATCAGAAGAAATCCGAAAGCCAATTTATTTCAATTCTAAACACATTTAATATTAACTTGTCGACAAGTTAAAACAAATAATTAAATAAAAACATCGCTGGAATTGATCAGCAACAACGCGAATAGAAGTTGTGTGTGCACATGCCTATTCTTATAAACCTCATCACCTCTTTATCATCACAAGCACTGCATACAGTCACTGGGACTAAAGTGCTTAACAGCGTACTTAAACTCATGTTGGGGTCATGTTAAATAAATTTTAAAGAAATATGATGGAAGACTAAAAATACAATAATGCTCATAAATCGTCAACCAAACAAAATCTTGTTCACACATTTATTAATTTTTTTTGTGGTGTTGAAGTGAACTATTATTTTCTTTCTTATGAAATTTTAAAGAATTTATTCTTCAATACAGTCAATTGCATGTTCTTTTTATGCAACATGAGGAAGTATCCATATATACATATCGTTATATAAAACGCAAAAAGTCCCATCATTATTTTGAAAATCTTTTCAGGTTAGATATAAAATTTAATAAAAAGAAAATTATTAAAATTACAAAATCTTCTGTTTTAGAATAATGTTACTATCCAGACGATCCTGCCCACCCAGAGGAACAAATCAATAAAAACTATGTTAAATTAATAACAAAATGTTTGTTACGAAAACGAAAGTCTAGTAATGTTGAAATTTCTTATTTCAATATGGAAAAATTAATTACTGTTAAGGGTTTTCATGAAAACGTTCAAAAGTCTCGAAAACTGTACAATTGTGTACTTCTACACTCTCGTAAATAAAGTGTCAAAAGTTGTATGGAAATTTGTTTACACAATTTTTGTAAGTTTTCCCAACAATTATCAATTTCTTTGAATAATGTGAGGAATTCAAATTTTTTAATATTTTTATGCATTTTAAAATATTTACAAGTAGACACTTTTTACATGTGCGCACTAGAGGGCTGCGTAAACAGTCTTGAAATGTAAATGTCTTGTTTTTTAAATGTATTCTCGTGTCATGTGTTATACTCGTACTAAACCAATAACAAATGCTGTCGTTTAATAAACGAAGCTGAATGGATGCATTGGTGTTCGTGTACATGAGTGTTTTCAAGCGTTGTCGCGAAGAGTTCTTGTTCGTAACAAACACTCAAAAGAAGTAGTTTTGATGCGTGTATGCTTGTTATTTTGCATACTGTAAGTTTGAGTGTGTGTGTAAGATGTAGATGATAAGTTGTGTACATGCATGACGTTTGTACACGCGCCCAAGCGTACGAAGAAGCACAAATTCTTTCGTCGCGAAGTATTTTCTTCATATACCTGCAATAACTAAAACAAATTTCTTGCAAACAGTGTTGTTTAGCGTTTGTTTTGGAAGATTTCGCTGTAGTGAAGCATTTAAAACATCCCTCATGTCTTAAAAGTTCATGTAAGTGGTCTTGTGCAGGGGTCTAGTGTGAACATATATATGTATCTATATAAATTTACGAATTTCTTCAAGCTTTTTTATTTTTTTTTATTTTTTTTTTCAAATTTACATTAAATGTTTGCGTAAAAGTTGAAACAAGCCTCCCCAGTTTTCCCAATTGCATTTTCATTTTTAAGTTGCAGCTTTTCTCTTAGTGTAGAAAAAATCATTTTTATAAAGGTAACAGTTTGCTTTTTATTAAGTTCTTTAAATTTTATGAAACTTTTTTTAAAAATTGTGATGAATTATGATGAAAAGGATTTTTTTACATTTGAAAACTATTTTTTTTCTGTTTTGAGTTGAGAAGAAAGTTTATATCACTTACTTGAATACATACATTGGCTGTAATAATGTTTTGAGTTTGAAATTCCAAAAAATAAAAAATTTTCATAACCAAAAAAATGTATGTGTACATACATATTGTTGGTCTCAAGAAGAAAGGCCCTTACTCAAATAATTGTAACTTTAAAGGATTGTGTGACAGCATAATAGAAACTGTAATATTCTCAACTTTTAAATTTTTTTTACAACTACTTGTAAAATCGTTGTTGTTCTACACAATTCCAATATATTTTTGTGACAAGGAATTATTGGAGTAACTGAAAAACTCAATTTCGTAAAAAATACGAGTTAGGGCCTTTCTATCTGATACCATCAATATGATTCTTTTTCTTAAAAATTTTCTTGCGCAACTTCCAAGATTTAATTCCTTTAAAATTATATCTATATTTATTTATAATTTATTTGATTGTTTTTATTTATTTTTTACTATTGTTGTAAAATGTTTAAGTTTCTTGGGTGTAAGTGTACAATTTTAATGGGCTTTTAAACTGACATTGCAACAATATACAAGATTTTTTTTTAAACTGCTAAAACAAGCTGTCAACATTTGTTAATTTACGACAAAAGACATGTAATTCAAAATGAAAGAATACGCCCACTTCGGTTTCAACAGATGGACGAATTCTTGAAATATGCATTGTGGCCTTCTCTTCATCCATGTGGTAGTACTTAGTATAAGAGTTGGGGCAAAGATCTTTGCCTACAGAACTGTCTATGATATTGAGCAAAGATATATTTGATTAAAAAACAAACATTTATTTATAGTAAAAATAGGCGTAACTGTATAATATGCGAAAGAGTTGAAATACATACATATGTAGATACATACATACATATACATATGGATGCATATATAAATACATATACATATGTATATATATGTATCTTAATTGCTTGCTTTTCTTTAGTTCTTTCCATTATTCTTATTGGCTGAAATGAACATGAGTTCTAGCTTTTAATATACATGCGCATATGTTTTTATTTTTAGGAAAAAGTTTAGGGCGTTACTTGCCCTTTTCCATATATCACACTTTGTTGAATGTGCTATTGTCCGATCTTTTGCCAAGTTCTTGTTTGCTGTCAATTTAATTTAAAATGTAGCACTACCCGTCATTTAGTCAATTTGAGATCGTTTTTTGGTATTTGAAAAAAAATTAAAATAAGAATGAACTTTGTATTGCGCATTGGGACAAAAGTGTGTCAAACACTGTGATAAACTGCCAGCTTTTGGAGTTATATAATGTTGGTATTGGAAAAATAATGTCTGTACCTCTAAAATCTTGTTATTACTTGTTTATTTTTAACTCCCGACCAAAAAAGGGGTGATATAAGTTTGTAGTGTGTGTCTGTGTATCTCTGTGTCTGTCCGTGTTAACCAGTGATGCCAGAATTCCTTCACCAAAAATGGCTAAATGTAGACAAAAAAAATGGCTGAAAAATAGCTAAAAACTAGCTAAAAAAAATTGCTAAGCAACACCGAATGCAAAAATTATGAAATTTGGCAAAAACAAGGAGGTATTTCATATATTATTTTTTATAACATATCGGAAACTTTTTTAAAGTAAATAAAAACAATAAATTTATGTAATAAATGAAATAGTCAAGAAAATGCGCATATAGTGGAAACTTGCAATACTTTCAGTACGCCTTGTATTCATTTGTACATTCTGCTATTCAGTCTTTAAATTTTTGGGTTACTAATCCATTCCTTGCGAAATTTTTGTTTATACTTTTTATTCATTTTCTATTTTTTGAACTTTGTTATGTTTATGTTTTATTTTCACTCGTTTGAAACAAAAATTACCCTTGTTTGACTGATATCGTAAACCACCAATCAGACCCGACAACTTATAACAACATTGCAACGATTATAAGACCGGAGTAGCACTTTTAGACTGCTGCAAAAAAAATTACAAGTTTGAACCGGGATTCATTGATATTAATGCGAAACAATAGGTTAGGTTAGGTTAGGTAGGGGTGGCAGTCAGAAACCCGAACTCACTTAGACCTTTTTGGTCCATTGTGATACCACGGAGACTCTGCTTATGCGGAGTCCCCACCGTCGAACCAACTAGAGCTCAATATAAAGCTACTAATACGTTGAAGTTCAACACTAGCAACGTCGGAAAGTTCCCTAAACTCAAGAGCGCCCATTGTGTTCAATCTCTTTCTTGCAAGTCCAGGACAGTGACAAAGAAAATGCACTATGCTTTCCTCTTCATCAATGTCCTGGCAGTTACGGTAGTAATCATTGTGTTCAACCCGTAGCATATGTGCATGCCTACCTATGACACAGTGTCCGGTTAGAACGGACACTAGTATCGATATTTGTTTCCTATTTTTCAAAATTAAGTAATCAGTACCTTCCTTATTTAGGTGAGTCCATAACTGCCTTGTGATCACGCAATCATTTCTTGTGACCCACCTTCTATTTGTTTCCTCTACTGTCTTGCGCCTAAGTCTGAGTTTGCAAGAGGGTAGGGGTAAACCCACACATTCCAAATCCGGTGGAACTTGTAAGGTTGTCCCAATTCTAGCAAGCTCATCAGCCGTGGAGTTCCCCTGAAAGCCTCTATGCCCCGGGATCCAGATGATCCTAATATCAAACTGCTCTGCCATCTCGTTTAGAGATGATCGGCAGTCGAGGGCTGTTGCTGTTCTTAGAAGCGGGGATTCGAGGGCCATAATAGCTGCTCGACTATCAGTGTATATTTTAAACAAAGTCGTTGAAGTAACATTCACTCTCAACCAATCCGCAACTTCTCTTATAGCAAGGATCTCTGCCTGAAAGACGCTGCAGTGATCCGGAAGTCGCTTTGCAATGCGAAGACCTAAAGTCCTCGAAAAGACTTCATAACCCACACATTCGTGTGTTTTGGAGCCGTCCGTATAAAAATCAACACTTTTTCTTCTACCTGGAGTTCCATTCATCCACATTTCTGTTGATGGTATCCAGGTTTTATAAAGCCGTTCGTGTAGTAGAGCAGGGGAGGTTTGGTCAATCCTCCATCACCTAACTTCGTCATCCAGTATTCTACAGTGGCCGGCTCTATTTCCGTTCCACAGAGAGGTACATCGAAGACGGATTGCCGAGGACGTTGCCATCTCCTTCCCTACTAGGTCCAATGGTAGTAGATAAAGAAGCATACCCAGTGCATCCGTAGGAGTAGTGCGAAGAGCACTGGTTATATACAAGGATGCAAGTCTTTGCACCTTGTTTAAGATATGTAGATATGTCTTTTTCTCCAGGAACGGCCACCATACAATGATGCCATACGTGAGAATCGGACGTACTATTGCAGTGTAGATCCAATAAACGATTTTAGGGGTAAGACCCCAATTTTTCCCTATGGAATTTTTGCATAGATAGAGTGAAATTGTTGCTTTTTTCACTGTCTCTATGATATTGGTTTTAAAACTCAGCTTTGAATCAAGAATAACACCGAGATATTTTGCAGTATTGGACACTTTTATCTCCGTATTATTAAGAGTGATAGGTTGGAAATCAGGTATCTTATACTTCCTAGAGAAAAGGACTAGTTCCGTTTTATTAGGATTAACGGCGAGCCCTCGTTTCTCCGCCCATCTTGTCAAATGTGAAAGACCATCCTGTAGGATGTCCCTTAGAGTTGTGAGGAGTTTTCCTCTTACAGCTATTGCCACATCATCAGCATAAGCCACAATTCTGCACCACCGCGATTCTAGAGATAGCAGCACAGGATTTAGAGCTAGATTCCACAATAGTGGCGAAAGAACTCCTCCTTGTGGTGTACCCCTATTTAAAAAGTGGGTCTGCCTTGAAGCTCATAGAGCCGCAGTTATCCTGCGGTGAGTCTTATTAAAAGCCCCCTCAATATCGACGAAGGCCACAAGGGTGTATACACCCACAGAGAGAGAGCCGATTCGGTCGACTTTCCCCTTTAATATGCATGCTGATACGAGGAAAGTAATTTCCCATTGATGGTTTTGCGAATATAGTAATCAACCATCCTTTCTAGTGTTTTCAGAAGAAAGGATGATAGACTTATCGGTCTGAAGTCCTTCGGTGTGGTGTGAGAGCTTTTACCAGCCTTCGGTATGAAAACCACTCTCGCTTCCCTCCACTTATTAGGAATATGCCTCAGTCTAAGACAGCTGGTGTAAATTCAGTAGCCTAGGAGCTATGAGATTTGATACCTTGCATATCTCAGCCGGTATTATACCGTCGGGTCCTGGAGACTTATAAGGCTTGAAGCTTCTCAGAGCCCAATCCAAAGTCTGCATATTAACAATGTCAGATATATTTTCCGTAGGAATTGTGTAAAGATTAGATGTTTGAATCTCAGTTATTGAGGGCTCCTAATGACTCCTCACTGGATGTAGTCCACATCCCATTGAGATTCTTCAAATATCCCTGAGTATAGGGAGTGGCGGACAAAATTTTCCTCATGCGAGAGGCTTCTGAAATGTTTTCGATATTTTCACAAAACCTCTTCCATGTTTTCTGCATGTACACCTACACGATTGTAACTCTCTATTCCACCAAGGCGGTTTCTTTTTACCACGTGGTATATTCAAAGGGCAAGACGATTCCCTTGCATTTCTGAAGATTGTAGTGATGTTATCAATCTCACAATCTAAATCCGAAGTTTCTAAAAGTGACGAGTCTCCAATCAGTCCTAATTGTATGGAAAAAATATACTTATACAGACGCCAATTAATCCGCCCAATATTTCGGGACATTTCTACCTCTGGTGCCCGCTCCCTAATACTAAATTCGATAAACCTATGATCAGAAAAGGAGTGTTCCTGAAGTACACGCCAGTTCATGATCCTATCGGCCACTGAATCAGAAGAGAAGGTTACATCCAGGACTTCCTGTCTGTTCCTTGTTATAAACGTAGGTTCTTGATCTCTATTACAAATGTTAAGGTTAGTACTAACTACATATTCTAAAAGTTCCTCACCTCTTTCATTAGTGTCCGTACTTCCCCAAATAGCATGATGTGCATCACAGCACAGGATAATATGATGTCCAGCGTTCTCTGCCGCAGCCACAAAGTTTCTCAATACTACCGACGGTAGAGGGCCACGATCGTCGTGAGCGCCGTATACCGACGCCAGCCAGTAGCATGTATTTCCCATTTCCACGCTAACTGCCGTTATGTGTCTGCCGCTGAAGTTAGATAATAAAAATACATTAAGGTGGTTCCTTGTCAAGATGCAGGTTCTATTGTTACCTTCATTCTTGACGGCTAGCATCTTAAAATCTTTGGTTCTAAGTCCGCAAACCCTGCCACCACTAATCCAGGGTTCTTGGATTAGCACTATGTCAACTTCGCATGTCCTCATGCGAAGCTGAAGGGCAGCTGAGGCTGCTTTAGAGTGGTGGAGATTTATCTGCAGCAGGTTCAACATCCACTACGAAATCCATCTCCAAGACCGTTTTATCGGACTCGTCGTCAGTCTCAAGAAAAAGGTCACTGTCTTCACCATAATCAGCGTCGAACAGGCTTGAGGCGCCTCCGAGAGCTTCAGAGTCGGATGTAATATAGCCATCCTTATCCGAAGATTCTCGTAAGCTGGCTTTCTTCTCTTCCTCTTCAGATTCCTCCTCCACAGCGTTTTCACACACTGTCTTGGAATTATCCGTCACTGGAGGCTGATCTCCTTTGTACACCTTCAGCGTAACCTGTCCAAAGGCGTACGATATAATATTGTTGGACTTGCCAGTATTACTATTAGCTTTAGCCCGCTTAGGCAATGGTTTGTCGTCCGGCGATCGCAGTCTTTTAACAGACGGTTTTGACGACGTGCTAGCACCACTACCACTTGAGGCGGGAGTATCCATGTTTTCAAGGACACCTCTTGCCCATTTAAGAGAGGATTTTTGTTCCTCGGACAGTTTGGATGGGTCTTGAGTCCCCAACGTGTTTATAATACGTAGATATAAACTTTTTTGGTTATGCCTCATCTTTGATGGTCTTGGTTGAAGCCAGCGTGGCCGATCTCGAACTGCTGCATGTACCAACCATCTGCCCAGTGTTCTCGGCAGTCTTCATCTGAACGAGTTTTCTCGTACCAGACGGTTGCGTGAAACCGGTCCTCTGTCCTTCCGCGCTAGGGAGCACCGTCAGTCCATCGGTTCCGGTCTTGTTTTTTTGTTTTGTTTTGTTTTTATATATAGAGAATTATTTAGCATTTTGGTCCCACGAGTATGGGGGATTTGAAGGCCACCACGTCATAGCCCCCGATAACGTGGTAAGGGCGTCGTCTACTTGCTGAGGTGCCCAGGTATCAGCAAGGCTCCGTTCTAATACAGTCTTTTAACCCTGACTGCAAAAATCCGATGGGCACGGGTCACATCACACCCCGGTTTAGGGTTGGATAACCTTTGGTACACAGGCCTTTAGCCATTTATCTTCAACCAATACCATAGAGGACCATTAAAGGTCATCCATGGTGTTGGGTTGAAGACATAGACCACGGCCTGTGGTTAAGCCACCACACCACGACAAGGTAGTTATACGGATGGGGAATGCGAAACAATACTCTTGTATGTTTTTTTTTTTTGGTAGTAAATAAATTTTCCTTTGATTCGACTTTAAATTTTTTATGAAAAATCACAAATAAATTTCATGTTTGGAAAAATAGCTGAATAAAAAAAAATGGCTAAAAAAATAGCTAATAGCTAAATTCACTTTTCTTCCGGCTAAATGGGATGAAAAATGGCTAAATTTAGCCAGAAAATGGCTAAATTGGCATCACTGGTGTTAACGTACAGACCAAACGGCTGGACCGATTTTGATTTAGTTTTTTTTTTTTTTTTTTTTTTTTTTTTGAAAGGGGACTTGATCGAGAGAGTTCTTAGCTATGTTTAAATAAAATCCTTTCGTTTAGAAGATAAGATATCGGATCTTTTTTAGATATGTTCGGGTCTTCTTAAAATTTTTAATTTGTGTTATATATGTAGTTCGTTGGCGGTAATCCAAGTTAAAATTCATATTTTATTTTAACGTCATGATTAAATTAAATCAGATTAATAGACATTTTATACGAATAATAAGAAAATAATTAATATTAATTTCGTAATTTAAGGAATTTACTGTTTGACGATTTTCATGAGTTTATTTTAATTGAAATTTATTTGCTGGTGGTTAAGCATTATCTATATATGTATTTCATTGGTGCTTAGCCAAATCATCAGTAGACTTCAACCACACATTTTGAATTGTCACAAACCTATTATATTATGCAAAATTTTTCAAAAACGATCTGAGAATTCACAGGTAATATTTTTGAAAATCACAAAGGAAAAATAAGCGTAGTAGGATTAGAAACTTTAACAAAACTCAGCAAATAATTTATATTCGATATGAATCTATTTTATTTGTCTAAACCTTTATACAATAAGAAATTCATTGGATAACAATAAAAGTATTTATATAGCAAAATGAAAAATAAAATCTAAATTTTACACTTAAGACATTTGTTATATGACAACAACTTAAAAAAAATGTTTGGAGTCATCTTTTTCACATAATCTTTGTATTAAGATATTTATCAAGCTTTATAAGACTTGTATTGTAAATTCATGGACTTCTTCAATGCTACAAGATGCAAGATTTCGCTTCCAAGTATTTGAATGTCACACTTGACATTTTAATAGTAAACAGAAAAAATTAATGATACTATTATGATTTTATTTGCGATGACATTGTCTTTATTTAGAAAAAAAAGCGCGATAAACCGAAAATATTAACATCACGTTAATAGGAGTATTTGTAAATTGTTTTATTCATTAGCGGATATAAAAATTAAACTCTTCTGTATTTAGGAGTGAGCAGAACCAAACATTGATTTCTTGGGATAAATAACCTTATGATGAGCCTGAAATATTTATTATGTATGTATGTATACATGTACATGTCAACATATAAAATGCAGCTTTAGTTTTTCAATCATCATATGGTTTCTTTTGTATTCAACATCAAATATAACAATGATCATTGTTTTGGCAATATGATGAATGATAGTTACGGCCAAAATAAATAAACAATACAACATAATACATACAATATTGTGACAAAAGTCGACAAACTTTGAAATATTCAACAGACAGCTTTAATATTTTCGAGTTTTTGCAAAGAAAACAAAAATATTCATAAAACAGAAGACATATTTAATCTTATTCCAATTAAGTATTTTACAGATTTTTAATGAGTGTTTTCAACATTTCCAAGAAATTTTAAATATACGAAATGAAACATCCTTTTCAAAAGGCTCCATTTGTTGCACTAAGCTTTATAACTTATTGCTGTTTGTTAAATATCTGTATCACTGCAGATAAAAGTGGAAAAAGTTGCATATTTTAATAAAACTTTTTATACATACATGCAAATAGGAGCAACAAAAATAACTGGTTCAGATTTGAGTCAGTGATATAATGTGACCCGACACTTAAAGAATTCTTTAGCGGGTGGTCATCATTATTTGCAGTTTTAGCCATTTTGGTAATTAGTTTTAGCCTTTAATGCATTGCAAAGTAATGAGCTGTACGTATTGGACTCATAATTTTGTTAAGTATAAAAAATAGTTGTTGGTAATTATATATTCAGAAAACATGAACAAAATTTTAGCCCTTGAAATATTAAGTCAACAAGACATGCGTGCCAAAAACACCTTAAGGGCATCATTTTCGAACTTAATTTTTTGACCAAAATCGATTAAATGCAATCGTAAATAGTAAAATTTCGTCAAAAAAAAGAACGAAGTCGAAAATTGCGTCGGTTAAGCTTTTTTGACGGTTATGGCTCGAAGTAAAGCGCTTGCCTTCAAATCTGTAAATTGAAAAAGATGTGGTAGGAAAAGTATGAGAAAATATGTAAAAAAAATTAATAATATTTATTTTAATTTAACAACGAGTCTATATCAGCACGAATTCAGGCTTTTTTTGGTGTGGGCTTATCATGTCATTTTGCACTTCGCTGCTGTTTAGGCAACTCTTCTTTAGACATCAAATACTGTTAAAAAAAAAGCTTAAAAATATAATGGAAAACCATTTCATAGCAGGTGGTCTCAATAGTACAACTGATTACTTTTCAGTTGATTTTTGACATTCTAAGAAAGCATTTTTCAAAGTGAATAGGGGCGAGTGCACTTGGTATACATTTGCTCTCAATAACAACTTCACCTAAAGATAAAAAACAATTGTTTATAATAATTTTTTATACAAAAATACTTCATCGAAAGCTGAATTCAGTTCGATAGAGAATTCGTTGCTTAACGAAATTTTCGATGCTCATAATATGAATTGAACATTTGATTTTCGAAGATCGAAAATCGAACGCAACTCATAATTACGGTTAATTCATACAAGTTATTCTAAACAGCATATGTGACTATTTTTGTCGTTTATATCTTTTAATCCCTCATATTCTTCAGTATAATATAAATTCTCACACAAAAACCTGTTTTCATTTTCTAAAATCATTCATTTTACCTGTTTTTAATGCGTGACAGTGAAGCTTATATGCATGGCTGCTCTATTTCTCTGAAGGCCGCGTGACGCAATAAACATTGATGTGTTCATCGGCCAACGTGAGCGTCATTCTTTAGATCAACTTGTAGACCATTACCATGTAGTGCCCATTTATACAAGTAATTACACTGTGCAGCAGTGAAAAAAAAATCACGTGCACTTGATGGTGTAGGTTCTATTCTACTACCAAAGAGTCGTGAAATTCTATCCCCAGTTTGGTGATTTTGGTGACAAATTTTTATGCGTCTCCAGTTTTTAGCCAGCAGCTAAACGCATGTTGCCTTGAATACAACAATGTTAAATCTTGCTGAACTAGATCGTGCATTTAATTTGCAAGTGCCAGGCATAAGTAAACTGACTCTGACAGTTACAGCAATTACAGATAACCATAAAAAGTTAAATAAATGAAGTTAAATATTCCTAATAAATATTTTCTCTTGCTCCTTCCTGCAAAGAAAAATACAATAAATAAAAATAATACTTTAGTAGTCTGTTGTTCTGTAAACACAAAAAAAGAAAGACATAAAATAAAAGACATACATAAAAAATTTCAAGTCAGACGACATGTATAACAAAATTATGATGCACTCTTGTTGCACTTATGTATTTCCTCCATACAAAATTTTGTGTGTTTTCGAATTTATGAGATGCACATATTGACTAAATTATAAGGGACTATCATTTAAGTAACAAACCAGACTGTACGGCATTGCAAACAAATAAATTGTTGTGAATGATTTTATTAAATAGGGAGAAATAAGTGCCAGATTGCAAATAAATCGAAAATCGCTGTGTTCCCGTACTCAAAAATTTGGAGTTTGAGAGCTCCCTATTTTGTTGAATACCATTGACCTACTCAATATTCACAAAAAAGAAAGCGACTTTGAGAGATTTTTATTCTTTATAGTCTTACCCGACACAATGCAAACAATTTTCTTTAATATAACAAATGTTACAAATACAATTACAATATACAATATTTATAGTACGTAATTTTGACGACCGAAGTAACAATGGCCAATCGTCACCCTGAGTTTTTTGGTAGAAATTGAATCCTCGACAAATAGATATTTGTAGCCATACATCAAAATTAGATTGTTTGCATCAACACGGAAAAAAGTTACAACAATATTTAATTTAGTAAAATAAAGATTCAATTAAAAAATAAATTAATTTTCACTACGATTTTAGAATGAACTCATTAATTTTAATTGAATGTGTTTTTTAGTTTTTTTTTCAATTAAAAAAAATATTAAGTGATGGCTTTTAAAAGATTCCATGAAAATTTATTTTAAATATTTTTACAAATTCAAAAAATTAAGATATTTTGATAGATTCAATTAAAAAATTAACTGAATTATCCTTAAAGACTCATGAAAAATTTTTATTAAAAATGTTAAAAGATTCAATTAAAATATTAATTGAAATATTTTATAAAATGATGATGATAAAAAAAATGATACAAAAAAAATTCCTACCGTTCCTTAATAAGTTTTTTTTTTCAATCATTATTATGTAACTTGTGTCAAGAAATGCATATTTAGTTATTTTATTGGATAGGTTTTCAATACCGGGAGTAAAGTCGACAAATCGGAAAATTTACGCCCGGTATATTTGGGGTATTCAAATGGTACTCATAAATTAATACGTTTTAAGGTTATAAAACGAAAATATATGACTGCTGTGAGCAACCCCATATAATTTACAATTATAAATATTGCACTTATTTGCAGTGTTGGTATCTTTACGAAGAGCAAAAGCACATTAAGCTGTTGCAAAAAGGGTAAAAAGCGCAATAAAATACGAAATAAAAAAGCACGAAAATATTTTTTTTAATTTTAATACATCTGGCACACATGTGCTCTGAGACTTAGAGGCCTTTATTTGTCAAAAGCGGAACGCGACTTTCAAAATTTAATTCTACAACAATTCGTAAAAGTAAAAACAGAAATGCGCAAGGAAATAAAAGAAAACTTACAAAATAATTAGATTCTCTTTGGTAAAAATAACGATTCTATTAATGCTTATTCTGTACTAAAGTACTATTCCCCAAAAAATATTTTGGGGAAAGTTTATAGTGTAAAAGCTCAAAATATAATTTCAAATTTTTGTTTCAAAATAAACAAAGTCTTTGAGATGTAATAACAGAATTTATTGACATATTAAGTAAAAAATAGTCTTAATTAATTTAATAAAAATAAGTATGTAAAAACAAATAATAAAAAAACCAGGAGTCAAATAATCGATATGAAAAAATTGGGGGTTGGCAACTCGTTGTCTAAAACAATTGACTGCTATGGATAACCTCATGCTTTCAATCGAAATCGGCCCTTAAAATTTAACCACTCTCGTGCGTTGAATACAAATTTACCTACATTTTGTTGTAAACGTGAACATTTTGATTTACTTTGCACTTAGATGCAATTTACACTGTGCCTTTTCTGCTTGCGTGTGCAGGCAGGCTTTTTAGTTTGTCGGTGAGAGGGAGTGAGAAGCTTGCGGTGTAGAACAAAAGGCACGAAATGAAAATTCGAGGGGATTTATGACATTTCTCTTTGCCTCTTTCGTATTCTCAGCATTAAACGTGTATATAAATCAGTGTCCCGCAAAATCAAATATGTTTGTATTGGTGAGAAAAATGAGAGTAAAATAAACTTGCACTTGAAAAAAAGTTTTGTAATATAAAATACATGATGTGGTTATTAGTTGCTTGAATTTTGTTTTGTAAATTATCAATTTACTAAAAACTTAAATAAAAAGTAAAAATTTAAGAACCATTCAACAATTTAGTGTATAAATTCAAAATTAAATTTATTCACAGCTCTGTTGATACTATTAAAATGCCTTTTTAAACTATTTTTCCTATTATTTTTAAATATTCCATAACATAAAATGCATTGCATATTGCCAAAAGCATTTTTAATCACGAAATATTTCCCAACTTCCATAATTATATTATCAATTTTTTGTCCGTAGAAATTTATTATATTTGAACTTTCATTTCGTTCCGTGTGCTCAAAAAAACTAAACACAAAACCAGGAAAAAATTAATACATGCGTGCAAAACTTAATTCGTCGCTTGCTCAGTGATAGTCTTGTGTAGTTCATGAACGAACTAGTTCAAATGAACGATTCAGTACTTTGAACTATGTGAACTAGTTCAATTGTTTTACGCTCACTAGTTCAATTTTTGAACTAGTTAATTTTTTGAACTAAGAACTAATACACAAAATGAACTAACACAAAGGCTGTGAATTAAATGTTTTCAACGTTTTGCTTTACTTTTTTACTGTTTGTGTTTTTATCTTCTATACTCATCCATATGTATGTGTGTATGTACATATATTTAGTTCTTGTTCATCGCTGGCTACTACCAAAAATGCAATAAACAAGAAAACACAAGTAAACACTTATACTACCATATTCACAAAAAATATTCTGGATTTATGAGATTTTTTTATAAAGCAAATTTATTTATTAATTACATAATTAATTAATTTTAGTTTTCATAAAGTATTTTGATCACAAAATTTGTGTTTTTAATATTGTCAAAGACAACACTAATACATACGCATGTAATTAGAATTGTAGATGTAAAAACAGTGAACTAAAAAGACCTAACTAGTTCATTGAACTAAAAAGAGCGATTGAACTAAATGAACGAACTAGTTTATTTACAAATAATGAACTAAAATGACCGGTCACTGAAATGAACTAAATGGCACAAGTCTACTCAGTGACGACTAAATGAAAGAGCATAAGCATGTATGTGATTTTCATCCGCACAATTGTGCTATGGCTTGCGGGTTACTGATATAAATGCCAAAACGCATGAATAAAAAAGGCTTAATGTAAACGCGTGTGACTTTTCGTAGGGGTTTAAAAGAAAATTGTCAATACAAGGTAGGCTAAAAAGGCATAATGTGAACTGGCTCTTACAAATTAACAGCCTTATCAAAAGTCCGAAATCGGCCCTCAAAATTAAACCACCCTATAGTATTATTAAATATTTGTGTAAGCTTTAACAAATGCTTATTGCATACTACTTTCAATCAATTATTATGCAGAGAATTATGTGGTACTTTCCGGTTACTTCCGTTTTTTATTTTGCAAAAAAAAATTAAATTTTTCAATCCCAAATCTGAAAAATTTTCTACATTGTTTTAACATAGTTTCCGTTATTGTCATTAAATACAATTTAAGAAGCCTGAGTTAAAAGATGCTGCTATTAGCGATTAAAAGCATTTTAGTTTTGTAAATTAAATATAGTATATTTTTATTTGTCAAAAAAGAACCAAAAGCACTGTAAGAAATTGTTAAAAGCACTGTAAATACCCGCTTTTTAAAAAAGGGTATTAGCCAAAATTTCGCGTTTATGAAGAGGCAAAAAGCACCAAAAAATACCCAAAAGGCACCAAAATACCATCACTGCTTATTTGTATTTGGGTTTTAACACCTTGTACATTTCTTACTCTCTCTCTCAATTCCTTTGGTAAACTCTCACGCATTTCTACATGTAGTTATGACAAACAATAAACATAGCTGCGAAAGTCTTATTACTTTATGACCTTTTTGTTTGAGCCACAACAACAATTTTTTTAAACTATGTTAAAATGTTAAGACATTATGACATTTAGGACACTTAAGACACCCTTGTGAATACCCCAATTATTTTTATGTGGAATCTTCAAAATAGCTGAATGTGGCAACCATTTTAAAAGACTTAAGGAGATCTGTTTTTAATAATACGAGTACGTTTCAACGCATTTCTATGTGCGATTGTAGGCATCGTCAGCAACTCATTAAAGATTTGTCTGACTGAAGTGGCCTTTTAAGTGGCACGATACACAGTGTATGATCATGATGACGATGATGATGATGATAAACGTGATTTTATTATTTCTGTTGCTTTATATTTATTACTCAATTCTAATGACTTTAATGAAATTTTAATTCGTTTTGAAGTTAATTTATTGCGTACAAAGCTGTTGCAATATACATACATGCAACATTAAAATCGAATTTTTTTACAAATCTAAAGATAATACAAAAAATCTGCACTTTTAATTAGCAAAATTATATTTTTACTTTTTTACTTTGTACAAATAATTTTTGTTCGAAATTAGTTTGATTCTGTGTTTGGTTTTTATTAGGTTTCGTATCGCTCTGTAAGACAAATTTCATGTAATAATTTTTAAGGTAAAAATAACACTAAAGTTATTGTAAATAACTTCAAGAGTAAACATGTAAATTGATATGAATTATTTTTTATGTAGTTCATTAAATTAAAAAAGTATTAATTTCGGAATAAATCATTATTACTGTCAGCGTTTGTGAAACACTCTTTCGTCAGTTGAAAAAAATTTAATCAATTGTGTTTAAAGTAAAACTTTCTCCTTTTTGCTGTAATATCTAATGCCCGAATTTATATCTCATAAATAATATTAATTACATCAAATACTTTTTATTAGTAATGAGTTTTATAGCACATACTCTATCTATACTATCTCTGTATTTTTCTATTGTAACTCTGCAGGAGAACGAACTGGTGTCTAATTAGTATTTTAGTAGTACAGAAATCACCACCACTAGTTCCCAACTGTAACCCTTCCTTTACTATCTTAATGCTCAAATTAGCATTGAGTGTGTTTAGAAAACTACTAGTACCAATGGTACTAGTTTAGGCGTAGTTTGTTATCAGTTCTTTTGTAAAGAAAAATTCTATAAAATTGGTGGTTTTATTCCTTTGTTACCCAGTGACAACGCTAGTTAAAATTTGCAATTATTTATCAAAATTCAGAAATACAAAAGGCCAATTATAATTATTTAATTATAATTATTTTTAGATTAAGCTAAAATTTTAGTAATTATATGTTACCAGTTTTCATACAATGGAAGCGGTCTGTTAGACAGTTAAAATTTATTTTGCAATGTGGTGCCTTGGAACTACTTCATATACTAGTACTCATCAGCACTGGTAATTTTACACAACAACTTTAACCCATTTTGCACTAGTTCTTGCTATTCTAGTAATTATACTAGTAGCTTTTAGACAATTATCGCCCATTCTTCTGCAGAGAAGTTAATTTAATGAATTTGTAATACATACTAACGAAAGCTAGACATGTCTTACAATCATTGGTTTTTTAAAATATTACGTGTGTAACCGGCGACAAGACAAGAAGTATCGATCCAAGGATCTTACCTGGAAATACATACATATATGTATGTACATGCATTACTAAAATTACATATCGTTACCTTAATATAGAGAGCCCCTAACTCATTATTTTTCTGAAATCAATTTTTTATGCATATTTCGATATAAAAACATCTAATGCATCGAAAAATGCAAAAATCTCGATTTCAAATATATAATGAGTTAGGGCCTTTCAATATTAAGGTAACGATATGTAAGTTTGTTTGCTACTTGGAAAACACTTGTATTTTGAATGAATTTGCACAATTTCATTTTGTCCAAAGTCTATTAATTAAAATAAGTGTAAACATATTATTCTCTTAATTAGAAATATTATAAAAAATTTATGAATCAACAGCGCCCAGTATAACTAACACTCACTCAATCAGTCATCCATTAACCTTCATTAATTAGTTAATTTGAGCCATTTGGCTGGAATCAATTTTAAAATATTTCAAAGACTTTTTCCCTTGTAACTTCAAATAAATAACTACTCGTACACAAAAATATATTATTATTTAAATACATCCGTTTTGTTTTCTTTTCCCTTTAGCCGCATCTTTATTTCATCTTATACTGAAAGCTTTGTTATTAGTCTACTTCAACATATTTTAATTTCAAATGTTAATTTTTGTTATCAAATCATGTTTTATAAATGTTGGATTAAAAAGAATTGAAAGATAATGGTCGCAATGAAAACGCTCGAGAAAGCAACCAGAACAGAAGAAGACTGCATTCTTTGCCAAAATATGAAGCAATGCTTACATACAACCTAACAATTTTTTTTTTATAATAGATACAAGCTGCGGAGTTATTTTAGCTTTTCTGCAGCAACACCCAGAGCTTCCGTCAGGAATCGATCACCTGATCTTCCGACTACTAGGCTAGTGCACTACCTACTAACCCAGATTACTAGCCTACTAAATATATTCTCGGATAATGCACTTGCAATGTTAAAAGCATGTGATGGCAGCAATTGTATTGGATGTGTAACATGGACAAAACCTGTCTTTTACACACGGTAAACTAGCAAACTTCTATGTGTAATGGTGCGTCGTAGTTTTGCGTGAAACTGTTTTCATGCCTTCAATGTGACACGAAACTTTTAAAAAGTACAAAGAAATGATAATTTCATGTCTCTGTCTGTGATACGATCTGACAATTTTAAAGAATATTATCTGAATTCTAATTGTCCTTTTAACACAAAAGGTCGGTCATTGTCACGTTATCCATATGGTTGCATTCACTACTTATCCGCCCTTGATTTCTTAGGTTTGTAAAGGTAATTCTTTTGATGACTTGCATTGTTTTGTATTTTTTCCATGAATAGGTTGATACATATGTACGAACATACTTACGATCATAGTGCATACATTAATTATTAAATTTTTATTCTATTTCATATTCTTCGTTTGATAAAAAAACCGCTCGCTCGTTCGCCCTCTGTCTATTCGCCTCGTCCGTTTCAGTTAATAAAGTCATAGTTCAAACCTTTCTGAAAGAATTATCGAGTCATTTCCCTTTTAAAAGTAAATAAATAAAAGGCTTAAACACTTTTTGTAAATGTATGCATTTGGGCATTCGTTAATTCACATTCGATTTCAAAAAAGTGAATTATAAGTTTATGGACTTAGAAGAGCGTGAGAGTGCATGTGTGTTGTTATAGTGTCATTGAAGTCTGGCCATGTAAGAGCCATTACATATATATTTATATATGTATGTACATATGTATGTATGTTTAAGTAGGCATGTTTTATATTCATGTTACGGCTGTCATGATTATTTATTAGCTGACATTCGTTAGTTACACGTAATAATCAGTGTTGTTTCTTTATTTTTCTAACAAGTTTCTTCATTTTAAGTTAAGGTACTTTTTGAAGTTGACCGCTTTGTGGCTTGTAAAGGATATTCATTGTTAATTGGGTTTTATTTAACATTTCCATAATGTGTTTCTTTTCGTACATTTGTTGCACTTCTCTTGAACAGTTTGGTTTTTATTGTTCTTTGTGAGAGGTTTTACACATATAAAACTAATAACACTTGCCTAATGTTTTTATATTCTAGTTAATTTCTTTAATAATTATTTCGAATGTTGCTGCTATTTTTTAAAGCCTTTTAGTTTTATTGGATGCACTTCACTTGGTTAATGACAAATCATTATCGTTCTATTTTACAGCAATTAAAGTTAATTTATTATCTTGCAATGACTCCGTAATATATATACAAATATACATGTACATAAATATATACATACTAGTCTCCTGCACAAGATATCTTATAAGAACTTTTAAGACATGAGGAATTTTTCAAATGCTTTACTACAGCGAAATCTTATAAAACAAACGTTAACAACATTGTTTGCAAGAAATTTTTTTGAGTATTGTAGGTATAGGAGTAAAGAAGAAAACACTTCGTGACGGAAGAATTTGTGATACTAGCTTCTTTCTACGCATAAGCGCGTGTACAAACGTCATGCATGTATGTGTTTATGATCTTTTATTTTTCTGCGCACATGCAAAGGCACACACATGCATTAATATTAGTTGTATGCGGTTAATCACATAATAGCTTACCATCTACATATTACACACACACTCAAACGTACAATATGAAAAATAACAAGCATACACTAATCAACAGTACTTCTTTTTAGTGTTTGTTACAAGCAAGCTGTCTTGCGACATCGCTTGTTACAACTGATATACACATACACCAATACATCCATCGTGCTTCGCTTATAGTACGACAGCATTTATTATTGGTTTAGTATAACACATGCGACGTGAATACATTTAAAAATCATGACGTTTTTACATTTCAAGACTGTTTACGCAGCTCTCTAATACATACATTATATTATTATTCATATGAACACACGTTAATGTGTCCATACGGCAGTTGTTAGAGTGAGTATATTTAGATGGGGTCCAGAATAATGATCTTAAGCAAACTGCATATAAGCAAATAAGTTAATTTTAATTTGATTCGATCAAAATTTTGTATTGCTATTAATTTATTATAATCTTTTTTTAAATAAAGGAATTTATTGTAATCGACTGCAATCTAAGAATAACATACTTACATAATAAGACATGTTATAAAGTAAAGTACGTTAATCCATAATTGGCTGCACAAAAAAAAAATCATTTCTCTTTTACCATTTCCTTAAAATGTTTTAATTTTTTAATACTTGATAGATGGATATGTGACATTTCTCCTTACAAAATATTTCAACTCTTTTTGTCTTCCTAAGTCGCTATTCACACTATGCCTTTTTAGCATGCCTTGTATTGGCAATTTTCTTTTAAACACCCTACGAAAAGTCACACACATTTACATTAAGCCTTTTTTATTCATGCCTTTTTAGCATTTATATACACGTTTAATGCTGAGAGTACGAAAAAAGCAAAGAGAAATGTCATAAATCCCCTCGAATTTTCATTTCGTGCCTTTTGTTCTACACCGCAAGCTTCTCACCCCCTGTCACCAATAAACTAAAAAAGCCTGCCTGCACAGGCAAGCAGAAAAGGCACAATATAAATTGCGTCTAAGAGAATCTCACAAATTAATAATAATAAACAAATTGAATAAAAAAAACTTTAATTATATGCGTATACATATATGCAAATTTTTCCATTATTCCGTCGTTGTAAAAAAATTAATTTTAAGTTATTATTATTACAGATGCTCAATGAAAAAATTATGGTTGTTTCTAATCATCAAACTCTTTCATTCAATACAATAATTTTTAAATTTTGCCCCCACCTCATCATTGGGATTGAAAAAAAATTTAAAAATTAATGCAAAAAGATAGTTGAAAATATGCATAATTGCATAAATAAAAAAATTAATTGAAAATCAATTAATTAAATGATTAAATTGAACTACTCAATAATTTAAATCTTGGCAAAACTAAGTAATATTTGAATTGAATAATTTAACAGTTTCATATACATAAGTATGTAAGAAAATTAAATAGTAACCCAGTTGACCCAGACTTTCGTTATTGATATCGATTTCGAATATACATATCTCGAAAATTTATCCTGTAAAACTATCAAGAGTGACATTCAAAAATGAATCGAAAAAAGTTCACCTGTCGGTCAGCTTTGTCCTAAAAAAAACATTTGTTTTCGAAGTTTCACTAGCAATATCAAAAGTCAGAGAATATCGAACTAATTTCGAAATTGCAGAAAAAGTAAGACAAGTAATTTTATTTTTTTATTTCAAATTATTATTTTATTTATTTTTTTTTAATCCTTAACTTACGCTGTAGGATTTGAACATGGTACCGCCATTCTAACATACTATCATAGGTATGTGCTATTATTTTATTTTTTAACTTACAGTACTAGCATGGCTCGAACCTGGTACCTCTAGTCTAACAGGATGACACACATCTACTCGGCTACCGTCACACATTTGAAAAACTATCATTAGAAGTTCAAAGCTCGAAGCTTTAGCGAACATTCGAATTTTTTTAAATTTGCGAACAAATATCGAACAATATTGTTTCGAAATTTCTTCGCTTTAGTGAGCATTCGTTCTTATCGAATCTCAGGTCAAGTGGGAAGTTTCATACACACATACGCAGACACATACATACACATATACATTGTAATATAATATCGTGCTATAACCGTCAAAAAAACTCAAGCGACATAATTTTCGAAATTAACTTTTTTACAAAAATCTCTTATTTGTAATCGTAAATAATCAATTTTTAAATAAAAAACCCGGACTCACATAGACCATTTTGGTCCATTGTGATACCACGGAGACTCTGCTTATGCGGAGTCGCCACCGTCGAACCAACCAGAGCTCAATATAAAGCTACTAATACGTTGAAGTTCAACACTAGCAACGTCAGAAAGTTTTCTGAACCCATTGTGGTCAATATCTTTCTCGTAAGTCCAGGACAGTTACAAAGAAAATTCTCTATGCTTTCACCTTCATCAATATCCTGGCAGCTACGGCAGTAATCATTGTGTTCAACCCGTAGCCTTTGTGCATGCCTACCTATGAGACAGTGTCCGGTTAACACGGACACTAGTATCGATATTTGTATAGCCAACGTAACGCAAAGCAATCTATAAATATTAAAATTAAATATTAGCCCAATTCACAAACTTGTGCAAATGGTATTGTATATATGATACATAGCAACTCTAGTAACCACATGCTAAAATCTTGCAAGGTTTTTCCTCATTAATACCGACACGGCAGTTTGAATGAAATAAGTATAAATAATAGTATTAAAGGCCATTATTACTAGTACATCTTAAAGTTATTTAAAAGAAAAATTTTATCGGACAAATAAAAAGATTTTCATTATCACAATTTTATCTGATAAGGTAAAATAAATTTGTAATAATGAAAAAATTTGTACAAGTCCAATAATACTACAAACTAACTAACTTTAAGTTGTAATAATGGGCCTAAAACAATTTTTTATTTTAAAACATCTACAAATAATCGAAAATAATTAAACACATGCTTATGTGTATCATGTGTTTAATATTTGCTAATCATCCTTTGGCCTCATAATTTACGAAAACGGTTCATAGTGGATCGTTTTTTTTTTTTTTTTTTTTTGATTCTCAAGTTTTTATCTTGAGTGAGGGAGAAAGAAAGCGGCAGATTGATTTCTTTCTCATTATAAAAGCAAAATTTGAGCCACAAAATCTGATGCATGTAAAATCAGATTAAATTAAACTACGGTTTTTAAAAATAGCAATACAAATTAAGGCAGAGAAAGAAAAGCTGATTGTTACTTTGTTCATAACAAAATTCTTATACATCATTGTAATACCGAAGTCTGTAGCTCTTTTAAAAACGGATTTCGAAAAACGGATTTTGTTTACAGATATACTGTCAGACGAGCAGACAGACAAAGCATCGCATCGGACTCACAAATATAAATATTTAATGGGGTTGCATGTGAACGTGTTGGAAGTTACACACGGAATGATAAACCTTAATATTTTTGCTGAAGAGTATAATAAAAAAACAATTTCATTCTGTTGAGAATACATACACACATATCGTCACCTAAAATCCAAAAGGCCGTAACAACCAAAAAAATTCAAAATAGACTTTTTGATTGATTATGATGTGATTAACCAGAATACATATTTTCCTAAAATTTTACTCACATATGTTCAAAAATACCGATTTTATTCATTATTCAATTTGGCACCTAACATATAAATAGTATTAAATTTATGAATTTTTTTGCTTCTCCTGTAAAATAGTAAAAAGTGTACTTACGGCCTTTTGGATTTTAGGTGACGATATGTAAGGACATGCATATCGTATTCTTGTACATACATATGTCTGTAGTATCTTCTTTTCTTGAGTATCGACTTAATTAAGACATTTTATCTGGTAAATTAGCGGTTCCGATGTATATATTATCTACCATCAGAATGTGGCAAACGAGCTCTGCAACGCACATGTTGCTGCAGACTGAAACATCATGTTAAAATTACTTGCGTTTGTCTTTTATTTGTAAAATAAATTCAATACGAAATCACTTTTGTGTGTCAAAGAAGCTGAATTGTAAAAAAAAATTAAATACGGATGGGAAGAGAAAAAAGAAGAAAAGCGAATCTCTTTAATCTTAAAACTTCATCATCAAAGTTGTTTTTCAATCCGTTGCAATTACAGATGTGACAAATGATTTTCTTGAAATATTTTGACATTCAGCGTGCGGTTTGTGTTCAAATGTTGAATGCTGTTGAATTTAATCAGCGATAGGAAATGTTGACAATATAATTAAATTCAAATTAATGTTAACTGACAGGTGTGTAAGACGTTGGGAGCGTTTGCGTGTGTAAAAGCATTGTGCGTGTGTATGAAAAAAAAATCAAGTATTTATACAATTATAAAGATATTTAAATTAATTTCAGCTGTACGCAGAGAAAAACAATGCTGTCTGTATTGAATTAAAATGAGCACATTTCTCTGAGTGTACGCTGCGAGGCGAGTTTCATTAATTTTATGCATTTTAAGGTTCTGCATTCACAAGTTTTAGGTTTCTCTTTGGGAATATTAATTATGCCGTTGTTTGCTTTATGCAAATTCACATAAATCAGGTTTAATGTACCATTTTGTTTTGTGTCTTTTCAACGCATTTAATTGCCCCTAATATATGCAACTTCTTTTGTGGTATCTTTTTGACTTCTAATTGAATTTGAATTGTTGTTACTATTGTCTGAGGTCAGCAACAAACTGTCATGCTCTTGTAAGCTAAAATAAATATTTTTCACTTTGCGTTTGTTGTTTGTTTCTTGCAGTTCTTTATTTACTTAAAACGCCGTTCATTAAATCTTTTTAACGACTTTTTGTGGTACGTTTAATTTCTTCCAACGTAAGTCTGCACAAGCAAATATTTTTTAAAAGACTTATGGTAATTTTGCAAAAAATTTCTGCATCGAAATGATTACGTTTGCGTACATACATCCATATGTATATTAGATCCCATTAAGTTGTATGCGAATGAATGTGTGTACGTACCAACAATATAATAAATAAATTTAGTGTCTTCCCCTTTTAAGTACTAATAGTCGTATTTATAAATAAAACAGTCAGCAATGGAAGCACAAAAATATCTCAATTTGATTTGACGCAATCAAGTCAAAGATTGATCTTGTCGTCATTCGTTTTCGTTTTGTAGACAGGAGAAATTTATTCAGCGTTTAGTTAGTCTGAACAAATTGTTTCTAATAAAGGATAAGTTGCAATCAGAGTTGGGGGTAGTGCACTCAATATGTATTTACATAAAAGTAAAATTTGTGCGAGTAGTTGATATACAAAATTTATAAAATTCAGTACTAATATTAATGAAGCATAGAAATATTTCACTAAATCAAAAATTAATTTGATTGAACAGTTTATTTTATTGACAAGCTGAGAACAACTGAGAAATATAAAAATATCCAAGGAGTTTTGTATAAAATTTTTTGTTGCATCGGAGTGAAAATCTCAATATGAAAGGCATTCAAAAATGCCATACCTAATGAGCTTATTTACTCTCGATTGTAAGAAATTTTTTTTAAGAGTGTTTGCTTCATACACCAGTTGATCAAAAGCATCTTTTAAGTATTTGCACCAATATAACCACGCTTATCTATCACTTTGTTTAATTTTCTTACCATAGAAGCATTATAATTAAATTTATTTTCTCTACTAACGATAAATCGGAATTGGTCTCCATCACTGCTAGCTTAATTTCTTCTTCTCATACGGAAAACATATTTAATATTTAAAGTTGAAGAAAGAACAGTTCATATGCTGGGTCAGTAAATTCATATTAAATATTAAAGGAAAGAATATATCGGGTGTATATACATCCGAATTAGTGAAAGAATGCCGGATGTTTCTAAACGAGATAGCAAGACTTTTAAACCTGGAGCTACTCTGGGTGCCAGGGCATAACAATATGCCCGAAAATATCGCTACTAGCCAGACCTGGAATTCGAATGTAAACTTGTGACATGGATCAAATGGTTCAAGTCCCGTTAAAATATTTTTTATCTAAGTTCGGCAAGATATGTGTGATACCGCACAGCCCAGATGATTGTAGTAGATATTCAATCCTATTGTAGTAGATATTCAATCCTATGCCAGGAGATTAAATCTACCATATAATGCTTTCTGTAGAATTGGTCACAATGTGAAGGAGGAAGAGGCTACAGAAAAATCCCTCTGTCTATGCCCCACTTTCTTTCCATGAAAATGGCAATTTCACTGGGTAATCCGCTGCTGCAAGACTTGGCAGCCTTGTCAAATTGCGACATCAGACTGATAAATTTGTCTACGCGATCATCATCAAGTCGGTCCTCCAGTGAACCGAATGTGGAAGTGAAAAAGAAATTACCTCTCTTTACTTCAGATTAAACAACGGGACGAACTAGGACCCAGGTAGGCTAGATTTTGACATTTTAGTATGATTGATTTTATGGATTAATTTCGCCATTTTGAGATTTTGTTTTTCTACCTGTTTCGGTTTTGATCCATTTTTTCAAACTATATTCATGAAATTTTTTGGTATTTATTTATTTTTATTATCGAATTAAATAGTTGTAATAGTTGTGGTTTGATTATATTGTGTAGATTTATTACATTTCTATTACATCTTTGTAATATATGTATTTCAATTGGCCGATTGGCTTCCATATTATTTTGCTAAAATAAATAAATAAAAATAAATAATAAAAGTATAAATTCATACAGTATTATTGTTTTATTAAAAACATATGTTTGTTTGCATGCATCTATGTATGAAAGTGTACGGTGAATGCTGCAGGCACTGCAGATTTTCCTCTGCAGCAAATACTGTAAAGATACAAAAAAAAACACAAACAACAAAAGCAAACATACATATATACGAACTCAACATGCAATTGTACATATAGTAAATATGTATATATATAAATAAATCACATGTGTGTATGTATAGGTATGTACATATGTATATCTGTATGCAACAGTTTGAGAAATGTTTTTAAAAATTCTAAACTGCCAGCATTAACCAAGAATTGTTTATTTCAAACATTTTGTTTAATTTTCAACAAAATGCAATTGAAAACAACACCTCAACTATTTATTTCATATACTCCTATCAGTTTATAGTTAATATATCATTATTTTACATTTGTATCTTTTTAGTCTACCAAAAGTGCAGTTTAAGTAAAATAAAATTTTCAGTCTTTGCAGGCTGATTATTCTTACATCGTTAACAATTTTCACTTCTATTTAGTTACTTACTTAATCCTGTGTTCCTGCATATACATATGTATGTGTATGTTGTTCAATATGCACCTGTCCGAAAACTGGGCGTGGCTACCAATACCTTGCTGTTGTTGCAAATCGCCCCCCTATTGACAGCTTAACAAAATGGAGTGCAGTCTCGCACGCAAGTTAATGCCATCATTATTTGGTTGTGACTTTAGTTTTGTTGGTTGGTTTCATAAACACTACGTTGTTTGCTGCTTTGGAAACGTTTCTGAATTTGTTTACTCTTTTGCAGCTTGTTGTTATCTATGGTTAACTCTTTGACTTGAATTCAACACAAAGAAATTCATCGAAGCAACGAAGCGTTAAAATTGCTATACGCCATTCTTGTTGGAATCATTTTGTTGGTGTTGCTGCCGTTGTCATGTTGGTTGTTCCTCAGTGTATGTGGTAAAGCGATTTACTATTATTCATTTTTATTGCTTTTATTTTACTTTTTTTCTCATTCTTCTACTTCATCATCGCGCGAATGAAGAACTTTTTTGTTTTCTTTGCAAAAAAAAAAAAAAATATAAATTTTAATGTTAATGTTTCTGTTTCTGTTTCTGTTGATATTTTGTTACACCCACTTCCTGTTTATGTTAATTTTGTTTGTTTAAATTTTTGCTGCGAATCGTTTTACACACATTCATACAATATATCGCTCCTTCATTGCAAGAGAGACAAACATAACTCGCCATTGGTTATTTTGTAGAAAACAAGTTTTAAGTTTAAAATTTCCATACAACTCAATGAAGATATTCAAAAATATTTTGTTTTCTTAAGAGGTGTGTGTACAAAAGATTATACATTATTACATCTAAAAACGCATTTTTTGAGATATGTCTATGTTGCAAGAAAGGAGCGACATGATCTGTTGAAATATACACATGTACATACAAATGTGTATAAGTATAATGTGTATTATGGAATATATGTATGTATGCATGTGCATTTATTATTGAGTTCGAATGACTTCATGGTTTATCCGCGCAAAAATTTACTTTCATAAAATCACAAATAAAATTATTATAACCTGTCGCTTGATTCTATTACATGCTTATATATATTTTATCTTAAAACATTTCCTTGTACATACATACGCATATACATATATAAAGCGATGGATTGTTTTAAAGTAAACACACAAAAAAACTCTAGATAAAAGAAACATAAAAAAGGAATGAAACACTTTTTTGTTGCTCACGTTGTTCATTATTTTCATATGAAGGTTGTTCATGTTGCATGTGCAAAAGATAAACAATTTTGTAGGCGTTGCATTCTCATTGTTGTTGTAGTTCAGATACATATGTAATGTTTGGGATTGTGTTTTTTTTTTGTTTGTAAATTTACACACATGGCTTCATGACTGTGGAAGAAATTCAGTCTATAACTTATTCTGTGCTCACGGTAGAGTTCCAGACCCAATTTCCAGGCCTAGGTAGACAATTTGTATATTTTACCGCCTCTCCTTAATCATAATATTATGAAACTTATAAAAACTTTGTATAAGAAGCTGGAAAATCGGTTCTATAATTTCGCGTTAAAAATTGGTGGAGCCAACGTCTATTAAATTTAAGCTTTTCATACACACATATGTATATACATATATTTATGATTTTAATAGGCTAAAGTTCGTATCACTCTGTAAGCCAAATTACACGTGATAGTTTTTAAGAAACAACTAATACTGCAGTTAATTGTAAATTTTTTGACAAACACTAGCGTAAACGCGAAACACGTACACATTTATGCCCATTATTTTGATATCAGTACTTTTATTGGCCGACGTTTCTGAAATAGAGCTTTTTCACATTTATATGTTTTATATTTGTACATTTTATCCCAGCAAAAAAGTTTGCCTACTAGAATCCAGAAAATTGTATTTACACTTTAGTCGTAAGTCAACAATAAGTGGCCTTGACGGTTGCTACATATACATAAATACCAAGCATTGTTTCTTTGTTTTATATATTTGTCACGACTACGACAACCAAAATACTCAGACTTATTTTGTAAGCACAATTCTAATCAAATTTAATTAAATACGTCTAATAATCACACTTTTATAGGCACATATGTATGTACATACAAGGTTTGCTTGAGCACTTGAACAGTATTTTTGTTCTACTGAAAAATTTTAAAATAGTACATAGGTTGTTTTCTACAATTTCAACAGATATGTATTCCTACATTCGCTAATCGGAATAGGGTTTATTAGTACGCTGGCCTTCTAGTCTGTAACTCGAATAAAAGTAGACTTTGGTCGAACTCATTCAGTCGATCGTTTTTGGCATAGGTTTGATCAAACCCATGTAATTTAAATGGGTTTGATCATAGGTTTGTGTCAAAAACTACCTAAATGTCCTAAATAAAACGAAAATAATTTTGAACTTGAATGTAAAAAATATACATACAAACTCGAACAGTTTTTTAGACAAAATACTCCGCTTTTAAGTCAACCTAACAACAAAAAACTTGCACTTGCCTTGTATTGTATTCCAATTCAATTGTAAGGACCTGTCAATGGTATTCAATTGTTACCGACAACAAGAAGGTAAGGTAGGGTGAGGAAAGTTGATACATACACTGCAATTATGAATAAATTTCCGCAAGAAGTTTCATCCTTTTCCAATTCGATTTTTTGTTTTCCCTATTATTTGCTACTGTTTGAAATGGTTCCCCGGGAAAAATTTCTCGTGGAATTTTATTCATAATTGCCCTCACAATATAGAATAAGAGGGCAAACTTATGAATTTTCCAAATGCTGTTTTCCTTCCAAAGCTCATTTACTTCTTTTTTGTTTTCAAAAAAATTTTTAGTTGTATATTGTAGTACACTTGATGAAAAGAACCATAAGAAAGTAATTAATTTAGTTTAGTCTTGTTGATAATTTATAAACAATTTGTCACGAATAGTCATTAAATTGTTAAAAGTGCACGTATAAAAATGTAGGGACTTTTAAGTATTATAAAAAATATAAAATCAACGAAAATTTGAATTTATAAATAGTTTTTATATAAAAATTGCTACTAAATCCCGGGATTTAATTTTACAAATAGCGCAAATCGGGATTTAACAAATCCCGAAAATCCCACAATTTGGGATTTACCGTTCAGAGCTCGTTAATCCTTAAAAATTTCAGGATTTTTACGATCTGCATTTCGAGATTGTTATCCATAATCTATACGGAAGAAAGTGTGAGAAAATATGCTTTGCTTATTTGGAGTATGTTTTCTATTGCCGAGTACACATCTGGTATTTCTTGTGTTGTCCTTTTTCAAAATGTATGTAACGCCGTCCCCATTATGTTTTTTTATATGGAAAGCAAATGCCACCAAACAAAAAATATCGGAAATACAAAATTTTGCCACCAGTAACAGTATTGCGATGTCACAAAATGCCATAGTGTGTACTCGGCATAACAAAATACTGAAATGTATTTTCTATTTACTTCATGTAAATAATTCTATTGACATTTGTGATCCAACAAAATATGTAGTTAAAAAAAAAAACCAATGAAAATCGTAAAAAAGCTTTACAACTGTCAACAAAATGTCAATCAATTGTCAAAATCAATTTCAATAAGGGTTAAATGATTGTTGTTTTAAATATTAATATGTACGTAAAAAAGGAACACATTCATTCGCCTAATCAAACATTGTGTTCATGATGTCGTATAGTTTCCCTGCTAACATTATTACAAAATATATGTATACATACATACATACATGTATGCCTGTATGTATATACGAGTACATATTTGAAAAGAACTTTTATGTCACACTTTTGGTTTTTGTTGGTTGCCATTATATTTCAACATGGATTTGATCTCAGACATTTGCAAAATATTTTATAAAAGTTTGTTGAAAATTGTCATCTAATTTAACAAAATATGAGCTAACTTACTGCCTCATTACGTCATTTAAAATTCAAATAACAAACCCTAGACTTTGATTTATGTACATACATATGTATGTGTGTGTGTATTTGTACAAATTTGCAAAACATTAATCATTAGCATATGATTCAATATGAATATCTGGCGAATGGTTTGAGAGTTCGAAGCAATCTAATTATTATTATAATCACATAAGTAGATGCACATGAATTTATTATTGTGTGTATAAATGCTAAAGTTGCCACAAAACCCATTCTACCACATGCAGACGTGGTAAGTCTGTCGTCCTATAATGTGCCTTTTCAATTTAATTGCGCTGTTTGCTCATTTTGATAATAATAATCGTTCAAATAATATATCGGCGCTGATAGCAAAATTTCATATTATATGTACATAGTTGTTTTGTGCGTTTGTCTATTTTCACAATACGTAAAATATTTTCATTTAGCCATAACAATTAAAGGATTAAAAACATAATCCCTGCAAGAAAATCATGCCATTTTTTCTCATGTGCAATTTTGAAAATATAATTAAATCAAAATTTATAAAATTACTAGTGTTCAAAAACTTAATCATCCCAGATAATATTAATATTCAGCTTTGTGTGTAATATAAATGCACACACACACACACACATACACACACAAACACACTAGAAATAGCTCTCATTATAGCTGGGAATTAAAACCGATAAAAACAGGCATTAACGTTCAATATTTTTATTTCTTTATTAAACACATTTGCTTGCTGGACTATGAACGGATTGCGACAATTTCAGCTCTAATCAAAATTCAACATCATTTGCTCTTGTTCCTATACCAGCAAAAAATTTCAAAAAAGGTAATCGAGTTTGGAATTAAGAATTTTTGGTGGAAGCTGTTCCTTACTGGATTACCAACTTAATGATTTTAACAAGGCGTGAGACTAAAATAATCGATTCTTGAGAAGTACTTACCTTTTTTATTTGGAAACTTGTTCACGTAATCTATTTAACCTAAAAAAATCATTCTCTTCATTTAGCAACTTGTACATAATTTTTTTTTACATTTTAGGTAATGAGATTTGTAAGCGAGTAATGAAATTTGGCAATCAGAAAAGTAAGTCATTATATGACAAGTAAATAGTTCTGATGGTAATGTGTAATTTTTTGCTGGGACATTTGGCAACTCGTGCACAAATCCAAACAAACATATTCATTTGTGGGGTTTGTTGCGTGTACCAGTTTGAAAATTACCATTGAACACTCTGCCCAATAATAACAACAGCAATAATAATAATAACAACTCAATGCTTGTCTCCTTCTATAGAAATATGTTCATAAGTATTGATATGACAGCTCACCCCTCTTCCAAAAGATATTCTTAACTAATATTGCACATTGTTTGGCGTTTTAATCCCTTAATAACAGATAGTTTGGTTTTGCAGGATTAGTGGCTTAAACCAACAGAACTTAAAATACTTTTCCCACATCTAAATTTTTGAATATATTCAAAGATGAGTTTGTGATCGCACACTATTTTATATTTGGGTGTTATTGTCTGACCCAAGTCAATTTTTCAACGCCGAAGTTGAAACTCGGGCACATTTTCTAAATAATCACCCCTATCGTGAATATTTTTTCCCTCGAAATATTTCCACTTTTCATCAAATTGCAATCGTGAATAATTTTTCCTTTAAAATTGTTTCCCTTGTTTTAATTCCCTTTATCGTTAATAAAATTTGTCACGTGAATTTCTTCATTTTTCCCTTGGTTTTTTTCACTTTATTTCTGCAGGCGAACTAAATTATTACATTGAATAATTTCGATATTATCATTTGAATTCTGTATTAAAAGTTATAAATATTTATTTTTAGGACAAGATTAGTAAGTAAAGTTAATGATTCTTAACAATAGTTACCTGCAACACCTTTTTTCATGGATTATGAATATCTATGGTTCACACACAGTAAATTTTATGCTGCACCTAGAATATTTAAGAAAACACAACTTTAAAGTTAAAAAAAATTCATTTGGAATCTAAAGTTTCTCTATTTATTTAACTTAAATTTGGCTGATTTTAAATTATTTTTTAATCATGGCAAATCTGCTTCTTTTTTTTACATTCACTGGGACTGAGCGGGGAAAATTTTTCAGGGGAGATTCACTATAGCATTTTTCCCTTCGAGGGGAATAAAAATTTTACGTGAACAAATATTCCACTTGTTATTCACGATAGGGGTGAATAACTTTGATAATTTGGAGTTCAATTAATTTACTAAACGGAAACAACTAGTCATCCCTAAGCTTTCATTAGAATTTAATTTAAGCTTTTGAGAGAATACGTTTACTAATAATATAACATAAGTATGCTAGGAACACAACACAATCATGACATCAGTCGAAATTCGCTGTACGCCGCGAAGTCTGCAATGAATTCATTCATATCTCTTTCGCCGGCGAACGACGAAAAATCTATTTTCCTCTCTTTTTTCTCAGTAAACAACTTTATCACTTTTAAAAGTTGTTATTTTTCGTCGTTGTTGTGCTTCATCGACGCATTTACGCGACACGAATTCTTAACTACGAATTTGTCGAAATTCGTCGTTCTAGACTTTTTGGCTTCAGGGCTTATTAAATACCTCCTGCTTAGGCATATTTTTCAATCAAATTCTATTCTTATCAAACTGCTAGAGGAATGAGTTGGAGAAGGTCTTGACTCTTCCGTATAAAAAATTTCACAAATTTCACATTTCTTTCCATAAGAACGCAGACGAGAAGGCCTTTAAAAAGCTCCGGTGAACAGTGTAATGACAACGTATGTAAAAAAGATATGAGTATGGAATAGATCAAGAAAGCCTTGTGCATCTAAAATAAAGAGTACAGAGGCCTTTTAGAAGGCACCCGTGCTGTTGTTGGTGTCGTGTTTTTTATAGCTGGTTATTTTTGCATGTTTTTCTAACATTTACAAATAGTGTATCATACATAAATAATTTCAACTTATCACCGATTTAATTTTTTTATAAATAAAATGAAAAATTGCTGGTGAAGTAAAAATGTGATTTATTTAAAAGATTTAATCAAAATACTCCTGTTTACATGCTTAATGAATACATTGGCCAAAGCAAAACACCAAGCTTTTCTCTTGCAGTAACATTAGTGCTTGAATTATTTATTTATACGCAGCAAGTTTAAGCATTTATACGATAATTAAAACATTCTTGTCTTTCATTCATTCCAGTCATGGTCCTTTATGTTTGAAAATTATCTCTCTCTCTCTCTCTCTCTCTCCCTTTCCCTCTCTTACTCACTCCCATATGTGCACGTACTAAAAAAGGGTTTAGAAATGGTGAAAATAAAAAAGATATTGTGAAAATATTCATTTGATAAATATTTTATCACAGCTGAAGCTGGTTTTTATTGTGTTTATTAAAAAAATTCTCGTTTATAATAGAAACAAGCCAGACAAATGTTTGTTAGTTGTACTGCAACGTTTAAAAAGTGTTAGTGTAGGAGAAGCAGTGACCTTTCCCTGCTTAAAAGTTAATTTAAGTAAATTAGATGTGCTCGAATGAGTGTAACAAAGGGATTGATTGTGTCAACTGACATTTGTATTGTAAAACAACGAATTTTTGAACGTTTTACAAAAAAAATTTCAGCTAATAAAAAGTGACAGCTGCTATTAGTCACACAAATTTTTTAAACAAATTTATTTATATTTATAGAGTTGCCAATTTCACCATCTTATTTTTAATATCATCAATCAACTGGAAAGAATATTTAGATATTTTCTATCTAAACAAAACATTTTTCTGTATAATACCCAAAACATTTTATACCATTTAAAATCGTATAACTTAAATTTTATGAATAGAAGTTAATTTACTTTTAAGAAAAATTCAATATCCACTAAAAAATATATATCGTCCTGAAGAATAGAAATTATTAATCTTGTATAATTAATCAACCATCTTCAAATCCCAAATAAATCTAATTGAACTGTGATGTATAATGAAAATCAATAAATGTTATAATCGTCTGGGAACATAAAAGGAGTCAGACCAAATCGTTTCAAATGTACACAGATATCTTGCAATATTATATTGATACGCTTTTATAATCGTTCATGTTGCCAATTCATCTACTTGGAATTTCTCTTTAACGTGAGAAATTATAAAAAGTTATAGCTTGATTGGTACTAAAGGATATGCAGAAGTCAACTTACCATATTCTACGAAGCAATCTACTACTTCAAAAACGCTTACTTTGTTCATGGTCCTTCGAACCGAATTTTAACCAGTGAATTTTTCAATATTCATGTGCAAGTGCAAATTGATAAATATTTTTGCGAAGGAAAATGTTTCTTGAAATACTCGTAACGGGGATTAGCTGGAATATTTAAAATTTGTATATTGTAGCGAGACAAACCGAATTTACGTAGACTCCATATATAAAGATGGGGTTTGTTTTTCAAAATACTAGCAGTAAGACTTACGCTTGTGAAAATGATTTCTAACCTGAAGAAATTTCAAATACGAGCGACATTACATTACAGTAATTTAAGACTATGGGCATTTCGATATTCGTGTTTTTGGTGGCCATTAGGAAATGATAACTTCTTTTTTTAACATCATAAGCCATCCGAATTGAAATTTTAAATTTCAGTGTTTTCGTTGAATTTGTTTGTAATAACATCAGCAATTTTTTTTTCGGCTTTATTCAAAAAATTTTAAATTTTCAAGAAAATATACATTAAGGTTATAATTTCTTTAATCACGCACAAATACATTTTGTAAGAGAACGATGAATAAATCTGAAAAACCAGTGAGATATGATATTTTTAATTTTGGTGGCTTATGAATTTATTGCACTAGAAATCTAATAATTTATCTTATATGGCTTATGACGTTTTTGCTGTAATGTTGGAAATTTTTCAATAAGTTTGTTTTTTTTGTACTGATTTTATAATTTCGACTCGGAAAAATATTGAATTTTTTTTCTGCAGTAACATCATAAGCCGCATTAATTTTTTTAAAACACAGATTTCCATTATGTCGCTATTGTCCAACGATTGGTATGTGATATCAGTCGTTTCAAAATAGCTTTTTTTTTAACTTCAAAATCGATTATCTAAAAATATTTTTTTGTGGCACATGATGTTATCACAATAAGAATTTCAATAATAAAATAATAAGTACTTAATTTATATAAAATTTGCAATTGTTTCCTATTTCGTCACTTAAATATCTCTACAATGACAAAAACTCTTAATTTTGAGACTGATTTAGCTTAAAACTTGATTGTTACAATTAATTGAAATAATCATTAAATATTCCGACATTTACATAAGAAGACATAAACTTTGTTGTAAAACGCTTGATTGTTTTATTAAAATTTAAATTAAATTTAAGATATATGTATGTTTTGCGCTCCTCGTCTGCATAATGATCGTCCCTTATAGACATTTATTGAATTTTAATTTCCCTTGTTAAGACCAGCCGAGCAGAAGGTTAATAACAACACTTAACAGCAGCCACAACTCTTTGGTTTTACTCAGTAGAAACAAAACAACAATAGTATAAACAACATGTCCTTTTTGCAAAGTACACTATGTACGGTAATAAATATTCAGCAATTCCAATGAACAATTCCCATCGAGCACAATGTCAAATGGTTGATGCGAAGAAAAATTAATGTATGATGTTATTTCCTGAATTCAAAAATTAAATGAGAAATAATGATTCATATTTCAAAAAAAATTTTGTGATATAGCACTTCAGCAACCAACCGATAAACCAACAAGTATTGCTACTTGGGAACAGTTTTATTTGAGTTTATTCTCTATACGGTAACATGCTATTGTGTTTGCTGGGTTTACATGCGTTAGAGTTGATTTGGCTGAGTGCAGCTCCAGACATGTGGTCATGCTTTACAAAAAGGTAAGCTATCTCAATTTAAAGTTTTCCACATAAATGTATAATTTTTTCATTATATATTCAAATCAATCTGGAGATCTACTCTCTGCAATTCGAAAAAATAAAAAAAAAAAATTCATCAGAATTTGAAAGTTGAGAGTTCGAGAGAATTTTCTTTAGTTTACTGATTAAAACCGCTGTTTGGAAATGTTTATCAAGCAGAATTAACTTTATTTAGACTGGTGCCTTGCTTTAAGGATATTTTGAATTTTTCAAGAATTTAAAAATTTAAGGCTCTTCCAACATAAAGATTCCACATGATAATATTTAATAAAATATTTTTTCGATTTCCAAAATCATGAGCAAATATCTGCACGTCAAATTAACCCACTTTATTTCAAATCATTGTGCACTAGGAATTCAATTAGACACTTAGCAAGCATAATTATGCCAGTTACAATAAAGAAGAACAAAACCTTTACTCCAAGTACTCGTACAAGTGTCAAAAACATTATTACAACAATTTGCCAACATCATCTTTCCCACTGCCGCTTTAAAGAGAATCCATTAATTTCACTTCAAAGTTTTGTGAATAACTAAATGAGTAAGCGATATTTTCCTATACATATTTCTATACTCGTATTATATGTAGAACAAACGAATTTTCTAAACTCAAACGCCTACGAATGAACACTTTGTCAGTCTTAATTTAACCACGTTACAGACACATACACAAACACTCACACACACACACACACACGCAACACATCGTCTACAGCAATACATGCATTCAAGTTAACAAACACGTTATCGTCACCTTAAATGCAAACGTACGTAACTACACAAATATTTGAAATCTAGTTTTTGAATGATTATGGTTCATTTTATCAAACTACATGTTCACGCAAATATTTAGACCTCTGCGATAAACAATTACGACTTTATTAAAGAAATTCACACGGACGTAATTACGAATGCATCTGTTTTTAACCTCCGACTAAAAAAGGGGTGTTATAAGTTTGTAGTGTGTGTCTGTGCATCTGTGTATCTGTGTGTCTGTGTATCTGTGTGCCTGTGTATCTGTGTGTCCTCGTACAGACCAAACGGCTGAACCGATTTTAATTTAGTTTTTTCTGTTTGAAAGGTGACTTAATAAAGAGGGTTCTTAGCTACGTTTTAAGAAAGATATCGCATCTTCTCTAGATATATTCGGGAGTTTTTAAAATTTTTAATTTTTATTATTTATTGCAAAGAACGTAACTAAAATAAAAGCTTAAGTATACATAAAAAGTAAATAAATGATGAAAAACATTAAGTATCCATACTAGAAGTAAATTTCGAAGAACATTTTCAAGAACACTTTATTATTATTGATTTTAAAACGTTTTTTGTTTCTCGTGTAAAAAATTTAAAAGTGTAGTTACGTCCGTTTGCATTTAAAGTGACGATATAAATATATATATGTATATGCTGGTACTTATAAACGTATAAATGCTACTGAAGTGGTTAAACCCTTTCGGGAGTTTTAAGTTCCCAGCATTCGTTTCATTATTTGTGTATAATAAAATGCTTGCTGTCGTTGTTGTCATAAACAAAACAAATATGTAGAATTAATAAAATACATGTTTTTAAAATTTAAATAGAATCCTTTCGTGTGTATATGTCTGCATGTGTGTATGTATTAGTGTCCTGCACAAGAGTATTTATAAGACCTTTCAAGACATGAGAGATTTTTTCCAATGCTCTACTACAGCGAAATATTCTAAAAGAATCGCTAAACAACACTGTTGGCAAGACAAACCACCGAAAAAAATTACTTGCCAACAGTGTTGCTTAGCGATTCTTTTAGAATATTTCGCTGTAGTAAAGCATTTGAAAAAATCTCTCATGTCTTGAAAGGTCTTATAAATAGTCTTGTGCAGGACACTAGTATGTATGTGATACTGTTTGTTTGTGTGCAAATAATTTCAATGTTATTCGGCATCAAAAATTAAACGAGGAGTTGGAAATATGTACATACATAAGTAATTGTTTTTTTTATTGCTGTTTAAATGACGATTTCAATATCCTGAATTTACGTTTCCTGTCTTGAGTTTAAATTAAATTTTTAATTGCAAAATGAAAAATGAATGAAATTTCAACCATTGCAAACACAAATTAATGAATGAATGAACAGATAAATTTAATACATTTATTTTGACTGAAATACAGATTTTTCCCATTCAGCAGACATTCACAAAAATTATATGTGTAGTAATTATCGCTAAAATAACAACCCCTAGATTATCTGTTTATTTGTGTTTTTGTTTGTTCTACTAACAATAGCGGCGGGTGAAAAATTGATGAATAAGTCGGTGTCTGTAAAGAAAATATTGAGCGAAAAATCGCTCAGCATTTTAAAAACCACAAATCCACTAGGCTAAAAACTAATAATGTCCTTTAAAAAAATTAAGTTCGAACATAAATTGAAAATTTACTTAAAAATAAATATTTTTCTCTTTTGTTTGTAAAAGATTCGTACTCGTAATAGCAGTTCTGTAGCTAAACAGAGCCTGTGAATTTTTAGTTTATTTGTTAAGTTTAATAAAAGTCGGTTTGAAATGCATTTTCATATTTTGCGTACATTTCGAAAGGATATTTACTCAGGATATAGCGAACCTCGGAGTTTACTCTAACCGAACTTCATTGTACACAAATATATGTGCATGCACATATGCATGTAATAATTTCGCGCCAAACAAGATTCGATTTATGAAATTTTTATGTCAAGCAAATCGAATTTTTATATTGCATATTAATATGAATCTTCTGGGGCCTACTCTGCAATTCGATGCGAAAGAAAATGGTTTCGACTTTGTATGTTATAAACATGCAAATTCGAAAAAATTTTCTTTCGTTTCGACTTACACAGTAGACCCCTGTTTACAAATAATACTCGTATATATTTTACTCAATTCCTTTGGAACTCAAAATTTCTGATACTGAAAAGTAATTTAGCGGAAGTAGCATTACCAATCGAAAAGCCACTGGCTCATATGCTTGCTTAATGGGCGATATTCTGAGAACGCAAAGTCTACTTTGCAAGATAATGGGTTTATCGGAGAGGAAGATTAAAACCTCCCATTCTCTTTTTTTCTCTTCTCGGCGGCAAACTCAAGACTTTGCAAATCAAACTTTGCATATGTGAAAGCCGTCTTAAATTTGAACTTGACGGTGCAGCGAAAAAATTAAAAATTAGTCGACATTTTTTATCCAGCTTCATTTGATGTTTCGAAATAAAAATTAAATATATGAGTTAGTGCGTGTATAGGTCTGATTTTTGTTTTGTTTTATTACTTTCAATCTACGTTTGTTTATAGCAAAATTAGAAAGAATCATGCGGACGGCGAGGAGAGGTGGTGGATGTTACCAAATACCAAAGTTACTCATCTTATTAATGGTTTACCAAAAGGTTCGCACGTGCGTTTGTTTGCCTGTACATAATGAATGACAACCGTAGCAGAACTTCCAACACGTTACATTTGCTGAAAATATTTGACAGCACTCGTATTGCATTTTTAACACGTGTTGTTTGTTTCCCTGCCATTCCCTTTTCACTATGACTTGCCAATGGTTGCCAGTTTTTTAATTATAACTTGGTTATTGCTGTTTTATGTCATTTTAAATAAAAACTTTATATAACATTGAATTTGCTTTTATATATCCTTATACTTACGAGTACGTGCATATTTATGTATGTACGTACGTATGAAAAGATTTATGATGTTATAAAAATGTTTGGAATAGCGATTGTCTGTGACGATTTATTAACTTTTTTTACTAACTAACTGAAATGAAAATGAAAAAACACATAAAACATTTTTAGATAGAATTGTTTACATTTAATGCTTGGGATATTTTCACCTTTGCAGCCTCTGAAATTGGGCAGCAAAATTTTGATTATTTTTATCTTTTATATATTCCGATACTTAAAATTTTTTACTTTTACTTTATTTTCAAGAAATGTATATATTCTGTCACACCAACGAAATTATTCCGCGTCCGTAATTGCAATATTTACTGCAGAAACACTTTATTTTACAGTGAGAAAGAGCAATAGAAAATGTATATATTTCTATTTCAACACCCTCCCACATGTTAAAGTCTGGAAGAGGGCTAAGAAATTGCCAAAAGATAAGTTTTAGAAATAAAATTTTGATTTATATGTACATATGTACCTTTAAGGGGTAATAATGCCATCCCAAGTATCAGTTCTGAAAATAATTATTCAAATGGTTAATATATAGTGAGAAAAATCAATTTAGTAATGTTATTTAATCGTTTCTGGAAGAATTTAAATTGAAGCGTAATAAGTGATATGTGGGATAAAAATTATAGAATTCTCAATTTTATTTACAAAACTAATAATATAAAAATATTCTGAACACTGCACTGGCAATGGATCATTTCAAAACCCATGTAGCAAAAAACATTTATCAAAAGAAAAAGAAAAGACTGAGCAAGTCAAAAAAAACATGAAAAATTTTGCAACATATTTACGACAAACAACACTTAAATAGTTAAACGTGCCTGGGACGAAAGACTTGTGGGTTGGCATGTCCTTTTGAACCCAACCAACAAGAATAAACACAAATTCACACGCACAGACACACAAATACATACACAATCATGTAGAAAAGAGAATGATATAAAAAGCACGTGTATCTTTTGTTTGTTAAAAATTTTATTTTAAAGTTAAGAATTCGCCAAACACAAGCTTGTCCTTGTTGTGGTTTACGTGCAGAGACAAAAGAACCTTTTTATATTCTGGGATGTTGAAAAGGATCATTTGGTCATGGATTTTTAAATAAAGTTAAATGTTCGGAAAGGAACAGTACAATAGATATAAAGAAAATCTCAACAAGTTATTTCTCTAATGTTCACTTTAGTTCAATTATTAGTTTTTATAAAATAAAGACAATGAAACGTAAAGAAATTATAACAAATGTTTTTCGAAAGTTATCTAAAAACTAAAATTTATTGTTCCATTAGAACAATGTACGGGTACATACTTCTGTAGTCATTAAAATTTATGAATTCGGCTACGAACTACTCCGCAGTCCTCATACCATTAAAATCCAACCTTTTGCGAATATTTTCTGTTTCCAAACTTTAAAAAAAGGCTGAGTATAGAATATTTAATCTGAACGCAGAGGTCATCATTGAAACGTACGCCTATACTGAGGGCTTTGAGAAGTGTTATTACTTGGAGGAGACTATTTAAGATATAAAACATTTTTTGTGAACAAATTTTGTTTTATGCAGAAAGCCATGTAATTACCCAACCCGCCTATTCACACTTCTTCAGTTTTGAAAGCTCAAAAGGTTTAAAATTAGTTTAGTTCTGAATGTCTGCCTATAAATATAGGCTGAATTCCCAAATATTTACTATCATATTTTTGCTATGTTTGATTTTTTGCACATCTCTAGATTCTGGTTTCAAACCAACTGCACGATGATAACCCGGAGCTGTAGAAAATGAAAGTAGAATAATAACAATTTTAGAAGGCATGAAATAAAATTTATTTTATTTCTTTTTTCCTACCATGAAGAATTGGTACATAAACAATGTTTTCCGCTTCGTTTTTATTTCTTTGTATAATTTAAATAATTTTTATATTCCACAAAATTATTACAACAATAAATCTAATATGTTTGTGTATTAGATTGAAAAGATTCAGAGATATAAAGAAAAACAAATGCAAGGATGTTACTTTTGAAACACTTACGAACATAAAATTGTATTATAATATGCAAAATAACCATAAATATGAAAATAAATTTCAACCCACTTGTTGTTCCAAATAAGAACGAATACATAATTGTACATAATAAAATTTATAAATCTCATCAAAAATTTCACGTTTCATGAAGTTTTGTCTCTAAACTTTTTTCGTTAAGTTGAAGAGCAGACACTGGGAGGAATGAGTTCATTGGAACTTACATATATAACTCAAAGAGATCTATCAACAATTTTAAGACGTGAAAAAATCTGGCCAGTTACAGAGCAAGCATCGACGTTGAAATTTATTTAGAACTATTTTATAACAATTCTTAATACTATTTTTAAGCTGATCATGTTCTTGAAATAATAGAAAATTCCAAAAAGCATATTTATAATATTTGATATTTAGAAATTATTTAGAGGTTACTCTTACGGAAGTATGAATTAGTTTGCACTTTTTCTAATAAATATATATATTTCACTTTCAATATTAAATATATACATATGTTGCATTTGTGTCTACATATGACTCTACATGAGTATTTATTTATTGTGTCTTTAGTATCATATCGCTTATTTACTCAAAGAACGTCATAACTCAAAAAAGGAATTATCGGGTAAGTCAGGCAGAGTTAGTCCTCATGTCTTCCTTCATATTGTGTTCAAATTCTATACAAATATCTTGTCTACTCAACTCTTGAGAGGAAAATATTTTTTTTTTTTCATTAAATTGTGTGTAAATTGAAATCTTCAAACTCGTCTTCTGGCAAACTGGTTTTATTGAGTTATGACATTGCTTTAGTTATGAGCGATATGTTTGATCAAAGTCGTAACTATTACAAACTAAAGCCCAGTCATATCCACGCTGTAAAAGCTATTAAATATTAAACAAGTCTTCAAGTAAAATACGTTAACAAAAGGGAAATCTTTGCAAAATTGTATTGTTTTATGTATATTATTTTCCTTAAGGTTTTTTGATTAGTTATTTTACAAGGTAGACACCTTTTGGTGTCTTTTTGGTTGAGATATTATTTAGCGTTGGTTCTGTTGCTGTTTACAAAAAAAAAAAAACGTAGAGCCTTATACAAAGTTATAATAAAGTAAATTTTAAGCGAACTGAGAAATTAGGGATCATTTCAAGGCAAATAAAAATGTGCGCCTGCAATTTTTTATTTAAAAAGACTTACTTTTTAAACTTAGTTAAACACCAAAATTCTATTTAGAATCTAATTTTGTAAAGCGCAAAGTTTTCTTTGGAAAAAATTTAAATTACAAAAACAAAATACATACAAAATTTTTCATCACTAATCGTTGCGTTTTACAAAACTAAGCCCTTAGTCTATTTTAAAAATTGTTTAGCTTCTAAATTTATGAATATGAGCACGTCTATGCCTTAATCTGCATTTTATGAATTCAAACACAGAAAAAAATATCGTCGAAATGCAACCAACAAAACAAATTGTTAATATTTAATTTAAATATTAACAATCATCAATCATTGTTGATATAACAAATTAAAATTTTTGTAGTCAATTAAATTACTCAACAAAATTATTTGTTAAATTATATCATAACGGAATGTGCACATGTAGAAAAAATAAGAAATCATGTTTTGTGTGTATTCATTATTTGTGTATCTAATAAAGTATTGCTCTTTAGCTGAGAGGTAAGTTAGTTGGTTTATTAGTCCTGAGGTTGCCGGTTCAACTCCGCCTAAAGACATTTAGTGTTTTTCGCAGACAAGAAAAATATCGTTTCGAGGATTGTAATTGTGTATAAACAGCATTGTTAACATAACAATTATGATAATCAAAGTTTGTATGAAAATTCAACAATTCGCATTGTTAATATAACAATAACTTAAATTGAAATAACTTTGAAATCTAACAAAAATTAATGTTGAAAAAGTAAATAAATTTCAACAAAATATTTATTGATATATTTAACTGAATATATTTTTCAGATTTTCCTTTAACCTACAATTTCTTTAATTGTATTTACAAAAATCGTTGTAGGTTCAAAATCAATTAATTGATATAACAAAAAAATTAATTATATTTACAAATTATTTTTTTTCTGTGAAATAGGAATTCGATATGAAAATATGTTTAAAGAAAAAATAGTTTACCTCCCCAAAGCTACATCTTCTTCAGAAACCAGAAAATATATCAAATAAACTGAGTAGTGTAGAGTCTAAAGGAAAATGCGGCCATGCTTCCACGACAAACTCTCAGAAAACGCAGTAAACAAAAATAGGACGATCATTTCGGGGTTTTTCTTAATATGGTGGGTCTTCCCTATAATACATTCTCGTGCAGCTATCCACCCAGAACAAGATAAAAAAGTGACAATTTCCTAACTGCTCTACGAGTGCCATGCTTTGCATACTACTTGATACTTCTTTATAGGAAATCACAGGCCCATTGTTTGAATCACAGATTGGTAGACGAGACCACATACGTACCGTATGTCAATCTAGCATTCGATATAGGACTTTTTAATAGGTTAGGACTTGGACAGGAAGAGTAGTATCTATGAAAACGAAATCTCACGATATTATTTAACTCATTGTAGGTAGCAAGCAGTGACTCAAACTAATCAACCATGCTGAGATAATTAAATAGATTTAATTTTGAACTGTTGACCATGGACATATCCAGTTCAAAAACTATTGTAATTTATTTAGCATAACCAATGTTTAAAAAACGGAAGTGATTTTCATTACATTTAATTTTGCTTATACTTTCGCTTTTGAAAAATGCAAAAGTTTCAGTTAAAGCAAAATCACAAAACGATTTTTGACCAATTGCTCAGTACTTTCAGCTATCGACGATTTGAAAAGTGACTTTTGGGTTTAATAGCTTTGTAACAATACAATGTTCGTATTCACAGATTTTCAAGAATTAAATCAGCAACAGTTATCGAGTTCGGTCTATACTCCAGTAATTTGTTATAATTTTTGACCTTTAAACAAGAAAAAATAAAACTTTAAAGAATTCCTATTTATTTCAAGTAATATCGTAATTTATGTATACAAAATCAATATTTGTTGGGGCGTTCTTTTTTCACATGTTTATTTTAAATTTCAAATAACTTTTTTCTTACTTCTCTTTGCCTGTTTATTTATAAAAACAAATCCTTTAGTATGCAAAGCATTCGTTGTGAATTGTTGCCATTTTTTTTTTATATTTGTATTCCGTACACAAACACACATTTACAAAAATATGAATGACAAGAAAAGGGCTCACTCACCACTTGAAACGCAATCAACAAATCCTTAAATGCAAAACAAAGCAAAGAAAAGCCAAGATTTACGAACAACGGAATAAAATCATCAACAGAAAGCCATAATGCCAGAAAATAGTAACCAAAAACGAAAAAAAAAATAATTTCTTTTCCATAATAAATGGGTTTTCATATCTGTAAGGGAAAAAGCCCACATGTGCTTGTGACGCACATATTCAGCCAGAAGCTGAGGAATGATTGAATGGCAGGCACCATTAAGAATGCGTCAGTTTGTGAGTGTAGCGTATTTAATATGTGCTTGTATGGGTGTCTATCAGCTTGATTGGGTTCGTACGTTAAGAACTTAATCCTATTTCGCGGTAAACTGCATAAATAACTTACTGACTCAATCACAAAATGATAGTTGCGGATAGGGAACTCAAAACAGACCAACCATAAGGAATTAAAAACTTACAAAAAAAAAAGCAACAAGAGCACGAGCATCTAAAAATTTGAACAAAAAAAAATTTAAATGCCTTTCAAACGCGATAACAACACTAACGGAAAATGATCTATGACAAAAACAAAATAAATAGTAGGTTAGGTAAGGTTAGGTAGGGATGGCAGTCAGAAACCCGGACTCACTTAGACGTTTTTGGTCCATTGTGATACCACGGAGACTCTGCTTATGCGGAGTCCCCACCGTCGAACCAACCAGAGCTCAATATAAAGCTACTAATACGTTGAAGTTCAACACTAGCAACGTCGGAAAGTTCCCTGAACTCAAGAGCGCCCATTGTGGTCAATCTCTTTCTTGCAAGTCCATGACAGTGACAAAGAAAATGCACTATGCTTTCCACTTCATCAATGTCCTGGCAGCTACGGCAGTAATCATTGTGTTCAACCCGTAGCCTTTGTGCATGCCTACCTATGAGACAGTGGCCGGTTAGCACGGACACTAGTATCGATATTTGTTTCCTATTTTTCAAAATTAAGTAATCAGTACCTTCCTTATTTAGGTGAGTCCATAACTGCCTTGTGATCACGCAGTCATTTCTTGTGACCCACCTTCTATTTGTTTCCTCTACTGTCTTGCGCCTAAGTCTGAGTTTGCAAGAGGGTAGGGGTAAACCCACACATTCCAAATCTGGTGGAAATTGTAAGGTTGTCCCAATTCTAGCAAGCTCATCAGCCGTGGAGTTCCCCTGAAAGCCTCTATGCCCCGGGATCCAGATGATCCTAATATCAAACTGCTCTGCCATCTCGTTTAGAGATGATCGGCAGTCGAGGGCTGTTGCTGTTCTTAGAAGCGGGGATTCGAGGGCCATAATAGCTGCTCGACTATCAGTGTATATTTTAAACAAAGTCGTTGAAGTAACATTCACTCTCAACCAATCCGCAACTTCTCTTATAGCAAGGATCTCTGCCTGAAAGACGCTGCAGTGATCCGGAAGTCGCTTTGCAATGCGAAGACCTAAAGTCCTCGAAAAGACTTCATAACCCTCACCTTCGTGTGTTTTGGAGCCGTCCGTATAAAAATCAACACTTTTTCTTCTACCTGGAGTTCCATTCATCCACATTTCTGTTGATGGTATCCAGGTTTTATAAAGCCGTTCGTGTAGTAGAGCAGGGGAGGTTTGGTCAATCCTCCATCCCCTAACTTCGACATCGAGTATTCTACATTGGCCGGCTACATTTCCGTTCCACAGAGAGGTACATTGAAGAGGGATTGCCGAGGAGTTTGCCATCTCCTTCCCTACTAGGTCCAATGGTAGTAGATGAAGAAGCATTCCCAGTGCATCCGTAGGAGTAGTGCGAAGAGCACTGGTTATATACAAGGATGCAAGTCTTTGCACCTTGTTTAAGACATGTAGATACGCCTTTTTCTCCGGGGACAGCCACCATACAATGATGCCATACATGAGAATCGGACGTACTATTGCAGTGTAGGTCCAATAAACGATTTTAGGGGTAAGACCCCAATTTTTCCCTATGGAATTTTTGCATAGATAGAGTGAAATTGTTGCTTTTTTCACTGTCTCTATGATATTGGTTTTAAAACTCAGCTTTGAATCAAGAATAACACCGAGATATTTTGCAGTATTGGACACTTTTATCTCCGTATTATTAAGAGTGATAGGTTGGAAATCAGGTATCTTATACTTCCTAGAGAAAAGGACTAGTTCCGTTTTATTAGGATTAACGGCGAGCCCTCGTTTCTCCGCCCATCTTGTCAAATGTGAAAGACCATCCTGTAGGATGTCCCTTAGAGTTGTGAGGAGTTTTCCTCTTACAGCTATTGCCACATCATCAGCATAAGCCACAATTCTGCACCACCGCGATTCTATAGATAGCAGCACAGGATTTAGAGCTAGATTCCACAATAGCGGCGAAAGAACTCCTCCTTGTGGTGTACCCCTATTTAAAAAGTGGGTCTGCCTTGAAGCTCATAGAGCCGCAGTTATCCTGCGGTGAGTCTTATTAAAAGCCCCCTCAATATCGACGAAGGCCACAAGGGTGTATACACCCACAGAGAGAGAGCCGATTCGGTCGACTTTCCCCTTTGATATGCATGCTGATGCGAGGAAAGTAATTTCCCATTGATGGTTTTGCGAATATAGTAATCAACCATCCTTTCTAGTGTTTTCAGAAGAAAGGATGATAGACTTATCGGTCTGAAGTCCTTCGGTGTGGTGTGAGAGCTTTTACCAGCCTTCGGTATGAAAACCACTCTCGCTTCCCTCCACTTATTAGGAATATGCCTCAGTCTTAGACAGCTGGTATAAATTCAGTAGCCTTGGAGCTATGAGATTCGATACCTTGCATATCTCAGCCGGTATTATACCGTCGGGTCCTGGAGACTTATAAGGCTTGAAGCTTCTCAGAGCCCAATCCAAAGTCTGCATATTAACAATGTCAGATATATTTTCCGCAGGAATTGTGTAAAGATTAGATGTTTGAATCTCAGTCATTGAGGGCTCCCAATGACTCCTCACTGGATGTAGTCCACATCCCATTGAGATTCTTCAAATATCCCTGAGTACAGGGAGTGGCGGACAAAATTTTCCTCGTGCGAGAGGCTTCTGAAATGTTTTCAATATTTTCACAAAACCTCTTCCATGTTTTCTGCATGTACACCTACACGATTGTAACTCTCTATTCCACCAAGGCGGTTTCTTTTTACCACGTGGTATATTCAAAGGGCAAGACGATTCCCTTGCATTTCTGAAGATTGTAGTGATGTTATCAACCTCACAATCTAAATCCGAAGTTTCTAAAAGTGACGAGTCTCTAATCAGTCCTAATTGTCTAGAAAAAATATACTTATACAGACGCCAATTAATCCGCCCAATATTTCGGGACATTTCTACCTCTGGTGCCCGCTCCCTAATACTAAATTCGATAAACCTATGATCAGAAAAGGAGTGTTCCTGAAGTACACGCCAGTTCATGATCCTATCGGCCACTGAATCAGAAGAGAAGGTTACATCCAGGACTTCCTCTCTGTTCCTTGTTATAAACGTAGGTTCTTGATCTCTATTACAAATGTTAAGGTTAGTACTAACTTAATATTCTAAAAGTTCCTCACCTCTTTCATTAGTGTCCGTACTTCCCCAAATAGCATGATGTGCGTTGGCATCACAGCACAGGATAATATGATGTCCAGCGTTCTCTGCCGCAGCCACAAAGTTTCTCACCACAACCGACGGTAGAGGGCCTCGATCGTCGTGAGCGCCGTATACCGACGCCAGCCAGTAGCATGTATTTCCCATTTCCACGCTAACTGCCGTTATGTCTCTGCCGCTGAAGTTAGATAATAAAAATACATTAAGGTGGTTCCTTGTCAAGATGCAGGTTCTATTGTTACCTTCATTCTTGACGGCTAGCATCTTAAAATCTTTGGTTCTAAGTCCGCAAACCCTGCCACCACTAATCCAGGGTTCTTGGATTAGCAGTATGTCAACTTCGCATGCCGTCATGCGAAGCTGAAGGGCATCTGAGGCTGCTTTAGAGTAGTGGAGATTTATCTGCAGCAGGTTCAACATCCGCTACGAAATCCATCTCCACGACCGTTTTATCGGACTCGTCGTCAGTCTCAAGAAGAAGGTCACTGTCTTCACCATAATCAGTGTCGAACAGGCTTGAAGCGCCTCCGAGAACTTCAGAGTCGGATGTAATATAGCCATCCTTATTCGAAGATTCTCGTTAGCTGGCTTTCTTCTCCTCCTCTTCAGATTCCTCCTTCACAGCGTTTTCACACACTGTCTTGAAATTATCCGTCACTGGAGGCTGATCTCCTTTGTACACCTTCAGCGTAAGCTGTCCAAAGACGTACGATATAATATTATTGGAATTGGCCAAGTGAAGTTGGAAGTGAGGGATTGCAGTCCTTTAATAATTTAATCGCTGCTTCAGCCGTATCTGGGAATGCCGGAATCCATGCATGCGCACGTGGTCGGGATGGAATTTCGCTCTTGTCAACAAGATCGATTTTCGCACCCGGCCATGGCTCTTCCATTCTGCTGAGAGCGGCCTTGTACAGGTCCGCCGATCTCTGGTCTCCAAAGGCCATCAGCTTGACCCTGCCTTGATACCACCCTGCATCGCGACAGACTGGAGGTATGCCTAGATTTTCCGCAAGGACCTAGTAGTACGTGGTTGCCAACTTAGCTTCCACATCAATCTATTTGCCCCTGGGGATGGCACCATCCATATCTCCCCTGTCGACAACAGCCATTGTAAGGTTGTCTTTTGCAACCTCACTAAACGACCTAATGCCAATATTACTATTAGCTTTAGCCCGCTTAGGCAATGGTTTGTCGTCCGGCGATCGCAGTCTTTTACCAGACGCTTTTGACGACTACCACTTGAGGCGCGAGTGTCCATGTTTTCAAGGACACCTCTTGCCCATTTAAGAGAGGATTTTTGTTCTTCGGACAGGTTGGATGGGTCTTGAGTCCCCAACGTGTTTATAATACGTAGACATAACCTTTTTTGGTTATGCCTTATCTTTGATGGTCGGACATGCTTGGTCGAAGCCGGCGTGGCCGAGCTCGAACTGCTGCATGCACCAACCATCTGCCCAGTGTTCTCGTAGTCTTCTCGTACCAGACGGTTGCGTGAAACCGGTCCTCTGTCCTTCCGCGCTAGGGAGCACCGTCAGTCCAGAATTATTTAGCATTTTGGTCCCACGAGTATGGGGGATTTGAAGGCCACCACGTCATAGCCCCCGATAACGTGGTGAGGGCGTCGTCTACTTGCTGAGGTGCCCAGGTATCAGCAAGGCTCCGTTTGCAAAAAAAAAAATTAGCCGCTCCCATGAAATCTTCATTTCTCCCAAAATCAAAAATTGGTATCACAGAGGTCACGTAAAATTTTCTTCTAGCTGAGTTCTGAGCAAATGTAAATGGTGGGAAAAATGTTTGTAAGGCTTAAAAATATATTCAAAATCAAGAAATTCAAAGTTAAATGATACGATGGCCGATCAATAAGTCCGAGACTTTCTGAATGAAACACAGTTTTAGTTAATTTTAATTATTATTCGAACTCCATTTGTTTCTATATTTGTGATTTGATTTTTTTTTTTTTTTGTAAAACGAAAATAAATTTTTCAACATAATCTACTTTTAACTCAATACAATTAGTCCAACGTTTCTCCAGTTTTTGTATCCCTTCAAAAAAAAAATAGGATTTATCGAGCATTTTCCTGGTTTGATTGACGGTTTTTTTTTCAAAAAATAATGTTTAATGAGCACTTGAAATTCACTTTTTCCATTTTTAGAAAAATACACGAAGTTGTATGTTTTAAACAGCTGTTAATCGCAAAGTAAATGACCACACTTGCTCAAAGGTTAAGTAGTCTATTAACAGGTGTTACTTGATGCGAACAGTGTCGCAGGGACTTATTGATCTGCCCTCGTATTAAGTGAAAGGTTTTTAAGTGTAAGATTATGTTTTAAATGTTAATAACACCATGCAAACCATAAAGTGTAGTGGGAATAATTAAAATGAATGCTGACCATTGGCCACTGATCTTTTTCTTAAGAACATATTTATAAATTTTAATATTAAATATGATCTAAAATATTGCAATTATATTATGTATTTATTAAGTTGCCCGGCAAAAATAAAGTGAATAATATTAAAATATAAAGTGAATAATATCAATAAACCTGTGATGCTTATGATAATGTGAAATTTCACGTTTGGAAGATCCGGGAAAAGAGAAATGTTCGAGACGAAAATGTGTTAACGATAAGTTTTTTCTTAACACATTTATTGTCGATATTGGCTTGGGAGTTGCTGTCGTATCGAAACCCATATGTGTACATTCGTCTATACGAATACACAACCAACATGTAGAAAACACGTAAACTTGTTGGTCCATTGTTTGTTGAAATTTTACTTCATCTACAAAATGAATTATTAGTAAGAATGTTATGAAACTGGTAGTCCTTGAAAGTGAAAGCTGGCTCATTGGCCTTAAAGAGCTGTTTTAAAAAGGTTTTTGGTATGCTTCATGGCATAAGAAATGTATATAAAACTTCGATTTTTAAGAGAATTTTCGTTCTTTGCTTATCAAGAGGTCTTAAAGTTTCAATAATACGTTTGCATATAGATACAATTTTATAAATATGGTTTCTTGCAAAGAAAAATAAGTTGCTGCTAACACGCAGGAGTTTTAACGTCTTCAAATTTTTTTAACGTCTTCCAATTCCCATGTTGCTTCGACAAATGCGGCAATTCTACCTACCGGGAGATCCATTCAACCAGGAGTATCTCTTGCCATTGGGTCATGTATTGTGCGCTTACTCACATTCCTCATTTTAAATATTATTTTTCCGTCATTAGTTTATTCATGACAAACTGAAAAACTGAACCAACCCCCCAAATAAAAGGCAACACAACATACACATGTAGATCTGCCAAATTTGCTGTCAGTAAAAACATTTCAAGTTCTCCGTTTTCAATACTAAACGTTACGTTAAATGTGCGTATATTTTTCTTTTATTTAGGGATGATTTTTTTTCTCAGAGGTGATTATGTAACGTACATTTCCCTTTTCGTTGTAATTGTTGTTTTTTTTTCGCTCATACAGAGAATGGAAACGTTAATTCCTTTTAATGACTTCAAAGTCCTTCGTATATAAACAATGGAATTAGGAATATTTATGATTTGAAAAAATTACCGCATTTAACATATAAAAATATTTTAAATGCCAAAAAGGACATTTCATTACACATGCAGCCATTTCCTTGTATCCAAGCAAACAAATTTCCAACTGTTTGATTTTTAATAGCATTGCATTTTATTTAAATTATTTATTGAAAAATTTGTTTTGAATATTTTTCTAGTAATAATAAAGATTGTTCGTATACAAAAAAAAACTGTTAAGAATTTATAACAATTATTACTGGAAATTCTCCATTAACTCAAAAAGTTTGTAAGGAGGGAGCGTAAAAAGAGAGAGAAAAAATTGAGTGACAAAAAATGCCTACAAATTATTATTAGTAAAATTTTTACTTGCAAGAACTATCCAAACAGCTGTTTTGTACAAAAATGTGAATTTCTATATTAAAAAATGTGTACACGAATGGAAAAAAATATATTTTCCTAATTTATTGTTTTTCGTTGACTAAGCTACATACAATACGATACAATTTTGTGGTGCAAGAATTTTGTTTTCTTATCATATCTGATCAGAGATGGAAAGATGCATTTTTGTGTTTGTTAATGGAATAGAATTAAAAATAATGAAAAATGCATCAAAATATATAATACATGAAAGAGTGTAAAGCATTTCATGTTACTCGTAAATGTCGATTTTTAAAAATTTTGTAATTTAATATATAAGCAAACAAGAATATCACGATTTCCATCCATGGTTCTGATCTGAATAAAATTTTCTAGTAAGTTTTTACAAGTAAAGCGTTTATCTGGAAGAGTAATTTTTCAAATTTCTGCCTTACTAGGTTTTGGTATAACAACATTTTGTTTGTGGCAAAATATAAGGAAAGAGGTAATACCGAACATGTACGTTCAAAAGGAAAAATTACAACTTGTCTGCAAATTTATGATTTTGAGAGAAATTCGTTACTATGAGTCGCAAAGCTGACAAGTCAGATGTCAAATATATATCATGTGAAACCAGGAACGCCGATCATATTGTACTCAGAACAACTTTACTAAGCAAATAAACTAGAACTCAATAAATATAAAGAGAGGGATAAATTTCAGCCAAAAGAATGAAAATCAATTATCTTCATAGATATATTTGGACATTAGAATAAGATAATAAATTAATTAAGTTATTAGAGACAAGTTTCTTAAACCATTTGAAAATCCTTCTCAATCCTTTTTTATAATTTGAGAAAAGTTTTGGTTTCAAGTCATTCTTAATATGTTTGCTGGGCATGTGATTAAAGTTACACACACGCGCGCTCACATTGTTTAATTTTTCGGTTGGGTTTTTGGTAAAACTAAAATTATTATTAGAGATAAACACAGGGATGCGTTTTTCAAGCAAATTTATATTTATTTGATATTTATTTTAATTAATGAAAAACAACAAAGTAACACCAACAACCGCATGGACAACAAGGACATTAAAACACACCAAGAGCGACAAAGTCTTCTAACTAAATATGTGTACAGAGAAGTAAACCCCAATTGAAATGTGTCTTTGTCCATGAGCTGAGGGGTAAATGTGTTTTTATCTTTTCCTTTTTTATAAGCATGTGGAATAGGGTTGAGGCAACAATATGCAAACACTTAATATGGCCATAATCACTCTATGGGTGGGCATTAAGTGCAATTTACATTTTATTTTTCATTCTTTCCCTCCCTTGTTATCCGATTTACGTGCTTGTGAGGTGTGTTTCAGTCATTTAATAGAAAAGGATAAATAAAAGACGAAAAAAAAACGACAAAAGAAATATGTAACAAGCTCCATTTACAATTTAATATCATTCATATTCAAATCATGAAACTTTTTATTTATATTTCTTTTTCAATAAAAATTTGCATAAAAATGAAGTTTTATGTTTCTTATTTTTTAAGGCACTTTTACTCCAAAATGTGCGGACACTCGGAGGAATGAGGACAATGGTGGTGGCATTTTTGGCCAATTGTTACTGTCTGACTTTTGCAGCCTGCCTGGGACTTCCAAATTATTGCTGAATAAAACTACTACGATCCCAAATTATTATTTATATTTAAATTGATGATCGCTTTTAAATGGTTAGGTTTTAAGCATTGTTTTTAGTTTGTTAGGACTATTCGATTTTTAATTATTCTAAACGTTCTATAAAAACTACTAATTTTTCCAAAATGCTTTCACACGCATGAAAATTTCTTTACTACAGAAACACTTGCCTGCAAATTATTCAAAATATAATATGATTTTATACAGAGACTGAAGGCATGCCTCACCAACAAGATTGTGGAATGTATCGGATAAATTCATATTATCTTTTTACTTTTGAGTTTTAAGATTTAAAAAAAAAAATAGTTTCTCCCAAAATCTTATAGAAATTTGAATCATAGGAAGGAAGTGTAAAAAAATTATTACTACAGATGATTTCCATTTCATTTGCAAACATACTTAGGCTTTTACGTATGTACTAGTGATGCACGAATATTCGTATTCGTATTCGAAATGTCGAATACTCGGCCATTTTCAGGCGAATACGAATACGAATATTTTTCCAAAGAAATTAAATAATTAAATGCATAAATCCTAAACGAAATTTAAATAAATGACTAAAAATTTTAGTTTGTACAATTATATTAATTTTTTAAAGAAATTTGTGCTTTGTATCATCTTCAAATATTATTTAATGACGATCATTAAGATTTTGGGTACTTTTTATTAACTTTAAAGTACGCCAACAAGAGTGTGAAGTCCTTTTTCATAACAATTTTTTAATATTTCATATTGCATATAATATTCGTATTCGTATTCGCGAATATCGTTTCAAATATTCGTATTCGTATTCGCTAATATTGAAAATTGACATTCGTTACATCACTAGTATGTATATGCACATTTAAATTGCAATCGCAAAAAAGTACTAATAAATTGTCTTTCATAAATTCTGGCAAAATATTACAGATACATTTTTAAGAAGCGCCTTGTGATTAGATCTTAAATAAATAATTAATAATAATTAAATTAATAATAATTAAATTAAAACTTGTTAATATAGATACATGTGTATAAATACTTTTTCAAAAATTGGTGATGATGTATATATTCAATGAACTATTATTATTGAACTACCTATGAAGACGTATTAAAAACTTATAGAATTTTTAATTTTATCGTTGCCCTAAATTGAAACCAATTAAAGTATGTGGGGGTTTACTTATGATTATGTTTATATTATTTAAATCAAAACAAATTATTCTCTGAAGTTTTCAACTTACTTCTTTAATTAAAAGCTTGGAAGTTTATTAAAAAAAAACAATTAAAAATCGCTTTTACATTAGGAAAGCTTTAAAAAGTTATTTTAGAGTAGAGTTTCTTCATAACGAACAACGTTTAAAACGAATTATTGCGTGTAACCAACTACTTCTCTAGTTTTGCATTAATTTTCATATAAATTAGTTTGCTTATAGCAAACTGCGGTTATAGCGAATTTCCAAAATTAATGAAATATTTTTAAAGTCCTATAAATAAAACTGTATGGCAATCTATATACTTATAACGAAGCAAATTGTCGTTTGATGTGGTTAAAATAATATCTCTCCTCGCTCAAAAATATATTTTGTCCTAGATTAGAGAAAAGATTGTTAATTTGCAATTTCTTTGTTAAATTTAATAAAATAAAGGAATAAAGGAATGTTTTCAATATACATGAATATTTAAATTATTTCCTATATACAATGTTTTTCATTCAGATGTACAAATTATTTACTAGGGTTATAACGAACTTCTTCTCTAAAGAACGAAGCTGCCGCCTGGTCTTTGTTTCTTATAAGCAAACTCAACTGTATACTACTTAGCTTTGCCTGAATGTATAAGCAGATATAATCACAGAAGGTAAAAGCGAATAAATATGATGAAGTTTAAGTTTTTTTTTTTGTTTTTGTTTTATCGCAATGATATAAAACCAGAAAAGAAAATTACATAAAAGTGAAATGTAATTTGCATAAAAATCCTCTAAATGAACTCATATTTTTCATTTTAATTTTACTTTTTCTTTTGTGTCTGTAGCACACTCACATACACTTGAACTTATGAAAATGAGCAACTTTTTTGATTCATTTAATAAAGTCTGTGAAAAAATTTGATGGAGTCGATTCTATTGAAATATGTACACGACGTTGCTTTTGTTTTATTGTGAGCACTGCTTTCTTATCTTGAAATTTTCGGTCATTATGCGATGTATAACACTTTTTTAAATTCTTATCATTTCAGTTAGATCACGACCCTTCAGGGACAACCATCCAATACCATTTTGTGGATTGGTCGGCCCTCACGATGTTCGTGTTGACAGTTCCTATGACGTCGTTTAAACACTTCCACCTAATATTTTATAGTAGTAAACGAAGGACCAGGCTCCCCTAGTGTAATACCTAGCTAGTACTACTACTGCCATCATCGAAACATCAAGTCGACTAGTTTTGAGACCACCCTCTTACATACATATGTAAAGAAATTATTATTTTGTTATTAATCAGTACAAATACATACAATCTATGTTATTAAAATTGTTAGAAACTTTACATAGATATGAAAGCAAATAAAGTGATATTTAGCTCGCACCTGCCGGTAACGCCTTTCCCATATGCATTTTTAATCTTGTATCTTTTGAAGTCGCATTACGCCCCAAATTCACTATGTATTAATGATCTTATTAAAATAATGACTTAATTCGAAAAGAAAAAACAACACATAAAAGGGATTTTTACGAATAATAATACAAACACATACATATGTGCACACGACTTTTTGTTATACTATAGTAAGATTGTATTGAAACATTGTACGAAGTTATATGTATGTATTATAGCATTGCACAGATAAATCTGTTTGCACTAGTTTTGCGTGTTTTTTGGTTCTGGTATGAACAAATATGTTATTTATCGTTTTCTGTTACTAGTTGTAAATGTTGATTTTTTTAAGCAATTATTGTATGGTTGGGCAATGAGCAAATGAAAACAACACATTTATTTTTTTTTTGTTTTTCTAAGGCAAATAAGATACATAAAACTGCTTTTACCATAAGTGCCTTATGATGTGTTGAGAAAAAATGTAATTGGCTGATGAATGAATGAATGAAAGCAAAATTGCACATACATATGTAAGTAAATGATACATGTACATGAAACACATGCATTTGTAATTACTCTCAGAGCAAAATTGTCTCTTTCTCTCTCTATACTTTGGCTGCGCCACAAAATAACATAACGAACGTCCGCACATACATCTGCACATCATGTATTTGTTTCAATAGTTGTTTTTTCATATACTTGTATTACAATATATATTTTTTGAGCAAAAACAGATCAAACAGTTGCTCAGCAGCAATACAATAAGCAATTGTTATTTGTTTTCAATTGTATTTTAATTTGGAAAAGCACGCACACACAATAACTCTTATACTGGTTCTGTCGCTCACACTACAATTATATGGTACATACCATGGTATATTTGTTTTGGCTATACAAACGAGAATACAAATACAACCCTTTAGTATGTATACAGAAATGTCATCTTTCCCCTGATTAAGGGTTTCTATCGGGCATGAAAAACTAGCACGAAAAAATAACAACTTTAACGAACAAACGATTGATGAAAAGAAATGCAAATAAAGAAGTTGTCTTTATGTCTGTCCACTGACCACACATTGCCAAGAATATTTTTACATTTCAGTGCTTTATTTTACATTTCAGATGGGGTAAGTTGTATATTTCACAATTAAATTGTTTCAAACCACTGAATTCTTTCACACTTCACATGAGTACGCTACTGTTGCACATTAGCTGCGTAAAACTATTGTTACTTAATCGCACTCTTTCCTTCAACCATCTTTACAATACACTGAGAAAAATCAAACAAATATGTATCTTATCTTCACATTTTTTTTAAGTTATCTCTTTTTATTGAAACAATTGCTGTTAGCAATAAAATGAAAACTTTAGAGTGTGGTATATGAATAAAAGTTCAATTCTGCTGCTGGACGTATGGTATTTGTATGAATCTCTTAATGGCTTAAACGAAAGATGAGAAGTGCTCCACCTCTTACATTCATGCAAATCACTTGGTTAAGGCCAGTGTCAATGTTGTTTTACTGCAGCAAATAACACAACAGTGTGAATTCTGCCTTAACTTTTTCAATTGTTTCGCTGTATAATTTTATTTGAATGTAAATTAAGCAATTGTTAAATATGATGAGCGAAAAATATAATTACGCACAATATTCACAATGCACATTTCGTATTCTTAATTCTGAACATGATCAGGCGAAATTTTATTTTCATCCATCTGCATTTGTGCAAATACACACACCGCACAACACACCAGCACATATGTATGTACTCGTATCTGCATCTCAAGTAAAATTTGCATAATTTCTTTTATTTTACATTTCAGTTGTATGCGATGGTTGTGTTGCATCGCTTATACTTAATTGCATAAAAATTACAAACTGTTTCAAATTAGTTGATTTTCCATACTTTTGTTGTTGTTGTTTTTTTGCATATGTAAGAGCTTTGGGCAAAAATCAGTGTAAATTCACACAAAATATGCAAAAATATTTTCTAAATAATCGGCAACAAAACGCATAACAATCGACAGCATAATGATAACATTTTTATACGTAAATCACGTGCATGTTCACTTTTCAAAGGTATGAATAAATTATAAATTTTATAGACACAGAAATGTCAGTTTGTCAGTGGTTTAAAATATTGCATTTATGTTCTGAAAGGAATCGAAAATTAATCCAAAAAAGAAATTTTATTTGTTTATTGGTTGTTAAGCTCTCTTTAGTTATATACGGATGTCGTTAAATTCCTGAACTAGACACTGATATCTCAATTCGACGTTGAATATATCGATTTCGATTATAGACTACCTGGAGCCATGCATGCTGATTTTCAGTCAAATTTACCCTTTTTAGCCTTTTCTATTGCAGAAACCAATTTTTACTTTTGCGGTTTATGAAATGTTCCTTCAAAAGTAACAAATTATTTCATATAATATACATACATATGTATATGCACTGTTTGTACAGGTTTGGAATTTAAAAATTAATGGCCGTATTCTAAAAAACACATCAAGTATGTTTTAGTTAAAATTTGTATAGAAAATTTATTTTAACATACACTTGAAACCCAAATAATGTTTTTAGAATTTCCATTTTTACTTTCAAATATGTAATTTCATTGTTGAACATAAGTATGTATTAGATTTTAAGTACAGAGTAATTGGCTTTTAAAAGGCTTCTGTTTTAAAATATTTGCAATTAAGATGTAATATATCATTCAACAGAACGTTCAAGCTAGTGCTCCATTTTTTGTTTTCTGGACAAAAACCGTCTGCCACCTCTACTGATGGTCACTTATAAATATTCATCAAGCCACTGACATTTCAAACAGTGCGTTGCGTGGTACACACAAATATGCCTACTGTTGCCAAATTTTGTTTGACAATATTTCACAAATTTATTTTGCACAAATTAAGTTATTTAATTATAACAATTTTGTGTTGATTGTATATTGTTACATTACATTTCATGTGTAATGAAAATGCAATATAATACATGAAGAATTCCATAGCACTCTAAACAATAGACTTAATCGAGCAATTTTATTCCAGAAGGAGTTTCTGCATAAATTAATTAATTGCACTTTTTTACTAATCCGCTTTTCTCTCACAACCAAAACAATTAATTGTTGGAAAACATAAGTTTGGAAGAGGACTTGTGATTCAATTGAAACTTTTCATTAATTTTATACATACAGTGCTTGACAATTCAATGGAAACTTTTCTGAAAAATTTATTTATTTATTTTTATAAGTAAAACAACAAAAATATTTTTTGAATAAAACTTAGAATTACTTTAAAATTTAATTTTGTAGATTGTTTGTGATATATTAAGAAAAAAAAATATAAAGTAAATAACATATTTCGAAAATTATAAAGTAAAAGTTAGAGTATTAAATTTTGGGGTATTGGCAAAACAATGGAAACTTTAATTTTACTCCAATAAAAATCGTTATCCTGTTAACAAAACTCATTACTTTGTTGGGTATCCTTTATTTCCTACTACTTCATCATAACGACGATGCTTTGACCCAATTAATATTTTTTTTTTTTTTTTTTTAAACACAAACACACCTCGCACAGCGATTAGCTTGACTGCGAAAAACAGCCAGGGTCTATGGTGGCAATCGAACCCACGACCTCTGGACTGAGTGGCTAGCATCGCTACCACTCAGCCACAATGGCACCCAACTGTATCCTTTGAAACTTTTTGCCATTCACTCAAAACAGCATTGGATAAATCTTCCTTCCGTGTGTAATTACGGGTTCTAATTTTGCGATATACAATTTCCCATAGGTTTTCTATGGGATTGAGATCTGGGAATTGGGCCGGCCATTTCAAAATGTCATCAGGAGAGCTTAAAAATATTCTAGGATTGGATATTAGCTCACGAAGAGTTAGTCGACGAGCTCGCGAGGCTGGTCTTGGATGCTTTCGACCTGCGAAAAAACCTCTCATATCTGAAAAAAACCGTGCCGCTCCTTTAAAATTTGCTAAACAGCATATAAATAGGCCTAGAGGCCAATTTAATTTAAGGGGCAACGATGGAAGATGCTTCCTAAGGCGGCCTAAGGGAAAGAGACTAGACCCTAAGTATACATACAAGACAGTCAAGTTTGGAGGTGGCAAGATTATGGTCTGGGGGTGTTTTTCTGAATAAGGAATGGGTCCTATTCATATTATAAGAGATACAATGACTGGTGTTGGCTACAGATCTATTGTAAACGACATGATGTATGCATATGCAGAGGAGAACATGCCACTAATATGGAAATTTCAGCATGACAATGATCCAAAACACACCTCTAGGATTGTAACTGACTGGTTACAATCTAATGATGTGAGTGTTTTGAAATGGCCGGCCCAATCTCCAGATCTCAATCCCATAGAAAACCTATGGGAAATTGTATATCGCAAAATAAGAACCCGTAATTACACACGCAAGGAAGATTTATCCAATGCTGTTTTGAGTGAATGGCAAAAAGTTTCAAAGGATACAGTTGACAAATTAATTGGATCAATGCGTCGTCGTTGTGATGAAGTAATAAGAAATAAAGGATACCCAACAAAGTAATGAGTTTTGTTAACAGGATAACGATTTTTATTGGAGTAAAATTTAAGTTTCCATTGTTTTGCCAATACCCCAAAATTTAATACTTTAACTTTTTCTTTATAATTTTCGAAATATGTTATTTACTTTATATTTTTTTTCTTAATATATCACAAACAATCTACAAAATGAAATTTTAAAGTAATTCTAAGTTCTATTCAAAAAATATTTTTGTTTTTCGATTTATTAAATTAAATAAATAAATTTTTGAGAAAAGTTTCCATTGAATTGTCAAGCACTGTATGTATGTACTTTAATATAGGGCGCATAGATCTGAAAAGTGTCAAAAATTGTACATTCGACTTGGACACAAAGAAAAACACATGTAGCCTCATAAATACAAAAACTTGTGTCCAACATTAACAGATATATTCTTTCAAAATTTGCATTTTTTGAGACTAAACGTAATCGGCATTTGGAGTATTTGTAATAATTTATAACTGATTCAAAATCATAAAACCTTTGAGTACGCGGGAAGATGGAAATGAAAATGTTACTACTTGATAAATCAAGAAACAAAATTAAAAAGTGTTATTTAGAAAAGGAACAGATACTTCTTTTCATTACACATACTTTGTATGGATATGTAACTAGTTTGAGTAACATAATAAACTAGTCCGATCACGAACACTTTTTAGTGTTTTTCTTTTTATTTCAATAAAATATTAAATAAAATTTCTTATCTGTTTTAGTATTTCTTCAATACATTTTTTTACCATTAAACACTTTATTTAATAAATCCAAGGTTGTATAAAAATACCATGCGTATGCTTAAACTACAAAAGATAAAAAAATCCATTTATGAAATTATATAACAAATTCAAAATACGAGTAGATACAACATGAATCGATTTTCATTTCTGTATGTAACAATACGAGCATACATACGTAAATAGTTCTTTAAATGCAGTACAATTCGAGTAACTTGTTTTAGAACTACTCGTGTTTATTAATATTTTTTCAACATAAAATCGATTAGAAAACCCATGAAAAATATGAATATATCCATAAGTACATAAGCATATATCGCTCATAAAATATACCGAGTTATGAAGTAACAATGCCAAAAAAAAAAACAGACAAATTAATAACCTCCTCCTTATTTTTGGAATCGGTTAAAAAAATAAAATGAAAAATGGACGAGGTATAGCACATTTGTTTTTCTTTATGTAAAATGAACGATGTATGTGTATTAGCATGTATGGACTTACCCAGCGGTAAGACTCAGAAGACCTTCTTGGTGCAGGCCTTATTAAAGGACTCTTTCGCATAAAATATACGATACACATTCCACACTTGTTTCTATGAGAAGGGAGAAGAGAAGGAGTAACATGTTTTGTTTTGTTTTTTTACCAAAGCAAAAACAAAATCTATTAGTTTGAAGGCCTTCCAGAATCTCTGGCGAAAGAAGCAAGAACAGAAGGCCTGCTCCGCAATGACAACGCGTGTAAAAAAGATATGAGTATGGAATGGAGCGAGCAGGCCTTCTACATCCAAAGAAGGCGTACAGAGGCCTTCTAGAAGGCATCCCTACTCCTTCTAGTTCCCGCTGGTTATGTATGCCTATGTGTATGTACTAGTGATGTATCGAATGTCAATTTTTGATATTCGCGAATACGAATGCGAATACGAATATTTGAAACGATATTCGCGTTCACTGAAATACGAATATTTCATGTGAAATTTATAGACATTAAATTCGGGCTTTATTTACGCCCGCAGTATGAAATATTAAAAGATTGTTATGAAGAAGAACTTCATACTCCTGTTGGCGTACTTTAAAGTTAATAAAAACAACCCAAAATTTTAATGATCGTCAGTAAATAGTATTTGAAAATTATACAAAGCACAAATTTCTATAAAAAATTTAATGGATTCGTACAAACTAATATTTTTATCAATTAATTTAAATTTAGTTTAGGATTTATGCATTTCTTTATTTATTTTTTTTTTTTTTTGAAAAATATTCGTATTCGTATTCGCATTAAAAATGGCCGAATATTCGGAAATTCCAATACGAATACCAATATTCGTGCATCACTAGTATGTACATGAAAATGTACATATCAATATATATGCCCTAATTCAGTAAGAAGACTTAAGACGTTTTGTTTGAATACTTGTTATCTTCAAAATTATTGTTGTCTTTGATAACAAAAAATAAAAATATTATTACCACGATTTTAAAATATAAAAATTATATTAAAGTATTATAATAATATAGCAATTAGCAAATAGAAAAAGTTGGGCGCAACAAAATTCATGAAAAAAATGCTTAATGTAAGTCAGGTATGTGTTATAATCAGGAAAACCAGAAATATGCTCCAATAAAAGTGTTTTATGTGCATTCAATATGCACTAAAAACTTAAAAATATGCGCTAAAAAGTCAACAAATATGCTCTTAAAAATAAAATAAATTGGTTTGTTTGTAAATGAAAATATATTTTTGGTTCAAAACTTCAACATTTGCATATAAAATAAGACAAAAAAGATATACAAAAAGGGATACAAAACTAACAAAGAATAAATGTGTTTGAAGTGCAGGTTAAAACAAAACTACCATACAAATTTTTACTAAAACAAATAATACAAATTAATTTTTATTAGATTTCTAATAACAATTTAACTTCAATTTCAAAAGATCACGATATTATAATTCAGGCTTTTTAACTGTATTTTGGATAAATAAGGAAAGATTTTTATTTATAATTTTTATTGCAGTAAATCACTAAAGATTGACCTAGAATTTCAAATAAAATCGTTTCTAAGTTTCTGTCAATGTTCCCTAAACCTCTACTCGGGGCAGAGTCCGTCACAAATAGCAAAACTGAATTTGTATTCAAACTAACGTCCGTAAAACTGCGTGTATAAGAAATATGTATACATTACATGGAATATTGGAACAGAGATTTAGATGGCGAAGAATAAAAAAGCTCAGATAGCGCCTTAAAAATTATTTTTTAAAACTTGAAATTTTAATTCGCAAATGAAATTTTAATAAGTTTAAAGTAAAGTACAAAAAAATCTATAAAGGGTCAAAATATGCCCGAAAAGCGTAAATTATGCTCTAAAAATTAAAAAATATGCTAAAAATATGCGTGTAAGACCGACATGTGCAAAAACATGCTCTAAAGGGTAAAATATGCAAAAATATGCACTAACAAATCGATGCCAAAACTTATAAAAAGTTCTGAAACGGATAAATATTTTGTCCCCGCAATAATATGTCACACAAGAAAAAACATGCAATTGCATATTTGCGGTTTCCCTGGTTTATAACATAATGGTTTGGAGCAACAGCGTTAAACATATACACAAACGTGCTAGCATAGACAATTGTCTTAAGGAATCACAAATGCGACTTTTTTCCGTCCATAAACAAGACGACACAATGGTCGAACAGCATTAGGACATTATATTCAGAATATCATCTCGAGTATTGCTTAAATCTTATGAGTTAGATTAAAAATTTCAAAAAATATACGTCGATTAATCTGAACTTTTCTAATAATTAAGGTTTTCAAATACACTAATTTTCGACGTAAACCAGAAAAATACATAAATTTCCCTTGAAATATGAAAACACTTCTTTGTCTAGCTTTAAAATATAAATAATTTCTTATATGTATATAAAAGGCCTCTCAGCACAGACCATTTTTAGGACTCTGAAACTGATAATATTCAATAGTTCTTTTAATTTCAATTTATTTTTTATGTTACAAATGCAGTGAGGGGCAAATTACTTTCCGAAAAATCGTTTTTATTGATAAATTAAGATTAGAATTTGTTGATTATTCTCACAACATCTTTAAAAACTTTTATTTCACAAAGGATGTCAAGTGAACATTATAAACTTAAAGGTAGTTTTCACCTGTTTATTAAGTTTCTTTTAACTAAAAAAAGTGTTTTGATTTATGTATTCATGAAAAATCTTTCCTAACGACACGCATTGAAGTGGAACAATTCTGTTAAAAACTTTATTTTATTTATTTTTTATTTTTTATAAGTTCATTGGAAAAAAATGTGACAAGAGGCCTTTCATAAACAACAGATTGTATTGATGAGCTCTGCTATTTTGCAATTATTCTATAATTGCTGGACTTAAGTGGTTTTTAAAATAAATATTTATACTATGTATGTATGTCTGTATGTACATATTTTGTGCTTTTGTGTGTTTGATTTAGAACAAAAACCTTAATTAAAATAAACAAAGTTTCAGTTTCTGCATATCTAATGAATGTTCAGCTATTTGCTTAGACTTAGTTGAGAAGTTTAAACAAATAATTCACAAAGTGAAGATTTAACAAGAGGAGGGGAAGCAATGACTTTAACTACATATTCGTAGATATATCTACATACATACATACATACATACATACACAACCACAAAAAAATACACAAACACATATTTATAAGCTGATTTCAAAGATGTCGTACCATTTAATAGAAACTGCCTCTGTTTACCGATAACTAAAAACGATTTTAAATAGTCACATTCTCGAATTCAACATCAGTTGTTTTACTTTTCACAAAAGCTGCTGTTGCAGTCACGTGGCTTCATCCTTAGAATTTTTATGCTCCAATTGCAAATGTTAAAGGTTAAGCATTAAACACATTCACCACAGCAGGCTACACGAACACACGTCTTCAAATGCCGCTAGCAGCATTTGTCGCCTCGTAGCCGGCTGCTTAATTATTTTGGAGACGGCAGCAGCACCATCTGCAGTTGATATTCAAGTACAAATACTTAGTTCAGTGTTGCCACTTTTATATGTTTCGCATTTATAAAAATTAATTACTCTTTTAAAATGTACTTATTTCACGTAAAAGTACAAAAATGAATCAATTTATTCTTAACATAAATTTTTGGATATTATTTCTGTTAAATAATATGAAATAATTGTACAAAATCAATCATTCAACATTTTCTATTATACTGGCAATACTGAATTGTTTCACTGTAGCCAAAGAAATAGAAATTAGTTTAATTGGACTACAACGACAAAATCATCATAGACAAGAACCTGTCGCCCTGTTGCCTTGCTGTCTTCAAAAGAATTATTTTCATATAAACATGTCTATTCTATCCTTGACATTTGGTAGTCGGTAGCTTGCTGTGGTGAATGTGCTTAATGCATTAGTCATTCTACCTTGTTCTCTAGAGCAAGTAATTTTTTTTTGCTACCGTTATTTTGTGCCAAGTTTATTCAGAAATCAAGATAAAGAGTCTTATTTATTGTCAAGTGTTTGATCAAAATCTCTTTTAACTCTTTCTAATACCGTCACCGTCACTGTCGCCGTCATCATCGTTGTACTTGCCGTCCGCATCATTATCATATTGTTTGATGATGGGATTATAGACCTGCCTTTGTTGTCAAAGTCATCGTCATTACAGCTCTTTGTTTCCATCCTTGTTTTAAAGGTTTGTTTGCAGATACACAGTAAGTCCCTTTATCATTTTCGAATGGGAGAATTTATTTAACATTTATTGTCATGAAATATATCGAATTCTCATGGCTCAAGATTAAATATATTATATAAAATTTTTGTTAAACATACATAAATAAGCAATTTTGAATTAAGTTGTTTGAAATTTAAATTGAATTTTGAACTTATTTTCGGATGTTTCCAAATATTAAAAAGATATTTGCGAATTAATCTAAAAAAATAATATTTCCATATATACTCTCAATACTAAATAGTTGTATTGAGAGTATATATGGAAATATTATTTTTATTATTATTATTATCATGTAAAATTCAGTCGCATAATGTATGATCTTCGTTCTAACAACAAAAGTCCAATATTATATAATTAGACGATCAGACAACGCATACGACGTTAATGCGTTAATCGTATTAATATTTTACGAATAACACGCCCTAAGTTCCGATATTTAACTTTAACTTCAATAGCCCATTCTTCCATTTCATCAAATTAATTTGTTTGATATTTTTAAGGGTGAAATGAACTATTATGAATATTTTCGAATAGTTTTTAAGGATGTTTTAGTATCATTTAAACGTGTGAGCTTCAAATAAACATTGCTGCTCACTTTTTTATACCTATTTCGAATAGCAGCAAAAGTTGTAAGCTTTGACAAGCCACAACTTTTTTTAAAACTAATTTTTTTAACTGTCTCTCGTTGTTACGAACTTAGTATTTATTTTTTCACACTATGCATACTTTCGTTTTTATCCCACTGTCTGCCGGAGGTTGTTTTTTTCTTCTTTGCCTCAAGAGCTAGAGCTTCCCCAACCCCATATAGCCTTATGATTGTATAGTTGTTTGTCTTTACTGTTACTGTACTGTATGAAAAGTTTATTTTGCGTCAAAGCGTATTAAGGACCTCTCATCGCTTGCAGTGTTGTTTATATTCTTGCAATTTTTCAAACTACAGACATAATCTACTATATTTAAATAAACTTTTTGTAAAAATTAATGAATGAAATATATATACATGCATACTTTACATACAACATCTGACATAGAGGCAGGATATTAAATTAAGAGAGTTTTTTACGTTTCGATATTTTTATAAATTGAAAATCACCATTTTAGCAAATTTTTTACAGTCAGGTGACGGCCACAGAAATACATTGTCTACGCCCATAAAAAAAAATCATATTTCTTGAAGCAATAAGAAAATATAGCGCATCGTATTTCGCTTTAAAGTATGATACTAATAAGTAGCTGTGGACGTACGTATGTAAATGAAGCAAACTATAGCAAAAAGGAGATTTAATAGTACCGCAACAACGCAAGTTTTAAAGCCAGAAAGTTAGCTAATACACACACACACCCATCCATGCATCCTTCTGGAAAATAAATTACGTTTATATTATTAATCCTTTAAAGAGCTCTTAAGAAGCTTTATTTGAAGCAATTTCAGAATTTTTTTTCACAAAAAATGCTTGACATTTTTCAAAATATGCTCAACATTTTTTACCATATCAAGGCTATTAATATCTGAGAATTTATAATCACTTAAAACTCCCAACAAATGACTGAGAGTTAAAAAACTACAAAGACAGTAGGCCAACCAACTCATTTAACAAACTGGAATATTATCTGGTATGTGACTTTTTGATTTTATTTTAAGAACGTATGTTACTGCAATCAGTATATGTATATTCAATGTGAAATAATATGCATATATGCAAACTTTTTTTAATGCATTATATTTTTGTAATGCATTATATATTTGTATACTGTGAATGAGATGAGGCAAAAGCATTGGAGAAACAACAAATTAGCCACTATTTCAGAGAACTCAAAAATTTGCTTTTTGAAGGAACGTATATTTTCTGGATCAGTAAGAAGGATGGCAGGCTCTTGCGAGCCTTAAGTTCAAGACTTGACCTGTAAAAATATAAACTGTTATTGAGTATGAAGAGATGGATTCTAGGGGTCATTGCAGAAGTCTTAGCTGGTCATTTCCCGATTACAGCAAAGATCGCCAAGTGGAAAACTGCCATCACAAATGTTTGCAGGCTACGCAAAGATGAGTGGGTGCCAGAAATATATTGAGTAATGGTTTTCTTGAGGAACTAAAACATTTCACGGAATGTAAGATCAGGGATATCAGCCGGTTCGTCATGGGTATTAAGTGGAGCAATGATATGTAATGTGTACATTAAGTACATCGACTCACGACAGCATTCACAATGTACCTATAAGTCTCCCTTGCTAACATAACCTATCCTAGAAATCTCCATATTTCTTTCAAACTGATAAAAAAAAATTATTGACCATAAATTGCATGTTTTTTTATTTTGATCAAAAACTGGAGGTTTTAGCACAACATTTATATCATAAAACCGAGTTCCTGCAAATTGAGATGCAAAATATTTAACAAAAAAAAAACTTCAAAATAATAATAACCGCATAAAATTTAATTAAATGTTAGAATCACATGTAAACAGAACTAAAAGGAAATTAAGCACATAAATAAATGTTGAAGTTCCTCTGAATATAAATATTTACAATATTTATTTTTTTTTATACAATAAATTCTTGTACTATCTATGTATATATGTATGGTCGTAGACGAAATTCACTAACACAAATTCATTCAAATGTATCACTCATTTTTTTTAGTCCAGCTAATAAAACATCCTGGTTGTATTTCTTCTTTTGATTATTTTGAGATACAAATAAAATTGAAAAATTATATGATATTTTTGGACGAGTACATTCACTTGTATTTTATAAACAATAAACAAAATTTTATAAACCCATTCAACGTGTTCATTTCAGTTTCTAGAATTTATTGTTTTACGGTTGTTGTTATTTTTTTTTTCAAACTGACTTTTTTGAACTAGTGACATAGTTAAAAAAGGACGGAGCACCCCTTGCCACCCACTCCGAATTCATAAAGATTAATTAAAACATCAAAAACAAAAAAAAATAATTAATAAATAAATAGTTGCATATAAAATGAAATCTCACTCCATAAAATAGAACAAAAAATAAAGTGTCTAAACATGATTTTAGGTACAACGCGCTCACAGTGTATATCTACACTCGAAAAAAAATATAAGTAAGTGTTTACAAGAAAGAAATAGTTTAAGTTCGTTTATACACTTATAGGAAACTGAATAGGAATAATGAGCATAAATCAAATCGTATTGGTAACAACGACTCATTAAGTCTTCAGTAATGATGAAACAATTTCAATATTAAATTCTACTTTATTCCAAATAATTAAATTCAAATCGGTTTAAATAGAATTCAATACTCCCATTCTTTTGTTGACTTTCAATGCTGCTTTTTATTTCAATTCTTTTTTTTTTACTCGTTTTGTAGTTTCGTAATTTATTACACCACAGTTTTGGTAAAATTTGCAGTAGTTACATATATTTTTTGTTACTTTCTTTAATTTTACTCTTCATTGTTGAACTCAGTTGTTGTTGTAATGCTACATTTTTTTTTTAAATTTATTTCCCATGAATGTAAATGTAGTTGTTTCATTTGTATCTAATATGGAAGTGAATTTTCACATAACGCGTATGCACGAGTATTTTTGTGTGTTTGTGTGTTTATTATTATTATACGGATATAGAAACATAAGCCGGAAATAAATGTGAAAAAATGAAGTTTTGTATTATGTGTATGTATGAATGTATATGGAATGAAGTAAAAAACGCTTGCTTATGGTTAAAGCGTAAAACTATATAAAATCTATATTCATTGAGCAACAAAAGCCAAGAGGATATTTTTTTTAAATAATATTTATATTTTCATTTCTTCTGTTTTCACCGCCAACATTTTACGGAAATCAAGTGCACTTTATTTCCTAGTCATATATTCTAAAATTCGCAATGAACAAACCAGGCAAATGTTCACCGTAAGTGTTGCACGATGCACGATTGTACTGTTGTATGTACATATACTACATACATATATATAAAAAAAAGTTAAATGCACATAAAAAGTTACAAACACATACGCAAATAAATTTTATGTTCAAAAAGTTGCATGTACACATCATATACTACATAAATAGTTTATGCATATACTTACGTGCAAATGTACATCCATACTTATTCATGGAAGTCAATAAGTAGTTTTTTATATGCGTACATACATAGGTAAATATGTATCTATTTGTGATGGTATAAATACCCTGCAGGAGAAGGAGCTAGTATCCAACTGATATTTTACTAGTACATATATCACCACCACTGGTTCCCAACTGTAAACTTTCGTATACCATCTTAATGCTCAAATTAGCATTTAGTGCGTTTAGAAAACTACTAGTAGCATTGGTACTAGTTTAGGACTAGTTTATTATCAGTTCTTTTGTAAAGAAAAATTCTATTAATTGGTGGTTTTATTCCTTTGCTACCCAGTGACAACTGCTAGTTAAAATTCGTCATTATTTATCAAAATTCAAAAAATACAAAAGGGTAATTATAATTATTTAAATATTATTATTTTTATGATACCAATTTTCATACAGTGAAAGGGGTATGTTAGACAGTCAAAATTTATTTTGCACTAATTCATATACTAGTACCCACCAGCTCTAGTAAATTTACACAACAACTTTAAACCTTTTTGTACTAGTTCTTGTTATTCTAGTAATTATGCTAGTAGCTTTTAGACAATTATCGCCTACTGTCCTGCAGGGTAGAAAAATCAATGTGTATAATAATCTAAATCCATTTGTACATACATATCGTCACCTTAAATGCAAACGGACGAAGCTACACTTTTATATTTTTTACAGGAGAAACAAAAACCTTTTCAAAATCAATAATAATAAAGTGTTTTTGGAAATTTTCTTTGAAATTTACTTGTAGTATGGATACTTATATGTTTTTAACCATTTATTTCCATTTTATATATATTTAAGCTCTAATGTTAGTTACGCTCCTTGCAATAAAAAACTAGATGCATTCGTAATTACGTCCATTTGAATTTCTTTAATAAAGTCGTCATTTTTGATCGCAGAGGTCTAAACATTTGCGTGAACATGTAGTTAGATAAAATGAACCATAATCAACCAAAAACTCCATTTCGAATTTTTGTGTAGTTACGTCCGTTTGCATTTAAGGTGACGATATGTACATACATATGTACACATATAAGGGAAGCCATAAAATGTCATGCTTATCGAAAAATAAATATACATATATCAATTAAATTATCTATTATCGAATAAATAAATTTGCACTTTCTTCTTTAGATTTAAATTCAAAACAAAAAATAAATAAAAACTAATAAATTGCGTACGCTCTGTACAAAATTGTCAGAAAAACTCACGATGAGACATTTTTCTGATTAAAAACTCACGATTGTATCAAATTTGTTAGGAAAGCTAACAATTTGTTGTCATATGATTATCTGACAATGATATTGTCACATACATAAATTTGGAACATCTGAAAATAAAAAAATGTCTGACTATTCTCTGATAATGCCAACGAAATGATTTCACAAGATTTTTAGACATAAGACAGTCTCGTAGTCTTACAATTGACTGACAATGCTTTTTTTGGCAATGTCGTCACACAAAAATTTTCCATTTTACACAATTTTAAGAAATTATAGAAATATACAACTATAGTTATTAACAGGGAAACCAGAAATATGCTCTATAAAAAGTGTTTATGCGCATTTAATATGCACTAAAAACTTAAAAATATGCGCTAAAAAGTCAACAAATATGTTTTTAAAAATAAAATAAATTTGCTTATTTGTAAATGAAAATATATTTTTGGTTCAAAACTTCAACATTTGCATATAAAATAAGACAAAAAATATATACAAAAAAGGATACAAAACTAACAAAGAATAAATGTGTTTGAAGTGCAGGTTAAAACAAAACTACCATACAAATTTTTACTCAAACAAATAATACAAATTAATTTTTATTAGATGCTCTAATAACAATTTAACTTCAATTTCAAAAGATCACGATATCATAATTCAGGCTTTTTAACTGTATTTTGGATAAATAAGGAAAGATTTTTATTTATAATTTTTATTGCAGTAAATCACTAAAGATTGACCTAGAATTTCAAATAAAATCGTTTCTAAGTTTCTGTCAATGTCCCTAAACCTCTACTCGGGGCAGAGTCCGTCACAAATAGCAAAACTGAATTTGTATTGAAACTAACGTCCGTAAAACTGCGTGTATAAGAAATGTGTATACATTACATGGAATAACGGAACAGAGATTTAGATGGCGAACAATAAAAAAAACACAGATAGCGCCTTAAAAATTATTTTTGATAACTTAAAATTTTATTTCGGAAATGAAATTTTAATAAGTTTAAAAAAAATTATATTTTTTTCGGAATGGGGTGTAAAATACATGTAAAGAGCATGTAAAACATGCTCTAAAGGGTAAAATATGCACTAATAAATCGATGCCGAAATTCATAAAAAAATCTGAAATATAATAAATATATTGAAATATAATAAATGTATTGTCCCCGCATTAATACGTCACACAAGAAAAAACATGCAATTGCATATTTGCGGTTTCCCTGGTTATTAATTTAATACTTTTCTTCTCTATTTTTGTTTCCTTTACTAATTTCTATTTTGTCTTTATTTAGTTGGCTCATGCTGCTGCAAATTAAATAAGCCAAAGTCAAAATTAAGAATGAAAACCAAAATATTCATGCCTCTTCTTATATTTACGTGAGCAGAATTTTTTAAGCAGCAGATTTTTTTCTCCGGGGAAATGGCTGCAATAAGTATTTGGCTTATTTTTTGTTTGTTTACTATATTTAACATTTTAAAGATAAATAAAAACGGAGAGTATTCTTTCTACTTTTTATTTGTTTGAAGTTGCTAAGTTGTGTCAAGCATTGTATCCTGATGAAGCCAAGTGAACGGCTAACCATTTTTTAATTAAAAAGTCAGTACTAGAATATATAATTATTAGACAAATACTAGTAAAACTTACAGTTTTTTCTGTAATAAATCTTTAATCTTATCAACAATTCTGTTTGTTATTATCTGTTAATTATTGATCATATTATTTACAATTCAGTTTTTTTTGTTGCTTTTACTTAACCCTGCACACATAACCTTCGAACGTATCCCTCTAAACCTAACCATTCGTCGTTTCGACGAGCACTTTTTGGGGCGTATAATATCGGTTCTAAACATATATATTTTTGTACTTGCAACACATACATACCTTTAGCAAGTACTTTTTTAGTAAATACAACTATATATTTCTATTCTGTTACAAGGATATTTATTATAATCCATTTTTCCAAAAAGCATTTTTTTTTTTTGAGATCACATTGTTATAAAATTTATATAAACGAACAAAACAAAAAAGCCTTTTTCTCTTTGGCAAAACTTAACTATAACACTATTGTCATTTAAAAAAATATATAAAATTAATTTTTTGAAGCGCATTGTGTGCAGAAATCAACTTTATGCTCGCCAACACTCGTGAAAGCGACGAACAAGTTTATCATATCTCAATAATTACGTGCTCACGCGCCGAATTTGGTTGTCTCCTGCAAAAGCTCACCGAAAACTAAGTTGGCAAGAAATTTAGCGGCGATCGGTGCACGTGTTAAAAAGAAATAGCTAATTTTTCGTCCGGTGTTCGTCGTTTCGACGAAGGTTATGTGTCTAGGGTTAAAACGAAGTTGTTTGGCTTACTTGAACAAATATCGATTTTGTATGTAATTTTGAAAATATCTCTAAGAAATATGTCCCAGGTGAAGCCAACCAAGTGTTTATTAAAAAAAAATTTCCAGAAACCATTTTAACTTTTTATGAGGAAAATCAAAAACATTCTTGGTCCCATGATAAATGTAGCCATCCTATTATAAATACTCGTATTATGCATTGTATATGTATGTATGTTGGTACATTTAAATAAGCTTGTACATAGTATATTAATGCATGCATACATACATACTTATATGTATATAATAATACATGTGCGATTATGTATGTACTTATGTGTATCAGGGCTCCCAGTCCTGTTTTATAGTTTATCCCCAATTTTCAATTTATCATCTCAAAAAATCCCCAAAATAGCCATTTTCTATTCCCAAAAATTCGCATAGTTCCTTTAAAAAAAACATGTATTGAATATTGTTTTTAGTAATTTTTTTTTTGTACTTTGAGTTCTAAATATCTACATAATATCGAGCCTTTTTTCGATTTTGTCGTAAGCGATATTGTATCGAATATACACTTTTTATTGAAATTAAATTTTTTTTGGGTAGGTACCCATAGTTTTATCAAAGAACCAAAATTTTTTAAAAATTTTTGGATACGTGCTGTAAAATTTTATCGTTACGCTGCAGCCACACGTTCAATAAATACCTTTCAATTCCATCACACTTACTGTGTGTTAAAATTCCTTCAAATTGATAGCTATGACGCAAATTGATAATTAATTTCATTTGTTAAATGCCACCGACGAAGAAAAAACTCAAATTTGTAGCTTCAATCAATGTGTGCTGTGACCTACAGTTCAAATTGAAAATAAAGTTGCCATATAAATAGATAGGTGAATTTGAAAGCAAACTACTTTTCAATTTAAAAAGTTTGATTGTTTTAGTGAAAAAAGTGTGAGTGTATTGAATGAATTGAATTCGTAAAGAATTCGTAACGACTAGTCGGCAAAATCTTCGGAACCAAAATATTACCGAAATCGTTACGATTTTTGTATGAAATGACTGACATGACTTCGTAACAATATGTTGGTACGAAATCGATACGATATGTCGGTACGAATTCGTAACGACATGTACGTCCAATATCTTTTTGTTTCTAAATCAGATTACCGCTTCACTGTTATGTTGCTGCTCCTGTCGAAATAATTTGCAAATATGTACTTACATTTTTTTAATATCTAATATAATTTTTATCTGTTAACATATTCATATTTATTAAAAATAAAGTCACAGACTTTCAATTATGTACTCAAAAATCAAAGTTTTAATGTTTTAAAAAAAAATTGTTCAGAGAAACTACCAAAATTTCTTAAGAAATTCGGTACGACAAGTCTGACTTCAGGAAAAGTCGAAACATTTTGTTTTTAGGGGGAATTGAAAGAGGAAAATTGAGCGTTTGGCCCCCAAGTAGGCGACAATTTACGTACAAAAATATATGTGAATATTTAAAAAACCTTCTCCTGAAAAATTTAATTTTTCTGGTTTAGAACTAATTCGCAAATAAGGTCGTTACATAAATACAGAAATGCTTTAACTTATTATTTTTTTTGCAATAGAGGTTTTTATATTTTACATATTAAGGTAATGATATGCACATATATCACAAATTAATTTAAAAAGCCCGAAAGAATAAAACAATTACATGTGTATTAATTAATGGTAATAACTAATTTCAAAAAATTAAAAGTCAAAATCTTCTCATTCTCATAATGCATTTGAGGGAATAAAATTAGTTTATCACAACAAACTGAATTTTTTTTAAAGTTTGTATTTTTTATTAATTTTTCTTTTTCTTAAATAAGTATTGGCAGCTATTTTTAAAAAGGTTTAAAAAAATTTTTCCTTACGGTTGAATTAAATTAATTTTCTTATTGGTTAACATTCATAATTTGATGCACAATAACTAATAACACACACTTTTAGACAAAAAAACCAAACAACTAGATTTTTATTTACATACATATTATTCCCAAAAATCCCCAGCTAAAAAATGCCTTTCCCTAAATATCCCCTCGGAATTTTCACAAAATGTTTATGTCCCATCACAAGAAAAATCCCCTATTTGGGGACAAATCACAAAACCTGAGAGCTCTGTCATGCACATAAGAGTTATGTTTGCCAACAACTTTCTGATGATATAAATTTTTTTAATAGAATGTATATGTGTATCTGTATATGTATCTCCTGTGCTTCTTATTTTCAATAACATTTCCAGGTTTTATGCTCAAATTCAAATTTAAATTAAATTTCTCTAAATCATACGTACCCCAAAACAATTTTTTTCTTATAGAAAATATTAATATGAGAAATATAACTATCAGTATTTTCCTTTGAGTAGATATTATAGATAGATAAAATACATATAATAAATATTTACATACTAGTGATGTGCCAAATGTTAATTTTTGATTTTATCGAATACGAATACGAATGTCGTGTGTGAAATTTAAAAATATTTAATGGGACTCATGAACATCATGCTCCTGTTCGAGGTAACAAAAATAATCCAAAATTTTAATGGTCATCGTTACATAACATTTGAAAACGATTCAAAATACAAAATTACTTTAATATATTATGACAAAGTTTTGTTTTTAAAATTTTGCAGAAAAGCGGCTTATGCCAAATAATCTGGAGACAAATTGTAGTCAAACTGTTTACATGGTTTACAATTATATTTATATTCATATCAAACTAAAAATATTATTAGCCTTAAATAAGCCAGATATGTAAGAACATAGATTTAAATGGTCTTGCAGAATTCTTAAAAAATATTTCTTCCTATTCCTATTTGTCGTTTTAAAAATTCCACAAGGTTTACGGTACAACAATTAAAGAAGTTGTTTAAATGCGCCCGAAGGTGAATGATATCAAATTTTTTGCCAATATTTGAGAAAAGTTTAATACCATCAGCATATATTAGAACATAACAAAATTCATTTACTTTTGGAAGATAATTTATAAAAATCAGAAATAAAATAATATCCCAATGAATGTCTATAAGTTTTACACATAATATTCGTATTCGTATTCGCGAATATTGTTTCAAATATTCGTATTAGCAAATATCAAAAATTTACATACGGCACATCACCAACATGTATACACAAAATGTTGTTCATTTCATTGGAATGATAATTGAATAGTTGAATAGTATTCCATGTATAGGGTATTTTTTTTAGAGGTATAAAACTTTGAATTGAAATAAAACACAAGAAAATCGTTTTAATGTCCATCAATTTGGCTTTATTGGAAGGATAATTTTATGCCATTAATGTTTAAATATGATTTCGGACATGTGGCCGCCGCGGCTGGCTCGAATAAAGCCAATTCTACAGGTCCAATTTTCAACCACTTTTTCGAGCATATGGGGCCGTATGTTGGCAATAACGCCACGAATGTTGGCTTCCAAGTCCCCTAACGTTTCTGGTTTGTTGGCGTAGACGAGCGACTTCACATATCCCCAAAGAAAATAATCCAATGTTGTCAAATCACACGATCTTGGTGGCCAATTGACAGGTCCATTCCGCGAAATTATGCGCTCATCGAATGTTTCCTTCAATAAATCGATTGTGACGTGCGCTGTGTGGCATGTAGCGCCGTCTTGTTGGAACCACAACTCATCCACATTCATGCCATCCAATTCGGGAACAAAATAGTCGGTTATCATGGCTCTATACCGGTCTCCATTAACGGTAACTGACTCTCCAGCATTATTTCGGAAGAAGTATGGCCCAATGACTCCACCAGCCCATAGAGCACACCAAACAGTCAGTTTTTGTGGATGTAATGGCGTCTCAAGGGTCTCATGTGGATTCTCTTCACTCCAAATGCGGCAATTTTGCTTGTTGACGTAGCCATTCAACCAACAATGAGCCCCATCACTGAACAAAATTTTGCGATGAAAATCAGCATCGAGATCAATCTCATTTTCGGCCCATACACCAAAATCACGACGCATTGCATGGTCTCGCGGCTTTAATTCTTGCACAAGCTGAATCTTGTAAGGTCGCAAGCCAAGATCTTTGCGCAAAATCTTCCATAAAGGTGATGGACAAAGCTCCAATTGCTGTGCACGGTGGCGAATCGATTCATTCGGGTCCTCTTCAACACTTTGCTCTACAGCGGCAATTGTTTCTTCGGTGCGCACTGTTCGACGTCTCTGCGGATGCGTATTATCACATAGAGTAAACGTAGTGCGAAAACGATCCATGGTTAACCGAATTAATTGCTCTGATGGACGATTATCTCGACCATAAAATGGACGGAGCTTGCGGTAAACTTCGCGAACTGAACCATTATTTTCGAAATAAATTTGCACGATTTGCAAGCGTTGTTCTTTTGTCAACCTGTTCATGATAAAATGGCAAACCAAACTAAATATTAATCACTTGACAGCTGACAAAATGGCCGCCAGTTAAAAAAGTGATGGCAACTTAAAGTTCTATACCTCAATAAAAAACACCCATTACAACCTTATAAATTGGTTTTTAATTTTGGCATAGTTATTGAGAAAAGGCCCTTAGCAGCTGCTTATGAAACATTTTTAATAAAAAATAAATTAAGATGACCTTTAGCACGTTTGCTTGATATTTAAATTCAAATAAATTACAATTTAGCTGAGAGCTTGGTGAATAGTATTTTGTTTTCTTAGAACATCCTTCTTTTAACAAAAACAAGGAAGTCACAGTCTCATACTTACGTATGTACTTAAAACACTTTCCACATGTATTTACATGAAAGTTAATGAGTAATTTTACACCTAAGTGTCGCCTACACTTTGGCGTCTTGGAGTGATTTGAAAGCAATGTGTGTGCATTTAAGAAGCAAGGGAGTATTTATTACACATAATTGATCCTTTTAACAACAATGTTTTACGTCCTTATTTTAATGCCAGCATTCAAATAATTTACATTATTCTTGTAAATCAATTGTAAAATCATGAGCATATGTTGAAAGCAAAACACGGCTGAAATTCGAAACTATTTTCATGAGTACTTGTTCCTTCGCATTGACTAAGAATTACACCAATTTAAACTGCAATGTACAGTGGGGTCTTCGGTGAAATATTCAAGCAAAACCAGTACAGCCAAAGAGGCCAATAATAGTAATACATCCAATTGCCTTCTTTGGCTGATGCTTCAAGAAACCAGAAAGTTTTTGGACATCTAGTTGAGAAAAAATGTGTTGCTAACATTTATTCAAATAATATTAATTTTTAAGTTAGACCAATTAAATTGTAGTTGTAAGCACGGAAGGACTATTTTATTACATTCACACAAATTTGTTTTTTTTATTTTGTTTGTTTTTTTTTTGTAAACGACAGTTTTGGATGCTCTCGAAGCAATATTTTTCAGGATATTTCAATAATACATGATATTATTGATTAATCAATAATTCAAAATTTGTACCGCATCAGGAATATATAGGTTTTCATATGACAGGGTAACATTTCATTTAAATTTTAAAATTTTAATTTTTTTTAATTTATCATTTCCTGAATGAATGGAAGAATTTCTTTTTTAAAGGTCTGCAGATGTAATACATCGTACCTGGCTTTTTTATACATCGTACCTGGCCAGAGAAGCGCCAGAGTGCCGAACATCAATCGGCTTTTTATAAAAATGAATACACATACGCTTATATATTTTTCTCGGTTTTCTCTCTGTGGGCAGCCATGGTATACATATTATAGCATTGCATAGATACATCTGTTTGCACTATATTTGCGTGTTTTTTGGTTCTGGTATGAACAAATATGTTATTTATCGTTTTCTGTTACTAGTTGTAAATGTTGATTTTTTAAGCAATTATTGTATGGTTGGGCAATGAGCAAATGAAAACAACACATTTATTTTATTTTTTTTTTTTTTGTTTTTCTAAGGCAAATAAGATACATAAAACTGTTTTTACCATAAGTGCCTTATGATGTGTTGAGAAAAAATGTAATTGGCTGATGAATGAATAAATGAAAGCAAAATTGCACATACATATGTAAGTAAATGATACATGTACATGAAACACATGCATTTGTAATTACTCTCAGAGCAAAATTGTCTCTTTCTCTCTCTATACTTTGGCTGCGCCACAAAATAACATAACGAACGTCCGCACATACAAATGCACATCATGTATTTGTTTCATATACTTGTATTACAATATATATTTTTTGAGCAAAAACAGATCAAACAGTTGCTCAGCAGCAATACAATAAGCAATTGTTATTTTTTTTCAATTGTATTTTAATTTGGAAAAGCACGCACACACAATAACTGTTATACTGGTTCTGTCGCTCACACTACAATTATATGGTACGTACCATGGTATATTTGTTTTGGCTATACAAACGAGTATACAAATGCAACCCTTTAATACATATGTATGTATGTATTTATATTTCGTATATGTTCTTCACTTTGATAAAACTTTATATGAAAAATCTATTGGAAATTAAATGTTAAATTTTTGTTTTTCTTGCACAGCGATTTACTTTTCTTCCCTTATTCCACAATTATATGACTTTTATTTACCTTCAGCTTAACTTTAAGGCCATAATCTTCGAGAGGTATTTTTGCACAAGCACACAAACCCGAACGTAAGTTTTCCTACATGCTGCTTACAGATTTTTCTTTCTTTAGGTTTCCCAAAGGACTTGCTTTTTTATTTTGTCATACGTCTACTTTTTTATTTCTTTAAATTTTTTCCAGCTCTAATGTGCAACAATGGCAAAATCCAGGTATTTTTATGCGCCACTAATTTCTATTCAAGTCACATGTTTTAAAGGAAAAAAAAAAGCAATATTGGTTACTTGCCAATTGTGTCCAGCCATTGTTCTCTCTTATGACATTGATAACCTAATAAAAGGTCTGCACTGTAAGATATTTTCTTGGCCTTCTTCCTCTTTGTCTATACTTACGTACAATGAATAACACGCAGGCCAGAGGAAGCAAAAATAATGTATTTTGCGTGTACTTGTATGTATTATTCATTACGATTTTCCTCTTCTATAAATTTGATTTAAGATTTTCATCCCTTTGGAAATCTCGAGTATAATTTAAGGAAAACCACCCAACATTGCATAAGTTCATTTTTCTTATTTTGTTTTATTTCCTTTTTCAGTTGGAATATTGTTACTTTAATTGTTGGGAAAAGAGCAAGCAGTATGTATCTCCATCGTATTTGATCGTATTTAATAATAATAAAACTTCCGTGAAGTTCACATGTGTCTTTCTAAAACGTTGAAAAACTCGTAATTGCACAAACAAATGTTACAAATAAAACATTTTATTAAACAAAAGGCATCATTCTGTGGTGGCATCCATATGGAAAACGAAGATATGGTGGCTGGTTTACTCACCAGTGAAGTTTCTGACAAATTTCAGATTCACTCTGTTTCAATCATAAAAACTAAATGTTCGTATCACATGTAACATTTCTATGATAAGCGTAGTGTTTATTGGATTTCCTATTACTGTTGCTTTCCATTTTTACAATTAATAAAATTAATTTTTACTTTTCTCATACATAAGATACTGAGTAGTTAAAGATGTTGTTGTACATTTTTTCCATTCTTTCGAAATTTAATTGTCTGCAAATGTGTTGCGTGCGACCAGTACCTTGGTGGAATGTGCAACTGACATTTTAATCAAATTTTAATTAATTACGAGTACAAGTACAAAGAAGATTAAATACAATTAGAAAACTAAAAAATTATACATACCTTTTTTTCTATCAAACATACTCGCATACATATGTATGTACATACATAGATATGGACTTGGACGAAGCTTGTTTAATAAACTTTTTCAGATAAGTAAACATGAATTAAAAGTTTAGTTATCAATTCAAAAAGAATTATTTGAAAATTTTACTTGTTTGAATTAGCAAAACTTTTCAATTTTGAATAAAAAAATTACTCGAACAGTTTTTAGTCGAATACACGTAGAATTCCTTTAACTAATTGCTTATTATAAAAAAAAAACATTAGCACAATTCCCAATCTTGTGCAAATAGTCTTGCATAGTTGCATGTGCAAAATGGTATTGTGTATTGATACTCACCACTTAACAATTCTTAGTGGTGAGTATCAATATACTATACCATTTTGCACATGCAACGATGCAAGACCATTTGCACAAGATTGGGCCATTATTTGCTATCTTTTGAAAAAGTTCCTTAACCTACTATGATTGTAGTTTTGTAATGCTAAATAATCTATTGAGATTTCATTTATACACAGAAAAAAGTGATATGAAAAATTTTATAATACCAATTAAAATTGTTTTAAATATCAACTAAGAAATTAGTTAAATTTTCACCTGTAAACAATTTGATTATCAATTAACCCCATGTTTCCACAAACCAGCCAGACAACTCGTTTAGAAAATTTTTATGAAAATCATTAAAAAAATTTGTGGTGTTCATATAAATTTTCTACTCAAGTAGAAAATTTTGTGGAAACAGGGGCTAAATTTTTTCCACTCAAATAAATTTGAGCAATTAAAAATATAATTGAATCAATTAAATTCTTAATTGAAAATATTAATTGGCGAATAAGTTTTTGGAGTTTTTTAAGATTTTTTTTAATTGTTGTTGAAGTTCACTGTTGTGTTGCTTGAGCAGCATCGAAATGCATCTAGACGTAATAAGTCAACAATAAATAAATTTATTTATTTATATATATTATTATTTTTTAAATATTATAGAAAGTGTTTTATGGTTTATTGCTAAAAATGCTGGAAAATAAATAATCTGATAATAAGTGCCCCGATTCGAAGGAGCGTTGTGGAAAGAATATTAAAGGTATTAAGAACTTTGAAGATTATTTAAAGTGTATGAAAAATAAGAAGGAAGCAATAAAACATTTTTATGCTTTCTAATGCCATGTTAACTGTATCACCAGCTTTAGTAATAACTGCCTAAGTCTGAATAAAAAACCCGGAAATATTTGCTATAACATTCTGCAAACAAAACTACAAATTTAAAACCGCGCTGCAAATGGAAATTTAAATGCTCTAAACTCGTTCACTGATGTTGATAACGCACCAATATATGTCAAATATGGCGTACAAACATGATTAATACTAAAACAGATTATCAGCGAAGTTGTATTGCATTTTAAATAAAAGTTTGCGCGTATGATGCAGAGCAGTGGTGCATTTATGAACACACCTTATGTCAACTTTAATTTAAAAAAAGTTGTTCGTGTAATTTAACTTCTTTTTTAACTTTAGTTGCCTTCTTCAGAAAATAAAATTAATTAAAAAATAGTCCATTATATAAAAAGTATTGAAAAATAATTATATTGAGTCCGATTAGTAGTGTATCATTCCTGGATTGAAAAATTACATGTCTCCCAACAACCACAATTTCATGGTTGCCAGAAAATGACAGCTAATATTTCCCAGTTGCTATAGACCCACGTATTTATTTCACATGACTTAATCAGGCATGTTCTCACACTCGCAACTCGTATAATATTTGCGATTATGACTTGAACTCGCAAGATTAGTGTTCTGTAAATCGCAAACGCCAGAATTTTGGCGAGTTGAACTCGCAAGGGTATACTGAAGTGAACTGATAAAATTACAATAAACTGAACTTTAAACAAACAATAAAATGATAAATATATTAAATTAAATATGTTTTCTTTTTATTTGTATCAAAACTAGACGATTTTGCTGACAAATTTAATAAAATATATTAAATTTAAAAAAAGCTTTTTTGTTTTGCTCATTTTTCCTCTCCATTGTTTCCTGGCGATTTGAGCATAAATCAATATGACAAGTCGCAAGCAAAACGCATGAGTTACAGAACATGCAGAAACAAGTTTAGCGATTTGCAACTCACATGCGATTTGAAAACCTTGCGAGTATGAGAACATACCTGAATGCCAGTTATCATCATCACTGTTCTAATAAAATTTCTAAAAAATCATTTTTATTCTTGCTTCAATAATAATGAGATGTATGAAAAATAAATTTACCAAGAAAACAAATGATCAATTGACTTCTGTTCCACCTTCATCCAAAACTGTCTGACTGTAACTTCAAATTAGCACGTATCTTTTGCTCAAGTCATCATACATATAAATAAAAATAAAGCAATTTCCATTTAAAAGAACTACTCAAAAAATGCATTATGCTATAAAACGCCCATAATTTTGCAAGCCTTTTAACATATTTAAAACACAAAAAATATATAATAATAGTAGAAAAATCCTCTTTCATATATGCTATTGAGGAAAGATTTTTTGTAAGCATGTGCATGGAAATATCAAAGAATTTTTTCCTCAGAAATGTATTCATCTTTGAAACATTTTAAAGTAGAGATTGTGTTAAAATGCATTACAAACCACAATCAATCATTTGAGTGTGTGCGTGTGCCTCATCATACTCATCCTCAATATCTATTGTTCAGTTCAGTCTTTTTGTGAGGTTCTTTCTTGAGGTTTTTCCATACAAAATATATATGTACATAGTTGTAGGTAGTAAAAGGATAATGGAAAGTAAGATAAAAGTTGCTTGATACTTTGTTCAGTTCAGTTGAATTTATTTTTTCTTTTTAGGAGTCAGTCAGTTAGTTGTGTTAGAGTTACTAGCATGATATTCCAATTTTACTTCTTACTTACTAATAATCGACACCTTTGTTAATAGTTTGTATAGTATTGTATCCTTGGTCTGGAGGGACGCTACTTGTAGGTGTGAAATTCTATCATACAAAGATTTTAGATCATGCATATCCTGTTGACGTTTTTCTCTAAGGGTTTATTTAATCTTTTCATTATTATTGTTTTTTTTTTGTCCATTATATAAGAAAAATTTTAAAAAGGACCGCTGTTGGTTTATTCCCTTCGTATATATGTATGTATGTGTTTCTGTCTTCCCTGTACATATGTATTTACTGTATTGTACGAGTATATATGTATGTAAGCGTATAAATGGATGCGTATTATCCTCGATAACATATGTTGGGCAAATGTTAATAGACTCATCATTACCACGTGGTTTTCGTATAGTCATACCGTAATGCTTACTACAATGGGATTGGTTTACAATTTATAAGAATTTGTTGTTTGTTGACAGCTTGATTTGTTTAAAGGTTTCATTTTGCCATTTCTTCCGTTTGTCTCCTTTATAAAGGAGCATTCACACATTCATAAACTGGTGTATTTTTATGTGTAACAGCGAGAAAAACAAGACGCATATTATCTCTTTTCATTATAAACCCTGCGTTTCACAAATATTTTTTTAGTAATTATTGATAATTTATTGCTTTAATTTTAAAAGAATATTAAGAAATTTTTCTAACCAAAAAAGTAAAAGCAAATACAGCTGTTGATTTAAAGAATTGTCTTTTAAGCATAAAAAACTAGAAGGAAATGTTACTAGTTTTCTTTAATGATTTTTAGCCACAATGCCAATTCAAAACACTTTACGTACGATTCAAGTAAGGTACAGCATTGCTTCGAAAAAGTTAGAAAGAGTATGGTCAGAATTATAAACTTATTCTTAGATTTTTAAGAATTATTTTTTTATTAGAGAATACTGGACGGATTGTCACTAGGTTTAACAAAAGCCATAAACAATACAACAGAAATGAGTATTTATGTATATTAACAGTCACCAACATTTTTTCATAATGGTGCCTGCATTCAATGTCTGTGTAACTTAATTTTCAATCCTATACTTATCGTAAGATGTGTCAAAATAAATAAAAAAAGTTCAAATTTTTCTTTACCTTATAATTTTTCATTGGCTTGTCGATCAGAAGGTACCAGCGGAATAAAATTAGTGCTATAAAATAAACTGTTTTTCATAAATTCAACTCACAGATATGAATTTAATTCATAGATATTTTCCTTGCAAAAGTCTTTATTCAAAATACATATGTACACGGAAAAACTTATTCATCAATTAAAATTTTCAATTAAGACTTTAAATGATTCAATTAAATTTTTAATTGCTTTAATTAATTTGAGTGTAAAAACTTAATTAGTATTATCAGACAATTTGATACGTGAATATTTAATAAATTTTTTAATTGGTTGTACAAATTTTTTCATATATATATATTTTCATACATTAAAAAAACATTCATTGAAATTAAAAAAAAAAAAAAAATTTAGATATGAACTGTACGTTAAAACCATTACTCGATTATATTCCTTGAATTAAAAAATAAACTAGGTTTTTTATCGAATATATAATATGTTGAATTCAAAGAAAAAGAAAAAAATTTTATACTTTTTAAGAAAGTTTACACTGTTTCAATATACTTATATTCTTTTGTTTAAGTAATGATTTTTACGAAAAACAAAATAGAAGATGTTCTATTGAGCTATTCTGTTTATAATAAATTTTCGTACGGACTCAGCGCATATTTTCTTACCTTTAACGATAAGGTACTTTAAATTGAACAAGACAATGATCGGATTGGGTGAAAAATAAAATATGTTCACCCGATTATCTCAGGTTTATGTTCTCACTAACAACACCAAGCAACTATTTTCGCGGTTATGAGCGTCTGTATTTCATAGTTTGATGACCATAAAAGTTCTTCTCTAAAATCTCACAGAAAACATTCCCTTATTTCTTAATTTAAGAGTAAAGTACTATCTCGATAATCACGACAATCTAAATTTTGAGCTCGTCCGAATTACTGCACGCAAAGAAAAAATATGGTTGAGGTAACCATAATCAAACAGCAACATACTATGATTGAATTATATGGCTGCAGTCAAATCATATTATTGTTAATAGAAAAAAAAACTTTAACAATATTATTATCTGAGTTAATAATAATATTATCTACAAGAACAATGAACTTTGTTACACCTAATCTTAGTATTTTAAATATGACAACACTATTATCAGATGTGACTAAAATATAATTGAGACTCACCATACTATGTTCTAATATTATATTCATATTGTTAAATACGACCACAGTATTATTTAGTATAATAATACCATTTTGTTTTTTAATCATATATTTATTGTAGAAACGGCTGTGCGTTAAATTCGAAATAAAAATAATTTAATATTGTTGAAATAAAATGTATATATAGAAATAAATACTTAATTACACGACATACAGACATGTCTGTATAAAGAGATACACAAATGTTTATATATTTTTATTGATCTACCCTTTTGCTTATACTTTATTTATTTATTTATTTATTTAACAGCACGCTTGCACTACCGACAGCTTACAAACGAAACACTGAACTGACAGATGTTTCTGAAAAACATTTTTTTTTAACTTAACATATTATGGTTTTGGAAAACATTATATTGTTATTTGCATTATATTATTTTTAAATAATAATACAAATTATGTTGTAGTCATAAATTTTTAACAAAACTATATTGTTAAACTCTAACCATATCACACTTTTATATGGATGTGATAATGTAATTATTAAATTCAAACATTACTCTGTTTGTCGTAACGAAAAAAATGTTTAAAATAACAATAACTAGTTTTCTACGACCACACATTTGTTTCAGAGAACATAATATTGTTTTCTCAACCATTCTACAACCATTTCTTTTCTTTGCGTGTGGAGTGTCCAAATTATAAATTTTAATTTTTGTGTTGTTAATTTTTTACTATGAATCGACTGATATCTGTATGTAGGTTTATACTTCCCCTCCTTTCATTGTTCAAAAAATAATTGTTTTAATAATCTTCATATAATAAAATAACTTTTATATTTATGTACATTAGGGCAGGTCGATTTTATTTGCAAAAATCGTATAGCAAAAACTTGTTCGACACGAAATTCTGAGAAAACTCTCAGAAGAAATCATGTGTCTAAAATCAATCCTTATACCGCGCCTCTGGACATGAAAATGTATTTTCTCTTCTTTAGAAAAACAATTCTTTTCTAAATTAAAATTTTTTCAAATAGGAAAATGCATGTACTGAAATAAATGCTTTTAAATTCACGTACGTACTCTCACGTACATGCTCCCTGCTTTAAACTATTTTGCGATATACCTTAGATTTACCCACAATAATTGGTTCCCCATTTCCATCTTTAAAGTTAATTAGTCGTATCCAAAAAAAAATTATTTCAGCTTGAAGTGTAGGCTAAAACAAACTTTCCATAACAATTTTGACAAAATATAATAATAATTTGAATTTAAAATAAATTTTTTTTGATACAGCCAAACCAGAAGCAGCTCAGAAAGAGGAAATAACTTGTCATGTCGGGAGGTCGGTATAGGGTCTGATTTTAGACGCATGGTTTCTTCGCAAAATAATCTTAGAATTATATGTAGATTTCGTTTTTACTATACGTTTATTTAATTTTTTCATGCAAACAAATCAACTTGTATTTTGTTTCAAGTTCTAAATAAATTGGAAATAAAAAATACGATTTTGTACATATATGTGCCCTTAATTATGAAAGTGGTCTTTATTCATAATATATATATATATATATATATATATATATATTTCTGGTCGAGATATTTAGTAGATTACATTTGAACAAACTAAAAAGTATTTTATATATTATGCAGCATTTTAATTTAGAGTTGTACTAGCCTCGATTTATATAAATTTATTTAATAATTTTTAAATATTTATTGAAGTTTTTCAAAGATTTATTTGATAATTCGAAAGAAAAATTCGCATGACTTAGACCACTTTCATAATTAAGGGCACATATCATCCCCTTTATGCAAAAAAAAAAAATAGAAGTAACGTATGCTTAAGTGTACGTTAAAACCGGTTTTTCTATGAAAATTTCGTTTTAATGTACACTTCAAGCACACGTTATTTTTCATTCCATTGCAACTTAATAAAATAATATAAACATATTAGAAATGTCTACAGATTTTTTAAATTTTTGCTTGTTTTTTGTAAAGATTTAATTCAATTTTGTTTGTTTCGATGATTCAGAACACAATTTGTACGCTGTTTCCTTAAATCTTCCTAAAACTAATGAATCCATCTGTGATGCATTAATTTGTTCCGCCCATTCTATAGCTTTTGAATAAATTGCAACAGCCTCATTATTACATACTAATTTTATTCTGTGTTTTATAAATGCTGCAATTTTAATCATCTGAACTTTGTAGATTAAACCATTTTTTCTTCAATAAGCGATTGAACGATTTCTTATTCAGAAAATTCATATGTAAACTAATTTCGGCTACTCATTTCATCTAAACTGGAACTAAAATATAGTAAAATAAATTGTAAAAATTCCAAATGTAGACGACTGTTTATTAGTATTATAGAAAAAGTTCCGTTATCATACAAAGAGCATCACATGAATGAAAAAATATAATAAAAGTGGTATTTTTAAAATTGTCAGCAGCATTATTAACGACTTTAGCAGATAGTAATCCTAATGTAATATCAGAGAGTCCGCCTCCGTTGTAAAGCAGAATCATCGGCGAAGTAAAATGACAAATAAAATGCCTACTAAACGCAATTTCAAAAAAAAAAAAAATTAATGTGCCTCATTTGACATCAGAGGTTCTGCAACACCGCATAATTAAAAACGTGCAAAAAGCAGATTTATAAAAGAATAAAACTTTTCTCTATCCCTGCTTTCAGCACCTGTCTTCTCTATTACTATACCTTTCCTAAGAAAGCAATACCTTTCCTAGTAATAGTAGTAGGCATTCATTGCCTGAGTGTTACTTCTCTTTATTAAAAAAAAAACTAAATTTATGTTCAAAATCTCAATAAGTCTTTTACTAAGATAATTTCTAGAACTTTCGATTAAGCCGTTTTTTAAAGTAACTGGTTTGTTTTCTTAACCTTTTGACACACAATTGGAATTTAGTGCCAAAATGTACAACTCATATCTGAATTTTAGAAAAAAAAAAAAAAAGAATTCATATATTGAATGTCGCATCTGCTTTTAAGTTCAGCCAGAGCTAAATGGACCAATTTTGAAAATGATATGATAGTTAATCAAGAACTTTATTATATAATCAAAAACTTTTTGGTTGATCATTGTGGCAAATTTTAAAGTAAATATAAATTTAAAAATACAAAAATAGAGTATTCGCAAAGTGTCTGAAAGTAATTTATTAATCATCCAATAACTTGACAATACAAACATGCTTAAGCCATATTTTGCTAAGAAAAACACTCGCCCATTTAATTACTCGTATTTTCCCTGTACAGAATAAAGTATTTACACACTCATGCACAGGAAGAACACATCCTTTCTCTTTATCTGACATTATAATTAACGCTACGCCCTTCAGGCTTAAGATTTAAACGAGGAAAATCTCCTGTCTAAATGTGGGTTAATTCGAGGCTGATGCTCCTTATTTTCATTCAAGTGGCAAAACTGTAATACCCAAGATAAGAGTTAAGTAACTGCAATTAAATTCTAAATGCCTTCAAAGAAAAAAAAACTTAAAAAGAAAAAATTGAAATACAAAAGGAAGATAAGAGATGAAAATGAAAATGCATTTTGCAACTACAGCCTTTTGAAGAAAAGGAAAAGTATTAATACACTTTTATATTTTTCTTTGTTCTTAACTTTACCAATAATGCCAAATCGTAATTAGCAGGCTTGCAGGTGTTTTGTGGGTTACCTTTTGCATTTTGCACATGATAATAAATGTAATTGAATCATATATATGTAAATCCGAATACACAAAGATAGTTTTTCGGCACATACATACTTACGTACTAGGGTGATCGATTATTCGACTTTTTCCAGAAACCGGTTTTCGAATAGTTCGATTATTTGAAATTGTGAAAAACCCGGTTTCGGCTTTTTCAATTCAGGAAAAACCAGTCAACCGGTTTTTTAAGTAAGAAAATTATTATACAAAAGTTTTGATCTTAAATTGCTTTATTAAAAAAAAGAGTTAACAGTTCATGTAAATACTACAAAACAATACAAAAATTAAAGGTAAAACATAAAAATTAACTTCACATACTTATGTATAGTACATAAATATGTTTATATGATATACAGTTGAGGAATAAACTCTACATACAACCATCATTTTTAGGGTTTGTGGAAACTTGGTAAGAAATTCTAAATATTAATTATGCCAATATTTAGGGTGCTAATAAATATATTTATACAAAAAATAAAAATAACAACGCGTCACATTAATTCAATAATTCCCAATATAATAGGAAGTGTATGTTGAGAAACTTAAAAATTAATAAATTAATACTGTATATTAATATTTTTCCATATTAAAATAAGAAATTTCAACATGACTAGACTTTCTTTAATGTTTCTTATTAATTTAATATGGTTTTTATTGATTTTAAGCTGTCTCTGGGTGTATAATAACACCTACAGTAGCAAAAATATTCAAAATACAAAGGAAAAATGTGTACATACAGTAGAGCTGGAAAACTATCGATGGTACTATCGATGTATGTATGTATGTATTTAAATCCCTTAGATTATTTTAATATTTTCAACTGCTATAGTCCGGACAACTCGTTAATCCGAACGAGCCTAAAACTATATGTTTCCGGATTGTCGAAGTTGTACTGTATTATGTACCAACGGCTTTGATACTTGAAGAAACTCCGACGGCGGCTAAATTTGACGACTACTGGACAGTCTACGCTCTTTACTTTTAAATAAAAGGTGACGCTAAATAGTTTGCTTCTCCTTCTGTTGAACGAATACTTTTTAGCTAACTGCAATAGTTTAAGTAAAGATGAAAGATTTTTTTATTTTATTCCTTTTTAATTTATTTTTTATTGATCCATCTATCTATCTGTTTGCTTTTTCGTTTATTTTTTTTTATAGAACTGTGTATATATGTTTGTTGAATATGTGTATTAAAAACATTGGAACTAAAAGTTTTAAAAAAATAGACTTTCTTTTTACTTCATGGAATGATTAAAAAATTCAAAATTTTATATTAGAAAAATACACAGTTGATAAGTTTTAGCCCTTATAGACACGGAAACTTTGCTTTGCAAAGTCTTAATTGAGCAGGGAGAAAGACAGAAAGAGATAGTATTTATCACTCTGTCTTTCACACACCTGAATTAAGACTTTGCAAAGTAAACTTTCCGTGTGTAAAAGGGGTGTTTCTAAGAATCAAAAACTATCGATAGTATCGATGGCATCAAAAAATACTATCGAAACTATCGAATGGAGCCACTATCGATAGTTTTGCAGCTCTAACATACAGGCATAAAATACATGAAAAAATACGTGCAAAATGTTTGATGTCGTCAACTTTTTGAAAATTCTGTGAATCCCGGTACCAAGCCGTCAAAAAATGGCATCCAAATATGGTCTAATTTCTTGTTGTTATTGTATTTATTTTTTAATTTTTTTATTTTTTGTATAAACATATATGTTAGCATCCTAAATATTGGCATAATTAATTTTTTGAATTTCTTTCCCAGTTTCCTCAAACCCCAAAAATGATGGATGTATGTAGAGTTTATTCCTTAATGGTATATACATATGGATATCTACCTGTTTACAAAATATGAAGAAAAATGTCAACAAAACTAAAAAACACTAAGTTTTAACGTAGTAAAAACTAATTTTTTTGCAAAATGCACAAATCGAAAAGCCGGTTTTTTAATTGTAAAAAAACCGGACTATTCGTCATTCGAAAAATCAACATTTTGAAAAAACCGACAACCGTATTGTGAAAAAACCGGTTTTAAAACCGGTTGAAAAACCGAGTCGATCACCCTATTACGTACATATCGAGACTTTGCTGCAAGAGAGTAATAACTGAAAACATTAGAATGTTCTGATAAGATCCATTTCGCACACGCAAAGCCCACTTGGAAAAGTCTTTAGTTTGTTGGAGATTAGGGGAAAAACGGGTTGAGTACAGACTCTATTGTACCCGCAAAGTTTCTTTGTTCTTCGTGTGTTTCGTTTTTTCCTTCGTGAGGTATAGTTACTTCGTGGTATATTTAAAATGTGTCAAAGAAAATTTTACGTGTGCAAAAGGGGTCTACCGAAAAAATCGTTACATCATTTTTGATATTGCGCAAACATTTTGTATAACCACGATCGTTTTTTAAATTTAGTAAATTCAAAACTATAAATCAGATTCTGATAAAATAATTTTTTGTTTTATAACTCTCTTTCAGCAAAGGTTCGATGTGAAAAAAGGTTCACCAAGTCAAAACAGAAAAGATTATTGTTACTAATTTTAATACGGATGCACCAATATGAAGTTTCGTCTATAAAAAATCCTAATCGACGGTAGTGCAGTCTATTCAAATATGTTCGCTTTATGCGTGGTAAATTAATATTTAATTCCTCTTTAGTATTTCATGGGCTTGTTCAACCGAGGCAGGCAAATGGTTGTAGACATGTTTTAGGTTTTGTAAAGAGATTATATTAAGTTTGGTAAAGTGATTCCCGCTGCGCTTTTGAAAAGCCTCGTAATCAACACATGAAAATTAACACCCACCTTATCAGACAGAATAAACAAAAACTAAACTGAAAAGACTGATATGCAGGTAAAAATTTAAAAATTAAAAAATCTAACAATTCAATTTAAGAGGCTAACAGAATATTTTGAAAAAATATCAAAGAATAAAATATCTTATCGTATCTACAAGAAACGCACTCTTGGATACTCGTATAACTTATGCAAATCAATTTCGAATAAAGAAATTTAAGAAATACGATGGGTGCACAGCAGCAACAGCAATTCATGAGTACAAAATTTATTATGGTGATGACGATGGTGATATTTTTCTTTTCTTTGGATCGTTACAGCCAAATAATGAAAATATTGTGTATATACACACACACACACACACACAAAGACATGAAATAAGTTTTGAACTAGTGTTGTTACCTGTTATCGTGCCGTCAGCAGCGCAGTGGGTTATTTTTATCACTTAACAATAGATTGAAATCACCTTCTTGTTCTACTTTTTTTTTTCTTTTTATATGGACTTAATGAAGAATGTGAAAGAGGAAAACTTTTGTTTGTATAGAGCGGAAAGTTGTACAGAATTTATGAGATAAATTTACATATTTCTACCAGAAGTCTTTAAATCGTGTTCCCTGGCTCGTCCGTTACTAAAATGTTGTAGATCGTAGAAACATTTAACGTCTGCAACCTTTAATTAAGCCGTTAACTGTGTTATTAACTTGTATCTTTTATTCAAAATTGTTGTACTTTAATCGTCACCTAATCTTAATTAATAAGATGAGTCTTATCAACCTGCCACATGTTCATTTGCCCATAATAATTTGAATTCATTATTTTTAATTTACAAAAGAAAAAGATTATAATTTTTTGTTTATCAACAGGTTTCGGATTTTGACTGGGGAAGGAAGTGTGAACGTAAGCGTGAGCATGAAACTCTTTATAGAAAAATCTGTCAACAGTTTCGTCTTAACACTCAATTGAGCTTTACGTTTGGTGACGGTGAGAAATTAATAACTAGATCTTTCATATACATACTTGGATGGAAGTAACCGAAAAGTTAACCACGATCCCATCTCAACTTGCAACCAGACTGTTTACATTTTAAAAATCTTGTAATATTGCTATCGTTTATTCAAAATGTTTTCATTTTAAATGTATGGAGAAATTAACATATTTTAATTATTGTCCATAGCAGATGAAATGTCTAGACGACAAATAGCTTTCCTAACACTTGTGACAATGTTTTCAACACTTTTAAGGTGAATGATATGCCCATTTCAAGAAATAGTTTTGCCAATAGAATAAATAAGCACTTTGTTTTCTAAATTTAAACATGTTAGATTGGGATTAATTTCCTTTTTATTATTTTTTATAGGTTTTGGGAATTGAAAATTTCTATGGATTTCTATGGCTTTAGAATATGAACTCAAACGGAAATTATTCTATCACTACTATGTAATTTATAATCAAAACGAATACATATTATCCCTGCTAACAATCTTGTGCACTTCATACTATAAATTTATAAATACAATTGATGAAATTTCTCATCATTTGGGAGCATCATTATTAGACTGGTCATAATTTCTCCTATCTCTTTTTTCCGAGACTTCGTAAAGATAATTCAATATTTTCATTTTGTAAACTTTTTAATATTAATTTTCATTATTTTCGGCTGTGTGCTTGCATTTCAAAAAAATAAAAATCAGAAGGCATCTGTTATTTTCTGAGCAACAAAGTTTTTTTTTAATAAAAATTAAATAAATAAAAATTAATCTAATAAAAAGTCGATTTTTGAAATCCAATTTTTGATAGTGGAAAGAAAAATAAGATTTATTAAGTTAATGGCAAGTTACATGAAATAAAATTTTTAAAAATTTAGAAAAATTTGACTTCCAATTGTAGTTGGTAAACGAGAATCACGGGAAATGTTTAACTAATATTTCCGGGAAATTTTTGAGATTTTCCCGGGAAAAGGAGAAATTAAACGTATAGACTTTTGTGACACACAAATGGCGCAATTTATTTTCATTCATATAAAAAATTTGCATTATAATCTTGTTTTACTTTAAAATCAAAACTTTCAGTGTTATTTTATATTTTACATAAGTTCATTTGAATGACTAATACCTGATTTACATTAAGCATTTTTTCATGAAATTTCATGAATTTTGTTGCATGCAACTTTTTCTATTTGCTAATTGCAGCGCTATAAAAAAGAATTTTATAGAAAAAAGGGCTTAGAATGAATCTCTGATACATTTTTGACAACTTTTTTGATATAAGTTGCTCCTCCAGGCCTCGTATTGGCAAATAAAAAATTTTCATGCAACTAATTGCATGAAAAAAATGCTTAATGTAAATTAGGTATAAGTTTACACAATGAAATTGTTTGAATCTTTTTATGAATTTTTTCATTCCAACAATTTTATTTAAAACAAAAATAAATTCTAATATTTTGCTTTTATTTCAAATGTAACTGTAAGAATGAAAGATTTCCTTCGATACCGAAAAACGAGCAGAAAAAAATCCATAAATTTTTTTAATATAAAACAGAAATGTGAGCTGTTCAAATTTATACGAAAATTTTATAAAAATTCTATAAAATTGAAGTCATACCATTTCTATGACTCTATGCTTGCCTCAAAAACTACATGCAAGATGCAATTCGCAAAGGCACAAACAAAGGCCGTTTCAGAATATAATAAAAGTTTTAAGACTTTTGTAGAAAATGAAATTCAGGCATGCTGAGTTGTTATTGTTTTTTGAAATTTTGGTAACTGAAATTAGATCAGAGAGGCATTTTAGTCAAAAGTATTAATAATTGTATTATAGTCTTTTAATCACTATAACATGAGAAAGTGGAATACTTTGTGGAAGTTTCAATGATTGCAATAACCAAAACGTTTCCTAAAGTAAATAATTCGATGTTAAACAAACTTGAAGTGATTTTACGCCCAAAAAAATCAAATTTTTCAAATCACATGTGATTTTAACAGTAATAATGTTGCTGCAGACGGATTTAAAATCATATACGATAAATTTCTCTCAGAAACAATATATGATGCTCTATACAACAAAAATTTAAAAGAAAAGTGTGAAAAAATATTGGCGTGGCCATTATTACTTTTAAAATCACATGTGATTTAAAAAATGTGATTTTCAGAACGTGCCTGATAGAAGCTGTAAAAACTCTGAATTGACTATACTTCAATTTATTATAATTCGATGCTATTATTGAAACGATGAAGGAAATATTTTGGAAGAAATAAAATGAAAAATGAAAATCATTTTGACAGACTGTGGCTTAGGCTTTGTAATATTTAGCGTAGCTGAGCATAGTATTGCAACGATAAGAATCCTCCTGGAAAATTTTCAGGAATAATAAGAGACAAGCAAGGCAGAAAAAAGGAAGCCTTATTCACAGAAAAAAATGATTTGTAAATGCAATTAATTTTTTTTTTGTTATATCAATTAAGTAATTAATTGATTTTGAACCTACAACGATTTTTGTAAATACAATTAACGAAATTGTAAGTTAAAGGAAGACCTTAAAAATATTTTCAATTAACTATATCAACAAATAATTTGTTGAAATTTATTTATTTTGTCAACATTTATTTTTGTTAGATTTCAAAGTTATTTCAATTAAAGTTATTGTTATATTAACTACAAAAATTTTAAATTATTATATCAACAATTATGATTGTTAATTTTTAAATTAAATATTAACAATTGGTTTTGTTGGTTGCATTTCTATGATATTTTTTTCTGTGTTATAAAACTATATATTTAGTAATTATGGAAACAGTAGTCAATTAGTCTTTATATGATCTCTTACTGTGTAATGCTCGTAGCTATATTCTATTGGCTTCAATTCGCATAAAAATTCTTAAAAATTTATACTAGAACTGCTTTTATATTAACCACTTAACTTGTATTTAAAAAGAATGCTTACATTTATAAAACAATCGAAATTTTGCCAACTTTCATTTAATAAATGTACTTAGTTTAGAAAATCAACTATTCTTGGGAGTCCCGGGAAGAGCAAACGTCCGGGAAATCCTAAACTCTTAGTGTTTATTGCATTGCAGACGTTTTCTATCCGTTTGTATAAATTAGATTTAATCCCAGTTGCGAGTAATTATTTTTCGCCGAAAATATTTCAGAGTTGTATTTTTGATCATCTCACAGATTTAGTATTATCACTACATATTTTAATGTGGAGCACATTCCGACAACTATTATCATCACATGCTGTACACTGATGCTTTTACTTCTTCAGTACATTGGCACTAATGCAGCCCTTCCACAATTTTTATTACAAGATTTTGCAATTTTTCAGTACCAAATCATATCTGATGTCTGCTGAAAAGTTAGATTTTGCTTAATACGACAACGTTTTGTTGGGATAGTGACATCTGCATGGTGTTTATGAAGCGAGTTTAATATCAATGTTTCAACTTCTTTTTTAGTTCATAAAATTTCTTGAATATTTTTATTTTTAATATTTTCATTTGGTATATTGTTCGTAACTTTATTCTGTTATTATTTAAATTAAGTCTATGTAATTAAGATTTTATGCAGCTTAATGAATCAATTTAGAATTATTAAGAGCAAATGCAAATTTTAATTGAAATTTTATCATTGTAATTGCAGCCATTGTATTGAATAGAAATATTAAAAATGTATGTAAATGTAAATAGAAACAAAAAGCTGATTTGAATTACAAGCAGAGACTTTCTCTGATTTTTATTTATGTTAATTTTTTTATGTTTCTAATGTGTTTTGGTTAGTGATGTGGTTTTATTTCTCATTTCGTTTATTTTGTGTTTTAGTATTACTGTTTGTTTATTATCAAAAGCATTTGTATAAATAATTAAAAATTCATTAAATTTGAGTGGAAAAAACTCCATTTATTACAAAATAATCAGATTGATGACAAAAATTTACCACAGAAAGAAATAACTGGCGTGAATGATTTACGAGGATCTCATCACTTGCAGCCAACTATAAAATATTCAAGAATAAAACTAAATTCAAAATAAAAATTTCAAATATGAATACGAACATTTGAAGTGTGAATGTATAATAAGGGTTTTCATGAGAATGTTCAAAAGTCTCGCAAACTGTGCAATTGTGCATTTTTACACTCTCGTAAATAAAATGTCAAAAATTTTAAGAAAATTTATTTACACAAAGTTTGCCCAACAATTTTGACTCGTAGACTTAAGCTGTGTAATTGTGCATTTTGTTAAAAACAACTTCTTTGTTTTTTGAGTTTATTTAGAAATTTTTAGATACACACAAACACACGTTTTTAATTTTATAGAAATATAGAAACATGTTTTTAAATTAAAAATTGTTACAAATTTAATTTGTTTTATTTTTATTAAATTAATTTGTTTGACATTTCATTCAAACTGACTTAACTGTTGCAAAGTGGCTTCATGAAACAAGTCTAGCATATTTGCCCAATTGCACAAATGGCAATTTAAAGAGTTCTCATGAAAACCCTTAATATATTATACAATAAGAGCAAAACGCAAAACTCAAAATTTTGAATTTTCCAAAAAGCGTTTAATCAAAATCTGGTTTTAAATTACTTTATTCTGTAACTGGCTGATAAAATTAGTCAACTGCTCCGCCTAGTTCAATTCGTAAAATTTTTCATACACTATACTAACCATTAGAGTTGTGTCGTTCCGGAACGACCTAGTTCCATGGAACGATTCCCTAATTGGATCGGTGCGGAACGATTACTAAAAAGGAACAGTGCGGACAGTGCAACAGTCTTGAGTTGCAATTAATTTGTTTTGACAATCGTCAAAGATTAACGTTTAAGAACGTGTGATATATTTGCTTCGTTCATTTATTTATAATTTTTATGATAAATTTTGCTATTTTCAGTAGTTTATTGTTTCATGGTTTTTTAGGTTTCATGGAGGAACATAGGGCATCATACTCCAAGTAGGAGCTAGTCTGCTTCGCCGTCTACTTGCGGGTTCCAGTCAATTGCCATTCGTGCAATGTCATAATGAAGCTTTCTTAATTTATGCCATAATAACTTCCATCTCATTTGAGCTATCTCAATTTGAAAGTGTATTTTGCCAAAAATTGTTCTTTGGAAAACAAACTTAAATTGTTATCTTAAAAATATTTCTCAGTTTCGTATAATTCCATTCAGAATTGCGAGTACGGAATTAAGTCGAAATCGAATGAAGTTTGTCACATGCCAAATACACGTAATGCAGCATTCTGCCATTAATGTATTGAAAAACTGACTGCAATTTTCAACATCCCTTTTGATGGCATTAAAAGTTTCGCCAGTATACGATTTTCTTTTTGATTTTCCTCTTGGTTTTTATTTCTTATATGAGATATACAAAGCAGCAATGAGTTAAAAAATAATAATAAGAAGATAACATGACAAATAAGATTTTCATTAAGATGTGATATGGTGCGATCAAAGTTGCAACAAATGTTTGGTTTTCTCTTCAAACATTTGGTTTCTGTCAAATGTTTTGAGAAGGATTAAAAAAGCAACCAACCGTCTACGAAAGCATGAGGAAATAAATATTGTTTTAAACAAATTTAATCGTGTTATTACGCGTCTCCCAATGGAACATTGAAGAAAACGAATGTTTTTTATATCCATTTTTTTCACATCGATGATGTGAGGATTATTTTTTATTTGGTTTTGGGGATTTTAGGCTTTAGATACGAATGAATGAATGTTTGTTTATTATACAACATGAATGTGTGTGGAGGTTTTGGGTGGTTCTTCAATATTATTTACACAGCGAAATGTCATTCAAATTGATAGTTCTCTACGCTTTACGCTCAGTGAGTTGGATGTCACTGTCAGTTTGCTGTCGGTTTTCGACAGGGCTTTGATTCTTAATAACATGTCATGTTGTTTGTGATGTTACTGTTACTTTTGTTGATTTAAAATCATGTTTTCACAACAAATCAAATTCTAATAATGCGGGTGCCAACTCCGTAATGTTATTAAATAATAAAAATAAAATATTTCATATTATTACAACTTCAGATGCAGCAAATGCTCGCATTATATAGTATTTGATTCAATGGATGTTGACGCGCAGCTTCAATAAGATTTTTTTCGTTTTCAAATAAAATTTTAACGAAATTGGTATTTAAAAAGCCATTTGAGTTTATTGGCCTTTCATTAATGACACTGCATTTGTATCAGTTCCTTAAATTAATTAATTCTTTTCCTTTAGATAATATGTGTACATATCTGTGACTACAACGTAACTATCTGACATACTCCCACCTAAAGGATAGAATATAAGTAAAATTTTGTAGGTAACCATGTTAGTATAACTTTTGTATTTATGTTCAAAGAAAAAAAAATAGATTGTGGAATTTAAAATCATTTTTTTTTTTCAAATACAACCCCGACGTTATTAGTTTGTCTACGGAATACACCCAGAGTCTATGGCGGGAATCGAATCCACAATTTCTGGAGTGACCTCTCCAGAAATTGTGGGTTCCATCATCGCTTCAACTCCGCCATAGGTGCACCCTATGGTCTCTGTCTCTGTTAATATATCATATAATTTTTTAATTTCGTTAGGGAGCGGTCTAGGCTCATTTAGGAATTATTTGTGTAAACAATTGCTTCCACCAGTTTTCCATATTTCTATACGATGACTAATAGTTAGTTACATATTATGGAAAGTACCAAAAGTGGCTTTAAAATTACTCTAGAGGAAATTTGGTGACAATTGATCTAAGCATACTGTTTAGTTAATTTGATTGGAACTCGGTCTAACATTGTAGTAAACGCCACTGAACAAGTTTAATGTGTTTAGATGCAGGGCCTATCAAGTAATACAAATATAATATTGATTATTTCCTCCAATGAGATCGCCAAGTCACTCAGGAAATAGTCTCATAGCTATAGATAGATACTAACCTAAGGTTAACTGGTATTTATACTTTTAAAATATGAGTGGTAGTATACAAGTATAAAATATAATTCCAAAAGCTTATAAGTTGTCATAGTTGCAGTTAAATGTCGGAATAACATTTATATATTAATATTATATGCCCCATTCTAGGCCATCCTCAAGAAAAGTGACTGGTCCGCTTCATAATATGTGATAAAACTTGAGATGGTCCCTGTCATTTGGACTTGGGGACCGATCACGGGACTAGTGTCACTGTCAGTTCCATTCGTTCAGGGTACAGACAGAAACTAAAATTTTATTTATTCGAACATAAGAAATTTTTGGTATGAATAACTAACTAACTAAAACTCCACGAAGAGTTAATACATTCAGTACTCTGAAGAAAATTTTACACCCTCTCGTTTCTTGTAAAATATATCAAAGTCATAAATTGACATTGACTTAAAATAAAATAACTATTGTCGTTTATCCATTAAGTGAATGAATGAATGATCTAATTAATATTGATACTTTCAAATGCTACAACTTGTTAACTGCAATCATTTATTATCTTAAATCAGTAGTTTATCAGACCAATAAGTATTTTATTAGCAATATGATGTGACTTCATATAAATTATGTGTGGATATGGACGAAATGCACATGATACAACGGGAACTCTTTATTAGCAATTATATTTCACTGGCGCTTAATAATGTTTTGATATACTTATTATCACAAAAAAAAATATTAACATCCATTAAATGCTGCCGATTTTCAAATTAAAAGTTCAGAAATAATGATAATTGAAAGACATAATAAAGAGTATCAAATACTAATTATTATTGATGTGCAAAATGTATGACAAAGACGCTTTTAAAAAACAAGTGAGTGAAAATAAATTGAACATTGTTGCCACAATTAAATCTAATTTTGATGCTGATCATAACACTAGGAACCAATTCAATAAATTTAAATAAATATTTTTTAAATAATTATTTAAAAAAAATAGATGTAAACGGAGCGAATATATTCCACATTTGCATGAATTGCAAATATGTATGTATTTGCAAAACCTTTGTATCAATTGCTCCTAACGTACTCGCCTCGTGACTTCAAAAAATGGGAGTGGCAGAAATTACCAATTGTATTAGAGCTAATAACGTAGCAACTGAAACTGTGCCTGCACGAGAAAATTACATCTGAAACCAATCATACAATGTCAAAGAGATGCAAGTTGATCAAACTCCTAACCCAACGTGAACTAAATGTCACTTTTTCCTCTTAAGAACTTAAAAATATGTTTGTGATTTCACGCAAAAAAGTAATATGAATAATTTTGTATTATCAATTAAAATATTTGTAATATCAATTAAAAATTTCATAAAATTTTACATCTATAAACAATTTGATAGTATCAATTAAGATTTATGTCTCTTGAAGGCCGCCAGCAAAATACAATAAATTATTTTGTTGCAAAATACTAGTGTAAATGAAAAAAAAAACACGTAAGGATATTTTTATAAAATCTGCTCGAGATTTCAATTGCTTTTTTCAATTTTTAAAAGCTTTGATTACAAATTTGAGATTCTTTTAAAAATGATCACAGTCTCAAAAATTAAAAAATGCTGACGTATATTTATTTATTCGATGGTTGCTCTAATGAATTCAAATGAAGAATTTACATTTGTTGTTGGTCCAGCCAATATACATGTTGCACTTAATTCGCACTAATTCCAGCTCATCCATAGATTTCAACCAAAATTCTTGAGAAAACGAAAGCTTTATTTATTTATATAAAAAGACAAAAAATTATTGAGAATTTCAACTAGTTGTTCATTGATTGTCAACATGAGTGTTCAAAGGCAAATTGAAAACTATGATATTTAATTTTGTTTTATACACATATTTATTTATTGTATCTTCAAAAATGAACTAACTAACAACAAGTATTCAAATTTTAAATCTAAATATTATCATTAGGCCCGACCAGTATCGGACATAACCTTAGTGATAGTAATTAATAATAACACATAAATGTCGTCTTAAGCACAAAAATATTTTTAAGAAATTTCATTGGGAGTGTTTAGTATTGGACCACTTGAGCGGATGTGTCCAGTAAAATTCAAGATGTTACGAGCAAGGGGATTAGGATGGAAGTCGAGTTTTGTTAAGTATTTGCCTGCGTAAAAATATATGATATGTAATGATGAAAATAAATTTGCAATGTGTCCTCATTATATGCTTTTTGGATATTTTAGATGTGTAAACATCTATACGCTAGGGGGTAAAAATCTTTTCACTTTGATTTCTTTGCTAAGATTTCTTTGCTGAGATTTCTTTGCTTTTTGCTTTTGCTTTGCATTGTCAAATCGGTGTGAGCTATGTATGAGTGTATTAGTGTTTGAAAGAAGCAATGCCAAGCAGAGAAACAAGTCGACCGGCTCGAAGCCGACGGTGCGCCGCCGCCGGTTATTTTTCTGTATATTTCCGTACACCAAAGGTGAAAATGAACCGTAAGAGCTTAAAATTTGGACACAATATGTAGACATTTGGCCACTACAACAACAAATACATGAGAGTTAAAAACTAAATGGTGTTCCAAAACGAGCAACGAAAAATGTTAAAATCCCATGTAACACATACATACAATTGTATGTACATATATACACTTAAAATTTTATAAGTTAGTGTATTTTTATACAGACTACAACAATTAACACTAAATTTAAAAAATTTAAATCAATGGGTGTTCCATCAGTTAATGCAATTTTGACTTTGTAATTCTGACAACTTGCTGTGTCTTGGAAACCGTAAGAGTAAAACTCTTGAAATTTTCAAAAACGGTAAACCTAAAAAATTAAAAAAATATAAAATCGCCAAATATAAAAAAATCGCCAAAACGAAAAAAAGCACCAAATTACAAAAAAAAATTTCTAGGACTAAAATAAATCGCGGAAAACCGCAAAAATCGCCAAAATTAAAAAAATCCTTAAACAAAGAAATCCCCAATATAAAAAAATCGCCAAAATGAAAAAATCGCCTAAATAAAAACAACCCTAAAAACAGAAAAAAATCGCCAAAATGAAAAAAACCCCTAAAACAGAGAAAAATCGCCAAAATTAAAAAATCGCCAAAATTAAAAAAAATTGCGAAAATTAAAAAAACCCAAAAAGAGAAAAAAACGCCAAAACGAGAAAAAAGCGATAAAACTGAAAACAAAAATCGTTTAAACTGAAAAAACTTAAAAAATTAAGAAACCTTAATCAAAAAAATGATCAAACCCGAATGTGCGCGAGTCAAAGTCGCACTTTACTGAATTTATTTCAATTGCAATGAGTACACAACAACAAGAACAGCAACAACTAAATGATGAACAACAGGAATTAAAAATTGAAAAATATAAGTAAAGGCATTTACCACAGATGAGCACTGCAGTACCACTAAAGTTTCAGTAAAAACAAAAAAAAATTTACTGATTACTAAAAATTTTTTCTACAATTTTTATAAATTGCCTAAATGATTTGTTATATGATAAGGTTCATTGAATTTTCAGTAATCAGTAATGCCCGTATTCATAATGAAATTCTACCAAGGTGCTAAATGTTTTTCATACAAAAGTTTCAAAATTTGAATGAAAAAACTTTGCCACTTGCTACGGCCCTACGATTTTACTAGTGATGCAAATTAAATTTCATTAGCAGTAAAAGTTTACTGAAATTTTTTAGTAATCAGTAAATTTACTGCTTACTGCAATTTTGAATGCAGTACATATACATATACTGCAGTGTGCCCATTTACTAACCAAATAAGTTTAATATAACAAAAATTAAAAACTTTAAAAACCCCCGACTTTTTTCAGAAAAGATGTTATATCTTTTAAGCGGCTGGACCGATTTTCTTCACCCACAGCTAAGAACCCTCTCGATCAAGTCATCTTGCAAACCGAAAAAACTAAATGAAAATCAGTCCAGCCGTTTAGCCTGTACGTGGACACAGACAGACACACATATACACAGATACACAGACACACAGACACACACTACAAACTTATAACACCCCTTTTTTAGTCGGGGGTTAAAAACAAACAAAAACCAACAAATTCATATGTATTTACAAAATTGAAAGTTTTGATACTTTGCTTTTTTTTAATTAGTATAGAACTACTCTTATCAAGTTGGATATGCAAGGAATTTACTTATTGCTCTTTTTTTATAAAACACCACAACCACATTCCCTACAACATTGTACTCATGATTTTGCTTTTTGTATAAAAAATGTCTACAGTACAAAATTAAAACCAGGCCGCAGATGCGTCTAAGTTATGATTGGATGACGCTGAAAGTGACACAAGTCATAAATTTCGATTGCAGACATTGTGCACAGCATCTGTACTACTGTCAGTTAAATTTTTTTGTTTTGTTTTAAATTTAAACCAATATGCGGGGTATTTGCTATCCTTCATTTTTCTGATATACTTTACAACATTTTTCTGGGTATTCATAACCTGGAGATTAATCGACTTATTTTAAGTTGTCATTTGTTTGTGTTGATGTTCCGAGCATGTTTTTCTTGTAATAATTGAATTATGTTCTTTAGAAGAGGAAAAAACAACAGCTTATCGATGCAAACCCATCTGTATCTTCTATCTTATTATCTTAATTTTCCTCATTCGGTTTCTAAATATATTTTATTTTATTTCTTTTGTCCAACCTTCAGTTTTCTAATTTTAAACAACTAAAGTTTTTAGTACGATTAGCAGCTTCTTTTTCATATTTGATAGAACATACTTTCTATTGTGGTATAAAAAAGTACCATGCTTTCTATTAAATGCTACAAGTTACTCCGAGTATATACAATAAACAAAAAAACTTTTCGAATTTTGCTAAAAAGTTATTTTTTTTAACAAAAAATTAAGCTAATTAAAATTAAATCGCAAACACAGGTCAAGCGCAAACAGTCAATGGCATTCGGTATCGTGAAATGGTAACCAGTTTTTCGTGCCTAGAATTGAAGAAATGAATGTGGAGGGCATGTGGTTTCAACAAGACGGCGCCACATGTCATACAGCCAGAGAAACAATTCAATTGCTACATCAGTCATTTCCCGGTCGTGTTGTTTCGCGTTTTGGAAACCAGAATTGGCCGCCTAGATCGTGCGATTTAATACCATTAGACTTTTTTCTTTGGGGTTTTTTGAAGTCGATGGTTTACGCGAATAAGCCGACGACGACTCAAGCCTTAAAAGAGGAAATTGAACGCTGCATTAATAAAATACCGCAGCAGTTATTCAACACGGCCATTGAAAATTTCATTAAAAGATCGCGTGTGTGCCAGCAAAGCCGTGGCGGCCATCTGCCCGATTTGTTGTTCCACACATAACCTCATTTTGTCTAATTTACGATATAATAAAGTTTCACAATTTTTTTTTTTTTTTTTTGATATCAGTGTTTTATTTAAAATTTAAATCTTGCGTTCTTGTTGGGACACCCTTTTTATATTAAAACTGACAGAAGAGAAGAAGATTTAAATTATTTCGCATAAAAGATAAGATACAGGGATAAAAGATAAGAGGAGGGAAAAGAGAAGAAGTAAAATTTTTTGTTTTGTTTTTTCTATCAAAGCAAAAGAAAAATCCATTCATTTGAACTTCTTTCAAACTCCTAAAAAAAATTTGGATATCTACCCAGCAAGAACCTTTCCAGATTTCTTAATCGCTTACCAAACAATGAGTGGTACTTATTTGTTTAATTATTTTATAAGTAAAAAGATGACTTCCGCGAAATCAATATATTATTATGTAAAAGTAATTATTTTAGTACGTTCCAGTTATTAATTAATTATTTTTGGACATTTTTAGCCAAATAATTTTACATTCTTGCAATCCAACATCTGTACTTTTTTGAAGGCAGATTTTTAAGGGGTACTCTTTATTTGATTTAGCCTCTCACACAAAAGTAATGGATTATTCAGTTAAATTGTAAGTGCTTAGGACTGGACAGTACATACATTTTTACACATAAACAGTTAAACAAGTTTTTTGCTGGGTACCTTCAAATTCACAAATTTTCTTTAAAACTTTCGATTATTTCTCTGAATATATTCTATTTGGCATGAATAAATGTGTACTTATACAGATGTCGTTAAATAAATTTTGGTAAAAACTCAGAGTGTACAACATCTACAAAAATGGCAGACACAATAATTATATTTTTTTTTTTAATTTTTTTTAAACTAAAAGAAGTATGAGTTTAATATATTTTTTAATAACACAAGTGTAACACATTTGCCAAAATTCAAGTTTACAAGTTGTGGGAGAAAATTCCTGTGAATGAGTTTTAAATTTTTATTTAAAATTTTCCCTTTTGAAACGGAAACATTTTTACGATGGCTGTAAATAAATGTCTTTGAAGATTAATATCTGCCCATAAAAAGATTACCACTGTCTTGCTTCGATCATTACAATGGCCATGAAGACAATAAAAGATAAGGTATTCGTATGTTAAATTATTTATAAATTTTTTTCCATTACAAAACAAAAGTAATAAACTAAATATGCACACCATAATAATTTAAACAAAAGAAAAGTCATAAAAAATTATAATCGTAAAAAACTTTATTAAAACACAGGAACTACAAGTGCACTTTGTGGAAATAAAAATAGACAAATAGAACATAAATATGTATGTACGAGTAACTAAAAAAAGTAGATAAACACTAAAGACAAATAATAACAAAACAAGTTTAATTATTTACAAACAAATTCACACCTCTCGCAGCAAACAAATGATGTGATAATTTTATCAGTTTAAAAATGGTTTTAATTAAAAACAAGTTTTTGAGATTCAAAGTCAAACAAATGAAATGAATTTTTCGGATTTTGCAATCTACTGATTGAAATAACGAAAACAAAGAACAAACATCAAAGCAAGTGATAAGAGAAGTGACGGCGATTGATGAAATGAATCTCTAAACACTTTGATTGAAGCCATCGCATGAAATTATCATTTACACTATACATGATATACATACGCATTTATCTCAAGGATCCAGTATTCAATTCAGGGGGTCACATATTAGAAATTCAGTAGGGTCAGCCTCCAAACATAATTCAATTACAATATTCGTAATATGTTTCAATTAAACGAGAAAGTATATTATTATTTTAAATATATTTCACACTTGTTCCTCAAAATTTATAAATTATCAGTAGAGGAAAAACACAAAGAAAGATACTTCTGTGTTTTTTTTTTTTTTTTTTGTGAAAAAGTAGAGAAAACTCTATGGCAATAAGGAAAAAATGCTTAAGTCATATTTGACTGTTTTGCAGGAGAGTACTTTTAAGCGTTCAAGTCGATTTTCAGAAATTTATTTCTTTTAGAGTTAAATTGCTAAATTCTCCGTTAACCTTTATTTTTTCACGCTGTAAATAAATACATTCAAGTTGAAATATACGAAAGTATACCCTAAATTAAGCTATTATTCCAAATGTGATTAGAAGTCTAAAAAAGATAAGCCGCAAGTCATTGTGCTATAACTTCTTAAAGCATCGCAGAAATTAATTAAGAATTTGCCCAGGGGTACATTCGAATATGCAGATTACGGAGGTACCATTAACTTAAAATCAGCTTATCTCGATTTAAGCACTTTTTCCTTTAAGCCACTGAATTATGTAAAATTTTTACAGTGGATAGATATGACTACTGTACATCATTTGCTCGCAAAAAAAGAAAATTGCAAAATTTAGAGTTGGACCATTTTAGAGGAACAAATGCGATTTGTAAGTATTATGTTAATCATATAATAAAATTAATTATCCTTTCTGCCAGCCCCGTTGGGCGATCTTCTGCCATTGATGTCCTAAGCTAAGTTTTGTACTTGCTGAGAGTGGGAAAGGATCTTTGTGCAGTGGCTACAATAACTGACAGAGTAGCAAGACGGTATATGTATGGGGTTGTGAGCTCGCCCCTCTCTTATTTACACCCGCGCTTGATTTGTCTACAATAGATTAATAAGATAAATTGTCTGTTGTAACAAAAATGTGTTAAAAATGCCTCAACATCTTTAAGCGCCTTGAAACTCAGGCAAACGGTGCCACTATTGAATGCAGGAAGTGTTAATAACTTAATTTTTATAAAATAAAACTTGCGTTCAACAAAAATACACAAAGTACGGACTTCTTTCTTTATGTAAATATACATGTATGTACGTATGTATGTATGTATGTACACAATTCACAATCAAACCATATGTCGTTCATCATTAAATATGGTTTGTTTCATACACATACATATTTTTTTAAGATTTTTTACTTGTTACAACCGAACACTTCTCCTGAATCGTTGCTTTTAGTTTGTATACTTTTTCATCCTAATTAGTGTAATAAAATAATTTTATAATTTCTATAAGATTTTTGCGCTACAGAGTGCATAATGCCTGACACTGGCAGACTTTTCGCGTTTATGGCTAATTTACTTTACAGTCTTACCATGCGTCCACTTTTCTGTCTGCAGGCATTTATCCCCATGCAATTCGTCTTGTACGTTCATATACATATGTCTACTTATTTTCCCTGCATTGCATACATTAGCATATGGGACATATTTTTAATTACTTCATTTGAAAAATTGACTTTAAAAAAGTAATTTGTTTTTATTTTAACTAACAAATTGCTTTATAGGTTTGTTCTTTTTTTTTCATTATATACTTATTTTCGATTTTTTCTTTCCTTTTCTTTTTGTAAACACTTTGTTGTTCATTATTTGTTTGTTTCTTCACTCACTTTTCTTCTCTATTGAAGTCTTAGCAAACTCATAATTTTTCTTCTTGGGGAAAAATAGTCCCAAAGGAAAATCTGTTCATCTTTCCAACATTCAAACGTTTGAAATTTGCAATTTCGGCTCTTGAAGTTTATTTTTGTTTCGAGTTTTTATTTATTTTGGACTGTTTAGAATACGTTAGAGATTTGGTTCAACATCTAGAAACATAAATTTTATCTGTGAATTAACTTTTTTTATTGCTTTAGTATAGTAAGAGAATGTACAATATTTAATATGCATAACACAACAATTCAAGCCTAAAAATATTACAACAGGATGTGGCCAATTAACATTTAATCAAACAAGTTATCACTTGCACACTCATGAATTTATTATTCACGAAAAAATTACATTATACATTTGCATCTTCTATTAACTTTGGGCAATTTTTGCTAATTTTGAAAAATTTTAAATTTTTATGAGCACTTAAAATATTTATAAACAAAATATATGTTTTTTATTATTATAATATTAATAATTCTTAGGAAAAGTTATTTTCGAACTGAATTGTAATACAGTTCAAAATTTTGTGTTTAATTGCAAAATTATAAAATCATATAGGAATTAAATTTAGTATCAAAGTTTCGTCCACTTATCAAACCTCTTTCTCCATAATATTTCGGGCATGAATTGTAGAAATATCAAATTGTTATTTACAATACGGCACAAACATTTCTATGTACATAAATATTAAACTGATTTTTTATGCACAACGTGCTTTTTTTGGTTATTTATTTAGTTATTTATCTCACATGATATTATTTATTCATGCTGAAAATTACACTATTGATAAATCCCTAAATCCCAAAATTAATCAAAAAACAAAAAATGTTTGGAGTTTTTATTTGTGATAGAAGTGCGCTCTCGACAATAAAAGTCATAAATTTATAAATATTTATGTAAAAATAATTAATGGATGGATTAACACGGAATTATCTGTTATGATACAAAATTAAGTTTAGGGTATTAAACAATAAATCACATTTAAAAACAAACAAAAAGTAAAAAAAAGTTTGCATATAAACAATTAATGAATTCCTAATATCACTTTAAACTTTAGGTTATCATGATTTGTTCTTAACAAAAATTTAAATTTTTCCTGAGACATTATAATAAGAGTTGGTAAGCCGCAGAAAGATAATAAATATATTTAGCATGTCTTTTAATTAAAGATATTCTCCTTTTTTTGCATTGAATCGCACATATGAAATGTCTATCAGGGATAACTAACAAAACATATAAGGAATCCTTTCGTCTTTGAGTTACTTTTGCAATACGTAAAATAACTTTGAATATACTCGAAAATTTGGGAAGAAAAAATTCTTTTAGGACCAAGTAATTTATAGATTTTAAAACTACATCAAATTAGCAGTACAGGTAACCCTCCCATAAAGCATAAGATGTGTTCAAATAAGTCACGAGCGTTATGTGATGTAAAAAGATATATAAAAAATTAAGTAAAACAGCGTTACTTCCGGAAGTCGCTTCACTTCCTTATCCTTATTTTTTCATGTTGAGAAACAATTTCACAACTCAAATTTGATTTAATTTTCTTTCAGAATGAGGATTTATGCTAATTTTTTTGATTTTTTGTACTCGTATGATGTTTCAAATGAGAAATATATATTTATTTTCTTTTTAATTTCTTCCCTGCACTTAACATAAAATAATATAAAAATTTTTGATTTTTTGTAACAGTGAAACGGTATTGAGGAGCACCGTTTTATAGGAGGGTTAGCTTAATTGAATATTTATACTGAGTATCCGAGCATAAAAAGCAAACAACGATATGTATCAGTCTCTTAATACCTTGCCAAAACTACTTAAAAGCTAGTTGCAGCACCTGCTTTATGGGAAACATTTTAAAGCCAATATTATTGCATCGTTGAAATGGTTATTCTAGGGAAACCATTAAAGATTCTTATCAAAAACAAAAAAAGCAAAATAAACCAAACAAGAAAGAAGTCAACATCTTCTCTGAACCATTAATATTAGAACTCAATCCCAACACATGTCTCAGCTCGGAAATTGTATAATAATTTCAAATGTTTACATAAAAGTCGCCTTATCATTCGCATCTCCTTCTCAAGTGTATCGTCTGGATATCTTTATATTTCATCCACATTATTTTCATTCCAGCTAAAGGTCTACAGATCAAATAATGTTCATTTAAAGATACCTTTGTGTTTATTTGTATTGTTTTTTTTTTTTCTAATTAAGGCATTCATACACAACATATCAACCTGTTTTATAGGTGTTTCTTAAATGTTAAAAAATATCTGGATACATATACTTGTGTACGTTTCAATTGACCCTTTTTAAGTTATAAATATTTATATTACTTCGAACTGTTAACGTTTTTCGTTTTATTTATACTACGTTTTTCACTTTTGTTTTTAAAAAATGTCAGTTATCTTAATTTAATCGTAAATTCACATGTCAAGTTCGATATAATATCAAGATAGAATACGTGTCCTTTGTTAAAAATAAGATGAAATTATCTGGAGAAAGCATTGAATGCAATCAAACTGTTTTACGTAACAATCAGGAAATAACGTCAAAAGTGATATTAAAAAAAGGGAATTATCTTAAATAACTTTAATTAAATAACAGACTTACAATTTTTAATTAATTAATCTAACATATTTTTATATCCCAAATATCAAATATCTCCGTCTGAGAGAATTTTCTCCTAAAGTAAAAAAGCTTAAATTAGTCGTGTCATAGCCATTATGCCATAGCCATAACCAAACAAAAATTCAATTGGTTTCTATATTAATGGCTATGGCGTTATGGCAAGTCACCTATAATTACGGTGACCATCAGTTCTGTATTATACAGAACAGTACTGTATTTGTGCGTCCTGTTTTGTATAAATTATTCATTAGGAATTAACGTTGAAATGTTCTGTATTTTATTTACTGTTCAGTATTTGTTCTGTATTTTCATAACTCAAACTGAATTTAAAAAATTACCGCAGTTTCTGCAACAACACTATTTTAATCAACACTGAAAAAGGCCTTAATATATCAACTATGCCAATGCCGCAGTTCTGTAAAAATGCAGAAACAATATGAGTTTTGTTTCCATTATCTTTTCCCCTTGAGAGCGTGACATCTTATGTTAGTGACATCTTAATCTTGTTTAAAATCTTATTTTTGATGATCCCGCTTCAGGAGCCTGGCTTTTCTTCGTTCATTGTCAAGCTACTTTATTTCATGATTATATAACGCAGATTGAGTCCCAAAAAAATATGTATGACTGAGGTCTCTCTCATTATTAATGAACTTAAGTTTAAAATCCCACAACATAGAGAGGAAATATCTTTGCCTATCGCTGTTGAAAAAAAATTGTAATTGAGCTAAGCCAGAAAAATTTTATTTATATGGATTAGTTTAAAGCTAATGCAAGTCGATTTTATGCAGATTATATTGAATACTTAAATTAATGGGATACTGCCTACTAAGAAGTTGAAACTCCTACGTGGAAAGATGTTAAATCCAGTTTTGTTTTCATTATGGATAAAAGAAATGAGTTAAACATAATTTACACCGAATAATTTGATGAATTAACTCTTGTTAAAAGATATTTAGAAAAATTAAAGGAATATAATGAGAATCAAAAATTTGCTGAAGAGCGGTGGGTGAAAATGTTTAAGAATTTTAAATAAAGAGACTCAAGTTTTCAATATAGGTTGAAAGTTGTCGAGTTCAGTTTATGTTTATCTAGTTCGAATGCCCCAACAGAAAGAGTATTTTCTGTTTTAAATAATATATGGACCAGTGAACCAGGACCAGGGAAATCAATACTTGGTAAAACAAATTTATTTCACAGAAAAATACCAAAATTAAAACTACAAGCATGTATGTATGTAGCTATTAATTTTTTGTACTGGGGTTTTACTGTGTAATTCAAAACAAAATTCGAAAATATTTTCTTTCATTTCGAATTACAGAGTTGACCGCCTGATATACATTCATACATATAAATACATGCATATGCAGATCAGCTTATGCGATAACATTGTTATTTTACTTTTTGAATTTGTTTGTTAATTTTGCCTTTGTCGAAAAAATAAAAATTGAATAAATCCATGAAATTCAACATGTTTAATATGTCTGTAAGGTTGTTTGTCTTTTAGTTGCTGTTTGTCAAATATTTCCATGTTCTGTATTTTGATTTTAAAATTATGGTCACCGTACCTATAATCAAATACAGTGTTGCTCATAAGTTTGGTTCGAACAGCGGTTTTCTATTGTTATGGTTATGGCACATCTGATAGGACCTTTAATCTAATACATAATTCTCGAAGATGAATGTTCGACTCGACATAGCAATCCGGGTGATTAAATATAGATAGTTATAGAAATTTTTTTTTTTGCTTTTTACAATGTCAAAGAATTTGTCGTTTTAATTTTTTGAGGTCCTTAAAAATATTGAAAGGAAATAAATGCACTGTTCAATAATTATTTAAAGTTGGAGACATATTTTCATATCGAGACAAAATGTTGCCCTCGGAACTTATTTTTTAAATAACAATAAATTTTAAAAATGATCCACCATTCGACGCGTACTTTTGTAGCATTTCAAATGAGATATGGATTACTTTAATCCAACATCATTTAATGCTGGATGACTGATTTAAATGGAAATATGTATGTGTACAATCGAAAAACCCAAATCTACCGCTATTTTTCTCATACTTAGCACATCCTAGTTGCTCTGAAAAAAAAAATTCGAACCTTTATACCTTTTGCTTGTAAAGCTGCATAATAGAATGAACTAATCTGAGCGATTCTACTTACATACATACATAATTATTTTTCCCTCTAAATATGTCAACTTACAATTTGTGAATTTATTATACTTTTAACAATTGTAAGTATTGAAACTAATTTGAAAACATCTATACAGCCTTATACTAGATACGAACAACTACTTAAACTAAAAATTATACACTTACAAGACTTTTTATCCTTAACAGCAAAACACATTAACCATTGAAACAAACACTTGAAAGTAATTAGCGGCTATGTGCCTAAAAACATAATAACAATACACACATACATGCATAAGTATGTATGTTGGCAATAACTCTTTGAAAGAAATGATAAAATAAAAATACAAAGCAAGGATAAGTGCAGCCTTTGGCTGGCTTTGAAGAATGCCTTCATTAGGTTTCACTAATGTCTCGAACAGATAAAAAGTAAAAAAAAAACTTAATGTCCCGTCTATAGAGAGCAAGGAAACGAAGGAGCACACATGTGCTCATGTGTATTGGTGCCTTTGTGTGCGTGTGTGTTTGTACATACCCTCTTGTCAGCCTAGAACCATATGTCTCTATGTCAATACTCTTTCTCCAGCGACAATTGCACTAGTTAAAATGTCGACAACTTTCCCTTTATGTGCGAGTAAAGATACGTTAGAGACAACAGTTCTAGTGTATTTCTGGTGATATTGTCAATGAACGTGCCAATAGATTGTTTTTCTTTTTTATTATGCTGTGCAATAATATTAAAAAAATATATGTAGACGAGGGTTACTAAAATCTACAAGTTAATCTTTGGTTCAAATATCTCCATATGGTCGTAAAACAACTACCTTCTCAATAGTGCTAAAGTCTACTGGTAGATTTTCAATGACAACCATATGTTATATGTCAATAGGCGATTACATTGGCTGGGGTGCACCTAATCAGTAGCACTATTGACAATGTCACTAGAAAATCACTATAATTTTACTATTGACAACGAGCGATTTAATATCGATATTGTAGACTAGAGCCCCTAAAACTTACTAGTGAATCTTTGGTGTCAATGTCTCCATGTTGACCCAAAAGAACTACTTAGTGAGTAGTGATACAGTCTAGTGGTGGGTTTTCAATGACAACCTAATGTTAAATGTCAATAGATGATTACATTGGCTGGGGTACACCTGGTCAGTAGTACTACTGACAATGTCACTAGCAAATTATTACAATTTCACTATTCGCACTTTCTGCAGGGTATGTTTAAATATAGATTGAATACTTTTGTTTCAGTTAGAAGTAGTCAACCAAAACCGACACTGAAAATAAGTTTTCACAAAATGTTTGATGATCATATCAAACAACTACGATGCACATCCACTCGTTCGCATGTTCGTACAATAAATAGAGCAGGAATAAGACTGGCAGATGCTAGATTGAATGTAGGAGTGTCAAATGCTCAATTAGCCCCTTATTGAGAGAGATATATTAAGATCATGGATGGTCTGTTACTGATTAAAACATCAAAATAACAAATTGGCCCAGAGCACTAAATCCAGAAAAAAAAATTAATTAAAGGAAGGTACAAGTATCAAGACAGATTGCAGCATGGAAATCATAATAACACCTGAATGTTTGATACAATTCTAATGAAATTTTTCGGCCTCTGTATGTATGTACATATGTACATGCATGCAATGTTTAGAGGAAACTCTCCTGCAACATCTTTCAAATGACGGACACCATGTCGTGATCTTTGAAGCTAAATACAAACAGATAAAGTTAATATGCGAGGGAATGTACGCTGTTTTGCACAACTCCGTATTTTTATTCTTCTAATAGAGAATAGAAAAAAGCCGAAATTGTAACATAAAATTATGAAATAGTCCTTTATTATTAGTTTATACACGTCGCTTATTTACTCAAACAACGTCACAACTCAAAAAACCAGTTTGCCTGAAAACGAGTTTGAAGTTTAAATTTTCTCGCAAGAGTTGAGTGAACACAATATTTGTATGAAATTTTTACACAATAGGAAGAACGATATGAGGATTAATTCTGCATCAACTCAAAAATTCCATTTTTTAAGTTATGACGTTCCTTGAGTAAATGAGCGATAAGCATACATATCGCACATTCAGTTCAATAGTGATCTAACTAACTTTTTTGAGTTAATAATGCAGAATTATAATGCATTTCGTATTTTATCCTGCCTAAAAATTTCACCTCCTGAGAGAAGAATATTTGTCCATGCCTTCATTGAGTTGTATGTAAACTAAAAACTTTAAACGTGTTTTATGCAAAACTAGTTTTTTTGAGTTATGACACTATTGTAGGGATGTAACAAATACCAATTTAGCGAATTCGGATGCGAAAGCGCATAACACATTTAAATTTTTGAGAAAGCGAATGCAAATATTACAATACGTTCAAAAAGCGCATAAAAATAAATTTTTATAAGAACATAAGTTGATATTATGTACATAAATGTACTACATATAGCATTTTATTTAAATTGAGCCTTGGATTGAGCAAATATTTATTAATTTATTACAAATACAAATTTTTAAGACAGTGTATTTTTTTCATGCTGACTTAAAATACTTTTCGTCTTTTTGACGTTTGTTAATCGTAAACTGTTTTCGTAAAAGAAGTACAATTTTTTTGTGTTTAGTATTCGCGTGAAATCTTCGCATACATTTTAGTGAATGCAAATAGCAAAACTAAGCGAATAATTTGCGATTGCGAAAGCGAATGCGAACATTCGTTATGTCCCTAAAATACTGGTACACAGACTTAGTGGTCATACAGTATTGTTCTATAAAACCAATTATATCGATGTTTTGTTAATGTTTAAACGGAGAAGTGTTTGTTTACCTGTTTAGCAGACTGGCTACCTGCACCTCTGTGCAGGGTATGCTTGTACGTATGTATGTATGTGTGTATGTATGTATGTTTGTATTTAGGTGCTTTTTGTCTGTATTAAAAATCTAGAATACAAATTTAATAACTCAATTTTCAGTTTCTTTTTTCCGTTGTTTTGAATTTAGTTCTTCTTTATTATTGTTCGTATTGTTATTGTTTTCAAATGGAACCACATGTCTATAATTATTGGCGTCCGTTTTATGGTTAGAAACGCAACTAAACTATTAATTATCTACGTTTGTATACATTTATGTGTGCACATACATACATACTGTACATACATACATATGTATCCTTTCGTATTTAACAACTAAATTAACATTGTTGTGGCTGTGAGCGTTGCTTAATGTAAAACAAAATGTGTGTGTTTACATCATGCATTTGTAATTAATTTATATCATGGTTTGAGTTTTCCATAAGTCATGTTATCACTTGCAACCAAATGTATCTGTATATCTGTGTATCTGTCGTTTACGAAACAATACCACCGTCTGTCTACCAGTGACGCCAACGAGTTTGTGCTGAAAGTGTTTTCGAACTAATTTTTAACGTCAGTCCTCTCCACAGGAGTCTTTTCAGAGAATCAGTTTACATTGCATTTTTTCTTTTCCCTACAAATTTCATCGATCTTATTTGTCTAGTTTTATAAATAAATTTAATATTTTTTCTATTTGTTGCATTTATTACGGAACAGTTTTCAACTGGACCAACTGCTTAATTCAAATTTAAGCATTGATAGAACGTGAAATTTAGGTATTCACAAGAATATGTCTTAACGCCAAATATAAACATGGTAAAGAAAAAATATGCAGAAGTGGCAGCAGGAATGTTGATCCTAAAAATTTCCTTTTTTTTTTTTTTTTTTTTTTTGATAAGAAATTTTAAATTTTGTTTTTCTTTTATATTCTCTTTGTCCTCACCTAAAATCACAAACATCAATTATTTCGAAATCAGTAAGTGACAGTGACATTTTTGCTATCACTGCTAAAGACCCCCCATGGAAAAAGTATCAAATATTTTGTGGTGTGACGAGAACAGTGATAAAAAATATTTTTTTTAAGGCAATTTAAATATTTTATTGTTATGTTGTGAAACCGCTTATAATGGATTTTGCGGTTGAAGTCTTTAGAACCTATTTTTGTATATACTAATTCTTTCTACAACATTTGTGGGATTATCCTTGAACATCTTAGCTGTTCAGATGCTGAGCATGAAAACTGCATTGCAAAATGGTTTCAGTGGACCTTTTAGAACTGTTAACTGTGAAATCCGTTAAATTCAATAGTTACTGCTGTTTCCCTTGAATTATTAAAAATTTCATGTAAATATTTACCTTATTATTACTCATGAAAATCGCCAGTAATACTGCCCCCCTAGGAAAAAAATTTAGCTACGCCAATGGTTAAATTGCACAGTGTTATTTAGCAACCTTTTAAGAGCCATAATTCACAACAGCATTGCAACTGCGTAAAGGCCGAGGCACAATGAAGGTCGGGGCGCAATGAATCCGTCATACGTTAAACTTCGTCTTTTTCAACTGACATTAACGCAACGACGGAGAAGGTTGGCACAATGAGTACTTTATTGATGGAAGAATTTGAACAGCTTCAATAGGTCGATTCTCCATTTTATTTATTAAATTCAAATTTTTTTATTTATTTCGTTTACTTCTTTTGTTTAATTTTATTTTTGCTGCCACAAAACACAAAAACCTAATTCAGAACATACCAAAAAACCAATCAAACTACTCAACGTATGCAAAAAGTTAAAAGTTGAACAGTTTTTTTACTTTGCGTTGACGGACATGTACTGAATGTAACAGTCCTCATACGAAACCATCTATTTTAACTTAGCTGTCAGTTGAAAAAGGCGAAGTTTAGCGTATGACGGATTCATTGTGCCCCGGCCTTTAGACCGTGAACAGCTTTACCGTTATGGTTAAAAAAGTGTAAATTTGACTCTTTTTTTGACGCCTTCGATTCTTGTTGTGGGCCCTTTTTGTAAAATCCCCTTTTTGCGACCCTTTTTGAAATGTGTTATAGTAAGCCTGAGAATGAATATTCATGCGAGTACATTTTCCACAGAAATGCTTTATACAGATATTATATTATTTTCTGCCGAACATGAAAATGCTGAAAGTGCTTCACAGTTTGTACGATATTTTAGGTAGCAGCTATTTCACAAACTTTACCTCTACGGGAACCAAGTACACTCAAGTAACAGAATTGTTACAAAAACTGACACGAAGAGAATAAATTTTATTTGGAATGCCCACCGATGACGTATGTTCAAAAAGATCATATTGATAAACTTGTTATTTTTTTTTTGTGTAGGTACATAAATAAAAACGTGAAATTTGATTCATTCACAAATGTCTTATCTATTTAAAAATATTAATTTAAACACTCAAACAACTGACCATTTCGTTTCGTTTAATATCAACCCACATCAATCCAGATGTTACTTCTTTTGCTTCTTAAAAGAATAGAAAAAGAAATATTCTTGTTTTATTTTAAATAAACAATTACAAATATTTCTTAATTTCTTTTTATTATTCAAGCGTTTTCAACCATGTGTGCATCTATTTTCTATCTATTTGCTTTACAAATCAATAAATTTGTTTTGTTATCTTTATGATTTCATTCTTAATACAAGTGAGTATTTGAAAGCACTTCAAAATATCTTTCACTTCCATTTCTATCGGTACGTCCCATTTTAGTCTTTTGTTTTGAAAATTTTCATTTCATGCTTCTTCAAATTTCCTTCATTAGAGAATATTTTGAGTGTTATTTTCCTTCACACTGCGTTTCTCTTTTTTTTTTTTGTTTTTTTTTTTGCTTACGAAAAAAATAAAATGTACAATTGGTTTTCTATCTTCGTTATATATAATGTTTGGGTCCAATTTATTTAAACTTTGTGAAACGTGTTGAACAACGCGGATAATATTTAGATATATGTACTTTGCCATTTTAATTTCAATATGTCTATATTAAAACTGCCCTGCAGAAAGTCCGAATAGTGAAATCGTAGTGATTTACTAGTGACATTGTCAGTAGTACTACTACCAGGTGTACCCCAGCCAATGTAATCATCTATTGACATTTAGCATTAGCTTGTGATTAAAAACCTACCACTAGACTGTAGCACTACTGACTAAGTAGTTATTTTGGGACCACATGGAGACATTGGCACCAAAGATTCACTAGTAAATTTTAGGGGCTCTAGTCTACAATATCGATATTTCCTCGCTCGTTGTCAATAGTAAAATTATAGTCATTTTCTAGTGACATTGTCAATAGTGCTACTGACTAGATGTACCCCAGCCAATGTTATTGCCCATTGACATATAACATAGGGTTGTCATTGAAAATCTACCAGTAGACTTTAGCACTATTGAGAAGGTAGTTCTTTTACGACCATATGGAGATATTTGAACCAAAGATTCACTAGTAGATTTTAGTGACCGCCGTCTACATATATATTTATTTAATATTATTGCAGAGCAAAATAAAAAAGAAAAACAAACTATTGACGCGTTCATTGTCTAGAACTGTTGTCTTTAACGTATCTCTACTCGCGCATAAAAGGAAAGTTGTCGACATTTTAACTAGTGCAATTGTCGCTGGAGAAATAGTATTGACATAGAGACATATGATTCTAGGTTGACAAGAGGGTGTATATACATATATTTTTATATTATGTAACATTTTAATTTAGAGTTGTAAGAGTCTCGATTAATATAAGTTTATTTAACATTTCTTAAAAGTTTATTGATTTTGTTAAATAATAATTTAATACTTCGAATCAAAAATGCATGTGACTTAGACCACTTTCATAATTAAGGGCACATATGCTTATATCCAGGCTGTTCAAACTGGCACTAGAGTGTCGAACATTAAATGACTTCTTATACAAATGAATACACATGCGCGAATACATTACTCTCGCTGTTTTCTCAGTGGTCAGCCCTGATGTATATTCATATGTTTTCATTATCGCATTTAAATGTAAACACTTTGGATTTGTGTGCTTTCACTTTTTTTAAAAGAGAAAATTATAAAAAGTGCTTCCGCTCCATTTTTTCAGGTCACATATTTTATTATCTGTATGAGTTATCGGCAATTTAGGGATATAATGCGCTTGTATCATAATGCTTATGGAGATAAGTCTATACATTTTTAATAAATTATTCGGGCTTGGCCCTATTTAGCCTTTGACAAAAAAGTTTTTGAATTAAATATTATATAAAGCAATGGCTTTGAAGACGAACAGAATTGAAATATTTTCATATTATTTAATTTTTTTTTTGCATACTTTATAAGTGAATAAAAATGTGTAAATATCTAAATTTTGTCGGAATGAAATCAAGGTTACAACTATTGTTTAATTTCTTTCCAGGCATGTTATAGAGAAGTTTCAATATGAAATAAAGCTGCTAATCAGATGGTATATATAATATTTTTAATAAATTTAGACCCGCATTACAAATTTAGTATTAGCAATTCATAAAAAATATACATAAGTGAATTTTAAAAGGTTTATAAAACATACCTTATATGTATACTCGTTTTAACACAAAACCTTATATTATTTTATAAATAACGCCTTTTATATTTATATATACAATTAGATTCACGTTCATATACATATATAAAAATATAATATAATATATGTGTATTATGTACATACGTAGTAAGGACAACTCTATCCCATACACATGCACGTACAATTTTTTTTAATACTTAAAAATTTCTGAATACAAATATTATTCAATATGAAATCCCAAGAGATTTACTTTGAAAAATGTTTTGCTTTTTTCTTAAGCATTTCACCATTTTCCTTTTTTCCGAAAGCCAGGAAAATTTTTTTTTGTGTCTATCTTACATCTAAATCCAATTAAAGTAGCTATTAAGCTATAAAATGGTGTATAAATGTGCGTTAAATGTCAGCGTGTTAATCTTTTTCAACCCCATGTAATTTTTCATACTCAGCACTTTACTCCTGCTTTGGACTATTGCGCGACAATGGTGGGGAAATAAGTGAGAATTGGAGTGTAGGCAAAGTGACGTGATTTTTGCATGTTATGTAGTTTTTTTGTAAGTCCATGTGCACAGAAATTCCCAAATGACTTAAAATTTTCAGTTCGATTTGCTGCTTTAGTAAAGAGTATAAAAAGCTTTTTAACAAATTCAAAACACGCAGTGGACTTACGTTATCCGCTGTAGACAGTGACTTACAAACTCCTTCACTCATTTAGTTACTCACCCAAAGAACTCAGCTTATCATCAATTTCAAATCATGTGATAGATTCAGCATACGGATCTAAATCAAAGTACGATTCAGCTTGTTGCATAGAAATGGGGAGCAATCTGTAGCATTTTTTTATTTTTTTGACAAACAACTGACATCCATCAAAGTCAGCATGGAAATCTATCTTTTGGAGCATCAATGCCTCCCCGGCACTATTGTATTTTACTTTTGCTCCCGACTCTATTATACACATTTACATATATTATGTATGAGTGACGTGAACTTCAACAAGCGTACTTACACACATACATACACACATATGGAATTGATTGTTGAGGGATTTTACTTTAAATGTTCGTACTTGTGCAAGTTACATTGGTAAAATCGCAGCAGGACAAAGTGAGGATTTTTTTAATGTTGCTGTTTGCTGTTAGAGCGATAACATATTCACATGTTGCATGTTGCCGATTAATGTCTTCCAGATGTGTACGGAATGTTAAGAAGCAATAAAATGTACAATTAATGAATATAGTTTTGCTATTTTGTATTTTTGCTGGGTAAACATTTTTAATAACATCATCAGCAGCTGATGGAAATCTCCCAAATACAATATCACTACACACACATATGTATGTACATACAAACATACATACGTACTTCAATGTATGTACATGCTTGTGGATGGATGTATGTGAAATTCCATATACATAATAACTTATTTCGATGAATTATCTTAGCATCACAAATTATCGATAAGATCAAAATCATCATGGTTGAACGTATTTAAACTCTTCTTATTATCAGCTTGGCTTTGAGGCAGCCTATTCATTGTACGAAATCGTAAATACCATCAGCAGTAGTTTTATGTTACAGTATCTTAGGAGTAGATACCTAACATGGAGTCAATTATAATCAAAACCCATATGGAAGCAACAACTCACATCAAATTTAAAAGAATTCAAAAAATTAACTTTCGAAATAGATCCAATTGCCACATTAATATAAAAGTTGACCATGGACTACGACCTAAATCCTCTAAATAACTTACAAGATTATTATGAAAGTCATAAGAGATTTCGATTAGTTTAAATGCGCTGGGCACAACACCAAAATAACTAGGTTGGCAATACTGTACGGTATGCTATGTTTCCACGGGACATGCTTCGCTCTCTGTTAATGTTTCAGACCCCAATCATGGACAAAACAACCTGGCTTCAAATCGTTACATACGTGATCGTATCGGCAATCGTACGAAAACAAATTAAATTATACGTTAATCGTATAAACTGAATGGGATATCAATACGTTCATGTATGTCATAATCCGAAAATTGTGTTTTTACGTGACGAGTTGTACGTTCACGGATGTAACGATTTGACCCTTGATTTTTCCCTACAAAATTTTGAAAGTGAAGCCCAAAATATGGGATACTGCCTGGCTCACGATATCGACAAAAAATTTTCTTTCGCTTATTTATATTAAAAACAAAAACAAATTTTCTTAGTTTGTTTTTGTATTGAATATAAATAAGCGAAAGAAAATTTCTTGTCGACATCGTGAGCCAGGCAGATAGTCTGTTCCTATAAATGCAAACGAACGTTTCGATCGAACATCGAATAATATTGGAAACAAAAAAAATTTGATATATTTCTTTTTAATATAAATGTTCGATCGAATCTATAATTCATATTTAGAGGAACAGGCCTATATAAACTAGCCGAAAAATTGAGAAAATATTTTCGAACTAAAAATACAATTTTAATCAAGTGAAAACAAAAACCTAAAAACAGAAACGTTATCCCGGAAAATAAATAATAAGTGTGCTCATGAATAAATTTAAATCAACATCGCTGCCAAGCACCCAGATATGTCATGCAAGTGCTTGAAATTGACGTGGAAACATAGCTCAAGGAAAAGACGATATCTACTCTGCGATCATTTATTTAGCTTCAATCTAAGATCCGCAGAATATGTTCACTCTTCTACAGGGTGGCCCAGTATTTTGTAAATAAGACTTGGGGAATTTAAAATGGAACAGTACACAATTCAGCAACGAATTCGAACACCATTGATGGAAACGGCGATACCGTGTTCATTTTCAAAAAAATATGGGCCAATTATCCTTTCCGGCGAAAGCTCGCACCAAACGGTACACTTATGATGGTGTAATTCTCGTTCTTTAACTACTCTGGGATTTTCCTTAGTCCATATCCTACAGTTTTGCCTATTAACGAATGCATTTAATTGGAAATGGGCTTCGACACTCATAATTCAATTAGGAATAGAAGCACGATTTTCTTCGGCTTTTTCACGAAACTAAATAGCATAATCAAATCGTTACTGGTAATCTGTAGGTTTCAATTGTTGGACAAATTTCCCAAGTCTTCTTTACCAAATACTGAAAAGAAAAATAAAAAAAAATGTTATTAAAATAGTTATAAGGAATTCAAACCCCTTCGCCCATTTTGGACCTCCCTATACTACCTCCTTGCATGACTGGTTGGTTGCTTGCCAATAGTATTATGCATCAGAAAGGGGGCGTTTAAATCATTTTATAAATGCATTTGTATAAGATTATGACTACGATGTCGATCAAATCGTAAGGATGCCATATAAAGAAGTATCCCTTCGTTGGATATTTACTTTGGTTTTTTAAATTTAAAAATTTACAATGAAGTAAAGATTTTTGTTTGCGGTTTTCAAATTGATTGTGTTTGTACACTGTAATTTTCAATATAGTATTAAGAGTCTTACTATAAACATACGGAGTTTGTTAGCTAAATTCAAAAATTTTTTGGGTTGAAGTCTACTGACGAGTTCGAGTGGAAACGAAATGCATATAGACAATTGCTTAGCCATAAAAACAAGCCAATTTTTGAATTTACAATGAAGGTATCAAAAAACTCGTTTCTTTACTTTCTTATTTGATTTTTTTTTATTATTCACCAACCATAAATTTATTTGTTTATTTTGTTTTATATTTACTTACTTTTCAATGGATTTTTAAGAATCTTTTTATTTTATTACGAATGTAAAATTTAAACGAAAGTAGCTTAATCTATTTAATTATATCTTACAACACATAATTTTAATTATATACACAATAGAATGCTGGAAGTACGTTCATTACAATTTTCTTTTGCAAATATGTAAATGAATTAGGTTTAATTTTTTACTGCAACTTTAAAATATACTTATTATTATTATATATAGATATCCGCATTGGTCAAGTTTTCAGTTTCTCAGAAACTAAAAAAATTGCTCCATTTTTCTTCCTTAAACTACATATTATACATACACACATTCACACACAGATATAAATTAGGGAGATAACAACATTTTTGTTGTGATTACCGAAATCGCGTGATATACGAATTTCGATGCATACATATGTAAGTAAATTATTCGAAAATTGTAGTTCAAATGCACACACAACTGCATATAAAAATATATTTCTATGTGTGTCAGTACTCACACTTGTCACTTGTCATTTCTGGATAAAAGCATTATAAAATTATAAAAATTTGCTAAAAGCTCTTCAGGTTATATTGTGTGTTCTTCATAAAACTCAATTTTATTTCCACTATGTATTCCGATTATCGCTTATTTATTTACGGGAGAACATTTTTAAATATGGACGTGTCAATAAGATCGTTGCCTTTTGAATGAAACGTCTTTTTACGTTCACAATAACAACTTTATACCTACTTCGAACTTAACAATTACCGATTTAGTGTGAACTTTGCTAATATGAGCATACATATCGTTACCTTAATACAGAAAGGCCCTAACTCCTTATTTTTTTAATCGAGATTTAGGCATTTTTCGATACATTAGATGTTCTCCACGGAAATAGACAAAAATCTCGTTTTCAAAAAAAATAATGAGCTAGGGCCTTTCTATGTTAAGGTAGCGATATGTGTACTTAAGCAATGAAAGTATTCATTCCTGATCCTATCAAAGTTTAAGATACATGTTCAGGTACTTGTCTGGTATATTTTTCACTTGCAGTTGTGTCCAATATTTTCCTGGCCATGTTAACGTTTTACGTGTCAGATTAGGTTAGGTTAGGTTAGGTTGAAGAGAGGATCTATTGCGCTCCTGCTCGTGAATATACATATAAGCCAGAATAGGCCAGTTTTGCATTATCATGAAATCATTTCTTAACTCTACGAACATTTTAGTCAATTTTAAGAAGTCTTTCACCTTTGTTCGTACGAGTATTTTGTCTGACCGTGAAATATCGTGCAATTTATATTTAGGAGAACAAATAAACTGTTGTCTGGGGAATATAGGAATACAATTTCTAAACTATCCGAGAAGTTGGGAAGTTAAGATAACCGGACATTCCGGACTAGTGTACTGTATTACAATCGCTATAGTTAATATAGGAAATATATTAACTAGTTTTTTAATGTAATTTTCTGAGAATTTTGTGTAGATTTCGTTTCACAAAAAACAAATTGACCCATCCTAATGTGCATACCTACTAATATAAATTATTAACCTTGTGCTTTTAGTGCATAAAAAAATATCCTTGTAGTGGAGTTTGGTGGACCGCACTAAATGTGAATTTCAACATAGCAAAAAATAAATAAAATGAAGTTTTTTTTGTACTACCTTTTGCAAAAGTATCTTTCAGCAAATGCAGCAAGAACTATATTCGTATGTATGTAGTTAATAATATTTCATACTTACCTTGTTCTGCAAAAAAATTAAAAATAAAAAAACGCAAAACTAAAATTCAGCATTTGACCACAAAAATTATTGCCAGATTGTACAAAATGCTAAAAGTAAACAAAATCTTTGTGGGTAAATAATTTTATTATAGCTTCAATACTAATATAATGCTAAATATAAGGGCCAGTTACAATTACGAGTACCTCGTAGATTGATTATCTAATTCAATAGATCCAGTTGAATAACCAAAATAAATTCTATTATTTATTTACTATTACTTACTTGCAATCATCGGCGTAGCTTAGTTATTTTTTTAGAGACGCTGTAATAATAAAAAAATAAAAAATAATGTTTTGAATTATATTCATATCATGAAAGTAAAAAACGCTTAAAGTAATTTTTTAATTTTACAGGAGAAACAAGGAAAAATATTTGTGTTGAGTTTTGTTTAAAGTACCGCAATTTTTTTAATTCAGTCCTAACTTGAGGCAATAATGTTCTTCGGATTTATATAAAATAATAAGCAAGAACCGCATTTGTTTTTTTTTTTATTAGTTTCACGATTTTTCATTTAAGATAACTAGATACATATGCATACTTTTTTGTCATTTCGGCTGAAGACATATTTTTGTATATATGTAGATTCGCCAAGCAAAGTAATGCGCCAAGTATTTTATTAATTCCCAAATTCCTTCTGTACCTCTGCCATAGAAGCAACTCTGAAAACGTCAAATAGCAGGAATAATTAATCAAAGCAATAAAATTAGTTGAACAGCACCAACATTATTATTATACAGATTTATAAAAGAACGTGGCAATGCTGTCGGAAATAACAATAACTACTAATTGGCTAAATATACTTGGCGGATCGAAACGGCAGTCATAAAAAAAGTAATTTTTTCTTCAGCAACTACATACATATGTACATATGAATATTTTACTATGAAAAGAAGAAAAAATTTCCGGTTTTTTACTGAAAAGAATCTTCTAAAAATAGGCTAAGATATCTAAAAATTAAGAACTTGCAAATCAATTTCTGTGAAATGTTTTGTCCTCTGTTTAATATCTTTTAAAAAATCTTTTCTATCGAATATTTTATTATGGTGTTTACAACAATGTTTAATTAAAATTATGCAGCGGGTAATTTCTTGCATACAGATATATATAAATAAATATAAATAAACTTTCTCAAAAATGCCTTTACAATTATCATCAGCAATCATAATAAAATGACCAATTAACAGAGCAGATTGTACCATGTGATACGTGAAATGAACAACATTAAATATAGATACACATGCACACTCTTTTGTACATTAGGGTGGGCCGATTTTAAAAAAAAAAGGTCTAAAGTTGATTTGAAAAATATGTTATAAGTATTTATCATGAAGCAAAATGGGTTGCCATTTTTTGATCGAAATGCGCTTTCGGCTTATGGTTTCTAGGGCAAAGATCATTGGATTCTTAAATCGATTCGCCCTAATGCTACTAGGAGCTCATACATACATAAATACATACATATACATATATATGTGTATAAAAGCAGTGATAGTGGCAACAAATTTGTCTCGGTTGACAACTACATCTCATTTGTTAATGTCACTCAGTGATAATGTTAGAAAATCTAGGAAAAATAATTCAACTCGAATTATCCGCCATACCCAAGAAAATATAAAACGATCGAAAACAAGTTTTATTAGTTATAATTTGAAGAGATCTCAAAATTAAAATTTTGTTTCACTCTTTAGTATGGGTGCGAGTCTTACGAGTCTTACATATACGAATGTTCATTTAAAAATATCAATTATGTTTGTGTGTGTTTTATATGAAGGAATTGTTGGCATTTTCATATCTGCTTGCGAACAAGAAAAAATTTGTAAGGACCCCTATTTGCTACTACAGCACATTAAAATATTTGTTTTATAGTTTTTAATTTTCAATTCAATTGTACGTGTTGACTGATCGTAACTTCCAAAACCAAATGATGGATTCCTCAGCAACACTGAATTGCTTTTATTGTCTGTCAGTGGAACTATATAAATTTTGAAGAGAAGTGCACAATTTCATTTTGTTTGAATAGAAAATACTTTTAATAAATTATAATTCTATAAAAGTAAACAAAATGAATTACAAATAAACTGTGAAGAGATCGAATAAGAGACATGTTGTTGATGCTGTTTGCATTGTTTTGTCGTTGCGAGGGGTCTTATCAAAATATCGTAGGAATGTTAATAAAACAAGAGGATTAAGATAAATTCCGCTTTTATTAATCATTATTTAACTTAACAAAGGAACATCAATCATTGATTCTGAAGTTTAATATAAAAAAAAATTATGTACATATGTACGTATAATGTACGAGTATGTTTGTATTCGAAGAATTTTATATAAAATCCTGCAATTTGCGGGTAAATATATACATATATATACATATATATATACGAATACATGTGTACATATGTATGTATGTATATGCTTGTTTAAATTATAAAGTTGTCATTCCAACAAAATCTACTCCAATAGTAGATACTTTATTGTTTATGTTTGAATTATCCATATTCTTGGATAAGGCCTATAATCATTGTAGTAATCCAGTAATCCAGATTTTGCTTCCTAATTTAATTAATTTCAATAAATATACATATAACATGATAATGATAACAATTTCGAGAGCAATTATTAGTTATACTTAAAATATATTTTCCAACGAGAAGTAAAAAATAAAGCATATACATATGTACATAATTAAAACTCATTTCTCGTATTCTATTTCACTAAAAGTTCATGTTAAGAGCTGACGATTAAAAGTAAACTCTGTGGGTAATAACAAGAGAATTCATCATCCTCCCAAGAAGTGTAATTAAACTTTTTTGTGTTAAAAATTCAAACTAATTATCCAGAAAACTTTCGATCCTACAAAGAATCATTGAAAGTACTGCATTCGAAAACCTAATTAAAAAATGTAAGAGTGATATATGTATGTATATTTCTTTTGACAGAATTTGTTTTAATTTGGAACAATTTTCCGGCATCCCACGTCAAAATCGTTGGAAAACATGTTCAAGTGACGGACATAGGATGAGGGAAAATCGTTCTAAATTAAAAAAAAATTATTTATTATCTTTTATTAATTTGTGACTTGGCTTTCCTTAAAATTCGAATTTTTAATGGAAACATTTTAATAGTGTGCAATAATCTATCTGTTGCTGCGTGTGTTGTGGGTAATTTTACTCGTAGTAAACATTTTCCATAAACATATATACACATGTCTCATTTAGTCAATAAGTTTTAACACTAGAATTGTTTGCTGATATTCTTATTTTAAGTATAAATATTCTGATGACGAATTAAAAAAACAACAACAGTATCAAGAAAAAAATAAATAAATAACAATAATTGTGTGGGTATTGAAACTAACATGACCTTTAACGGTTTGAATTGCTCTATTGAGTTTCTTTAAAGAAAATATTATGCTGCTGACCTTAGTGATGTTAAAGTATAAAGCCTTAATCCAACCAAATCGTTTTCTGAAACACTTGGATAACATTTTAAATTAAATTTAAATTTATCTTTTCTTTTTTTAAAAGAAGCGTAACTCATTTAAAAAAAAAAAAACTTTAACACTCCCTAACAAAAATTGAAATGTCATCTTCTAAATTCAAACAAATAAAATTTCCAAGAACTTTTCGCATGAACATAAGTATCTTCCCTCATGATTTTATTCTGGCTGCAAATGGCTTAGAAAATACAAGCAAACGGTGAAGCGAACAGACTATTCACGCTTTAATGACTAATTATTGACAAACTAATCAAGATCTGTCCATATTGGGATGTCATGCTACGATGAGCTGTCATAAAATAAAAATCTTATAAAAACGTCAAATGTCAGTAAAGAAAAAGAAAAAAAAATAACTACAATCAGGACACTATAAATGGTTGCCTTACAAATCACTATGACCACAGACGAGTAGATGTCTATAGTAACTGACATTGAGTTTCTGTTTATGAGTTTGTAAACGTTTGTGAAAAATGACAAGGCTCTAAACAAATTTTGTATGTATGCGTGTCGATAAAATACTTTTAAAAACTCACAACCAAGCCATCAATTTGAAAAAGAAAGAAGTCCTGTGGAGCAGGTTGGAATACAAGAAAATGTATCCTTCTAATGGAACCGTATATAAATGAATTATTGCTGGTTTAACAATCTGGCTGAACTAACTAAAGGAAACATAAAAACTAGTTTTTTCATCATCCCAGTATTGTTCAAAACTTCTAAAATCGCTGAAGATCTTGGTTTTTATATCAAACATCAACAAAGTTTTAGGCTTCCAAGACATAAAACTCCACATTCATAAATTTAAAATGAGTTTGAAATATACAATGTATTTAGTATCAAATTTTTCATACAAAATTTTCATAAAATGAATTTCAAATACATTTTATTTTTTATGAATATGAACCAGAAATTATAAAAATCTAATATCTAAGAAGATCTTTTATTTGTTCCTTTATTTAATGCATCTTATGCTGTTTTCTTTATTTTAGTGGGTGAGCATTTTGAATTCCTCTGTATGAAAATCAAAAAGTACTTCAGCCGAGATAAGCTGATTTTGAGTTAATAGTACCTCCGTAAGCTGCATATATGAAAGTACCCCTGGTCAAAATCTCACATAATTTCTGTGATTTTTCAGAAAGGTATAGTACCATGAATTGCGACTTATATTTTTTAATAATAATAGCTTAATTTAGTTTATATTCTGCTATATTTCTAATTAAATGTATTACTTATAGTCTGTAGAATGATGTTTACTTAAAAAACTAAAGCTTGACAGAGAATTTTAAAAATTTAACTGTAAAAACTTTAAGTTTCTGAAAACCAACTTGAAAGCTTAAAAGTCCTCTCCTGCAAAACAGTAAAATATGACTTAAGCATTTTTTTCCTTATTGCCACAGATATAATTTATTTCATAATCCCGTTATTCTTAGACCAAGTGTAAAAACTTTTTTTGTCTGAGCAAGTATAGCTTTCATTAGGTCCCATCGCCCGAAAAAAGCAAAATTATGCCCGTTAAATTTGATCCTTTTTAAACACTTTTTAAACATTCTCTTATCCAAAATTGAATTTCTTTTCGAAACCTTTCTTTACTACCCTGGCACATTGCTCGAGCTTTGAAATTTATACCATCTTGTATTTGAAAATGTTAAGTTTTAGTATTACATATTTTAAATTTTCTTCTACACATCCGATTTCTAAAAACTTGAAAAACAGTTTGGGCTCTTGGAATTACATAATCTTGCGTTAAAAGGTGGATGATGGCACGTAGTTTTTCTTAAGCAATGTCAATTTAAATTACTGAATAGCCCTCACTTTTAATTATCAATTGTATACTTTTCGGTAAACCAAAGTATGTGTTACATGTTCAACAATTTTGTTAAGGTATTTTTGAATAAAGTTACAGATATTTGATCGAATTTCTGCATAATTCATAATTTCAGATCTGAAATATTTAGAAGAACCTAGAATAAGCAACATATGTACGTGCATACGCATTTTTCACTCAAACCCAACAATAATTTTTTTTTAAACAATCAAATCAAATCCGAAAATACAAATTTCACTTTTACTCTGCGGCATTTTACTTTAAAATTTTTTCTTTCATCAAATAATTTAACAATGGAGTGAACACTGATTTTATTTATACGAGTTAATACCGCAACTATTTGCAATCTGAACCAGAATCATGGCCATTCATCTACCACATTCATCAAATGACATAAAGGAAAATAAAAGTTAGACTATTACTTTGAGCGATTGTCTTAAGATCAAGACAATTGCTCGGTGAACAGGAAAAATATTTGTACAATAGTTAAAAACAATTTCAAAATCAAAGATGTCAATTGTTTATAAACCGACTTTCTTTGATTCATCAACAAAGATGCAAGCAATAATAAAAGAAATTGTTTGAATACAGTACCAATTGCTTCTCCTTTTATTTTCTCGTTCTACACGAAGATTATTTTTTTAGCTACCTGGTTTTTATCTTTATTTCTTTTAGAAAAATATTAGAAGATTGTCAACTTCTTTAAATTACTGGGTGCATCAGCGTTAAAAAAAGAAATATTGTTCTATTTTGTTATTATCATGTTGGCTTTTAAATGCGGTTTCTTTTACTCTCTTGATATTGGTCTTACTTTCAGGTATTAACTTGTTTTATAAAAAAAATGTCACTGAAGGCAGAGGCTCGATAGCGCTATTCTTTAATTTTCTTTGATATAATAAAAAAAAATAATCAACTGATATCAGAATCCTTATAACAATTGATCTAACCGCCACATAATGACCCCTTTTGATCTGTCTGGCCAATACAAGATGGTGTGAACATCTAAATAAAAATACAAAGTGGAAGGATTATGGCGTCATTCAGGAAATAAAATCATTTGTCATTACAATTAACCGATTTGTTTTCGATTAGGTGTAAATAAGCCTGATGTCTGGTATAGACATCTCAATTTAAAGGGGGGAAAAATAATGTTCGTTCATTTGATTAATTTTCCTGCTTGCAGATGGTTAATTTGGTGAAATCATAGTTCAACGCTCAACGCAACAGGAATATTTTGTTTACTTTATATTAAGGGCTATTTAAAATTGATCTAATATGTTGAAAAATTTGTTGAAATATCACTTTAAAATCAAAAAGCATTTTCTTCCGTAGAACTAAGTATGTACTATATATATAAAAGGGAGAGGTTGGTAGCAAGGAAATAAATAACTGGGTTAAAGACATACACATCGCTCAATTACTAAAACAATGTTATAACTCAAAAAAAAAAAAACTAGTTTGCCAGAAGTTTTAAATTTTCACGCAGAATTAAATCACAATGGACCCAAATGGGGACTTCGAGTGGAGGTTCGTTATAGCACCACCTTTCCTAACCTAATGGCAAAAAGACATTTTTATTTTTCTCTCAAAACTTGAGTATACAAGATATTCTTATAAAATTTTTACACAATATGAATGACGATATGAGAATCCATTCTGTATCATTAACTCAGAAATACCATTTTTGAGTTATGACGTTATTTGAGTAAATGAGCGATATGTACACATGTATACATATATCGACCCTTTGCTGCAAGACATTTATAACTAAGAAACTACGACATTTTAGTTAATACATATTAAACAATAAGTTGTGTAAAGACCGGTGTCTTTATATGGTGTAAACGATTCATGAAAATATACCCATCGGTTAAGAGAAAAATTATATTTATGTTATTTTTACCATTAAGTTGTTAATAAATTATTTTCTTTAAACTCGTTTTTTATCAAATCACTTGAAGAAACTTAAACTATCGCCATCATTTTGGGAACCTAACCATCTTGTAAATGATACAGAAGAAGAAATTTAACTGACATTATAGTGAAAAAAAATTGGAAGTAATTACGGAGGAACTACATTTTTTTTATGGTACAAATATGTACATGTGTACTATATACATATGTATTAAGTATGTTAGTGTGTATTAGGGATGCTAAATGGGAAATCCCGAACCGGATTTGGCAAATCCCGAATCCTGGATTTGTAAAATTCAATCCCGGGATTTCATTTTCAGGATTTCTTAGCAATTTTTATATAAAAACTTTATACATTTTAGAATTATTTTGAAAACAAAAGAAACATATTACCTTTGGAAGGGAAATAACATTTGAAAAATTCATAAGTTTGACAAATTTATTCCGTCTTATTCAATATTATGAGGGCAATTATAATTCAAATTCCACGAGAAATTTTTCCCGGGGAATAATTTCAAACAGTAGCAAATAATAGGGAAAACAAAAAAATCTAATTGGAAAAGGAGAAATTTCTTGCGGAAATTTTTCATAATTGCAGTGTATAACTAACTATCTGTATGTCGACTCCTCAACGCACTTATCTACTTGTCGGTAACAATTGAGTACTATTGACACCTCCTTACAATTGGAGTAGAATACAATACAAGGCAAGCGGGAAATATTTACAGAATAATGCGGAGTATTTTGTCTAAAAAACTGCTCGAGTGTGTAGGTATGTTTTTTACATTGCAGTTCAAAACTATTTTGTTTTTTATTTAGACCGTTTAGGTCGTTTTTGATATAAACCTAAGATCAAACCCATTTAAATTACATGGATTTGATAAATAGTTTTAGTCAAAAACGACTGAGTGAATGAGTTCGACTCAATTATAGCTATATTCGAGTCTCTCCTGAAAAGTAGTATTTTTTAAGTTACAAGGTTACGTTAGTAAACCATCGATATGTATATGCGTAAGTGTATCTTAATGGAATTACTTTCTGTTCAAAAAAATAATTATCCTCATTTGACAAGAGAACAATAATTTAGGAATTTGCATTTATGAAATATGTACATACATACATATGTTATTTTCTATATTGTTCTACTTTTAATAATTATTTCTTCGTTTTGTGTTACTTGGAGGCCTACAAACAATTACCAAAACCTTATTTAACATGTGTTATCACTGCTTCAACAAAAAACACAATATGAAATCAGTTTTCAAAACAAACAAAAAAAATGTTTCTAGTTTTTTGTAACAATAATTTGTTTACATAAGGACGTAAGTAAATCCTTATTAGCCGGTCTTTTTTATATGTACATATGTTTGAATAAACGATGACATAAATATTCCAGCAAAAATATGTTTCATGTTCATACTATTCGAGCGTACGTTTATATTTGCAGCTTAAGTTTATAATCCTGCATATGATCCTTTTTAATAGTAGCACCAGCAATAACAACTGGAAAAAGTTTTTATTTGGAACGCACCTTGAAATTTTATCATGCCACCGCATACTTGTCATACTTGGACTATTGCCCTCATTTTGCTACTAGTGAAATGAATCTCTTTCTTCATTTTGCTCGTGTTAACATGACAGGAAATATGCATAAAAATTTTTATAATTAATAATACCACAGGATAATCCTAATGTTTGTTAAAGGTATCCATTCACATGTGTCAGCACCGAGCCCAAAATATGGAAATCTCTAAAAATTCAACCATTCAACCGCAAGCAAATAGTCGTTATTGTTAATTGAAACTACATTAAAAGCTGAAGGTGACATTTAAAGGTAATTCCTGAATAGATAGATGATTTTATTTCATTGAACTTTTTAACAGAAATGTATGTATCTGTGTACAGTGAAAATAGTATATTGGGTGTTTATGTAAAAAGTTAAATAATTTGTGAAGTATATTTTGCAAAAAAAAAAATTCATGTTAACAAACAAATTTATGAAAATCTAATAAATTCATATGTAGTTAAGTAGGTCACCACAGTTGTGAGTGCAGTCACACACAGAAAGAAGTGTGTGTTATATGAAGCTTGAATATAAATGGGTGCTTTGACACCTTTTAAATAATAAATTTAATTTAAAAATGAAACAGTACATTTACTAAATATTTACACACTACACACACTTTCGCTGGTACAGTGATTATATACATATCTATAAACATGCTTTTTTTTCTATGCTGATAAGCAATGTTGCATTCATAACAATTACAAATTATGAGCCATACACATACACATATGTACATTAGGGGTATAACCAATTTTTGGCATAGAACCATGAGGCGAACCATGTCCTAGTAACTACGAAAATCAAAAGTTTATTGTAATTTTTCTTAAAAAAGTTCACGCACCAATTGCTTTTTCTAAACACTTAAAGCACGGACTTGATTGAACTAACAAAAATATTATTTCACATAATCTAAAACCTTTTCAATGCAATATTGAATATTCATAATTTTATACGGTGTTTTTAGTGTTCCGTACACACAAAGGGGAAAAGGAACCCTATTGTTTTTGCTACGCTGTACGTCTGTCCGTCTGTCCGTCACACGGTATTTTCTCAGGAACCGTAAGAGGTACGGACCTGAAATTTGAACAGAGTATGTAGAACATTGGCTGCTACAACAACAAATACATGAGAATTAAAAATTAAAGAGTGTTCGAAAACGAGCAACGGAAAATGTTAAAATCCCATGTAATATACATATAATTGTATATTGAAACTTGAATTTTGTAAAATTAGTGTATTTTTATACAGACTACAACAATTAACACTAAAATTTAAAAAAATTAAATTAAAGGGTGGTCCATCAGTTAATGCAATTTTGAATATGTAATTTTGACAACTTGCTATATCTGGGAAACAGTAAAAGTCAAACACTTCCAATTTTCAAAAACGATAAAACTAAATAGTCCGAAAATTATAAAATTGCCAAACCAAAAAAAAAAGAAATCGCCAAAAATAGAAAAAATAGCCAAAATGAAAAAACGCAAAAAACCGAAAAAATCGCCAAAACGAGAAGAAAAATTGTTAAAATTAAAAAAAATTAAAAATTAAAGAGCCAAAACTTTAAAAAATCGCCAAAATCGAAAAAACAAAAAAAAAACGAAAAAAACCGAAAAGCCCCAAAAACGAAAAAAAATGTCAAGACTATATATTATATAGGCTGAAGTTTGTATTATATTACATATCTAGTATTCGTACGGAACCCTTCGTGCGCGAGTCAGAGTCGCACTTTACTGAATTTAATTATTTATTTTTTGTTTTAAATAAACACAATATTAATTTTTCTTCACCAAAAAGGAAAAAACTCCTTCGAGGTTGGTGTGTGAACTTTTTTGACCTTAGCGAAATAATAAATATACGTTCCCTTATAGTTTTTTATGCTCTATCGGTCTGTGCTATGCCAATTTTGATATTTTGATCATCTGCCAATAATTTGTAAGTTTTATAGAAAAAAAAATTTTCTATAATAAATTCATCTGAAAACATTGTCAGTGAAAAACTTATCAGTTCACACGGATCCCATATGAAAAAAATTGTCAGATCTGTTGTTGGGCATGGCCATACTAAAAGCATTTGAAAGAATTTCTCAATTAGGAATATCCCGTGATTGTGTTAAATTTAAAAAGTGGCATTATAAAAATTATTATGCAATGGAATTGCAAGGATGTAGCCTGCATACATTTTATTACATTTTTTCACTCTCCTTCTGTCCTGTGACAATGATGCCTTTAATAGATGCATAAGCTTCGCACATCTGACAATAATAGAATGTCTGGCCAATTCTTTGTAAATTATAATTTGACAAAATTTTAATTTGACAATAACAACGGCTCACTGCAATAAAGTCATAAGTAATGAGCCAAAATGACATTATTACTTAAATAATTCTTGAATAAGTCATATTATTACCAAAAGCAGTGTGGTGCAGTTATGTAAATATATTTTAATTAGTTCAGAGGTAAGGCAAATTTACCTTGTTACTTATGAATTTATTTCAGTGAGCCGACGAAAACTGGTACATTGTGCCAATCGTGTGATCCAAGCTTTAGAATGCACTTACAATTATTTTTCTAGTAACGTTCTCAGATAGAAATTACAAACCATCTGTACAGATCTTAGGACTGCTTTTACTTCACTTCCCACAAGAATTAAGTACATGTACCGAAAATTGGACAGATCGGACTATATTTCTCTCTCGAAGATTTTCTTTTTTAAAGGAACTTCATTCTGAAGAAATTTGGCCAATTTTAGGGGTTTCTCTATATACGTGACTTGTTATTTATTTTGTTATACTTATATACATGGGCATTTGTAGGAACTATCACATGTACTTGCTTTCTTCATATATGTACATACATATGTAAATACAAAAACATTCGCATGTACAAGCATTTCTTAATAGACCTCCGTACTTCCGTAGTTTTCTAATACCCAGTATTAAGGTACACACATACATATGTACGTTACATGTATACAAATGTTTTATTCTCTTCCATTTTAAATTTCTTTTAAATTGCATTTAAAACAACAACAATATGCATTTATTTATACAACTTCGTTTTCCATTGCCGCAAATTATGTTGCATTAAAAGTGAGGTTAAATGTATATTTGTTATGTTTGGTTGGCATTTTGTGTAACAATTATTACCAGTACAGCAATAAAAATTAAATGAATAAGTAAATATTGCTGTGTGTAAATATTAGCAAGGCACGAACTACGTACATACATATCGCTCATTTAATTCAATAGTGTCACAACTCAAAAAAACCAATTTGCAGAAAACTCGTTTTAAGTTTTCAATTGCCATACAACGCAATGAAGACATGAAAAAATATTCTTCTCTCAAGAGGTGATGGGTACAAGCTGTTTATATGAAATTTTTACACCAGATAAAATGTCGCATTATTCTGCATTATTATGTCAAAAAACAAATTTTTTGAGTTATGACACTATTGAAGTAAATAAGCGATATGTACTTACATATATTTACGAACATAGTACATACAGAAATATTGTAAAAATAAATCACGATACATTTCTCAGGTAAAGCAAAAAAAAAAAAAAAAAAAGATAAACATAAAGGATGCCGCAAATCTAACATGCTACTTTTCACACTGTTTAATTTGCCTATATGGCAACCAACATTTTAGTTATTTAAATTAAAATAATCAGGACACAATACTTTCTATATATCCTGCATATAGTTTCGACCATTATTTTCTTGTGATAGCTGCCGTGTACCGATGTTCATATTAACTTATATTATTTAAATGAATTCAAATACTTATACACATACATACATATTGAGCCTCGTTTTCGATTAAATCGTAAGCGACAAAAATTAAAGTTTTCCAGAGTAGGCTTTTTTTAATATTCAAGTTTATTTTACATCTATTTTTAACTACATGTCGCTTACAATTAAATCAAAAATAAGGCTTGATATTTGAGAAAAAAAAGGTCATCCAATAACAGGTTTCATTTCTAAATATATGAAAAAAAACTAATATTTTCAATCGAAATCATAAGATGTAATCACTGTGATGCAAAATGAGTTTTTGTGATCACATTTTAATCTATTTACATATATGAGAGATTTTGTGTTAGGATGTAATGTCTTTTTTTATGATAATTGCATTTGCATTCATTTTTTATATCTCTTTTTCTAAAGTGCCTCCATTAGAGATGAGAATTTATTTTTAGCCACAAGATAATTCTGCATTAACGCCTTTTTTGAATAATTTCACAGGTTTTTAATGGTTGGGGTGGAGGGTTCAGTTCATCTTTTTTTATTTCTTTCTACTTCGACAGAAGGCAGGGTGAGTTTGTTGGTCGTTCTTGCAAAAATAAACTTTGTCATTTAATTTGGGGTGTTTTTAAATTAGTTTATTTGTGTATATGGGTGCGAGTAATGGATTTTATTTGTTTAAAGAAGACCCTTAAGTTTTTTTTTTTTCATTAGATTTGAAATAATGTTTTGTAATATTACTATGTATGGAATAATCTACATGTGCAAATACTATGTAATTGTCTTATTGATAAAAAAAACAATTATTCGAATCACAATGCTTCAAGCTAAAATAAAGAACAATCGAAATAAAAGTTCATATAATATAATTTTTTGTTCTACGTAAAATGTTTCATACTTCGTAAAATAAACAAATTAGGGAAAAACAACATTGAATTGTTGAAATTTTACACAGCGATAATAAACAAGCCAACTTACATATATGATGTTAGTATGTTATTCGAATGCTTTGTATTAAATTTCGAATCTTTATATGTATTAAAAAGAGTTCCCATTAAAATATCGAGTCTTTTTTTCGATTTTTATCGTAAGCGACATGTTATCGAAAATATACTTTTTTTATTGAAATTAAAATTGTTTGGGCCTACCCATAGTTTAGAATTATCAAAATGCCAACATTTTTGATAACTTTGAAGATATTGTGCAAAGTGAATAAAAAAAAGCATATGCTTTTTACTTGAAAATTTGTTTAAAAAAAAAACACATACATATATTAAGTTTTACAACAAATTTTTAAGTCAAAAGCAAATGCTTTTTTTATTCACTTTATCCATGGTCTGTAAAATTTTATCGTAAGCGACAATTTACGTACAAAAACATATTTTAATATTTAAAAAAAACACCATCTCCTGAAAAATTAAATTTTTGTCGCTTACAATTAAATCGAAAATAAGGCTCGATATTAATGACATCCAATGTTGCCTCAAACGAAATTTATTTCCTTAACAAGTTTTCTTATTTATAAGAAACAAGTAAGAGTGCTATATTCGCCTGTGCCGAATCTTATATACCCTTTACCAAAGTGCGCTTATGTAGTATAGAGATACATACTCAAGCACATACTTACTTTTATGTACAAAGAAAAAAATAATAATTTTCAAACCCTAGAATCATAATTTTAGATTTTTCTGATTACTTATACCAATCTAGTAGTTCTTAAAAAAATATAGAAAGTGTGTTAAGTGAAAAAAAGGAAATTAAAAAAAAATTATTATTTATTTATTTTAATGACCTGAAAAAAAATCAAAATTTCCAGCACTGTAGCTGTGGTTTTTATTTTTATAATTTTCTATGCCAAACTTTTCTTTCCAAAACGTATAATATGTATAATTTATTAAGGAAAAGATGAAAATTAATAAGACTTGGTTACTTTTATATATCAAAAAAGTGTAAGTTTCTCAACCCTGAAATCATCCTTTTTGATTTTTCTGATTTCTTACATCAATCTCTTTCTTTTAAGAATTTAAGAAATGTTTAATTTATAGAAAAAAAGGAAAAATTTGTTTTAGTAAGTTGCTTTTATACAAAAACGTTAAAGCTTTCCAACCCTGGAATCGTCTTTTTAATTTTCTCAATTGGTTTTTTTTATTTGAAATACCAATTTTATTCGTACTCAAGCATAAAATCAGTTTATTTAATAAAAATAATAAAAATTAATTTTCGGTAGTTAGTTTTTTATATCACAAAGAGTGTAAGTTTCCCAACCCTGCAATCCTCCTTTCTGATTTTTCTGATTTCTTATACTAATCTCTTTCTTTTAAGAATATCAGATATCTTTAAGGGAAAATTTGCTTTAGTAAGTTACTTTTCTATAAAAAAAGGTAAGGTTTTCCAACCCTGGAAACGTGTTTTAAACTTTTTTAAATTGAAATACCAATTTTATTCGTGGTGAAGTATAAAATAAGTTTATTTAATAAAAATAATTAAAAAATTACTTTACGGTAGTTAATTGTATGTATCACAAAAATCGTAGGTTTTCCAACCCTGGAATCATCCTTTTTGTTTTTCTGATTTCCTACATCAATCTCCTTCTTTTAAGAACATTAGATATGTTTAGTTTATAGAAAAAAAAGGAAAAATTTGTTTTAGTAAGTTACTTTTGCATAACAAAAAAAGTTAAGGTTTTCCAACCCTGGAAACGTCTTTTTAATTTTTTTAATTTTTTTTAAATTTTTTTTTAGTTAGAGATACCAATTTTATTCATACTAAAGCATAAGATAAGTTTATTTAATAAAAAATTATTAAAAACTAGTTTTCGGTAGTTATTTTGTATGGCAAAATGAAGTTTAAGTCTCCCAGCTCTGAAACCGTCTGCTCGATTTCGCTGATTTTCAATACCAATCTTATTTTGACCATTTCTGACCAACCAGTTCAAGAACGAAGTCTCTAGCTTTTCTGGGAGCTTCGGAAAACCGATTTCACGTACAGACAAACAGACAGATGGACAGACGCACAGACGGACATTGCTTATTTGTCTTCCCTATGCATAAGGATCCAGAATATATATACTTTATGGCTCGCTTATTAATATTCTGGAAATTACAAACGGAATGACAAACCTATATATACCCTTTTACCATTTTTTGGTAAAGGGTATAAAAATTGGCATGAAGTTAGCATGAGTGACTAAATTTGAATAAGGTGTTAACAATTTGATATTAAAAATGGGTGCATTTCTTAGTTTGAACCCACTACTAAGTCCTAAAATGACTTTTAATGTGACGTTGTATGGCAAAGCTCTTTAAGATTATGCTTTGCCACTAACTTCGTGGCGTTTTTTTTTCTTACACATTAGGCCCTTAATGTCGTATTCTACAAAAATGTGTTTTAAGTGTATGTTAAAAAAAAGCTTTCACACAAATTTTGCTAAGGCAAACTTGAAGCACAAATAAGTTTTTTTAGAATACATTGTCTTAATATAAAATTAACGAAGTGTTTTTTAATATAGCAAACATTTTTTGCCATATAAAGCTCTGCTTGTGTTGATCGGACGGGTTCATTTATTCCTTAAAATACCGCACAGATGTTCAAATACTTGGGGTATTCACAAGGGTGTCCTAAGTGTCATAAAGTCATAAAGTCCTAACATTTTACACCATTTTAAAATTATTTTTATTTTCTTTCATATAAAAGGAGTACTATATTAATACAATTCTTCACTCTATGTATTTGTTACTATCATAACTAACTATTTTGCTTTTTACTTTTCTTTTTCGAAAAAATATCCATTTACGTTTAAATACTTGGCATTTTTCTTTAGCAAATTTCTACTCAAATCATTATATATTGCAAAAAATATAAAAATTCGCAAGGGATTAAAATAATGGAAACAATCTCCCAAAGCTGATTATATAGACCGTAAAAAAAGTAATAAATCGAGTATAGACTTACAGCATATAAATCGCGAAAACTCGCAAAAATGCGAATATATTCAAAAAATTTCCAAAGCCTCAAAAACTCTAAACGAGCAAACTCAGTAGATTTTATGAATCAAAAATTATCTCACGTGAAAAAAATTTGCGAAAATTCGCGAATAATTTTTTAATTGAAAGAAACCTAAAATCTATTTTAAAAAATGCTTAAATTATAAGGAATGCAAAAAATTTTTAAAAATCCGCAATTACGATAATTCGCAAAAACTTGGTAACATCAAAAACAAATTTAAAGTCTGATATTAATTAAAAAAGTTTAAAACTGTTAAAAAAAATAAAGAATTGGGAACAATCACTTTTATTGCAAAAATTTGCAACAAATTGCAAAATTGCAAACAAGCTCCAAAATTACTTACAAATACCTAAAGATCTAAGAAATTCCAAAAATCGCTGAAAATTTACAAAATTATGAAAATTCGCACAAATGATAGATGTATTAAAAATCGGTAAAATGGTTAAAAGGCAAAACCTAAAATAACACATAAATACCTAAAGATATAAGAAATTCCAAAAAATCAGAAAAATTCGCGAAAATTAAAATTTGCAAAAACTTGCTAATACCAAAATGATAGCAAAGTGTGATATAAAATAAAAGTCGCCAAATGTGTAAAAAAGGCAAAAACTGCAACAGCAAAAATACTTCAATCAGACAATGATGAGGCTTGATTCAATCCTAATTTGTTAAAATTACACAAAAGAGCAATAAGTTTTATCAAAAATTACCTGACTCAAAACTTAAGAAAATTTTCAAATAAATTCCAAAGCCTTAAAATTTAAAAAGATCAATTATTCGAAAAAATTTTGTTTACATTTGCAAAAATTCGCAAATAATTTTCGGAAACAGATAGAAGCCGTTAAATAATTTTCTCATAATTTTGCATATTCGTAAAAAATATTATTTAATTTTTGTAATATTTTTATACCCTTTACCAAACAAATGGTAAAAGGGTATATATAGGTTTGTCATTCCGTTTGTAATTTCTAGAATATTAATAAGCGAGCTATAAAGTATATATATTCTGAATCCTTATGTATGGGGAATACAAATAAGCGATGTCCGTCTGTCCGTCTGTCTGTACGTGAAATCGGTTTTCCGAAGCTCCCAGAAAAGCTAGAGACTTCGTTCTTGGACTGGTGGATCAGAAATTGTCGAAATAAGATTGGTATTGAAAATCAGCAAAATCGAGCGAACGGTTTCAGAGGTGGGAGACTTAAACTTCATTTTGCCATACAAAATAACTACCGAAAACTAGTTTTTATTAATTTTTTATTAAATAAACTTATTTTATACTTCAGTATGAATCAAATTGGTATTTCTAACTGAAAAAAAAATTAAAAAAAAAATTTAAAAAATTAAAAATACGTTTCCAGGGTTGGAAAACCTTAACTTTTTTTGTTATGCAAAAGTAACTTACTAAAACAAATTTTTCCTTTTTTTATAAACTAAACATATATAATGTTCTTAAAAGAAGGAGATTGATGTAGGAAATCAGAAAAACAAAAAGGATGATTCCAGGGTTGGAAAATCTACGATTTTTGTGATACATACAATTAACTACCGTAAACTAATTTTTTAATTATTTTTATTAAATAAACTTATTTTATACTTCACCATGAATAAAATTGGTATTTCAAATAAAAAATTAAACTTCAAAAAATTAATAAGATGTTTCCAGGGTTGGAAAACTTTAACTTTTTTTCTTATCCAAAAGTAACTTACTAAAACAAATTTTTCCTTTTTTTTCTATGAATTAAACATATCTAATGTTTTTGAAAGAAAGAAATTGATGTTAGAAATCAGAAAAATCAAAAAGGATGATTCCAGGGTTGGGAAACTGAAACTTTTTGTGATATAAAAAATTAACTACCGAAAATTAACTTTTATTTTTTTTATTAAATGAACTTATTTTATACTTTAGTACGAATAAAATTGGTATTTCAAATTAAAGATTAAACTTCTAGAATTAAAAAATGTTTCTAGGGTTGGAAAACTTTAACTTTTTTTATACAAAAGTAACATACTAAAGCAAAATTTTCCTTTTTATCTATAAATTAAAGATATCTTATATTCTTAAAAGAAATAGATTAGTATAAAAAATCATAAAAATTATAAAGTTTGATTTCAGGGTTGGAAAATCCACACTTTTTGTGATATAAAAAAATTAGCTACCGAAAACTAATTTTTTTTTATAAAATAAACTTATTTTATACTTCAGTATTTCAAAATAAAAAAAATTAAAACGACGTTTCCAGGGTTGGAAAATCTTATTTTCTATACAAAAGTAACTTACTAAAACAAATCTTTTCTTTTTTACTATAAATTAAACATATCTTACATTCTTAAAAAAAAGATGGTGTAAGAAATCCAAAAAAAAACCAAAAAGGAGGATTCTTTGTGATATAAAAAATTAACTACCGAAAACTAATTTTTTTATCTATTTTTATTAAATAAAATTATTTTAATAAAATTGGTATTTCAAATAAAAAAAAAAACAATTAAAAAAATTAAAAAGGGTTGGAAAACTTTAACTTTTTCTACAAAAGTAAGTTACTAAAACAAATTTTTCCTTTTTTTCTATAAATTAAACATTTCTTAAATTCTTAAAAGAAAGAGATTGGTGTAAGAAATCAGAAAAATCAAAAAAGATGAGTTCAGGGTTGGAACACTTACACTTTTTTGATATATATAAAAGTAAATAAGTCTAATTAATTTTTATCTTTTCCTTTATAAATTATATATATTTTACGTTTTGGAAAGAAAAGTAGTATAGAAAATTATAAAGATAAAAGCCACAGCTCCAGAGCTGGAAACTATGATTTTTTTTTCTAGACATTAAAGTAACTAATTAAAACATTTTTTTTTGAATTTCCTTTTTTTCACTTAACACACTTTCTATATTTTTTTAAGAACTACTAGATTGGTATAAGCAATCAGAAAAATCTAAAATTATGATTCTAGGGTTTGAAAATTATTATTTTTTTCTTTGTACATAAAAGTAAGTATGTGCTTGAATATGTATCTCTATACTACATAAACGCGCTTTGGTAAAGGGTATATAAGATTCGGTACAGCCGAATATAGCACTCTTACTTGTTTCTCATTTGTTTTGTATCATATTGTTTATGTTTTAACTAACACACTAAAATATGAGGGGTTGCTCACAGCAGTCATATTTTAAACCAATGCTGCCCACAGAGAGAAAACCGAGAGTAATGTATAAGCGTATGTGCATTCATTTGTACAAAAAGCCAATTGATGTTCGGCACTCTGGTGCTTCTCTGGCCAGCAGTGTTTTAAACTAGTTGAAAAGTTGCGAACATTATGACGTTATGACTTTAACACTACCGTTTGAATACCCCAACTATATTTCTCAATATTCGAATTATTACACCAATTAAAAAATAACTTTGGCCTCAAAATCAGCAAATTAAGTTAAGTAAAAATAATTAGAACATTAAAATGACAAACAGCCATCTTTATGTCGCTCGCTACTCTTCTCCAACAACAACTTTTTTATCTGTAAGTTATTTCTCTTTGACGAGCTCGCGAATGATGAGTTGGGGGTTTTAAGGTGGTCTGGTAATTTGTAGTCACAAATGTAATAATTAGGGAAAGGATTTTCATGCATTTAAAATCACGTTTTATGTACATAAAATATGCAGTAAAAATATAAAAATATGTATTTAAAACTAATAAAATATGTATTTATCAACTTTTTTTTCAACATTTAATAACATTAAAAACTTTAAAAAATCACCTTCATTGTTTTCTTAACAATTATTTTGTCATTAAGAACTTAAAAAACATAAAAAGCTCAGCTTCAATGCCTTCATAATAAATATTTTGTCAAATCATATGGAATACAAAATAAAGTTCAGTCGAACTTTTATTTACGTACATGAATGAAGATTTTGAATTGAATTGAAGATTTTTTCTGAAAAAAATTAATGTAATAAAAATTAATGTTCCACGTTAGCAGAAGTTATTGGTGCGTACTTAAATGCTGTTATTTCGTTTGTGCAATATTCAGTTTCTAAATTTTTGTTCTTAGATCTACAAATATTTTAAGTTCATAATTTATTTGTATAACTATTTCTAATTGATGTGTTAAAGTAACGAAAGCCTCTAATTGGCCTAAAGTGTTTTAGTTGTTTTTATTAAAATAATCGACTTTTTTCTGTCTACCGAATCATTTTCACAAATTTGCTTTTACGTTGGGATGTTAAAGCATATGGTTAGACCTGTTTAAGTTGAAACTTAAGAAATACAAATTGAAAGCATGTGCTTTAACATCCGAATTCAGAAGAAAAAGGAAAAAAGGAAAAGGACGAGTTCACATTTTTTGATTTTCTTGCGGCGTTTTGCTTTCACAAGACTGGTTTCTAAGTGCGAAGAATATGAGTTTTATGGCGCAAAAGTGAAAATTGACATATGGAAGCGTTTTAATAGAAATGTGGAGTGAAACTAGGGAGATTCCGTAAATGTACTAAATTAGTACTTTGTGTATTATTGTACTTTTCGAGTTTAAATAGTAACAAAAAAGGTACAATTGTATCAACTTTGCCATCCCTGATGTGTACCCAAATATCAATTAGGCAGAAGGCTGTCGGATACTATATTTCTATTAATAAAATTAAATAAATTAAATTTAAATTATTTTCAAGTAAAAAAATGTGCACCCATATGTAAAAACTAACGTGTGCTTCAAAAACCAGTTTTTGTATTAAAATTTTGATTTAACGTACAATTCAAGTACATCTTATTTTTTTACATACGCACTCAAAAAAAAAGACATTTACTATTATTAATGAAAAAAAGTTTTTAAATTTAAGTAAAAAAAAAATTCAAAGTTTGAGTAATTTTTTCTAACCCCCTGTTTGTGTAAGACGTTTGAGTTAGAAATCTTGGCGTTTCTGTAATAGATTAAAGAAAAGTTGAACAAGTTTCCTTTAGTTTATTACAAAAACGCCAAGATTTTTAGCTCAAACGTTTTACACAAGCAGGGAATAAGTAAATTTTTACAAAAATCGAATAAAAATTACTTAATATGAGTAAAAGATAAAAAGTTCATATCCTTAAAAATAGTTCATAAAAATACACACAAAAATTCTCACATTCAAGGACAAGTTTACTGTCTTAAAAGAAATATTTACCAAATATTGGAAAATGGTTTAAACGTTTAGGGAAAATGTATCCTAAGAAGTAGTCAATCTTGTTTTAAATCAAAAAATAAATTTTTGGAAATGACTTACTACTGATTAGTTCATCAAATTTGACTTACTTGAAAGATATAAAAACCTATTCTGAATTTTAGAAAAGTATTTAGCAGTTTTACGCTACATTTACACAGGAAAGTACTTTCTTGAAATTTCTGTATACATATTATGAATAAAAAATTTATTGAAATAAATGACTTTCATGAAAATTTCTTGTTAATTTTCATAGGAAAGTGAAAGTTCATTTTAAAAATGTCGTCGAAAAGTAAAGTTGAAAAAAATTGTTTTGTTCACTTCTTAATTAGAGTTACCGAGAACATCACCCACACAAATTTATGAGGCAATAAATTGCGAATAAATATTATTGTTAATATTGTAATAATATTATTGTTTTCAAAAGGCATGAAGTGTCTTCTCCATGTATATTTGAATATAAGATATCGTCCCTACCACTTCAAACTATCCAATATGCAAAATTAGTATTTTAGATTCATTATCTTAGTACCCTAATTTTTACGATATGCCTCGTTTCAAAATGCTGGAATTCTCACGGAAGATAGATAACTCAATAAGAAATTTTTTAAGCCTTTTAGGAACACGCTGACCTTAAATTTATAATTGATGGGTCTTCGCACTCTTCTTAAATGTTCAAATTTGCATATTAGATAGTTTGACGTGGTAGGGACGATATTATAATTCTTTAAAAATTTATACAAAATAAGGATAATTTATAATAACTATTTACCACAATCCTGTATATTTGTACAAATCTTTAAAGGGGGTAACACTGTTAACCTATTTTCATTTTATTCTCTGAAAACATCAAAAATTTACTTTTACCTCTTTTCCACACGCAAAGTTTACTTTGCAAAGTCTGTGTGAAAGACAGAGGTAGTAATACAGTCTCTTTCTGTCCTTCTCCCAGCTGAATTAAGACTTTGCAAAGTAAACTTTCAGTGTGGAAAAGAGGTATTTCTTAAAAAAATCGTTGAAAGCTGACTGGAAATTAAAAACAATGTGGGTGTGGTAGTGAAAAAATTTTATTGTATTGCTACTTTCTTGCAATTAGTTTCATGTGTAAATGGTTGGTTAAGTATTTTTTCTTTAAATTATAGAATATATCTTTTGTTTGCATTAAGCAAAAAATCTAAGTAAGTTTTTCATATTTTCGAGGAATATTTGAGCTTGAAACTCAAAAATTTCAATGCTTATTCAGGCTACCCAGTTAGGCAATTGGTTAGAGTGCTTGCCTATCAGTCAGAAGTTTGCTGGTTCAATAATTGTCTCCTCTCAAGAAATTAATATGTATGTATGGTGAATTAATTGAGAATATAATATGGAAGATATAATAAAAAATATACCATGTGGTATAGAATTTAATAAAAAATTAAAAAGTACTAGAACTAAAGACATAAAAAACTTTGAAAAATTTACTAAATTTGAGATCAAAGATGAAAATTTTTTTTTGCAAAGCTCCGAATTTTATGGGAAAATTTTACTTAGTTTTAGAAAAATTTTACTTAAATATAAAAATATAATTACTATAAACTAGTTCATTAATGGACTAGAAATTTAGTAAATATTTTATTGGTTTCAAGTAAAAAACAGCTTTGGCGCCGTACGACAACTTTTTTTTACTCAAATTTAGAATATTTTCCAAAGTTTTAGTTAGTTATTTTTTTGAGTGTGGGGGAAAGTTTTTTGACTTTAAAATTTCTTTAATTTTATTAATAGAAATTTAGTATCCGACAGCCTTCTAACACGTTCCCCATCTATGTAGTTCCAGACCGCCCAGAGAAGCGCCAGAGTGCCGAACATCAATCGGCTTTTTATACAAATGAATACACATACGTTTATACCAATGCTGCCCACAGAGAAAAAACCGAGAGAAATGTATAAGCGTAAGTACATTCATTTGTACAAAAAGCCAATTGATGTTCGGCAGCGTTACCGTCGAAAAATTTCAAAAAGGGGAACAAAAAGGGGATTTTCAAAAAAAAAGTGGCACAAAAAAGGCATTTCTAAGAAAAAAAGGGGAAACTTTAAAATAAAGGAAAATTAAAGAAACAAACATATTTATTAAGCTATTTTTATTAAAAAAAAACAATAAAAACAAATTTCTCATGTATAAAAAGTACAAAAACATTCATTTTATGGGAACTCATATACTATGTTTATTCGCACGTTTTATTTGAAATTAAAAATTCTAACTTGTGGCAGAATTAGGCTTTACTTTCTGTTCAGTTACGAATCAGCTGACTCTTTTTTGCTTTTAGAAATCTTACACAAGTCGTCAGTTTTTCTGTTTCGTTCTGTTCTGTTACGGTTCAACCTGTGAAAATCAAAAAAAAATTTCAGTAATTCTAAGTGACAGCATAAATAAAATAAAAATTGTGATTGTGCTTTTAAAATTTAAAAAATTTAGTTTTTATCAGAAAAGCATAAAATTATATTGAAACATAAAAATGGACGAATTAACTAACTTTAGTGGAAAACTGTGGCCGTTCTGCTCAGAAACAGGTGATAAGTTATAACATAAAATGTAACTATTAAAATTTAGAAACAGAACGGCACAGCACAGAATATCAACAGAAAGTAAAGAATAATAAAGCCTTTACTAACTCACGTGAACAATTACTGATTACTGGGGATGAGATGTATATAAACAGAAAAAAAATTTTTTTTATTTTACAATTGTTTGTTTGACGACTGTGAATATATTTCTATAATACCGTCTGGTTGAGCATTTGCAAATACAGTTTTTATTTATAAATAAGGCGGGTATAAACGTAGTATAGATAGCTACTAAATATAAAAAAATCATAAAATCTATGATAAAATGAAACACTAGTCAAAATGTGGCATTTGATATTGATCGAAATTACAATAGAAATTAAATGGAAATTTCGTTTGATATTGAGTGCCGTCATTTGCCCCAGTTCTTAAGATTTACAAAAAATTAAAAAATACATTAATACATTTTTTGGCATCTTTTTGGCCATATCACGTTTTTACTTAAAAGCCAGTATAATTCAAAAAATGTACTTAATCATTTAAAGTTTTCATAAAAAAATTTAAACCTTGATTCTGAAGAGGATAATATATTTATGGTATTATTTTTATGCATGATGCATATTTATTAAATATTAAATTTTAAATATATTAAATTTATTATTAAATTCTTTTGAAATTGTACATCTGTGTTTATTAATAAGTTCTTCACTTGGAATCCATTCTTTCAAATCGTTTTGAAATAAATTTAAGGCAGACAGCATGGACAGAAAATTGTCTGCTTTCAGTCTATTTGAAAATTTTTTAGCAACGCTAATTTATGTTTACGCTTTGTTTTTGTTTTTTTGGAAATTTTTTTTATAAAGATGAAATAAGGTGTAACTCACCGACCTTGCAGCTGCTGAATCTGGGTATATTTTTGAATTTAATTTGGCCAATTTGTCCATTGACTTAAACGAGTAGTTGCAACTTGTCATCAGCAGTAGTCACTTTCTTCCGAAAATAAGTAATTTTTTGTAGTAAAAACTCGGATATTTTTAGATCATTTGCTTTTGGGAATTGGCCACGTATTTGGCTGTTTTAGTTTTCTAAAATCGTTCGATTTCAATCGATGGGTTTGCAGAACAGCCTTTTAAAAATATGTACTTTAATTAGATTTGGCTTTCACAACAGCTGTCGAAAATACAGTTAGAATTATCAAATATGAGTGTGCAATTGTACTCGTTTATTTAAAAATCTTACACAAATGAAAAGATTTATACCAAGGTGTATGTTTTTACATGAAGTTTGACACATATGAAATAAAATCATGTTTTATGTACGAATCTGCGTACATTTATTGTCGAAATAAAAAAACGAAGGTTGACTTTGAACAAAAAGGGGCAAAAAGGGGCACAAAATAATGCAAATGATACTAAAAGGGGATTTAAAAGTAAGGGGCATAAAAAGTGGCAAGGCAGTTGAAAAAGGGGCAAAATGCGACTTTAGTCGCGCAACGGTAACGCTGATGTTCGGCACTCTAGCGCTTCTCTGGCCAGCAGTGGTTTATAAATATCTCCCGATTTTCTCTCTGTGGGCAGCTCTGATGTAGTTACTATAGGATGTATCTGTATTATACCACTTCATATTTTTCATTAAAGGCTGAAACACGCAAAAGTGCTTTCAAAAGCACTTTATATCCACATGAAATTAATGCGCAACAAGTAGAGAGCGCTGAAAAAAATTACACAGACATTTTTGGGCTTAAAAGGGCTATTATGCAATAATATTTTTTTTTTAATTTTCAATGGTATTTCAAAAATTGGCTTGTTTTTATCGTTAAGCAATTGTCTATATGCATTTCGTTCCCGCTTGTGGAACTCGTCAGTAGACTTCAACCCAAAAAAAATTTTTGAATTCAGTTAACAAACTCCGTATGTTTATAATAAGACTCTTAATGCTATATTGAGAATCACAATATACAAACATAATAAGTATGAAAACAGCAAACAAAAATCTTTACAAAACAAGCATCTTTATTCAACTGTTTTTTCTATTCTATTTTATTTTCAATGGTATTGGTATTCTTGACTTAACCCAAGGTATATTGAATAATATCACAAAAAATACCATCGTAGTTTTCTCATTTTCCTCTTTTTTTGTTCTTACACAGTCGTAGTTGCAGCTTTTAAATACTTTACAGCTAATAAAAAAAAATTAGATTTATAGCATGAAAAAACTAAAAAATGTGTTAAAAATATGAATTTATAATGAAATATGCAAAAATATGTATTTATTACAAAATATGCAAAAATATGCACTATGTCACAAATTTGTTGATTCGCAAAGATATTTTATCTACGTTGATCTAAGACCAACGACAGATGAAAATCCTTTCCCTAGTAATAATCATATTTAATTTTTCATCAGTGTATACATAATCTGTTTAGGATTATTAAGAAGATAAGTTATTAATTTTTACCATTTTTGCTATCTAAAAGTTAAAAAAATATAAGCAACCAATAAAATAACCAATTATTGTATATGAATGATAAATAATGATTTAATCTAAAAAATAACTTCAATATAATCAAGGCATATTTATCAGGTCGATGCAATCGTCCTGATGATATTCTGTGTTACCGTGTTTAAACTGTCAAAAGCTGTTTATTTGTTTGTAGAGTTGCATAGACCTAATAAATAGGCCTTGAATCTAATGTTTATTGGCTTATATAAGCGATTCAACTCTCTCATTTAGCAACATTTTTGTTTGATATTCCCTGATACAAATGCTGCTATCAACTTGTTTCAATTAAATAAATGTTCTCTTACATGTAGTCATCACTATTTCTCTTAATAAAGTAACAACAGCCCCACCGTTTTACAAATTTGTGGATGTCTCATTGAAAAAGAAGAAACACATTTTAACTTACTATGGCCCCTTTATGACACAACTACTTGTAAACGATTTTTATCCATTGGATAGACATATGAATGTATTTACATCTGTATGTATGTATGTATGCATGTTAAATGTGATTGCGGCAGCCTCTGTTGTAATATTTAAATGATTGTTTATCGTATGGCTGACTGGTGGATGCCAGAGCAGTGGAATGATGACTGTTGTATTCTTTTGCTTGAAATTCCATGCATATGCACATAAATACATACATACATACAAATATAAAGACATTGACCTTGATCGTTACAATGGAGTGTCACTTTGCTATTTTTGTTGGCATTATTACAATTGTGACTACATATTTCGCTAGATGTATGTACATATTTGCAACTTATACATTGTCCCATTTTATATTTATACATACATACATATGTACATATGCAAATATGTTTAGTAATAAATGTTATTCCTATCTTCTAGTAATACGAGTAGATTATACTACATATATACATATGTATGTAATTGTATATGTATGTCTGAATAAGATTTTTGTATTTCAACAGATCTGCTTTTAAAATTTTTCTAAATGTTCTTTGAAGTTAGACAGATTTTAAGTTAATAAAAATGCTAGTAATATTATTATTCTGTGGACACATGTAAATATGTAAGTAAATTTTTGAATTGGAGGTACATATGTATGTATGTATGAACAGATTTATCAGGTGTGAAAAACTAATTGTAGGAAAACAAATGCTGGTACTTCGTAATTTCTATACAAACCACAAATATGAGATAATAAACATAAGTCTTATGCACCATTCAAGTCAAAAAGATTTGGAAAGGAATGATTGGCAACAATATAAATTTCAAAATCATAAATGCGTATATAAGAGAACCTTTGTAGATGTGATATAAACATAAATTTTTGTTGAGATATTAAGTACGAGTATATACCCGTGCTGTTTGAATGCAAGGCGAGGCTCTTCAGACTGCTTTTTACTCCAAATCGGTAACATTGCCTATTGATGATGCTCAGTAATAACGAAATCTAATAAAATCAATAGACGCGATAAAATATTGAAAACTTTCAAAAATATAAATATCTTCTTAATAAAATGAAATCCAAATAAAAATCATTCAACATATTTAAAACTTTATTTGTACTACCGAAGCGTTTATTAATGGTGCAAACAACTGAAATTAATACAATTGTTTCTAATATTGCAACATATTTAAGTACCTCTGTTTTGTGTAGTGCAACCAGCGTGACCGTTTGACCGACTAAAGTGGCGATTGCCACTTTTTCAACTGCCTTTCCCCTTTTTCAACTGCCTTGCCACTTTTTGTCCCCCTGTGAGTTATGTGAAAATACATTAAAAATAAAAAGTTTAGTGTAGTTTTCGGGTTTTTTTTTTAATTTTGCCTCTTTTTTTATAAAACCCCTATTTGGTGGCACTTTTTGAAAAATGTCGTCGGTCACCCTGAGTGCAACCTGTGATAAATTTTTCAGAGATTTTAAGTTATTTTCTCTCTCTCTCTCCCTTCCACACACAATTGCTCTCTCTCTCTCTCTCTCTCTCTCTCTGAAGAATATTTTTTTTTTAATATTAATATTATTAACAGCGTTGTCAACTTTGAAATTTCAAAACGCACCAAAATGGAGAAAAAAAACGCGCCATTTACAAAAAAACGCACCAACCTTAGAATTTCTTTTTTTAGTTTAAAATCTTTATTGAAATAATTTTGCATAAAAGTACATTATTCTTTTGTGTTAAAAATTTAACGCTCAAAAAGGATTTTACAGTTCAGGGTTAAAAAAAAATAAAACCTAAAAAAACTTGGCAAAAAAAATATTCATTTGTATTACATAGATAATAATTTTTTTTAATTTCATAAATTCTGTACAAAACTTTTTAAAGAGCTCCACGATTAATAGAAAGGATTCAAAACTGATAAAAGTTCTTTATTTATCATTTTATTCAAATATTTTAAAATTTTTTTTATCAGAAGTTTAATAATCCATATTAAAAATATAACAATAAAAACAAAAAGCATTTTACAATATATGTACATAATTAAAAAAACAACAAAAAAAAAAAACTAAATAAATTCGTACATACATAGTGTACATATGAAAGTGGTCTAGGTCACACCATTTTTGATTCGATATAGTACGTTTTGATCAGACTAGTACAACTCTAAATTAAACTGTTGCATAACAAAAAAATTATTTTTTTTTGGGTTGCTTCCAATGTAATCTACTAAATATCTCGACCAAAGAAACATAACACTTATACAACTTTCATAATTAAGGGCACATACATATCTTTACATTCATTTGTAAAAAATGATACATTTTTGTATATTAATTTTGTAAATTTGGTTTAAAACTTTTTAAAAACAGACCAAAAATTAATTATTCCAAATAAATAAAGCTAATATTTTCATGATTATTGTTATCATTGGGCCATAAAACAGATTTCATTTCAAATTGTGATATTTAGTAAACATCAGGAAACTGATGTTGGTAAGTTTCACAAGAATTTTCCGGTTTTAACCCATTGTTGTGTTAAATTTGCGTTGGTGCCACCAAAAGTTTAAAAACGCACCGAAATTAAAAGAGCGCACCACGCACCAACTAAGGAATTTTTCGCACAAAAAATTTCAAAAAGCACCCAAAATGGTGCGAAACGCACCAAGTTGACAACACTGATTATTAATTTATTTAGGAATGCCACTAGATTTACCACCAGTGAAACCAGCAATTATACAAAACCAAAGTAATACAAAAGCTACGAAATGATACACAAATATTGTGAGGATAATTTTTTGCATGAAAACATTTGGGATATTCAAACAGTAGTCTTAAGGCTCATAAAGTCATACTGCCTTGTTCATAAAAAATATTTATGTTTTATAAGAGGATCATCAAACAAATTTTCTGTGGAAATTTTATTAATAGACCTTTTATAAAACCAGAATATTTTTTATGAATAAGGCCCATAATGTTTTAAATTGTTTTTTTTTATAGTTCCGTACACCAAAGACGAAAAGCATCCCTATGGTTTTCGCTAGGCTGTGCGTCTGTACGGCTGCCCGTCTGGCGGTCTGTCCGTCACAAGCTATTTCCTCGAGAGCCGTAAGAGCTAAGGATCTGAAATTTGGACAGAGTATGTAGAACTTTGGCTGCTACAACAACAAATACATGACACTTAAAAATTAAAGGGTGCTCCAAAACGAGCAACGAAAAATATTAGAATCCCAAGTAATATACACACAGGGTGTCCCTGTGGCTGAGTGGTAGCGATACTAGTCTCCCAGTCCACAGGTCGTGGGTTCGATTCCCACCATGGACCCTGAGTGTTTTTCGCAGACAAGCTTATCGCTTTGCGGGTTGTGTTTGCTAAACTAAAATTTCAAAACTTAAATTAACGGGTGTTCATTGTTATTTTGACAACTTGCTGTATCTTGGAAACCGTGAAAGGCAAACTCTTGAAATTTTCAAAAACGGGAAAGGTAAAAAATCCCAAAATTATAAAATCGCTAAACCGAAAAAAAAGTCAAAAACCTGAAAAAAATCGCCAAAACGAAAAAAATCGCCATATAAAAAAAATCGAAAACTAAAATAAATCGTCAAAAACCAAAGAAATCGCCAAAATAAAAAAAATCGCCAAAAAATAAAAAAACCGAAAAAATCGCCAAAACGAGAAAAAAGCAAAAAGGCATCTGGCCAGCCTTTGCTGCACTGTGTGTGTTGTGCTTGTTGAATTGTTTAGAGAACAACAAGAGAACGTAAATATATCATTGAATGGTTTTTAGCATCCACAGGAAAAACTACATTTGCACCATTTTCTCCATATGTTTGTATGAGTTTAATATTTGTTTCTGGTTTTATGTACTGCAGGGTAGCATTTGAATTAAAATTTTACTTGTCGGAGTGACTCTCGCTTTGAAAACGTTTATCAAACAGTTGCTGACTGCAAGTCGCCGGATAAAGACGTGTTTGCGGGGTAATAACGTTATGTAGTTTAAGGAAAATATCACATCAAACGTGAAAAACTAAAATGAATAAATAAATTGTATTTACGAAAATATTGTTTTTTACGAGTGATTAAAAAAAATTATATTCGAAAAAGATGCATTAAAGAAAATATTAAATATATTCGATTTGATTAAAGTTCATATACAAATGTACATACATAAAATTAGTGGATAAAAAGTGAATAACCTAGCGTCAATGCAAGTGTCTGGAAGTACATACACACACATAAAGCACACTCTTTGCCACAAACATTTATTTTTTGGATTACACATCTTCATTTATTTTGAAACACTCATCATTATAGCAACAATAATTACAAATTAAGGATATTTCTGTAAATATTGTTTTAACAAATGTAAGTTTTAATTCAACAAATAAAAATTTGATTTAAATTTACACTTGCTTTGTCCCTATTTACACTATGCAAGTCTTATTGCTAAGCTGATTAGTTTATTAGGAGAGATAGACGGGGGGAAAAGAAACGTTGCTGTTCCCCTCGTCTCTCTCTCCCTGAAACTAATCAGCTTAGCAATAAGACTTGCACAGTGTGATTTAGGACTTTCTTTGTTTTCTGAGTAAAATAGCTCTGCGGTCTAGTTTTGTTATCTATTACATTTGTTTACAACTTTTTCCTCACTTTGCATTATATTACTTCTCAAACAATGTGCTTAAGCGGAATAAAAATTTTCCTTTTTTTGTGAGATGGCGTAGGCTTGTTTGTTTGTATGTACAAATGTATATACATATGTATATATATTACTAATTTAAATAAAATTAAATTTTTAATTAATGGTATGAATTCGATGTACTCATATAATCGGATATGATATTATTTGGTGCTCAACTATATACAAATAAGTATTAAGTTGAGTACGTATCGTTCATTATTGCTCTTCAAAGTAAACATAAATAATGATTGTCACATCTTTCTTACTATTCAAATACATTTATTTAACCCAGATCTCAAAAAGTATTTTTCGCTTTAACTTTATTGTTTTAATGTTTTATTTCAACATATGCATACACTCATAGTATTTGCATAAGTAACTACATACATATGTATGTATGTACTCATTTTGAAAATTAAAAACAAGTTCAACATCTCTTATTGTTATTTACTTTAATTATAACTTAATGCAATGTTTGTTAAAGTGACTGTTTTACAACTCAAACAGCCAACTATCCCATTATCTTCTTTTTCCCTTTTCTCCAGTTAATTATTAGTTTCTTCATATGTTCTTGAAAAGATATAATGAGTGACAATTGTTTTATTTCAGTTCTTTTTAATATTTTTAAACAAAGCAAATTTGCTCAAACTATTAAGCAACGGCGGTATTTCATACTTGCACACAAGCGAACACACTTTGATCCTTTGTTGCAACATAGTCATAACTCAAAAATAATTTAAAATTTTTCAATTTGCATGCAACTAAAACTTTTATACAAGATAAAATGTATTATGACGATTTATTTTGCAGCGTTAAGCTAATTTTCATTCTTATCGCTCTTTCCTTGCAACAAAGTAATAACCCAAAAGCAAACAAAATTAATTTTAAGTTTTAAATTTAAATACAGCGGAAGGAAGATATTGCGAATCTTTTTTCTCTAGAGTTGAGTGTGCAACCTATTCGTATAAAGTCCCCATTTACACTATGCAAGTCTTATTGCTAAGCTGATTAGTTTATTAGGAGAGAGATACTAATCAGCTTAGCAATAAGACTTGCACAGTGTGATTTGGGACAAAGTAATTATTCTGTATTTTTCAATTCGTTTGGTTATATGATTGTGTTGCAATAGAGGAGCGATGTATATGTACTAGGGATGTCAATCGGGATCGATTTTTGGAAATCCCGGGATGTCGGGATTTTCGGGATCCCGGAATTTTTCGGGATCACGGGATTTTCGAGATTTCGGGATCTAAATATTTTTCTTAAAATGAATTATTTTTTAAAATAAATATTACTTTAATAACAATTTAATGCATTTTAAAAGATTTTATATTCATAATTTATCATTGCACAATTGTCTTTAAAGTGAACAATTTTCTAATACGAGTATGAAATAAAAATCAAAAGAATTTTTCTCATCTATTTTTAAGTTGATTAATCCCATTTGATGTTAGAGAATTTATAGTGAAAACAATAACTAAATATGAAAACTTGTTTTTGTTTTCAATATAAATGTTTTCTATTAGCTAAACCAAAACGAATATACATATAGGTGGACTTTTAGCACTACCGCTTAAGTTGACTTACGAAAATTTTTATATTCACTTTCATATAAATAGTTGCAAAAACAATATTGTTTTGTTAAAAATATATCTACTAACGTTTTTTAATTGCGATTGATCAACAACAAGTATAACGGTTGTTACATATGTATGTATACCAAGTATTATCTAATTTTTTTATCGATTTCATTACGACTATGACAACGGTAATAAGACTGAACATGTCGAAAAATTAAAAGAAATGTATACACTATTCTAACTAAATTCGATTAATTACGTCTAAAGATCACATTTTTATAGGCACATACATTAAAAGTTTGCCTGAGCACTTGAACAGTATTTTTGCTGTACAGAAAAATTTTAAATTCATACATAAGTTTTTTTTACAAGTTCAACAGATACATATGTATGTATTCATACGTTCGCTAAGAGGAGTATGGTTTATTAGTGTCCTGGCATTCTACTCTGCAACTCGAATACAACTATAATTGAGTCGAACTCATTCAGTCGGTCGTTTTTGACTAAAACTATTTATCAAATCCATGTAATTTAAATGGGTTTGATCTTAGGTTTGTATCAAAAACGACCTAAACGGTCTAAATAAAAAACAAAATAATTTTGAACTGCAATGTAAAAAACATACATACACACTTGAGCAGTTTTTTAGACAAAGTACTCCGCATTATTCTATAAATATTTCTCGCTTTTACGTCAACGTCAACGTCAAAAAGTTTTCACTTGCGTTGTATTGTATTCTACTCCAATTGTAAGGAGGTGTCAATAGTACTCAATTGTTACCGACAAGTAGATAAGTGCTAATTTTTTTAGCGTTGAGGAGTTGAATAAATTTCCGTAAGGAATTTCTCCCTTTTCCAATAAGATTTTTTTGTTTTCCCTATTATTTGCTACTGTTTGAAATTATTCCCCGGGAAAAATTTCTCGCGGAATTTAAATTATATTTGCCCTCATAATATAGAATAAGACGGAATACATTTGTCAAACTTATGAATTTTTCAAATGTTATTTTCCTTCCAAATGTAATATGTTTCTTTTTTTCAAAATAATTCTAAAATGTACATATATTGTAGCACCTTTGATGAAAATAACCGTAAGAAAGTAGTTTATTTATTTGGTCTTGTTGTTAATTTATAAGAAATATGTCAAATATGTTAAAACTGTACGTATAAAATTGTATGGGACTTTTAAATATTATAAAAAAATACCTTCAAATCAACGAAAATTTGAATTTATAAAGATTTTATATAAAAATTGCTAACAAATCCCGAAAATGAAATCCCGGAATTGATCCCTGGATTCGGGATTTTCCAAATCCCGAAAATTCCGGGATTTCCGGGTTCGGGATTTCCCGTTTGGCATCCCTATAATGTACATATATCATAAAGAATAACAAAATGTACCCTGTAGTAAATAAAATAATCAGTTGACAAAAAACACTACTTTATAAATTAATTATTTTGCAAGTGACTACAAATTGGTTTAAATTTCATGCAGATATCAACCAAACATATTGAATAAAAGCACACGTAAGAAATGAATAAAAGCAAAATAAGTAAATGAAAAGGAAATAAAAAAACAAAAGAAGCATGTCATGAAATCAAATGTCAAATCTTGAAAAAAAAGTAATATTTTTCAATACTTAATATGTATAATATTTTCTATGAGCGGTTCATATGTACGGATGTATGTATGTACGTATTTTTTATTTTTAGTGAATATAATATTAACAAAAATTAAAAATTTTAAAAACCCCCGACTTTTTCAGAAAAGATGTTATATCTTCTAAACCGCTGGACCGATTTTTTTCAAACATAGCTAAGAACCCTCCCGATCAAGTCATCTTTCAAACAGAAAAAACTAAATGAAAATCGGTCCAGCCGTTTGGCCTGTACGTGGACACAGACAGACACACAGATACACAAACACACAGACACACACCACAAACTTATAACACCCCTTTTTTTTGGTCGGGGGTTAAAAATAAATATTTATATATATGTACTTATGTACATTGTACATATATTTACATAGATATACATATATGCATATATACATACATATATCTGTATAGTATATAATATACACTCCGTTAACATAGGATAGCCTCAATTGAAATTTTAGAGAATAGTAGAAATTTTCGCGATTCCTTAATTAAATAAAAAATATTTTTTATTTAATTCTTAAGAGGGAACTCTGTTGCTTTATTGACAAAAATTTGAAATGGGTCAGTAAACATTAAATGGACTTTCATAATAGTTTTCGTAAACAGCATGAGAAATTTTAATATTTCAGTGTTAACATAGATTAGCATCACTGATGAATTTTCAATTGATCCTTGATGTTTATACCAAAATACCTTTAAGTGCGATAGAAAAACATTTTAATTGAACAAAGAAAAAGTATTAGGAAAAAGCCGTCGCTTAGTTCCACGGAAATCACAAAACATGAGACGTATCACGATCTAGGGCTTTCTAACCGCACTATTGGCGGAAAACTTCGTCGCAGACCAAAAGTTATAAGCAATTACATGAAGAATCCATCAGAGTACTCCAAATGGTACAGAGGAAAGACTTATAAGAAGTTTTCACCTCAATATAGACGCAAAATTCTCTAAATGGTCTCGAATTCGTCTGTGAGTTTAAGTAGAATTAGAGCTGCAGTCGGAGTTAGCGTCAGTAAAATAACTATTCATAATGTTATACAAACCACGGAGTACTTGAAGCATCTAAATCATCAAAAAAGCTACCATTGTAAGACGTACATAAGCAACACAGACTAAAGTTTGGGAAAGACCAAACTTAAGCTTCTGACATGGAAGCAAAACAGATAAATATTTTTATGAAGTAAAAGTAAAAAAATATGATCAACATAGAAAAATTATCTATATTTATTTTCAGCTTTTTTCGATTCGTTTTGTTTGAATGTACATCACTAAAACATTTTTGTTAATTGTTAATTGTATTTATTTTAATATTTTTTTATGGATTTTGCTATGTATTTCGAATCAGTTGGATAATTTAGTGATATTTTCCATAACATGACAGAAATAATAAATTTAAGATAAGAGCTAGCACTTCTAGCTTCATTTTCAGATGTAACATGAATCAATATGTGCTATATTAAGAAAAATATTTGAGGTACTTTAGAATTTTGATATAATTTTTTTGAATATAACTTTACTTAACATTGCTTTTCAAAGCTTTGTTAAGATTTTTTGAATACGGCCCTTAATGTTTAAAAAAAATGTTCAGAGAAACTACCGAAATGTCTTAACGAATTCGGTACGACAAGTCTGACTTCAGAAAAAGTCGAAACATTTTGTTTGGGGGTATTCATTATGTTTGTAAGCTCATACTACCATACATATTTCTATACATATATGCATTTATTATTATTTATAAAATAATTTATTTCAAATGATTGAATACAGTTACATAAGTATGTATGTACCTATGCAGGAAAGTTATCTCGTGAGAGCGTGAGAATTCGTGCGTGATTATTAAAAAAAGCCCACGCACGATCACGCACGAGTAAATTTTTTTCAGTCACGCTCACGCACTCACGCACGATAAAATCACGACATTTGCACATCTCTAATATGTACATTAGAGTGGCCGTTAATTGTATGGACACTATTTTTTCTTGATTTCTTCTACTCTCACCCCCCAAATCGGTTCAGTTTTATGTAAAAAAAAATACAAAAAAATTTCATACCGATAAGATGCGTTTTAGGGGGTGCGTCCGGACCTCAAAGTTGGCCTTCAAGCCCAAATTTTTTATTTTAAGCATGTAAAATCAGAGCTTATATATATTAAATTATTTCATACATATACATATAGTCAAAGTAAAACTAAACCAAAAAAAATTGTATTGAATATATGGGCTTGAGGGCCAACTTCGAGGGCCGGACGCACCCACTGAAATACAACTTATCGGTATGCAAGTTTTTTGTATTTTTTTTACATAAAACTGAACCGATTTGGGGGTTCTATCCCGCTTTATCCCGCTCTTTAGAGCTTGAAATTGTCAATTTCTTATTCGATTATTATTGAAATGCAACTGACAGAGGTTCATTACAAATATTTTTTTAAGTACCGTTTTTGCTTAACTAGCCAAAGCCCTATATGCTTCGCTACACCCCATATAAATACATACATACGTTTTGAGATAAAAAGAAATATTTTTTATATTAGAAGTGCCACGCTGCGGTTCAACTTTCAACATTTTGTAGAATACCAGCATATAGACAATTACTTGACCATAAAAATAAGCCAATTTTTTTAATACCAATCTCGTTATTAAAATAAAATATCATGAAGTGTTTCAAAATTCTCACTGCATTAGTTTCCAATATAATTTTTTTAAGTAAATATTTTCTCTATTTGAGAAAAGCCATGCTCATTTATCCAATATGTGGGAAGTGCCACTCCAACTTCAGTCTTCATCAGAAGATATTTGGAATATTCTGAGCATGTGTAGGGTCTCGAAGAAATTCTGGCCATGTTTTCACGATAAACGTCCAGAACAAATAGTAAGCAATAATAGAAAGAGAATTGATTGCAGTATTGATGGACCACTGGGTGATCGACAGACAAAGACGTACTAGTAGATTAGGTCTTCCCTTTAATACAATCCGTTTCAGCTGTCAAGAGTATAACTAAGAAATGATAGTTTCTCAACTGATCAGCTAGTTCTCGGCATTGCCTCATGCGATAACTCAACGCAACGGGGTGGATTTATTAGGACTGATCACTGGATCTAGCGTTGGATCCAGACCTTTTTCATAGGTTAGGGCCCTAACGAGTACAGTCATATTATATATTCTTGACTGCTTGTAGGTAGAAGCAGCCAACCAATTTTACTGAAAGATTGAAATATCTAAATAACCATTATACTATAGTGAATTACATGTAAAGGGTGTCCCAACAAGAACGGTTTAAATTTTAAATAAAACGCAGATATTTAAAAAAAAAAATCGTGACGCTTTATTATATCGGAAAGTAGACAAAATGAGGTTATGTGTGGAACAACAAATAGGGCAGATGGCCGCCGCGGCTTTGCTGGCACACACGCGATTTTTTAATGAAATTTTCAATGTCCGTTTTGCATAAATGCTGCGGTATTTCATTAATGCAGCGTCCAACTTCCTCTTTTAAGGCTTGAGTCGTCGTCGGCTTATTCGCGTATACCATCGACTTCAAGAAACCCCAAAGACAAAAGTCTAATGGTGTTAAATCGCACGATCTAGGCCGTCAATTCTGGTCTCCAAAACGCGAAATAACACGACCGGGAAATGACTGATGTAGCAATTGAATTGTTTCTCTGGCTGTATGACATGTGGCGCCGTCTTGTTGAAATCACATGCCCTCCACATTCATTTCTTCAATTCTAGGCACGAAAAAACTGGTTATCATTTCACGATACCGAACACCATTGACTGTTTGCGCTTGACCTGCGTTTGAGCGACATCATCACGTACAGCTGCGACATTTTCGGTCGATCGACCTGGTCGAAGGCGCGTTGTTGTCTTTACATCACTAACAGACCCAGTTTCGGCAAATTTATCCATTAATGTCTTTACAGTTGACTCTTTTGGAGCATTATTGTGACCCCAAATAGATGGCAAATTTGCGAACTGTAGCCGCAAAACTTTCACTATTTTGGTAAAACAATTTCACAATGAGAATGCGTTGTTCATTCGTTTAGTGCTCCATTTTTACTAACCTCGTACCTTCTACTAGCAAACAATAACAATTGTTCAAATGTCAAACAATGACACTTCGAATGGCGCCAAATTTAAATATTGCGTTCTTGTTGGGACACCCTTTATAAACAAATATGTATTTAGTTAAATTCATGCTCAAAATTTCCATATAGTCTCTGTTAGTCGCTAAAAATCCATTTACACTCAATAAATACACACGTCTCGTATAAATGTGCATACATATTTTTTTTCGCCTTTTGTCTACTGACCAAATATTTATGTATGTGTGTTTATGTTTTTAAACGACTTCAAAAAAGACGGTTGTATTTTTTATATTTATGAACATATATACATACATATCGATGGTATCAAGTAGAAAGGCCCTAACTCGTATTTTTTCAAAATTGAGTTTTTCAGTGATTCCATTTCTATTTTGTTTTTACCTTCTCCTGTTAAGTTCAACAACACTGTTGGCAAGACAAGCAACCGAAAAAAATGTCTTGCCAACAATGTTGCTTAGCGATTCTTTTAGAATATTTCGCTGTAGTAAAGCATTTGAAAAAATCTCTCATGTCTTGAAAGGTCTTATAAATAGTCTTGTGCAGGACACTAATGTACACGTATAACCGTTTTAATTTTTATACAGGTATTTTATGTTTATCAATAGACAAGTTTATAGAGAAATGAAACGTGCTTTGTAGCAGATATGTATATTTTCCCATTATGTACTTTATATGTATGTATGTATGAACGTGTGAATATATGTATGATATGTTTTTTATTATATATATTGGACTCAGAAATTAATAAAAATAAATTAATATGCAGAATTGGTTATGTTTATATTGATATATGCATGTGTAATTAAAATTTAAAAAATATGACTTTATTAATAACATTGAATGAAGGCTTCATAATTTAACGTTCTAAAAGACAAAAACAGTTTAGAAACCAAAATGCATTTCCTCTTGAATTGTGTTCAAGAAATTATTAAATTCCTTATTGGATAGCGCCGACTTGATAAAAAAACATTGTACTGAAAAAGTCGGCAACTCTTTTAATTTTAAACTCTTTAAATTTTAGTCACACATTATGAAGAATTTCTATTTGTTATTTGTTGACGTTGTCCAGATGCAACACGCTGCTCCTTAAGCAACTCATCATTAAACTTTTTCTTGAAAATTCTAAAATAAAAACATGATTCGATTATACAAAAACTCCCAAAACATTATTACGAATTAGTTAGCAGAAAGAAAAATTTAATCAACAGCAGACATAAATTCTTCATAATGATTCATTATTCCTAACGTCAAATAAATTTGCTTCGATTTTCATTCGTGTTTCTTTATTTCAATTTTTCCACAGCTTGATTTATATATATATATATATATATATATATATATATATATATATATATATATATATATATATATATATATATATTCCAATTTCGAAATAATTCCTTAGATGTGATTCCTCCAAACATACGAATTAATTAGAAAGAAGTACTTATTGCAATATTATCGAAAAATCTAAGCAAATCCATGAGATTACTAACTAAATAATTGATTAAACGCTCAAAAAGATCACTTTCTTTTCCATACGAGTACATATATACATATCGTGCCATAACCGCCCAAAAAACTTAAGCGACATAACTTTCGAACTAACTTTTTTGACCAATATTAATTATTTACGATCGTAAATAATCGATTTTCTTCAAAAAAAAAAGTAGTCCAAAATATATGTCGGTTAAGATTGTTTGGCGTTTATGGCTAAATATGTCAGCAGTAGAACTTCCAAATAACATGTAGTTTGTTAAAAAAAAAATAGCACCAGCAACATTTCCTACTTATTAAACACTAATTTAATACGGCAAATAAGTGGGAGACACGCAGACTATAGCGTCGCCTATCAGGTGCAAATAAATATTTGGGCCACTCTTTCCAAGACACAGTATGGATAAGTTATATGCATATATTTCACTGCATTTATAATAAAAGCATCAATCTTTTTACAAAACAAAATACTTTTGGATCCATTCAATACTACGAGTACAAAACATGTGTAAATTATGAGTTTTATTGACATTCCATACTCAGTGAAAGACAAAATTATATAAAAATTAATAAGGCTATAAAAGGTTTTTTAAGACAAATTTTCATACAAAATTTTTCTTATTAAGCCTTTATAAAGCCTTAATAAGTTTTATAAATAAGGCTGTAAATTTTTAATTGACTTTGATCATACTCATTGAGTAGCTCGTTTTTTGATGCATGTAATTAAAATGGATTTGATCATAGGCTTTTGTCAAAAACAATCTACTGAATCAGTTCGATCCACGTCTATTAAAAATGTAACTTTTTGTCTTTCTCTGAGTATGGAATGTCAATAAAACTCAAAATTTCCTCATGTTTTGTAGTATTTAATAAATCCAAGTATAATATATGTAAGTATAATAAAAATGTTACCAAATATTAAGGAAATCGTTGTGATTTCGGAGTTTCTAATAACAAATTGGTGCCGTCTGAGAGAGCAGTGCCCAGAGAGTACCAGGAGACCGTAAAGAGCTTCTCAGTGTGCGAACAAATTCCATCTGATCTCAAGAATTAAGGCCCAACTATAATATGAATAAGCTGTCTTAAGCTAATGTCAGAACTGAACGATAAGTCTTAAACAATTGAGATGTGACTTTTAGGTAGCCATAATGTATTCTTTAAGTATTCTTTAGCTACAGCTGCACATCTAGGTATTGTCAATAATTTTGTAGTAATTTTGTTTCTTCTCATAACTCCTAAATGAATGCAATTCAATCAAACTAACTTGAAAGAATGTCCTAATCTATTAAAAATTCACATATAAATATATCCATAACCTTATTACTTGTTTTATTTGTTTTGCCTACTAAAAAGTACAACAGTGAATATACATAAGTAAATACATGTGTGTGTGTGTGTGTATGTGTATTGTAAAACAAACAATGAAAATAAAAGTTTTGCTTTATTTTCCGAGTTTAAAATAAGAAACAATAAAAAAATATTTAAAATCAATGAATATTCTCTGCTGCTGCTTGTTTGAGTTTAAAAAGTGCACAAACAGTTGTTTCCTTACGGAATGTGCGTTCAGTTTGGCACTTGACTTAAGCAAATGACATTTGACGAAACTTGACGAAAAGTTTGTTAAGTGCATTATAGTTTGCCACATGCGTTTTATATGTAACCGCACAGTTGCTTAAGCTAGCTTATTCATATTATAGTTGGGCCTTTATACTTCTCTTAGACATAACCTCGTGATATGAAAAGAAAGTTTCGTTCCTATAAATCTACATTGGGCCCAAATGTTGGCTGGACAATCAAACAGAATAACATCGATTTGCTACGTTTAGCTGCCTGGCTAATTGATATCAAGTAGATACGATTATATTTAGGGCCTAATTTCATAAAACGCGACGTCAAGCGTTGACAATTTTTATTATGGAAAAAACTTAAATTACAAAAGCAAAACACATACAAAATTTGTCAACGCTAAGCATTGTGTTTTACAAAAAAGGCCCTTAATCTTTCTCCACAAGATGAAGATTTCAAAGGCTTCCATCTGATGTGGTATTTGACCAAGGTAATAGCCCTTTGAATGTAAGTGCCTTGGTATCTCAATTTTGTTGTGTGAATCCATTAGTCTAACATATCTGGTCAGCATAGGGTTGCCAGTTGTACTGATTTTGCCAGTACATGTACGGATTTTTGTTTAAAGTACTGATTTATGCATAACTAGCAAATCAGTACGAAAATGTACTGATTTTTTCATGTATGTATGTACTGTTTTTGTACTGTTTTTATATATTAATTACGATCAATGTATGAGAAAGCCTGTCATAGTGTTTATTTATTTTCTTTGAATCACCAGTGATCTTTACTTTACGTTCGCTTTAAGGCGAATTTATTTTCAAAGTGGTATCCATATAATGCTCAAGCAAATTCTGCCAAAACTGTCAGAGAGTTAATGTTAATTTTATTGAGATTTTTTTAATTTAAATTTGCAAGAAAGGTTTGCTATTTGGTACAAAGTATACATTGAATTCATGTATTGTTTTAAGAATGGTTAAAACTAGGAATGTAACGAATGTTCGCATTTGCAAATTTTTCGCTTATTTTTGCTGTTTGCGTTTGCTAAAATGTATGCGAATATTTAAGACAAAAAAATTTTGTACTTCTTTAACGTCAAAAACACGAAAATTATTTTAAGCCAGCATGAAAAAGATAAATATAGGGTACGTTCGTAGATTCAGCAAATTTATGCAGAAGTTCTGCGAATTTTTTCTGCGTATGCGTGATCAACTGTTGCACATGCTTTGCAACTGCTCAATATCTGTGCATATTTGGCATTTTTGAACGAACTGCAAACAATTTTTAAGCCTGCTAGTAATTTTATTTAAGAAAGTTGTCATCTCGTCGATGTGAAAGCACAAAAAACTCTTTATAAAAGTTTGCACATTGTGCACATGGCTTGGACGTAGCTGACTTATAAGTAAGGCATTCTTCAAAGCTTTATCAGAAAGCTTTTCTATAAAAAAGTTCTCATAAGCATCAAAATTAAACTAAAGTCCAGCGGTGCTTGGAAATATACCTATTAAATTTTTTGAAAAAGAAAAGGTATTGTATTTTCGGCAGCAGTATTTTCTACTTAAGACTAGTCTGTTAAAACTTTTAAAAAATGTTTTGAACACCATTCATTACTTCGTACAAACAAATTTGAATCGCAAACAATATTAACTAGTCATTGTTGTAGTAAATTCCACGCGAAACAAGTGTCACTCATTAATTTCATATACAAACATATGTATGTATCTTTCTCTTTTATGAATTCATGTTTTTAATAAATTAATACATATTTGCTCAATGCAAGACTCAGTTTAAATAAAATGCTATATGTAGTACATCCATGTGTGTAATACAACTTCTTGTTCTTATATAAATTTATTTTCATGTAATTTTTAACGTATTGTAATATTTGCATTTGCTTTCGCAAAAATTAAAATGTAATACACAGAAAAAAAATATATATAAATATATAATTTAAATACTAACAATCATCATTGTTGATGTAACAAATTAAAATTTTTGTAGTCAATTAAATTACTCAACAAAATTATTTGTTAAATTATATCATAACGGAATACGCACATGTGGAAAAAAAAGAAATCATGTTTTGTGTGTATTCATTATTTATGCATCCAATAAAGTGTTGCTCTTTAGCTGGGAGGTAAGCATGTTGGTTTATTAGTCCTGAGGTTGCCGGTTCAACTCCGCCTAAATACATTTTCTGTTTTTCGCAGACAAAAAAAATATCGTTTCGAGGATTGTGATTGTGTATAAACAGCATTGTTAACATAACATATATGATAATTAAAATTTGTATGGAAATTCAACAATTCGCATTGTTAATATATATAACAATAACTTTAATTGAAATAACTTTGAAATCTAACAAAAATTAATGTTGGAAAAAAAATAAAAAATAACAAATTATTTGTTGATATATTTAATTGAAAATATTTTTCAGATTTTCCTTTAACCTACAATTTCGTTAATTGTATTTACAAAAATCGTTGTAGGTTCAAAATCAATTAATTATTTAATTGATATAACAAAAAAAATTAGTTGTATTTACAAATCATTTTTTTTTTGTGTATTCGCATTCGCATGCGCTAAACTGGTATTAGTTACATCCCTAGTTAAAGGCTTTTATATTGAAAAAATTAATGTACTGATTTTTTTTCAATTGTACTGATTTTTTTTCTCTCATGTACTGATTTCTACGATTTCAAAACTGGCAACCCTAGGTCAGCATCTTCGCGTCATATATTCTGCTTTATGCATTGAATCCTTTCTTTAATTAAAATGTCAAATTTTTTGCTCCAAACTAATGTCGGTTGTATATGATGACTTATTTTAATGTATGGTTTGCTTACAAACTGTCCAGGATATCCCGTTTTCCATTATTCTAAAATTCCAAGAATCTTATTAATTTACTTATCTCTGCTTTATGTTAAAGAATATATCCTATAAATCCATTGCAATAACGTGTATGTATGCGTGTATGTATGTTTGTACACATCTTTTTCAACACTTGTGCCGATATTTGCAGAAATAAAAGCATCGTATCTATATTGTGTCAAATAGCGAATCTAGATCTCATTACATATGCATGCATATATTAATTACGATGTTACATTTCTCGTCCTTTTGTTTTCATTAGACAATCTATCAATTACATAAATGTAATAGAGACATCTACATAATTGTTGGTCTATATGAGTTTTGAGAATTTCAAGGGATGTTTTAACTTTACCTACCCCTCCCTACTTCGCATGCTACATGTACGAATGAGTATGTTCCTGCGGGTTAAATTTTGGACTGCTATTTTTTCAAGTATAGAAATATTCTTAAATAGATGATGCCTAAGAGTACTTGAAAATAATTTGGAACGGTCTGTAATTAATAAGCAAACAAACGGTTTAATTAAAAAACAATGACATCTCGATAACATAACAAAGAAAAACTGCAATACGCATCTTGTTATAAGCAGCTGTGGGGCAAATCTTACAGAAAATTATCTCAAAATATTTAAATTTTAAACTTACATACATATGTACGTGCCTATATATATATACGTAAGAAGAGTGTAGGCTTTAATAAGCAGCTGTTGAGGCTGGAAAGAAAATTAAAATAAGACAAGTAAAATTTCTTTCTTCTTGCCACTTCTTTAAGTCGGTCTATTTAAACGCTTTTCTTGTCTTCTTTCGGCTTCAATTTCATTTCATTTCTATTTTTAATTCCATCTTGAACTTTGAGAAAAACTCATTTTTAAATAGCTTTAGCAATTACTTAATTGATGTAATTTCCCTCAGAGTTTTTATCAGTTTATTTCTTCTTGAGTACCTATTTCTGTTTTTGTTCATTTCCAACTCCTATTCCTTTCTCTTAACATTTCTCCGTCTTTAAACCGTTTGCTGAGTAGCGCCAAGTTCTTTATCTGTGTGTGTGTGTGTGTGTGTGTGTGTGTGTGTGTGTGTGTGTGTGTGTGTGTGCGTGTGTGTGTGTGTGTGTGTGTGTGTGTGTTTATACCTTTTGAAATTGATTAATTTTGGGCAGACAGTTAACAGTAAATTATATTGTCTTGAATCAAATTCAGTTCTTTACTTTTGATTGTATCTTTTCGCTGTTGCGAGTGCTTTGGAAGAACTCAAGTGAAATATTTATTTATGTTTTTTCGCCTTAGTGTGGATTTTTTATCTTATCATCTTTTGTATTTATTACTTAAAGAGCTTTATTTAAATCTTTCTGAAAATTCTTAAATAAAATTATGATGTGCTTATTTATTTATTACGTGTGTATTTATGTATACACGAGTATGTATGTGTGTGTGAAGCAAATGAAAATAAATCAACAGTTTCTAAACGGATCGTTCGATTTTCACAAAATTTTACATAACTCTGAGGGTGCAATCAGACGTACCACAGATAGAAAACAGTCGTTGGAAAAAATGGAATGGGAAACACTGTATCTCTTTGATTATAGGTGACTTGTCGTAACACCATAGCAATAGCCATAGAAACCAATTGAATTTTGGTTTGGTTATGGCTATGGAATCATGGCTATGACACGTCTAATTGCACCTTAAAGCAGCTACGTCTAAACAGGCATGCAATGATATTTACATTTGAGGTAAACAACTTTTAAAGCTCTTAAGTTTGTTGTTGTTTCTTTGGTGTCTGTTGTGTTGTTGTTGCGGATGTTGTAATCTCGTCGGTGTGAAAGCACAAAAGCTCTTTTGTAAAAGTTTGCACATTATTATAAAGCAAGTAGCTTCACACTGAAGTTGTTCTTTATAATTTCATGTACAAATTATATAAAAAATTAAAAACTAGTGGGAGAGAGTGAGCTTAGCTGAGGTTAAGTTAGGTAAGGTAACGTCAGAAAGTTCCCTGAGCTCAAGAGTGCTCAGGCAAGCTTCTTCTTGCACGTTAGTTACGTTTCTTGAAGTGACATTCACTTTTAACCAATCTGCACCTTCCTTGACAGCAAGGTATGTGGTAAACTATGCAACGCACACCTGCTTGAGTTTTTTTTTTTTTTTAGCTATCCGTGTAAAATTCGAGACTTTTTCTGCAGTAGTATCATTCCTTGAGGCTTCTCAGGATGACATACAAGTCTTGTATGTCCCATTCCCACGATTCTAGAGTGACCGATGCTCCACAGCGAAGACGGATTGCAGAGATCGTGGCTATCTACTTGCCTAATCGATCCAACTGCATCAGATGTGGAAGCCAACCTAATACATTCGTAGGGGCAGTGTGAAGAGCACTAATTAGAAATAGTGAGACAAGTTTTTTAACCTTGTCTAATATTTATCTTCAGAAGCAATTGAACATTTTGTTAATCGTTCAATAATGTCACTTTTTTTCAAAAAACCACACTGAAAACGTAATACATGTTACTACATGCTGTAAAATTTATACAATATTAAACAACCATGTAATATTTATGTTTTCTTTTCTTTTTTTTCAGAATCCATCCAATCGAGGAACTAAAGACAAACACAAGAACAAAAATGTTCAACATTTGACATAAATTGTGGTACAAAAAAAAATTATTTGGAATTTTAATTTTTTTTCACCTCTTAACCTTTTTAATTTAATTTACGTTTATGAAAAATTTGGGTTTCCTTTTTTTGTGCTTAGAGGCTTGAGTTGAATTTAATTTGTGTTACAAATGTGGAAAATGTTTGACAATATTATTGAATGCAATGAATGCGGTGGAATTTTAGGGCCGCCGCCGAAATTCATGATACCACCACCTCCTCGGCCACCGTCAATGGCCGCCTCTGGGAGTTGCAACGAAGAAGATATGGCATTGAAAGCACAAAAAGCCTGGGATAATGATATGTGTGAAGCCATACCGGTAAGTACGAATCAGTTGTCTTTCAGTCCAATTAATTATAAGATTACAAGGTCGTAGCTTCGTGTATGTTCTTAAACAACATCCAAACATACTTATGTAAGTTACTGCATACATATGTACATACATACTTATACACCTGAACAGAAAAATATTTTTTTTTTTTACAGGAGTAGTTTTCAAACTACTCAGTCTGGGCTTGGACAAAAACAAATTAATATGTTTAACCAAAAACTAATAAGAAACCCTTATAAAGTTTCAACAATCATTATGATAAACGCTAACCCTTATAATTTTCTGATTATCACCAACACATCTGTTGCGATTGTTAAAAGTCAAGTATCACTGAACCAATGCGAAGGGATAAAAGTTATTGCCAGTTGACTTACCAAATGTGATTAATAACTCTGTGTATTAAAAGCGTCCAGGAACAACGTTCCTGCAATAAGTATTGCCAATTTAAAATATTATATGTACGGTGACCATATTTTTAAACAAAAAATAAAGGATGTTTAGAAATGTAATATTTAAAAAAAAATCATGGCGCATTAATAAGGTTACTTAACTAACCCAGGAGACTGATGTGTGTTAGCCAAGGCAAATGTCAAATTTGCATTGTGTGGGCATAAACCTAAAAATATGCTTTTATTTGGGTTATATTCAGTTTTGTATGTTGTTTGACATTTCCTGCAAGAAACATACATACATACGCTCTGATCATTGTTTGGGTATGAAATATCAGATTCACTGAGTTCACAAGAAATTCGAGACATTGAATATATCGCACACTAAATCATAAACAGTCACAACTTAAAATTATCAAAATGGTTTTGTTTTTTTATAAAACAGTTCACTGAACAAATCTCCAGACTTGGAAAACTTTTTTTTTTGCAACACAGTCTTCCTGAACAGTATAATATACCTTTATGTCTGTTTGTATGTTCCATACTTGCGTCATTTCTACAGTATAAATAGTTTTTTGCCACTCCTCAACATCTAGATTTTTTTGAATTGTGACTGTTTATGATTTAGTGTGCGATATGTACTTTTTTCAGTGTTATTAGGTAATTCCAATTTTGAAGGATTATAACTCCTATAGTATTGATGTTGAAATTTCAGGTTTTGAGAAAATAAAACTTATAGTTTTGGAGTTTAAAGAAAAAAAATTGGTAATCAAAATAAAAGGAGAGTTCAGAACAAGTTATTAAAAAAAGGATTTTTTTTTTTAAATTTAAAAAGACATCGTGTTAAAAAAAGGACTGTCCTCTTAAAAAAGGACGAATAGTCTCCGCAATTATATGTCAAGTCTTGCATGCGTAACTTTAAATTAGATATGCATGTATTTAGTATATTTAAAAATTATTGCAAATTTTTTTTATATTTTCTTCGGGGTACTATAATAAACAAGATAAAAAAGACTTTCCATCTAGGTGTAGAAATGATTTTTTTTTAAATGCCAAAGTTTTTTAACCGTTTCCGTTTTCTTTCTTATTTATATAAAAATTAATTTGTTAATTTACTCATAATTGTTGGTTTTGTAATTGTATTTATTATAGCGATGGCAACACCTAAAACTAAAGCTGTTTTTAAAATTAGAAATACCAAAGAACCGCTGAACATTCGTGCATTAATTCAGTAAATAAGTTGCAACAAAACCAAAAACAAATTTTTGGAAATTTAATTTTTTTTTTCAATTTAAATTTAATTCATTGTTGGACTCGTACTTAGGTCATACGTGGAATGTTGGTAATTTCAATAAAAACATTGTTTATAAAAAAACTTTTATATAGAAATGGCCAACGACTCCGACAATAGCTTGCCAGCATTGAGCAAACATATATTTTGTGATGTGTTTAATAGAAGGAACCGAAAATAAAATACCTGCAGCATCTTTTACCAAATATTTTAATATTTTTATGAAGATATTTTTGGCAACACTGCCTCCATAATTGGTGTACAAGGACTAATATGAAGGCATTTTTGAGTCATATAAAACTTTTAGACTCTTGCCATAAATCTTTGGCTGCTATTTTTTCTTTTCAAATTTGACAGCTGTCATATTAAATAATATTTGTCGAAAAAAAAATTTTTTTTCACAGCAAAAACTACAAAATTAGCTTAGGAACAATACACTTGCACAAACTGTTAATAAATCTTAAACATTTGATGTCAAAAAGTTTAGCAAAAATCATTTCTTATCACAAATAACTAAAAATATTAACAAAAGCAAAAGTAGGAAAGGAAAAACTCAAGACAACAGCTGTAAAATTGAGATCTTAAATGCTTCATTTATTAAAAAAAAATAATAAATAAATAAAAAATAGCCGAAAAGTAAAAAATTCTTTTAGTTTCTTAATGTTTATTTAGGATTAGTTTTAAATTTAAATCAAACAAGAAGAAAAGTAAATATGGATGAATACAAAGTCATCAAGTGTTTTTTTTTTTTTTTTTTTTTTGTCTCAAATATTTCGGAATTTGTATTTTTTTAAGGTGGGAAGAAAAACTTAAACATATAACATTTTGCGACTACGATTATTTTAGTTTATAAATGCAACAAATGTCTTGAGAAAAAAACCTCGCTCAATTCTGAAATCGGTAGACGATTTGGCGATGACTAAATTGTAAGGGAATGTGTCAAAGAACATGGCACAAATCGTTTCATGCCACCTTCAGTTTTGTATTGTTCACATACAAACTCATGTGTGGAATGAATGTACGTTGAGGCATTTGAATATTTCATTCATTCAACCATTAATTTTTTTCGCCTTAAACGTCGGTCTTATTATTTTTTTAATGAAATTCATTTTTCTAAACATAAAGTAAACAAAATGATGGGTCAATATTTAAATAACATTATTTCTGTTAACAAAATCCTTTTGAAATTCATTTATTTATTGAATAATTGTGAGAGCATTAAGATTAAAATTCCCAAAGTAAATACGGATTGGATGAAAAATAATATTTATATAAGAGGTAATTTTCAATAAAAATTAAGATTTGTTTAATAAATCCTATTTTATTTCGATACATATCGCACCTGTTTCCTTAAAAGGAATCAACTCAAAACTCATAAATTCTCGATAGAGGCAAAAAAGTTTTTTAAATACTTTTATATCACAAAGAGAAATATAACTTTATTTGTTTGCAAAAAAAAAGTAAAGAAAATGATAAAGTAAGATTTTTATAGTGGATAGATATGAGCACTGCATATCGTTTTCTTGCAAAAAGTCAAAGTTGCAAAAATTTCGACTTCAACGCCCTTTAAAGAAACAAGTGCGATGCGTAATTTTGTTTGATAGAAAATATGAGGATGTATTTTAATAAATTTAATAAATATTTATTTTTGTTCATAGCAATGTAGTTTCACTTTGCATTAATATTCAATACTTTAATATTAAAATTAAAAGAAACGAGAGAGAAACCTTTATTTATATACATATGTATATACAATCCCCTTAAGATTTAAATTAAACTAAAACCATTATCCTGAAAATGTTTTTAATTCTAAAAATATGTGTTTCGATTCACACAAACACATACAATCAGGAATATTTTTTTATTTTTATTTTTTATTTAAGAATGACTTGAAATCTATCATGACTATGATATTTTCCACACGACAAGTACATTTTACACACACGTCTTCACTTTTTATTTACGAAATAGTTGCTACTTTTATTTTATAACATTCATCCTTCTATTTCATTCCCCCATTCAATTCATTTCCTATTCAGTATTTTGTGGAAATCTTTAAAAAATATTCTTACATCTTCTGGAAACCCAACAAACAAAATACTAAATGCTTAAAATATAAATATTTGATATTGAAGATTATTCTCAATATATATGGCTTTATTTATAAAATTTGTTAAGGATTTATAAAGACGTAGGTAATAAGAAAAATTTTGTATTAAAGTTTATCTTACAAACTCTTTATAAAGCCTTCACAATTTTTATAAATAGTTTAGTTGGTTAGTTTTTCAACAAACACCAACTGCTACTTAAATTTTTTGACATCCCAATAACGCATTTGAGGCGGGTCTGCCTTATACGAATATGCCTTTAGTTCAGGACTCCGTATTCGAAGATGAAGGTTCACACTGGTAATATCTGACTAAAAATACAAGAAACAAAAATTATATTAAAATCAATTTAGAATGTATTTTCAATTCCAGATCGAATCTCTACGTTTGCTGGGATGCAAGAAAAAGGATACAAATGTATTTGAGTTCTTATTTGGTTGCAAAAGAAACATTTCATAAAATGAAGAAAAATAAACGAAAATGATGTGACAATAGCACTCGTATATGAAAGAAAAAATAAAATAAGAAAAAGAATTATATTTGAGAAATAATTTTTTATACTTCTATTTGAAGATTATTTTTTAAAGCACATAAAAAAAAACTTTAATTCTTTAACCTACTTGAGATTCGTGCACAAAACCAAAAATAGAAATTGATAAATGTGGTTTTTCATTTTCGATGCAATATAAAATTATGTTGACGATAGTTTCAGTTCCATTTTATTTTTTATAAACGAATTGGAAAGAAAATAAAACTGTTGAAATATTTATTGCCGGTCTACAAAAATCAGCAGTAAAATTTATAAAATTCAAATATTTGTCAGGTAAACAACAAAACTCCTTTTCACTTACATTTATTTACATTTGCCATTCCTGTTGCTACAAGAGCCATTATATTTTAATGTCCAACCCTTTTTGTAATGCCTGGATTTTCACCCAAAGGATTTTAGTTTAAAGATTTAAATAAAATTAATACAGGGCAGTCAGCAAAAACATAAACTACATAATAATAATAATAAAATAATAAATAACTACTGCCTTTTTAGATTTTAATTACGATATGAACAAAATTCGAAGGAGTTGGAACATTTCTTCTCACATTTGTTTCTATTTATTTGCTTAAGCTTATCGATTTTCCAACGGTAGTCTACCGACCAAATTAAAAACAAACCGGTTGGCGAGAATAGCGATAAGAATCTTAAAGCTTGAAAAGAAAATACATTTATAAGAAAGTAAAAATATATTACGGCATGACAACGAAAAATGTCATAATTTTTGGTTTTTTTTTTGTGGTAAAAACAAAGAAATAAGAATTTTGAAATGTCATAATTTTTGGTTTTTTTTTGTGGTAAAAACAAAGAAATAAGAATTTTTTTTCAAAACTCGATAGTAACGGGTGTTTTTTTTAGAGGTATAGAACTTCGAATTGAAATAAAACACAAGAAAATCGTTTTAATGTCCATCAATTTGGCTTTATTGGAAGGATAATTTTATGTCATTAATGTTTAAATATGATTTTGGGCATGTGGCCGCCGCGGCTGGCTCGAATAAAGCCAATTCTACAGGTCCAATTTTCAACCACTTTTTCGAGCATATGGGGCCGTATGTTGGCAATAACGCCACGAATGTTGGCTTCCAAGTCCCCTAACGTTTCTGGTTTGTTGGCGTAGACGAGCGACTTCACATATCCCCAAAGAAAATAATCCAATGGTGTCAAATCACACGATCTTGGTGGCCAATTGACAGGTCCATTCCGCGAAATTATGCGCTCATCGAATGTTTCCTTCAATAAATCGATTGTGACGTGCGCTGTGTGGCATGTAGCGCCGTCTTGTTGGAACCACAACTCATCCACATTCATGCCATCCCATTCGGGAACAAAATAGTCGGTTATCATGGCTCTATACCGGTCTCCATTAACGGTAACTGACTCTCCAGCATTATTTCGGAAGAAGTATGGCCCAATGACTCCACCAGCCCATAGAGCACACCAAACAGTCAGTTTTTGTGGATGTAATGGCGTCTCAAGGGTCTCATGTGGATTCTCTTCACTCCAAATGCGGCAATTTTGCTTGTTGACGTAGCCATTCAACCAAAAATGAGCCTCATCACTGAACAAAATTTTGCGATGAAAATCAGCATCGAGATCAATCTCATTTTCGGCCCATACACCAAAATCACGACGCATTGCATGGTCTCGCGGCTTTAATTCTTGCACAAGCTGGATCTTGTAAGGTCGCAAGCCAAGATCTTTGCGCAAAATCTTCCATAAAGTTGATGGACAAAGCTCCAATTGCTGTGCACGGTGGCGAATCGATTCATTCGGGTCCTCTTCAACAGTTTGCTCTACAGCGGCAATTGTTTCTTCGGTGCGCACTGTTCGACGTCTCTGCGGATGCGTATTATCACATAGAGTAAACGTAGTGCGAAAACGATCCATGGTTAACCGAATTAATTGCTCTGATGGACGATTATGTCGACCATAAAATGGACGGAGCTTGCGGTAAACTTCGCGAACTGAACCATTATTTTCGAAATAAATTTGCACGATTTGCAAGCGTTGTTCTTTTGTCAACCTGTTCATGATGAAATGGCAAACCAAACTAAATATTAATCACTTGACAGCTGACAAAATGGCCGCCAGTTAAAAAAGTGATGCCAACTTAAAGTTCTATACCTCAATAAAAAACACCCATTATTTTTTTATTTTTAAATTTTATTAAAATATAATTATCAGCTGTTTTTTACATTTTACCATGGATGATGAATTTGAAAACATTCTATTAGCATTCTTACTAGGGTGATCGATTATTCGACTTTTTCCAGAAACCGGTTTTCGAATAGTTCGAATATTTGAAATTATAAAAAACCCGGTTTCGGTTTTTACAAATCAGGAAAAACCGGTCAACCGACTTTTTTAAGTAAGACAATTATTATACAAAAGTTTTGATTTAAATACAATAAAACAATACAAAAATTAAAGGTAAAACATAAAAATTAACTTATATACACACACGTATAATATAAATATGAATGTATGGACTAGGTGGATATCTACTATCTACCTCTATCAGTGTGACCAGATTTTAAAATAATATTAACCTAAATCACGTTTGAAAAAGAGCTAAAATAAGCTAGAAAGTTAAATTTTAAGCCAAAAAATAAAGTTAAACTATTTTCAACTTCTTTCACTTTGCAATATTTTCTTAATGCTAAAATAACGTTAAATATATACATGCACAAACAATTTTTTTTATAATTTGAAATAAAAATGATAAGCTGACGAGCAAAACCAGACGGACGTGCAGTAAATAATTTTTTTCAATTTTTTTTTCGGCCTCTCCAAGTTCAAATCTATGAAGTCGAGAAATATTTTCATTCATAACCAGTTCGATCTTACATTAAAAAAGGAACGAAAACTGATTTTTTCTTGTTATTCTCTATCTAGTTAATTTAGTAATTTGCCTGTCGTGTAAAAAACAGTTACCGGGACTAGTCTGGTTTTGTTCACTATCTCCTCAAATATATTCATAATAATTTTTTAATTAAATTATTAATTCATCCTTATATTATAGTTAAAAAAAAACAAAACAAAAACTTCCCAAAATAAGCTTAACCAATTTTCAAAAATGTAACAGCACTTATTCTAAAGTTCGAAAACTTTTTTTTTAGTGAATTAGTGCTATTTACAGTAAATCTATTTCAAAGTTTTGTTTTAAGCAAATTCCTGCCGCTTTCTTCCTTCCGGGCTCAAAGATAACTCTATAAAAGTCTTAAGGGTAATATTAATTTTATATTTGCCATTGTAACTCCAAAATTGTCCTCAATGTCCTCAGCTCAATGTCCTTTATTTTGAAATTTTCCATTTCTCTTATAAATAAATAATTTACATTTTGTATTGTTTAAACTATTTTTCAATGGAAAACATTTATATTTTTAAATATTAACGGTCTAATTTAACAAAATATTTTAGAAATATGTCAAATAGGCGATTAATAAACCTGAAATATTTTTTATGAATAAGGCAGTAAAAAATTACCATTCTTATAACTTTTTTATGAGTTTAAAAAAAAAGCTAAAAAAAATAAGCTAGGAGCTAAATGAAAATTTTGAAGCTAAATCCAAAAAAATAAGCTAAAATTAGTCCATAAGCTAATATGGTCATGCTGACCTCTTTATAAAATATGAATCAAAATGTTAAAAAAAAAACTAAAAAACAGTTTTTGCAAATCGATTTTGACATCCATTGCACACCATAGGACCTCATAACATAATTTTGCTTAAATTTCATGCTTCAGTAAGTGTTGCCATACTCAAAAAACGTTTTGAACTTTTATATTAAAAGATAAAATAAACATAACAGTTGGTCTAAATTTTAACATGGTAAAAACTAATTTTATTCCAAAATATACACAACATAAAGTATTCGACTCAGCCGGTTTTTAAATTGCAAAAAAAACCGGACTATTCTACATTCGAAAAATCATCATTTTGAAAAAACCGACAACCGTATTGTGAAAAACCCGGGTTTTAAAACCGGTTGAAAAACCGAGTCGATCACCCTAATTCTTACACTACATTCCTACACTTTGTTAGACAAAAATTAAACTCAAGGTTTAGTTCACACTACAAAAATAATATTCTTTTCTTGTTAGTGTTCGCTAATTTGATTTCTATCATTCGATATTAAATATACCTTCATGGTTAACCAGGTATCTTTTTTTATATTATGTAGTTTGTTCTGATTTAATTGTCTCCCAATTTTTTTCCTCTCGCTGGTATTTTTATTGTTTTGAAAAAACTATTCCATTAATTTTAATTTTTTTTTCTAATTGTTTAAGTGCTCTCCCATAAATTTCTCGATTTATGCAATTGAAAAAGTAATAATGCAAGAAACTTTTAAAATGTTTTCTACAGATAAAAGATGAAGTATTGTTAAGCCATGCTGTGGCTTGTTTGTCATACTTGTGGGGGGAAACGGAAGATAATAAAATATATTTACGTGTTTAAAATTCATATTTATTTTGTGTAACACTTTCGTGTTTTCGCCGATAAGCTGATCAAATAGAAAAATTAAAGGAATGACATTAAATGAGAACATATTTAAAATTGATTTACTTCATTCATATACATGTAGTGTGTGTGTGTGTGTTTATGTGTGTTGCATGATACTAGTACAACTGGTAGCCAGAGTTAAGTAAATAAATTCTCGTCCTACATCAGTGTGCACACTTAATTTTTTTTTAAATTCGGTAGAATCGACAAAAAATCGGTAGATTGGAATGAAATTCGATAGAATTTTTTTTTATTCAGAGCAACATAAAAAAAACAATTCAAAGAAACATAAAAAATAACAAAATATATGTAATTAAAAAGCGCATTTAAAACTTCACATGTGATTGGAAATTAAACTGCCATAAACAATGAAGCATTTCCAATAAAAAAAGTGTCATCCCCAGTTATTTACCCTTACGCTTTATATATATGTATATGCTATGCATATATAAAATAATATACATAAGTAACAGGAATTCAGTTTTTGTACATAGGTTTTATAAAGTTATTAAAATAACTTTTATTTGACAAACATTTGTAACTACAAAGATTATATGTAAGATCCATTTATGAATTTAAACTTTTGTGCAAAATTTATTAATTCATTGGTAGAAATAAATATTTCATCCCCAAGGCACAATTCTTTGGCAGTTGTTAGGTTAGTTATAGTTTCAGTTTTTAACCGATTTCTTTGTTCTGTTTTAATGATTTTCATGACATTAAATGACCGCTCTGCGGCCGCACTGCGATGTGGCAAAATAGGCAATTTACACATATATCGACTTAAATTACTATAACATAAATAACAATATTCGGTAGATTTTAGGCCTTGTTCGGTAGAATTGGTAGATTGTTAAATTCACAAACATATTCGGTAGAATCTACCGAATATCGGGAGAAGTGTCCACACTGTCCTACATTCATGTTTAAGTAAAAACGGTAGTTGCAGTTGTTTGTATTTGTTCAAAAAAAAAACTCTTTATTCTCAACTTGAAATAAACAAAGCGTTAAAAATTATAACAGTTTGGTTTGTGTTGCCTCAATGCTTTACTTTTACATGAATTCGTTTATTTGATTTTCTTTATATATTTGTCACAAAAACTCGAATATGATCGATTAAATGTTATCGGGAAAGAAAACAAATTCGAAATGCATGAATTTATACGACTATTTGTTTATTTAACTGTGTCCCCATGAATGAATTAAATATTTATAATGCACTCGAAAAGAAATGTAAAAAATGATTAATTACTAAACCAAAAAAAAAAAAAAAAAATCAGATGCGGTTCTGATCACGAGTTTACCAATAATGAAAATCCTCTTACACTGATAACAACTTTGTAATTTAGTTTTTAAATGTTAATTCAAGCTTTCATTAAGAACATTAATAAATCAATTTAATTAAGTATTAAGAAATTAATAATTTCCTACATTTACTTACAAAAAAATTTTATTTATATTTCTTTTTAATCATTTACAACCAAAAAAGTATAAGTTAGTTCATGAAATCAAACATAAAAGAAAGTTTTGAAAAGTGTTGTCAATACCCTTTTAAATTTATTGCATTCCCCTGGTGAATTTTGGTTGCAACATCATCTATCGCAATATTATAAAGGGGTAAAGTTTTTGTCTTTGTTAGAGGTAATCTTCAGGACCACTGGTCTCATTTCTAAAATTCTTTCAGCAAAATGGAGACAAAAACTGAGAAAAGATATTTAATGTTGCTTTGAAAGGCTTGGGATAGGGTCGATAAGCTCACAAACCAAGGAAATATATTATTACCGCTTCAGAAGAGATCTTTTGAAGCAACAGTTCAAATAAAAACAGAAAACTACCCAGCAAAAAATTTCAAAAAAGGTAATCGAGTTTGGAATTAAGAATTTTTGGTGGAAGCTGTTCCTTACTGGATTACCAACTTAATGATTTTAACAAGGCGTGAGACTAAAATAATCGATTCTTTAGAAGTAGTTATGTTGTTTATTGCAGGAATTAATTATATTTTCCGTTGTGGGAAATAGTTATTTTTTTCTTGATTGAACTACTTTTTTTAAATATGCCGCTGTTTGAGTAAATGGAAGGTCTTGGTTAAAAACTCAGTTTGATTAAATATATAATAACTTTTAAGAAAAATTTAAATAAATTTAAAAAAAACGTATTGGTTTACTACGAAATCCACCATTTTGTAAAATTTCTTTTATAAACTCAATTGAAGTGGGTTATATTTTATTCGTATCAGTGCCTCTATTGTTACTTATAAATACTATATTTAGAAAAATTTCAATTGCTTTCATTGATGAACTTTTATTAAAACCGTAAATGAAAAAAAAATTACTTAGAACTACTTATACATAATAATTATTTTTCAAAATGTAAGTACTTATTTTTTAGTTTAAAATAAATAAGTAGGCAATTTAGAAATATTTATAATTTATTTAAAATAACTACTTATTTAGGCAATATTTTCACGTCTTCTTTCAAAACCCAAAGAATGATCAACTTCTGCTTCCTATTTTTAAAATTTTACTTAATGTGTTTTGTAAGCGAGTACTTCAATTTGGCAATCTAAAAAGTAAGTCATTATATGGCAGGTAGTTCAGATGGTAATGTCTAATTTTTTGCTGGGTATTAACGTGAGTATTATGTTCACCCTTCAGTCCGTATGTCTGTCCTAGAGGCCAGCTGTCCGTCCGTCCGTTCTCTGTTTGAATGCAAAAGTTATTTTGTTTGCTTATACACTTTATTTATGCCATTTTTTTTAAGACAAGTACCAAGAGGGCGCCGGGGGGCACTCTGTAAATATCCAATAAATTTTTATGAAATTCAAAACATAAAGATATCTGCATGTAAAAGGGCACACACAAAGGCTTCATATTTGTTGCATCTGCGTCAAAAATTAATTTCATTTATTCTGTGCTCCGAAATTTATGTTTTAATTTCGTAGCCTTGTTTTTTTTAAAGAAAAAAGTATCGAGGTTCTTGTATATTTCGATAGAAGAACTTATAATGTGTAGAAAAATACAAAAATCTCAATTTCAAAAAAAAAAAGGAGTTAGGGCATTTCTATATTAAGTAAACGATATGTATGTATACAAAAATATATATAAATTTTTCCTAGATTTTGTAAAAAAATGTTTATTTTATTTTGAAGCGAATGTTTGCACAAAAGCTTAGAATACATGCATATATAGTATATACATGCATATGTATGTATGTATGCATATTTATATATACATATGCACATACACATTTTTATAAGAAATGCAAATAATTTAATCAATTCTTATTTTTACTTCCAGATACTCGACGCCAGTCTTTACAGCAGCCAATCGTTGCAAACATCAGCCATGATTGCCGTGTTTTCGTTACTCCTGATTTTAGTTGTTTTAATATCATCTCTTTTTGTATGGAAGTAAGTATTCTTAAAAATTTTTTACAAAAAAAAAAAAATAATAATAATTACTTACACGTGATAAATAAAAGAATATTTGAATCAAGATGAAAGAAATGTCTGTCAGTTTCGTGCTTATCTTGGAAGTACCATGATTTGTTGTTCAATCATTTAATCTTAATTTGAAAAGTTTCGAGTTGAGTTGTCGAAATATCAGTTTGTTTATGATTATCCACTGGACAGATATTGATCAAAGAATACATATGAATTCATTACATTTAAGATTTGTGATAACTCATATATTTTAAATGTAACTGAAAATATTTCACGTATAGAAATAAGTATTTTGTAAAAGAAGATTTAAGCACTAATTAATAATGTTGTATGTAATACAAAGAAAATTTTCAATTTATCTCCTTTTCTAGTTTACAACAAAAAAATATTCGATCAATATTCAATATTCCAATACATTTTCAATACTGCATTAAGATTTTTACATACACGTACATATGTAGATTAGAAGCATAGTTTTATGTGACAAATGATTTAAATTGATTGGGATTTGGTTGAGTTTGCAGTTTATCGAAGGTTATTTTAATTGAATTTAACATATAATTGAGGAACTCAAACGGTATTCATAAAGGTCATATTGTCATTATGTTTATTTTAATCATTTACTCTTTAAGCAATAAGTCAGAAAAATGAAAATTTTAATAAAATTAACTAATTTTCAAGTTAAGCGCTAAATTCAAAATAATGGGTCGCACCATCGAAATCAACGTACTCAACTCAGCTTGCTCAACTATAGCAGTGTTGCCTATTGATAATATTTCTTTTTTTTTAATTTATCTTTGAGTATTATATTTTGTAGATGTTTGTCATTCTACATTTAAGGTTATAAATATAATCAAATTAGTAAGGCAATTTAAATAAGGAAGGAAAATTCATTTATCTTGAGTCATGTTTTTGTAATCCTTTAATTAGTTTAATAACAGAACTTGCTTCGTTTAACTCTGTTCAGACTTTTAACGTATTTAAAGAATGTGTACTTATGTCTTATAGGCTTGTACAATAAATATGTAATAAATTTAAAACTTAATAATTTGATATTGTCATGTACATATATAGAAGAATATATTTTTTGAAAGGACACTTACCAGCAAAAAAAATTTGAAGATTTTGTAATGGGTAGTACTCTTTTAATGGCTTACAAAGTAATGAGTGGTACTTATTTATTTAATTATTTTATGTGTATAATAATGACTGTCTTATAATGAATAAAATAACAACTTATTTATATCATTACATGAAGGTACTTATTGTAGTACTTCCTAGTTAATCCTGAAATCTATCTAAAAAATATTTATTGATCGTGAAAGTCAGCTTCGAAAACATTAAAATAACTTTGGTTTACTACAATATTTATTACAAAATCTAAGTGTTTTCGCATATTCTTTAATATACGTATTCATATATTTGCTTTGTAAAATTATGATTTTTAACAATCCCAAGAGTACATGCACTTTTTTGCATTCTAGTAGGCAAACTTTTTTGATGGGTTTTTTGTCTATGAGAATTGCAAGAAACCTTTTCCTAAACTTCTGCAAATACCATTTCCTTCTATGTATTTGGTGGATTTAATGTTAATATATTCTGCACTTTAATATAAAAAGAAGTTTTTATGTACATACTTATATTAAGAATATTTAAAAATGTAAATGGATAAAGATGAGGAATTGAGAACCATGTATGTTCAGTTTGTCTACAATTTATTTAATTTATTATAAAAACTTTGTATAATTTTCAAATGTTATTTAAATTTCTGGATAGTTTTCATAAACTTTAATGTACGCGGACAGAATTATGAAGTTCTTTTCCATACACATTTTTTTTATTTAATTTTTCAGAATAAAATAGACCTCCAATTAAATGTCCATAAATTTCACATACAATAGATATTCGTATTCGCGAATATCGTTTTAAATATTCGTATTCGCGATATCGTTTTAAAAACTCGAATTCAAATTCTCGAATATCAAAACTTGCAATTCGGCAGATGTATGTAGTATACATAATGTACATAACATATTTACACGCCGCGGCTGGCTCGAATAAAGCCAATTCTACAGGTCCAATTTTCAACCACTTTTTCGAGCATATGGGGCCGTATGTTGGCAATAACGCCACGAATGTTGGCTTCCAAGTCCCCTAACGTTTCTGGTTTGTTGGCGTAGACGAGCGACTTCACATATCCCCAAAGAAAATAATCCAATGGTGTCAAATCACACGATCTTGGTGGCCAATTGACAGGTCCATTCCGCGAAATTATGCGCTCATCGAATGTTTCCTTCAATAAATCGATTGTGACGTGCGCTGTGTGGCATGTAGCGCCGTCTTGTTGAAACCACAACTCATCCACATTCATGCCATCCAATTCGGGAACAAAATAGTCGGTTAGTCGGCTCCAATTGCTGTGCACGGTGGCGAATCGATTCATTCGGGTCCTCTTCAACAGTTTGCTCTACAGCGGCAATTGTTTCTTCGGTGCGCACTGTTCGACGTCTCTGCGGATGCGTATTATCACATAGAGTAAACGTAGTGCGAAAACGATCCATGGTTAACCGAATTAATTGCTCTGATGGACGATTATGTCGACCATAAAATGGACGGAGCTTGCGGTAAACTTCGCGAACTGAACCATTATTTTCGAAATAAATTTGCACGATTTGCAAGCGTTGTTCTTTTGTCAACCTGTTCATGATGAAATGGCAAACCAAACTAAATATTAATCATTTGACAGCTGACAAAATGGCCGCCAGTTAAAAAAGTGATGCCAACTTAAAGTTCTATACCTCAATAAAAAAACACCCTTTATATGGTTGTAGAATGGTTGACAAAACAATATTATGTTCTCTGAAACAAATGTGTGCTAGTCGAAAACTTGTTATTGTTATTTTAAACATTTATTTCGTTACGATAAAAAGAGTAATGTTTGAATTTAATAATCACATTATCACATCCATAAAAAAGTGTGATATGGTTAGAGTTTAACAATATAGTCTTGTTAAAAATTTATGACTACAACACAATTTGTATTATTATTTAAAAATAATATGACGTAAATAACAATATAATCTTATCCAAAACCGTACTATGTTAAGTTTAAAAAAAAAACTTTTTCAGAAACATCTGTCAGTTCAGTATTTCGTTTGTAAGCTATCGGTATTGCACGGGTGGTGTTAAATAAATGATTAATTAAATAAAGAATAAACAAAAGGGTAGACCAATTAAAATATATAAACATTTGTGTATCTCTTTATACAGACATGTCAGTATGTCGTGTAAGTATTCATTTCTATAATACATTTTATTTCAACAATATTAAATTATTTTTATTCAGATTTTGACGCACAGCTGTTTCTACAATAAATATATGATTGAAAAATAAAATAGTATTATTATATATATATTAAATAATACTGTGGTCGTATTTAACAATATTAATATAATATTAGAACATGGTGTGGTGAGTCTCAATTAAATTTTAGTCACATCTAACAATAGTGTTGTCATATTTACAATACTAAGATTATAATATAATTAACTCAGATAATATTATAATTAACTCAGATAATAATATTGTTAAGGTTTTTTTTCTATTAACAATAATTTGATTTGACTGCAACCATATAATTCAATCATAGTATGTTGCTGTTTGATTATGGTTACCTCAACCATATTTTTTCTTTGCGTGTACTCAACACGTATGATCAATTAAATAAAGAAATGAGAAAAACATACGTATTTTTGTACAAAATTAGTAATTTTTTGTGTTACGTAACATTTTCAAAGACCCCCTCCCCCCCCCCCCCCCATAACAAAACGTAACAAAATTCGAACCCTCCCCACTAGAGCGTTACGTAATATATGGACAGCCCCAAAGAGCCAAAGCCTTCTATAAGGCCTTCCTCAGAAGTTACATAAGAATATTAACTGACTCCAAAACATGAATTCGTTTGCTTTTGTTTTGGGAAAATAACAAAACAAAATATGTTAGTCCTTCTCTTCTCGCTTCTCACAGAAGGGAATGTGGAATGTGTACCTTATCTCTTATGCGGAAAAGCCGTGGCCTTCTAAAAGGCATTCTTTAGCAGTTTTATAAGAATAGTAATTGAATCGAAAAAATTCCTGAGCAGGTCTTCTGAGTTTTACTGCTGGGAATGTACACCATCATACATACATACACACACACACACCTACATGCATACATACATACATGAATAGTACAATCTGTTAACCTAGTGCATAAATATTTAGATGTCTTGTTAACATAAGACCATATAAATAAAACAACATTTAATTTTATTTATAAGTGCAACTTTTATTTTTCAAAATAAAAAAGTTTACAAGAAAGCAAGCAACGCCCTCCGTATACAGGACAAGGACTTCTTGTATTTGAGGAACAAGATATTTTTCTTAGGTTCTGGCATAAAAGTTTTCTGATGTAGCCTTGAAAATATTCTGAGGAAAACACGCCAAACTGCATCAGTGGATTTTTTTTTTCATTATATTTGTTCCAACTTTTTTTATACATTTTGATTAATTATTCATAACAGTTAAAAAATGGTAGAAATATTGTGATTTCACGTTCTTTTGCGACCAATGTTTTAGTTTGCTTCAAGAGAACGAATCCACGCGATTTTCTGGTGGATTCCCTAAATTGTTTTGAAATTGATTTTAATTAGTCAGAAGAAGATTATATAAATGTGTGTACATATCTATGTATATGTGTTATGCAACAATATCGTAGAACAACCTGTGATGCCAATGGAGACGTACATACATGCATACATACATATCGTTACCTTAATATAGAAAGGTCCTACCTCATATTTTTTTTAATCGATTTTTTTGTATATTTCAATAAAAGAACGACTAATGTGTTGAAAAATGCAAAATCTCGAATAAAAAAATTAATGAGTTAGGACCTTTCTTTACGGTAACGATATGTATGTATACAAGTACATAATTTTCATCAGAAATGTATGCACTACTCATGAGTTTTTTATTAAAAAAAGAATTGTATAAAAGTGCAACCAAAAGTAGCCAATAATGATATCAGGTTTATAAATACTCATTTATATTTGGAAGAAGATTAAAAACTTGTACAAACATTACTTAAATTAATTGCCTTGCCTTAAATCAAGAAAAGAAATGCACATGCAAGTGTTTTGTTGCACGAAATTATATAATTTATCATTTCGTTTTTATACCCTTTACCAAAAAATGGTAAAAGGGTATATATAGGTTTGTCATTCCGTTTATAATATCCAGAATATTAATAAGCGAGCCATAAAGTATATATATTCTGGGTCCTTATGCATAGTGAAGACGAATAAGCAATGTCTGTCTGTGCGTCTGTCCATCTGTCTGTCTGTCTGTACGTGAAATCGGTTTTCCGAAGCTCCCAGAAAAGCTAGAGACTTCGTTCTTGGACTGGTGGGTCAGAAATGGTCGAAATAAGATTGGTATTGAAAATCAGCAAAAGCGAGCACACGGTTTCAGAGCTGGGAAACTTAAACTTCATTTCGCCATACAAAATAACTACCGAAAAGTAGTTTTTATTATTTTTTTATTAAATAAACTTATTTTATACTTCAAAATGAATAAAATTGGTATTTCACTTTTAAAAAAATTAAAAAAAAAATCAAAAAAATTAAAAGGACGTTTCCAGGATTGGAAAACTTTGATTTTTTTTTCTTATACAAAAGTAACTTACTAAAACAAATTTTTCCTTTTTTCTACAAATTATACATATATTATGTTCTTAAAGTGCAGAGATTGATGTAAGAAATCAGAAAATCAAAAAAGATGATTCCAGGGTTGGAAAACCTACAATTTTTGTGATATATAAAATTAACTACCGTAAACTAATTTTTTATTTATTTTTATTAAATAAACTTATTTTACACTTCACCACGAATAAAATTGGTATTTCAAATAAAAAAAAATTTAAAAATTTTAAAAGACGTTTCCAGGGCTGGAAAACTTTATTTTTTTTTCTTATATAAAAGTAACTTATTAAAACAAATTTTTCCTTTTCTTTATAAATTAAACATATCTTACATTCTTAAAAGAAAACGATTGGTGTAAGAAATCCAAAAATCAAAAAGGATGATTCCAGGGTTGGGAAACTGGAACTTTATGTGATATAAAAAATTAACTACCGAAAACTAATTTTTATTTATTTTTATTAAATAAGATTATTTTATACTTCAGTATGAATAAACTTGGTATTTCAAATTAAAAATTAAACTTCAAAAAATTAAAAAGATGTTTCCAGGGTTGGAAAACTTTAACTTTTTTTATACAAAAGTAACTTAATAAAGCAAATTTTTCCTTTTTCTCTACAAATTAGAGATATCTTATATACTTAAAAGAAAGAGATTGGTGTAAGAAATCAGAAAAATTAAAAAGGATAATTCCAGGGTTGGGAAACTTACTCTTTTTGCGATATAAAAAATTAACTACCGAAAAGTAATTTTATTTTTTTTTTAATAAATAAACTTATTTTATACTATAGTACGAATAAATATGGTATTTCAATTTAAAAAAGTTTAAAACACGATTCCAGGGTTGGAAACATTTACCTTTTTTTATACAAAAGTAAGTTACTAAAGCAAATTTTTCGTTTTCTCTATAAATTAAAGATATCTTATATTCTTAAAAGAAAGAGATTGGTATAAGAAATCAGAAAAATCAAAAACCATGATTTCAGGGTTGGTAAACCCACACTTTTAGTGATATAAAAAATTAGCCACCGAAAACTAATAAATATTTATTTTTTTTATAAAATAAATTTATTTTACACTTCAGTACGAATGAATTTGGTATTTCAAAATAAAAAGAGTTGAAAAAATTAAAACGACGTTTCCAAGATTGGAAAACCTTATTTTTTATACAAAAGTAACATACTTAAACAAATTGTTCCTTTTTTACTATAAATTAACATATATTATATTCTTAAAAAAAAAGATTGGTATTGGAAATCAAAAAACTCAAAAAGGAGGATTCCAGGGTTGGGAAACCTACACTCTTTGTGATATAAAAAATTAACTACCGAAAATTAATTTTTGTTTATTTTTATTAAATAAACTTATTTTTTGCTTGAGTACGAATAAAATTAATATTTCAAATAAAAAAAAAAGTTTAAAAAAATTAAAAAGACGTTTCCAGGGTTGGAAAGCCTTAACTTTTTTTCTTATACAAAAGTAACTTACTAGGACAAATTTTTCCTTTTATTTACAAATTAAACATATCTTATGTTCTTAAAAAAAAAGAGATTGGTGTAAGAAATCAGAAAAATCAAAAAGGATGCTTTCAGGGTTGGGAAACTTACACTTTTTTTGATATATTAAAGTAACTAAGTCTAATTAATTTTTATCTTTTCCTTTATAAATTATACATATTTTACGTTTTGGAATAAAAAGTATGGTTTGAAAAATTATAAAAATAAAAATCACATCTCCAGAGTTGGAAACTTTGCTCTATTTTTCTAGATATTAAAGTAACTAAATAAAACATTTTTTTTTTTGGAATTCCCTTTTTTTATCACTTAACACACTTTCTATATTTTTTTAAGAACTACTATATTGATAAAAGGAATGAGGAAAATCTAATTTGATGATTCTAGGGTTTGAAAATTAATTTTTTTTGCACATAAAAGTAACTAGGTCAAATTACTTTATGTATGTGCTTATGTATGTATCTCTATACTACATAAACGCACTTTGGTAAAGGGTATATAAGATTCGGCACAGGCGAATATAGCACTCTAACTTGTTTATATTTTAATCCATAATTAACATAAACTTTAATTAAATTAAATTAAAGTGGATAAAAGTGTCTGTAAGTACATAGATTAACTAAAACAAATAAATAAATAAATAAAATAGATGAACTAAAATACTTTCTTTTTTCTATATTATACATAGAGCTGTGCCAAATCGTTGATTCAAGTGACCGCTCATTTTCGTTCATTTTCTAAAAAAGAACGAGTTCGTTCATTTCGTTCATCCGCTATTTTCAAGAAATAGAACGAAATAAAAACCAAAACTTGATTCGTCAAATAAAAAAGGACAAATGCATTGGGGTTGTTATGAATTATTTAGCAAAATAAGCAAAACGAACAAAAAAAAAATATATATATATATAACAAATTTGTTAAAAAACTATTAATATGTTCTAAAAACTGAAGAAATATTAATGGCAATTTTATTAATTTCATAATGGTCACACTATTACTGAAAGCAGGCAAAAAGGCAAATGAAAACCAGAATGTGACAAAAAATGTGACAAAAAAACAAAAGAAAAACACCCAAGTGCGTTCGTTCGTTCATTTCGTTCAATTATACTTTTTATCGATACTGCTGAACCAAAACAGTGACCGGCTCACTTCGTTCATTTCACTGATTCGTTCAATTGTACTCGTTCGTTCATGAACGACACAGCTCTAAGTATACATGAAAAAATACATCGAGCCTTTTCTGCAAAATAGTCATAACGCAAAAACATTGTTTCATAGAAAACGAATGTAAAGCTTTGAATTTTTTAAAAACTTGATGGTAAAATAAAATTTAGTTTTCCTCTCAAGAGGTGACTATACAAAATATATTTGTGAAATTTTTATGCAATGTACTTGTAATTAATTCTATAAGCTCTTTTTTTGTAGTTATGACTATCTTGCAGCAAAGGCTTTATGTGCACGTATTGTGTATTGTAATGAAGAAGTTCATTTCAAATTATGCTAATTAAATGCCAACTCATTATTATTATAAAATGTTTCACTTTGTGTTTAATTTTGTATTCTTCGGGTTGCAATGTTGAACATAATTGTCAGCAAAGGTTCACCTCTTTGAGCTTTAAAACTAGATTTGAACATTGTTAATGCATGTGTGTATGTATAAGGCATACATACTCGTGCATATGTATGCATACTAGTCTCCTGCACAAGACATCTTATAAGAACTTTCAAGACATGAGGGATTTTTCAAATGCTTTACTAAAGCGAAATCTTATAAAACAAACGTTAACAACATTGTTTGCAAGAAATTTGTTTGAGTATTGTAGGTATAGGAGTAAAGAAGAAAACACTTCGTGACGGAAGAATTTGTGATACTTGCTTCTTTCTACGCATGAGCGCGTTTACAAACGTCATGCATGTATGTGTGTATGATCTTTTATTTTTCTGCGCACATGCAAAGGCACACACATGCATTAACATTAGTTGTATGCGGTTAATCACATAATAGCTTACCATCTACATATTACACACACACTCAAACGTGCAATATGAAAAATAACAAGCATACACTAATCAACAGTAGAGCTGCAAAACTATCGATAGTACTATCGATAGTATCGATAGTTTTGTTGTAAATGAAATATCGATAGTTTTTTCCACTATCGATACTATCGGCAAAAAAAAACAAGTAATTAAAATAGTAAAAATAATCGAAGTCAGTAAACAGTAGCCGGCAGCTTTGAAGCAAATTATCCGTAGTTGATTTATGCTTGTGTGCAGCGATGGAAAAGTTGGTACAATTGTAAAATTTTAGCGCTATTTGAATGCCAAAAGTACCGTAGCACCGCAATGACCCATTTAGCACTACGGGAATCTCTTTATATTTATTACATGCCAAAAATAGCATTAAAATATATTAACCCCCTTATGCAAAAAATAATGCGTCCTTGAAGTGTACATTAAAAAAAATTTCCATAGAAAACCCGGTTTTAACGTTCACTTATTTTTTTGCACAAGAGGGTTAATCTTTAGCTCGAAGGTATTAGAAAATTAAGTAAATCAAACGATGTTTTCCGGTACTTAAAGAATTGCTGGAGGAATGTTATTTATTCCAAATTCATCTGCAAATGTGGAAATTTTATTTTCCTACCAAGGAGAGGAGCCGACTATTTGCATCGACTGTGAACAATCGAATAAAAAAAAGGTTATAAACGTAGTATATCGTAAATGTTACTTTTATATTCAGATCCCAGCAACTAATATTCTTTGTGAACCTTCTGGCGTTTTGTTAATTGATTTTTAGTTAATTAAAAAGTACAAGTATTAAAAAAATATAAATAAAGAATTAGGTACAATCGTACTGAAAAAATTAAATTTTTTTTTGAAAGTTAGTACAATTTGTAAATATGACATCGCATCCCTGCTTCTGTATACATAAGTACTTAAATACATATGTATGTATATGAATTTATTTATAAATACAAGTGTTATTCGACAAATAGTAGTCACAAGTATCTTAATAAATTCAACATAGTCGACACAAAGATAAATTTTCGTGGTACTGATATCGCGACGGCCGCCAATCGTCTCTTACGATAAAACTTTACAGTTAGTGTCTTAAAAGTTATCAACAATTTTCGCATTTTGATAATTCTAAACCCTGGGTAGGCCCATAAAATTTTAAGTTCAATAAAAAATTATATTTTCGATAATATGCCGCTTACGATAAAATCGAACAAAAGGCTTGATATATTTTTATATACTTATGAAAATGTTGAGGACTCTGGATTTTTTTTCGAGTCAAATGTAATTTATGTGGCAACTTTTATAAAACTCTTCGATACTATCAATAGTATCGATAGTTGTACATAAAACTATCGAAACTATCGAGTGGAGCGACTATCGATAGTTTTGCAGCTCTAATCAACATTACTTCTTTTGAGTGTTTGTTACAAGCAAGCTGTCTTGCGACATCGCTTGTTACAACTGATATACACATACACCAATACATCTATCGTGCTTCGCTTATAGTACGACAGCATTTATTATTGGTTTAGTATAATACATGCGACGTGAATACATTTAAAAATCATGACTTTTTACATTTCAAGACTGTTTATGCAGCTCTCTAGTGCATACCATAGATTATTAATATTAAAAAAAAATAAATTGGCGTTATTATTAAAATATGTATATATGCCATGAAAATACACATATGTTAAGCAGGTTATTAATAATATAAATGGCCCACAGCAAAAATAAATATATAAAAGTAATTTGAGACGCCGCCAGACCGTTCAAGTATACTGTTTATCAAAAGAAAAATGTTTAAACAATTTTTGTGTTGCTTCTTTTATCTCTTAATCGTCTTCATCAAAGGCAGCATTTAAACAAAATTATACCCTTGAGTATTATCAATCGAATTTTATAAAAATTTATGATTTATATCGATTTCAACTTGAATGTGTACTGTTAATATTATGTATTTCACAAGCTTTTGAATACTCGCAGAACATTATGAGTGAATTATTCGTAAATAAAGTCTTTTATACGAGTAGATATCACTTAAAAAAAAGAGTTTAATGAGGGCAAAAAAATAAAACTGGGTTGTACGCTGAGCGCTTTTAGCACTATTTTAGCGCTTTTTAAATTATCGCATCCCAGTGCTTTTTCCTCCAATTTTTTTTTTTTTTTTTTTTTTGGAATGTAATATATTCTGTATTAGAAAATAATTAATTTCCAAGTAAATGTGTATTATTTAAGGTATTTAATATTATTATTACAGAATATTGTAAGTTTTACTCAATTTCCTATAACTGGGTAGTCGGCTATAATTATTTCTCTCGAAACACGGCAAGCATAAAATGTTTATTGCATTACCCCCGTTTCCGTAATAATCTTTTATTAATAAATATTCTTCATTTCATTAAAATTTTATTGCTTATTCTCACAAAATATGAGTTTTTTCATGATTTGTGTGCTTTGTGAAATCTAACAGTTGACAATGCAGTATGCTTGTGTGCATTTTGAATTAAAAATGCAGGATATTGATTTAGCATGCACGTACAGGTGCATAATGTATGTATGTTGATATTGTTTTAAAACCCCTGAGTGTGTGCTTTATTCTTGTTTACATAAGCACTCACACGTTCATTTAAGCTTCATTTTGCTTACACATCCATGCGGCTAGATACTACTGCGTATGAATTTCTTTAAAGCTTTTAAATTATTTTTAAATTTAACTTTTCAGGCCAAATTAATAAGGCTGGCATCAAGCAACAAGTGACTATGAATAAAGAAATAGAGAAATCATTCAAAATAAAATTAGTTTTTTTTTTATATTTTCTTTTGTTTTCAATTTAAACTGGTTTTTGCAAAAATTTTGTAAATTCAGACCAGGAAGCTTTTTTAGACCGTATATTGTAGAGAATTTTCGATATATATTTTCTATTACGAATGTGTTACAATAACCAATGTAGACTTTTTCCGTCTAAAAAAAAAGTCGTTGTCAAGGCACATTCACCAGATACATAGTGTAATTATACAGGTGAATAGGTAAGGATTTGTTATACAAAAATACGGCAACCATAGCTGTGTAAAGAACCGCAGAACGTCAAAAGCACAAAAATAATTGTAACAAAACGAAGTTTTTGAGATTCGTCAGCTACAAGGCACATAGAGCAAAAAATTATCAGCTGAAGTAGCGCTGCCACTTGGTTATATACATCTTGGCCACGTAGTAACAAATACTCAGCTGAGCTATTTTTTATTTAATTAAACTTCATCGGAGACTTCAAAAATTGTTAAGGAAATTGGTAGCTGACCTGGAGAAATTTTTTAATATATATGTGAATAATTTTTATTTTTATTTTGTTAAACAAGTTCAATTTTTGAATTTTTGGATCAACTAAAAAGCCATTTTGTTTTTTTCATTGTTGTATGTTGGTAATCCTGATATTACCTGAAAATGAATGTGCCTTGGATTTTGTCTTGTTATTAATTTCTCCACAAAGCTCTCAATAATAAACTTTCTTGTAGAAATAAATGCTAATGCGCATGAAGTGCATTTAAAAGACCCATGAAATCCACACGGTTTCTTATACCAAATTGAGAATGACTTGATATAAGAAATTATTCATCGTAGTTTCTTAGTTTTAGTTCATACGTATCAAAATTAATACGAATTTGAAAAAAGTTTGTTTGTTATTGGTTAAGCAGGAAAAAAATGCATCTAGGCGTGCTCAACAACAAACAAACTTCTTTTTGACAAAAAATATTCAAAATATTCCCGAACAGCCCTGATTTTTAACTTGATTAATGAATACAGTCTGCAACAAACATTGTTCACGACTTAACACAATCTTTATTATTGAAACATAAATGCCGTATGAATTAGAACGACTGATTCGTGGTTTTGAAGTTATTGATTTTCTTTTATTTTTATTATAAAAGAGTTCTTACTTGAGCTTCATAGGATGAGAACTGATTGATTTTAAAAATATTTTATAAAATAAAATGAAACATATCAGTTTTAGCAACCAGGCTGGGTAAATAAATTTGGATTGTATCATTTGTTTGATTCAAGTTGTAATTAAATAAAAAAAATTAAAAATTTTAAAAACCCCCGACTTTTTTCAGAAAAGATGTTATATCTTCTAAACGGCTGGACCGATTTTTTTCAAACATAGCTAAGAACCCTCTCGATCAAGTCATCTTTCAAACAGAAAAAACTAAATGAAAATCGGTCTAGCCGTTTGGCCTGTACGTGGACACAGGCAGACACACAGACACACAGACACACACTACAAACTTATAACAACCCTTTTTTTAGTCGGGGGTTAAAAAAAGGTTTTTTGAAAAAAAGAATGTATCTTTAATGAAGAAAAAGAACTCAATAAAAATGTCTAGGCCTACTATCGCTGTTGACAATAGTAGGGGTTTTATTCTCATTCAAAATCATCATCAGCTTCATTTAAAAAAAAAAATATATTGTTACCCTGACGATTTGAAAAACGATAACCAAAAAACCTGCACATACTGTAAAAATAAAAAATATAATATGCATGCATGTATGTATGTATGTATGTATATAAAAATTTTAATAATTTATTATACAAATACATTCTCATCTCAATAATATTGATAATCGTGCCCTCTTAAATACTTTAGTAAAATTATAAAACTGATTAAGACATAATCGAACATAACGAACCCGATATCCCCATTTTTATGCTCGTGCTAATTCAACAACTTTTATGAAAACTAATACTGACGGAACGCTTATGAAAATCAATATGTTGAGTCAGCGAAATCGTCACTGTATTCTCACCTTGAAAATTTATTGAAAGCATTCGATTCAAAGTGGAATCTTTAAACAATTTATCAAATTTACTTCCCCATGTATGTTTGCATGAGTTTTTTATTTTTGCTGCACAAAATTTCAAGTGCCACCTGCGTTCAAGAAAGTATGATTTGTTTGCTACTCTATTCAATTACTTGACGGTATATCATTTTCCATAATTTCTAATTTGTTAATAGCGCTTATTTCATTAAAAAAGAAACTCCGCATATATTCTTTAAAAATATAAAAAAAATTAACAGAGTTTTAGATAAAAGAAAAAGATTTGCAACATAAATAAAATCATTGTTGAGCATACTTTCGAAAGTTAAGCAAAGATTAAAAGTCGATTTATCTTCTTGGCTAAAGCATTTTCCTCCTGTTAGCTGCCACTAACTGCTGCAACGTTTGCTGTCAAGAACAATTTGTGTCACAAATCGTACTGTTGTAGTTGTTGGTGAAGCTCTCGTTTTAAAATGAATACACAAAATCTGAAGTAATAATCTATGAAATCATACTTAAGACAAATGAACATCATCTTGAACTGGACAAGCAATATTCAGTAGACGACTGATTGAGATTACTGCTACACGAATATCTTAATATTTTAAATGATTGTTAGTAACCTGAAGATGCAGTTGCAGTTGTAGGTAAATCATTTAAGTTTGCTTAACATAATGATTAGAAGACGTCATTGAATAGTAGAGGATTTTCAGATTCACTCAAGTAAGACTTTCTCTCATTCTGACATTCCTGACATTGAAATGATAACATGAAAATTGTACGCTTCCTTCTTCTTATTATTATTTCGAAATAATTTAGTTATTACTTTATCCTCTCTTTTTCATTTTAGAAATAAACGGAAAGTGCAAAACTTGTTGCCCTGCAAAACACCTACCCGAGGTCCACATATAACTGGAGCTTTGTCTGCTCTGGCATCTGGCCATTCAGTTACGTATGAAGATCCAGATGCTCATTTGGGGCACCATCGACCTTTGGTAATGAGGCATCATCATAATGTTGAGGTAAGTGTGCCTGCCACTCATAATATTACGACAACCTGATGTCAAAATAAATGTCAAATTATTTAGATTTTCTGCCACTCATGCCACTCTATAGCTTTTGTTTGCCATTAAAGCATTTCCTGCATTTCACTTTTGTCCCTGTATTTGTGAAACTCTAAACGCTTTCAAATGTATAGAATTTCCTTATTTCCTTTTGTCCTTAATTGAACGCATCTACTTTTACACATACAGTGTAAATATTCTTTCGTTGTTCAGATATACATTTTTACTAATCGCAGACGCTTGACGTCCAAGAAACGCGTTTTATTCCCTTGTGTTGACATTTTTATTTTCAAAAAAAAAAAAACTTTTTTTTTTATTATTTCTACGATCTTTAATCCAGTTGAATGAGGCATCATCATCTTTACGCGTCAGTATATCTAGTGTTGTTTATTTTATTTTTTGTCTTGTATTTATCATTTTTATTATCTGCGTGTAAAACTTTTTGAGTTTTAGATTCTTTTGTTTAGCTACAAATATTCTGCTGCTACTGAATTTTTACTTGTGTAAAAACAAGTCCTTAAATCCTTAATGCCATGTCATGACCCTTTTTAAGTATTCCTTCTCTAACAATTGTAGTGTTGAGCAAAGCTTTTTTTTAACTTTGCTAACAAATAAAATAATATTCTGCTCTTAAGAGAAAAGTATTATATTTCATTGAAAATAAAAAAACGAACAGAGATATTTCGAAATCAATTGATTTTTTTCCATATCATGAAATAAAATTATTCCTCCTCCCAGCTAAAAAAAAATATGTATGGAGCATATATGATATCCCATATGTGGTTCGGATCCGAAAAATGAGGGTATATGGGCATATACGATAATATATATTCATACATTTTCATACATGTGTCGGTAAATATTCCCTACATAGTATGCAAAGTTCATATTGATTCAAAAAAGCGCACTGCTGTGCAATTAATTAATTAGAATTAAATCTTTGTAAGATTTTATACAGGGAGGTTGTATGTAATGAAATATTAGTTCAAACAAAATAATTAAAAACGAACTAAAAGACATTTCATAACACAAAACTCATATTCGTACAAAGTTTAATTTAAGAAATCAGATTAAGAACTAATGAATTAGAAAACAAAAAATAATCCGTTTTTATACTGTCACTAATTTTCAATATAATTTTTTGCAGTAATATGAACTTTTTTCCTAAAAGCATTTAGAGTACTCCATTATTTTCTATCAACCCAGCTAAAAAAATATGTATGGAGCATATATGATATGGTTCGGATCCGAAAAATGAGGGTATATGGACACATATGATAATATATATTCATACATTTTCATACATGAATGTGTATTCCCTATATAGTATGCAAAGTTCATATTGATTCAAAAAGCGCACTGCTGTGCAATAAATTAAATTATTAAAATAATTTTTTGTTAGATTTGGTATAGAAAGGTTGTGTTTAATGAAACATTTGTTCGAAAAAAATAATTCAAAACGAACTAAAAGACATTTCATTCGACATTTTAAGAGAAAATGTGAATCGATTATTAAAAAACACAAAACACACATTTGTACACGACATATAATTTATGAAATCAAATTAAAAACTAATGCTATTATAAAAGAAAATTTAATCCATTTTGATACTAACACTAGTTTTAAATATTACTTTTTGGCAGTTATATGAATTTTGTTTCTTAAATATATCTGAGCATTCCGTTAATTTTTATAAAATTAATGACTGAATTATCTTTTTGATTATTTGATTTATTAAATAGACCCACAATATATAAAATCCTACAAGAATGATTTTTTTTGTTGCACGAGTTTTTATTTTTTAAATCTTGAGGGTCTACGCATATAAAATTTGCATACCGTGTGTATTTTCTAACAAACTTCCAATTCACGAGTGATTAAAAAGATAGAAAAAGATCGAATTAATAAATGCAAGCTTTTTGATTGCAAAAATGATTTTATGTGAGATATCATATATGCATACATTTTTATATGGCTCCGTAGATTACATCTTATTTCTATGTATGGATCAACATACGAAGAGCCTCATAATTAACCATATATAATTTTTTTAGCTGGGAAGTCAATGACAGAACTATCCTTTTGATTATTTGATTTATTAAACAAGGCCACAACGTATAAAATCGACAAGAATTTTTTTTTTTCTTGTTTTTTTTAATGTTCAGGCTGTACGCATATAAACTTTACATGCCGTATTTATTTTCTATAGATTTCCAATTCGCCAGTGATAAAAAGAGAAAAAATTACAAAAATGTTATGTGAGATATCATGTATGCATACATTCTTATATGGCTCCCCAGCTAAAAAAAATTATATATGGTCCATATATTTTTAATATATGAATGTATTTATATAACTATATATGAGTATGTATGAATTCATGTATGGAAATATATGGGATTATACATGGCAAGACCATTATATGTATATGAAATAATATATGGACTAATATATGAAATGTATTACAATATATGAGCTCATATATGGACATTAAATTATGAAGCTCTTCATATGTGAATCCATTTATAGAAATAAGATATACCGCCAAGTTGTATTTTTGAATGTATGTAGTTAATCCGTTATTTTGTATTTATATAATTTGTTTAAAAAATTCATTACTATTTATTATTTTAAAATTGTATGTATTTTTTTAGAGTAGTATGATGTGACCGAATATGGCCCATAGGCTAGGTATACATAATGAATAAAGGAAATAAATAAAATAAATAAAGAAATAAGATGTAGTATATGGCGCCATATGAAAATGCATGCATACAATATTTTATTAATTCGATCTTTTTCCATCTTTTTTATCACTGGTGAATTGAAAGTCTGTTAGAAAATACATACGCTTATGCAAAGTTTATATGCGTAGAGCCTCAAGGTTTAAAATATAAAAACTCGTGGAACAAAAAAATCTTTTTTGTGGATTTTATATATTGTGGGTCTATTTAATAAATCAAATAATCAAAAAGATAATGCAGCCATTACACAAAATTCATATAACTGCCAAAAATATTATTGAAAACTAGTGTTAGTAAAGGGTGGGCCAAAAGAAACCAAGGGGTGTAAAAGTTTAATAACTTTTTTGTTTATTAACTTTTTTTTATTTTTTCTTTCAGATTATATAATATACAAAATGGAAATTTTTTTACACTAAGTATGAAAAATGATGTCTCTTAAATGACCACCGTTTTCAGCTTCGCACTGATGGGCTCTTTTTAGAACATTTTTCAAAACTTGTGGCTGTAGCGTTCGAATTTCTGCAACAATGTTTGCCTTGAGTTCAAGGATTGTCTCTGGCTTGTTCACATACACTCGCTCCTTCAAAAAACCCCAAAGAAAATAGTCGGGTGCTGTCAAATCTGGCGATCGCGCTGGCCAAATAATTTCCGAATTTCGAGAAATTATTCGCTCTCCAAAAATTTGACTTAAAAGTGCCATTGTGTCTCGGGCAGTATGGGCAGTGGCTCCGTCCTGCTGAAACCACATATCAAGTCTGTTTTCAAGAGCAGGACGTAAAAAATTTTCTATCATTTCATTCATTTTCATTCTCGAAGAAGTAGGGCCCAATGACATTTTCAGATGTGATCCCACACCATACTGTACACCTGATGGGGTGCAATTGGCGTTGATGAATGGCTCTTGGATTTTGAGAACCCCAGAACATACAGTTCTGCTTATTAACAAAGCCATTCAAATGAAAATGAGCTTCATCACTCATAATCAAATTTTCAATAAAGTTGATTTCATTTATTCATTTCTTATTTTCTGATTTTCATTTATTATTTTCATTCATTATAAATTCTCCAAGTGTTGTCTATATAATCTGAAAGAAAAAATAAAAAAAAAAATAATAAACAAAAAAGTTATTAAACTTTTACACCCCTTGGTTTCTTTTGGCCCACCCTGTATAAAAACGGTTTTTTTTTCTTTTATAATTGCATTAGTTTTTAATCTGATTTCTTAAATTATATGTTGTGTACGATTGTGTGTTTTATGTTTTTTTTTTAATAACCGATTCACATTTTCTCTTAAAATGTCGAATGAAATGTCTTTTAATTCGTTTTGAATTATTTTGTTCGAACAAATGTTTCATTAAACACAACCTTTCTCCACAAAATCTTACAAAAAAATTATTTTAATAATTTAATTTATTACACAGCAGTGCGCTTTTTGAATCAATATGGACTTTGCATTCTATATAGGGAATACACATTAATTATGAAAGTGTATAAATATATATTATCATATATGTCCATATACCCTCATTTTTCGGATCCGAACCATATATGGGATATCATATATGCTCCATACATATTTTTTTAGCTGGGTCCATATATTAAATCTTATTTCTATATATGGATCCAGATATGAAGAGCTTCATAATGAAATTTCCATATATGAGCTCATATATTATTTTATATATTAGTCCATATATTAATTCATATATAATAGTTTTGCCATGTACATATAATCCCATACATTTCCATACATGAATTCATACATATTCATATATAGTTATATACATACATTCATATATTAAAAATATATGGACCATATATAATTTTTTTAGCTGGGCTCTTATATATAAATTTTAATTTTAACCAAAATAAAAAAGAAAGAATTACATCAAGTGAATCTGATGCAAACTAACTCTCGTGCACTACAGATATTCAAGTTACTTATTTACTTGTGGACATGAGCAAGCTGTTGGATTGCACACGTTTAAACATAATCTCGTATACACAGAGATATTAAGGAGACAGTTGGTAAATAGCAACAACTTGCACACGAATGTGTATCTAAATATATATACAGATTTAATACATAAAAACAAACAAATGCACTTATAAAGATACAAAAGGGTTCGAACATTTTTACTCAAATAAATGTTTATTAGAACTGTTAATTGATTAAACTCTAAAGTGAGTTCATTTTAATATCTCTACTTCCAACAATTTTAAAATTGCATATTTGCTTAGTTGCGATCATTTCTGTAGCACAAATTCTTATTTCATTTCTATTTGCTTCACATAATAATTTTAACAAAAATATAAAGCAAAATGTAAATGCTCCTAAATCTTTGTAAAGAAGTTTTAAAGGATTATAAAACATTAGCAAATTCATGGGATGTGCAGGGTATTTTTGAAGCAGCTGAGAGTAGTCTAGAGGTATTAAAAATTTATAAAGACAATACTACTCTATAACAAGGGGAAAACATCTACAATGAAAGCAAACTTATCCCTTTTATATCCTTAAAAATAAATAAATTTACATAAATACACAAAAGTACTTCATTGTAGCTTAAATTCTTTTCTTGCTATTTATTTTTAGATGTTGCATAGCAAAAGTATACATTATCCAAGTGGTTATCCAATGACTAGATCTCCTCCGTTTTTGGTCAGTAATTCTCCAGGTCCCGATCCATATCGTTCTAACGACAATGTGTACGAAGAACTGGGGCCAAGTCGTGATTCAGATGGTGAAAGCGAACCACCAATGCACTCCGATGATGATTTTGCTGAAGACGAACTCTCTTTGCCTGGAGAACGTTCTTTCAACAAAGCCGTAGACACTAATAACTCTGAAAACGCAATATCAGCTGCACCTGCAGAGAGAGTGGATGGCAACTCAGCTGCTAACGTGAATGGCCCAGAACGTCATAGTGTTTTGTCTTCGACATCTTCATCACAAGATGCATCCACAGCTACGGCAGAGTCATCTAGTTCCTCGCACAACAATAATTCAAACGCAACCAACGGCAACAGCTGTGCTATAGCAACATCCAGAGGTGGTGCTGCAGTAATTCTATCTGGAATGCTACGACACACTACAGGCAGAAAATCTTCAGCAAATGGAGCCAGATTAAAAACTGATCGTAGAGTTCCACCAACAGAAGAATTGAATGCCTCTACTTCTCTATCAGAGGTGGGAAATCTAAGACCCATGCAAAAAATGTATGACAACTCCAGCAACTTAATGGCGTTGGGATATCAGCACCATCAGAAACAACATCCTGCTCTAAATTATCAACAGCCTCAAAGTTATCACCACAGCCTGCATCATATGCATCACCACAACAACAATAGAAATGCCAACGCTAGTCCTGTGCCTCACTTTTACAACACAATAGAGACTGAAGTTGAGAGAAGAAATCGCATCAATTCTCAGTTGAAAAACTCATCAAATCCGGCGGTTGCAACCATATATCGCGAAAGAATTCAATATACAAGTAGCGGCAGATATCCGCAGTACTTTTATTCTGCAAATCCTTCAAATGGCCCAATAGCTGCTTCTATGAGGGCAAGAACAAATCCACGTTCTATGGAAAGAAGAAGAGCACGTGTAGCATCACCCTTGGAGCCAATCGAGCCAGCATATGGATATTCTGAGCCCGTCTATCACCAAAACTTCCACTACGAGTCATGTGATGCATCGAATAGCACGCAGCAAAGCATACCACAACCTCTGACTGGATATACGACGTACATCATGCCCGAATACAGTTCAGGCAGCATATTATCCTACAGACAGCATCACCATTCTCATCATCCTGCCTCACAAACATACCAAAACTCAGCGTCACTTTATGCTCATGGCGGCGATTCCAGCTTCGGCTCGGACTCCGGCTACAGTCATAATACCCCTGCCTCCTCAATAGGACGACATGATTATGACATTGCTCTGCCAATACCGCCAGCTCCACCTGCGCCCACGCAAAAGCCACCCAGTAAACTAGCGAATGCTTTAAGTTTTTCATGGAATAAAAAGAAATCCACAAACACTAATTCCATGAGTATGCAACTCAATGCAAGCAAAATACCCGCGCTCTCCACACCAACAACAACTGAAGCATCCAGCCCCAACAACAACAGTGGCTCATCTACTATAACCACAACTCTGGAAAACACATCTTCATCTTCGAGTGTTGGCTTACATTCGCAAAACAATAACGAACTAATACATGCGTGAAAGTGAACAAGAAGTGAATGTGGCATGAAATTTTCAAAGAAAAACAACTTAACTAAGTCCATTTCCTGAAACTGAAAACCAATATAGTCAAATGTAGAAACCAATTTCATCCAAAAATTTTGTTGAAGTCGGAACCGAATTCAACGTATCATTAGATTATTTAGATATTAGTTTTAAGAATATTGTAAATAGTAAAAACCAAGCAAAACAAATATGCATTAAGATTAGTTGTATGTACATAAACAAATAAATATCAGAAAGAGCTCTCACTATACTATATACACTAGATCTACTCGTATTTGTATGTCATGTACGTACTTGCTCTCTTTTCTACTCGTACACCTTCTGACAAGTATTCAGACAGAGTACTTCACTCAACTACGAGTATTATAAGTCTAATGGAAACCGATTAAGCAATAACATTTAGTCCAAATAGAAAGCATTAATCACATAAATCATTGTTATTGTTTAACTTAAAAGTTTCATCGTCCTATTAATTTTAAAAATACATAATATAAATTTTATGTAAAATTTTTAAGTTTTTCTTTTGTATTACAAACGTTTGATATCGTTTCAAACCAACTGATTGTGATTGTTAACTTTGTGTAGATTTTTTCATTTTAAGATTTTTAGATTGAAAAAATAATAATACATGCATAGTTTTAGTTGTGAACCATTTACCATTTTTATTATTATATTAATAATAATTGTGTGTGAACTTGTATACTATTTTAAACGCTGTTATTTTATTTAGAATGATTATTTATTAAAAAATAAAAAATTAAATAAAAACGCACAATATTAAAGTCGAATCAAATAAAAACAATCTGAAAAAAAATATCTTTTTGATCTCTAATTTATCTTTATCACCGTTGCCATTCACATCAGACTACAGTTAATTCTACTCAAATCCAAATCTATTGTTTTTGATGAAAAACCAAAATTATTTATTTTCAATGCGCTGATTTACACGGGCATAATTGTGCTGGCATAACATGCCAGTTTTTAGGTGAGAGAGGCAAAGAGAGTGGTTTTGCGGTTGGCATAACTTTTCAACCAGCTACAACCCCGCATTAGCAGCATAAAACCAATACACACACAAATTAAAAAACAGCAAGTCTTAAATGAATACGAAAAACACTAACACACACAAAGCTGTGTATACGTATACATTTTGTGCCAGATGAATTAGTCTCGTGTAATTTGGAAAAGAACAAAAATTGTGCGGCTTAAAAATTGTTCTCGTCTAAACTACCTCAATAGGGATTTGTTCGTTCTGAACAATTTCGTTAATTTACGTTCTTGTTGAATTTATTGCTTTTGTGGGGAAATGAGTGCAGAAAAATATTCTCCATTATTTCATTTATAATTTCAAACAACTAAAATTGTAAAATCATTGAATAATAAACTAATAATAATACCTGCCAGCGAAGAAAGCTGGACTACAGAGAATAATCTATCAATTATGTTATTAACAGAAACAATGGGTTTCAACATCGTACATATTTATGTTAAAAATTTTAACATTACTTGAGTTACATTTACATGCGATTATATTAAAGCATACTTTAAGGCATACCCATTAACACGATAATCATTTTTCAAAACATATCGTACGACAATTAATCACACATACAGTAAATGATTTGGTTTTGGAAATATGTATATCACACACACACACACACACACACAAACTAACTTATATTTTTGTAAACTTATAGATATGTATTACAATACACTAACATATTGAACTAATAAATATTTAAGGCTTCCTAAAGACTGTTAACTATCATTTAATTTTACAATAATGAAACAACAAATACTTTTTCAATTCTTATATACATATGTATAATTACTTAAATATACATACATTTGTATATGTGTGTATGTAGATTAACTTTAACTTGAACATTAACATTAACTACGAATAAAATCTCTTAAACAACTTCATACTACTTAATGTACAAATCACTATGCAATACAAATTGTAAAACGAAACTCATATGAGTGATGATGAAAATCCTGAAATATTTAAATTTAAAATACAGAAACTCTATTTAGGTTGTAAACCAATGTAATATAGCATGAATCCATTAACTCTAATACGTACATTTTACTCAATATTAAATTAGTTTTAACTCTTCCTCTAACATTAGAAAACCATATCCTCCCAAGTCTTCCTTCCCCCCCCCCCCCAAGCCACCCACTCCGGACCCAAACTTTGATGAGCACATTCTGTGAATCCTATAATATAACGAAAATCAAGTAACTAGTATATTAATAATTAAAATATTGCGTTCGCATGTTAGTAAACGATGATTGAAAAGAATTAAATTAGTTGTTAGTAACAAAAATATTTTAAATCGATTAAACAAAACTATACAATATTAATATTATAGAAAGAAAAAATTATAAATTTTTTTTTTTTGTTTGAATTTTTAATATCTTTCTCTTCCACAACTCCTTTACCCTTTCCTTTTAAGAAAAAGTGTCTCTTGCATCTGAACAATCATTGATATTGTGTCACCATGATATAAATATATACATACATACATACATACAAAAAAAAAACAAATACTTGTAATCACTTATCACAAAAGGCAATTTATTTATGAAATAATATACAAAATTGTATTTCTCAATATCAAAAATTATAGAAATATTTACTGCGTGTGTGTGTTAAAATACACTCAATCAGTTATAAGAAATATCATCAACTATTTTCAAAGAGGATCAGGAATTTTCAAATTGGTTTTCAAATAAAATTTTGAGCAATTAAGTTGATTTGCCACTTCCGATTACATTTCCCTAAAAACAATTGCAAAATTTTATTGTTTCGCTAAAGTCGCTTCTAATGACTCACACAATTCGTGCGATTTTGATACTCATCAAAATAATAACGCTTTCCAGACTCTTTATGGAATCTGCTCACAATGCTGAGGACACAATATATAATACCTGTTCCTTTAAAGAGAATCAACTGTAAATTTAAAAATTTTCAGTAGAGGCAAATAACTACTCGTATATATTTCTATTTTCACATACTCTTAGAGAGAGAGATAGAGAGATATTGTGTAGATATAACACAACCTTTAGAGCAGAGATCCATTGCATTAGAGGAACAAGTGCGATATGCAAATGTGTTTCTATTTTCAGTTTTACAATCTATTTTGCAATGAATTTCCAAGGCCAGCATACCTTATAAGAATAAATAATTTTTATAAGATATGATATTCACATTTTTTTATCATAAACAGTTGTGTAAATTTTTCCAAAGTAAAAGAAATACACTTTCCAACAGGACATCTCCTGGTACTCTCTTAGAAATCCCATGTAAATAAAATACACATTAAATAGTTTTCCCTTTAATTTCTTCCAATTGAAAAAATTAATATATATCAATATATAAAATAAAATAATTAAGTATAAACAATACACACAGTGTAAGTAAGCCATATCAGAAGAGTAAAATAAATATTACAAACATAAATTATAATTCTAGCTATTCCTACTTTGATCATTTCCTTCAATACTTAATTATTTATATGGCTAGTGCTAAGTATTTTTATACAAAATTATACTCCGTATTATTATTTTAGTAGATACATGTTTTAACCACTTTTTTGACGTTGGTTCAAAAAAATATGTTTAAAGAAATGAAAGTGGATATGGAAACGATCAAATCGAATTTATATTTTAAATAATGAGCAATTCAATGAATTCACAAAACTGTAACGAATCAACTAATTGTTAGTACTAAAAAATTAGATAAAATTTATTATTATTTATTAAACTTTCCTTCATCCTAAATGCAATAAGCTGATATTCACAAAGAACGCTGGAGAAATTACAAAAGCAATTCAACTAAACTTGAGGTAACATAAATTACATCATAAGAAAATACGAGTAATGAAAACCCATAAATTAGCATAAAAAACAAAAACAAAAACCAAATAAAACTGAAATTTTATTATAAAAAACTAAAGACCCAAGACTTTTTATTTTACTTTTTACTCCTTGGCATAGATAACACAAGCCGACCGAAACTAAATTCTTGTCGTATAAATTAATTTATGTGTATGTTTATCAATTTGGTTATCGAGGTAAATACTTCAATTAAAAATCTATCTCGTGTACGTTTAGTTTGATTTGCAAAAAAAGAAAAAGGTATTTTGTTACCAAAATATCATAGAACGAAAATTCGTCGAACACAGATAATGATAGTATTTTAGCATTATAAAGGGTGTTTTTTTTTATAGAGTGACACAAGTTTAAATCATAATAAAACAAGAAAATATATTTTTTATATCAATGAAACAGACTTAATTGGAAAGAAAATTTTATGAAATTAATGTTTAAATACGATTATGATTTCTGCCACGTGGCCGCCACCTATTTACAGCTTTTCGCATTCTGGCCATCATCGTTTTTTAATAGCTCCGCCAGCCTATAAAGCGCACCGTCGATATAATGGTGTTTCGACTTTTTTTTAAGAAGACAGTCCTTTTTCTAACACGATGTCTCTTCAAATTTTTTTTTCAAAAAAGGTGTAAATTTTTAAATTAATTACCCTTTATTGTCTTTTATTTTGATTACTAATTTTTTTCTTTAAACTATAAAGTTAAAAGTTTTATTTTATCAAAACCCGAAAATGTCAACATCAATACAATAGAAATTATAATCATTCAAAACCGGAGTTACCTGGCAATACTCAAAAAATCATAAAGAGCCACAATTCAAAAAATCCTAGATGTTGAGGAGTGGAAAAAATTGTTTATACTGTACAAATGACGCAAGTATGTAACATAAAAACAGGCACTACGGTATTTTATATTTTGTATATAAATTTTATTTAAGCTTTAGAGGTCTTTTGTAATTAATTTACAATTTTATTTATTTTTTATCGATATTTCGCTTGAATTTTGTGTAGCTACACAAAGTTGCAGTCATTAAAAAAAAGTATTTCAAGCAGTTTCATCTGGAGTGTTGAGTATTAGAGCCCCTTTATCCCTCTTTTTTAAGCGGATGTATCCTAAAGTTAAAAATATTACGAGCAAGCGGATTAGGATGTGACTCGAGTTTTGTAAGATATTTGCGTGCGTATTTTGTTATTTCTTCAGTCACTTCTGGCATATTTAAAGAATCACTGGAAACTTAATAAATAAATTTTAAACTTCTTTAGTTTATTGTACCTTGTATAGGGTGTTTTTTATAGAGTGTCACAACTTTGAGTTGGCATCGCTGCTTTAGTTGAGCACCCATCTAACAGCTGATAGTTGCTTTTTGCTTAGTTTGCTTTGAAATTTCATTATGAATACGGTGACCATATTCTTCAACAAGAAATAAAGGACATTAGGAATGTAATAAAAATTAAATTAATTAAGCAAAACAAAATTTTATGGTTAATAACATCAGCTCCATGGTACATAAAAAAACTCAAATTTACATCGTGATTTAATAAAAATTTTGGTTTGGAATCATCATGTTTTGCCCACACTCGAATAGTCACATAGTGAATTTGAATGAGAGCAAGCAATTGCAGATTGCTATCAATTGAGATAACACAACCTCATTAATAAAAAAATGCTAAATTTAAACACTTAACATTGTTATTGGCTAACAACTACACCAAGAAACTAAAAACTTCTAAAAGAATTTTATCGCAATTTCTATGAAATGAGAATTAAAGTCTTAATCAATAACGTAAATTTTTTCATTTACTGCTGTTAGATTTCTTTTTCAGCAATGTCGTCAGTGTAATTGTGTTTCGAAAAAAAAAATTATCTTATCGCAATGGCACAAGCGTTTTTAATAACATTAGCAAAAGAAAAAGGCTCTGCAACATATAGATGACTAAAAGTTAATATTAAGAAAACTAAGCAATAAAATCAGATTATGATTCAACAAACTAAGGACAAAATATACTTACTTAAGTGCATTTATAGAATTTTTGCATCACATCAACAGCAGGATCTTCAAAAGCCAAATGATGCAGAGAAACTTTTAAATATGAAATGTGAATTTATGGTTTTTTTAGAAAATTTTTATTCTATTTGTGAAAAATTGCGAGAAAGCCAATGCAAGGGTGCTAAGCAAGAAATGACTTATGTTTTCAGAAAAACGTTACGTAGCTGTAGAATGAGAGGTGGGAATGTTTACTTTCGATCTAAGAAATAATAATTAGCGGTAATTTTGGGAACAGCAAGTACACTATAAATTTCTGATAAAAGTGCCGAAATTTGCTGTAAAAGTTTTGCATTCTTTTTTTACCATTGAACATTAAATACTGAAATAAAACAACAATTTAATTTAATTTAATTCAATTTAATTTAATTTAATTAACAATTTGAGACTTAAATATTGTTAAATATTACAATAGTGAAAATAGTTCAATTATCGTATGCCAAAGAAATCAATTTGGAAAGTTTAAAAAAAAGGTCCTCCGAAATCAAAACACAGATATACCTATGTATGTATGTCTAAATGGCAAAAAAATATGGGTGTTTTATATATTCTAAGCAACTAAATACATACATACATATATACACTAGGGGTATAATCAATTTTTTGGCATAGTACCATGAGGTCAACTATTTCCTAGTTACCACGAACATCATAAACTTTTGTAATTTTTCTCAAAAAAGTGCACACACCAAATAGTTTTTCTAAACACTTAAAGCACGGACTTGATTGAACTAACAAAAATATTATTTTACATAATTTATAATTATTTCGAGGCCTTCTTAACGAAAGAGAAAAAAACTCCATCGCGGTTGGTGTGTGAACTTTTTTGACCTTAGCGGAAAAATGAATAGAGTTTATAGTTATAGTTTTTTATGCTCTGTCGGACTTTGCTACGCCAGTTTTGATATTTTAAAAATTTGTTAAAAAGTTATATCCTCATGGAACTATGCCAAAAAATTGGTTATACCCCTAATGTACATATGTATGTATGTATGTATGTATTTAGTTGTGTGGAATATATAAAACACCCATATATTTTGCCATTTTGACATACATACATAGATATATCTGTGTTTTGATTTCGGAGGACCTTTTTTTAAACTTTCCGAATTGATTTCTTTGGCATACGATAATTGAATTATTTTCACTATTGTAATATTTAACAATATTAATAAGTCTCAAATTGTTAATTAAATTAAATTAAATTAAATTAAATTAAATTAATAAATTAAATTAAATTAAATTAAATTAAATTAAATTAAATTAAATTAAATTAAATTAAATTAAATTAAATTAAATTAAATTAAATTAAATTAAATTAAATTAAATTAAATTAAATTAAATTAAATTAAATTAAATTAAATTAAATTAAATTAAATTAAATTAAATTAAATTAAATTAAATTAAATTAAATTAAATTAACGTCCCTTTTCACAATGTGTGATTAAGATTTAACTTGAACATTAGCTGACAGTTCTTCATACAAAACTTGCCGTTAAAGTTCCTGTTAGCTTTTAATTGTACATTGTGAAAAGGGCCGTAAATTAAATTAAATTAAATTGTTGTTTTATTTCAGTATTTAATGTACATATTTTATACAAGTGTATATCTACACACTTATGGCTTAATGTTTAAGCAAAAATTGATTTGAAGTTAGCATAAGTGACGAAATTGAATTAACTGTTAACGAGGTCCTCTATACAATTTGATATTAAAAATGGTCGCAATATGTAGCTTTAACCCACTACTAAGTCCTACCGTGATTTTTAATGTGAAGTTTCATGGCAAAAATCCTTAAGATCATGTTCAATGTTGCCACTCAAATGCATTAAACACATTCAGCACAGCAAGCTACCGACTACCAAATGTCAAGGAGAATATGAGAATAATTCTTTTGAAGACAGCAAGGCAACATGGCGGCAGTTTGTTGTCTATGCTGATTTTGTCGTTGTAGTCCAATTAAACTAATTTCTATTTTGTTGGCTACAATAAGAAAATTCAGTATTGCCAGTATAATACAAAATGTTGAATGAATGATTTTGTACAATTATTTCATATTACTTAACAGAAATAATATCCAAAAATTGATGTTAAGAATAAATTGATTAATTTTTGTACTTTTACGTGAAATAAGTAGATTTTAAAAGAGTAATTAATTTTTATAAATGCAAAACATATAAAAGTGACAATACTGATCTATGTATTTGTTCTTGAATATCAACTGCAGATGGTGCTGCTGCCGTCTCCAAAATAATTAAGTAGCCGGCTACGAGGCGACAAATGCTGCTAGCGACATTTGAAGTCGTGTGTTCGTGTAGCCTGCTGTGATGAATGCGTTTAATGCATTATGCTAATTTTATGCCAGTTTTTGCCATTACCCTTGTAGCAAAGTAATACGAAATGATACAAAATCGTATTGATTGGAAGAAAAATCTTATTGAGGAAATTTCCCCCATCGCGAGAGGTTGTGCGGCCAGGGCGATACTTCGAGGAAATACGAATCCAATACTTCTAGAAGATAAAACTGTAATATTGCTAGATAATCATCTAATTAAATTGTTTATGATATTACCAGATTATCTTTAGGAAGATAAATTATTTATATCGTTAAATTATCTCCTATAGTACAATTTTACAATTTTGCTAAATTATCTGAAGGATATCGTAAAGTCACTTCCTTAATTAAAAATATCATTTATTTAATTTTAAAGCAATTTTTTAATGTTTAACTAAATTAACACAAAAATAAAATGCAACATTCTATATTAATTTATGTATGTATGTTGAAATAAAATCTGTTGTGGCATCCTTAAGTCCATATGTATGTATGTATGTAATTATGTATACCTGTATCCATCTAAATTGTTGGATCATCTTTTGTGAATTGCATGTGGGAAAAGGAAAAGGAACATCTATGCGTCTTAATATTTCTAGTAACTTATTCCATATATAAATATCTGTTACTCATGCATGGATTAAAGTACAAATAAAAAGTAAGAAAAACACCAGCCCGACTATCTTAATTTCTCCTCCCTCGTACGTTTGTTCATTTGTTAATTCTATCAACATGATAATTGTTATCTTTTCGGTGCTACCACAAAATAAGCTTCAGTGTGAAACCCATTTATAGAATAGATAAAAGTGAAGAAGACACTGATATCCAGGCACAAGAAATAAAAAGCAACGACAAAAAATTAAAGAAATGGAAATATAAAATATTATTCACACTGAATACGAAGTTTCAGTTATACTTTTGCAAGCGAACGACAAAGGTGATTTCATAAAATAATACAATTCGTGAGAAAGTCCCTTCATCGAATATAAATTGAAAATCAAAGAAAATGTTTCAATACCAGTTATTAGTCATCGCATTAGTCACAATTGCCAGTGTATTAAGTGTTCAGGCTCAATCTAATCCAATTCAAACATGCCAAACAGTTTCTGGTCTGCCAAAAATTAATGCGACTTTAGTAAGTTCAACATTAATTTCATTAATTTCGCGAATTCAACATTAAGAGAAAGAAAAAGAAAAACTCTTGATATTAATTATATATTAATTTAGTTTAAGGGTGACTGGTTTCAAGAAATTCGTGCTCCAGCTAAAAATGTTTCATGCGTTTTCATTACCGTCGATGTTGTAAACAACCAGACCCAACTCAATGTAACCACATTCTTCTCTCCCACGAAAAGTGGCTTGCTGATGAACAAAATTGACAGAGCGACCGTTAATATTACAGAAGTCAACGACAACAACGGATTTATTGTGGGCAACAACTACACCAATATAACATACAAAATTTTAGAAACAGACTACACTTCAAATGTTGTTTTGTGTGGCTATACTAATATCAACGATTCGACAACTTCATTCGGCGCTATTTTAACCCGTGATCAAATGGTCAACACTACCTGGTTAATGGAACTTAAAAGAAACGCTTCGACGATTCTTTCTGTCTTCAATGACACCTCTGCTGCCAATATAACGCAGTCAAAATCGTAAGCTAAGAAATTTAAACAACAAAAAAAAACCCCAAAAGATGTTAATTAATTAATTAATTACTACTATTCCAGTTGCAAGACAAACTCTGCCGCTACTGATGTTCCTACCCTGGCAACATTATTTATAGGATTCCTCGCTCTGCTCAAACTTGCGCATTGAAAATTATTTAAATTTTATTGCGAAATAAATACGTACATGAAGACATACATACTAGAATATATGTATGTATTGCAATTTAAAATTTCATTAAGATGACTTTATTATTTTTTTTTTTGTTTAATTTTTATTAAAGAATCAATAAAGCGACGTAGTTAAAAACAAATTAATGACATAAAATCATCTTCTTCAACTTGTACTTATACACACATACATACATACATACATACATACATACATACATACATACATACATACATACATACATGTGTACATACATACAACTGATATGGAATCTTAGCAATTATTTTATTTAAATATTTGGTATTTTGTAAATTTTAATTGAAAATATTGTCACAATCGTAGAAGCAAAATTTAGGAGTGTTTCATTTTTACGAGTGTGTATGTATATTCTTCAAAACATAATTAATTACTGAACATTTAAAAAAAAAAATCCTCTCTCCTTCCCAATGCCGATTGAAATAAGCCAACGTGATGCAAACAATTCCAACTGATAAGATAAGAAAACCAATCAAATTCAATGCGAACAAACAAGAACCAATTTCATAGTTGAACAGCGTATGTACTCGTACATTATGTATCTAGATACATAATTTATATATCTGATTACAAATTAACACATTCAAAATGAAAAACACAAATACTTGTACAAACAAAGTAGAAATAATTTTGAGTTTGCATCTTTATGTATATGTATACTTGGGGGGCGATTCCCAGGCGACGGTCCCGAAATTCGTACACTTTTAGTTGAGCAAAAAAGAAGAAAGGAATGTAAAGATTGAAAACATACATAAATATCTTAAGAGTTTTAAGGCAATAAAGGAGTAGTAGTAATTATATGTAAGAAAAAAATTTTGACGATATCAATAGTATAGTAAAAAGATATAATAAAATATCAGTGAAAAACGGACGCGACAAAAATATAATTTATTTTTGTGCACTGCACTTATAGAAATACATGTGCACAATTCGGCGCAATTTTATGAAGAATTTTTTTGTGAATATGGAAATGAAGGTGAAAGAAGATCGTTTATGTGTAAGTTTCTGAAATATGAAAATTTTGTTTTAATTTTTTTTTTTTTTTTTTATAGGTAAAGTATAAATACGGACGCGACAAGGCGGCCTCGACAATTTTTTTCCAAAAGAACGCAGAAATTAAACAATAACAAATGTTTATTTACTGCTGAAAAAAAATAATAAATTATTATTAGAACTCCGTTCCACTTCTTTTGCGCTAATGCTTAAAATTATTGTTAGTAAAAAATTTGTAAATTATTTTTTGTAAATTGTTTTCTTACAGTTAAATATTTCGGCCAAAAAATGTCTAATATTAAAAATACTTTGACATTTATACATATATGTATATATATATAAGTATAGACCTTTTAGCTTTATTATTAAAAAGAAAACAAACAAATTTTTTTTTTGGTCGACCTCTTTCTGGAGTTACCCATATGTATGCACGTATTTATGTACATACTAGTGATGCACGAATATTCGTATTCGTATTCGAATTCTCGAGTATTCACTCATTTTTAGATATTCGAATTCCCAAAAATAAAATAAATATTTTTTTTTTTTTAAATAAAATAAATGAATTCATAAATCCTTAACGAAATTAAAAAAAAAATGGTATAAAACTATTTGTATATTACATTTAAGTTCACACTTACGTGTTTAACGACTCATTCGTGTTTAAGAGCTTAAACACGACGATTTTGAAATGTTTTGCCATAAATCTACTTGTTTTGTTAAACATCTCAAAAATTATGTTTTAAATTTAAACACTTTGATAAACACGTAAATGGAATATGTTCAAGGCGTTTTTCATAAGTCTGGCAACTTTGAGTTATTATTAAATGGCGACAGGTGAAAAAAGCTATTTAATACACAACAATTACAATTACAAAAAAAATGAAATTATTTACAAAAAAAAGTTGTTGTTTAAAAATAAAAAAGCAAATATAAAACATGACTGTTCGAAATTTCTTACAAACACAATAATTTATTGACATAACGTCAACCTTAAACATCTCAAATATAATGTGAACGATTGCGTTTAGTTTAAAAACATAAGTGTGAACATAGTATTAGTTTGTAATAACTAAAAAAAGAAATTTACTTCAATTCAAACAAAACAATTTAAAACAAACAACACAAACTTCTTGTACAATTAACATTAAAAAGAGTTTAAATATTTTCTTCGCCCAAAGAGAGTAATGTTTTACTTCAAAAACAAAACTTTATCTCCATCAATCCTATTACGATGAGGTGTGTAAGTAAAATTAACATCAACACTGACTGAAAATCCTGTTCTTTATTCAACTTATTTTGAACCATGTTAGATGATCGACGCCATTTCCTATCCGTTTTTTCGCCAAATAGTCTGCTATAGTTTACCATATTAATGAATTTACAGAATTTTAAAAACTAACGGCCTGTCCCACGATGTCACCAGAAAACAACAACAAATTTTCTAATTTTATTGTTGTTTGCAATACAAGTTGTCGATTGAACGTTTGCAATTTTGGATGGTTTTTATTTACTTAAATGTATGCGAATAGGAGTATGAAATTTTGTTCATACAAAATTATTCATACATAATTTTGTAGCCGTAATTTAGTGTCTAAAAATTTAACATATAATATTCCTATTCGTATTCATATTTGTATTCGCTAATATCAAAATTTGACATTCGTTACGTCACTAGTACATACATACTTACGTACATTTTTATGTGTTCCATACGTGAATGTCTAAGCTAAAAAATCTCTTAAAATTTGAAGGAATATAAAAAAATTCTCGCCCATTCGTGATATAAAATTGATAATTTTGTACGCAATCGATTACTATTTCCAAACAAAATATTAATAAAAATTTAAATGTCTTGGACTTTTTTACGTTCGGCATTTATAAAAAAATGGTCTAAACTTCCATAGTGGAACAAAAGTTCTATCCCAAATTGAACATGAAGGAAAACTTTTATCAGATATTGAAAAATATTATAAAAACGCAAGATCCAAAGCAAAAATTTAATTTGTTTAAAAGAAGACACAGTTTGTTGAAACTATTATTCTATTATTTTTAACATCCAAATTTTTGTTAAAATATGTTCACTGGGAAAGTATAAGTGAGTATTTCTCAAAATCATCTAAACAATTGGATGTTTTGATAATAATTTGCCACACATCGTCCACAAGTAAGAGTTTTCAAATATTCAATGCATGCCAACGCATGCATGCATATCAAAACAAAAATCAAACTACAATTTCGAATGTACCAGATGGAGGCGATACCGACCGAATGTTCGTTTTGCTCCTTTATTTGTTTTTGCAAGCTTCGCCTTCTCATTCTTAAGCCACACCTTATCATGAAGCAACATTTGCCACATGTCGTGTGCTAGCAACATGTGTACATGTAGACATTAACATGTTTACACATGTGCTGCTTCTGGAAATAAGTCCGCTTCGGCTACAGATTGCCCGCTTGAACAAAATTTAATAATTTTTATGCTTTTTTAATAATATGTACATATTTTATGAAACAAATAATCATTTATTCTCATATACAAAAGGCTTGCGATTTGAGATTACTTTTCACAAAAAAAAAAGAAGTATGTTGAGTTAAGTTTTATATACTATATTTTTATAAACTATTTTTTATAAACTAAACAAAAAAATAATAATTTAAAACCTAAACATTTGAACCAAATACTGTTTCTAAAAGTTTGTCTTTATATATTAGTTTATCTTTATTCTATTAAACAAATCTGAAAAATTTTCTCACTTCTGTAATTTTTTTTTTATTAATACATATGTACATATGTAAGTCCTCGTAGGACTTAGTTCGAAAATTTTTATTTTTGTTATCGTTTATCGTTTTTTATTAATAAAATATTAAAAAAAATGAATAATGTATGTATTTTTATTTATTGAATTTAAGAAAATTACTTTTAATCGATTAACCGATTAATCCAAAGTTAACTGAATTATTAACCGATTAATTAAATAAACGATTAAAACAAAAGCCCGATCAATTGAATACCCTAATTCGTGTTTAAAAAATGCAACCAACAAGATGAAATTGCTCGTGACGTCATAGCCACATATCTATGTGACTTTTTAGATGCCGTGTGTGTGTGTGTGTGTGTGTGTGTGTGTGTGTGTGTGTGTGTGTGTAGGTCTTTTTCATGTTTCCGTTGAACTGATTTAAATTTCATTCACGTATTTATAACCATAATGATACGATGCTGCTGTTGATACCGTTGATGACGTTGCAGAAATACTTAACATTTTACTAAACCAAAACAAAAGAAGTTATTTAACCTGTCGTATGTTTCTATAAGGAAAGGAAATATGCACTTCAAAAAAAAATATGTTTGTCTGCACTTAATGAAGGACAGACACACCAAATAATTAAATCATATTTATTAATATTTTTTTATACTTTCTTTTTGTGCACTAACTCCTAGTGACTAAATTTAGATTGAAAATGGATTGTGATACTTCTGAAGATCTGTTGATTCCTTTAAGTTGGACAGATGCATGATTTAGATTATAAGTTTACCTTTTGAGAATGGCTAATAAAAAATTCAAATATATCAGTGGAGCAACACACTGATAGATTTCAATTGAAAATGCTTAAAGGATATTTCCATTAAGAAATTCTTAGAATTAATTTTGTTTCTGTCAGTTCCTGTAAAACTGTTTTCTCATTCACTTAAAAAAATTATTTAACTGAGAGGAAACATTTCTGCGAATTCATAGAATACACATTTCGCTTTTAGGTAGATGTACAAGTTTTTGGTTAAAGCTCTTTTAAATTTTGAGAAAATCCACTTTTAAACATTTAGAAACACTGCAAAGCTTGTGCGTATGCATGTATGTTTTTATTTATCTTAAGAATTGTTTATTTCTGTGCACACTTTGTTGTGGCATTATTATGACGACGATTGCAGCAGAATACAACTTTTGCCTGACTGGCATATCAAACATCCAAATAAATTGTTTTGGAGAGTTTTGGTGTGGAATATGATACCGACATAATAACTATTGTACATTTTCACAGACACTAAATGTGTATGTTTGTTAACGTTAGTAGTTTTTCTTAGAGATGACAATCAAAGCTAATTAAAAAAAATTCCGGGATATGGGATTTGCCAAGTTAAAACCCAAATGGGTTTTCTAATCTTATTACATCAGTAATAGTAATTTGCTTAAAATGGAAGTATTTTAATAAGAAATCAATAAATGAGACGTCCTTTTTTTTGGTAAACTTAAATATTTTTTTCTTAGAGAAAGGAAACCAAGTTTTAAGGCAGTGAAATATTGACACATGACTATGCACACTGTCTCTAGTATGAATATTATTTTATGATTACCATTTTTTTTTTTTTTGAGAATTACGTCTAAATTTTTGTCTAAGAACTACAGGCTTAAGTAAACTTTGAACATAAACAATTGAGTTTATATTCTTCAAGACCCATACTTATGCTCTAATTCACTAAGAAGATTTAGGACGTTTTTGTTTGAAAATACTTTTGAGTTCTTGTGTTTGAATTCTCTAATTCAAAAATAGTTGTTGTCTTTGATAATGAAAAATAAAAATATTATTGCCATGTTTTTAAAACATAAAAAATAAATTAAATTATTATACAATAGTTTGAAAAATATATGACAGACAAATTATGTGTTGGATATAATGTTTGGAACAAAATCATATAGCAAATACACGAACCTTCTAGCATAGACAATAAATAAGAATTGTTGTAAAGAATCACAACTGCGGCTTTTTTCGTCCATAGACAAGACGATACAATCTTCGAACAGAATTAGGGCATTATTATAAATTTTTAACAAGATTTCATTAAAATTTTATAGATTTTGTGACATCTCTAATTTAGTACATAAATTAATTAATTGAACTGTGTTGCAAACGAAGTGAATCGATGGCGGATCTGTGGATTTGAAACGAACATTTCATAGTTTATATCTTTTAATATCCCATATGATGTCTCTAAGTGAATTGAATGCATTAAACATAAGAGAATAAGACACGATGCTACAGATACTATTGAGGTGGTAATTTTTACTGTAGCTTTTTATTTCACATTTCAGACAGAAGCTGTTCCTTAAGAAAACTGTTAACTTGCATTTCTGAAGAGTTTAGGACGAATGTTTAAATTAATTGATACTTTATATCTGTGCCAATAAATAATAATGGCTTAAGTCGAAATTTCATGTTTTGAGATATTAAGGGTTTTGTCTAAAATTAATTGTGTTTGGTTTTTATATAAAATTTTTAGCCTCCGAAAAAGATGCACATTTATTTAGAACAAAACTGTTAAATTTATAAAAAAAAGAAAACATTTTATTAGTTAATATTCGCTGTTTTTTAGTTAAGATGTTATGAAAAAATCCATTGTTAGAAAAATAAAAATTAAAGTGCACTTAAGCTATTATATTGAAAGGCAAAATAATTTTTATTGATGGTAAGTCGAGATAAGTGGTTTAGGTTAAATTGAAAAATGCGGAAAACCTGAGATAAGATAATTTTTTAAAAGCTTAGTTAAACATAATTTTTTTTAATGAAGAATAATTTGGATGGGTTGTTAGTTATTGAACTTAAGTGCATACAAGTTTTTATGCTCAAATATTTTAATATTGATATAGCTACCGAAAAAAAAATTAAGTTGAGGTAAGATGTTATGGCTTACGTATTATTTTCCAAGAAGACTTAAGTTAAAATATAAATGCGTATAGTTTTATTAATAATGACATTTTTTAATTGCAATTTAGTTGAGTGATAGATCTTGAAGAAGAGAATAAGAATATGTAATAAAATGAAAAAGCACTTATGTCAGCTTTAGCCATTATTATTTATTGCCACAGATATTATTGGACTTCTCCATTTGACTAAATATTTTTTATTAAAATTTTATAAAATCCAGAAAACATAAATTCAAATATGTAATTTAAAATTTAAGGAAGAAGAAAATTTAGTGTTGCGTTAAACGAAACGAAAATAAGTTTCGTATTTCCAAGCTGAGCATGCTCAAAATATTATTTTAAAAATACGAGTGCTTTCAAGCTTCCCACATTAACTGATGTTCACCAATAGTAAATAACTATGTGCAGTGGACTTGCCATAAGTTCACGTAATTTTTTTTAGAAAAAAAATATTACAATTAAGAAGAAACGAATAACGTAGAGCAAACGAAAATGCAGTATATATCAATATTTGCTAAGCTTAATAGAAATTAATTTTCAACTAATCAAAATTATATGTTAAATTTATGAAGCTTATCAACGTGAAATTTAGATCAAAAAATAGTTAAACGATTTCTTTTAGGAAGAACATTTTTTCGAATACGATTTTTAAATTTTCAACTGAAATCAAAACAAATATTTACATACATATAAATAAGAATGTACATATGTATAATTACACAGTGCAACACGACAAAATATAACCATATACGGACACAACTACGTGATAAAAGACCAAAAAAATAGTTTTGCCCAAAGTCAAAATTTGGGGCCCCGTTGTAATTTTTGCAAAGAACTGATCATTTTCTCAGGCTTATGTCCTGCAAACCGTTCGGAATTATTATTTATTTTCTGAGGCAAAGTTTTAGTTCTTGTTATAAAGAACAAAAATTGTGAACATATTAAATCAAAAATGCTTCATCTTCAAGATCAAAATCACAAAAAAATTTAAAAACTTCGATTTTTGTTTTACCTTTTTTCCCTGTTCGGGTGCACAGGTAGCAAACCTTCGAATAATAATTCTTAACGCCGTTTAGGTAGCGCTTAGGTAGTCGCAAATGTGAAAAATTTCCAGAAAATTTTTTGATTTCATTTGTTTTTTCTTTACTTCAACATTGAGATACTATGCAATCTATTACAAAAATAATACAAAAAATATTCGTATTATTTTTACAAAAGTTGATGGTTCTGGACTTGCAAATCGCACTCTGTTAAGTTGTGGATACAAACCGTCATCCGAATCGTCCGAATCTGACTCCGATGCAGAAGTTATGGTGTCCACAGACACGTTGCTTCCAGACTGTCCTCCATCATCAGCTATTTATTCTTCAAATACTTCATTAATATCGTACAGGATGATATTGTGACTCTACCAACATACCTGAAATGAATTAGAAAAGAAATCAAAAAAGAAATTCAAAACAATGCATCAATAATGCAAGCAATGTGTCGAGTATTTGCCTTTGTATAGTTTTTCCATGGGCATTGTGGTTTGGTGAAACCGTTTTCCCTGCCCATCAAATTTTTTAGGAGGCTGTTTGATAAAATCATCAAAATGAAAATGAAGAAAACGCAGCTTTAATGTCATTGATGTGACGATTTTCTCAAAATAATACCGAATTCCTTTCAACCATTCTCTTGCTTAATAAGAAAACATTTTAAGTCTAAAATAATTAAAATGGCACTTCAAATATATCATTGTGGGAGACTGTAAGATGACCAGATAGATTAATAAATAAATGTAAAAAAAATCACTCCGAACAAGTCTAGCACGCTGAATGGTTAAGCTTAGATTACGTTTGTTTTTTTATTAATTTTATTTGATGAGAAAATATTAAATCCGATATCAGTTCGTTTGCTTTGAATCAAATAATAATTGATATATTTATGTCCAAAGCTGCTTAATTCAAAAAGATGTGATGCCATGTTTAAGAAGCAAGAAATTGCTTCCAGACTTAATTCAGGAAGAAAAATCCCAAAAATTATCATGTTATAAGAATCTTGAGATATGAAGTATCAAAGTAATTTTTTCGTGCGATCTAAAAGTTATTTAAAGTGATTAATTCTAAAAGAAAATTTTTTTTTCTAAACAAAACTCGTAAGTGGGCTTCAATTTAATTTTAACAATCATTTATGAATACGGTTGTAAATATTTAATGTATATCGCTCGTAAAGTTAAATTTATTAAGTGTTATGAACCTCCGATTATTTGATGTGAGTCATGGGAGCGTATGAGTAATACTCAAGCATCTTTTAGATTTTATTGAAAACAATATGTTTGATTTAACTACATGCAACTATATACAACACAAAAACAAATGCTATTTGGTTACACCCTCGCATAAACATTGTAAATTAAACGTCCCAATAGGTGTGTGCGTGTGAATGCCAGCAGCACAGGTGTTTGCATTCTATACTTAAAAAAATGTTAATTTGAGAAAAATGTATGCATGGAAGGCAATTCAGTCAATGGCACGTATTTACTTAATACTTTCCTTTCATTTGTGTGTGTATTTGTGTTTATGCGAACACAAATCCTCTTGTATACAAAACGCACACAGCACACAGGCACACACACACATCCTCAAGTATGTAGATATATATGTAAATGATATAAGGACATGCTGTAAGGCGCGTTATTTTTTTGGAACATAAAAATTAATGTTTACTTTATTATTGAACTTTATTGAGAAATTTTAATGGTTGTAAAATATGGCATCTACGTAACTACATGTCGAGAGTTTATAACTCTGACTACGTGTAAGGTGTGTGAAAAATTCAGTGCTCTCGGCAATCAAATATTGTTTACATCAAAATAAATACATAACTACTTATAGTATACCATATCCTGAAGTAGTTAATGCATTGACTACAAAGCAAATGATGGTCTTCAAGAGGAGAGAATAGGTCCAATCTCTGATCAGATTCAGTCATATCAGCATCTAGATTTTTCTGATATACATTGATGTCTTTGCTAATGAATATTGCAGCGCCCTCTTTTGCCAAAATGAATCATCGGCAAAGTAAAATAAATAATACAGGCACATACATATCTCAAAGATGTGTATTTAATATGTTCACATAAACCATGAAACAATAAAGCACGATAGCGCACTCAGCCGTACAAAAAAATGTTCTACTGGGCATCTAGGTCATCATAGTATACAAACGAGTGTTTGTTGTAAAAATTGTGAGAGAGAGAGAGAGAGAGAGAGAGAGAGATAGGTTTATATAGACCACATTCTACAAACAAATGTTTGTACTTTGTTTGCAACAATATTCTATATCTACGTTGCAAGCAGAAACTAAAATAACGGACATGCGTAATGCGCAAGGACACAAGCGATAAAAAGTTAACGTCGTCGCCATTTTATTATGGAATAATAAATTATTATTGAATTGACGTTGACGTTAAACCAAAGTGATGTTGAATAATTTGCTAGTAGCATAAGAGCATTGAATTACACATTGCAAGCAGGGTTGACGTTGAAAATTACGAAAAAGTATCATAAAAAGGGTATTTAAGGAAAAAAAAAGGGTCAAACAAATGGCATTTTATAGTAAAATATGGCCAAGTTTTTTGTGAACAAAATTAACATTTATTTCAGTTAAAAAAAAGAAATACGAATTTTACCAATGAACTAAATACATTAGACTAAAATAAAATTAATTAACAGCTACATACTTTAATTATTAAATCAATGTCAACCCTCTAACTGGCCAGATCCTAATAAAGATCGGATGAAGCTAATAATTTTTTATAAGTGGATATAGTGAAAGGAACCGTAAGTTTTAATTTACAGGTGAAAAAACATTAGGAACGAACGCCAGCTAAATAATAATGAAGACCGTATGTAGACGGTCTTGCAGGTTTGCAAAAATTTTATTTGTAAAAAGTTTTATTAATATTGAAGATAAAAGTAAGTTAAAATACATATTTTTTAATTGTGATACTACCAGAAAAAATTTGCATTTGGAATCAGGGATCAAGGAATATTTTCACCATTTATTGGCTTTTGCATCAATCAAAACAATAAAATGATCGACACAATCGAACTGAATATCGCCAACTGGACGAACAGCACTTTTTCCAATACTTGATATGCTAGACTGTGCTTCGTCCAATTTTTGAGTATATCATTGCTACAAAAGGATAAATTAAAACAAGGGGCATAAAAAGTGTCATTGGCACGACAAAGGGTCAAAAGTAGTGTTGTCATTCGAACAAAAATTGTTCGAATATTCGAACAAGTTCTTATCATTTTTGTTCGAACGAACAAAAATATTCAATTTAAAATAAAAAATTATTCGAATCATTTTTGTCGAATATTCGAATATTCGAACAATTTCCTTAACTACTTTATATAAAAAGTATTTTACATTTCATTACATTTTAATTTGTTAACAATATGATATTAAGTAATCAAATTACTCCAAATTATAAATACTTGTGTAAGCTTGTTTGTATGTACATATATATACATACATATGTTCGCTAAACTCATCTTTTTTCTTTCTGGGAAAAGGTAATGCTTCTTTCATGGAATTATAAGGTGTCTTATAGTTTCTGATAAAGAGATTAGAAAAAAACTGATTTTCTCTAATCAAAAGCGTTAAAAATCGTATTATTGAACGACGTAAAAAAATCATTAAATACCAACTTTTTAAAATACGTCACAAAAAGAGAAAAACAAATATAAGTTTGTAGTGTGTGGCTGTGTATCTGTTTGTTTTTACGAGTCCACGTACAGCCAAACGGCTGGACTGATTCTGATTTAGTTACTTCTGCTTGAAAGGTGACTTGATCGAAAGTGTTCTTAGCTATGTTTGAAGTAAATCGGTCCGCCCGCTTAGAAGGTATCACATCGTTTTTAGATGTATTCTGTTAGATCTGCGTGTCTTTGACGCCGTAGCTCCCGAACGGCTTGACCGATTTTAATTGGCTTTGTTTTCGTTTGAGAGATGACATGATCGTATATCTTCTAATTTATACTTGAAGAAAATCGGTCTAGTCGATTGGAAGTTATCTTAAATTTTCTTTATATTAATTTAATCTCTTCTTTTTGCGATTCTGCTACTTCAATAGTATTAGTGGAACACAGAGTTCTTAACTTATACTACAGCGTCAACCGCGGCAAAGGTTTTTAAAATTTTTAAGTTTTGTTATTAAATTTCTAAATCTGTTATTGAAATCATATGTTTTTCTTGTGTAATGAATAATTTTTCGTTTGTTAATAAAAAAAAATTAAACTAATACACATACGTGTCGTTTTTTGCAAACTTTTTTAAGATTATTCGAATATATTTTTTTATTCTTTGTTCGCGCGAATATTCGAACAAAAGTTCAAAATTATTCGTCTGTTCGAACAATAAAAAAATCATGAAATTTTATTCGAGCAAATATAAAAGACGAATAATTAACAACACTAGTCAAAAGTGATACTTTAGTGTCACAACGGCAACGCTGATTGCAACTTTGTTCATTATTTCGCGTTTTCAGTGTAAAATCAAGTATGTTCGCATTAATTATTGCGAGTGCACGGTAATTGTAAACTTCAGTTCTGTATATTATAGTACGATATTATATGGATATATACTCCTTGTTTTGCTAGCAATATGCCAACAAGGCATGAATAACGAATTTATTCTTTAAAGCTGCTTTTCATATTGGCATCATCCAGTATAAATATACAAACATTTAAATGTATAGATGTATGCATGTATGTAAGAAAGCCACTTCTTTTTTACCAGCATGTGATTTGAATTGAATTGTGTACATGAGTGCGAGCGTGTAATTTTTAAGCAACTCATATAAAAGTACGAGTACATTAAGTTCATTGTTCATTAATTTGTGTTTTCTTTTTTTCTTGTGCTTAAGCATTAGAAAATCTCTAGTAGACGTGTTTAAGATTTCAAAAATAAGGTTCCATTCAGTTAGGGTTTGCTGTTCGGTTTTCACCTAAATCGAAACAGCTGTTTTTAAGACAAATGTGCGAAACCGAAAACCGACAAGAAAACCGTTGATTTTCGATATTTTACTTCTTGATATTTTAACATTTTTATTTTTTTATTTTTATCAATAATATATAGATAATGATTTGGTTCTTAAAAAGGCAAAGCTCATGAGCAAATTATTTAAAGCTCTTTAAAACGTGACCAAAAATTAATGGATGCGTATGTAAAAACTTATACATAAGAAATTATTGTATCTTAGCTTGCTTGGGTTGATGGATTTTCAAGTATAAGACAATCAATGGTAATGAAGTTAATACATACTAAATGACTTTGAATGCAAAAAAAAACTAATTATAGCACAATGTATGAGTTATGAAAAATCGAATGAGCAAAAATATAGTTTAACAATTCTTGAGTGGATTAGTACTTCTCTAGTAAGTAAGTAAAAATTTTTATCACATGTAAATCTAAAAAACTTAGGACGGAAAAAATTAATTGATTTCGACATTTCATTGTGTTCGGATATGGCTTGCACTGCCAATGAAGAATCAGTAAATATTAAATGGATTTGAAAACAGCACTATAGCTATATTTGGCTCATGGAATCGGACGGTTTAAGTAAATTTTAAACCGAAATCACAGTTTATCACTTTCTCGGTCTTTAGCAAACTCTACATTCAGTACTCAGAACACATGCATTATTGTTCATTATATTAGATACGAAAGTAGGTCTGCTGTATGTGCATTAGAGACCTGCGCAAACAGTCTTGAAATGTAAAAACGTCATGATTTTTAAATGTAAAAACGTCGCATGTATTATACTAAACCAATAATAAATGCTGTCGTACTATAAGCGAAACACGATGGATGTATTGGTGTATGTGTATATCAGTTGTAAGAAGCGATGTCGCCAAGACAGCTTGCTTGTAACAAACACTCAAAAGAAGTACTGTTGATTAGTGTATGCTTGTTATTTTTCATATTGTACGTTTGAGTGTGTGTGTAATATGTAGATGGTAAGCTATTATGTGATTAACCGCATACAACTATGTTAATGCATGTGTGTGCCTTTGCATGTGCGCACGACGTTTGTACACGCGCTCATGGGTAGAAAGAAGCAAGTATCACAAATTCTTCCGTCACGAAGTGTTTTCTTCTTTACTCCTATACCTACAATACTCAAACAAATTTCTTGCAAACAGTGTTGTAAACGTTTGTTTTATAAGATTTCGCTGTAGTAAAGCATTTGAAAAATCCCTCATGTCTTGAAAGTTCTTATAAGATGTCTTTTGCAGGACACTAATGTGCATAAGTGTTTCTTAATTCATGAATATCATATGATACTCATATTGGCTCATGCTCATGTAAGAAAATTTTATTGTTGTTACACTTAAACTGAATGCAAAAGGTAATCTTTAATGGCCACTCAATGAAAACGCATTTAGATAATGCTGGTAAATATTTTTTATATTTATTTCTAGGCACGCTAAAAATGTGTATGTATGTATGGTGTTTCTGTTAGAAGAAGTGAAGATGGACAAAGAGGAATTTTTTCTGTGAAGTGTTAAAATTCTAAAGTGCAAAGTTGTAAAGACTTGCAGTGTTTAAAGAATTTTTTTACTCGTTAAGAGTAAATATGTTTGGTGTTTGAATCACTATTCATAATATTAATCTCCGTTGATTGCCAGCTTCTTTTTTCTTTCCAAATTTATCCTATAATGTCTTATTACTTATCGCCATTAAAGAGTTGAAGCGTGCATAAATTAAAAATAACAATTTATTTCCAACGATTTATTTTTGTCTCATGTAAGTGTAACAATCATATTGATTATAGTTGGCAATCGACCGATTAGCAGTTTCGAAATTGTAATATTATATCTCTACACACAATTGCAGAGTTATTTATAGAACTTTCAACACCTCCTATCTACTGCAGATACGGTACAGTATCCCTGCCGGAAATTCCGTTAAGTTTAAATTAACTTTAAGCTAACTATTTCGCAACTAGCACTGACTGAAGGCTCAGTTAGCCGACTGTAATGTAATGTAACTGTAACGTAGAAAACAGCTGATCGACATTTTTATATGAAAATTAGGTTACGTTACATTACATCTCTATAACCATTTTCATTACTTTTCACATAACAAAATCGATCAGCTGTTTCTTACTGTTGCAGTTACTTTACATTACAGTCGGCTAACTGAGCCTTGACACTTGGATTACTTTTCAATGTAATGGCGGTAGTCAATTGTCTCACTCTGCATTACTTTTCAACAAACTTAAAGATGATTTTTTTTAAATCACATGACAGTCAGTATATTTAAAAAAAATTCTGTGGTTCGAACTTGTTCGAACATCACACGTTGTGTACTCAACGCGCTGCTATCCAGCTAAGGTATCATCTAAAAGAATAACAGCAAAATATTAATATGAAACTGAAATGAGTTTCAAAGTAGCTGAGAATAAATTTTTTGGCACTTTTTTTGCATCGTCTTGTCTATTATTCTATTTAAGAATTAATTTTGGATTTGTTCTACATGACATTGCAGTTAGCTTTTAGTCAGTCTAAGAATAGTTAACCATAAGTTAATTATTTTTGTAGTCAACCACACGTTCTCCAACAGGGATAGTATGGCATGCACATACATACATACATACATACATGTTTACATATTTAAACACATGTGTAAGTAAGTAAGGAAGGAAAATGCGTCAATAATAAGATGTAAAGTTCCCTCTAGTTAGCCTAGAACCATATGTCTCTATGTCAATACTATTTCTCCAGCGACAATTGCACTAGTTAAAATGTTGACAACTTTACTTTTATGCGCAAGTAAAGATACGTTAGAGACAACAGCTCTAGTTTATTACTGGTGATATTGTCAATGAACGCGTGAACAGATTTTTTTTTCTTTTTATTTTGCTGTGCAATAATATTAAATAAATATAATATACATTTACTTCAATAGTGGCATAACTCAAAAAAACCGGTTTTGCAGAAAACGCGTTTTAAGTTTTCAATTTGCATACAACTCAATGGAGAAATGAAAAAAAAAATTCTTCTCTCATGAGGTGATGGTACAAGCTAATTATATGAAATTTTTACACAAAATAAAATGCATTATTAACTCAAAAAACTCATTTTTTTAGTTATGCCACTATTGAAGTAAATGTGCGATAAGTATGTACACACAAAAAATTATTCCCAAAAAATTTTCAAACAAACGTGTGTTTTGAAATGTAATTTAGTTTCAGTAAATATTTTTTACTGTTCCAGTAAATTATTTGTTCCAATTTTATTTTATGTAAAAAAAACTGTATAGAATGAAAATTATCTATACAAAGTAAAATTTGTAAAAAAAAAAATTTTGATTTATTTTTTTTTATTTAAGTTTGTTATCTTCAGTTAAATTTATTTTTATATACTGTAAAAAAATTTGTCTGATTTTTTTTAATTTTAAAAAACATTTTATTTTTTTTTTAAAGATTTTTGTTGCTATTTTCAAACTTATTATTTTTGTATATTGTGATTCTCAATATAGTATTAATAGTCTTACTATAAACATACGGAGTTTGTAAGCTAAATTAAAAAATTTTTTGGGTTGATGTCTACTGACGAGTTCCAAAAGCGGTAACGCAATGCTTAACATAAAAACAAGCCAATTTTTTAAAGTAAAAAAAATAGTTGAACCTTTCATTTGATTCAGTTATTTTTTTTTCAGATAAAACTTACTAATTTTTTTTTTTAATTTTTAAGAATTGTTATTGATTCAGTTAATTTATTTTCTGATAATACGAAAAATTTTAGTGAATGTGTTTGTAAATTATAAAAAAAAAAATTTGCTGAATAATACAAAAAAAAACTGCAAAAATGTTTTTCTGTTCCTATTAATAAATTTGACTGAAAATATCTTGAGTTTCAGTTAAATTTTTTTTAATGCCATAATAATTTAACAAAAAATAAAATTTTTTTTCCAGTTAAATTTTTACAAAATTGTTATCAGAATCTACAAATTCCTTTGTAGGTCCGCATTCACACAAAAAATTTACTGATTCAATGAATTTGGTTACTGAAAACGAAATTTAGTTTTTTCCGTGTAGACGAGGGTTATTAAAATCTACTAGTGAATCTTTGGTTCAAATATCTCCATATGGTCAGTAAAAGAACTACCTTCTCAATAGTGCTAAAGTCTACTGGTGGATTTGCATTGGCTTGGGTACACCTAGTCAGTAGCACTACTGACAATGTCACTAGAAAATCACTATAATTTTACTATTGACAACGAGCGAGAAAATATCGAAATTGTAGACTAGAGCCCCTTAAATTTACTAGTGAATCTTTGGTGTCAATGTTTCCATGTGGTTCCAAAAGAACTGCTTAGTCAGTAGTGCTGCAGTCTAGTGGTGGATTTTCAATGGGAATCTAATGTTAAATGTCAGTAGATGATTACATTGGCTTGGGTACAACTGGTCAGTAGTACTACTGACAATGTCACAATTAAATTACTAAAATTTCAGTATTTGCACTTTCTGCAGGGTTATTACCGCATACACTTACGTACATATGTACTCGTATTTATGGTACGAAAAAAAATTTGTTCAGTTTCAATAAATAAATGAAGATTTTCGGCGATATTGGTTTGACAGATTATTTATTTAAGCTCCCTTTAAGTTTACGATTGACAAAATAATAAACCACAAATAAATGAACTGTTTCTTTTTTTTTAAGAGAAGTAACACTCAAGCAATTAATGCCTACTTCTATTACTAGGTGTTACCTTTTTTCAGAAAGGAATAGTGATAGAAGACAGGTGGTGAAGGAAGAGATAGAAGAAAGCTTCATTATTTTACAACTCTGCTTTTTGCACCCTTTTTTATTTTGGAATAATGCAGTGTTGCAGCGCCTTCTGGTGTCAAATGATGTAATGTAAGCACTTTTCTTAATTTTTCTTAAACGATATTATTTTTATTTTTTAAGATCGACATTACCTACAGAATTTTGAAATTTAACAATATTTGTAATGCAATTACAAAATCAAAATACTTTTTATATGTACCTCAAATTGAATGTTTTATTATATTCGCGATATTTGGGATCATTTGGCGATATTGAACGAACCAATTGGAGGGAGGCTAAAAATAAATCTGAATACAGTGATGATTTTCATATTTTTTCTATTTTTTACAGATTGTATCAGTAGTCTGCTGTCGGGAATGTGTGTACTTAAGGCTTCACTTTTGCTTTTCACGTGCAAAATTGTCTGTGTAAATTTGTGAAAAAAATTAGTTTATTAAACATGATTAAGTGCCGGCACCTAAATTTTAAAGTTGAAAAGAGAACAATATCACTGACAATCTCAATTACATAAAATATACATACATGTGTATATATGTATGTATGTTCATATATACATACATATGTATATGTATTTAGATACCCAGTCAGTATTTTTTAAATTTTTCATCAAATAAAATAATCACCTTGTGCTCGATTTGGGCAAAAAATTCTACTTTCTTGGAAGAAATTTGTACCTTAGCCGCTGCTCTTCTGAAAGAGTCTCTTGTGACTCCCAAATAATTTTTAAGACATTTATGCTCATCTGCAAGATTATTTTATGATTCTCCACATTCTCCTAATTTTGTGTTTGTTCTTTAAGTAAGGCTGAGTTTACATCTGGCATTTTTGTGTGCCAAATACCCAAAAAAGCGTAACCATTAATTACTAATGAAAAACTGTTTGATCCAGACATGTGTTTAGTCCCAAATCACACTATGCAAGTCTTATTGCTAAGCTGATTCGTTTCAGGGAGTGAGAGACGAGGGGAACAGCAACGTGTCTTTTCCCCCCGTCTCTCTAGCCTAACAAACTAATCAGCTTAGCAATAAGACTTGCATAGTGTAAATTGGGACTTATTGATTTAAACTGTTTCCAATCATGTTGGACTCTATAGAATTGTCTATTAGTTATGTATTGAACTATTTAACTTAATAAATACGTGTCTGAATCAAACTGTTTTTCATTAGTAATTAGTGGTTACGTTTTTTTCCGCTTGTGTGGCACATGGCACACAGATGTAAACCCGGTCTAAGTCACACCCTAGGCATTTGAATAAATGTTTTTTGAGCTCACAACTGATTAATCACTTTTGGTCATCTAAGGTACTCTTAAAAGACTCATTTTGCCGATATTTTCAAAAAAAAAACTATCTTGCAATTGCTAATTGGATATGTGTGGGCTTATATTATTTAAGAATTATAAATGTAAATTGATACAGATGTTTAAATATCTACATAAGAAACATTTTTGATGACAACCTCTTAAATTAGTTTAAACTTTGAAAAGAAAAATAAATAGATAGGCACACACATCCGAGCATATACCCTCCTCCCATACACACATACATAACATGTATGCATGTATACGTGTACCCAGTGAACATTTGAAATGAAGACGAGACTTATTTCTTCACCAAATTATGTCTTGATACTCGTACATATCGTCGCTGTTATATCTAACTGGCCTAACTAATATTTTAAAAATTAAACAGGAGAGCAGCTTTTATGGTTTTTTTATGCATTCATTCTTATGGCTGCGTCAGAAACCAAGAACCATACTCCAACTAAAAACCAACATTCGAAATGAAATCATGGCCATTACACCCGAAATTTTGCGAAAAGTTATGGAAAATATGAGATGCATACTCTGTCTTGCTAAAAATAGCACGTATGTGCGAAGCAGAAAATTGACATCACTTACAGGATATCATTTTTTAAAGCTAATTGCAAAAAATTCCCTAATAATATACTGTATTTAAAAAAATATATATAATAATCGCATAAATAAAAAAGATATAAACCATTTAAATCATCTTGCTCATTCTGCGCTACCCTGTATATTTATGAAGGTAAAGGTGACGGGTGTCTCGATGAGAGAGCACATGCGATTAAGTATGTATTTATATTTTGGAATTTTTTAAAAACACTATAATTTCTATTCAAATATGGAAAAGATTTACCATTATACTCTACTCATGAAATTTTCTATATCTATTGTTCCAAGATGTGGCTGCATCTCACCGATTCCATATTCAATTCTGGTTTTGAGCGAAGGTATTGTTGCTGATTTCAAATAACAAATAACAAATTTCATAACAAATAAATTACATGGCGCTACAGCCCTTGATCTTCGTACATGGTTGATATCAGGTTTGCGATATATTTATGTGTCATATGTGTCATGTGTCATGATCCAGTCATTTAGATCCATGTACCCCACAATATTTAAGTAGTAAATTCCTAGTGAGACAACCAAAGTGCTTAAAGAAACTATGAAGCATAAACTTTCTTTTAATAAGAGTATATTAGTCTCTGTCTCTTTTTTTTTAAGAGAAGCAACACTCAGGCAATGAATGCCTACTACTATTATCAGTTGTTATCCTCTTTAAGAAAGAGATAGTGATAGAAAAGACAGGCGGTGAAGGAAGATATAGAGGAAAGCTTCATTCTTTTACAACTCTGAAGTGTTGCAGCGTCTCTGGTGTTAAATGAGGCGTATTAAATTTGTTTGAAGCTGTGGTTAGTAGCCATTTTATCGGTTATTTTACTTTGCCGATGATTCTGCTACACAACGAAGAAGGGCGCTCTGATGTTACATTAGGATTAGTATCTGCTGAAGTCGGTATAGTTTAGTGACCAGTGACTATGCCTTCATCACTTCAACTTTCCTGCAACAAGTGACACAAAGGGACACTAGTGCACATCAGAAAAATTAGTAGTCTTGTTATTTTAGTGACTGTTGGATACAGGGATTGAACCCAGTACCTTCGGTTTTGTAGTCAACGTTTTAACTACTTTGCGTACGGAAAATCATACAATGTTTCGCCAAAATATGTTAACTGGGTATATAAAGCAAAGCAAATTTATTATTACGAGAACGTGAAAAAATACCATACAAAAAACACACAATCATTAAAATACACTTGCAGTTACGGCAGAGATAAGTGAATAACTTGGGAAGATTCTCCATCATCCCACGTCAAATTCGACTAATAAACACATCGGTTTAAGCCATGCGCCATCTTCAGTGTTCTCTTGAATAACAAAAATAATTATCAAAAATTAATTGCTATTGAAATTATTATTTCTTTCAGTGTAATTGTACGAAAGCAAAATGAATTGAATATGAATGCATGTACTTAAGAAAATTTATTATTTTTAAAGGTCTTAGTAATCAGCCAGTAGTAGAACAAATATGAAATTTATGATAAAAAGCAAAGAAAGATCTGTAATTATTATTTAATCGCATTCTTTTATTGCCACTAAGACTGGCGTTTAGTGGACTCCGCACTTTCACTCTATTAAACTTAAGAATTGGAAATAAAATATCATAGAAGACAATTGAAATTAAAATATTTCGCTCTTGCTTAATTTTTATTTTAATAGTAATTCACACTTTTAAATTACAAGTCGGGAAATGTTTAATTATTAGTGTAAAAATTTATGAAAAAGGTGCAAATTCAAGTGACAAAGGAGATGTGAACTGATGGTGTTGATTTAAAAAATAAATACAAAATGACAAAACTAACTCAATTTAGTTGAACTAATAATGCGAATGAATAAAATCACAATCAGTGATCGAGGTGATACATGACGGAAATGTTGGAAAATTTAATAGTACGGACCAAAAATCGTTGAGAAATCTCTATACTACATAATATAAAATAATGAAAACATAAAAAGCACGTTACACTGAAGTGAAAGAGCACAGATTAAAAACACAAAAGAAAAAATTAAATCTCAATCTAAGTAATAATATGTCAGTTAATTCATCTCGTTCATTAGTTATACCTACCATGGCGGTTACAGAGCCCTTGGAGCAAACGTGTATGTTACAGGAGGATCTTACACCATCGAAGCCCAAACAAACTATTTTTACTTCAAAAGCTGATCGATCACCAGCACAGAGAGTGCAAAACTTCTTACGCAAACGGATTTGTATTCTTAATTGGATCGGCAAATATAACGTTGAATGGGGCATAAATGACGCCATTGCTGGCATCACCTTAGGTCTAACCATCATTCCAGAAAGTATCGCTTGTGCCCTGCTGGCAGGGCTGCCTGCTCGTTATGGTTTGTGTTCCGCCTTCATGGGTTCCTTTATTTATCTCGTCTTCGGATCAATTGACAAAGTCATTATTGGTCCCACCAGTCTTGTGGCTTTAGTCAGCGTTCAGTTTACAGTAGGAAAGCCAATTGAATTTGCCTTCATCTTAACTTTTTTGAGTGGTGTTGTTCAATTGCTCATGTCAGTTCTTCAAATCGGTAAGATAATGTTTCAAAATACAATAATTTATTTATTCTTAAACTATATGTATGTATACATATTAGAAAGCTGCGTAAACAGTCTTGAAATGTAAAAACGTCATGATTTTTAAATGTATTCATGTCGCATGTATTATAGTAAACCAATAATAAATACTGTCGTACTATAAGCGAAACACGATGGATGTATAGGTGTACGTGTAAAAAAAACGTTTGTAACAAACACTTAAAAGAAATACTGTTGATTAGTGTATGCTTGTTATTTTTCATATTGTACGTTTGAGTGTGTGTGTAATATGTAGATGGTAAGCTATTATGTGACTAACCGCATACAACGAATGTTAATGCATGTGTGTGCCTTTGCATGTGCGCAGAAAAATAAAAGATCATACAGACATACATGCATGACGTTTGTATATGCGCTTATGCGTAGAAAGAAGCTAGTATCACAAATTCTTCCGTCACGAAGTGTTTTCTTCTTTACTGTTATACCTACAATACTCAAATAAATTTCTTGCAAACAGTGTTGTTAACGTCTGTTTTATAAGATTTAGCTGTAGCAAAGCATTTGAAAAATCCCTCATGTCTTAAAAGTTCTTATAAGATATCTTGTGCAGGAGACTAATACATATGTAGTATATGTAGTAGGGTGTCTCGTTCATCGTACACAACCGAATATAGAGTATTGTTGCAATGGTAAACTTTTTGATTTTCTCACACCAAACATAGAATTTGGTAATACTTATCAGAATTGAAAATAAGATAAACTGTAGTATCAATGTAACACTTAATACTTGAACGAATTTATAGCGAAATAGCATTAGCAGTTTTTGGGGAATTTAGGGGATAAAAACTCTCGATTTTGGGTATATGGGCTAGACAAAAATAAATAAGTTAAATAAGGAAATATCCGTAATGGCAATAACCCAGAAAAATACTACATATTACCATTAGAACTACTTGCAATAAACTGACTTACTTTTCTGATTACCAAATTTCATTAATCGCTTACAAATCACATTACATTAAACTTAAAAAAATGCTGTACAATTTGATAAATGAGGAGAATGATTTTTTTAGATTAAATAGATTACGTGAACAAGTTGCCAAATAAAAATAGTAAGTACTTCTCAAGAATCGATTATTTTAGTCTCACGCCTCGTTAAAATCGTTAAGTTGGTAATCCAGTGGGGAAGTGCTTCCACCAAAAATGCTTAATTCCAAACCTGATTACCATTTTTTAAAGTTTTTGCTGGGAAGCTGTAAAACAATTGAAATTCAAAATAATGGGGACTAACGGTGTTGCCGAAAAAAGTTAAAGTTTATCATCTCAAAAATACCTCTAAAAATGCTTTACCGTCTGTTTTAAAAATCCATTGAATGGTTCAAACTTCAAAAGACTACATACATACATAAATATGTATGTGCATATCTTAATAATTATCAGGTTGCTAAATCAGTATTTTAAAAACACTCTGACATATCTCTAATTATAACACTTATTTGCTGTTGAGCGTTAATTCATGTGACGATTTCTCCTTATATACATAAATATGTACATTATGTATACATGAATATTCATACATACTTACATGCACATGTATATTAACAAATTAATTACTTAAGAAATTAAATAACAAAGAGTCATTGAAAACTTACTTCACAACACGTTTGCGTCTTATTTTTTATTTAAGTCAGAAGATGCCGATTTTGCCAAAAACAAATCATATTTTCAGATGAAGCTCATTTTGATCTTGGCGGGTATGTACCCAGCAAAAAATTACACATTACCATCAGAACTACTTGCCGTATAATGACTTACTTTTCTGATTGCCAAATTTCATTACTCGCTTACAAATCTCATTACATAAAATGTAAAAAAATTATGTACAAGGTGGTAAATGAAGAGAATGATTTTTTTAAATTAAATAGATTACGTGAACAAGTTTCCAAATAAAAAAGGTAAGTACTTCTCAAGAATCGATTATTTTAGTCTCACGCCTTGTTAAAATCATTAAGTTGGCAATCCAGTAAGCAACAGCTTCCACCAAAAATGCTTAATTCCAAACTCGATTACCTTTTTTTGAAATTTTTTGCTGGGTAAACAAGCAAAATTGTCGCATTTGGGGCACAAAAAACCCGCACGCATACATTGAAAAGCCGACGCACCCAAAACGAGTGATTGTTTGGTGCGGATTTTGGTCCCGAAGCATAATTGGGCCATTTTTTTTCGAAAATGAGCAAGGCGATCGTTATCGGGCCATGTTGAACGAATTTTTGTTCACAAAAATTGAAGAGGAGTATATTGGCAACATTTGGTTTCAACAGAACGACGATACGTGCCATACAGCCGAAGCTACACTCGATGTTTTGCGCCCTGTTTTCAAAAAAAAAGTTATCTGGCGGACCCTTTACTTGTTATTAGTTGGAAATAAGTGCACGGAAAAATTGAACGTAAAATTTTATTCACGATAGATCTGATTGTATCTATCAGCCTAGGCCTGCATATACAAATGTAATTGTTTGTGATTAAAGTGAAGAAAATTTTGTTAAAAATAAATGTAAACATATGTACATACATATGTGTATTCCTTTGCGCCACCATAGATGCCAAGCGTGTGGGCCTCTGCTGATGATTCTGACGTGAATCAGTTTCTCTTACTATTTCCAGTGTCACTAAAGATATCAATAATTCAACGAAGTAACGTCATTTTGTACAAGGAAGTCAGTGAAGTATATTAAAATGGGTATCAATGAGAGCTATTTTAAATGATTTTTCCATTTCTCTTATTATTTTTTATTTCAAATTACCATTTAGGATCTTTAACAGCTTGAAGTTAGTTGTTGATTGTGTAAAAATTGAACTTTAACCAAAAAACTAAAACGAAACTTTCTACGGAAACTAAATACGCCACAAACAAACAATAAATTTAAAAAAACAAAAAACCTTTCTCAGAAAACTAAAAAGAAGAAGACAAGTCCAACAGTGCGGAACATAGCAACTTTTACAGCCGAAAAGTATTAAAAATTTAAACTTCAACTGACACTACACACAGTGGACCAAACACAAAAGAACGCTGATGATGAAGGTTTAGTGGCCTTCGAAAACGGCTGGCTGTTCCGTTCAACTATGTGTTGTTAGGCAGAATATTTACAACAGACTTTGTTGTTATTTGTTCATTAATAATTATCACATGTAATTTGGCTTAAAAAGCAATACGAACCTTAGCCCGTTCAAATCACAAATATAGAAACAAATGGAGTTCGAATAATAATTAAAATTAACTAAAAATTAAACTTCAAGTGTTCGCAATACTGGTTCTTGGATGTAAAAGTCGTTGTGTACCACTACACTCTACTTATTTTTTACTTTTTTGTTTTTCACGAAATTAGCACTCATTTAATGGCTTATAAAGTAATTAGTGGTACTTATTTCTCTAATTACTTAGTATGTATAATAATGATTTCCCCACAATGAATGAAATAAGCACACATTTATACCATTATATGAAACTACTTAGTTAAGAAGTTCTTTCAATTATTAATGAAATATGTATATAAAGACATGAATTTATTGATCGTGAAAATTAACCTTGAAAGCAAAGGAAATTCATGCTTTAATTTTCCATAAATTAACTTTTATTTTACGTTCAAAAGACGCGCGCCACGAAGTGAAGCCATGGGGAAAATATCGCATCGGTAAGCCTTTCAAACGAATAGCAAATTTCTATGATATCTCACACACACATTTCATTTCTAGTTTTATTTAGTAAGCGCTTAATGAAATACCCTTTCGCATAAATGACATCTTTTGTTCAGTGTTTAATTTTTGCATTAAACGCCTGTACTTAAATTATTATTTTTAATTCATTCTGATACGAATAAAAATCATTTTTTTCACAAATTTTCTGAATTTATTTAAAAATTTAAAAAAAAATATAAATAACAGAACATTTAGGGCCCTTTTCACAATATACAATTTAAAACTAACAGGAACTTTAAGGGCAAGTTTTGTATGAAGAACTTGTAGTTAAAGTTCACGTTAACTGTTAATAATACATTGTGAAAAGGAACGTTAATGTAAGTATTTAATAAGATGGTAACTTAGTTATAAAAGAATATAAATACGTATCACTCATTTACTCAAACAACGTCATAACTAAAATTATGGAATGATGTAGAATGAATGGGTCTTCATAATGTGTAAAAATTTCATACAAATATCTTGTTTACTCTACTCTTGAGAGAAAAATAAAATTTTATTTTTCCATTAAGTTGTGTTTAAATGAAAACTTGAAACTCGTTTTCTGGCAAACTAGATCTTTGAGTTATTTTTTTTTAACACAACACAACCGTTAAAGCGATTATCTGCGAAAAATACCCAGGGACTATGGCGGGAATCGAACCAACGACCTCTGAACTGAGAGGCTAGAATCGATATCACTGACATTGTCTTAGCAAATGAGCGATGTATACTGAGAGTTTGATGAAGGGATCATCTACAGTTTGCGAATTGTTTTATTGTAAATAGCTGCCAAATATTTCTATGTATGTGCATCATATTTGTATGGTGTTTCAAGTTTTAAATAAAATTCAAACCAAACTCACTAAAAACTAGCTGTCGGCTGTAAAATCGCTTGTCTATTTTTATGCAACATACTTCCTCCTGATAATTATCATTTCCTAAATGTCATTTTCCTTTTCCAGGTTTTGTATTTGAGTTCATTTCGACTCCCGTAATAAAAGCATTTTCATCAGCAACAGCTGTATTGGTGATTGAATCTCAAATAAAAGTGCTGTTGGGTATCAAGTACTTAGTGGTTGGATTTGTAGAATCATTGAAGACACTCCTTCTAAGATACCAAGAAACAAATAGTGGAGACTTAGTGATGGGAGTTTTTGCAATAATTTTTCTCATTAGTTTTGAGGTTAGTTCATCACATATTATTGTATTTTCATGAAATTTTATTTTTAACAAAATTTACTTCACTTTAATCACAAACAATTGCACTTTCCATTGTAGAAATTCATGTTATTCGATATACACTTACGTCCATAACCATTTAAAACAAAAATATATTTTTTGATGGTTTAGCATGTCTTCAGTTCGCAAACAAATTTGTTAAACTCGTATTAAATAAAAATTAAATATTGAAATAAACTACTTTAGATAGACTGAATTTAAATTAGGTCATACTGGCATAATACTCCGTTGACATTTTCTACTTCCGTTTCATTCCATTTTTATAAAATTCTACTTGCAGTTGTTAGAAAAAATAAGTTTCAATATGAAAGTTAATAAGGTCGGACGGATATGCTGTCGCTACCTTTCATTTTCTCGCAACACCTTGGTCGTTCTCATAACTGCGATAACATCATACATATGGCTGAAACTAGACACCCAAGTGCCATATGCATTGAACAAAAATGCTCTCTCCGGATTGCCCAACTTTACTCTGCCAGAGTTCACTATCGAGTCTCCGGAGAAGACGTATACTTTCTGGGACATACTTTGTGAATTAAATGTGGGGATAATCGTTATACCAATAACTGGTATTCTTACCAACATTTCCATTGGAAAATTAAGTGAGTAAAGAATTTTAATTTACAAGAAATCTGTGATTTTCATGACGACGTCAAATCTTTCAATGTAGCTCCGAAGGGCATGGTGGACAACAATCAAGAATTAGCAACGCTGGGCTTGTGCAATATATTTGGATCCTGTGTCCAGGCTATGCCATCTTCGGGGGCCTTTACACGCTATGCCATCAGTACGGCATGTGGCTTGAAATCCCCAATGGCAAACTTATATTCAGGTAAACTGTTATATTTCTCTAATTTTCGCATTAACATGTGTAAATACAATTTTTAGGTGTAATTGTTTTGCTGGCTCTAAGCTATTTAAGTCCATATTTCAATTATATACCTGAAGCCACATTGGCAGCGATATTGATTTGCTCCATATTTACTTTGCTCGATTTCAAATTGCCGCTGCGTTTGTGGCGTGAATCTAAACGTGATTTTGTCTTATGGATGGTGTGTTTTGTCATCTGTGTTTTGTGCGGCGTTGAAGTGGGCCTATTTGTGAGCATAATTATTAATGTTTTGCATTTGCTATTTTTATGGGCTCGCCCGGAAATTTCTGTAAAAATTAAAGAGGTAATGCATCTCCTCATTTAACTACACAGCAGCTTATCAAATTTTTTTATTAACTAGTTCACATAGACATATATGAATACGTATGTAAATACATTCAAGATGTATAACCAGGTGGCAGCAAGAGAACTACAAGTATAACAATCCAATAAAAATGTCGGTGCATTGTGGCAGTGCTTGTCAAAAACATAAGACATAAAATAAAGAAAAAGAAGGAAACAACGATCACATAATGAATGCACTTCTTAAAATTTATAAGAATGAATTCATTTATTTTTCTAAAGCACTTTGCTTAGATTGTTTATTGAAAAACAAACACAAATTTGCAAATGAAATATTTTTTTACAGTCTCAGAGCAAAAAATAACTAACTGCGTTTTGCTGCCACTTTGTCAAATACACCTTGCAAACATATCGCACTTATTCCCCCAAAAGGGGTCAACTCACAATTCACAAATTCTCACTAGAGGCAAAAAAAAATATTTTTTCATAAACTCTTATATCACAACTGTATTTTTTTGGCGAAGGAGTAGAATAAATGATGTATGATTCTTAGGGCCATTATTACAACTTAAAGGTAGTTAAAAGTAGGATTTTATCGGACGTATAAAAAGCTTTCCATTATTGCAAATTGCATTTAACTTACCAGGTAGTATAAACTTGCCTATAATTTATCGCTCACTTTAGGTTAAAGTAAAATTTTGCAAATGATAAAGTTTTTATACGTCCGATAAAACCCTACTTTTAGCTATCTTTAAGTTGTAATAATGGCCCTTAGAGTACATTGTTTTCTTGAAAAAAAAAAAAAAAATTAAAATTGCTAAATTTTGAATTCATCCCCTATAGAGCAACAACTACAAGATATGGAAAACTTTTCAACCTGCATAATTGAATCTTTTCACTCTACTCCATCTAGATTGACGACATGCAGTATATATGCGTAACGCCTGGCAATGGAGTTTATTTTCCGGCCATAAATTATTTGCGAGCAAAAGTTCTCAAGGCCGCTACACATGCCGAATTCAAAATACCTGTAGTCATTGACTGCCACAAAATTACTGGTTTAGACTTTACAGCAGCTCAAGGTTTAGTCAAACTAGCAAGCGGCCTGAGACCAGATACATGTGATAAAGGGACCGAAACAACAGATCTTCCGAATGGAGGAGGCGAAGCTTTATTGATTTTATATCGAATGGAAGTTTCTTTGCAGAAGATGATCGATAATGTTGATAACTTAGTGTATTGTGAAGCGGAGGAGAAAATTCGAGAATTCCTTACACAAGAATCTTTACGTAATGGTTACATCAACCTGAAAGATCATATAAGAGCCTCAATTGATTTGGGTTACAAAATTGATGTCGAATAATTGAACACTTGGTCTGGAAGACATTTATCAATTACTTCTCCTACTGTTTAAATGTAAGCAAAATAAAAAATATAAGCGATTCTTCCACATTTTTAAACATTTAAAATAGTCTCTGAAATAATCTTTAGTCCGACTGAGAATTAACACAAATGCTGCTAATGTCATTATGCGAGTATTATCAAATAACGCCTCTTCACACCACTCATTTCATTTTCCTTCATTTCCCTTCAAGTCATGTTTTAAACTTCCTTTCCCTGACTCACCTTAGAGCGCAACAATCATCGCATTATTTATGTGTCAGTGTTTTAAAGTGCTGAATGGAAAATGGAGAGATGCTGATGAATAAAAAATAAATAATAAAATAAAATGAGGAAAGAAAAACAACACAAAAAATGGACAATAATTGCTGAGTTAATGGATTTCTGTTTACTTTCTCACTAAGCCGTGAAAAATGTGCCACATAAACCCAACTACACTGGCAGGAGGCAGAGTACTCTGGATGCCATTAAATACACTCAAAATAAAAATCAATCCATCCGTACTTAAGTCAATCAAAAGCGGTGTCATAAGTATGGTAAGTACGGATTTACTCAAATCAAGTACAAAAGACTTAATTCAAGTACGGACTATTCAAGAGCTAAATACTTAATTTGATCCATATATAATCCCGATTCCGTACTTGAAATAAATCCAAAACCAGATTGCTTTCAGAAAACCTGAGATAGAATTAATTTCAAAATACGTTTGATTCGAGAATTTCTTTGTTGATTTAATGCGAATCCGTACTTGAAATACTCCCAAAACGAGATTGATTTAAGAAAATCTGAGATTGAATTAATCTAAAAATGGTGTTGATTTAATCCTGAATCCGTACTTGAAATAATCCAAAAACGAGATTCATTTAAGAAACAATTAGATTGAATTAATCTCAATATGTGCCTGTTTTAAGAAATGCTAACTTGATTTTTTGAATAAAAAGATTTAATATGATTCTTAATGAGCTTTTTATTGAATTTCTATGGTAATAACAATTAAATTTAATGCAAAAGGCCAAAAGCGGGTATTGTTTCGTTTACGTCGCTCTGTTGCATGCATCGCTAATAGTATTGCCAAAAAATTATGACGGAAGAATGCTAAATGAGTCCAAGATGTATGTTCTATGGAAGAAAAAATACTAGATTTTAAATTTATACAGGTTATTTGTTGATTGCTTTTTTACTAAATAATAATAGGTACTTGGCCTGCACAATACTGCCTCTTTATCATCAATGAATAAATTATCTGTTTTGCTCTCAACTATAGCCCACGTTTCTAAGCTGATTACATTTATAATCGTCAGCGCTCCAAAAGTGCAACCCCATCAGTGCTCTAATCGAAACTATGTCACTAAGAAGCTAGGGCTTCTTGGTCACCTAGAGCGATAACATATTTCAGAGTCCGGTATTACAGCGAGTTGAGCAAAATAAAATAATTATCAATGACAACTTATGAGGCATGCGTTGCAGAAAGTTTTCGTACCTATTACTATTTTTTACCTAATAATATTACATATTATGTAGATATGTATGTATATGTCTTTATATAGTATAAAAAAAAAACTACAGATTAAAACATACTTCTATACATAAATCTTTCACTGACATTTTCATAATGTTGACAAATTGTGTATTTTTTTATTATTATTATACTGGGTTCACAGACGTCAATTTCTGTTGAGCAACTTATAATCTTATTAAAGATGAAAGAGAAGATAATGAAAATGGGAACTATCATATTTTTCTCTCCGGCTTATGAACTAAAAACTTGCTCAACTAAAATTGCCGTGTTTGAAACGGGACTTGTTAAAAACAATACGCGCAATCAATAACAAAAACTCATATTTTTACTTACTCTTTAAATAGAAACAGCTTCGCAATCTAAGTCCCTCAGAAGATTTAACAGTTTGGAGTCGTCCTTTTTCACTTTTTGTCTTATTTATTTATTTATTAATTTACATTTTAATATTGATATTATAGTTTTATTTTGTTCACTTTTATATTATTAAAAACACTTTTGCACACGAGCAAAATCAACCGCGCCTAGTCACTTTTAAATAAAACATTTTTCGTTAAAAAGTACAATTATTATTTTTATTTTAATATATTAATTTTTTCATTTTATTGAATTACAATCACAAGCACACTAACGAACTTGAAACTTTTTGGTTAAAAGGTTTTTTATTCTTCTTTCATATGTGTAGTAAGTACACAAAATCGTACTTTAAATAAGTTTTTTACTCAATTTAACAACTTTGTACTTGGTTTAATTTTTTTTACATAATTTAAGCTCTTCATACTCAATTTAATAAACTCCAGGATTGGTTTTCTAAAGTAATCCTGTTTTCGGTTTGTTTTAGGTAAATGTTAGTGCTATTCGTACTTAAATTTTTAAGTATGATTCGTACTAAAAGTAAGTAGAAAAAACTTAAATTTAGTACGGCTTTTTTCTTTCTGTGTAGAATAAATGGAAAACAACATCTACAACCACGACAGTAAAAATGCGATTAAAAAGAAATGAAAACAAAAGCAAATGCAAATGCAAAACCCAGGCAAAAAGTAATTAAATCTCGGTAAAGTAAACGAATATTTAAATGCAAAAAAAAAAAACGAAGAAAAGAAAATCTATTCTTGATTCCACTTTCAGTTGAATGGATATAAACTTCAAGTCGAGCGCTTTCAATGATTCGGTTACCCTTGTTGACTTTAATTGCAGTCACAAACGCATTTCAAATCTGCTCGCACTGTATTGTGTGTTTCTTGCGTTCTAAACAATATTCAGCCTTATCATTTTATTCATTTTGTGCACGTAATTTGCGCTTTTCTCTGTATCACGATACGTACAGTTTCCATTAAAAAAATTTGTGTATTCCCAGTCGAAATTTTGTCACATAAATCTCCGATCTGAGACCAATGACAATGTAAGCGCGACCAATCCAAAGCCTGTATACAATTTCTACTTATATTTACATAGCGTTGGCCTATGCCATAAGATGTGTCCAACACTGTATACATTGTAAGAGAAGGTTGGATGACTCCAACAGTTATGGTGATTCGGAGAGCATAATTGAAACTAATAAGCAATTAACATATAATTCTACAATAGGATAGCTGAAAGACATATCTGAATCAGATGCTAGTTGTATGTGCTTAACTATTTCTTTTTTATTTTTCGTATTGACAAAATAAATTACAATCGGATGGCTTTCAATTTGTAATGACTTGCGGACTACTGGGTTATCGCAAACATATTTAGCTCTCTCCATCTTATAGTAAGAAGTATTTGATAATATTGAATTTCTTGTAACAAACTCTTTAAAATACCTTCTTAATTGCTTAATTTTGACAGGCTTTTGTGTCTTCGGTGCCTTCAATAAATTCGTAAATGAAACTTTCCTACACGCAAAGAAAAAATATGGTTGAGGCAACCATAATCAAACAGTAACATACTATGATTGAATTATATGGTTGCAGTCAAATCATATTGTTGTTAAGAGAAAAACAAACTTTAATAATATTATTATCTGAGTTAATAATAATATTATCTATTATTAATAATAATATATCTAATATTAGTATTGTAAATGACAACACTATTGTTAGATGTGACTAAAATATAATTGAGACTCACCATACCATGTTCTAATATTATATTAATATTGATAAATACGACCACAGTATTATTTAATATAATAATACTATTTTGTTTTTTAATCATATATTTATTGTAGAAACAGCTGTGCGTCAAAATCGAAATAAAAATAATTTAATATTGTTGAAATAAAATGTATATATAGAAATGTATACTTCCACGTCATACTGACATGTCTGTATAAAGAGATACACAAATGTTTATATATTTTTATTGGTCTACCCTTTTGTTTATTCTTTATTTATTTATTTATTTATTTATTCATTTATTTAACACCACCCGTGCAATACCGAAATACTGAACTGACAGATGTTTCTGAAAAAGATTTTTTTTAAAACTTAACATAGTATGGTTTTGGATAACATTATATTGTTATTTACGTCATATTATTTTTAAATAATAATACAAATTATGTTGTAGTCATAAATTTTTAACAAGACTATATTGTTAAACTCTAACCATATCACACTTTTTTATGGATGTGATAATGTAATTATTAAATTCAAACATTACTCTGTTTATCGTAACGAAAGAAATGTTTAAAATAACAGTAAATAGTATTCAACGACCACACACTTGTTTCAGAGAACATAATATTGTTTTCTCAACCATTCTACAACCATATCTTTTCTTTGCGTGCACTCAAAATCATTAAATCAATACGACATTACTTTCGAATGTGGGAATCGTGCCTTTTAAAAACGCCCGTTTCCCAGCACTCCTCCGATAGACATAAAACTGCGCGCCAAAATCAAGAAAGAAATCAATTTTGATTAGATAAACACCGACATAAACTTTCACGAACATATTTTTTCTTTGGTCTCTTCCGCCAGAATCAATTTTCAGTTTGATTTTGTTGAACACTTATTCCTTATATGTATGAATATAATTCAAGTTAATTTTCCAATTTTACATTAGAAAGGAAAGGGTTTTCAATTAAGGCCATGCCCAATCAAAATGCATCCGAAATAACAACATTTTTCTTCCGCACGCAGACCAAAAAACCCAAAAACCTGTACATATTCGTATAAAAAATTAAAAAGAATTCCTTTCCTTTGTTTATCCGTTTTGAGAATTTTTCATTAGTATGTATTGACGGCAGCGTTGTCAACTTTGAAATTTCAAAACGCATCAAAATGGAGAAAAAAACGCGCCATTTACAAAAAACGCACCAATCTTAGAATTTCTTTTTTTTTAGTTTAAAATCTTTATTGAAATAGTTTTGTATAAAAGTACATTATTTTTTTGTGTTAAAAATTTAACACTAAAAAAGGATTTTACAGTTCAGGGTTAAAAAAAATAAAACCTAAAAAAACTTGGCAAAAAAAATATTCATTTGTATTACATAGATAATAATTTTTTTTAATTTCATAAATTCTGTACAAAACTTTTTAAAGAGCTCCACGATTAATAGAAAGGATTCAAAACTAATAAAAGTTCTTTATTTATCATTTTATTCAAATATTTTTAAATTTTTTTTATCAGAAGTTTAATAATCCATATTAAAAATATAACAATAAAAACAAAAAGCCTTTTACAATATATGTACATAACTAAAAAAACAACAAAAAAAAACTAAACAAATTCGTACATACATAGTGTGCATATGCAAGTGGTCTAGGTCACACCATTTTTGATTCGATATAGTACGTTTTGATCAGACTAGTACAACTCTAAATTAAACTGTTGCATAACAAAAAAATTATTTTTGGATTGTTTCCAATGTAATCTATTAAATATCTCGACCAAAGAAATATAACACTTATACAACTTTCATAATTGAGGGCACATACATATCTTTACATTCATTTGTACAAAATGATACATTTTTGTATATTAATTTTATAAATTTGGCTTAAAACTTTATAAAAACAGACCAAAAATTAATTATTCCAATAAATAAAGCATATATTTTCATGATTATTGTTATCATTGGGCCATAAAAGAGATTTCATTTCAAATTGTGATATTTTGTAAACCTAAGGAAACTGATGTTGGTAAGTTTCACAAGAATTTTCCGGTTTTAGCCCATTGTTGCATTAAATTTGCGTTGGTGCCACCAAAAATTTAAAAACGTACCGAAATTAAAAAAAAAGCGCACCACGCACCAAATAAGGAATTTTTCGCACAAAAAATTTCAAAAAGCACCCAAATGGTGCGAAACGCACCAAGTTGACAACACTGATTGACGGAATCAAATCCGATTGATTTAGCTTATCCTCTCTCTGAATTCATTTTCCGCTTTAATGCCTAATGGGATTAGCTCTATTTTTTATTATTTCTTTAGAAAACGTATGTATTTATTTGCATTTGCAAGTATGTAAATTAAATTTAAACATGAGCGGACCGCATCAAATATTTGTTCTTATTATATAGTCTTCGCATTTACGCATTTCAATCAGCTGGACGCTAATGCAGCCTGGGGGAAATTCTGCTCCAGTAAAGACAATAGATCTTTGTTTGTTATATACATACATACATATGTATGCATATAAAGGGTGTTTTTTATTGAGGTATAGAACTTTAAGTTGGCATCACTTTTTTAACTGGCGGCAATTTTGTCAGCTGTCAAGTGATTAATATTTAGTTTGGTTTGCCATTTTATCATGAACAGGTTGACAAAAGAACAACGCTTGCAAATCGTGCAAATTTATTTCGAAAATAATGGTTCAGTTCGCGAAGTTTACCGCAAGCTCCGTCCATTTTATGGTCGACATAATCGTCCATCAGAGCAATTAATTCGGTTAACCATGGATCGTTTTCGCACTACGTTTACTCTATGTGATAATACGCATCCGCAGAGACGTCGAACAGTGCGCACCGAAGAAACAATTGCCGCTGTAGAGCAAAGTGTTGAAGAGGACCCGAATGAATCGATTCGCCACCGTGCACAGCAATTGGAGCTTTGTCCATCAACTTTATGGAAGATTTTGCGCAAAGATCTTGGCTTGCGACCTTACAAGATCCAGCTTGTGCAAGAATTAAAGCCGCGAGACCATGCAATGCGTCGTGATTTTGGTGTATGGGCCGAAAATGAGATTGATCTCGATGCTGATTTTCATCGCAAAATTTTGTTCAGTGATGAGGCTCATTTTTGGTTGAATGGCTACGTCAACAAGCAAAATTGCCGCATTTGGAGTGAAGAGAATCTACATGAGACCCTTGAGACGCCATTACATCCACAAAAACTGACTGTTTGGTGTGCTCTATGGGCTGGTGGAGTCATTGGGCCATACTTCTTCCGAAATATTGCTGGAGAGTCAGTTACCGTTAATGGAGACCGGTATAGAGCCATGATAACCGACTATTTTGTTCCCGAATTGGATGGCATGAATGTGGATGAGTTGTGGTTCCAACAAGACGGCGCTGCATGCCACACAGCGCACGTCACAATCGACTTATTGAAGGAAACATTCGATGAGCGCATAATTTCGCGGAATGGACCTGTCAATTGGCCACCAAGATCGTGTGATTTGACACCATTGGATTATTTTCTTTGGGGATATGTGAAGTCGCTCGTCTACGCCAACAAACCAGAAACGTTAGGGGACTTGGAAGCCAACATTCGTGGCGTTATTGCCAACATACGGCCCCATATGCTCGAAAAAGTGGTTGAAAATTGGACCTGTAGAATTGGCTTTATTCGAGCCAGCCGCGGCGGCTACATGCCCAAAATCATATTTAAACATTAATGGCATAAAATTATCCTTCCAATAAAGCCAAATTGATGGACATTTAAACGATTTTCTTGTGTTTTATTTCAATTCGAAGCTCTATACCTCTAAAAAAACACCCGTTATATGAATGTAAATATGTTTGTATATATGTATGCATTAATGTGTGTACGGATGTATGCATGTATTGTGTATATTTGATGGTAGCGTTTTACCCTGCAGGAAATGTCAATAGTAAAATTATACTGATTATCTATTGACAATTTCACCAGTACTACTGACAAATTATACCCCAAGTAATGCTATCTACTATTGACATTTAACATAGGCTTGTCCTACGAAATCTACCAGTTGACTGCGCCAATACTGTCTGGGTAGTTCTTGTGGGACCATATGGCGAAAATGTCAATAGTAAGATTGTACTGATATCACCAAAATTTACGATATCACCACACTATGCCAAATAACTGAAGTAAAACTACTTATTAATTTAAAATGTATGTTTCACGGAATTAGTAAAGTCAAACACTTAAGTATGGATCTGAAAGTGAGACAAAACTTTAACTGATGACACAAAATCTTCCACAGAGTAAAAAAAATCCATAATTGTATAATTTCACTAAAATTGTTTAATTTTCACATTTTTTATTTTTATACAATATGAATATAAATTGTTCATTACATTTATAGGTATTAACCTTTTAATTTGATTTTTTAACCAAATTTTTATAAACACTTAATTTTTTTATTTTCAACAAACCAATAAAACATTAAGAAGAAGCATAGTTATGTGTATCTAAAAAAATGTTTCCTGCGCATCAAAAACAATATTAATATGTAGACGCTCCGTTGACAATGTCACCAAAATAGTCGACAAAAGTGCTGACTTGGTGACACTTAACCCCACGTTTCCTTCAGGGTACTTTACAAGTGCAAACGTAAGTTTTTTCTTTGTTGTTTTAGGAGGGCAAATGGCAACTTGTATCAAATACTCGTAAAAAGAAACATAATAAATTCATGCGTTTTTTTACAGCAACATAAAAATATATAGCCATACATACATACGGCGGTAGGAACTAAGTCCCCAATGAATTAAGTCCCCAAAACATAAATGAACTAAGTCCCTAAAGTTTTATATGGATGGCAACAAAAACGATTTTTGGGGAATTAGTTCTCTTTTAGTTAAATTTTTGGGGGCCAAGTTCATTTTTATTTTTGGGGACTTAATTCCCCAAACTTTGGGGGCTTAGTTCAAATTTGATTTCGGGCAAAGTTCATTAGGGACTTGGTTCCTCCCGTCTGAAGGCCATAGGAAGTAAGTCCTCCATGAATCAAGTCCCAAAAAACGAACTAATTCCCAAACTTTTATATTATTTTTGGGGACTTATTTCTTTTGTTGAGGACTTGATTTATGTTGAATTTATTACGAACTAAATTCGCAATCTCAATATTTTTTTTTTCGTAATTGTCCACTTGCAGCAATAATTACTGAATAATTTATTTCATAAAGTCATCAAGTGTGCTTTTTCTATATGTCAGTTGATGGGTTTCTGAAATGAAAATATTCAATTAGTTTTTGATAAACCGTGGGCTTTAAGGACATTCAAAATGGAATTCGAAATTATTTCGGGATGTAGAAAAAATAGCAAAATGCTTTATATACCTGAACAAAAAATGATTTACGTCAAAAAGTCGGTATATAAAAATGTATGTAAATATGAATGTAGACAAAATATCCGTATCCAAATGGGAAATGTTTACTCGCAAAAAGATACGTCGAACACAACCACGGCGATGAGGAAGTAGCCTACCGGGAATTGAAGGCTTTAAATAAAATTAAAAATGAATGCCAAGATACGGCACGTGCTCTTGGTGGCATTAAAACTAATATAAGTGCTATAAGAAGTGCTTTTAGACGGACTTGTGAAACGTAAGTAAACAATAGAAATTTGACTTTTATATCTCATATAACTTTATATGTGTATTAGTTATCAGGGCGATACGAAAAATTTATGCTTTCCAAAATTACGAAGAGGATTGCAGAAGATCGTCGTAAAAAACTTGGTGAAATCATCGAAGCATTTAATATTGAAAGCGTGTGGAACGGCTTTGGTTTGTCGAAGGACAGCGCAAAACCAAGGCATTTCTTCACCGCGGCAATTAGGAGGAAAATTTTTCATTCTGCTTGTTTTCATCATTGAAAACAATAGAATTAATAAAAGAAAATATATCTCCAACTAAGAGAACATATCTCATTGATGCTACGTTTAAAATAGTAATAGAAAATATATTTAATTTGGATCCAAATATATTTATAACCGACTACGAACAAGCGCTAAGAAATTCGTTAAGTGCAGTTTTTCCACGAGCAAGACTTGTAGGATGCTGGTAAGTAATTTTTTGACAATTTAAAATTTATGAAGACATGTATGTAGTGAAATTATAATTCTTTTTGGTCAAAACTTTTTAGTTATTAATTTTTAATCCACTTACATTGAAAAGTTCGCGCAAATTTTTAATTTACAACCCATTTGCACTCAACCAGTTTTTTTTTTCACAAACACTATAATGATTGAAGTTTTATCTACATAGATAACATTATTATGTGAAAAAATGCTTTTTAAAGCTTTTCGGTTTTAGTGTTAAGAACTTTTTAATGTAAGTGGATTAAAAATTAATCACTAAAAATTTATTAATTTTGTATGTAAAGAAGTTATTTAATATAAATACAATAATATTACCTATCGACATTTGCCTGAATCACAACAGTGTTTCTAAAAAATTAGGTGAGTGTAGCATAAATAATTATAATTTCACTACATATCTTCATAAGCTTTAAATTAATATATAAATCTCAAAATATGGTTTCTTAATTATAGGTTTCATTTCTGCCAGGCAGTTAGACGAAATGTGACAAAACATAAATCCCTATTAGATTTTATTAGGTCATCAAAATATGCGTCAATACTTTAACACAAAATTATGGCACTTCCTTTATTACCGCCTGATTTAATAAAAAGTTCTTTTGTGGCATTAAGATCCAAAATAGTATTGATGGATACCAAGTGCTTATTTTAAAAATTTTTGGAATATTTTGAAAAACAATGGATTAACAAGGTAATATTAAATATATGTACGGTATAATTTACATATATTTACTTGTCTGTATGCATATAATGTTGTTATAGATTGGCTGTGAAAGCTTAGCTGTACATAATCAGGATACAAGAACAACATCTGCAGTTGAGGCTTACAACGGTTTCCTTGGACGATCTGCTGAAAAGTATGGACACTTTTTTAAATTCGTGCGTATAATTCGAAACGAGGAGTTTTTTAAAAGTCGTCATTTTGATATGTTGTGTGACAGTGGTGGATCCCTTGCAAAAAAGAAAAGAAACAGCAGCATTGAAAAAAGTAGAAAAATTAGAGAAGCAACTCAGTTATTGATAGATGGAAAAATTACAGCGTCATCATTCCTCTCCCGAATGGTGTTCACAGATAATAATAATTTTTTTTTAATTTGGTTCCGGAAGAAAATATATTTCAAGAAGAAACATCGGAGGATGAAGTGCTTGAAAGCCTGGATGAACCACCATTGGACAGTGTTCAAAACGAGTGCATTATTTGTCTGGACAAACGGGCAAATACAGTTTTGATACCTTGTAGACATTTAAAAATTTGCAGCGAATGTAATCTCACATTACAAGCTGATGCAATTTCGAAAAATCATCAAAATTATAATTGTCTGTACTGCCGAAAAGTAGTACAGAGCTCTATGTAAGCTTATGTGTAATTTATTTTTTTAATTTGGATCTCATTGTGCTATAATTTTCATTGAATATACATTTCTTTATTTCTCAAACTTTAGTTTAACATACATAAATAGTTATGTACATACAGGGTGGGCCAAAAGAAACCAAGGGGTGTAAAAGTTTAATAACTTTTTTGTTTATTAACTTTTTTTTATTTTTTCTTTCAGATTATATAATATACAAAATGGAAATTTTTTTACACTAAGTATGAAAAATGATGTCTCTTAAATGACCACCGTTTTCATCTTCGCACTGATGGGCTCTTTTTAGAGCATTTTTCAAAACTTGTGGCTGTAGCGTTCGAATTTCTGCAACAATGTTTGCCTTGAGTTCAAGGATTGTCTCTAGCTTGTTCACATACACTCGCTCCTTCAAAAAACCCCAAAGAAAATAGTCGGGTGCTGTCAAATCTGGCGATCGCGCTGGCCAAATAATTTTCGAATTTCGAGAAATTATTCGCTCTCCAAAAATTTGACTTAAAAGTGCCATTGTGTCTCGGGCAGTATGGGCAGTGGCTCCGTTCTGCTGAAACCACATACCATAAAAAATTTTCTATCATAAACCGATACCGCTCTCCATTTACGGTTACAGCACTTCCATCTTCATTCTCGAAGAAGTAGGGCCCAATGACATTTTCAGATGTGATCCCACACCATACTGTACACCTGATGGGGTGCAATTGGCGTTGATGAATGGCTCTTGGATTTTGAGAACCCCAGAACCTACAGTTCTGCTTATTAACAAAGCCATTCAAATGAAAATGAGCTTAAAATAATTGATCTCTGGTTTAAATAATAAAATTCTATTGTTCTGGTTCTCTGTTCAGTTGTGAACCTCTGCATTATAAATTCTCCAAGTGTTGTCTATATAATCTGAAAGAAAAAATAAAAAAAAATTAATAAACAAAAAAGTTATTAAACTTTTGCACCCCTTGGTTTCTTTTGGCCCACCCTGTATATACATGTTACTTTAATTTCACTTTAATATCGCATTTTTTAAATTAATTTCAATATAATTTTTACATTTAAGAAATTTATTTATGATGATTTGTTTGTTACAGCAACAATGAAATATATAGACAACGCTGAACCACCAGCAAATAAATTTCAAATTAAAATAAACTTCTGACAGTATGTCGAATAATAAATTTCTTAAATGTAAAACTTAGATTTTATTTTTCATTTTGTCTTATAATTACTTTTATTGTTATCCAATGGATTTCTAATTGTATAAAGGTGTAGAAAAATAAAATAGATTCAAATCGAATATAAATTATTTGCTGGGTTTTTTGTATTAGTTTCTAAACCTACTACGCTTATTTTTCTTTTGTGATTTTCAAAAATATTATTATTTGTGAATTCTCAAATAGTTCTTGAAAGTCTGTGCATAAGATAAGAGGTTTGTGACTATTCAAAATGTGTGGTTGAAGTCTACTGAAGTCTACAGCAACAATGAAATATATAGACAACGCTGAACCACCAGCAAATAAATTTCAATATAATTTTTATTTATTTTGAATCAAAAGGTGGTCGTTATTTGGAACAACTTTTTATTTGGGATTTGGTTCGCTTTTTGCTTGGATTATTAATTCATTATATTGGGGACTTATTTAATTTTAAAAATTGGGGCGCTGGTTTACCATGAACTAAGTCACCAAACTTTGGGGTTTTAGTTCATTGGGGACTTAGTTCCTACTGCCAGTCTCGGTAGGCGATACATCTTTAATGACCAAACACCCCAAAACAGATATGAACAAAGCCCCCAAAGTTTTATATGAAAGAAAAAAACAACGACTTTTGGGAAATTAGTTTTTTTTAGTTAAATTTTTGATGGTCAAGTTCATTTTTATGTTTGGGGACTTAGTTCATAGCAAACTAACTCCCCAAACTTTAGGGACTTAGTTCATTTATGTTTTGGGGACTTAGTTCATTGGGGACTTAGTTCCTACCGCCCATACATACATACATACAAATGTACGTACACCCTCATCAGGGAAAAAGGAAAACTTCTTTAAGTGATACTTGTTTATGGAATAAAAACCGCTACTTAAAAACTTATAGTTTGTTGTTGTGTTTATCCAAATGATTTTGAAAGGGGGGCATGGCCATGAGTTTGTAATACATACCTAAAAAAAATATGCTTTTATTATAAAAAATACCATAAAAAATTATAAGAACTAACTAAATAAACGCATAAACCCTGCAAAAGTAGATAAAAAAGTTTTATTTAATAAAATTTTCCGGAGTATCCGGGAAATCCCGGGAATGATTAAAACTAATTCCTGTTTCCGGGACCTAGAAAAAGCAGCGAAATTAAAAATCCTAATGTATATGTATACTTCAAATGTACATATGTCGGTGAAGGATATATTAGATAAAGCACTCTTACTTGCTGAGGTTAATTTTCCAAAAATATTAAGTATCTCTTTGTTACTGTCCATATTTCAAGCTATGAATTATTGTAATTGTATTGTATTGCATTTTTAAATCAGACATTGCTGCGTAAAAAGATTTGTAAATTAATTTCGAGAATTTGAAATAATATGTACACATCGCCCATTTGCTAAAACAACGTCATAACTCAAAAAAAAAAGTAGTTTGCCAGAAAACGAGTTTAAAGTTTTGAATTTACACACAACTAAATGGAAATAAAATATATTATTTTGAGTACGCAAGATATTTGTATGAATTGCAATTGTGAGGACTAATTCTAGGATTTTTGAGTAATGACGTTGTTTTAATAAATAAGCGATATGTAAAAATGCCAATTAGGCAAAACAAAATTAGCGAAAATTGTGTTTTTGTGCTGAAAACAATTTTTGAAGAATCTGATCTATGTGCAGCATACATATGTATCAGCGATGCCAACTTGGTGCTTTGGCACTATTTTTAGTACTTTTTGAAGACTCAAAACGCCAAATTTCGAGCGTTAGTGCCAAAATAAGAAAAAGCACTAATTAGTGCTTTTAAGATATTTGTGTATTTCTTAAAATTATTTTAATAATTACTCGGCGTATTTATTTTTTCAGTGTAAAGCATACATTTTTCGTCTGATATATTTCATTAAATGGAGAACAGCTAAGAAAATTTTAAATATTCTAAACAGACTATCTAGAAATTATATGACACCCTTACGATTACAAATTTATATAACGCATAGCATATTTCTGTGTTAGGTATTGTGCCAAACAAGAACTTGGTCAAAATTTATATCTCACAACTTTTAATGGCCAAAATTTTTGATAGGAACTTGGCCGTTTTTCACATTTATGTTTTTGTGAGGATTGATATTTCTCTAAATGAATGCAGATATAAAGGAACATACATAACTGCAATGAGTCAATATGTTATTTTATTTGGAATGACCATTTTTTCCACTGTAAAGCGAATACGTTCTAAAAAAAACATGATTTTTTTAAATAAAATACGGAAAATACATTTAGTATTTTCTGTTTTATGTTCGTATATAAAATACACAAAAGTGTGCTTTCATTGTTGACTTTATTGCATTGCGAGTGTACGTATTTGTGCAAAATATATGTATGTACCAGAGAACAGCAATGGGTAGTGATAAAGTGAGTAGAGTTGAATCATGACTTATAGTTTCTGATACTTATGCGCACTCATACTTATTGCATGAGAACATGTTGTTGATTATGAATCATATTTACTCGAAAGATTGAAGTGCGCATCGAACTCATCATCGGTTTCGACTCTCCTTAACTAAATGCCTATGGACGAATCAAAATAAGTATGATTCACAATGCGAACTTCGCATACGAACATTAAAGTTCTCATTATGTGGTTATGTGTTTCTCTGTTGCTTTTTTTTGTTTTGTTTTTTGTTTGCAGGAATTGAAAAACAACCCTATTTAATACTATTGTATACCACTTGCAAACTGTTTAATGACTAAACTTTTAAATAAAATAAATGAGTTGAGTGAGCTGATTCAATGTATGTATAAGTATTTTCCCTGAAATTAGAAATCAAACTGAGGTCAGTCTGCCCAAAGTAGCACCAAAGTTCCGAACATCAATCGGCTTCTTATACAAATGAATACACATACGCGAATACATTTTCCTCGTGTTTCTCTCGGGGGCCAGTTCTGAATTGAGGTGCTTTATGAGTGTGCGTGTGGTATGAATTCGAAATTTATTTTTAATGATATTTATTTCAATGTCTACTTATAAATCAATGTCATCGTGAGTATGTGTAAATCAGACTAGTTGAGTTTAAATGATGTATACTCACTTATATTTAAAATTTCAAGAGTCGTTAGGAATAGCAAAAAAAAAACGATTCATTGTCAATCACTGGTACGAGTATGTACATATTCTCGTTCAGTCATATCCAACATATTTTTTCATAATTATACACATACGTCAATATATACATACATATATGCACACATAACGTATCCATATTAGTTGCATGTGTTTGCATATGTATGTAGTGTGTTTTTTATTATATATATGTATGTATATAAAAATATATTTATAATAAAAATGAGAAATATAACATTATAAAAATATCAGCAAGAAAAACATAAACTACAAACGGTTCACCATCCACAAAAACACGTTTAAACTTTCGGTGATGATGGTCATTAAATTGCGGTCATTTGTATGCAGACAATGTTTATCAAGCATAGACAAGCCGGCTTTTTATACTAAAAAATTCATACACACATTTCGTTTTTGCATCTTTCGAACATGCGTGTTTGTGTGTTTCACTAATGACGAGAGAACTTCTAGTGAAAAACGAACAGAGGAACAAAGGACATAAAACTTGCATTAGGATCGCACCACATGAAGTGAATTTCTATCTTTGCTATCCTAAATCATTTAGAGGTCCTTCTGAAAATGGCTAAAGGAAACTTCCTCGGTGTTGCCTTGAAACTTAAGGATGAGCGTATGAGTGAATAATACACATTCAACATAAATATGCGCCTACATATTTTAACTCATAGAAAAAGTATTTACCAACTCTAAGAAACTTTTCCCTTTCTTGGAATTTTTTTACACAAGTCAACTTAATACCAGTCATAAAAATAAATTCGCCACAATTGTGAAATTTAATAAAAAAAAACACAAGAGCAATAATAAAATTCTAAGTAGAGATACATAAATGATACAAAATAAAATAGGCAGTGGAAATTAAAAGGATATGGCCATCATGAGTGCAGTCTTTGGTCACCTGTGTCCAGCGTTACCGTTCATCCGACTAAAGTCGCAATTTGACCCTTTTTTAGCGGTGTGTGACTTTTTGTGATACTTTTTTATATCACCGACTTTTGCGACTCTTTTATTTTGTTGGGACTTTTTACCCTTTTTTGTAAAGATTCTCACAGAAAACATTTAAGTTGCAGTAAATTATAAATTATTTCCAAAAATAAAAAAAAATCATAAAAATTTAAAAGCAATTCCCAGATTATCGTTCATTTGGAAGCACTTTTATTAATTTGCAACCTTGTCACGTGTAAAATGTATTTAAGAATTTTTTCGCAAATTTTCAGTAGAAGTTTTAAAGAATAGTTGTAGCAAAAAAAAACTTTAAATAAATAAAACTTGTTGTTTTTGGAGTAATTATTTTACAAAATTATTTTTAACCGCCGAGTCAATGAAAGAAGTTATCGTAAAATATATACAGTATATATGCATGAAAACATTTATAGAAGCACATTTAATGGAACTGTATATGTTATGAAATATGCATTGTTTTAACTTATCTTCTTATTGTGTTAAGCTTTTTCTTAATAAAAACATTTAAAAAAAGATGTGCAACTTTTATTTTCTCAAACGACTTTTTTGTGCGACTTTATTTTTATAAAACGACCTTTTGTGCGACTTTTCAAAAATTCCTAACGGTAACCCTGCCTGTGTCGGATGCTCTCTGTCTTCCCTTCAATTGTTACTACCGTTTCCATCTCTTTGGTAATTATATATAATTAAAAAAGCAAGTGCTAAGACTTTAATTAACAAAATCCTGAGCAAGTGTTCTGTGTGTCTCCATCACATAATATAATTTTTAATTTATATGAATAAATAATAAAATATTTGGGGTATTCACAAGGGTGTCCTAAGTGTCATAAAGTCATAAAGTCCTAACATTTTAAACCAGTTTAAAACTATTTTTATTTTCTTTCATATAAAAGGAGTACTATATTAATACAATTCTTCACTCTATGTATTTGTTACTGTCAAAACTAATTATTTTGTTTTTTAAGTTTTTTTTCGACAAAATGTCCATTTACGTTTAAATACATGGCGTTTTTCTTAAGCAAATTTCTACTCAAATCATTATATATTGCAAAAAATATAAAAATTCGCAAGGGATTAAAATAATGGAAACAATATCCTAAAGCTAATTATATAGACCGCAAAAAAAAGTAATAACTCGAGTATAGACTTACAGCATATAAATCGCGAAAACTTGCAAAAATGCGAATATCTTCTAAACATTTCCAAAGCTTCAAAAACTGTAAACGAGCAAACTCAGTAGATTTTATGAATCAAAAATTATCTCACGTGTAAAAAATTTGCGAAAATTCGCAAATAATTTTTTAATTGAAAAAAACTTGAAATTTATTTAAAAAAATGCTTAAATTGTAAGGAATGCAGAAAACTTTTAAAAATCCGCAATTACGAAAATTCGCAAAAACTTGGTGACATCAAAAATATATTAAAGTCTGATACTTAATAAAAAAAAGTTTAAAACTGTTAAAAAAAAAATAAAGAATTGGGAACAATCACTTTTGTTGCAAAAATTTGCAACAAAATTGCAAAAATTGTAAACAAGCTCCAAAATTACTTAGAAATACCTAAAGATCTAAGAAATTCCAAAAATCGCAGAAAATTGGCAAAATTATGAAAATTCGCACAAATAGATAGATGTATTAAAAATCGGTAAAATGGTAAAAAGGCAAGCCCTAAAATAACACATAAATACTTAAAGATATAAGAAATTCCAAAAAATCGGAAAAATTCGCGAAAATGAAACTTTGCAAAAACTTGCTAATACCAAAATGATAGCAAAGTGTGATATAAAATAAAAGTCGCCAAATGTGTAAAAAAGGCAAAAACTGCAACAGCAAAAATACTTCAATCAGACAATGATGAGGCTTGATTCAATCCTATTTTGTTAAAATTACACACAAGAGCAAAACTTAAGAAAATTTGCAAATAAATTCCAAAGCCTTAAAATTTTAAAAGGTCAAATGCTCGAAAAAATTTTGTTTTACATATTGCAAAAAATCGCATATAATTATCGGAAACATATAGAAGCCGTTAAATAATTTTCTCATAATTTTGCATATTCGTACCAAATATTATTTAATTTTTGTAATATTTTTTCTCATTTGTTTTGTATCATATTGTTTATGTTTCAACTAACACACTAAAATATGAGGGTTTGCTCACAGCAATCGCATTTTAAACTAGTTTAAAAGTTTAGAACATTATGACGTTATGACTTTAACACTACCGTGTGAATACCCCAATTGTTTGTAATTTTAAAACAAATATTAGTTTTATAATTTTTCCCAAAAATCGTTACTCTGATTGTTTTACAAAAAAATATATATATTTAGCTAAGATTGTAAAATTTGTAATCATTTATTTGCTGCCTTTTTAATTATATAAAAACTGAATAACTGTTTTATTAACCTCCTATAAATCCAAAATATTTTTAATATATAAGGAATTTGGATAAGTCCTTTTGAAGTTGTGATAAAAGTCGTGGAGTCTAGAAAGTATTTAATTCATTAAAACCGAATGGCAATAAAGATTTTAATTCACTTTTCTAATTTTCTTTTTAACGTATGTCAAAATTAAAAAATACCCTCTACATGTTAAATTATTTTTATTTTTGCTCATCAGATTTTGAAATGGCAATTTGTGATCAATAAATATGAAGATATTAAAAGCACAAGTTCTTGTAACGTGACTTAAAGCACATAAACATGTATGTTTGTATGTATGTTGTATGAAATTGCACTTTTATGTTCAACACCTGACTTGCTTTTAATTTTTGTGTTGTCTCTATTTTACCTTAAACCATGATGTGCTATTAAAAAAAAATAACTTTTTTGCTTACTTGTGTCACGTTTTGGAAAACTTTTAGGTCTTGCATTTTTACGTCTTTCACTTGGCTTCAGTTCTAAAGCATTTTTCAAAGTTGTATTTTGAAATAAAAATATGAAAAAAAAGGAACTACGTGTTAAAAACTCATCTAACCAAATGACCTAGATGTTAAATAGGTGGGATATGATCAAGAATTATTTAAATTTTAACGCATTCGTATTGAAAGGTACACACTAGATAATTTCTGTTATAGGGACCTTCCCTGTAACAAAAAAAATCCTAAGATGTACACACACACACAAGCATGTTAACCAACATAACCACGCGAGCATTTGGTCCGAATTTTCTAAGTCATATAAAATATTGAGCAAAAATTGTTGCTGGTTTTGCTTCAAAATTCGTCGAAATGAAGAAAATTCTGATTTTGAAGATAAAAACATTAAGTCGTTACTTGATCACCTACCGGCCACAATGACTCAATATCAGGAAGGTCTCATCAGTACAGAGATGATAATGTTAAAGCTGAACTGACTGCAGCTTTCTATTAACAAGCAGTATTTTTTTTTTCTTATATAAATATATCCAGGGCAAGACTATCATTTTCCGCAGAAGGTTTTTGCATATTTTGCTCGAACTAAGATGGATCTTCTTTATAAGAATAATGTGTTCTCACTCCGAAAACCATGTTTTTCTATAAGAATATTGTGCTGCCAAAAAGATTTTCTATAAGAAGAGTGTGACATCACATACTCAACTAACCAGTGATACCAAATTTAAAACTCAAAACGCGTAAAAATTTTTGAGAAAAAGGGCCAAAAAGGGCTAAATTGAAAAATATGCGTTTAGCGCAAAATAAAGTAAAATTTTTCGAAAAAGCGTGAAAAGGGCTAGTTTTAAAATGTTTCTGTTGAAAATCAAAACAACAAATACAATTTTGTAAAGTAATTTATTAGAAAATAAATAGCTATCATGAGATCAAGACATACATAGCTTGAGATATTACACATCAATAAGGTACATATTTCGGCCCCTGTTATGATTTACAACTAAGTTGAAAGTTGAGTTGTAGTTTCTAAATTTTTATTATGAATTACAACTTTTTTTCACCATGAGACAACTGCTTCTTATCAGTTGCATTTTGCTTTTTATTTCGAGTGTTTTGCTTCGTTATTAAAGACGCCAACCAATCCCATTTGTCAACCAACATTGTTGTCAAGTTCATAAAACATGAAATCTAAAAAAAATATATAAGGCCAAGACCATGGTGAAGTTATACAGGTGACTGTGTAAGGATTTGTTATAAAATGAAGTCGGTTAAAAATACGGCAATCATAGCTGTGTAAAGAACCGAAGAATGTCAAAAGAACAAAAATAATTGTACGAAGTTTTTGACATTCTACAGCTACAAAGCACAGAGAGTAAAAAATTATCAGGTGAAGTAGCGCTGCCACCTAGTTAGATACACCTTGGCCAAAACTAAAAATATTTACAATGTTTTGTGATGGCTGATACTACGGTTTCAAATAACATAGCATTGATACGAACCTTTTCTTTTGGAGCATTGTTTCGAATACAAATAAAATTAGTTTTCATTGATAATACCAAAAAATAGTTAAGTTGTTTTAAAGTTAAGTTGTTACAATTTCAACTAAACTTGTTTGAGTTTTAAACCTTTTCTCTTCCAAAAACATACACTATTTGTTTTTAGGCTATACTGAACATATTTCAAAGCACAAAAAGTTTTGAAGAAATGGAAGATTAGTCTATATTCTTCTTTTTCTTTAAATTAGTAAAGCAAACTAGCAAAATAAAATAAGTAAAATGTCATTATTGAAGAAAAAGTTCACAAACATTAAAATATAGCCACATCAAACAAAAAGTAAAAAGGAACTAAAAGGGTTGAAAGATAATTGTAAAAAGTGCTAAATTTGTACGTTTTTCGCCTTTTGAGAGACTGAAAACAGGTTAAATCTAGCCCGAAAAGGGATAACTTGGCATCACTGCAACTAACTTATGTATAATAAGATCGTACCATACATCACGAAGTCAACGAATTTTAATATAAGCAGTGAACTGACACATACTCAACAATTTTTTAAGAACAGTGTGCTGGGAAGCCTCGACTTTCCACAAAACTATTCCTCTCAACTTATTGATATAATATCTGAATTATTGAAAAAGATCTTAATAGCTCGGGGGCGGATGCAATCCAAGCCAGATTATTACTTACAATTCTTAAATATTTTTAATACAGTATTGAGGCTCCCGAACTTTTAATAAAGCATTCACACATGCCGATATTTTTTCAAACAATATATCTTTTCACATTAAATATTGTTGTAGCCATATTAAATGACAAAAAGAATATTCAACTGCATAAAACTGAAAGTTTGAATGAATTCCATTTACTTTAAAAATTTCTCTTTTATGAAATAATTGATAATACACAAAGGGAAATTAGCTTTAAGTATTTGGAAAATTTTTAATTCAAAAATTCACTAAATTCGAAAAGGTATAAGGACTATAAAAACAAATTTCACTTTCGTGGAATTTTAATTGAAAATGCAACCGGCATTTGACTAAATTTTAAATTCAGGTCCTTTAATACTAACAATCCCAGCAAAATATACAGTAAAAAGAACTGTATCCACAAAATCAAATGGATGAAAGCTTGGTGAAGTTGGTAATTATTTTTTTAACTATTTTTTGTGGTTTTTTTGCTACTCTGCGCTGTCTGCAGAAGCCCAGAGCTTTCTGTAGGAATCAATCATCTAACTTCTAGATTAGAACACATACTAGCCTACTAGCCTAGAGCACACTGGCGACATCGTGGGACAGGCCGTTAATTAAAACCACTTTCATTCATATTTTAAAAAACCAAAATAAAATGAACTTTTTGCTGGGCTTTCAAAAAGGTGTAAGTCGCGCAATGCCATGAAATATTTTAGCATTCCAACGTCTGCTAATTTAATATGCATGTAAATTTTTTTTTTCAATAAACTTTTTTATCTACATTTTTCCAGCATTTAACAAATTTAAACTTGTTTCCAACTTTCTAAACGTTAAATAAGGTTAACAATTTTCCTTCCATCTCTCTTTTAAAATCTATTTATTTTACTCACGTTTTTCATAAGTTCTTCGTTAATGTGCAAGAAGCAAAACAACATCAGCATCAATAAGAGAAGAAAAGGAAAAATAAGCTGGAATGCGAGACGATGTTAATAAAGACAACATTTATTTTGACTATAAAATTCGGGGTGAACACAAAAATGTCAATTTGGCAAACAGGCTAAGAAATTTGATTGGCAGAACTTCAGTTTGAGTTTTCAGATACAGATTTAGAAGTGTTTTAAACTGAAGTTACCTGAAATTAAGTGAATAATATTACTCTAAAATGTTGATAATTTTTGCTTGCATTCGAGCTAAGTTTACTTGCTTTTTACTAGATTTCCCATACAAAACGAAATCTAATTTGTCGGTAGATTTTTAGGAAATCTACTTAAAATCTATTATTTTTATTTATTTTTTACTACCCCATACAACGTATTTATATAACACCTGAGTGAACTAAATAGCTTCGGTCCGCTTAAAAAAGGATGTGAATTGGCTACATTACAGTTGTTTGGCTGTAGTTTTGGATATTTTTCAGTTAATGGGTTTTATTTTGGATAAAAAAAACCTTGATAAATTGCAGAAAAAATTTGGTGCAAACGGTATAGATTTTCATAAAGATTTTAAGTAAAATCTGCTAGATTTTATGCCGGTATAAATGCCCTATAAAAAGGAACTAAAAAGGAACCCAAAAATTTACTTCTAAAATAAAAGTAATGGAAATTTAAATGATTCACTGAATTAAAAACGAAACTTGGCAACAACCTTGTTGTTATTACAACTAAAATTGTATGGATTTTCAATAAATCAAAATTTTACAAATCATTGGTGGCCTCGTACTGAAAAATTTCTTGCATCTGGGTTATTGAAAGGAAGCAGGGTCATTCATAGTAGCTGAAACTTTGCGAACCTTAATTTTAAACACATTTAAGAGATAAGTCTATCAAAAATCAAATATTAACTTTTAACTTTTTTTTTTACTTCTTACAATTACTATTCACAAGAAGCTAAATTAAGATGACAAGGTTGGCTATGAGTCTTTTATTTTTTGATAATTAAATTGAGAACGCCGTTGAGAGTTGCAAAATCTTCAAACACAAACAACTAAATGTTGCTGGAAGCTTTTACTCCTCACTGTTTAATATAAAATACCTCAGACTCTACACCCGTGGTCGGCAACCCATACCATTACATTTTACAATTGTGCGCGTTATACTCTTACCACAAACCGGTGTTTCCAGTGAAATTTTTATCTCATTTCCCTATCTTGAAATTTTAAATCTCCAAAACCAAACTTGATTTTATTATGGTCAGAAGAAACACTCAAGTCTTGTTTATGAAGAAATACATCTTCTTATGTTGCTACGCCAATGTAAAGATGAGTAAAGAGATAGTTTTGTAGAAAATTTTCATAAAATAATTTAAATATATGCTTGAAAATGCCTTTGCATGTCATATTTATTCATGCATGACAACGCACGCTGACAAACCAAACCTTGGTTTGCCATAATAATTTTCTGAAAATAAAAAATTTTGTAAATTCTTATCACACATATTATCTTATTGTTGGCAACACTGATTCTTAAGAGTATGCGATACACACAAGTTGTTCTCAGTAATGCGTGTGTACACATTAGTGTCCTGCACAAGACTATTTATAAGACTTTTCAAGACATGAGAGATTTTTTCAAATGGTTTACTACAGCGAAATATTCTAAAAGAATCGCTAAGCAACACTGTTGGCAAGTAATTTTTTTCGGTGGTTTGTCTTGCCAACAGTGTTGTTTAGCGATCCTTTTAGAATATTTCGCTGTAGTAAAGCATTGGAAAAAATCTCTCATGTCTCGAAAAGTCTTATAAATACTCTTGTGCAGGACACTAGTACACATACGTAATAGAAGAGTATAAGAAAAGGCGCGGCGCCCTCAATTTGCCGACCACAGCTCTACACTGAACGATATTGCCATCAAACAGCTGATATTGTTTTTATTCCCATTTTATTTAGTTTCATAGAATGCGAAGTGAATCCTAAACATGTTAAAGTAGAGACAATATTTTGAAGATGATTAAAAATTTGGTTTTACATATTGCTCATTTATTCTAAGAACGTTATAACTCAAAAATTAGCTATTTATATTGTGTAAAAATTTCAGACAAATATCTTGTTTACTCAGCACTTGAAAGCAAAATAAAATTTTCTTTTTCCATTAAATTGTGTGTAAATTGAAAACTTTAAACTCGTTCTTTTTGTGTAAGTGAGCGATATGTATTTAAAAAAGAACAAAGAGTTTTTAAACATATTTATGAAAAACATATTTATAAAAACCATTTTACGTACTTATTCCATGTGAAACTTTCCACTTGTTTCGAATTCTTTACTTTGGAGTGATTTTCCGTCATTCTATGTCAAATTTGGTTGCTAAGTACACCGGTTTCTGCTATGCGTCAGTTTCATTCAGTAATCAATGAATTCCTTTTTTAAACTTTTAAATATATTTTATCTGTCTTCTGTATTCGCATGAACAAAAATTAGTAAATATAAAAATCTTACCATTGTTTGATAATTCCGTATCATGAAATGGCCACATACTTACGTATTTAGTCTAAAGCTGGGATTAATTTTATAGAAAAAAATACACCAGTAAAAATTTATACATGTATGTATATCGCTCATTTACTTCAATAGTGGCATAACTCAAATGCAGAAAGATGCGGCATTTTGTATTTTATCTTGAGTACAAATTTCATATAAATAGCTTGTACTATCACCTCCTGGGAGAAGAATCTTTTTTCATTTCTCCATTGAGTTGTATGCAAATTGAAAATTTAAAACGCGTTTTCTGCAAAACTGGTTCTTTTGAGTTGTGCCCCTATTGAAGTAAATGAGCGATATGTACATACATACATGTGTACATATGTAAAAAAATATTCATAAAGTGCTTTTCTCACCTTCTGTTTGTACTCGTATTTCAGTTAATGGAAAGATTAATTGTGCGAAACATAAACTAGTCCTCGCTATAAGAGCCTAAATGTATACACATGTGTGTGCATGGCTGTGCGTATGTATATGAGTACATCCTAGACAACATGCAGGTTTTGAAGTCCAACAAAAGTGACAAATGCAAACGTCAAGTGGTAAATTTACTGCGGCACACCACAGTTGGAGTACACAATACAAACGTACACATATACATACACGTACCTATATACATATGTATGTATATAATTACATGAACAAGTGTACGTTAAAATTTACATTAGAGACACACAAATGCAGTAGAACGACATAAAAAATAAATGAAAACGATACGACAATGGAAAAATAATACAAAAAACTTTTCAAATGCCAAAAAATTAAAATAAGAGGAAAATTTCAAAATGCATGAGTAGATACATATGTACATATTTATGGTTAATGCCAGAAACACAACTGGGACGGACGAACGACGAATTTTTCGATGCGAACTTTCGTCATAAAAAATAAAACACATTTGTTCATATGAAAATAAACACAACACCGCCGTAGAACGAAATTCGTCGTGCGTGACGAACTCTGAGATAGATTTATTTCTATTTTGTACGCCGACGAACGACGAAAAAACAATTTTCTCTCACTCTCTTTACATACACAATAAACAGTGTGACCAGATTTTAAAATAAAATTGAGCTAAATCACGTATGTCTTTAATATATTTTTAGAGAATACGCAATTTGGATTAAAAAAGGCTAAAAAACCTAAATCAGTTTTTAATAAAGCTAAAAAATAAGCTAAGAGTTAAATAAAAATTTTAAAGCTAAATCCAGAAGAAATGAGCTAAATTTAGCCCAAAATTAGCTAATATGGTCACACTGACAATAACCAACTTTATCAATTATAACAGCTGAATTCGCTGAGTAAATTCGTCGTTATTGTGCTTCACACGACGAATTTACACAACGAATTCTTATCGACGAATTCGTCGACGTGGACGAAATTCGTCGTTCGTCCCAATTGTGTTCCTAGCATAATTCAGACAATATACATACACACATATGTACACATACATATATTCATGGATACTAGAGAGCTGGGTTAACAGTCTTGAAACGCAAATACGTCTTGTTTTTTAAATGTATTCTCGCGACATGTATTATACTAAACCAATAATAAATGCTGTCGTTTAATAAGCGAAGCACGATGGATGTATTGATTTCGTGTATATGAATTTTTACAAGACTTTTTGTTCGCTTGTTATTTCGCATATCGTACTTTTGAGTGTGTGTGTGTGTGTAAGATGTATATGGTAAGCTATTATGTGTTTAAGGGTGGTTTTTTTAAAAAAGCGCGTTTGTATAAAAGATCATACACACAACGTGTGTGCGTATGCACATGTATGACGTTTGTATACGCGCCCATGCGTATGAAGCAGCAAGCATCACAAATTCTTCCATCGCGAAATATTTTCTTCTTTACTCTTATACCTACAATACTCAAACAAATTTCTTACAAACATTGTTTTTTATTAGCGTTTGTTTTAGAAGATTTCGCTGTAGTAAAGCGTTTGAAAAGTCCCTCATGTCTTAAAAGTTCTTGTAAGTGGTATTGTACAGGGGTCTAATGCATACATACCATGTATATAGATACATAATCACTTATCAAATAGATATTAAAAAGAAAAAATACATTTTGTCATAGAGCTTCCCATAGTTCGCCGATGACAAATGATTCGTTTAATTGTTGTGCCTTTTATTATTATTACAATTTTAAGCACCGCAACAGATTTTAATTCATGTAAATATTAACAAAACTAAATAAAGATTATTTAAATTCTAATATAAAACTATAAATAAGGACCACATTTAAGAATGGATGCATACAAATTTCATAAGCTAACTGAATTTTTTCTAAATGTACTTAAATGAGAATTATGTTTTCTCAAGTAGTAACTTTTTCTTTCGCTTTTAGGTAAACAAGCGTGAAACTATTCATTGCCAGCTCAAAAGGGAATATTCGTAAGAAGTAAATGGTTTGTTCAGAAGAGTGGACAAATTTCCGTTAGTTCTTTTTATCATTTTAGGCAGCGAAGTTGCGTTGATTGAAGGAAGAAACTGAGGTATTAAATAACCAAAGCTTTGACTGCCAAAGTAAAGCTGTGGTTTACCAACGAGTTTTGTGACATTGGCTAGATAAATAAGGTAATAAGACTTCAATTTTACTCAAAAGTGTTCCTTGGCAGTTGCTACAAATTGAAACAGGAAATTCGAATCATTTCAAATGTTAATTTTCATGTGGCTTTATAGACTATACTTGAAACTAGAATATTAAAAAAAACTTTATACATTAGTCGCTGCACCTCACAGTGAGATGGTTTTACATGTATATGTTTGTGCATAAACTATAAGGAGTTCTGGCAGGTCCTTGAATGTTGGCACCGATCATTATGCTGGCTTGATACAATAAGTCATGGATGCACACCACTCACCGCTCATTCAATCCAAATCAATTTATTCGCTTAAAAATCTTTTTTGTCGAAGCAGAAGTCCTTTAGTTTTTTTATATACACTTTTTAAAATATAAAAAGACAAAAATCGGCCCACCATCCATAAAACCAATACAAAATGTAGATAAGAATTGTTTTTAATATTTGGTTTATCATTCCACAAAAAAACCTTATTCGTTCTTCATGTGTCATTTCTTTGAATACATCGTCACAATTCAAATCCTGTTTTTATTGCTTATGTCTTAAGCTAAAAGGATCTGATGAAAGTAGCAAGAAACGTAATATGCCAGTTTTTATCAAAACTTTATTGCGTTTCTTGTGTTTGTTATTTCTTGCTTCTTTTGCTTCTTCACTTACCATATCAATAGAAGGAATTGTTGAATCCATAATGCCTTTTCCATGTATAACAGTTTTATGGACTGTCAACGGCATGAAATACCAATCTTCCTTTTCAACGAAGAGTTTTGTTGTATCTCAAATAGAGATGGGAGCGTGTCGAGTTTTTTTTCGTGACACGAACACGCACTATTCAACACGCAGTGTTCGTGTCAGAAAATCTAATTTCTAAACACGAAACAATTTTACGTGCAACACATTAGCAACAGTAAAATGCGCATAGGACCCAGCTAAGCCCCTCAATAATCAATTTCAATGTATTTTTAATAAAAAAAAATATTTTTCTTAATAAGTAAAATATTAATTTGGGATTATTAGTGCATTTAAAAAAATTTTAAACTTAAATTGTAACAATTCCCATTAAAAAACACCAATTAAAATCAATTTTTTGTTCTTGTATTTGATTTCGTGCGTGTTGTGCAGTTTCGTGTTGCGAAAATTTTTGGCGTGCGTGTTTCGTACGTGTTGAATATCATGGTATTCGTGCTCGTGCGTATCGTGTTGGAAAAATACGACACGCGCCCATCTCTAATCTCAAGTATAGTTTTAGGACTTTTCAGAATTAATTTTTCAGGCACACCTTATTACTTTTAATATTATTGTTATTGTAATATTCAATAATCTCTAGGCATTTTTTCGTTTAAGCTGATTTTGAGTTAATGATACTTCCGTAATCTGCATATTCGAAAGTACTTCTGGCCAAAATCTCAATTAATTTGTGTGATTTTTCAGTAATTTATATCACTATAACTTGCGACTTAACCTTTTTAGACTTCTAATCTCATTTGTAATAAAAGACGAATTTAAGTTATACTTTGGTATATTTCAACTTAAATGTATTACTTATAGTGCCACAGATTTACGGCTTGTCCCACGATCTCACCAGCAAACGTTTGATCGAATACTTATATTGAAAACAACAACAAATTTTATAATGTTATTGTTGCTTGCAATGCAAGTTGTCGATCGAACGTTTGCTGGTGACATCGTGGGACAAGCAGTTAATGAATACAAAGCCTAAAAGTATGCAATAATTATTTGTAAAAATTTTACAGCAAGCTTCGGGATTTATAATTTTCTTCTTATTTCCGAGAATTATTTTTTCGAAAGAACAGCTTCGGTGAAAGTAGGGCTAAACAATTTTTTTTAATTATAATTAAGACATATGTACATTTAAGGAATTTATTATTCGACATATTGTCAGAAGTTTATTTTAATTTGAAATTTATTTGCTGGTGGTTCAGCGTTGTCTATATATTTCATTGTTGCTGTAACAAATCATCAGTAGACTTCAACCACACATTTTGAATAGTCACAAACCTCTTAACTTATGCACAGACTTTTTTTTTGTATTAGTTTCAAAGCCTACTACGCTTATTTTTCTTTTGTGATTTTCAAAAATATTATTATTTGTGAATTCTCAAATAGTTCTTGAAAGTCTGTGCATAAGTTAAGAGGTTTGTGACTATTCAAAATGTGTGGTTGAAGTCTACTGATGATTTGTTACAGCAACAATGAAATATATAGACAACGCTGAACCACCAGCAAATAAATTTCAAATTAGACATATGTACATGTATCTAAAATCACAAAAAAAACTATTTTTTCCGAAATATCACACCGTACAGCGCTTTTTGTAGCCGGATATCGAATATCATTGTTAAAGGGTTGACGACAGCTTTCATTATCGACTTTCAGATCATAAATCAAGTTTTAAATCACTACTTAAAGGTCCTTTTTGCTTTCGGTTTAGTTTTATTTTTAAATTTTAAAATTTGATTATTTTAAAAATTTGGAATATTTAACAAATAACAACAAAACTTTTTGCTAAGTTTCTGAGAACTATCAAATAAATCACTTCCGGCAATAACAAATATTATCAAAACTAATAATAAAAAATCGTTAATACAAAGCTAAATTGTGTTTGTTTACATACACATGCATGCAGTATGTACGTATATTTGCATGTGTGTGTGTGTGTGTGTGTGTGTGTGTGTGTGTGTGTATGTGAATTGGTATTGTTATTTTGTAATAATTACACAATAAAATGATTTATAATGCATTTATTTATGGCTGCACCTTAAAACTATTAATAACTGATAAGTGCAAAAAAAAATTAAGCTCATAATAATTCATTCTGTTATTCAGCTTTGAGCCTTATCACAAGCCAATAATTAAAAGAATTAAATAAAATAAAAAACAGCCGATAAGTGTGTTTCGCAAAAAATATAAAAAACTTGTAAATATATCGGAATATTTGTTTCCGTAAGAACAATTTGCAAAATAATCCAAATTTAAAATTAAAAATATCAAATAATCGTACATAAATGAAAAGAATTTAATAATTTTTTTATTTCTGCACAATAAAATTGAGCAATAAAAAATAATAATAAAAACAACAATTAGATACTTACTGGCTTTTTATTAAAAGACATTGCCATCAGAGTTGCAAAAACTGATTATTACGCTAGACGTTTTAGCTCTGCAATAAACTCAAGACAAATTTGGAAGTATATTCGTGAGATTGGTGTTGGCAGATTAGAAAGTTCAAGCAGCTGTCAAGTCGATGTCGACGAGCTTAATAGAACTTTCACAAGTATACCGTTTCCTCCAGTAGAAAACGCTTTCTACAACTTTACAAGTATAACTTCTAATCTTCACAATAGCGATAGTAACAAGTTTCAATTCACTCGTATAAGCCAATCTGATGTATATTTAAGCTTCAATTTAATTAAGTCAAATGCGGTGGGCTCCGATAACATTCACCCTAAATTCGTTATGATATTGTTACCTCTACTCTTGCCATATATCACACATTTATACAACACTATTATAATGACTAGTACTTTTCCGTTGAAATGGAAATACGCAAAAATAGTGCCTATACCTAAAAAAGACTCTGAGTTCAGGCCAATTGCCATACTGTGCTTTCTATCTAAGGCTCTTGAAAAAAATTTTCACAATCAAATGTCGCTTTATATAAAAAATAATAATTTGTTATCTAATAAGCAATCCGGTTTTCGCCAAAATCATAGCTGTGTCTCCGCTTTATTGGATGTAACTGAAAACATACGACGTGAACTTGACGAAGGAAAAATTAATTTTTTGATTCTTCTAGATCATTCTAAGGCCTTTGACACTGTTGACCACAGTACGCTTTGCATGAAACTTCAGTATTTCTTTAATTTTTCTAATACGTCAACAAGACTGCTATCATCTTATCTCTCTAGCCGTAGGCAATTTGTTTACGCGAACAACGCCCGATCGTCAGCATTAAATTTATCAAGGGGTGTGCCTCAAGGGTCAATCCTTGGACCACTACTTTTTTCTATATACTCAAATGATTTACCTAAACAACTTTTGCACTGCAAAATTCATATGTATGCAGATGATGTGCAGTTGTATTTAAGTAGTCCAGCCAATTCAGTTGCTGAAAATATTTCAAGACTTAATGATGATCTAAATAGAATTTATCTTTGGGCAACAGCAAATGGACTTTGTTTAAGCCCACAAAAATCAAAATGTATCATAGTACGTAAGAAAACAATTAATAATATTGCTGATGTTGAGATCTTAATAAACAGAGAAAAAATTACTATTGTAAATACTGCCAAAAATCTTGGAATAATTTTTAATAACAACCTTACCTGGTCACACCATATTAACGCAGTTGTAGGTCAGAGTTATTCAAAGCTGAGATGTCTTTGGTCATCACAGCACTATACTCCTTTCAATATAAGGCAACTTATTGCTAAGTCTTATATTATTCCTGCCTTAATCTACGGTTGTGAACTTTATGCTAGCTGTGACTCTATTAGCAAAAGAAAGCTTAACGGTTTATTCAACAATATTATTAGGTATGTGTACGGGTTGAAAAGATATGATCATGTTTCTCAATTTTCCTCGAAACTATATGGCGTTTCGTTTAACAATCTTGTTAATATACATGTGCTTTTATTTCTTCATAAAGTTATTTATTCTGAAATGCCACGATATCTTACTGATAAAATAAGGTCTGCAAGATCAGTTAGGGGGAAAAAGATTATAGTTCCTTTACATCGTCTCCTAGTTTCCGAATGGCAGTTTTATATACATGCTGCGCGTCTCTGGAATATTCTTCCACATACACAACAACTTAATAGCAACGCAACTAGCTTTAAGCAATTTTTATTTAATTACTTCTCAAACTAGAAATTCAAAAACATTGTTTCTATAATATATACACCTAATTATTTAATTTTTGTTAATTTTGTAAATTTGTATCTTAATGTCTGTCTATATGTTTGCTGCCGTAATTTAGTTATGGATATGGATTCCTGTACTTTAAATATAAGATTAATTCTTGTTGTATAGGACTTGAACATACAAATAAATAAGACAAATTTTGTATGGAAATCTGTTTTATAAACCCTTAATTGAGCTGTATTAATTTTTATAACTACGGCCTTAATTGTATAATTTATTTTATTTCCTGGATAACCCAAGCGATCTTTCCAACAAATACATGCATTCATAGATGTGTATTTATTTCGCATGTATTCGCATGTACTTTAAAGATCCTTAATTATGAAGAAAAATTGTGCAAAAAATAAATACATGTTACGATGTTTTTACCTTTTCCTGTAAAGTTGCAATTATTTATTTTAGGGCCTTTCTACTTGAGACCAACGATATGTAAAACTATATTTTTTTATCAACAGAGCTGGTGTAATTTTGTATTGTGTTGTAGAACTGGGTATAATTTATTTATTATTTTAGCACGCATATACATGATTTTGATATTTGAATACGAAAATCGTTGATTCAATAAAAAAATCTTTCGAATTTTCTGTGATGACGATTTTTGCATTATTGATAAATAAAATTGTATGCACGTTTATTAAATATATATTGTTTTTTTTCAGTCAACAAAGAAATTTAATGAATCAAAGAAAACAGTTGTTGACTGAAATTTTATTTTCAGTGATAATTGCTATTGTGTGTGTGTGTGGATGGAATGTTACATTTTTCAAACCCTTTTTGTTTGCTTTTGCTTGGCTGCTATTAAAACTAAATGTGTTTGGGATGAGTCGAACCGGCAATCTCTTGACTAATAAACTAACGTATTTACCACTGAGCTAAGGAGCAAATCATTGTTTAATAAGCAAATAATGAATAGAAGCAAAACATGATTTCTTATGTGCGCATTGTCTTGATATAATCTAAAAATAACTTTGTTGAGTAAAAAAAAAAACTCACACGTATGCAAATCCAACAATCAAAATAAACAACAACATCAGCACATGACCACGTTGAGTCAATCAACAAGCAAGGAAAACACCAACACAAATAAATGACATTAAATCATAACTGGGCAGCCTGGCATTAAATGATATTTTAATATGCGCGGAATTGATAAATACAATATTCAAGTTCATGAAAAATATTATTGAAATTAAAAATTTTATTCAATAACGGTTTTATTGAAAATAATTCTTGTCAATTTTTTTCTGTATATGCACATATCACTCATATGTTTGAAAAATGTCACAACTCTAAAAATTTGTTTTTCGAATTATCATATCATTATTAACATTATGTAAAAATTTCATACAAAACTTTTGTACTCTTCACTTTCGAGAGAGAGAGAGAGATAACATTTTCTTTTTGCATTAACGTTTTTCAAGTAACTAAGCGATATGTAGATCCATTAGTTACCCTGTCGTTTTTCGTAGGCTTACACGAGAGCATGTACACACGTACATACATACGTATTTACATACATACATTTGTACGTGCTTCATAACTAACATATAAAATCATTTCATATACGAGTATGTACGAGTAAACTTTTCAATGTAGGCTTATCTAAACTGCTTTTAACTGTTGCAATTGTCGAAGCAATCTAAAAAACATTTATCATTTGCTGTTTTTACGATTAAATGGATTTGTATTCAAGTTTTTTTTTATTGTTTGTGTAGCTGTGATTGTTTTAATGTACATAAAAGTTATTATGAATATCAAATGTGAATAAACAAACGTTTGAACACGTAATTCTACAATTTCAAATCAAATACTTTGTACAAAAAAAAAAAAGAAAATACAAATTATTTATTTCAAAAAAAAAAAAAAAAAAAAACGTACAGGTGTCATCGATACTCTGCTACAGTGAACTTATTAGCGATGTAACGAAAATTTAATTCGAATTCGCTGCTAATCGATTTTTTTACAATATTCATTTGTATTCGCCAAGTTCAGCCAAACATTTTTTATTTATATTTTCATGTCAAAATAACTCAGTGCGTTTCTGATAGAAATTTGTAATATGTAATCGCTTTTTGAAGTAATTGAATAACATACAATAAAATTTTGTGATATCTAGTTCTTGCAAATCGTAAAAAAATGAAATCTTGACGCAGAAAGATTTATATCAATTCACCTTTAAATATTTTAATAGATAAACGTCAATAAATTTTGAATTCATTATTCGTATTCGTATTTGTATTCGTATTCGCATTCCTGAATATGTAAAAGTTTACGTTCATTACACCACTACTACATACATATGTATATAAATATGTGTACACATGTATATTAGAAGTAATTGTTTAAATAAATAGTATTTTAATACTCGCTTTTTAAGCACGTATAAACAAGTAAACAAGGCTGTTTTCACGCATGTACATTAGGCATATAACTTCTTTTTTTTTTACTAAAAATTTGACAGGCACTACGCTATGGGGAACATTGTACTGATTATAAAAACCGATATCTTAGGCCATTTTGAAACAAAAACCTTCCGCACCGAATGAATTTCTAAAGCCTTGCAATTATTTTTACAATTTCGAATTCAATAAACCACGAGCGAAAAAGTTTAAATGTTATTAAAATGATATACGAGTACATTTCAATACCTCTCTAGATAATTAAGTAAAACTTGCATTAGCGTTATGAATTCTATTGGCCGGTGTTGAAACAAAGAGTAATTAAAATCTGAAAAATTATTTTCATTACATTTGGTGCGAAACCTTTTTTTACGATTGCGTAAAAGTAAAAACGCAATTATTCTTAATTTTCCATGGACTATTCAGCCCTATTTGTCAAATTTTTATATTTGCAAAAAATGCCAAGAGTTATAACTCTAATAATGTACATATACATATCGGGTATTCAAAAAAAAAAATATTTTTCAATTTGTACATGTGAGCACTGATGCCAATTTAGCCTTTTGTATTAAGTCAAATAGATGCAAAGAAACGTTTTTTACTTAAAAGAATGCTTAATCTTTATTAAAAGTGTCAAGTTTCCAAACATAAAAATGCATGATGAGTTTCAATAGAATGTAGAACTCGGAAAAAATTAAATTCATCTAATTTTACCGTATTTACAGTACATTCAATTATATAATATGTATATATACAGATATCGTCGCTGTTTTAACTAACCGACCTAACTGACATTTTTTTGAAAAATTAATTAAGTCCTCTACTAGGCTTTATAAGGCATAATACAAATTGTCTACAATTTTTACGACTGTAAGCATTACTTTTGTGCCTATATAAGTAAAAAGATTTCTGACACAGCCATAAGAATGAACGTATAAAAAACCTATAAAATGTGCTATCCTGTTAATTTTTTGAAATGTTAGTTTGGTCAGTTAGTTAAAACAGCGACGATATATGCTGAAAATAAGCACTCTGCTGATTTAATTTGTTTTTTAATAATGATGGAGAAGTTTGCGGACGTACAGAATTTTACATTGCGCTACGAATTCAAAATAAAAATGGTGCTTGACATGTTAGTTGTACATGCCTTTTTAAGCGACAAGCACAAACACATGTGAACTGATTGATGAATTTATTTGGTCTTCTCTTGGGATCTTTACTTTTGAGAGCATTCGAATTCGCATCCGTCAACAGCATTTGTCTATCTGCTGTTTGCTTTGCTTGAATGCCTTTTATTGCAAATAGTTGGCATCACTTTGCTCGTGCAAAAAACTGTTAAATTTTTACCTTGCGTTTTACCTTGTCGTTTTTCATAACAACGAAACACACGTAAATTATAAATAGTGTATAAATAACAACAGCAAAATAATGCAGACAAAAACAAATTAAATACACGCTTACGTGAGTTCGTTGGTGAAGAGCTTTTAAATACATACATACATAAAAAATTAAATTTATAGAACACGTATTTGTTAATACGAGTGTTGTGCGTTAATCTAAAAATTAATAGTTAGTTTATGTTCCAGTTTTTATTTTTAATAAATCCATTGCATTTAAGCCAAGATATGAGTTAGTAGCAAACAAATTACGAGTACTACAATTCTCTTTCAAGATTCAATCAGACATGCCATACCATCATGCTATAGTCAAAACCATACACATATTTGATTCACCTCAATAACCATAAACAGTTCTTTATGTTTTAATTTGGCTATGGCGTTATGGCGGATCACCTATAATCAAATGCTGTGTTATCCATAAGTTTGGTTCGAACACTTTTATAAATTTATCTCTTACTTTGCTACAGTCAATGAAAAAGTAATAACAAAAATTAAAAATTTTAAAAACCCCCGATTTTTTCAGAAAAGATGTTATATCTTCTAAGCGGCTGAACCGATTTTCTTTAAACATAACTAAGAACACTCTCGATTAAGACACCTTTCAAACATAAAAAACTAATTTGAAATCGGTTCAGCCGTTTGATCTGTACGAGTACTTGTACAGACACACAGATGCACAGACACACACTACAAACTTATAACGCCCCTTTTTTTTGTCGGGGGTTAAAAAGCTCTTAAATAAACTTTCGTTAAAAGTAAATTTGTATCTTTCTTCTTGTTTCTTTACTTACTCTCTTTTAAACGCAGAATTAAATTTAAATTGCAGCATGTAAAACCTGACTAAGCAAACTATTGTTATTAACTTATACGATTTAACAAATTAGCCATAGTAATGTGAGAGCACTGTTAAAGCAGTAATAGATTTAAATTTTTTAAATATACAGCGCTATGCAAAATTTTAGATCTCTACAAGTACACATATCCATAACTGTGGGTTTGTGCTGTATATGAAAAATAAATCACTGTATGTTTTGAATATTTTATAACTTAAAATTTGCAAAAAAAAAAAAAAAAAACAATAATATAGAATTATAAACATGTGCTTGTACATCTACATAAATAAGTGCACATTATGTATATAGACACGAGCGAGTTCGAGGTGTAATGCTTATCCCAGCAAACACTACCAAAAAAAAATCGGGATTTCGTGCACTCGACGAAAAACGTGTTATAAATGGTATATTCGTTCGCTTGACTAAATACGAGCTAAGTATAAAATATGAAGGAGGATGGGAAATTCCAAGAACTGATTTTATTCTATTTAGTTCAATCGTCCTATTTGTAACTGCCGCTAATACGCAGTCGTCACTTGCTTCGCAAATGCTTTCAAACTTATACAAAAGACTAAAAATTCAATTCATTCAATTAATGTAAATCAAACAATCTTAAAAATCGAACATCTATGAAGAAAAAAATTCTGAAATTTTCCTGAAATTGCTCAGCAAATATATTTTGAATATGTTTTGTTTTGTTTTTGCAATTTCTAAAAAAAAAATTAATTTTAAGAATTGACAAGAGTTCTACAAACATCTTATATTATGCTTGCTGGATGTCATTTAAAATACTCGTATATGTGCGTGTATCTTTTAATAACTTTAGGGCAAAAGTAAAAATTTATGATTTATGATGAATGATGAATGAATAAGCGACTAAACGCAGTGCTGTATTTACAGGCACTGGGTGCAAGCAATTGCAATGCAAATAATAATATAAATGAATACTGAGTTTCTATCGTCCAGCTCTTTTCTATAAACAAATACATAATAATTGTATTCACAATTGCATACATAGTGTACATGTCTATGCATGTGTGTGCATATATAAATATGTACACATTCATGCATATGTGTGGAAAATATTCATGAAAGTTTCAAGTGCAACCATTAAATTTAAATTTGCATTTAATGGCTCACAAAAATACGCTGTGTTGCCATTTGTGGGTGTGTGTGTGTGTAAGTACATATATTTGAAGGAAAACATACATTTGCACAGTGGGAAAAAATTAAGGCAATTTAATTTGATGCAATAGAAATTAGTAAAACTGTTTCAAAAAACTATCGCGCAAGATCCATGATTTTTAAAACCTTTTTCTGAAATAATACACAACAAGTCAACTCCTCACGTTCGCATTATTTCCATCTAATACCGAAACGATGGTTCCAAGAGGGATTGGACAATTGCTAAAGAGCTGAAAAATGTAATTTTGTTGCGGTCAAGTTAATTCATCGTAGTTGATTGTAATTGTAAATTACTTAAAATTGAAGGGACGCATATGCACATACATATGTACGTCAAATATATATACATATGTATATATGTATAAAATGATGCATGTAGAAGAGGCCGATGGCAGACGGCAAATTACGCGTTCACACAACTAAATGCATTACAGTAGGCAAAACATGCAGATGCTTTGACCAATGCAGTAGCATGCTTCAGCCCTCGAGCTAAAATGATAAACTCAAATGCAGAAAACTGTAGATATTCATTCAAAATGCACATACTTCACAAGCAATGCACTTCTCTTTTATGCGCTCGTACTTTGAGGCATGCAACATAGTAAATACAAGCAGTTATTGCATCATTAATTGTTTGGTTCAGTATTTATGGCAACATAAGCGACCTGTGTATTGTATTTGTATAAGCACGTATGAATAAATCAAAAACACACCACTACAAATGCACGTGCATGAGTGCACAGGCACACACGTACCATACAAGTATGATGATGAATGTTTGGTCAGTCATTGCTTGCAATTTCATTTATTAATCCAGGCACACCTGTGCACTTATTGCAATCATCCACCCTTAACATGGTTGCCTTTGGGAGCTTTAAATTTGCCCATAAAATAAAGATTATATGGAGACTAGCAGTTAGAGTATACGCCTCTTCATCACCTTCTTTTTCTTAAAAAACACCACGGAGTATCAATGAAGGAAACCCTAATTCTTTAGATGGTATAAATCAATGATGCAATCTATTCTAATCTACCACAAGCACACAAGTCATGTGTTTCTCAGTTGGTTGATCTTTTGACTTGGAGCACTATTACATAAGCATTTAGAATGAGAATACACATACAAATATACAATTTTATCAATGAATTCAAGTACTTGCATCAATAGAAGTGTGAAAATATTTATGCATCATTGCAACTGAAGTATTATTATCGCTTATGTGAAACACATTAGTAATTTGCTTTAAAACATATGTTGCAACTTTACAAAAAGATTTAATTTAAATTCTTATAAAAAGGATAACACATTTTCCTTTCACTGTCTTAAACTGAATGATAAATATAGTTAAGCCTATACATGTTGCATTTCCATTCAGTTCTCAGCTCATGTCCTTAAATCATCGATTCAAAAGCAAAGAATCAATTGAATAAAATTAGCAGAAATTGTTGTTACGTTGTACAAGTGAAATGTGGATAAACCTTTTTGGTCATACGATTAACTAATCTTTCACCTCTTCTAAATTTCACCTCATGAGACAAACTTAAAAATAAATTAATAAACTACATTTTTCAAGTAAGGACTACATATGTTCGAACATATCATCATGTTTAATTTTCTATGGAAATTTCTTCCAAAAGCCTTGTACACTCATCTGTAAAGAAAATGAATTGAAGACATTGAATTGAAACTTATTTTCTGTAAAACTAGTTTTTTTTAATTACGACTATGTTGCAATAAAGGAGCTAATAGTGTTTTCACACTGAAAGTTAAAACCTGGTTTTAACGGTAAAACCATAAACAGCTGATTTGCATTCACACTGCAAGTTTCTTAAATTCATGATTTAACTCACAGACTGTCTAATAACTTCAAAAGCTCAAAAATAAAATAAATCTTTTGCCGAAATTCGTGTATTTGTTGTTTTACTTTTCTTTTCTCTTTATAACACTTTTTTGACAAACTTTACAACAACTGTTTGTATGAAAAACTAATATATTTCATAATCCGTTCTAAAATGGAAATTATTTTATATTTTGTAAATAAAATTTTTTTCAATCATGGAACTTATTATACAAAGTAAAGAATTGCTTGAAAATAAAGTTTTTATGTGAATATAAAAATGCACAAATACGTTATAAGATAAACCTTTTTATATGCCGATGGATGTCAGTCATATTGTCTATTTTCACATTCCAGAGGTCAATGAAAATATTTTCGTTGATTTCCTTCCCAAAAACTCTTTTTTTTCCATAATTTTTTGTTAATTGTTGCGGCTGCATCCATTTTTAAGTTGAAAATATTTCAATCGGTATCTATTTTTATTCACTGGCATAAACAATATCAGCTGCTTCTGGTAATTTTTACTTGGTAGCACTGAATTTAAGAAAACGAAAACAAGCTTGCATTTCATAGAACGAACTTAAAACCAATTCAAAAATGGTTTTAAGTTGGTTTTAACAAAAACAATTTGTGTGGTAAAACCAGGTTTTAACAGTTGGTTTTAACGTTAAATCCAACTTTTATTAAGTTGAAAACACTACAATAGTCTTGTGTAGTTGATGAACGAACTAGTTAAAATGAACGATTCAGTACTTTGAACTAAGTGAACTAGTTCAATTGTTTTACGCTCACTAGTTCAATTTTTGAACTAAGACACAAAATGAACTAACACAGACGCTGTGAACTAAATGTTTTCAACGTTTTGCTTTACTTTTTCACTGTTTGTGTGCTTATCTTCTATACTTATCCATATGTATGTATGTGTGTATGTATATTTACCCTGTCGGAATTTGAGCTAACCTAAAAGTAACTAATGGTTAATCAGATCCGAGTAACAACTGACTCAAAAGCTAACTCATTTTACATGTTTACATTCAGTTTTTCAACGTAATGTCCTCAGAACGAGTCAGTACTCACTCACGCTGCATAAGTTTCAAATAACCACAAGTTAGCACATTTCGAGTGAGGTCTTTCTTTAGCATTTTTAGTCAACTTAAATTTGAAACAATTTTAAATTTTTTAGAGACGAGAATTGGTATCGAACTGTGATCACTTTGTTTGTCAGCCATCATACTTAACACTTTGCCATTGCGCCATATAAAATAAAGATGACACAGAGTTAACATAAACATGAATTTTACGCTGAAGTATTCTCGATAAACTTTGACTCATCTCTGCATCAGCTTTGAGTTAGCTTAAAGTTAGTTCAAAACTTATCGAGGAGATGTTAGTTGCACAAACAAAACTCACTAATCTCAGCATCAATTTTGAGTTAGCTTCAAGTTAGTTCAATACTTATCGCGAAGAAGATAGTTCTACAAAAAGCTACTGAATCACATCTGCATCATTTATAAGTTAGTTCAGAGGCTAGTTGTAAATGAGTTAGCAAAAAGTCACCTATATTTTGAGCTAGTTAATAAAAATCCGACAGGGTAGTTCTTGTTCATGGCTGGGTACTACCACAAATGCAATAAACAAGTAAACACTTATAACGGGTGTTTTTTTAGAGGTATAGAACTTCGAATTGAAATAAAACACAAGAAAATCGTTTTAATGTCCATCAATTTGGCTTTATTGGAAGGATAATTTTATGCCATTAATGTTTAAATATGATTTCGGGCATGTGGCCGCCGCGGCTGGCTCGAATAAAGCCAATTCTACAGGTCCAATTTTCAACCACTTTTTCGAGCATATGGGGCCGTATGTTGGCAATAACGCCACGAATGTTGGCTTCCAAGTCCCCTAACGTTTCTGGTTTGTTGGCGTAGACGAGCGACTTCACATATCCCCAAAGAAAATAATCCAATGGTGTCAAATCACACGATCTTGGTGGCCAATTGACAGGTCCATTCCGCGAAATTATGCGCTCATCGAATGTTTCCTTCAATAAATCGATTGTGACGTGCGCTGTGTGGCATGTAGCGCCGTCTTGTTGGAACCACAACTCATCCACATTCATGCCCTCCAATTCGGGAACAAAATAGTCGGTTATCATGGCTCTATACCGGTCTCCATTAACGGTAACTGACTCTCCAGCATTATTTCGGAAGAAGTATGGCCCAATGACTCCACCAGCCCATAGAGCACACCAAACAGTCAGTTTTTGTAGATGTAATGGCGTCTCAAGGGTCTCATGTGGATTCTCTTCACTCCAAATGAGGCAATTTTGCTTGTTGACGTAGCCATTCAACCAAAAATGAGCCTCATCACTGAACAAAATTTTGCGATGAAAATCAGCATCGAGATCAATCTCATTTTCGGCCCATACACCAAAATCACGACGCATTGCATGGTCTCGCGGCTTTAATTCTTGCACAAACTGGATCTTGTAAGGTCGCAAGCCAAGATCTTTGCGCAAAATCTTCCATAAAGTTGATGGACAAAGCTCCAATTGCTGTGCACGGTGGCGAATCGATTCATTCGGGTCCTCTTCAACACTTTGCTCTACAGCGGCAATTGTTTCTTCGGTGCGCACTGTTCGACGTCTCTGCGGATGCGTATTATCACATAGAGTAAACGTGCGAAAACGATCCATGGTTAACCGAATTAATTGCTCTGATGGACGATTATGTCGACCATAAAATGGACGGAGCTTGCGGTAAACTTCGCGAACTGAACCATTATTTTCGAAATAAATTTGCACGATTTGCAAGCGTTGTTCTTTTGTCAACCTGTTCATGATAAAATGGCAAACCAAACTTAATATTAATCACTTGACATCTGACAAAATGGCCGCCAGTTAAAAAAGTGATGCCAACTTAAAGTTCTATACCTCAATAAAAAAACACCCATTACTACCCTATTCACAAAAAATATTTTGGATTTACGAGGTTTTAAATTAATTAATTAATTTCAGTTTTCATAAAGCATTTTAATCACAGAATCTGTCTTTTTAATATTGTCAAAGACCACAACACTCATGCATATGCATGTAGAATTGTTGATGTAGAATCATTGAACGAAAAAGTCCTAACTAGTTCATTGTACTAAAAAGAGCGATTGAACTAAATGAACGAACTAGTTCATTTACAAATAATGAACTAAAATGACCGGTCACTGAAATGAACTAAATATCACAAGTCTACACTACAAGTAAAGTGTTCGTTGTGGAGGCGTATGATTGATTATTTTAAGTACGTACGATGAAAGCGTCACTCATACGCACGCACTGCCAAGTGCTAAAAATGCATCTAGGAAAATTGTTTTTTAAATCTCTTAAAATCTTTATAATCCTTATGAAAATCTATACCGTTTACACCAAGTTTCTTTGGCTCTTTTCAAGATTTTTTATAAAAAAAACCCAATCTACAATGTAAAATTTCCAAAACTGCGACCAAACAACTGCAATGAATGACATTTTACCACAAATTTAAAGAAAAAAACCATAGTTGTATTTTAAATAGATTTTTGCAAAATCTAGTGACCAAGGAGATTTTGTTTTTTATGGAAATCAAGGCGAATCCATACTAGGTGGCCGCAAGGGCTCAGGTGACTATTTTCGCAGTTTGTAATTTGAATATACGTTGGATGTCAAAACACATTTTTCAGTACATTTTTCGGACATTTCAAATATAAATTTCTCAAAGCGAATTGAGCTGAGTATATCTTATATGAATTTGCCTTGAATGGAAATCTTCTTGAAATGTCATTAATACAAGATTTTGCTCTTATGTGAAACCACTACTAAGCATTATGAAATTTTTCATAATTATTTTTCTAATAGCAGCCCTATAGAATAGAATTAATTAATTATATGGAAAAAATTACGTAGCACGAATCCTTGAAGATTTTTGGCAACTTTTTTAACTTGAATTGCTTTTCCCGGCCTCCAAATGATAAAAGAATTATGATAAATTTTATTATGTAAATTTAATCTTAATTTGAGACCTTTAATTATAAATAAGTAAAATTTAAATTAAAATCAATGAAAAGAAATAATTTCGACATTAATCTTTGAAATTTTTCTGCGTTTGGTACTCTATTATTTCATGTGCAGACTTATCCAAAAAAATGTAAAAGAAAAGAAGTGAATGAAAACAATTCAGATTCAAGCTTTTATCATGATTTACGTTGCAGACACATAAATTACAGAGCCGCAAAGTACACACAGACATACACATATGTATGTAGTACACTGAAAAGAGGAAACGTTCGCTTTTAAACCCTTGACAATGACAATCAAAACATAAAAGTTTTTTTACTTATTTTTATTTACATTTTGTCGTTTTTTTTTTCATCTATTTTACTATATATTACTCTTCGTTCTCACAGCAAGCAATTATTAGAAATGAATCATTGGGGCAAAACAATTACATTCAGTCAGAATAAATGTATATATGTGTGTATGTATGTAAACATATTTATCTACTAAAAAGCATAAAACATTACAATACTTGAAATTTCTTTTGCACTCTTGAAAACCTTGCGAAAAATTGTCCACAAATTTACAGTTTAAAACTGTTAATGCTCTTCCCTTGTGTTTCACTTTTATTTATAGAAAGTGAATGTTCCGCTTTTAAAATTAGAAGTAGTATTCTCTTTTTAACATTTTGAAAAACTTTATATTCAATACCAATATATATGAACAAACGTATGTGTGTATTTCTGCATGTGTGCTGGAATGCATGTGTGTACATCGCACGTTTTTGAGTTGCTACCCTGTAGGAAATGTCACTAGTAAATCAGTACTGATTCACTATTGACTTTGTTTTGACTAATTATAGCCCACACAATGCTTTTTGCTCTAGACATTTAACATGAGCATATCAGCAACTACTGACATTGGTACTACTGATTAGATAGTTCTTAAGGGGTTATATGAAGACTTTGGATACAGGTTTTGATAATGAAATTGCATATTTTGTTCACATTTTGGTGTTTTATTAAACAAATATATAAAAAAAAATGGAACTTATGATCAAAAAACCTGAATTAATTCATTTATTCGTTCATCACATCATCAGCAAGTAGGGATTTTGTTTGTCTTTTCTATTAAATACTTATACTTATGTTAATTAAAAATTTTATGTTGCGCTGAATTGGTAAAGTCAAACAAATGTGACAAATCCACAAGTTAAAAAAATTTCCACAATTGACACTTGCACTTAAAATTTTTTAATTTTCACATTTTCTATTTTTATACAATATGGATTGTTATTTTATTTCTTTTTTTGCAAATTCTTTTTATGTATTTTTTTTTTTTTAATTATTGTTCAGTACATTTATATTCACCTTTTAATTTTATTTCTTTTACTAATTTTTATAAATACTTAAATTTTGCTTCACGTCACTTTTATTTTCAACAAACCAATAAAACAAGAAGAAGCATAGTTGTGTGTGTCTGAAAAAATATTTTTTTACGCATTAAGATCAATACTATTAGATGATCCGTTGACAATGTTACCAAAATAGTCGACAAAAGCAGTGACTTGGGGACACTTAACCCCACGTTTCCTTTAGGGTAATAACACATGCCGTGAAAGCACCTGAAACTTGCGCTTATTACACACGACGTGTGTACGAGTACGTATGTGTAATGCATGCACAGTACTAACAACTAGACTTTATCTTGGTTTTAATTCTTTGAAGCATTTTGTCCTAAGTTGTGTCGTAAAACTCCAGAAAGTTTCATAAACTTAAACCATTTGTGAACAAAAAATGTAAAGAAATTGTCAACATTCATCTTAAGTGATGAAAGGAAGTCATGAATCTCATGTCCACGTGCCTTCTGTATGGTACGAGGACTATAAAAACTGAGTATAACAGAAAAAATATATACCTCTAGACGTATGTATGTATGTATGTATTTAATGAAAATTAGTCGACAGAAGTTGTCAAAGCTTCCTTTGTCATAAGTGGACAGGCGTTCATTTCACATGAATAAAAATGGCAACAAACATTTTATTTTCAGAACATTGCATGCAGGCTTACACGACAATAAACCAAAAAGCAAATTAACATATTCTTTGTTTTACTACTTTTACTATTCCTTCCGCGTCCTGTGCAGACTATTTGCTTTATGCCAATTTTTCATCGTACCAACCAAATTTATTGCGATATAATTCTTGGAAAAGTCCCAATTGTTTTTTATATTTACACTACCGAAAACCTGACTAAATATCTAAGAAAAAAATATTTCTCAAGACGCAAATGCACACAACACTGGATGTTCACATACCCACATACATACATATGTATGTACATACACACGTATGAGATGTTGTTACACATCCATAAAGAACGGTTAAGCACTTAGTTTTGTTCCGTACACATTCGTCTCACTAAAATTTACTTAATTTGCATTCATGTTGTTTTATTACATTGCAGTCTTATTTGTTATGTAAGTGGGTACATATGTATGTACATACATGGCTTCTTAAGCAAATACATAATTTAATATAAATACAGCAGCAAAATTAAAAAAAAAGTCTTAGAAAAAAATAAATTCAAACTAAAGTGTAGTAAATACACTTGTAATAGTAATGACCAGTGCCTGAAATTTCTGATAAATTTGAAATGAAAATGTTCTGCAAAAAAAAAAATATCGAAGGGTTTCAATTTATTTTCACAAACAAATATGTTTATCTTGTATGCACTTCTTCCTCACATATGCTGTTTTATTTTGCCTTTGCATTTAAGAGATCCTTATGTTCCAATTATGTGCATATTTAATATCATGCGAGTAATTTTATTTACTTATTCCAAAATATTCCTTAAATAAAATTAAATTAAAAGAAGCTTTACTCTCATTAAATTTGTATATAAAAATTAAATATTCGTTCAAACTGCTGGTATTTAAAATTGCTTAATAAGTCTTTAATAAATTCATTTTGGGCGTATGTGTATCCCAAATGTGGTACACGGACACGTATGAAATTTATTTCAAATATTTTCCTCCACTTCGCTTTTATTTTCGTGAGTAAATAAATGTTGTGGAAGTTTCGTTGCAATAAAACTCATAAAAAATGCTGCTTGTTTTTTCATTATTCCTTAGATTCGTTGGACAACCACGCGCGTCTCCTCATAATAAACTTCCCTAGCAATATTGTAATAAATTAAATTACCTTTTTCCTGCTATTTGGCCAACTAAAGAATTAATACTCGTAAGCTCAGGTGTAAAAGTGGATTGAAATTTTATTAAACATGAAATATGTTAAAGTCGTTAAATTGATATTTGTTTGTAAAAAAAAATGAATAGTTTCGGAGAAGAAGTAAAAGCGAATTCTCTGTGGATATATTTGGCTACATACAAATATAATTAAAGATACTTAAAAAAAAATTCTTTCAATACAAAAAAAAATTTCTGAGGCCTTCGAAAACTACTTTTAATTAGTTGGAATAATGAACTTGTGAAATCGAACATAAAAATAATCTTTAGCGACTTTTTGAAAGCATCTAAAACAAAACATCAAACATAATATGTGTTTCATTCAATATTATTCTTCAGAATATGTATTTAATTCAAACACTCTCAGCTTATTAAATTAATCTTTTCTACAAAATGGAACGCAAAGTACTTGCCTTTTTATTATTTTTTATTTTTCCCGACTCATTTCCCAGCCACTTTTGCAAGTTTAATTCAATTTCTGATTAATACACTTAACAGAAAAGAGAAAAATGTATATTGAAGAAAAGTATTTGCATAATTGTATTCAGAATCTTGACTTAAATCAAAAAGTAATCAATTTCACGACAGTAATCCCTCAAAAAACACGTTATAAATTTTGCGGACTAATAATAATAATAAACTATTATGAACCAAATAAAAGTTGTGTAATAAGTTTATTTATGTCTAAGAAAAATAGAACCGCGCTGAAAAGAAAAGCTGTAGTTGTTGTATATATAAAAATAAATATCTTGTTTCCAAATAAACATAAATTATATTACTCTTTATTATAAAATTTTCTCTCAAGAAGCTGTACAATGCAAAATTATTTTTAAGTGTAGTTTATTTACGTCAATTTATCTCAACTCAATTTTTTCACGCAGTGTCGCCCGGAGCTAAAAGTTTTAAGATTCCTGTTTGACGGGAATTCAGTCCAAAATTTATCAGGGAATGGATAAATGGACACTGGGATCAGTGTCAAATAAGGTATTTATCAAAATATTTACTAAATTCCTCTAGTGTAATTTTTGCATAAAAATTATTGTGAACAAAAAATTTATATGAATTACAAATGGTTTAAGAGATGATTCTATAATTTTCTTAGAAATACACAGAGAGCCCCCTTAATGCCAAATTTAAACAATAAAATTGAAAGTTCGTTTAAATGACACAGAAAAACGCCGAGACACCCCAACTTAATTTTGGGCCGTAAAAAACTGTGGCATACACCGTTTTAAAAGGTTGGGTCAAAATCAATACGTATTACATTTTTAAGTTTGTACTGCACAGAAAAAACAAAATTTCGTTTTCAGTAACCAAATTCATTGAATCATTTAATATTTTGTATGAATGCGGACCTACAAAGAAATTTGTAGATTCTGATAACAATTTTGTAAAAATTTAACTGAAAAAAAATTTTAGTTTTAGTTAACTTATTATGGCATTAGAGAAAAAGTTAACTGAAACTCAAAATATATTCAGTCAAATTTATTAATAGGAACACAAAAACATTTTTGCAGATTTGTTTTTTGTATTATTCAGCAAATTTTTTTTTTATAATTTACAAACACATTCACTAAAATTGTTCGTATTATCAGAAAATAAATTAACTGAATCAATAACAATTCTTACCAATTTTTCTAAAAAAAATTAGTAAAAGTTTTATTTGAAAAAAATAACTGAATCAAATAAAAGGTTCAACTATTTTTTTTACTTTCGAAAATTGGCTTGTTTTTATGGTTAAGCATTTCGTTCCCGCTTTTGAAACTCGTCAGTAGACTTCAAACCAAAAAATTTTTGAATTTAGCTAACAAACTCCGTATGTTTATAAATAGTAAGACTCTTAATACTATTTTGAGAATCACAATATACCAAAGTAATAAGTTTGAAAACCGAGAACAAAAATCTTTAAAAAAAATAAAATGTTTTTCATATCTATAAAATAATTTGTAGAAAAAATTAAAAAAAATCAGACAAATTTTTTTACAGTATATAAAAATAAATTTAACTGAAAATAACAAATTTAAATAAAAAAAAATAAATCTAAAAAAATTTTTTACAAATTTTACTTTATATAGATAATTTTCATTCTATACAGTTTTTTTTACATAAAATAAAATTGGAACAAATAATTTACTGGAACAGTAAAAAATATTTACTGAAATTAAATTATATTTCAAAACACACGGTTGTTTGAAAATTTTTTGGGAATAATTTTTTCTGTGTGGAAAAAGGCTTCGAAAAGTCTTTTGAAATAACGTTATTTATATCTGATTTGTCGTAATTTTATCAATTACTAGCTGGCCCGTCAAACGTTATTTTGCCACATAAATTACATATTTCTAGGTTAGAAAATAATAACTAACTCATTGTAAGTGTGTGAGGATGTGGTATATGAGTGATAGAGCCAGGGAGTGCTGTGAACGATGACGGAATATGAAAATAACAAAACACCAAACATTTATTGCATTAAATTTGTTATAATTTATACTTGTATTAATTGTTTTCAGATTAACTCATACCAAATTTGAATACTCTTACTCTTATAGCTTACAAGGTATCATATTAATTACTTTGCAAGGGGGTGCCCTTCCCCCGATCTCATTCTACCAATATTTTGAATCACTTCGCATCACACTCTCAACGGAGTCCATACCAAATTTGAGGACTCTTGCTATTATAGCTTTCAAGGTATAAGATTATTATGATTTACTTTGTATGAGGTTGCCTCTTCCCCCAGTCCTATTTTACCAATACAAGATTCAGCTCTACATTCCAATTAGAAAGACCGAATGTCATTGCACAGATTCGTGTCAATGTCATGTCTCCGGAACCACTGGGCTGATTTCGTGCAAATTTCTCAAGAACCATCTACAGACTATCATCTCCAACGTAACCTTTTTGATATAATCGACTCGTTTCCGCAGTTACTGGTGACATCCATGTGTACACTTATTTATATATATGTACACTCAGGGAAAAGCTGCAACTTAAAAACAAGAACGCGTCACATTAATTCAATAATTTTCAATATAATAGAAAATGTGTATTGAGATACTTAAAAATAAATAAAATTAATAAATCAGAAATAATTTCTTATTCGGGCTTAAGTTCAGTAATTTCAATTCTTATTGAATGAAATATTTTTATTAATTAATCTGAGTTTCTAAAGAAGAGAAAAAAATTAAACTAGACTTTTTAGCTGGGAGAAAATAAAAATGTCTCATAAAATTAATAAATTAATATTTTAAAATAATATTTTTCCATATTGAAATAAGAAATTTCAACATGACTAGACTTTCGTTAACGTTTTCTGTTAATTTAATATGGTTTTTATTAATTTTAAGCTGTTGTTTCTCTGGCTGTACATAGATAGATATTACAAAAAAAAAATATCACTAAAAATTCATAAAATTGGGCAAATATTAAAAGAAATTAAAAATAAATGAATTGTGCTAGCCGGAAGGTGAAAGGTCGTCATTAAAAGAACTGAATTTCAACAAACAAACAAACCCTAAGGTCATACCCAAACAGATTTTGATGTATTTACCTTAAAACACCAACAAATCGCTTGACAATATAAAATTAATAATAGAATATGTCTTGATTTTGACCTAATCTTTTAAAATTGTGCGCTACGGCCCAAAATTAAGTTGCGGTGTCTCAGGGTTTTACTGTCTTATTTCGAAATTTCAAATTTTACTTACAGTCTAATTATTAAATAAATAATGCAAGCAATTAAGTAACTCCAAAAGTGTTATTTATTTTTTATTATTTGATATATGCATGTATATATGTGTTTTGTCCCTTTTTAAACAAATCTTTTATCCATCTATTTCATATAGAAAAATTGTGCATTAAATATTCAATTCAAAATAAAAGAAATGTATCGAAAATGTCAAATACAATTAACAATTAATTTTATTATTAAAGCCCAACAACTTTCAATACTTTTTGGTTTTCCATTTATTTTTATTATACATATCTCCAAAATTAAGATTTATAGTTTTTCCAATAATAAAAAAAACATCGCATAGCCATTCAAAAAATTTTATCTATGACCCACAATTGCAAACAACATTTTCATTCCGAATATAAAACTTGCCACAAGTTTAAAAACACAAGTTTCTTTTTAATACCTACTACACCCACAATTTTGAAAATTGAGCCTTGACATGGGCATGAGTATGTATGTATGTATGTAAATGCAAGCTGCATACGATTGTATACAATCTTATTGAGGTCAATATGGATATAAAGTGTTAAATTCAACATTGAAGCACTTTTACTTTTTCACAAAAGTTTTCGAAAGCATTTTGGGATTATCGTAGGCAAATAGCAAATAACTTTCTGTTTTCATTATTAGTTTGCCACATTTAGATAACGAGAAGATTTTTGCAGTTTAAAGTGTTGTAACATTGGAATGGAATGGAAACTTTAAAGGCCATTATTACAACCTAAAAATAAAGTTCCTGATAGCTAACCTTAACATTAGCTAACGTGAACGATAAAGTGACCATTAATTTTTTTCATTATTACAACTGTCCGATAAAATAATTAATACAAATGATATATTGTGGCAACTCTGGTGTACATACAGGCTACTTTGACTGTTAAAATGCTTAAAGTTCACTTTGAAAGTTACCATGAGGATAAATCTGCTGTTAGCTTATCAGTCATTTTTACATTAATGTTTACTTGTAATAATCAAAATATAGTTACCTGTCAGATAACATCCTAAAATTAACTATTTGTAAGTAGTAATAATGGCCCTAAGTGTAATTGAACATTTGCGAAATTGTGCTGGGCCCACTACAACACATGAGAATATTGTCCTGCAAGTGCCTCAAAATTCACTTCAACTGTAACTGAAAATCAAATACATAATGATTCCTCTTAGCAAAAAACAATATCTACACGGACACATGTGTTTGTATGCATTTACATATGTGTGTGTGTGTGTGCATGTTTGTATGTAAGCATATGAATGTATATACGAATATTTACAAATGTGAGTATCAATGAAATAACTAAAGTAAATCCAATTGACAGTCAATAATTGTCAGACATTGTATAATCAAAGGAAATCCATATACTCAGGATATAAGCTGACAAAATCCTAGAGAAGGGATATAATTAAAATTGAGAATACAAAGGTAATTTTATTGAGTAAATAAGACCAATAAAGTATCCAGACATTGAAATCCTTTTCTTTCGTTTTTTTTGTTTTCATAATATTTCTTTTATACCACTTCAGTTCAGTTCTTTTACTGCATTGTACGAGTATACTTTTACTTTAAGAAAAGTTTCATTATAATTCCTAGTCTTCTGTGACCACTGATTCAAACCAAAGAAACTAAAGAAAGGAATACTGAAACAAAACAAACAAAACATTAATCTATTAAGGTGTTAAAGCATACAAAGTGCGATTATTGGAAACAAAAAATAAAAACAACAATCAGTTCAGTTCAGCTCAGCTCTGGGCAATGAAAATCAATAACCAATAGCAATCAAAGTTGGTGTCAACAGTTCGTCTGTTGTCCTTGATATACAATGCAGATATGTTAATATTAATATTGCTTGCCTTAAAAGTTGAAGCCATGATTTTTTTCACATATCAAGTTGCATAAAACTTTGAAATTTTTAATGCGCGATTGAGTTAAAACAGCGGATATTCTTATTTTTTTACCATTTGTGGGTATGATATTATAAAGAAAAAAAGTCCTTAAACTATAAATGGAAAGAAACTAGTTGACGAAATAACATTGAAATCATTTTTTTATTTAATTATGTGAAAATGAAAATAAACATCGAGATTCCGTCATGTCTCTTGCTACTCGTTTCATATTCAGATGTTTTAATTCTTTCAAATATGTATTTATTTTTGACATCTTTTTTAAAATAATTTCTTCGTATATCAAATCCCATGCTCTGTGATCTCAGTGAAAAACTTTTACCCTTGTCACTGAAATATTTAGAAGATTCTAAAGGTAGTCTTAAGTGACATAGTATCATAATGTTTTAAATTTTTTTGTTTAAGAAAAAACAAAAACAATTATGTATATTGAAATACTTTAAAACACTATGTCACTCAAGACTACCTTTGGAATGCCCCAAGTGTATTTCATCGCAAATTTTTTAAAAATGCCCTGCGATGAATAGCAATAAAAATAAAATTTTTATTAAATAAGTTTTGTATAAAAAACTCTTTTATAAACTTCTTATAAAACAAAAATATTTTTTATTAATAAGGCCCTTAATATTTATTTATTTATTTATTTATTTATTTATTACGTTAAGACAATGATAATATTTTGTAGACCAATATTCCCATTAATTTGAAAGTTAAGTCATATTGAATACAATTTCAATGAGTTCGGATGGTCTGTTAAGACAAAACTGAATCAATCTACTAAATTCCTTCACGTCTTGTTCACTTGTTTCATAAATCTTTTCAGCAGATGGGATAAAAATTGTTATGTTATTTCAAATTTGGCGAATGACAAGTTTTGCACTTTCGCCGATATCGTATTTCTCAAATTTTGGTTAATACCTTAGAAGTTATGATGGGAATGATAGACATACACACGGGTTAATATCATACGCCCTCTATTTTCTACTTTGCCATAGTCGGGTAAAAACAGCAATAGAATCACTTTATTCTATTCATATTTCTAAACATCAAAACTTTTGATTAATTGAAGCAAAATGGTCATTTCTTAATAAAAGAAAATAAAACACAAACAATAGTAAGATATGAACGTCCCAAACGTTTTATTTTGTGTTTTTGTTGGTTTTTGTTGATTGTTAAGAAAGTCGTCTCTTGAAGATGTCTGTAAGTGTATATGCCAAAAAAAAAGGTTTAAGGGAGACTTTTCAGGAAGTTTTTTCAACTTTTCTTTAGAATTGTGTGACCTTTTGCTCCTCCTTTTTTATTCAAGATGTTTTTTTTTTTATTCACTCCCTTCTATTGTACATCGTCTCCTTCCTGTTTTACTTTATTTTTATGTATGAATGACGTAATGAATGTGTATGTGCTACAATAACTTTTTGTATGTAGGTTTTTTTGTCAAAATATTACACGTTTCAGTTGTGTAAGGTTTGATTTTTCACTTATTGACTACAGAGTGAATATTTGTCGACACTTTAACAGGAAACATCAAGTGGTCCTCGAAAATCATGACAATAACAAAAGCTACAATAATATTATTGTCTAGTAACAAGAAAAAAAAGTTTAATGTCCTACTTTTTTGTTTCCCTCTTTTCCTTTTTATGTATCACTCACTCTTCATAACTCAAAACACAGGAAGTTAAACAAAAAGTGTATTAGAATAAAAAATAACAATTAAGGAAAGAGATAAATTACTACTGCAAGATCGAAGGCAACATACTTTTACAAATTTCTTATTATTTATCTGTTTATGATTCGATTAGACACCAAATTACATGTGTTAATTTTTAAGGAACTAATTGTACTAAAGACAATTATAAATAATTATGACAAAGAACAGCAGAACGGAACGACATGGTATTATTATTTATATTTGATGCGGTGAAATTAAAGCAAATAAACCTGAACTTTAAAAACATTTTATTCTGAAAATATGCACATAATTTGTCTACTGCTTGTGTAAAGGTTAACAAACACAGGTACACAAAGCTGAAGGTTATCTTTTAAATGATTTTATGTGAGCTTTGCACTTTTTTAAATGGGACATAAAAACTTATAACAATATACATACATATATTAAAATAAGTCCAAAAAAATAAAATGTGTCCAGGACTTCGAAATTAAACAATAACTCCCATCATTTTGTGGTGAAATTATTCTCATGTGTAAACACAAAATATGTCAAAACGAATTAAAAAAAGTCCCAAATATATGATCGTCTTGCACGATGTTAGAAAAACTTGTAACAAGATGTATTTAACAAGCAACTCTGCTCTTCTAAACTCAAGAAAATAGAGAGTTTTTAATCCGTTTTTCTACTTTTCGAATCAAAATTTACACTGCGGGAGAGAGTAGACAAAATTAGAGATATTTTGTTAGATAATTTTGTAATATTTAAAAAGTCGAATGCCTCACAAAGACTTGGTAAGAACTTACATTACTCGTAAGAACAACTTTTCAACATAACCTCATACCGTCTGCATTACTTTACAGCAATTTTATAACGCCTGCCAACTAAATAAACTAAATAAAACATTCTCTGCGTTGTGTAGTAGTAGAGCGTGTGCTTATAATGCAGATAATTCTATGTTCAAAAATCCTGTTCAAGACATGCGTGTTTTTTTTCTAATTATATGTGTTTAGGAAATCTAGTTCTGAACTTTAGACCAGCGAGTAAAACGCTTGACTTCAATCACAGGAAATACGTGTTCAATCCATCAGCTGGAGTAAACGTTTCATTTCAATTCATTTTATGTATGCAATGACTTCTAAGTATTAAAATTTTTAAATTATTACATTCTTGCAATCCAAATGACTTTGCCATGTTAATATAATAAGTCAAAAAGCCAAAATAGATACATATGTATATGTATGTAGTGCGAAGTGTGTTATTTATATATATTTTTTTTAGCTTTATTTATTACTTTGCAATCAAAATTTTTGCTGGGACACTCTCAAAATCCAAAGTAATTTATAAAATAAGTATTTTTCGGACTTTGTTGACAATAATATAGTTAAGTAAGTAATTTTTCAACAAAACTACGAAGTTTTAAGTTAAATCGAAGTCAGTTCTTTGAAGCATTTTGCAAACATTTTTAATAAAAAATTGTGATCACCAGATTTCAATTTTTTTTTAATTCCGTCATTTTTTTGCCAAAGTACTGAGGCGTGAAAAAGCTCTTTACGAGAATCGTCTCCGTGCTAAAGTTCTTGCTGCCCCTCGGGGTAGTAAGAGCTTCTGGTCATTCGTTAAAAGAGTAAAAAATAATTCTTGCTCTTCAATTCCGACTCTTTTAAAGGATGACTTAATATTCACTGACCCGGCCGATAAAGCTAACCTACTAGCTGAAATATTTGCAAGCAATTCCTACTTGCCGGAAAGCAATCAGCCTCTGCCTATACTAGAGAAAGTGTCCATTACTATGCCTAAGATATTCTTTCGAGCTCGGGCAGTAAAAAGGGTTTTGTCGGAACTCAACATAAACAAGTCTCCTGGGCCGGATGGCATTCCAGCACTGGTCTTGAAACAGTGCTCTTCGACGCTAGCACGTCCATTAGCTAATCTCTTCAGCACGTTGTACCATGTTGGTGAGTTCCCAGTGTGTTGGAAGATTGCTAATGTTACGCTAATCCCTAAAAAAGGAGAAGCTACTAACCCTGAAAATTATAGCCCAATCGCAATATGCTCTGCACTTTCCAAAGTGATGGAAAGTATGGTAAATTTCCATCTTGCAAGGTATTTGGAGTCCAACAGCTTACTCAACGACCGGCAGTATGGATTTCGTAGAGGCCGCTCTACGGGAGACCTACTAGCCCTCCTCTCGGAGAAATGGTGTAATTCAGTCCACCATTTTGGCGAAAGTAAGGTGGTGGCTCTAGATATCTCCAAGGCGTTTGATAGAGTGTGGCATGGTGCACTTTTGTCAAAATGTATTGCCATTGGTGTCGGTGATAATTTCTCTCGTTTCTTATCGAGTTTCCTCAGGGATCTCACTATAAGAGTTGTTATAGATGGGATCTCATCAAATGAGTTCAAGTTAAATTCAGAGGTACCGCAAGGTTCCGTTCTTTCGCCAACTCTATTCCTTATCTTTATAAACGACCTTCTATGTAAAACTTTCAACCCTATCTACTCTTTCGCGGACGACAGCAGCATTTGCCATTCTTTCTCATTCAGCAATAGACCTAGTCTGCCGCAGGTTGAGGCCATGCGTCAAATAATGAATGAGACTTTAAACTATGATTTAGAAAAAATTTCTGAATGGGGTCATGTGAACAGGGTCGACTTTAACGCCCGTAAGACCCAATGTTGCATGGTTACACACAGACGTATGACCGAAAATGCTGTTGCCTCTGTAACTATGGGGGGTATAAATATTAAGGAATCAGATGCTCTTGATGTTCTTGGCATGAAAATGCAGTGTGATGTTCGTTGGACTGAACACATTTTTCAAATTGCAAAAGAAGCATTCAAGTGCCTCGGCTTTTTGAAACGGTGCAAACAATATTTCACCCCATCTGACCTCCTTACTATTTATACCACCTATATCCGTCCGAAAATGGAATACAACTCTCATGTATGGGTCGGCGCTTCAAAGTCTATTTTGGGGCTGCTCGACCGCGTACAGGAGAGGGCGAAAAAGCTTATCGGTGACAGTAGGGTATCCAACTCTATTGATTCATTGGAGCATCGACGCAATGTGGGGTGCATTTCATTGTTCTATCGTTACTACAACGGAATGTGTTCTAATGAAATTATGGAACTTGTTCCTGAAACCCGCACATATGTACGTACAACACGTGCCTCATTTAGAGCACATCCTTTTGTGGTCGATTGGCCAATGCATCGCACTACGCATTACAGAGAAAATTCCTTTTTTAGCCGCACTGTTCGTATGTGGAATCAACTACCTGCGGAGGTCTTTCCTGTCACTACCAGCGTGGGAAGATTTAAATCAAATGTACACAGACACTACTCCCTCTATCCTCCTTCCCTATAACCTATTTTCCTAGTTCTAGCACAATGCACTGCATGAGTAGGGGTTATCCCCTGAGTGCTGGTCCTATTTAAAAAAAAAAAAAAATTTTTTGTTTGAAATATTAATTAATTTCCGTTCAATCTTTTTTTCATAAATCGGCTAGAAATTGGTAATGTTTTTATATTCGTAACTCTCATTAATTTATTGTGAGTTTTTGTAAAAAAAAAAATAAATAAATAAAAAAAAAATCATTTTAATCTTCTGAGCTTTTTGGAATTGTAATTAAAGTCTACTGATAAAATGATTTGAGAAGGCAGAAAGAAAAAAAAATCATTTCAGCTTCCTTAAAAAAAAACAACAAACAAAAAGTTTAAATTCTATATTTGTGATTTGAACGGGCTAAAGTTCGTATCGCTTTTTAAGCCAAATTACATGTGATAATTATTAATGAACAAATAACACCAAAGTCTGTTGTAAATATTCTGACTAACAACACATAGTTGAACGGAACAGCCAGCCGTTTTCGAAGGCCACTAAACCTTCATCATCAGCGTTCTTTTGTGTTTGGTCCACTGTGTGTGTGGTGTCAGTTGATGTAGATTTCTGCTTTATATACTTAGCATTTTATTGCAAATGGAATATGTGAATTGTTTTGATTCATGGTATTTCAATTTGCTGAAAGCTTTTTTGTATTGTAAGCTCAATTTTACCATCACTATATTTACAACAGTCTTACCATTGTCGTTTTGTTGCAAAAGAACGCTGATGATGAAGGTTTAGTGGCCTTCGAAAACGGCTGGCTGTTCCGTTCAACTATGTGTTGTTAGTCAGAATATTTACAACAGACTTTGGTGTTATTTGTTCATTAATAATTATCACATGTAATTTGGCTTAAAAAGCGATACGAACTTTAGCCCGTTCAAATCACAAATATAGAAACAAATGGAGTTCGAATAATAATTAAAATTAACTAAAAGAGTTTAAATTCTTATTCAATAACTCTGAAACTATTCAGCAGAGTTAAGAAGAAGATAATTTCGGAATTTTGATTTTTTTTATTGAAATAAATAAGAAACGCCGTTCTTGCATGCAGACTCTGTATTTTGGATATAAATGTATAAGAAACACTAATCAAATTGTTATAAACTTACCAAACATTCGGTCTTTTTCTATACTTTTTCCTACCATCCGATGTATACACATACGCATATCCATATGTACATATATACATATGTATATATTTATACAAAACACTCTCTCCCAGTCAGCATTTTATGAAATTAATGTCTTTTAAATTCGTGTTTTTTTCGACTCCTCTGCGCGATTAAAATAAGCATTTATGCGCTCGATTTCGAGTCGAAAATTACTGTTCATTCGGGAGAAAATGGTACCCTAGCCGCTTGTCTTCTAAAAGAGTATTTTGTGACTCGCATTTCTGGATCAATTTCGATTCACTTTCGAGACAGTTTGTGGGTATTTACATTCAGTTTTTTTGTTTTAAATTTTTATATTTTCTTGATTTTACTGCACGAGCTTGCTGGTTGTTTTTATTTTTTAAGCAAATCACTTTCTAAGTGTTTCTGGGAATCATTTTCGAGTCATATTTTAAGCGCAGAACTGATTAATCAGTTTTTGATCATCTAAGGCAGTCGAAAGAGACTCAGTTTGGTGAAAAAATCTTCCACATGCTGACTGGGCTGTATCTACATTCATATGTATGTGTGTATATGTATAAATATGTATTTGTTTCCTATCATAAATAAAGAATTCATTTCAAATCTCTATTTCATATATTTTAATACAGCATCCATTCCTATAACGAATACTCTTGCATTAAACATTTATCGTTAACATAGATATAACCACTCAATTATTGGTTCTGGAACAAAAGCGCTCCAAGCACCCAGCCGTCAGTTGTCGTTGAATGTGTCATTTCAAAAAAAAAAGCTTGTAAGGAAAAATATCTACTATAACTTGCTTTGCTAACCCGAAGACTTCAATGGCGTTAATGAAAAAATATGTATTCACGTACGAAAGCGATTTGAAATCAATTATTAATCATTATTATACAGACCTCGGGTATGCAGAATGAATTTATGAATAAATTTTGAATTTTTTCATGAAAAATTAAAGAAAATATGATTGGGTTTGTTTTCATTTAATTCTTTTTTATGGACGGTGGTAAAATGTTGTATTTTATTTGGATTTATTTTGGCTGAAAGGAATTATATTGTTCTAAAAGGAAGTGAAGTGAAATAAAAAAATATAAAAATAATATTGTGAATATAAATTGTGTGAAAAAAAACTCGTGCTGCATTTTTCCTTTAGATTTCCTATTTTAATATTTTAATTTATTAAATTCTACAACAGGAACAATTTTATGGCCACTGTTTTTTTTTTTTTTTTTTTTGTTTTTCTTTTGCTATTTACATAGATATCTATGTGTTTACATTTACATTTTTTTGTTAATGCAATAAATTTAAAGAAAAATTGTAACAGCTTCTTCGTGTAATTTATGGACTATTTTAGTAATAAAAAGGTATTTTTTTTAATTCTGCAAATAATTTTTAATTGCAATAAAATCAGTCAAAACAACAAACATCTATTTATCCACATCAATTGAATTTCTATAGAGCCTTGTGACTACAATTTCATCGACCATATAATTTAAGGATACGCTCTCAAATAAAAAACGTTTTGTTTTCACTTCTACATTTAAATTAACTTTATGCTTTACTTGCATTATTAAAATATCATCATTTACAACTACAAATATACATATGTAGGTTGTAATTAAATTTTAAGGTATTTTATTTCCAGGTGTTTCTTAGCTATTTAATTTCAAAAAACTCCTTATTACAGGGTGGGCCAAAAGAAACCAAGGGGTGTAAAAGTTTAATAACTTTTTTGTTTATTAACTTTTTTTATTTTTTCTTTCAGATTATATAATATACAAAATGGAAATTTTTCTACACTAATACCTAATTTACATTAAGCATTTTTTTCATGAAATCAGTTGCATGAAAATTTTTTATTTGTTAATAGGAGGCCTGGAGGAGCAACTTACATCAAAAAAGTTATCAAAAATGTATCAGAGATTCATTCTACGCCCTTTTTTACATAAAATTCTCTTTTATAGCGCTGCAATTACCAAATAGAAAAAGTTGCGTGCAACAAAATTCATGAAATTTCATGAAAAAATGCTTAATGTAAATCAGGTATAAGTATGAAAAATTATGTCTCTTAAATGACCACCGTTTTCAGCTTCGCACTGATGGGCTCTTTTTAGAGCATTTTCCATAACATCTTTCAAAACTTGTGGCTGTAGCGTTCGAATTTCTGCAACAATGTTTGCCTTGAATTCAAGGATTGTCTCTGGCCTGTTCACATACACTCGACCCCAAAGAAAATAGTCGGGTGCTGTCAAATCTGGCGATCGCGCTGGCCAAATAATTTCCGAATTTCGAGAAATTATTCGCTCTCCAAAAATTTGACTTAAAAGTGCCATTGTGTCTCGGGCAGTATGGGCAGTGGCTCCGTCCTGCTGAAACCACATACCATAAAAAATTTTCTATCATAAACCGATACCGCTCTCCATTTACGGTTACAGCACTTCCATCTTCATTCTCGAAGAAGTAGGGCCCAATGACATTTTCAGATGTGATCCCACACCATACTGTACACCTGATGAGGTGCAATTGGCATTGATGAATGGCTCTTGGATTTTGAGAACCCCAGAACCTATAGTTCTGCTTATTAACAAAGCCATTCAAATGAAAATGAGCTTCATCACTCATAATCAAATTTTCAATAAAGTTGATTTCTGGTTTAAATAATAAAATTCTATTGTTCTGCTTCTCTGTTCAGTTGTGAACCTCTCCATTAAAAATTCTCCAAGTGTTGTCTATATAATCTGAAAGAAAAAATAAAAAAAAATTAATAAACAAAAAAGTTATTAAACTTTTACACCCCTTGGTTTCTTTTGGCTCACCCTGTAGATAAATAGGAACTGTGCAACGTTTACACTCCGCAGGTTGCGGTTTTGCTCCATCTAGTGCTTTGAGTATTTTTGCAGACAAGACAGATTTAACCTTGAGGCTGTGAGTCAGTATCTCGTATTTTGTTTAACTTTTGATGAAAACGCAGCACTGATACGAATATGATGAGTTTTTAACTAAAATGAATTCCGGTTCATGTCTCCACAAATCTTTATCGGACTTCTTCATGTAAGCGAAATTGAAATAATATTCGAATAAAACTTTCTACTGAAATTATTGGTCATTGCAAATATTTATTTTCAGTAAATATTGCTCCATAATTTAATGTTGTTTAGTGCTGACAGAGACGGGTTTTGAAGCAAATGCGTCAAATCGTCGTTAACAACGACTTGCATATTATTTTCAAATGCTGATGCTGCATGAATCTGTTTATGATGAATTCCCTACCCCAACGAACATATAAACGTGGGAGAAATTAGTACAAAAAAGTTTAAAGTAAAGTTGACTGCATAATATCAAATACGAAGTGACAGCTTACATCATGATCAAATAGTCAAGCCATAAGATCTGATAATTATAGGTCCGTTTGCTTACTTTTCCACTAAAATCCAGTAGTTGAGTAAATTTTGGGTAATTTGAAAATTTTACTCTCAAGAATGTTTCTTGCACAAAAAAGTACACGAACGGAAAAATTGCAAAAATTTGCAGATTAATCAAAACATCTGATCATGTTGTTGTATGTTTTTTGTTGTTTTTACTACTCATCAAATACATATTTTTGGTAATTGATGTGGATTTTGGTTTAGTATTCGCTTGAAATATTCGCATACATTTTAGCGAATGCAAACACTCGTTACATCCCTGGTTCAAACGCAAGTTCAAGTACGGAAAACTCAAAATTACAATGAAAATAAGGGATGCTTATAGTCATGGCGCTACTAATGGACCTTAGAAAATATGATTATGGTTACGTTATGACATATGTAGTTGAAAAGTAGAAAAATAACTATGTAGCTGATTTTAGTGCAGGTACGTCAAAATTCACATACTTTGAACCCGCTTTGAAAGCTCTTACAATTTTATTCTTTGCAAAGTAAGCAGCAAGCATTGCTTATGCCAAGATCTGATTGGCTGTTGTGCTCTCGTCGCTGTGAAAGCATAAAGCTCTTTTTTAAAAGCTCGCAAATTGTCCATATGGCTTGGGCGTAGCTGTTTTAGTGAAAATGTACTTAGGTACATTTGCAAGATGTACTCCCCTTATTTCTTGAGCTCCTCAGGCAAAAAAAAGTAATCTGCGGGTTGGTTGGTAATTAGTAAGAAAAATGTTTACTGGCAACATATCGCACAATCAGTTGCAATTTATTAATTTTTTATATAATTATGTATGTATATTATTTAAAATAAATGTGGCTTGCATCTGTTTTTTAATCAACTTTTTGTGATTTTTGACATCTGCACACACAAACAAATAACATATTTTGATAATTTAAAAAAAGAATACACCAAGACAAAAACATGAGATGTGACAAACAACCACCAAAATGTTGTGCTGAATTCCCTGCGAGTTACCAAAAGTATGCTGGTGTCCGCTCAAAATCCAATCCAGGTAATATTTTGGAGTTTCACTCTCTAGCTCATCGTATCAAACCGACACTGCTCGATGGTTTCGAATTGGATTTTTCTCATCGGCTGTCGGCAACGAAATCATTAATTGCAAATTACATTTTAAGTCATAATAGACCATCAGGATTTCGATTTGGTGGTATTTACATAACACGTATGCATGGCGACGCTATGGTAAGCGACAACATTAAACAACAAACATTAAATTTGATTAAAAACAAAAATCAATATTTCTTCAAGCAAACTCCAATCATTCGTGCTGACATAAATCCTAGTACACTCTCAACAAACATTGGCTTCCTTTATTACCCTTTCCGTTGCTTAAGGCTCGAAAGTGATTTACAAAGAGCAACTGATGAAGCTCCCTTGAAGATGCAAGCTTGTATAGAATTATGCACTAACAGTTCTACATGGACAGCAAATTTATATGACATACGTAGCGATAGAGTACGCGGAACATTGTCATTCCTACGATCCGTTACTGATCATTTGTCCTTAGGTTCAGAATTGCTCTTGGAATGGACGGAACCCAATTCTATCATGGCCGATGTAGCTCTGGCTGGACAATATAAACGCCATTCGTACTCAGTAGCTGCCACTGCATCGAGTCAAGGAATTGATATAAGTTATTGGCAGCGAATACATCATCGCTTACAAGTGGCAAGTTTGTGGGCATGGCATCGCAAGGCTGACAAATCTGTTGGCACCATCTGCTATCAATGCGACTTTCAGGATGCCCATATAAGGGGAATGCTTGACTCTGATTTAGCATTGGGCCTCATGTACTCCACGTAAAATTATACTTTTGAAACAAACAATTATACATATGTTTATTTAATCATTGAAAATCTTTCAGGTATGTGCCGCAAATGCCTCTCAGCATTGCCTTCAGTTTGCTTGTAAGTCTCTATACGAATCGTTTTGTGTTTGGATTGAAACTGATCCTAGATCCCCGTGGATTGCGAAGAGGAGCTTAGCTCAGATCTCTTGAAATGAAATTTGAATTATTCGAACGTTTATGCGATATGAAAAATAAATCTTTCATAGCCTATGAGGAATATACTCGTGTGTACATATTGTGTTTTGACTTGTAGAAAAAAAACTCATACAAAGGGCTTGAACACTCGCCCCTTGAGACAAGAAAGTCTTTGGATCTCGTTATTCTGATACTATTTGTCACGTTAATAAAATACTGGCACTTTTTTACTCATTGCTCATAACATTCAACTGCAATTAACATATTCTTTTAAGTTTCATCAAAGGTGAAAAGGAACCCTATTGTTTTCGGTACGCTGTGCGTCTGTTCGTCACAGACTATTTTCTCGAGAACCGTAAGCTACTGGCCTAAAATTCGGACAGAGTATGAAGAACTTTGGCCGCTACAACAACAAATACATGAGAGTTAAATATGAAAGGGTGTTCCAAAACGAGCAATGAAAAATTTTAAAATCACATGTAAAATAAACCCTTGAAATTTGTTAAGTTCGTGCATTTTTATACAACAATTAAAACTAAATTTAAAAAACTTTTAAAATTTTGCGTTAATACTCTCTTGTTGATTACTTGCGATAAAAACTTCATGCTAGAGATGGGAGCGTGTCGAATTTTTCCAACACAACACGACACGAATATGAATACCAAGACCTTCGACACGTACGAAACACGCACTCGAAAAATTTCTTCAACACGATACTGCACAACACGCACAAAATATGGTGTTAAAGACCAGAAAATTGATTTTTTTCAAGAGTCGCTTTTCAAAATATGGCATCGAGTTGGCACTGCCAGCTGATACTATCTGCCACCACAGCTGATACTATCGGTTTACTTACAGAACTTTAAGCTTCAGAGGCGTATACAATACCAACGAATATGCTGGTGTTGTGTGTTTGACGATACAAAATATTAAATTTTTTTCCTCTACTGGGAATTCATGCTAGGAACACAACTGGGACGAACGACGAATTTTTCGGTGCGAACTTTCGTCATAAAAAATAAAACACATTTGTTCATATGAAAATGAACACAACACTGCCGTAGAACGAAATTCGTCGTGCGTGACGAACTCTGAGATAGATTTATTTCTATTTTGTACGCCGACGAACGACGAAAAAACCAATTTTCGCTCATTCTCTTTACATACACAATAAACAGTGTGACCAGGTTTTAAAATAAAATTAAGCTAAATCACGTATGTCTTTAATATATTTTTAGAGAATACGCAATTTGGATTAGAAAAGCCTAAAAAAAGCTAAATCCGTTTTTAAAAAAGCTAAAAAAAGAAGTTAAGAGCCTAATAAAAATTTTAAAGCTAAATCCAAAAGAAATAAGCTAAACGTAGCCCAAAATTAGCTAATATGGTCACACTGACATTAACCAACTTTACAAAATATTAGAGAAGAATTCGCTGATTAAATTCGCCATTGTTGTGTTTCACACGACGAATTTACGGAGCGAATTCTTATCGACGAATTCGTTGACGTGGACGAAATTCGTCGTTCGTCCCAATTGTGTTTCTAGCATCATTCATACATATTTTACATCTAAAATTGTTTCGTGTTTTTTGTGTAAATTTTGCTCAACTCGAAAAAACACGAATACGCACGAAATCAGATTTTTTGTCACGAACACTTCGTGTTGAGTTGTGCGTGTTTGTGTCATGAAAAAACACGACACGCGTCCATCTCTACTTCATGCACTATATTAATTTTTTAAGGAGCAAGTATAAATAAGGAACACAAACCGTTTATTTAAGGCACAATACTACCACAGACCTTCTACAATTTTCAACATTTATGTATGTATATAAAAGCATATACTGGTAAATATTTCTCTAAAAAAAAATAATGCACATGCTTATGCGGATGCAAATGCGAATATTCGAATAAACACATTCAAATACCAAAGAAGCCTCAAGAACCACAGACAAAAAGATAACGCGAATATCAAATACGTACTAGTAGACACACAAAAATCATTATAATAGAATGTACTTATTCTAAATAACACATTCATTCAAAATCGGAGTCAGCGACTTCTTTTGTCTCAACCTTTCGCACCCTCTTACTTCCACACTCGCGCACGCAACCACCCTATCAAATATACACCGACTAAGAGATTTATACTTACATATTTTATATGTTGATGAATCAAAACATAGAGCAACAGGAAAAGAAAATAGTGTAGCAGTCGAACCCACATATTGTTACTTTAATATAGAAAGCCCCTAACTCATTATTTTTTTGAAATTGAGATCTGTGAATTTTTCGATACATTAGATGTTCTTCTATCGAAATATGCAAAAATCTCGATTTCAAAAAAAATATTGAGTTAGGGCCTTTTTATGTTAAGGTAACGATATTCACCCGCTCCCACACACACACACAGATAATCATCACAGACGTGTGTACCAAAGATGAAAAACAAAACGCACGCAGCAAACAAAATCCTGCTTTACCAAGCATAATAAAAAGTCTGCGTTCATTTTGAATTCAGCGTTACCGTTGGTGAGGCTAAAGCATAGTCGGCCAAAGTGGCACCAGAGTGCCGAACTTCAATCGGCTTCTTATACAAATGAATTCACATTCACAAATACATTTCTATCGGTGTCCAGCAACGCACTAAATTGGCAATCAAATAATTTTTTTAATAACTACACTTATTCTGAATTTCTGAATGAAATTCTACATACAACTTGACAACAGCAGAAATTAGTTACATACGTACATATATATTTAAGACAAAAGTTGTCTATATCAGGGCTATCAGATGTTGGCATTTCTCACCAAACATGGCAAGCGATTTTTAATTTCTTTTGGTGGTAGAATGTTCATTTTGGCGACATGGCGATTTTTAAAAAAAGTGTCGAAATTGCTGGCTATTTTTTTATTTTCATATGTGTTTTAATGCTGATGGCAATTTTTGATGGATTGAAATCATTTATGAGCCGGATAGTTTCATTGGATGAATATGAGCTTCAATGGTCGAAGTTGTGCTACATTGATTGGATGCATTAATTTAAAGATGGAATACCTAAAAATTTACTTTTTTTCATTTCAATGGCTGTTGTTAATATGCTTCTAGTACCAACTTATTGGCTATTTCTGGCAAGCTTTTTCTTGTAAAAAAATATATAATAAAAATTTACGATTTTGGACGATTTTTACGGTACCCAATGGGATGGAGACAAAAAAACCTGGCAAGCCTGGTCCACATTAAAAGCATTTAAATCGTATCTTAAAATATATTAGAAGAGAAAAATTTAGTATATGTACATTTTTCTGTTTAGGTGACAATTTTTACCATAAAATACCCCTTTTTTTAATACTTTTTGAAATTTTAATCAGAAATAATGTTTAGTCAAGCTTAAGTTCAGTAATTTCAATTCTTTATTGAATGAAATATTTTATTAATTAATGTGATGGCATTTTCTTTTCTGGAAAAAAATTTTACACTTATTACACTTTTCAATGAAAATTCGCAATAAAATGATTTTCTGAAATATACATTTTATTAGAAATTATTGTATCATCCCTTGCGAACTTAAATTTTTTCTTTAAACGAACGCTAAATTGTATTTTTTTTTTTTTGAATAAAAAGTTAAAAAATGTTACACTTTTTCCAGAAAAGAAAACGCCATGAGTTTCTAAAGAAGAGAAGAAAAATTAAACTTAGACTTTTTATTAGCTAAATTTAATTTTTCTTCTCTTCTTTACAAACTCACATTAATTAATAAAATATTTCATTCAATAAAGAATTGAAATTACTGAACTTAAGCCTGACTAAAAATTATTTCTGATTAAAATTCACTACAGTTCAATTAAAAATCTAAAAATATCTCGCTTTTTGAAATTTTTTTAACGGTAACGCTGTCCAAAATCAACTTCAGTTCGAAAGTCCTGCGATTAAAATAATTAGTTTTTTTTAAGTTTGTATACACACACGTGCACGTTCATATGTACACACGTATGTTGTTGTGAAGCATGGATATGTGAAGAACTACAGAAACAATTTCAAAGCGTGCATGCATACATATGAACATATGAAGAATGTGTGTATATTCGTGGCTCTCAAGTTTAATGATTTTTCTCCAAAAGCTACGATCTTAAAGTGTGTTTTGCAATTTATTTAATTGAATAAGAGCTATGCGAATTTTAAAAGTTTCTATTTTTCTAAGTCAACTTTTGTCCTTCAGCCTGCAATTTCTCCCACATAAGTTTTTATATCGTCATTGAAAATAATTACAAACTGCCTTGTCTAGAATTCAGTGAAAAGTTGTATTTTCCTTGATCCAAACTATGCCAGCAGTAAATATGCATGTAGTAAATAAATAACGGTAATTTTAAAAAATTCGTCTACATTTTCTGCAACGAATAGTAAATGATAGTATTCACTTAAAAAAGCTTCATATGAGCACACACACGCAATAGCTCTTATATCCCACTTGACCTGAGATGCGATAAAAAAGAATGTTCACTAAAGCGAAGAGTTTTCGAAACAAAATTCTTCGATATTTGTTCGCAAATCTAAAAAAAAATTCTAATGTTCGCTAAAGCTCCGAACTTCGCACTTCTCTCGATAGTTTTTCGAATGTGTGACGGTAGCTGCATGGAAGAGTGTCAGCCTGTTAGTCTAAAGATACCAAGTTCAATGCATGACAGCACTGTAAGTTAAAAAAGATAAGAACACACACTTACATATGTGCAATAAATAATTGAATAAAAAAATATGTGCCACGATAGCCCAGTGGATGTGTGTTAGTCTGTTAAAATCGAGGTACCATGTTCATGTTCAACGCCTGCAGCGTAAGTTACGGAATTAAACAAACAAACAAATAAATAAATAAAATTAATAAAATAAGTAAGTTAAAATAAATAAAAAAAAAATGACTTTTTACTTTTTCTGCCATGATATAAATATAGAAGGTACTTCCATTCTCTCATTTTTTCTTGACATTCACCTTCTGACAAGGATAGGTATTATGAAGTTTCCACTAAAATCGTGCTACCGTATTAATTTAATATTTCCCCTCTATTTCCTGTTTGCTTGAAAATTTTATTGAAAAATTATTTCAGAAGTTTTTTTTATAAATTCAAAAAAAAAATTGTGATGATAAATGTTTTATTATCTTGAAAAGCAATGAATGCATTTCATTATGTTAAAGAAAGCGAAAATGAGCTGCACATTACAAACTGTAGACGTTCAAAGTATCATTGTAAAAATATTAATATAGCATTCTTTGAGTTTTCTACATTATCTGGTGTTCTCCAACAGTGTCTAAGAGCCTGCAAAATCTGTGAAATAGACTTACCAAAATTATCTGATCGGGTATCTAAGTAATTTTTTAGAAAAACATGTTACAAGCAACAAAAAGCGAATTATATAGATTAAACAAGATGTAATATCAATCAATATTTGTGAAACTTAATGAAAATTCATTGTCAAATACTCAAAATCATCAATCAATTTGAATGAAAATATAGTTAAAATACTTATTTTAGCAGACAATTTAAAAAGATGCGCCAAGTTATTACATAACCACTTTTTAAACTTCACAGATGTGTAGTTATGTATATGACTTTATTTATTTTAAAATTTTTGTTAGGAAAATTACACATTTATGTAAAAAAATTTATAGGGGAAGACTTATATTTTTTCCGATATGGGAACATTTTTTTTATTTCTCTCAAAAAACAAGCTTCAAAAATACTTATTTTTTTAAAACAAAGAGAGAATGGAATATATAATATATATATATAGAATATAGAAGGTACATATTTATATCATGTTTTCTGTTGCATTTTTGCGGTATCGAAATTAATTCGATAATTTCTCACTTTTGATATTGCTAACGAAATCCGAGATCGAAGGTTTTTTGGGACAAAACTGAGCGACGGGTGAACATTTTTCGATTCATTTTTGAGTGTCACTCTCGATAGTTTTAGACGATAAATGTTCGAGGTATATCCGAAATCGATATCATTAACGAAAGCCGTGGATAGCTGGGATAGTATATTTGTTTTGGCTATACTTATATGTATGCATATGTAAGCCTTTAACCCTTAATATCCTAGTGGTACCTTGAGGAACCAACTAAGAACTTTCAAAACTTTGTTGAACGATTATTTAAAAACATTGTTGCTATGCCCTGTGTATTGTTTGCTGATGCAACCACCACTGTTTACGCTGATCGGTGCCAGGGCTGTCAGATATGGCGATTTCTCGCCAAACGTGGCGATTTTTTAACTTGTTTGGCGTCCAAATTTTTGGTTTGGCGATATGGCGATTTTTACGGCGATAAATAAATTTGTTGGCGATTTTTCTGGCGATAAATAAATTTGTTGGCAATTATTATGGCTATTTTTTTTTTTAACAAAATTGAATCTTAAAATTATTATAATTCAGAAAAATTAGGTTGTTGAAGGAGTAGTTTCAAAAATAAATCCTATCAAAACTCGTCTGCAAGAAGTTAAAAAATTTGATTTTGATGATTTTCTTATATTAATTAGTCATTGAATTTTAATGAGAAAAATTTACAAGAAATATTTTTTGGCGATTTTATTTTTAATTTTGGCGATTTTCTGATAAATTTTGATCCGATCATTTTATAAAAATTTATATTAAAAAAGTGTTATATAAAAACAAATTTATTATCAAATATTTACTAAGAAAAACTACATAAAACTGTTTTTTGGCGACTTTTGGCGATTTTTAAAATCAATTTGGCGAAATAGGTCGGAAAAAATTTGACAACCCTGATCGGTGCTAGAAAATAACATCATTCAAAGTCTGTGTGTTGAGTAGAGTGGTTGTACCTCGCAAAAACAAAATTTTGTGCTTTTCTCTGAAAAAAAGATTTTTTTTTTGCGTGAAATACGTTGAAAGTGCGAAATAAAAAATAGTTCCGTTATAACTATAGTGTAAAGAAACATTTGTAAGTATTCAAATGACAGTACATCTTCTGCTCTTAGTAATTTTTTCATATTGCTAGTTGGTCCCTTGAGGAACCACCAGGCGTTGGTAGCTAATATTACTACCATATGAAATTCAATGATATTACTTCTTTTGCTTTGAATAATTAATTTCATATTGCCCTTGAGAAACCAATAGTTGCTGGTTGCTAGTATTACTACCATTTTAAACTTTATAGCCGTGTTATTTTATTGGTTCGTTTTTAAGGATTTTTATTTGAAATGGCACGTAGACTTCGTTGTTTTAAAACAGAGGAAGAGCTTTCCGAGTTCGTCAATTCGGTGGCCTGGTCAGAAAGTGAAGATGATGGAGATTTCTCTTCTGATGATTTCGAGTGTGATCCAGATTATGACTTTGAGGCTGCTCTTCGCACCGAAAATATTGAAGATGTTAACCAAATCGAAGAAATACAAGAACACGAAGAATTAGATGATAGCGTTGCAGTGCATAATAGTGCCACCGTGGAATCGAGCGAAATCAATGAACGAGCTGCGCCAATTGTTGGTGATTCTTCCCGCTGGCGAGAATATGCAACAATGTTTGAGGTAATCTCTATTGATAAGGACTCTCAAATTTTCAAAAAGCCATTATGGCGAAAAAAAAAGCCTGCAACTTTTTTTAAATTGTGTGAAATATTTTGGTGATGACTCTTTGACTCCTGACATATTGGCATTGGATACACCCTTTCAGTTCTTTTCCTACATTATGTCAGATGACATTATTTCAAATATAGTTGAGCAGAGCAACCTCTACGCTGTACAAAAATGTATAGAAAAGCCACTAAACACAACGCCGGATGAAGTTAAGCGCTTCATGGGGATTAATTATTATATGTCTGTTTTTAAATATTGATTGCATGACACGAAATCGCCATGAAACGATTAGTAAGTTCTTGCACTTTAACGATAACGAAACAATGCCGCGAAATAATCAACAACAATCGACGCCATTGGATTCCAGATGTGATCGGCTGTATAAATTACGTCCCCTGATTTCCGCACTTAATAGAAATTTTAAAAAGGTGCCAAAACGTGCAAGGCTTTGCGTTGACGAGCAGATTTGTGCGACAAAAATAAGGCATTACTTGAAGCAGTATATGCCAGATAAACCGCATCCTTGGGGAAATAAACTGTTTCTGCTGTGCGATGATTCGGGATATTGCTACTCATTCGAGATATATTCAGGCAATGACGACCATTGTATGGAAACTGAACCAAAATTAGGTGCATCTGCAAATGTTGTGGTACGTTTGAGTCGTTCTGTCCCTAGATTTAAAAATCGCGTAATTTTTTTGATAATTATTACACATCACTTCCATTGATGGTTTTTTTGCGCACGCAAGGCATCTATTCGATTGGAACTGTACGTCGTCCTCGTCTTGCGTTATGCAAACTACCACAAAAATTTACCAACAGAGGTGATTGCGAAGAATACGTCGGATCATTCCACGGAATTGACGTCACGACAGTAGCACGGAACGACAGCAAAGTTGTCAATATGTCATCCACTATAGCCGGAGTGAAACCGTTTATTTTGGCGGATGGACAAACGCCGGAGAATGCACCAACCATAGAGAGATTCAATAAAAAGAATAAAGTTATGGAGACTATTCAATGCCCAAATATTGTTCACCAGTATAACAAATACATGAAAATACATGGCGTTGATCTCCTCGATTCTTCACTTGGCTGTTGTCGAATCCGAATAAAATCACGAAAATGGACAAATCGCTTGTTTTACCACATGTGCGATATGGCAATCATCAACGCATGGATTTTATACAAAAGGCATCATGCTGAAACTAAAAGATTGGAAACAAAGTTAAAGCTGCATGAATTTGTCACCGAAGTTGCCCACTGTTTAGCAAAATCTGGTTGTGAAATGCGATTTGGAAGAGGAAGAAGAAGTAATATTGAAAGCCAAATTGATGCAAAACGTAATCGGACATCAACGGCACCTCTTCCGCCACGTGATATTCGTTTAGATAACGTAGGACATTTACCCAAGTTTATTAAAGAAGGCAAGCCGCGCTGTAAAAATCCGCAATGTAATTCACGTACAAATGTGCGATGTCAGAAGTGTGGAGTCAGTTTGTGCTTTTCCGGTAAAAAAAAATTGTTTCGCTGAGTTTCACCAAAACTAAAATCAATTTTCAAACAAAAACGACTTTATATGTATTAATACTGTGTAATATATCTGAAATAAATATTCATTGCCGCTAACAAAATAATATCCTTTATACCGTATATACTTAATCCAAGAGCTCCTAGTGGTTCTCCTAGGAACCACTAGGATATTTTTTACCCATACAGGACAAACCTTTCATATAAGCAAAACCGTAGAACAAACTTTGTTTAGAATAGCGATTTTTATAATATATATTTTTTTAGCTTAAAAAAACAAATCAGGATATTAAGAGTTAATACATAGTACATGTGTATGTACATACAAATTATTTTCTTTTCTTTAATTTCATTTGAAATAAAAATTGAGATGTAGTTTCTACATTACAAAAAGCATTAAATTTTGTTAAGTAGTTTCAATACAAATTTTTAAGACAAGTTGTCTGTTTTTTTATGTGGAAACTACACCTAAACTTAAACATTAAAAGCAAAATTTATAATTATCAATTAACTAATTCTCTTTCAGAAATATTTACCTAAGTGGAGCACTTGCAAAATGTGTCTTAAATATTTTGTGGTTTTTCTTTTTAATTACACCTCATAAGCAGCTTTTGATTTATTCCACCATTAAAATTTATATACCCGAGTTGTAAACTTTCCTTTGAAAAAAGTTCATTTAGTCGTTGTTTGTGAAACAGGCACTTCTCCTAAAACAACACGATCCACCACCAACACCGCGGCTGCAATCTATTACTATACAATTCTAATATACAAATATGTACACAAATGTATTGTGCGGGAACAAAAAATTATGTTTACAAAGATTTTTCGTACTAAAACCTTAATGTAAATTATGTAGACAGCAGCTGTTTATGCAATAACAATAACAAAAGAACAGAACATGAAAAAATAAAAGGACAACTACAGCTACAGCGATATGCCGTAGAGAGCAACGACAGCGGCATCAAATAAAAATTTTAGCAACAAATTTATGCAAAATTATGTTGAAAGTTTACTTTCTGGACATGCGACACCCTGCTTCGGTTTTAAGCCTTTTTTAGCACTATTACCACAAACTCATTTGCAGTAAAGATACAAAATATACCATACAATATTAAGTTGAAATTTTTATGTCTTTTCCAAAGTGAACATTACAACTAACGCATTCTCACACACTCACACAAAGTTGGTAGTGGTTGCTGTCTTCATATTCATAAACCAAAACAGGACTCAAACGCTTTTTAGTTAAGTGCCACTACAGTGGTAGTTGGTTGTCAACAATCCTTAGCGTTTCTCATAAAAGGCACAAAGAACAAATTTTAAAAATAATATTTTTTAACACACATATGTATGTGCGCACATATTTAGAAATGTAAGTATATAATACTCGTATCTATTTGTGTACATTAGAGCTGCAGTAGCTAACCATTTGATAAAAAAATATTATTTCATCATATAGTCTGGTTCGAACTTGCCAGATTATATCCAAAGCTATATCTTAAAGAATCGAATCATCAGTTGGCAGTAGTGCGGTTTCAGGAATATGCTCGTATATATGAATACTTATTAGAATTGGTCACTTAATTGTGAAAAAAAAAATAAATAAATAAAGTACATCGATTTTAGTAATTTTAGGATTTTTGGAGCTAACCTGACAAAAAGTCTGCGTATTTTGTTGGTTTTATTTCATGGCGAAAAGAAATTTTAAGCCATACACAGAAAAAAATATCATCAAAGTGCAACCAACAAAACAAATTTTTAGGGCCTAATTCATACACTCAAAATATTTCATAGGTAAAATAAACGAAAAATGTGGTTCATTTTACGAAAATATTCGTTGTTTTTACGGTACGAAATGCTTCGTACATAGTAGAAATGACATTTCTTTATTTTACGAAATACTTTTTGTCTGTAAATAACAAAATTTTGTATTTTTACAAATTTTTTTCGTAAGTTTACGAAAAACCATGATTATACTACAAAACAAATTCGTGAATCATGAAAATACATTTTGTGTAATATACGAAATTTTTTGTAAAATTAAAATCTGTAAAAAAAATAAAATCTGAAAAAAAATTATATTTTCTAACATTTGGGAAATAATTTTGTAGTATAATCTGTAATTCTTGGAATTGGAGGTTGTAATAATTATAAAAAGAAAAAGGTAATTTAAGGGGAATTGTTACAGCATCTGTATTTCTCACACATCACATACACATACTCGTACATACATACATACATATTTTGCACTGAAACTCATGAATCAAACTGGGAACACAACTGGGACGAACAACGAATTTTTTGTGCGAAATTTCGTCATAGAAATAAAAGACATTTGTGCATATGAAAATTAACATAGTTACATATGTAACACCGCCATCGAACGAAATTTGTCGTGCATGACGAGCTCTGCGATAGATTTATTTCTATTCCTTCCGCCGATGTATGACGAAAAAACAATTTTATAAGATCCGCTACTTATTCGTCGTTGGTGTGCCGTGGACGAGATTTGTCATTCGTTCCAATTGTCTTCCTACATAGCTAAGCCGAAAACTATTTTTTTAATTATAAATTTTTATTTTTATTTAAATTTTTTTTTAAATAATTTTTGTATGGAATATATACAATGACAGGAAAATATATAGGGAAAATATTTAAAAAATAATTTGGTTTTATAAAAGTTTTATTATTAAAATTTCCATCGAAGATTTGTTTTATTAACCTCTTATAAGACAGAAATATTTTTTATGAATAAGGCAGTTAATATTTAAATTAAAATTTAAAAACGACAAAATAATAAAAAAAAGTCTAAACTGGTAACACTGGTACTCATTGTAAGAGTAATTGTTACTCTTTGTGTATTTAAAAGCGGTAATTGCGGGTTTCCGCTTCCGGCTAACTCTACTTATTTCCTTACAACTTTAAAAACTTTTTTCTCTAAAAGCTTTGTTTTCTGTGTCTATAAACACACACAAGTACTTTTCTTTCTTTTTTTAATTTCTCCAGCTTCCTGTGTTGATTACTTTAAAACATTTCGTGTTGCTTTTGTTTCTCATTTAGTTTGTGGTTATGTTGTTCATTTTGACTTATTTTCTTCTAAATTTCATTAAAAACACTTGTGATGCCGTTTTAATATTTTGCTTGTTAAATGTGAGGTTAAAATTTGTATATAAAATGTTTTATTATTAATCAAATTTTGCCGGTTTCTTGTTTAAGCAAACCAAGGACTTGCTTTATTTATTTTAATCTTTTTAATCCATAAATTCATTATTTAAATCTAACCTTTGCTTAAGGGTTTATATATATATATATATATATATTTTTTTTGCTTTATTTTATTAAATTTTCTCTCCTCTTTACTGCTTTTACACAGTTTTTCTTGGTTGAAATTAAAAAAAAAAAGTTTTTAATATTCGTAGAGATTTAATTAAATATGTTTTTGCTTTCCCTTTTTTTCTCCTTTCCTCGTTTTGTTTTTTTTTTTTTTTTACAGTGATGATGTTGGCTACTCAACGACCCTTAAATTGTTTATAAGAGTTGTGTTTTTTTTCTGCTGCTTTTTTCGGTGAGCTGAAAGTTTTTGAAACAGTTTTAGTGAACAGATTTCATTTATGTTTGTTAATTTGTTCTTGAGCGGCCTAAATTTGGTTGTGCAAATTTTAAGTTTTGCGGCTGTTTCTAAAAGTTTAAGGGTTTTTGAAACAAGCTTTAGTATAAAATATTACGTAGAAGCAAAATGCTTATGAATTTAAATAATTTAGGGATCAAAGAGACAATGGCAAAGCATTTTGTTTTTAAGCAACTTATTCCTGGATACACTTAATTTTCCGTACTTTCTACACACAGAAAAAAATTTACAACCAAAAATTTTATTCTCAAGTTGCAATTATTATCTTTACTTCGAGTAAATATTTTTATTAAAAGAAAATCATATCTAATACCCGTATTTACCAAAATAACACATCAAATAGTACCTTAATATTATTAATTAACTCTCTTATCATAGGATTAGTAAAATGCCTTGAGGTAATTAAGTATTGTTATCTGGGGAAGAGTACTTTTCTCTATTTTGTACACTTTCAATGTGGTTATTTATATTTTTGTAGTGTATAGTTATGACAAATCACTCAAGTATAAAGTTATTGCAAGAACGTTTAATAAGTACACAGAAAAAATAATGTAGTAGAAATCCGAACAGATTTGTGGTTTTTCTGAACATTTATTACGTTTTCTGCACCGTAAACACCTGTAGTAGAAAACTAAATAATTCGTTCAGTCTCATGACAAAAGTGCATTCAGTTTTCAATTATCTAAAGTTCAGCTTGCCTAAAGCTAAACGTGTGTTTAGAAATATACTGTAGGCGTTAAATTTTTACATAAGTAAATGTACGTTAAAGCTTTTTTGTACGAAGTTTTCAGTTTTTCCTAATTTTTTAAGCAAGTTACTATGTTGAATGAAACATTTTAAATTCTGTATGACAAAATTTACTAAATATTGCGTTCAGCTTTTCTGAATGACAGGTCAGATATAACTAAAGTAAATAATTACAAAAATAAAACTGAACAAAACGTTTAGCTCACTTATGGAGAAACATACTTTTTTCATTCAACATACACAAAATTCATATTTACGAGCTGAGTGCGACATATTAAAAACAAAATATGCGTTTGGTCTTTAAGGTTTTGAAAGCACTTCTAAAGAGGCGTAGCATTCAGCTTGATTTTTTCTGGACATAGCGTTTAACTCATTCTGTTTTTGCTGTGCAACTAACTCATTAAGGTGGTTGTTTATTAAGAGTCTTACTACTCGTATAAACATACGAAGTTTCCTAGCTTATAGCAAACACTTTTTGGAACAAAATACATAAAGACGTTGCTTAACCAACAAAATAAGCAAAAATTCCTATTAAATATGTACATATGCACATAGTACTCGTATACACATATATTATTTTACATCCTAACAATTTTATAGAATGAATTGAAAATTTTAATTGTTGTTTGTAATTTATTATTAATGATAAAAGGTTTGTTCATTTACTAAAGGGTCAGTTAGCCAATTGTAATGTAATGTAACTGCAGCGGTAGGAAACAGCTGATCGATATTGTTATTAAAAAAATAATGAAAATGTTTATAGAGATGTAACCAGAATGTAAAAATGTGTACATTACTTTCCACATTGCAGTATCGATCAACTGTTTCCTACCGTTGAATTTACAGTCCATTACAGTTGGCTAACTGAACTTTAAAACTTTTTACGAATTTGTAATAATTGTTAATGGTAAGTGATGATTAACTCAAAAAGTTTGCACGAAGAGAGCGTCAATAGAGAGATAAAAAATGCTTAGAACTTAATACTAGTAAGATTTTTACTTGCAAATTATTAGTAGTAAAATTGTTACAAGTATGTAAAAAGAGAGCATATTTTCTTAATATATTTGGGGTATTCAAATAGTACTCATAAGTTAACATGTTTAACGCGAAGAAATATGACTGCTATCAGCAGTGTTGCCATATTTATTTTTCAAAAATCATCAAGTCGAGCAAAAAAAATCTTTTTTTGTTACCAAAAATCTTTTTTGTTATTTTGTTGAATGAAAATGTGTGAAAATTTATTTTGTTTCTTGTGAACTATTAAAAGTAAAGCCAAATAACACAAAATATTTACTGTATAGAGTATGTGCAAGATCATTATTAAGCAAATAAGAAAATGTGTAAGTAGTTTAGTCAAAAAATCCATCAATAATATATTAAAAATACCAAAAGTAAAATATTTAAAAATCTTATTTTTAGATAAGAAATCTTTTTTGGCGTTTTAACATGTATAAAAACTTCAAAAATAAGTTAAATCTTCACATATGGTAACACTGGCTGTGAGCAATCCCTCATAATTTACACTGTAATAAATTTTACAGCCATAAATATTGTACTTATTTGAATTTTCGCTTTAGAAATTGATGTTAGAAATCAGAAAAACAAAAAGGATGTTTCCAGGGTTGGAAAACCTACGATTTTTGTGAAGTCTAAATTTAACTACCGTAAACTAATTTTTTATTTATTTTTATTAAATAAACTTATTTTATACTTCACCACGAATAAAATTTGTATTTCAAATAAAAAAAATTAAAAAATTTAAAAAGACGTTTCCAGGGTTGGAAAACTTTAACTTTTTTTGTACAAAAGTAAGTTACTAAAACAAATTTTTCCTTTTTTTATAAATTAAACATTTCTTAAATTCTTAAAAGAAAGAGATTGGTGTAAGAAATCAGATATGATATGATATATAAAGGTAACTAAGTCTAATTAATTTTTATCTTTTCCTTTATAAAACATATATATTTTACGTTTTGGAAAGAAAAGTTTGGTATAGAAAATTATAAAAATAAAAACCACAGCTCCAGAGCTGGAAACTATGATTTTTTTTCTGGACATTAAAGTAACTAAATAAAACATTTTTTTTTTGGAATTTCCTTTTTTTCACTTAACACACTTTCTATATTTCTTAAGAACTACTAGATTGGTATAAGTAATCAGAAAAAACTAAAATTCTGATTCTAGGGTTTGAAAATTATTATTTTTTTCTTTGTACATAAAAGTAACTATGTGTTTATGTATGTATCTCTACACAGAGAAAACAGATTCGTTGTGACAACCGAATTTGTTGCCAATTGAATCTTGGCGGTTGCAGCAACTATCATAGAATTCTGCTATAGCGACTGAAATTTTCTAATGGTACCACTATATTTTAATTATAACCCTAAACCCAATAGTTGCAGCAACAGAAAAAATTGGTTGACAGTATGGAATTTGAAATAAATGTTATTTTTGCTACCGAAAATTTGGTTAATATAATTAAAACAATATAATAACTGGTACCTGTAAAAGAAAAATTGGCCTTCCTTGCTGAAATAAAAATAAACAATAAACGCAAATAAAAATACACAATTTAAGAAATTTATTATTTGACATATTGTAATAAGTTTATTTTAATTGAAATTTATTTCCTAATGGTGAAGCATGTCTATATACATATGTACGTTTCTTGAACCACACATTTTGAAAAGCCACCAACCTGTTATCTTATGCACAGACTTTCAAAAACCATTTGAGAATTCACAAATCATAATATATTTGAAAGTCACAAAAGTTAATTTTTAATTTGCTGCTATAAACTATGATAGTAAACCCAACCTCTAGTTAGTTGCAGCAACTGATTGAAAGTTTTTATTTTAATTTTAATATAGAACAACAATTTTTTAGTTGCGATTACCAAAAGTTGTTAGTAAAATCCAATTCGTAATATTTTATTCGGTTGGGTTAACCAATCAGTTAATTAGTCATGACAAAAGCATACGCTCGGTTGATGCAATTAATTTAAGTATTGTCACAATCATATCTTTGTTACAATTATGCACTTATGGCAATGAACATGGATTGTTTTTTGGATTAACAGAAAATTGATAGCGTGAACTGAAATATAGTTAATGCAAATGATATTTTATTGGACTAACCGTTTTACAACCAATCTTTTTTCTGGGTGTATACTACATAAACCCACTTTGGTAAAGGGTATATAAGATTCGGCACAGGTGAATATAGCACTCTTACTTGTTTCTTCTTGATAATTTCTTGCGAGTATCTCTTATAAGATTACTCCCAGTTTTAAATGCGTGAAAAAGCTTTTTAAAAGTTGCGAAACTTTTCATCGAATATTTACAAAATGTTTGACTTATTTTATATTTCATTTCAGTTGAAACACTTTTCCACTTCATTCAACCAAATGAGTAACTACAACTAATTAATTTATCCCATCATTTTTTAGATTTTATTATAATTAGTTTTCTTTAGTAAATCAGTACGAAACTCATAATTTGCCGGTTCATATTTGTTAGAACTCATGTCAGCCACTTCAAACGTTTTCGGGTCAGTGATCAGACAGAATTTGTATAAATGCGATTGCCGATGTTTCTGGAAGACATCTTGCCCAGGGTGACCGATGACATTTTTAAAAAAGTGGCACCAAATAGGGGATTTATCAAAAAAAAAAAGGCAAAATTAAAAAAAAAAACGAGAAAACTGCACTAAACTTTTTATTTTTAATGTATTTTCATATAACTCACCATAAATAAATGGAGTCAAAAAGTGGCGAGACAGTTGAAAAAGGGGAAACGCAGTCGAAAAAGTGGCAAATTGCCACTTTAGTCGGTCAAACGGTTACGCTGATCTTGCCGATGTCGGATTCATTACGAATTTTGTTAGCTGGGAAAACTCTGAAGTCATATTCACGTACTTATACATACATACATATTTACATACATAAGAGCACTTTTGCGAACATTAAAAAAAGCCTTATTTATACTCTTGTGAATTTAAAAACACACACACATACGTACATACGCGCATACAATATATACATACGTATATATGGATGAATAAGTCTAATGGCTTGTAAAGTTGGCGATAACCGCAGACTTTAAAGCAAACAAAAAAAAACAAATTTGAAGACGTATTTCTCTAACATTACGTCTAAAGCCTATAGTACACAACATGCATATAGATGCAGCATATCGTAAAATATTGATAGTATTTTTGTTTTAAACTCCAAATGTGAACACATTTCCAGAGACAGCACGTGAGTGAACATGTGAATAGATACTGGTACGTACGAGTACATACATATGTATGTTGCTAGTACACGGCATGTGGCAAATGTAGCTTCATGATAATGTCAAAATTATCTGGCGCTACATGCGCATGTGATTTTTACATGTCGTGTACTCCAGATTTAAGTAGAATATATCAACATATGTACATATTTTTGAAAATTTTTATGAACGTAACTTTTATAAAGAAAATGTTATTTAAACCATTAAACATATACAGATATTTAATAAATAAATACATACATGAATATTGTTACGAAAATAGCCGTCAACAATGTTAAGCAACATTACACAAAAATACTCCAACAGAGTTAATGTAAATGCTACGCGAAAATATTCCTACAGGGTCAAAGCAAAGAATAGTCTAGAAAGTAGCCAACAACTAAATAAGCATGCCTAGCTTGACTAAACAAGCAAAAGCAACAACAACAAAAAAAGCGTCTGCTTATTATGAAGATTCACATATTTGTACACATACATACATGCCAATTCAAACGAAAAGCAAAAGATAAACAACCACCGTGTGTTGCTTAGTTAATGATGTACACACGTACGCATATACACATGTATGTACATAGTTACCACATGAACTTAATTAGGCAGCATATAAGATGATAATGATCGTCTAGACATTGCTTGAAACTTCTAGTGGAATTTCTGTGAAATATAAATAGAGGTGACGCATCCAATGAGTTAGTTAGTTGCAGTTGTAAGTCAGTCGCGAACAGTTATAGTTAGTGCTAATCAGAAAGTAGTGAAGTTAAGAACTCGTTAATCAGTTGATAATTAAGTTGTGAATTGATAATAGTCTGTCGTGGAATTGAGATTATTGTGGAGTCTATCGTGTCGACTGGAGTAAAGGGAACAGCGCAGCGAATAGACGTGTATAAGGGTGCAAGTAAAGCCAGTGAGTCTTTATTGGTGTATCAACTGTAAGTGTCGGCAGAGTGAGTGCCGTGTGTGACGAGCAGTAGACAAAGAGGTGTCACGTGATTACTTACGCAGCCAGCTAAGAAACGTGCGTAAACTACAGCGAGGAAGGCGCAGTGGTAACCAGTTGTGAATATTTGTGTGTAATTTATTAGTTTAAGTTGTATTAGTTTATATAAGCTCTTGAGTAATTTAGTATAAGTGTATTTGTAAATAAAACTTGTATCATTCTTAACCCTAATTACTACACTCGGCTCTTGTATTCATTTGCAAATCTTCGGATCTACGGAAAAGCGTTTTTATAGAGAGAAAAACGTAACATTTGGTGTCAGAAGTGGGATTTGCAAATACAAGCGATACGTTTAAAAAGGGTTAAGCGAAAAGCAAGAGTAATAAGAAAAGGAGAACCTCACACGTTTGAAAAGGTTAAACGTGAACAAAACCACATACGTTTGAAAAGGTTAAACGTAGTAATTGGTTTTTGAGGAGAGATGAAATTTCAAGAGCTTAACGTGGATCAACTCAAGCAAGAGTTGAGTAAGAGGAAATTGACGACAACTGGTGACAAGGTAATACTACAGGAGAGATTACTGCAAGAGTTAGAGCGGCGCAATATCGACATTGAAACTTATGAGTTCGATGAAAAAGAAGAAATTGAGGTATGTACTCGTGCAGCGGCAACCAGTACAGACATCGGTGCAATGTTTGCTGCCATGATGAGTAAAATGGAAAAAATGCTTCAAGAAACTTCTAGAGCTATGAAGGCTGATTTTCAAGAAACTTCTAAAGCCAACAACGAGAGAGTTTTAGCTGAAGTTTGGGCCACAAACGACATACTTGACAAATGGAAAGCGAAAATTGTGACTAACGTTCAAGAACCCCCTAGAGCCAGAAATGAGAAAGTTCAAGAAATTGCTGAAGCCGTAAACAGACAAGCAGATGGTGAAGAAATACAAATCAGTAATTCAGACAAAGAGATACACGAAGAGATTTCTGACTTGGGGAACAGTGTCAACAAAGACGTTTCTGGCACAGAAGAAAACGTTGACCAAAGACTGAAGGCAGAAGATGAAATTAGCAGTGGTCAGTGTCAACAAGTTGGACGTGAGCCAGAAGTTTCCAGCAAAGAAAATGAAGCTAGAGACGTAGAAGATGTGGTGGTCTGTGAAACAGCGGAACAAGCTATGGGTGAAATGGTCTCGCTTGCTCAGTGTAAAGAAACTGCTAAAGTATACAAAGCGCGCAGCATAAAAGCAGTCAGGAAGAGGAAGACAACTTCTATAAAGAATCTCAGGCGTGTGGTAAGGCAAACTCTAGTCGAGGGACAAGGTAGAGTCAGAGCCAGGGGCCATAAATGTAGAATGGTAAGGCAAGCTCTAGTCAAGGGACAAGGTAGAGTCAGAGCCAAAAGCCACAAATGTGGGAGAAATTGTCATCTCCAGCGTAAAACAAGACAAGCTGTATTGGAAATGCGAAACAGATTCAGTACCAAGGGTTGCAAATGTCAAATATGGTTTCATCTCCAACGAACGGCAAGGCAAGCTGTAGCGGAAATACTAAGCAGAGAAAGTACTACCAGGGGCCACGAATATCGAAGTAGTCACCTCAAGCCTATGGCAATACAAGTTCCAGTTGAGAAACGAGACAGAGCCAGAACTAAAGCCGACAAATGTGGAAGAGGTAGTCGTCTCCAGCGTAACTACAAGGCGTTTAGAAAACGCAGAAAAAGAAAGGCGATGATGTGCCTATTCGGGACGAATAGGCTTAAGTGGGCGGCAGTGTTACGAAAATAGCCGTCAACAATGTTAAGCAACATTACACAAAAATACTCCAACAGAGTTAATGTAAATGCTACGCGAAAATATTCCTACAGGGTCAAAGCAAAGAATAGTCTAGAAAGTAGCCAACAACTAAATAAGCATGCCTAGCTTGACTAAACAAGCAAAAGCAACAACAACAAAAAAAGCGTCTGCTTATTATGAAGATTCACATATTTGTACACATACATACATGCCAATTCAAACGAAAAGCAAAAGATAAACAACCACCGTGTGTTGCTTAGTTAATGATGTACACACGTACGCATATACACATGTATGTACATAGTTACCACATGAACTTAATTAGGCAGCATATAAGATGATAATGATCGTCTAGACATTGCTTGAAACTTCTAGTGGAATTTCTGTGAAATATAAATAGAGGTGACGCATCCAATGAGTTAGTTAGTTGCAGTTGTAAGTCAGTCGCGAACAGTTATAGTTAGTGCTAATCAGAAAGTAGTGAAGTTAAGAACTCGTTAATCAGTTGATAATTAAGTTGTGAATTGATAATAGTCTGTCGTGGAATTGAGATTATTGTGGAGTCTATCGTGTCGACTGGAGTAAAGGGAACAGCGCAGCGAATAGACGTGTATAAGGGTGCAAGTAAAGCCAGTGAGTCTTTATTGGTGTATCAACTGTAAGTGTCGGCAGAGTGAGTGCCGTGTGTGACGAGCAGTAGACAAAGAGGTGTCACGTGATTACTTACGCAGCCAGCTAAGAAACGTGCGTAAACTACAGCGAGGAAGGCGCAGTGGTAACCAGTTGTGAATATTTGTGTGTAATTTATTAGTTTAAGTTGTATTAGTTTATATAAGCTCTTGAGTAATTTAGTATAAGTGTATTTGTAAATAAAACTTGTATCATTCTTAACCCTAATTACTACACTCGGCTCTTGTATTCATTTGCAAATCTTCGGATCTACGGAAAAGCGTTTTTATAGAGAGAAAAACGTAACAATATGAATGCAAAGTTACGACTTTGCGTATATAAATATTTTTATGCCAATATTTTACTATATGTAAAAATAATATGAAACAACAAAGAGAATTCGTATGGGAAGAAATCACACTGGAATTTTATTCCAAAAACTGGCAAATGCGAATTTCACTAGTCATAGGAACACCCTGACGTACTTGTCAGCTGTTAAAAAAATTTACTAGGTTAGGGATTAGGTTAGGTTGACGAGGGGAACCATTACTCTTATGAATTGATAGGAACTCAGTACTGTCAACGTAACCCTCAATCGTTTCAAATCAGTATCTCTAAAGCTCACACTATCGGCACAATGTATCGATTTTCGCCGGCGTAAGGCATAAAGCCCATGTCAGATAAAACTTTTGCTTCGCTTTGCGTTGAAGATTCGCCTTGACATCTAAGATGAATGTACGTGGCGAAGCATAAAGTTAGGCAACTCTCAACTTTTTTTTTTTTTTTTTTTTGCTTTGACAATCAGTTGGTATACTTTTTTTAATTTGTTTGACCAAACTGGCATTTAAATATAAAATTTTTTATTAAAATGTCGGTAAATTTACATTAAAAACGAGTTCGTGGCATCAGAGTAATCGAATTGTGCTGTGTTTTATACATAAAACCGAATAGTGAAACAAACAGTTAGTGTTGGCAAAGTTTTTATTGTGCCATGCACACTTTGCTTCACGCTTTTTTTCCCAAAGTTAAAGACGTCACGCAAAGCGTTGAAGTTGTATGTGACACCGCCTTAAGGCACTCGTCACTAAACTATACCGACTTCAACAGATACTAACCCTAATGCAACATCAAAGCGCCTCCATCGTTGTGTAGAAGAATCATTGGCGATGTAAAATAACCAATAAAATGGCTACTAAATACAACTTCAAAATTTAATACACCTCATTTGATACCAAATGGCGCTGCAACACTGCATTATTAAAACGCGTGCAAAAATCAGAGTTATAAAAGAATGAAGCTTTCCTCTATCTCTTCCTTCACCACCTGTCTTCTCTATCACTATCCCTTCCCTATCACCCTCTCTCACTATATTCTCTTCAACTCACACGTAGCGCAAAGGGATTATTGTATTGGATCCAAGTGAGCTGGACTCTAAATTTCACCCTTCCTTACCAGCAGCCTGCTAACCTAACCTAACGCGATTACCTTTTTGAAATTGTTGGCTGGGTGCTTACAGGCTGTGCAACAGATATTATTGGCAAGATATAATTGTGGCTTAAACAAGAACTTGCCATCAACAAAAACTTGATTTATGTATGGCAAATAAAAATCATCATGAAAAAAGAACAACAAATTTAAAGAACACAGAGCTATTAAAAATGCCTACATAAAAATGTTTAATAAGTAAATCGAACATTTGAAATTATGTGCAATACACACATATACTCGTATACATGTATGTGTGTAGTACTTTAATACATATGTATGTATTCATAAAGGACAAGGCTACTCCAAAACTAGTTCAAATGTGTGGCTAAAACATGGCCGATTTAACATTGCGATGTCCTAGGGATGGACCACATGGTCCAAATTTTCATTACATCGCACCACTGCACAACTACTCCATATGGAATAGTTATAGATTACTCGAATACAATTAGTAAGTGCCTACGAAGAATTATCATAATCGTTTAAGCACGAACACTTATCGTGCAGCATTGAATGATTGTGTCAAAACGACATAATCCATTACTGTATTACATGGGACCATGACGTAACTAGTCTGTTTGATCTACTTTGGACAAAGTAGTCCAATATTATTTGCAGGGATGTATGTACATATGTATGTATGTAAGTAACTTTTTCAGAACAAGATGCTAATGTTGGAATTTTTAAAGAAACTTAATCGAGCTGAAATGAAAGAATATCAAAATAACCATTTGTAGAAAATTTAATGTACATACGAGTGCATTTTCACATATCGTGTATGGCTACGGTGACCATCCGTTCTGTATTATACAGAACAGTACTGTATTTGAAGTCCTGTTCTGTATAAATTATTCATTAGGAAATAAGGATCAAATGTTCTGTATTTTATTAACTGTTCAGTACTTGTTCTATATTTTCATTACTCAAACTGCATTTTAAAAATTAACTCAGTTTCTGTACAGTACTGTTTTAATCAACGTTGAAAAAGCGCTTAATATATGAACTATGCAAATGAGTTTTGTTTCCTTAATTTTTTCCTTGAGAGCGTGAATATGAAATTTGTCTGTGTTAGCGACATCTTATGTTTCAAAGTATATTTTTGACGATCCCGCTTCAGGAGTCTGGATTTTCTTCATTCATTGTCAAGCTACGTTATATCATGATTATATAACGCAGATTGAGTCCCAAAAATATGTATGACTGAGGTCTTTCTCATTATTAATGAACTTAAGTTTAAAATCGTAATTAAGCTAAGCCAGAAAAATGTAATTGATATGGATTAGTTTAAAGCTAACGCAAGCCGATTTTATGCAGATTGTATTGAATACTTAAATTAATGGGATACTGCCTACCAAGAAGTTGAAACTCCTACATAGTAAGATGCTAAATCCAGTTTTGTTTTCATTATGGATGAAAGAAATGAGTTAAATATAAATGACACGGAATTATTTGATGAATTAACTCTTGTTAAAAGATATACCTCTTTAGAAAAATTAAAGGAATAGAATGAGAATCAAAAATCTGCAGAAGAGCGGTGGGTAAAAATGTTTTAACATTTTAAATAAGGAGACAAATGTTTCCAAAATAGGTTGAAAATTTTCGAATTCAGTTTATGTTTATCTGGTTCTAAAAGAGTATTTTCTGTTTTAAATAATATATGGACCAGTGAAAAATCTTAAATGAAGATGGATACCATCAAAGCGTTTTTAATTACTAAATTAAACTATGATTTAAATTTGGTTATACAAATTTATTCCACAGAAAAATACCAAAATTAGCTGTTTTGTATTTTAACATTCTAATCTAAAACTTTTTTTAATACTCTTGATATGTAACGATTAAATGTTAATTTTAATTTTATAGTTTTTACAACTTATGTGGTAATAATTTCCAGAAACTATGTATATAGTACTGTACTGGGGTCCTACTGTGTAATTCGAAACGAAAGAAAATTCTTTCAAATTTGTATGATTATAACGTGTAAGCTCGAAAGCATTTTCTTCCGTTTCGAATTACAGAGTTGACCGTCTGATATACATGCACACATATAAATACATACATATGTATGTGCCCTTAATTATGAAAGTGGTCTAAGTCATACATTTCTTCGCTCGAGATATTTAGTAGATTACATTTGAACAAATTAAAATATATTTTTATATTATGCAACATTTTAATGTAGAGTTATGCTAGCCTCGATTAATATAAATTTATTTAATATTTTTTAAATATAAATCAAAGTTTTTTTAAGATTAATTTAATATTTCGAAGCAAAAATGCATATGACTTTCATAATTAAGGGCACAATTGTAGATTAGCGTTATGACTACATTGTTATGTTACTTTTTGATTTTTTTTTTTTTTTGTTAATTTTTCCTTTAATTTTGTGCTTGTCAAAAAACTAATAATTTAATAAATCCATGAAATTCAATATGTTTAATGTGTCTGTAAAGTTGTTTGTACTTTAGTTGCTTTTTAAACCCCGACTTAAAAAATGGGTATTATAAGTTTGTAGTGTGTGTAAAAGTACACGTACAGACCAAACGTCTGGGCCGATTTTTATTTAGTTTTTTCTGTTCGAAAGATGACTTGATCTAGAAGATTCTTAGTTATGTTTTAATAAAATCGGTCCAGAAATATTCTGGTTTTTTCTCTAATTTTTAATTTTTGCTATTGTTAAATATTTCCTTGTTCTGTATTTTGATTTAAAAATTGTGGTCACCGTATGTATGGCATACATACAGCCATACATCCACACATACATACATACATACTTATCTGCCTAGTTCAGAGCTGCCAACACAGAGAAAATGGAAAGAAATGTATATGTGTATTCATTTGCATTTGTCGGCACTCTGGTGACAGTTTGAACAGCCTGGTCCTAGTTATATCCATACTACCCACCTGATCTGAGATTCGATAAAAACGAATGCTCACTAAAGCGAAAAAATTTCTAAATAAATTTGTTCTCAAATCTAAAAAGATAGGAATGTTCGCTAAAGCTTCGAACTTGTCTCGATAGTTTTTTGAATGTGTGACGGTAGCCGAGTGGATGTGTGCTAGCCTGTTAGTCTAGAGGTACCAAGTTCAAACCATGCCAGCGCACTGTTAGTAAAAAAACACATACTTACATATGTGCAATAAAAAGAAAAAAAATTGCCACAATAGTGTTGTGGATGTGTGCTAGTCTGTTAGAATGGAGGTACCATGTTTAAATCTTGCAGCGTAAGTTAAAGTACTAAAAAAAATAAAACAAAATAAGTAAGTTAAAATAAATAAATTAAAAAATAAAATTACTTTTTTACTTTTTATGCTGCCTTTTTGCGATCATGAAATAATCTCGATATTATTTCACTTTTGATATTGCTAGCGAAACTTCGAGATGTTCGAATGTTTTTTTGGGACAAAACAGAGCGAGAGGTGAACTTTTTTTGATAATTTTTGAGTGTCACTCTCAATAGTTTTACACGATAAATGTTCGAGATGTATTCGAAATCGATATCAATAACGGAAGTCTTGGTCAACTGGGTCCTTACGAGTACATTTAGCTAATGCATTCAACTGAAACTTTTACCCATCCTCATGTATTCAGATTAAAAAAAAAATTTGCACAACAAGAAACATTTCTCCACTATTTTCTCCTTTGACTTATTCGTTTTTGTTTACTTTTTGTGCTTTTTTACACTTTGTGTTGTCATAAAAGTGCGGTAAATTCAACGTCATGGCAAATGTTTTTTAGACTCTAATCTTCAAATAATGAAAAAACTTTTGCTGTTAAGCAAGAGCTTTTCAATTCTTTAACCGTTTTCTCCTCTGACTTTGTACATGTTTATATGTATATTCAGCGTTGTCAACTTGGTGCGTTTCACACCATTTTGAGTGCTTTCTGAAATTTTTTGTGCGAAAAATTCCTTAGTTGGTGCGTGGTGCGCTTTTTTTTAAATTTCGGTGCGTTTTTTTAATTTTTGGTGGCACCATCGCAAATTTAACACAACAACGGGTTAAAACCGAAAAATTCTTGTTGTGAAACTTATCAACTTGCTTATTATGTTAATTACCATATTAATACTAATGATGTTTACAAAATATCACAATTTGAAAAAAAAAATCTGTTGTATGGTCCGATAATAACAATAATGATGAAAATATTGGCTTTATTTATTTGGAATAATTAATTTTTGTTCTCTTTTTAAAAAGTTTTAAACAGAATTTATAAAGTTAATGTACAAAAATGTATCATCTTGTACAAGTGAATCTAAACATATTTATGTGTCCTTAATTATTAATGTTGTATAAGTCATATATTTCTTTGGTCGAGATATTTAGTACATTACATTTGAACAAATCCAAAAATATTTTTGGAATTTATGCAACAGTTTAATTTAGAGTTACTAGTATAACTTTAACATCGAATCAAAAATGCGTATGACTTAGACCACTTTCATAATTAAGGACACATGTATACCATGTATGTACGAATTCGATTAGTACATACAGTACTGTGCAAAAGAAAAGCAACAAATTCTGCAAAAATAACTGCAGATGATTATTTCCGAATATACATCATATGTGACAAAAACTGTGACCATAAATTATTTGTATTTATGTGGCCTATGTAGCGCATTAAATAAAATCTTGGTTAAAAATACTGGGTTTTCAAAAGTTGTATAAAATAGTCCAGGCTTTGATATGGAGATGTGCATAACAAAAGCAACAAATGATTACTTTTCGTATAATCTTTAGTTTTTTCATAACACGTGTATTTCAACGCTGAATTAATTCACAAATATTATTTATTATGCACTATGGAATACATTTCAGCTGAGTTAATAGAATCTCGAGGTGCTTGTTGCAATTTTGGAACCATTTTCCGAAAACACTCCTGCACCATCTTGCAAAGAAAAATGGCGTTGAAGAAAACTGCGTGTCGGTCAAGCAAGGATTGGAGTTAAATTAATTTTCTTGCTATTTTTTGCCCAACCTCCAAGTATGTTATGGACTACTACCGCATTGAAACATCCGTAGAAGTGTCATATTCCACTCAAAATGCCTAATGAACTTTACTTCAAGTATTTTTTTTTACAAAATTTGTGGAATGGTCTAACTTTATACGTCGGAAAACAAAACATCACCATCACCTAACCGCTGTTATGCTTAAAACCCATTTTGATATTTCGTAGCGAAAACTGTTTGCTAGGCAAGAGCCGAACTTAAGATATGATATACCAATTTGTTAAATAGAATTTGATTTGAAGATTTAAGTGTCTTTCTTTTCGGAATTATCTCTTGGTCAACTATGGTATTTTCTTAGTCTGCAACTTTTTCAATTGCTTTCTCTGACACGGTTTCGAGTTATACCATACAGCTCACTTAAATTTGTAGATATTATAACCTCATTAGAAACAGTAATCGAGCTTTTTGGATTGTGTGAAATACAATTTTCTATCATAAACTGCGGAAGTTTTTCGCGGTCGTACACAAAACTGCTTAATACGTAATTATCCTGCCGACCTACCCATCGGAAAACTCGGGATATATTTTTATTACACTTTTAAGTGATTAACGGCCAATTTCTATATGTTTTTAGACCCTTAACTTTTTAAAGATTCGGATGTACAGCAATATCTACTCTTTCCCACTCTTGCTAGATCAAGCAGCACCAACAACATTTAGAAAGGAATTTTAAAATCTAATATAAGGAATAATAAGTATTATTAAGCCTGTTGGACTTCGGAATTATAGCGCTATATCAGATAGGTTATTGATAATTGTGACATTCTCTATTTTGTTGCTATTGTTCTGCACAGTCACGATACATGGGTTTGAGAATATAAGTTATTTGATTTTTCAGGAAATATCAATATTGAAAAATTTAAATGCGAATTCGTTTTCTAGTATGATTGCTTACAAAAGTATGTAAAAAGGGCTGCTTGAAATAATCAAATATCCAAAATACAATTACAAATTTAAGTCAAATAGGTATTTTGTTGCTTTTGTTCTGCACAATACTGTATGTATGTATATTGTAGAAGGCTATTTCTTTTAATTGTGATATTTTTTATATGGATACATTAAACTTCTGATAAAAAAATTTTAAAATATTTGAATAAAATGATATATACTGAAATTTTATTAGTTTTGAATGCTTACTATTTATTAATCGTTGATCTCTTTAAAAATTTTTGTACAGAATTTATGAAATTAAAAAAAATATTATTAAACAAATTTGTTTAGTTTTTTTAGGTTTTACCCTTTTAACTTTGAACTGTAAAAACCTGTTTTAGTGTTAAATTTTTAATATAAAAAATATAATACATATTATACTTTTTATGCAAAATCAATTCAATAAACATTTTAAACTAAAGAAATCTTGGTGCGTTTTTTTGTAAATGGCGCGATTTTTTCTCCATTTTGGTGCGTTTTGAAATTTCAAAGTTGACAACGCTGTGTATATTGATTATGTTCTCTCTTCGCCTGCCCACACACCATTTTTTATTTTTATGACACATTTTTTGTCTTATTTTCTAAAGAATTAAAAATTTATTGCGACAAATTGCAGCCTTAAATATGAAAAGTATTAAATACATATGTACGTACGTACTAGGGTGATCTATAGGTGAAAAGTTCTAATCATTTTTTTAGCATGGCGACACTTACTGAAACATGAAATTAAACCGAAATTATTTTATGAGGTGATAGCAGAGGCGAATTTAATTGGCCTTATGGTGTGCAATGGATGTCAAAATACAGTTGCAAAAAGTGTTTTTTAGTTTTTTTGACATTTTTCTTCATATTTTGTAAAGAGGTAGATATCAACCTTGTACATGCATTCATATGTATGTATGTATATACCATTAAGGAATACACTCTACATACACCCATCATTTTTGGGGTTTGAGGAAACTTGGAAAGAAATTCAAAAAACTAATTATGCCAATATTTAGGGTGCTAATAAATATGTTTATACAAAAAATAAAAATTAAAAAATAATTACAACAAGAACAACATATTAGACCATATTTGGATACCATTTGTTGACGGCGTGGTACCGGAAATCACAGCATTTTCAAACAACATAAACATATTTATTAGCACCCTAAATATTGGCATAATTAATTTTTTGAGTTTCTTCTAAAATTTTCACAAACCCTAAAAATGATGGTTGTATGTAGAGTTTATTCCTCGACTGTATGTTATATATACATATTGTTACGAAAATAGCCGTCAACAATGTTAAGCAGCATTACACAAAAATATTCCAACAGAGTTAATGTAAGTTTTACGCGAGAATATTCCTACAGGGTCAATGTAACGAATAATCTAGAGTAGTAGCAAACAACTAAATAAGCATGCGCAGCTTGATTAAACGTAAACAAGCAAAAGTAACAACAAAAAGCGTCTGCTTATTAAGAAGAATCACATATTTACACACATACATACATGCCAATTCAATCGAAAAGCAAAAGATAAACAACCACCGTGTATTGCTGAGTTAATGATGTACAGACGTATGCATATACACATGTATGTACATAGTTACCACATGAACTTAATTAGGCAGCATATAAGATGATAATGATCGTCTAGACATTGCTTGAAACTTCTAGTGGAATTTGTGTGAAATATAAAAAGAGGTGACGCATCCAATGAGTTAGTTAGTTGCGAGTTAGTTGCGAGTCAGTTATAGTTGTGTTGTGAACGAGTTGCAACCAGTGAATCAGTTGCGAGTGAACAAGTCAGTTGATAATTAAGTCGTGAATTAATAATAGTCTGCGATGCAGTGGTGAGTTGATACTTAAGAGCAGTCTGTGCTTTACCCGTGAGTTGGAGTAAAGGAGAAACTATAGGACAGTCTATAGTGACAGCAAAGTCTGTCGTGGAATTTAGATTAGTGTGGAGTCTATCGTGTCGACTGGAGTAAAGGGAACAGCGCAGCGAATAGACGTGTGTAAGGGTGTAAGTAAAGCCAGTGAGTCTTTATTGGTCTATCAACTGTGAGTGTCGACAGAGTGAGTGCCGTGTGTGACAAACAGCAGACAAAGAGGTATTGGTGTATCACCTGTGAGAGTGACGGCAGAGTGAGTCTCGTAAGTGACGAGCAGCAGACAAAGAGGTGTCACGTTAATACTTGCGCAGCCAGCCAAGAAACGTGCGTAAACTACAGCGAGGAAGGCATAGTGGTAACCAGTTGTGAATATTTGTGTGTAATTCAGTAGTTTAAGTTGTATTAGTTTATATAAGCTCTTGATTAATTTAGTTTAAGTGTATTTGTAAATAAAAAATTGTATCATTCTTAACCCTAATTACTACACTCGGCTCTTGTATTCATTTGCAAATCTTCGGATCTACGGAAAAGCGTTTTTATAGAGAGAAAAACGTAACAATATTTATGTATTATAGATAAGTGTATGAAGTAAATTTTTATCTTTTACCTTTAATTTTTGTATTGTTTTATTATATTTAGATGAACTGTTAACTCTTCTTTTTAATAAAGCAATTTAAAATCAAAACTTTTGTATAATAATTTTCTTACAAAAAAAACCGGTTGACGGGTTTTTCCTGAATTGTAAAAACCCAAACCGGGTTCTTCACAATTTCAAATAATCGAACTATTCGAAAACCGGTTTCTGGAAAAAGTCGAATAATCGATCACCCTAGTACGTACATACGATGTATTAACATCGTGGGTGCATTAAGCCATTCACTTATTACTCTCTATATTGCAAAAAAAAAACTATCACTGGCTTAGTGATAGTGAAACCTTTCTTTACTGCCACTAAAAATTTAGATTTTTTTATAAGAAATTTTTTAATTTTTTTTTTATATTACACATACGGACGTGAAATTCTGTTTTGAACAAACCCTTTAAAAAATACTAGGTTTTTTTCCTTTTAGCCATAGATTTTATTTTGTCTAATATTTCATTAGTAAAGAACTCATTAAAAATTTAAAACTGTAAGATCTTCTAGCTTCTTATTATTGTTCATAAACATACATATCGTCGCCCCAGAATTGTTTTGCTCCACCGACCATTCTTAAAAAAAAATGAGTTAGGTATGGATATATTATATATCTATTTTGAACACCCTCTTTCTGATCACGTTTCCTGAAATTTATTATGTTTTCTGAGATATTAGGCATTCATTTTGCTCCATATTCACTATTTTTAGGTGTAATAAGTATTTAAGAAATTTATTATTCGACATATTGTCAGAAGTTTATTTTAATTTGAAATTTATTTGCTGGTGGTTCAGCGTTGAAATGCATATAGGCAACGCTGAACTACCAGCAAATAAATTTCAAATTAAAATAAACTTCTGACAATATGTCGAATAATAAATTTCTTAAATGTTAAATTTAGATTTCATTTTTCATTTTGTCTTATAAATACTTTTGTTGGTATCCGATGGATTTCTAATTGTATAAAGGTCTAGAAAAATAAAATAGATTAAAATCGAATAAAAATTATTTACTGGGTTTTTTGTATTAGTTTCTAAGCCTAATACGCTTATTTTTCTTTTGTGATTTTCAAAAATATTATTATTTGTGAATTCTCAAATAGTTCTTGAAAGTCTGTGCATAAGATAAGAGGTTTGTGACTTTTCAGAATGTGTGGTTGAAGTCTACTGATGATTTGTTACAGCAACAATGAAATGCATATAGACAACGCTGAACCACCAGCAAATAAATTTCAAATTGTAATAAGTATTGTTTTGCTGGACAGGTCAAATTCTTTATACAAAAACGTACGCAGTAATGCGTACTCTTGTAGTTGATAAAGACGTTCACATATTACGTAACAAATTTTTCCCCAATGTTTTTCTATAATCAATTAAATAAATAAATGAAAAAATACATACATATGTATATTTTTGCCTGAAACTAGTAATTTTTTTCTGTTACAAAGAATACTGCTGATTAGTTTTCTGCCACGGAATCATCTTAAAGATGCTGCAAAAATTAGTTTGTTCTTTAAATTAAATGAGGATATGCTTTAAAGTACTTTAATATGCAGAACTATTTCTTTTTATTTTATATACACTTATTAAAGATTTTACATTTTGTTTGCATTTGTGTAGGTTAGATGTTAAAAACTGTTTGAAATTTATTTCATTCAATTTGTATTTTCATACACATATTCATACAAACATACATGTGTGTGTACATATCCATAATTGGTGTTTATTGTAGTGGCACCATCCAGACCAGCAAAATAAATATACAAACATATGATGAACTACCGTATATGCATACGATAAACATCCTGGCGTTGCTCTGTATCTGTTCTACCTTGTTTTTCCCCGAACTGCGGTTGAAACCGTGAACATAACAAAATGAGGAAACTCATACGAGTCCAGCGACAACAACCAGAAAATGTCATTTATTTGTCAAATTGTCAGAAACATAAAAATGGATGACATATGAAAAACTTAATTTTATATACATATATGTACATATGTATGTAATAAAAAAACCTGGCAGAAAAACTTAATGCACTTTAAAGTACATACACACTATAGCATTGCACAGATGCATCTGTTTGCACCAGTTTTGCGTGTTTTTTGGTTCTTGTATGAAAAAAATATGTTATTTAGCGTTTCTTTTACTAGTTGTGAATGTTGATTTTTAAAGCAGTTATTGTATGGTTGTGCAATGACCAAATGAGAAAAACACGTTTGTATGTATTTGTTTTTCTATAACAAATAAGATACATAAAACTGGTTTTAACATAAGTACCACATGGTGTGTTGAAAAAAAAATCCATGGTTGATGAATGAATGAATGAAAGTAAAATTTCACATACACATGTAAGTAAATGATACATGTACATGAAACACATGCATTTGTAATTACTCTCAGAGCAAAATTGTCTCTTTCTCTCTCTATACTTTGGCTGCGCCACAAAATAACATAAGTCCACAATCACACTGTGCAAGTCTTATTGCTAAGCTGATTAGTTTCAGGGAGAGAGAGACGAGAGGAACAGAAACGTTTCTTTTCCCCCCGTCTCTCTCTCCTAATAAACTAATCAGCTTAGCAATAAGACTTGCATAGTGTAAATAGGGACTAACGAACGTCCGCACATACATCCGCTCATCATGTATTTGTTTCAATAGTGGTTTTTTCATATATATATTTGTATTACAATATGTATTTTTGGGCAAAAACAGATTAAACAGTTGCTCAGCAGCAATACAGTAAGTAATTGTTATTTGTTTTCAATTGTATTTTAATTTGGAAAAGCACGCACACACAATAACTCTTATACTAGTTCTGTCGCTCACTCTACAATTATATGGTACATTCCATGGTATATTTGTTTTGGCTATACAAACGAGTATACAAATGCAACCCTATAATACACATTTCAAATCATCAAAACAAAATTAATTTTAGGCGAATTTCTGTGAGCCATACATACAAATGTTCATAGGACCAGGCTGTTCAAACTGGCACCACAGTGCCGAACATCAATCGGCTACTTATACAAATGAATACACACACGTGAATACATTACTCTCGGCGTTCTCTCAGTGGCCAACCTTGACATAGGTACATGACAAAAACAAAAGAATTTTCAATTAACCACTAACAGACTATTAAATATTTCCAGCTCAATGAATATCATTTGCAGTATAAACTTTTAATTTTATTTCATATAAATTACATACATAGATACATATGTACGTACTCGTATGTACACACATACATAGATACAGCCATGCACGAGTTATACATGCCACCCAAGAAGAACCAATAGTTCATGAAATTGTTTACAATAATATTGATTTCGTTTTCTGCACAACGATCAATGGAATTTCATCATCCATGATCGTTGTGCTGATCATGCAGAAATAGTTCATAAGTCTAGGCTAAGAATATTTTAAGGACAAAATAAAAGTTCAGTTCTAGTAAAGTGGTAAACAAAAGTGGTTGACTGAAGTACTGAAATAAATAAAAATTAAAAAACCCTTTTTGTAATAAATCTTTTTTATTAAAACATGCATGTAAGAACTACTCCATAAAGGATGAGGACTAGTCCAAACTAGAGATGGGCGGGTGTCGAATATTTCCAACACGACACGCACGAACACGAATACAATGATATTCAACACGTACGAAACACACACGCCAAAAATTTTCCCAATCAAATACAATAACAAAAAATCGTTTTAATCAGTGTTTTTTATGGGAATTGTTACAATTTAAGTTTAAAATTTTTTTAAGCGCACTAATAATCGCAAATTAATATTTTACTTATTAACGGCGTGTGCCAAACGGTAGAAGTACTATGGTAAAAAAATATTTGCCTGTGGGGAAAAAATTTAATTTTTCTGCTGTGCCAAATGATATCTTTTTTGACAATGTAAAATTTTGACAAATTCGCTTTAGCATAGAAAGAAGCTGATGAAAAAATTGCTTCGGCGGCGAAACAAAAAATTTGACTACAAGCCGCCGACTACCATCAATGTTTTTAAAAGAAAATTTTTTTATAAAGCAATATTCTCGTAGCGAACAATTATATAATATTATATAAATGATGCAAAATTTTTCACAAATTAAAATAAACAATGCATTTTTCACAGTCTAACTACATTTAAGAGACGTAAGAATGTATGTAAAAGGCGACGGCTCGAAGCGACGGCGGTGGTTTTGCCTTTTATGATACCATGCTTCTTATTTGCTGCTTGTCAAAAATTTATCTGTTGTGTAAAAAATTCTACTAGCCCCCAGGCCTAGTGAAATTTTATTCACCTCAGAAGTGTCAAAAATTTACTTACAGTAGTACTTTGCTACCGTTTGGCACAGGCCCTAAGTAAAATATTTTTTTTTTATTCAAAATAAATTGAAGTTGATTATTAAGGGGTTTAGATGGGTCCTATGCGCATTTCTCTGTTGCTACGATTTTGTTTCGTGTTTTTCGTGTCAATGTAGCTGAACACGATACGAAACGAACACGCACGAAATCAGATTTTCTGACACGAACACTACGTGTTGAATCGTGCGTGTTCGTGTCACGATAAAAAAACATGATACACGCCCATCTCTAGTCCAAACATAATCCAAATGTATGGATAAAACATGGTCGATTTAACATTGCGATGTCCCAGGGGTGGATAGTTATAGACTACTCGCATACAATTTGTAAGTGCCTAAGAAGAACGATCATAATCGTTTAAACACGAACACTTACAGTGCAGCATTGAATGCTTGTGTGAAAACGACATAATCCATGATTGCATTACATGGAACCCTGATGTAACTAGTCTGTTTCAGCTAGATTGGACCACGTAGTGCAATATTATTTGCAGAGGTGCATAGATACTTACGTACACAGAGAAAAAACTGCCTAATAGAATCAAGAAGATTTTCTCTATGAAACGTTTTTAGGCTAAGAGGTATCCCATCAGAAAGAAGGGAAAATTTTTTCATATAGATTCCTCATTGTTTTTATGTGGTAAATCTTGGAGTTTATGTAATTCGATTCGAAACGTAAACTGTTCGAATTGTAATGTTAATAACATACATAACCACCATATTAATCTTATCAAGAAGAAAACCACATGAAATCAAGAAGAAATCTTGTTATTCACAACTTTTTTTACTCAATTTCCGTTATTTTTAGCACCAAAAAATAAACACTCCATAGAGAAAAACTTTTTGATTCTATTAGGTTTTCTTATAAATTGTATAATATTGGGATTTGGGATTGATTTCATTAGGTTACCTTATTGATTTTTTCAAAAAGATTTTTCTTATTGATTTCATTAGGTTCCTATATGATTATGTGTAAGGCATCTAATTATTTTTTTTAATAAGGAAATCTTCTTGATTTTATTAGGTTTCTTGTTATTTCATATCCTCACAAAAACATAAATGTGAAAAACGGCCAAGTTCCTATCCAAAATTTCGGCCATTAAAAGTAGTGAGATATAAAATTTTGACCAAGTTCTTGTTTGCCAAAACACCAAACACAGAAAATTGCTATGCATTATATAAATTTGTAATCGTAAGGCTGTAATATAATTTCTAGATAATCTGCTAACTTGACAAGATTTTTACCGATGTAAAGAAATGAACAAATAAGAATGATTCTCTCCTTTTTTAGAAAGGTAAAAATATTGCCAAGTTAGCAAATTATCTAGAAATTATATGACACCCTTACGATTACAAATTTATATAATGCATAGCATATTTCTGTGTTAGGTGTTTTGGCAAACAAGAACTTGGTCAAAATTTTATATCTCACTACTTTTAATGGCCGAAATTTTGGATAGGAACTTGGCCTTTTTTCACATTTATATTTTTGTAAGGATCTGATTACTTTTTGAAAATTTTTCTATAATAACAATTTTTAAACTTAAAATTTCTAGTGTGTTGTATTAATATTCATGACCACTGTGCCAGTTGATAATGGCATAGTTACATAAAATAATGGGTTAGAGCGTGATGGGTGTTGAATTGTAGACCGTTTAAATGCACTATTGTGTCAGAGTCGTCTGGAAAGAAACATCAAAAGTATATGCCCAATGTGAATGCAAAGTTTCAATAAGGTAGCTGCTGCTTTAATTTTTGGATTTTCCGATTGAGTAAATCAATTGAGACTATTTGTCTACAAAATTTCAGCTCTCTACAGTATATTTTACGTAAAATTTTTATGGGACTCTTATATCTCCCAGTGCTTATGGTTCATTTAAAATTTCGTAGCAAAAAGCTTTTGAGAAATACATGAGTAATAGACTAAAACTGCTTCGGATTAGCAGTTTAGCTAAGCCGAAGAAAAAGCTAAGATTTATGGGTGTAGTCACAGCGACTTTTCAAAATAGGAAATTTTTACTTTGAATAAGTGGAATGTGTATGAAAAGTTTCAATAAAATTTATCTTAATTTTGAATTTAAAGTGTTTGTTCCCGCCCCCTTATTGCAACTACTGTTTTTTTTATCTAGATTTATTTGTGCATCAAATTTCAGCTCTCTTGTACGATTTGGAGTTTTAACGGCGTGGCCCCGCATACCGGATTAAACTTTGGCCTTATTCATCTGAGTGTAGATACTATACTTTTAGATGCTATGAGCATTACCCCTCCCAATATTTTAAGCTCACAATATTGTTGTGAGCAGCGCTTATAATTCATGCTAATTTTTTTTAAATATGCTAGACCGAGGTAGATTAAACACAAGGCTAACATTTTATGGGAGTGATCACGCCCACGTTTTAAGGTGATAGTTTAAAGTCTTGTATACGTGCAACGTGTATGCAAGGTTTCACTAAAATGGCTTGAGTTAAAAACTGTATATTAAGTTTTTAGTTCCAAACGATATTAGCGTGGCCCCGCCCATTTTGGTAAAATTTTTTGGGGTTTCAGATTTTTCTAGTTGGTTTCTTACCTAGACCTACTTGTGTATCAAATTTTAGCTCATAAACGCAACTTCTAATTTTTAATTTTTATGGGCGTGGTCCCGCCCCTCTGACTAAAATGTCCGGGTTTTCAGGTTTTTTAGTTGGTTTCTCACCTAGACCAACTTGTATATCCAATTTCAGTTCCTTAGCGCAACTTTTAATTTTTAATTTTTATGGGCGTAACCCTGCCTACTTTTCCAAACTCAAGATTTTTTTTGTCCACTGCTTATTATTTGTGTCAAGTTTCGTTGCAAACGGAAAATAATACCTACATATAAAGTATATCTAAATATGCTGAACCGCAGTACATGAAAATTGAGGTTTAAGTTGTATGGGCGTGTCAACGCCCACTTTTTTAATAAAAAATTTATAGCCTTGCATTGTTGCAGTACATATGCAAAATTTCAATCAAATAGCTTTCATTAAGCGCCTTAGAGTAGCTTTTTTAATTCTGACCTTTATGGGCGTAGCCCCGCCCTCCTGGCTAAAGTTTCCGGGTTTTCAGATTATTTTATTTTATTGCTCACCTAGACCTAGCTATGTATCAAATTTGAGCGCACTAGCACAAATTTTAATTTTTATGGGCCCCTCTGGTTTAAATTTTCCAGTTTTCACATTTTTCTGGTTCATTGCTCACCTAGATCTACTTGTGTACCAAATTTTAGCTCTCTAGCTATAGCGGAAGTGCTTCATCAATTTGATGAGTGATCAGTGAGTCAGTGAGTATGTCTTAAAATATGCACTTTTGGCACCTCTATATCTCCGGAACCTTTCATTGTAAAACTTCGCATGTGAGGTTACATGAATTTATTCTAATTATGATTTAAGTTTTATAATTTTAAGATTGCGGGGAACAAAATTATGAGGGGGGTAAAAACAGCTCGAATGGCTTCTTGTAAATATGTACATTGCGTGCATTGGCCGAAACTTGGCCTGGCGCACTGCCGTGCGCCTAGACTATGATTTAAATTGCATTGTTTTAAAGAATATTTAAAAGGAAATCAATACTTGGTAAAACAAATTTATTTCACAGAAAAATACCAAAATTAAAACTATTGTATGCAGCTATAATTTTTTTGTACTGCGGGTCTACTGTGTAATTCGAAAGGAAAGAAAATACTTTCGAGTTTGTATGCTTATATAACGTGTAAATTTTCTTTCGTTTCGAATTACAGAGTTGTCCGCCTGATTACTGTTACTTTTTGAATTTTTGTTTGTTAATTTTGCCTTTGTCAAAAAATAAAAATTTAATACATCCATTAAATTCAATATGTTTAATATGTCTATAAGGTGGTTTGCACTTTAGTTGCTGTTTATTGAATATTTCCTTGTTCTGTATTTTGATTTAAAAATTATGGTCACCGTACTTATACATGATCTGGATAAAGAACATGACCTTAAACTACCGACAGTACTTTAAGTTTTAGTACAAAAATATGTACAAGTAAAACTATTTTCCAAAACATTCAAACACTGAATAATACAGGGATGTTTGATGTCCTGCTGCCATGGAGATGTGGCATTTTGCATAATACAGTTCTAGTCAAAACAAACCACAAGTAAAAAAAAAACAAAATGGTAATTGTTAAAAAATTAATTTTGACTTGAGAATATATTTGAGTTAACATACATATGTATATTTTAGATATTATCGAGAGGTAAAAGCGGTTCAGCTTTTCCTAACCAAGTAACAAATGCTACGAATTCAAAAAATAAATTACCCTGTCTGGAGGATTTTATAGTTAAGCGTGACTATACCGGAGCTATAACGTTTTTGGAATTTTCGCATGATTCTGATGAAAGCGAACATATTATTTATGTTCATCAATGGACAGCTTTTTGCTATTTTCATTTAGGGGATTATCAAAAAGCATTACAGTTGTATGAGAAAATTTACAACGTTGAACCAGCAACGGAGGATATTAATTTAAATATGGCAGTTTGTATGTTTTATCTTGGCATATATGACGATGCTGAAAAACTGGTAGAACAAATACCAAACACTCCGCTAAAGCTACGTTTAATGTTTCATTTGGCTCATAAACTAAATAATGAAGACCAGGTAACGCAGTTGCATGATTCCCTGCAGGACAGTGTTCAGGACCAGTTAAGTGTTGCCTCCTTGCACTATTTAAGGGCACACTATCAGGAAGCAATCGATATTTATAAAAGGCTTTTATTAGATAACAAGTAAGTATAAAATTAAATATCTCAAACATATGAGACAAACGTACAGACATTTCTAAAAAAAATACGATCGGAAAAATACATTCACGATAGCAACATAATTCGAGATTTTCAAATTTTCTAAATATTTTTTATATTTAATTACGAATAAGTTATGTAAAATACGTATTTATTTATTATTCAATTAAAGTGTAATGAATTTTAATCAGGAATAAGTTCATTATGTTCAATTCTTATAGAATGAAATATTTAATTAATTAAAGTGATTTAGTGAAGACAAGAAAAATTAAACTGAACTTCTTTGGTTGAGGGAAATGTCCACATTTTTTTTGTGCCACCCCGCACTTCTCCAGCACCCATGTCTATCTACTTCAACATGAAATTATTTTATTGAAATTTTTTATTGTGTATGTCCATGATGTCGAACGTGACCATTGTACACATTTAAGGTAAAAACAAGTCAAAATTAACAATAACCATAACTTATAGTTGCTTAGTTTGATATTGAAAATTTTTTCGTTCTCAAGATAATTGCAAAACTTCGCGTGTGACAAAAGCAGAATTTGTTTTTGCGGCCATTAATTAAAGCGATGATGACGATTTCAGCGAAACCTGAAAAGATATCTTAACGAGACTAATTTTAGAATGTTGTGCAAAATGGTTTTGATTATATGCAAAAATGATTTTTATTTTTTTAATTCAATTGACTTTCTTCTTGTCCTTATTGTTTACTTTGGTCTTTCCACTAAATATTCTTCGTGTTGCACTAGTAGTTGTTTCTGCAAAATAATCGTAATTTACTCAGAAAAGTCCTGCACAAGACCACTTATGGGAACTTTTAATTTACTTTTGTTGTTGATCTACATATATGCATTTCGTTTCTTCTTGGGATACTCTTCAGCAGACTTCATTTAACCAAAACAATTCGATTTTTATAGAAGAATTCTCGAAATGTTATTTAAGAAAATTTAAATTGAGAAGCATAAGTTCCAGCTGGGATAGGCGCCAGCCTGTCCAGATCCTTTTCAAAGGTCTGCTTCCTTTGCATATAATAATACGTAGGCGTTGGTGTTTTAATATTTAGAGAACACGATATACTTTATTTACGAAAACTTAACTTATGCTACTTTAAATTCAATATGTAGATATATTTGTTATAAAACTCACTTGCGCCATCTGAGTGACTCCTGGATACCTTTCCCTTTTAATTGCAAAAGTCCTCGGGAAACATTGCTACCTCCGGTGAATTAATAAACGAGGATAGACGAAATATTCGAAAAAGTTCAATTACGAATACACGAAAGATTCGGAATTCGTATGCTTCACTAAATACAGTTTAAGAATACCTGAAAGATTCGGGAGTTCGTGTAGTCGGCTAAAATATGAGTTATGTTTACTAGGTACAAAACACACGAAAGATTCGGAAGTTCGTATGTTTTACTAAATACAACACACGAAAGATTCGGAAGTTCGTGTATTTACTAACTACGTTTACCAACTCTACTGGGTATATATATGTATATCGAAACAAGAACCTGCAAAGCTCTCGAACGGTAGTTCAAGTGGCCTTCTTGTAACTACCGTTCGTACAGTGTCGTCACTCGCTCCCCGATTGCTTTCAAAACTTGACGTCTTATATAGTTCAGTGTCCCGCAAAATAAAATATGTTTGTATTGGTGAGAAAAATGAGAGTAAAATAAACTTGCACTTGAAGAAAACTTTTGTAATATAAAATACATGATGTGGTTATTAGTTGTTTGAATTTTTTTTTTTCTTTTTTTTTTTTTTTTGTAAATAAGCAATTTAATAAAAACTTAAATAAAAAGTAAAAATTTAATAACCATTCAACAATTTAGTGTATAAATTCAAAATTAAATTTATTCACAGATCTGTGGATACTATTAAAATGCATTTTAATCTATTTTCCCTATTATTTTTTAATGTTTCATAACATAAAATGCATTGCATATTGCCAAAAGCATTTTTAATCACGAAATATTTCCCAGCTTCCATAATTATATTATCCATTTTTTGTCTGTAGAAATTTATTGAATTTGAACTTTAATTTCGTTCCGTGTGCTCAAAAAACTAAACAAAAAACCAGGAAAAAATTAATGCATGCGTGCACAACTTAATTCGTCGCTTGCTCAGTGACGACTAAATGAAAGAGCATAAGCATGTATGTGATTTTCATCCGCACAGTTGTGCTATGGCTTGCGGGTTAAGGTAGAATTAGTAAAATTGTATCGTGATGTTGCGTGTCAGCTGACAAAAACCGTACCATATACAATGCATGTTACTAGTTATAAAATATGTGGTGGTAGCACTGCTAACGTAGGAATCTGCAGAAAACAGATTTTTCTGTAGCGAATGTCAAAAACGCCGCATTTAATGCTAGACAAAAAAAAATGTGCTGTGCAAACTGTTACATTTTCTATAACTTGTGCACAAAGTTGAACGATACGGCAAGCTGTAAAGTAGAATGATACGATTTTACTAATTCTAATTACCTTTACTGATATAGTTCCACTTCATAACTGAATGAGAATTCCCACGTACATTCGTCAACTTCAATGTTAACAAACAGTGTAAACAAACAATTATGTGTTACCCTGCATTAGTTGACTTGGTATGTACCCAGCAAAAAATTACACATTACCATCAGAACTACTTGCCATATAATGACTTACTTTTCTGATTGCCAAATTTCATTACTCGCTTACAAATCTCATTACCTAAAATGTAAAAAAATTATGTACAAGTTGCTAAATGAAGAGAATGATTTTTTTAGATTAAATAGATTACGTGAACAAGTTTCCAAATAAAAAAGGTAAGTACTTCTCAAGAATCGATTATTTTAGTCTCACGCCTTGTTAAAATCATTAAGTTGGTAATCCAGTAAGGAACAGCTTCCACCAAAAATGCTTAATTCCAAACTCGATTACCTTTTTTGAAATTTTTTGCTGGGTACCTATCAGTTGTGTAGTATGTAATTATTTGTTTTATCATTTGTAAAGTCACGTTATAAGCATTTCTTTTTGGTTTTAAATGTGTTTTAAATATTGCTTAACCAAAAACAAACAAAAACTCTTCATAATAATTAATTAATTAATGTGAAACAAATATATTTACATACTTTGGTATTTTTATACTTACATACATACATGCATACATACATACATATACATATATCTGTGGTTTTCATTAATAACAGCGTATGTACAAAAATCAAATTTTTTCACCAAAGTCAAAAAAAGTTCTTTGCGAAGCTTATTTAGAAAGAGGTAGAAGTTGTGTTTTCGTTTTAGAAAAATAGTAAGGCTTTTCATGAGAATTTTCAAAAGTATCGCAAACTGTGAAATTGTGCATTTTTACACTCTCGTAAATAAAATGTCAACAATTTTATGGAAATTTATTTACACAAACCTGTTATCTTTGCCCCACAATTTTTACTCGTAAACTTAAGCTGTGCAATTGTGCATTTTGTTAACAAGAACTTTTTGGTTTTTTTTGGCTTTATTCAGGCATTTTTAGATACACACACTCACGTTTTTATTTTTATAGAAATATGAAAACATGTTTTTAAATTAAAAATTGCTTGAAATTTATTTTTTTTTTATTAAATTAATTTGTTTGACATTTCATTCAAATTGACTTAACTGTTGCAAAGGGGCTTCATGAAACAAGTCTCGCTTATTTGCCCAATTTCACAAATGGCAATTTTAAGAGTTCTCATGAAAACCCTTAGTATATACTTGCGCGCATATTTTTCAAAAATTTTTTAGAACTTTCTAAAAAGCATTTAAAATCCATATTACAATTTGATATCATAAACTCAAAATGAGATACTACATACATCTAGGCGCACGGCAGTGCACCAGGCCAAGTTTCGGCCAATGCACGCAGTGTGTATATTTACAGGAAGCCATTCGAGCTGTTTTTACCCCCCTCATAACTTGTTTCCCCGCAATCTTAAAATTATAAAACTTAAATCATAATTAAAATAAATTCATGTAACCTCACATGCGAAGTTTGAAAGTTTTACAATGAAGGGTTCCGGAGATATAGAGGTGCCAAAAGTGCATATTTTAAGACATACTCACTGACTCACTAATCACTCATCAAATTGATGAAGCACTTCCGCTATAGCTAGAGAGCTAAAATTTGATACACAAGTAGATCTAGATGAGAAATGAACCAGAAAAATCTGAAAACTGGAAAATTTAAACCAGGGGGGCGGGGCTACGCCCAAAAAAATTAAAATTTGTGCTAGTGCGCTCAAATTTGATATATAGCTAGGTCTCGGTGAGCAATAATTTAAAATAATCTGAAAACCCGGAAATTTTAGCCAGAAGGGCGGGGCTACGCCCATAAAGGTCAGAATTAAAAAAGCTACTCTAAGGCGCTTAATGGAAGCTATTTGATTGAAATTTTGCAAATGTACTGTACAAATTTTTTATTAAAAAACAACTTAAACTTCAATTTTCATGTACTAGGGTTCAGCATATTTAGATATACTTTATATGTAGGTATTATTTTCCGTTTGCAACGAAACTTGACACGAATAATAAGCAGTGGACGAAAAAAATCTTGAGTTTGGAAAAGTAGGCAGGGTTACGCCCATAAAAATTAAAAATTAAAAGTTGCGCTAAGGAACTGAAATTGGATATACAAGTTGGTCTAGGTGAGAAACCAACTAAAAAAACCTGAAAACCCGGACATTTTAGTCAGAGGGGCGGGACCACGCCCATAAAAATTAAAAATTAAAAGTTGCGTTTATGAGCTAAAATTTGATACACAAGTAGGTCTAGGTGAGAAACCAACTAGAAAAATCTGAAACCCCAAAAAATGTTACCAAAATGGGCGGGGCCACGCTAATATCGTTTGGAACTAAAAACTTAATATACAGTTTTTAACTCAAGCCATTTTAGTGAAACCTTGCATACACGTTGCACGTATACAAGACTTTAAACTATCACCTTAAAACGTGGGCGTGATCACTCCCATAAAATGTTAGCCTTGTGTTTAATCTACCTCGGTCTAGCATATTTTAAAAAAAATTAGCATGAATTATAAGCGCTGCTCACAACAATATTGTGAGCTTAAAATATTGGGAGGGGTAACGCTCATAGCATCTAAAAGTATAGCATCTACACTCAGATGAATAAGGCCAAAGTTTAATCCGGTATGCGGGGCCACGCCGTTAAAACTCCAAATCGTACAAGAGAGCTGAAATTTGATGCACAAATAAATCTCGATCAAAAAAAAAACAGTAGTTGCAATAAGGGGGCGGGAACAAACACTTTAAATTCAAAATTAAGATAAATTTTATTGAAACTTTTCATACACATTCCACTTATTCAAAGTAAAAATTTCCTATTTTGAAAAGTCGCTGTGACTACACCCATAAATCTTAGCTTTTTCTTCGGCTTAGCTAAACTGCTAATCCGAAGCAGTTTTAGTCTACTACTCATGTATTTCTCAATAGCTTTTTGCTACGAAATTTTAAATGAACCATACGCACTGGGAGATATAAGAGTCCCATAAAAATTTTACGTAAAATATACTGTTAGCAGATATCTAGAAATTATATGACACCCTTACGATTACAAATTTATATAATGCATAGCATATTTGTGTTAGGTGTTTTGGCAAACAAGAACTTGGTCAAAATTTTATATCTCACTACTTTTAATGGCCGAACTTGGCCTTTTTTCATATTTATGTTTTTGTGAGGATATACATATATAACATACGTTATTATTAAAGAAAACCACAGATATGTACATAATATATCGCTCATTTGCTTCAATAGTGGCATAACTCAAAAAATTAGTTTTTTGAGTTAATAATGCAGAAAGATGCGGCATTTTGTATTTTATCTTGTGTAAAAATTTCATATAAATAGCTTGTACCATCACCTCCTGAGAGAAAAATTTTTTTTCATTTCTCCATTGAGTTGTATGCAAAATAAAAACTTAAAACGCGTTTTCTGCAAAACTGGGTTTTTTGAGTTGTGCCACTATTGAAGTAAATGAGCGATATATGTACCTATACATAATATGTATATATATTATGTACGTATTAAGATAAAACATTTTATAATTTCCAGAGATTATGTGGCCGTCAATGTATATTTGGCTCTTTGTTTTTACAAACTCGACTACTATGACATGTCACAGGAAGTATTGGCGGCTTATCTGAATAAATATCCAGATAGTACTATTGCCATTAATCTTAAGGCATGCAATCGATTTCGACTTTTCAGTGGAAGTGTGGCAGAGCAGGAACTTCAAAATATTGTCGATAACGTAGCTTTTGGCTTGGATCTAATAAAACATAATTTAGTAGTGTTCCGCAATGGAGAAGGAGCGTTGCAGGTGCTCCCAAATCTATTAAATATTGTTCCAGAAGCGAAGCTTAATTTGGCAATATTTTATTTAAAAAACGGAGACGTACAAGAAGCACATTCTTTAATGAAGAATACACAGCCGAGTGTGCCGCATGAGTATATTTTAAAAGGAGTTGTGCACGCAGCTTTGGGGCAACAGTTGGGTTCTGTACGTTTAAATTAAACATAAAGCATTATTCCAAATCCCAATAAATAAAATAATAATACTGACGCATATTTCTCTTTCCATGCACGCAGAAGGAACATATCAAAACAGCTCAGCAGAACCTTCATCTCGTGGGTAGTTCAGCTACTGAATGCGATACAATACCCGGCAGACAGAGCATGGCATCAGCCTTCTTTTTATACGGACAATTTGAGGAAGTTTTAGTTTACATGAACTCCATACGCAGCTATTTCATTAACGATGATGTATTTAACTACAACTATGCACAGGCGAAATGCGCCACCGGCTATTATAGAGAAGCTGAGGAGCTCCTTATGCAAATAACTGATACTGATATTAAAAATCAACACAGTTTTTGCATGGTCTTGGCAAAATGTCACATTCAATCTGGTCGACCTGAACTGGTATGTGGTGTAATTTAAATCATTGAACATTACATTATTTAATCAAATAATTAATTAATTTTCACATGGTAGGCTTGGAACACTTTTCTCACAAGAGACACAAACTCTGAATCCTTTGTACTCCTTCAGTTGATTGCTAATGAATGCTACACATGTGAAGAATTTTGGGTTTCAGCAAAGGCGTTTGACATGTTGGAAAAGTAAGTACGCGCTTGTCCACATCATTATCTTAAACGAAAAACCAAATTTTACTGGAGAAGGAAAGAAATTTATCAAATTGTTCAAGGAATTTTTGCTTGTTTGATTGGTTTGACACCGTATATGTATGTACATGCATTTAGTTCTTGCTTAAGGAACTCATCAACATTTTTCAAACCAAAAGATTTTTAAAATAAGCTTAAAAAAATCGTAAGTCTATAGTAGAGATGGGCGCGTGTCCAACACTACACGTCATGAACACGAATAACAAAACGCTCAAGACGTACGAAACACGCACGCGAAAAATTTCGTTGGTATGGTATTGAATAACAGAAAATTTAATTGATTTCTTTCAAGAGTAGCTTTTCGAAACATGTACCCCTTTTAGACACGCAACGTTTACTTTGCAAAGTCTTAATTCAGCTGGGTGACAGACAGCAAGAGAAAGTATTTCCTCCTCTGTCTTGTACTCAGATGAACTAAGACTTTGCAAAGTAAACTTTGCGTGTCTAAAAGGAGTGATGACACGGAGTTGGCACTGCCAGCTGTTCCTATCCGTCTCCACAGCTAATACTACCGGTTAAGGTACAGAACTTTAAGCTTCAGAGGCCCATATAATATCAACAAATATGCTGGTGTTGTGTGTTTAACGATACAAAATATTAAACTTTTTCTCTACTGGAAATTCATTCATACATATTTTACATCTACAATCGTTTCGTGTTTTTCGTGCTCAACACGAAATGACCCGAACACGCACGAAATCAGATTTGTTTCAACAGCACTTCGTGTTGAGTCGTGCGTGTTCGTGTCACGGAAAAAACACAACACGCGCCCATCTCTAGTCTATAGTAAGCAGTGATGCCAGAATTCCTCCACCAAAAATGGCTAAATGTAGACAACAAATGGCTAAAAAATGGCTAAAAACTAGCTAAAAAATGGCTAAGCAAAATCGAATGCAAAAATCATGAACTTTAGCAAAAACAAGAAGGTATTTCATATATTGTTTTTTTAAGGCAAATCGGGAACTTTAAAGTAAATAAAAACAATAAATTGAAGTAATAAATAAAATAATTTTTCTTCAGGTAATAAAAAAAACTGCGCAAACTTACAATACTTGCATTACGCCTTCTATTCGTTTGTACATTCTGCTATTAAGTCTTTAAATTGTTGGGATATAATCCATTCCTTGCGAAATTTTTCTTTATACTTTTTATTAACTTTCTATTTTTTAAACTTTCGTTTAAACTTTTATTTTTCTTGATATTTTTACTCGTGTAAAACAAATATGACCCTTGTTTGATTGACATCATAAACCACCAATTACAGTGAAACCTCTCATAACTGGACACTCACGGTCGCCCTGTTTTTGTCTGTTTATTAGAGGTGAACGCTTATGAGAGAGTTACACATTTTTTGGATTTCATTGTAGTTGCAAAATTATTTTAAGATTAGACTTCTTCAAATTAGATTGGTATAATTTCAGCTGTTGGGTTTCAAATGACTTTCAATGATTTTATTTGTTGGAATACAACAAAGTCGTCTCTAGAAAAATGCTTTGAAACGGCAGTTTGTATAAGAAATGTAGCAATATGAATTGTTAAAACACACAAGAAACTTTACATCTTCACAAGTTCGTGCGCCGAATATTTTCCTTTTTCAAACTCGTTTAAAATATAATTTTTTTTCTGTAATTGATAAAAACAATTTTTTCACTGCCATTTGGGACACCAGCTAAGCAAACAACTTCTTCATATAAACAGCAATTTCTTTGCGTCTCCAGCGCATCAGTATTTACGTATGCGTTAACCAGGGAACCAGCAATATCATTGACACTAATATAAACATAATCAGAGTTGAATAAAGAAAGAATTACTATTTAAATGCAACTCTTGTTGCCGTGTTTCACCGCTTCTGTGCTTTTATGACAGTGTCCGGTTATGGGAGTGCATTTTGTATGGAAAAACTAATGAACGTGTTGGATCTACAAAAATTGTCTGGTTATTAGAGGTGTCCGGTTATAGGAGGTGTCCGTTATGAGAGGTTTCACTGCAGACCCGACAACTTATAAACACCTTGCAACGATTATAAGAATGCAGTAGCAAATCTTATTGTTACCAATTGAGCCATCTCTTTCATATAAGCGCTTTTAGACTGCTGCAACAAAAATGGCAAGTTTGAACCGGGATTTATAGATATTAATGCGAAAACAATAGCATATTACTCTGTTGTGTTTTTGGTAGTTAATTAATGTTCCCATGTTCCGAGTTTAAATTTTTTGTGAAAAATCACAAACAAATTTCATGTTTGGAAAAAATGCTAAAAAATAGATTAAATTATATTAAATGATAGATTAAAATAAAAATGGCTAAAAAATAGCTAATAGCTAAACTCACTTTTCTTCCGGCTAAATGGGATGAAAAATGGCTAAATTTAGCCAGAAAATTCCTAAATTGGCATCACTGATAGTAAGACTCTTAACACGTTGTTGAGAATCACATATACAAACATAATAAATTTCAAAGTCACAAACAAAACTCTTTACCAGCAAAATTTTCGATTTTTGCATCGATTTTAAATTTTCACAAACTTTTTACAATTATATAGTTTCCGCATTGGGTAACGATAATAGTATTTTTGTTTTAACTGTAAACTGTTCAAGTAATATTAGTAGGGGGTTTCAACTTTTTTTTAGTAATAATGCAGGTTTTAATAACGAAGTTCCCATATCGTACTCAGTAATACGAGTGAACTTAAACATACGTGTCTGTCATGACTTTCACATCCGTGTGAAAGTGAATCTTTTCCGCATATTTTGATGTCCTGACATTCACTTCAGAATAATTTTTTCGTTTTACTTTCGACTGCACCAAGCAACGTGAAAGTAAATAGAATCGCCTTTTTTCCACAATAAAATTAATTTAATTTAAACAAAATCTTTTTTAAAATTAGGCTTGATATCTCATCTACCTAATTCGGAAACTTAAACCAATATATATTTGGTTTTAATACATAGAAAAGGGGATATAAAAAACATTCCCACACGAGCAACCAATTTTGCAAAAATATTCGGAAGTATGCAGACACCAAATCTTTTTTGCGATTCGGAAATTTTCATTATAATTGAAAACGTTCGAAAGTCATGACAGACAGGATAGACTTAATTTTTGTTACTTACTATGTACATACATATATTGGTTTTTCATTTAAGCTAACGATATATGCGTTTGCTTATATTTTACTTATATGTCTTTATTCTTTTCGTTAAAGACTCGATCCGAGTCCGGAAAATTGGGAAGGCAAGCGTGGTGCATGTGCTGGAGTATTGTACAGTTTAGCTGTTAAAGCTGAAAAGGGACGCCCAAGCAACGGGATATCCGATGTTATTGGCCTTCTACGCGACTCTCAAAATATTCAAGCTGATGCAATGATAAAAGCCATACGAAAGCATATTACTTCTTTCAAATAAATACATATGTACATACATACAAATGTCTCTTTAAACGTATCATAAAAAGTCAATATAAATTAAATGGGTGTGCTTCGCACGTGAACGAGCAAATTCAGAAATAGCTATTTGGATACAAGTCTATGAATAACAAAATTTAAAAAATTTAAAACCCCCCAATATTTCAAGAAAAGATGTGATATCTTCTAAGCGGCTGGACCGATTTTTTTTCAAACATAGCTAATCGCTTCGCAGGTTGTGTTTGTTAAAAAAAAAAGACAAACACTCTCATTCAAGTCACGTTTGTTAAGCACACAAGTGTTCTTACACAAGTGTTCAAAAACAAAATGGCGGATTTTTGCGTGAAATAGTAACACGTCAAAAAAAAAAGAAAATTAAAAGTTGATTACAAAAATGTATATAAGTTATTACCCGACTGCCAAGAAGGGTTGTATTTTTCGCGCGTTTCTTGTAAATATGTTTGTAAATTTCTTTATTACCACTTATCTCCCAAACAGCTGCATGGATTTCGACAATTAAGGCATCGTTATATTCGTCCTAAGCACCCATGTGTTCTTAGATAGGTGTTCAAAACGAAGAACAAAATGGCGCATTTTGGCGAAATAGTAACACGTCAAAAAAAATTTTACCAAACCTCTAATTAAATTATTTTAATAAAAAAAAATTAAGAAACCTATCTCAAGTGGGGTATCAAAATAAGAGTTGACGGGACACTAAAAAGATTAAAATAACAAATAAATTTATAAAAATCAAAACACACGACTACCTAAAACAAACTAAAAAGAAAAAACAAGTGTAGTAATGCGGAACATAGTGACATTTACAGTCGGGAGCCACTATTAAGAAGATTTAAAGATTTGATTTTTAATGCTTCCCGACTGTAAAAGTCATTATATTCCGCAATATTGGACTTGTTTTTTTTTCTTTTCAGTTGTTTTTAGGTAGTGGGTTTTTAGATTTTTTAAATTTATTAAATTTATTAGTATAAATATGTTCTTCTATCGAAATATACAAAGATCTTGATTTCAAAAAAGGGTTGGGCCTTTCTTTATTAAGGTAGCGATATAATACATATACCTATGATTTTCAAGAATAGCAAACTAAGTCTATTTTTGTGGATTTTGACTTAATGCTTTATTTTCAAAGCCTTTCAGATAGGATATGGTGCACTAGAATGGTGGACTGCAGTAGAGGAGACCACATGCATACGTTCGCTTTGATGATTGTCGGAAAGCATTGATTACTACTCATCCATCCCTCTAAATTTCGAAAATTCACCCGTAGATGGCACAGTATATTGGATAAAATCTAACGTTCGATCGATTACTTACATATATATACCAGGGGTCGGCAAGTAATTTTAAGTAGAGTCCGAATAATGTTAAGTGCTTTGTCGAGGTCCAGAAAATAAATTCAATAGCTGCTAATTTAAAATTTTTATTTACCTTTTAAAGCGATAAAATAGTATATAAAAAAAATTAGTGCGAAAAATTACATCTGCGGTCTTGGGCCAGTTTTTTTAAAGTTTGATTCAAGTGGAAAATAATTTTTGCGAAGATTTTCTTCAAGGTGAGCGTCTCTTAATCTCGAACGATATTTGTTTTTCAAAAAATTTATTTTTGAGAAAGAACAATCACATACAAACGTGGAGCCGAATATAGTAGCCAAAGCGATAGTTAGTTTTTTGCTATTTTCATGATTTTCTGTAACATGTTTACCTAAAAATTCTTCAGTGGATACAGTTTTATACACTTGCAGGGAAATATCTCCATTTGAGGTAAAAGCTTTGATGGATTGAACAACTTCGCAGCTGCTTCAGTAAATAAGATGATTTAAGCTACTTATATCTGCAAAGTCTTGGAATCTTGTAGCAAATTCCTTCCCAGGATCTGATACAAATTTTACAAACAGTGGAACGTGCTTTCCGAACTTACAAGAAAGTTTGTGAAAACGATTCCTCATGGCAATAATGAATATATAAATTATTTTTATATAAAAAAGAGCATCAAACACACAGTGTCGAAAGAAAGGTAAAGAAAATTTTTATTTAAATTGAATGTGTAGGTAATTTCAACATAGTTTGCCGGTCCAACTTTCGACCGACCACGATCCGGATACTGCAAAATTTATTTTACAATTTTTTAAACACATCTGTATATGTGTAATTTTGTTCACTTTTACATATCATTGGTCTCAAGTAGAAAGGTCATAACTCAAATAATTGTAACTTTACAGGAGAAGGTAAAAACATAATAGAAACTGTAATATTCAGAATGTAACTTTTTTTGTACAATTGCTTGTAAAAGCGTTAATTATTTCACTATTGCAATAAATTTTTGTGATTATGTGTATTTGTGTGATATGTATTGGAATCGCTGAAAAACTCAAGTTCATAAAAAATAAGAGTTAGACGTTTTCTATATAATTCGTTTTAACTATACAATTTTTTAATTTTTTTTTTCATCCATACAAATCGACCCAGCCTAATGTACATTTTTTGAATAGTATGAAGCAAAGCGACAATAATGGTAATAGCAATATATTAGGTAATGATATTGTGTAGTCTAAGAAAAAAATAGTAAAAATCAACATAATGGGTAGTAAATTACTTTGTTGTTCTGTTCACCCAATTTTCAAAGAAAAAATTTAGATGCCAATATCTCGACTTCACGAACCAATTTGACAACATTGTATACCTAAAAGGGTATACAGAGAAAAAAAAACTTGATTCTAGTGCAGCAATGTGTCATACAATTATATGAAATACTGCATACATATGTACATAGTAGGGTGATCGTTTATTGGTCTTTTTCCAGAAACCGGTTTTCGAATATATGCAATTATGAAAAACCCAGTTTCTGTTTTTACAATTCAGGAAAAACCGATCAACCGGTATTTTTAAGTAAGAAAATTATTATACAAAATCTTTGATTTCAAATTGCTTTATTAAAAAAAAAGAGTTAACAGTTCATGTAAATACGAGTACTACAAAACAATACAAAAATTAAAGGTAAAACATAAAAATTAACTTCATATACTTATGTATAGTACATACATATATATAATATATATGTATATACATATGAATATATGGACAAGGTGTATATATGAAGCAAAATGTCAACAAAACTAAAAAACTGCTTTTGCAAATGGATTTTGACATCGATTGCACACCATAAGGGCAATTTAATTCGCCTCTGCTACCACCTCATAAAATAATTTTGCTTTAATTTCATGTTTCAGAATATGTTGCCATGCTCAGAAAACGCTTAGAACTTTTACACTGAAAAAAAAAATACTTAGAAAAATCAACAGAACACGTTGGTTTAAGTTTTAACATAGTAAAAACTAATTTTATTGCAAAATATACAAATCGAAAATATTCGACTCAGCCGATTTTTAAATTGTAAAAAAACCGGACTATTCGACATTCGAAAAATCGACATTTTGAAAAAACCGACAACCGTATTGTGAAAAACCGGGTTTTAAAACCGGTTGAAAAACCGAGTCGATGACCCTAATACATAGTATATAATACACTACACTTGAAATTTTTGAAATGCTCACCTCCCACCAAAAAACATTTTAAGATTTTACCGCCTTATAAATAATGGGCCTTATTACGAGTGTCGTTTTTCGACTACGACGATTTTGTAATAGATTAAAGAAAAATGTTGCAATGTTCTTTAGTCTACTACAAAATAGTTGTAGTCGAAATCGTAATGCGTCACATTTTTCGAATATAACTTATTTTTATATTTCTATAATTTATTTTTCAAGAACAAATTCTTTTAAGATGTTTTTATTTGCAGACTCTATATTGTTAACTTTAACACAATACATTTTTCTGCAATCTCTGAGAATTTCTTTATCAATTTAAAAAAAAAAAGAGTCTGAAGAAGTTTAAAAGAACGAAAAAATATATTTTTATATGTATAAAGTTTTAGTTTATTCTAAAATAAAGAGTAAAAGGAAGAACTAACTATTAATTTGCATGGTTATCGTTCTTAGCATAAATTCATTTAAGGAAATTGTCGTTTACCTTGCTTTACGAAAATAGAAAATATGTACATACATATGTATTAAAAAAATTGAAAAACTTTTAAAGATTGTTCGCACAAAAACGTTGAAGTGGCATGCACAAGCACAAATATACATATGGATGTATGTATGTATGTATGTATATATGTATGTATTACCCCTTTTAGACACGGAAAATTAAATTTGCAGTCTTAATTCAGCTGGGAGAAAGACAGAAAGAGATAGTATTCCTCGCTCTGTCTTTCAAGCAGCTGAATTAAGACTTTACAAAGTAAACTTTGCGAGTCTAAAAGGGGTAATACATACATACATATATACATGCATACATACATTCATATGTATATTTGTGCTTGTGCATGCCACTTCAACGTTTTTGTGCGAACAAACTTTAAAAGTTTTTAGAATTTTATATGTAACTAGGTACACCCGATGTGCTTCGCTACCCCCATCGTGCTATCGAATGATGTAAATATTTTGTAAATAAACCGAAAACTCAGATTTTTTAATGAAACATTTCGAAAGTTTTAAAATTTTTATATTGGATCATTATTAACATAGGTTTTTTGTAAATATCTTCGGAACTACATAACCGATTTAAGAGTTAGATATCTCGTTTTGAAGAACATGACAACAGCTTTCAAAAATAAAATAAAAAAAAAAAGCAAAACAAAAAATTAATATATATATATGTACATATGTATATATGGCATTGGTGTTGCAATATGAAAAATGGATTTTGCCACGCCCCTCAGCCCACAGACCGGAAACCAAAAATCAGAATTCACAGTGTCACCCGCCTGAATATTCTGAAGATTCCCTGAAAATTTCATCAAAATCGGCCCAGCCGTTTTGGAGTCCATACGTTACATACATACATACACACATCCTGTTTTATAAAGGGTGTCCCAACAAGAACGCAAGATTTAAATTTTAAATAAAACACAGATATTAAAAAAAAATCGTGAAACTTTATTATATCGTAAAGTAGACAAAATGAGGTTATGTGTGGAACAACAAATCGGGCAGATGGCCGCCGCGGCCTTGCTGGCACACACGCGATCTTTTAATGAAATTTTCAATGGCCGTTTTGCATAAATGCTGCGGTATTTCATTAATGCAGCGTCCAATTTCCTCTTTTAAGGCTTGAGCCGTCGTCGGCTTATTCGCGTAAACCATCGACTTCAAAAAACCCCAAAGAAAAAAGTCTAATGGTGTTAAATCGCACGATCTAGGCGGCGAACTCTGGTCTCCAAAACGCGAAACAACACGACCGGGAAATGACTGATGTAGCAATTGAATTGTTTCTCTGGCTGTATGACATGTGGCGCCATCTTGTTGAAACCACATGCCCTCCACATTCATTTCTTCAATTCTAGGCACGAAAAAACTGGTTATCATTTCACGATACCGAACACCATTGACTGTTTGCGCTTGACTGCGTTTGAGGGACATCGACCTGGTCGAAGGCGCGTTGTTATCTTAAATCACTAACAGACCCAGTTTCGGCAAATTTATTCATTAATTTCTTTACAGTTGACTCTTTTGGAGCATTATTGTGACCCCAAATCGATCGCAAATTTGCGAACTATAGCCGCAAAACTTTCACCATTTTGGTCAAACAATTTCACAATGAGAATGCGTTGTTCATTCGTTTAGCGCTCCATTTTTACTAACCTCGTACCTTCTACTAGCAAACAATAAGAATTGTTCAAATGTCAAACAATGACACTTCGAATGGCGCCAAATTTAAATCTTGCGTTCTTGTTGGGACACCCTTTATATATAGATATGCATATGAACTAGAGACGAGCGCGTATCGAATTTTTCCAAGTCTCAACACGTTCAAAATACGCATGCAAAAAATTTCGTCAACACGATAATGCACATACCCCTTTTAGATACGCAAAGTTTTCTTTGCAAAATCTTAATTCAGCTGTGTGAGAGACAAATGGAGGAATACTATCTCTTTCTGTCTTTCTCCCAGCTGAATTAAGACTTTGCAAAGTAAACTTCTTGTGTCTAAAAGGGGTAAGAACACGCTCGAAATATTATTGGTATGGTATTGAAGATCAGAAAATTTAATTGATTTTTTGCAGGAGTCGATTTTCAAAATATGGCACAGAGTTGGCACTGCCAGCTGATACTATCTGCCACCACAGCTGATATTATCGTTCTACGTACAGAATTTTAAGCTTCAGAAGCCCATATAATATCAACAAATATGCTGGTGTTGTATGTTTGACGATACAAAATTCATTCATACATATTTTACATATAAAATCGTTTCGTGTTTTTCGTATAAATTTTTGTCAACATGATACGACCCGAACACACACGAAATTAGATTTTTTGTCACGAACAATTCGTCTTGAGTCGTGCGTGTTATTTAAAAAATTTTATAGCTTTTGTCTTCTTCTGGAGTCAGATCTATGTATGTACATATGTATGTATATATTTTATAAATTTCATCAAAATCGGTTAGATAGTTTCTGAGAAGCAAAAATTTCCTTCTATCTTCCCTCGTGCTCCTTGTTTTGAAAAACATATAACCTATGTGTCCATCTAGACATAAATCTAAATTTCATCAAAATCGATTCCATGGTTTACCCGTTAAAGCGCATGAAACAAACAATAAATTTATTTTCGCATTTTTGATATTAGTTAGCAACAGCGTTGCCATTTGTCAAGTTTTCCTTTTTTTGTGAAGTTTTTTGAGATGGCAAAAAGTTTTATGAAAATATAAAGTTTTGTAAAGTTCTTTATAAATACAATGTGCATAATTTAACTTTTGCATTGAATTGAATGAAAATATTAAAAACAAAAATAAGCAAGACTGTTGTAAATTTAGAGATGGTAAAATTGAGCTTTCATTACAAAATAGCTTTCAGCAAATTGAAATAAGATGCATTAAAACAATTCATATATTCCATTTTTAATAATGGCTGAGTATATAAAGCAGAAATCTACATCAACTGACAACACAGAGCCTCTCCTTTTAAATCCCTTTTTGGAGAATTTAAATGTAAATATATTTTAGTAATAGTTTAAATTAAGAGAATGCACAAACGATGCAAAAAATTGTTTGTCAAATTGAAAGTGTTTAAAAATACATTAGTATGATAAGAATAGTATGTAAGAAAGAATATTTGTTTTAACATAAAACATTATAAATCTAATTTTTTGGGATTAATAAAAATGAAATGAAATGAAATGAAATCAACTGACAACACACAAAGTAGACCAAACACAAAAGAACGCTGATGATGACGGTTTAGTTGCCTCCGAAAACAGCTAGTTGTGCCGTTCAGCTATGTGTTGTCAGAATATTTACAACTAACTTTGGTGTTATTTGTTCATTAATAATTATCACATGTTATTTGGCTTACACAGCGATACGAACTTTTTAGCCTGTTCAAGTCGTAAATATAGAAACAAATGAAGTTTGAACAATAATAATTAAATTAACTAAGCAAACTATTATTTTTTGCGTAGATAATTAAAAATTATAGGAAATTAATTGTTCAATTTTTAGTTTTCAGTTTCGTGGGTTTTTTACTTTACCTCAATTCTAAATTAACAACTTTTCTCAAACGACACACAATTCGGAATAAGATTTTTAAATTCAATAAAAAAAATTAATTATTTATAACGTTATAAAAAAGTGACCTATTGTTAATTATTTATACATATATATATATATTGTTAATTGTTAAATTTATTTAAAACATCGTCCTGAAGAAGATAGCCGGAGGATATCGAAATGTCCACAATAAAAATTAATTATTTATAACGTTATAAAAAATTGACCTAGAGCTCATGACCTACATATATACCAAGATTTTTGAAGTTTGTTTTTTAGAAAAATAAAAAAAAATGTCCATATAATAAAGAATTTTATGTATGTAACCCCCAAATCAATTTTCCGGCTTATTCTGAACTAAGACTTTTCGTACCGAATTCGTTGAGACATATCGGTAGTTTTTCTAAACAATTTTTTTTAACAAAATTTTTAAAAACATTAAAACTTTGATTTTTAAGTACATATGTAAGTAAAAATCTGTGAAAAGTTTTGTTTGAAATATGTACTTATGTAAATACAATATAGTAATAATAATAACAAAAATTAAAAATTTTAAAAACCCCCAACTTTTTTCAGAAAAGATGTTATATCTTCTAAACGGCTGGACCGATTTTCTTCAAACATAGCTAAGAACCCTCTCAACCCTCGATCAAGTCATCTTTCAAACAGAAAAAACTGAATGAAAATCGGTCCAGCCGTTTGGCCTGTACGTGGACACGAACAGACACACACTACAAACTTATAACACCCCTTTTTTTAGTCGGGGGTTAAAAAGGAATTGTAATAAATATTAAAAAATGTGAGTGTGTGCAAATTATTTCGAGAAAAGCAACAAGCTGTACTCTGCTATATGTATATTAGTGTCCTGCACAAGATATCTTATAAGAACTTTTCAGACATGAGGGATTTTTCAAATGTTTTACTACAGCGAAATCTTCTAAAACAAACGTTAACAACACTGTTTGCAAGAAATTTGTTTCAGTATTGTAGGTATAGGAGTAAAGAAGAAAATACTTCGTGACGGAAGACACGTGAGCGCGTGCACAAACGTCATGCATGTATGTGTGTATGATCTTTTATTTTTCTGCGCACATGCAAACGCACACACATGCATTAACATTAGTTGTATGCGCTTAATCACATAATAGCATACCATGAATTTTTAACTATTTTTTTCACACTTTTAATGAATATGTAATTAAAACAAACGTATTAAAAAAATCTTTGTGTACATTTTTTAATATTTCTCAATACCAATTTATGCATAAATACCTACTCGTGCATTAGTTCAAAGGCGACTGCTGAAAAATTACTCCCAAGCTCTGCAGTCGTGCACAACTCCCAAACAATGCAGTCGTGCACCACTCCCAAAGTGACCAGTGGTGCATCACTCCGAAGGCGACACAAAAGCGAGTAGTAGTTTTCGTATGACAGCCCAATGTTAAAATCGTCACTTGAAAGCATTAACGGGGAAATGAAGAGCGACTACTCGGTATCGCTTTGCGGGTAGTCCAAGAGTACTTCTGCGCTACTACTTTCTTCTGAAGGGCATCTACATCTTACACACACACTCAAACGTACAATATACAAAAATAACAAGCATGCACAAATCAACACTACTTCTTTTGAGTTTTTGTACAAACAAGGAGTCCTTGGACATGGCGTTTTAACACTGATAAACACGTACACCAATACATCCATCGTGCTTCGCTTATAGTACGACAGCATTTATTATTGGTTTAGTATAATACATGCGACGTGAATACATTTAAAAATCATGACGTATTTACATTTCAATAAGAAATCGTACCTACATGTTGTTACGAATTCGTACCAGCATATCGTATCGATTTCGTAGCGACATATCGTTGCGAAGTCGTGTCAACCATTTCATACAAAAATCGTAACGATTTCGGTAATATTTCGGTTCCGAAATCAGAAGATTTTGTCGACCACTTGTTATGAATTCGTTACGAAAAAAGGAAAATTTTCACAGATTTTTAATTACATATGTATGTATGTACATACCTAAAAATCGAAGTTTTAATGTTTTTAAAATTTTTCTTAAAAAAAACTGTTCAGAGAAACTAACGAAATTTCTTAACGAATTCGATACCACAATTCTGGCTGACTTCAGAAAAAGTCGAAACATTTGGTTTGGGGGGTAAATATTTATTTTTAATAGATATTTATTCGATTTTTTTCTAATTTGACAAGATGTCGAGTAATAATTTTCCAAGAGAAGATGCAGCAGTTAATCAACTATATGCCACCATAAAAGAGCAATTAGAAAAAGACGGTGTTCTTAGAGATTTGCGTTGCTTATTGCAGTCCAAAATGATTGCTATGATGAAGGACAAAAAGGAGCCAAATTCTCTGTTGCAGAGACCTCATACATCATCTTTGATAGGAGATCCACGGATGAAATTGTTACACCAGCTTATAATGGAATATTTACATTGGCATGGCTTGCACTATACCGCCGAAATGTTTTCTATGGAAAGTTGTTGTGAAAACGTATCACCTATGCGGCAACGCGTTGAAGGTATGTTAGGAAGTTTTGACCACGATGATCTACCAATTTTACTGCAGCTTATATGTAGCAACTATATGGCGAAATAAAATAGCAGCACCAATAAAAAATTATTTTATTATTCGGAAATTGTTTAATAAACGAAAGCGTTGTTACCAAAATCGTGGTGTCGTTTTTTATCAACATTCTTACATACTTATTATTGCCAAGCTTTGAGCACATGTGCTTTTCCCTAGCCTTAGCTCATTATTTTTTAGAATCGAGTGTTTTGTATATTTCCATAAAAGAACATCTATCTAAAAGGCCTATTAGACAGGCATACTTGTCTGCAGACATGTACGATGGCATACCGAATCTCACTGTGTAATAGCATGTTTGTCGAGTACGTTAGGCATGTATGTTGCTTTTCAAAAATTTTTGATTTTCTGATGTCTGTCGCAACAACAAGTAAAATTTTATTTTACTTGTTGACGCTGCTGTGTGCGTATCGGAAATTTGTGAAAAAAAATGTCTTTTGCCAGTGTTATTTTCTGGGAAGAGTTCATAAAAGCTTGCCACAATTGTGGCAAATAAAATCAGATCTGTACCACAAGAACCAATTGAAAATTAATGGATATAATAGATAAATAGACGCTACAACTTTCCGCTTCATTGCCATGCTTTCGCTTCAAAAATATCTGTGTTCTGAAGTATGCCGTCAGCGTTCGACAGTGTAATAGCAAAACCCAAAGCATGCATGCCATCGTACATGTCTGCAGACAAGTATGCCTGTCTAATAACCCTTTAATACAGTGCCGACAAACGAGAGAAATGTATTCGTTTATGTGTATTCAGTTCGGTAAGAAGCCTATTGAAGTTCGGCATTCTAGTACCACTTTGACCGGCTATGATGATGTAATGTAACGAAAAATGCAAAAATCTCGATTTAAAAAAATAATGAGTTAAGGACTTTCTTTAAGGGGTATATGTACATATATACATTGGTGTCTCACAAAAAAGTTTGTGACTGACCTACAATATTTTTTCAATTCGAATTTTCTCTAAACATACTTATCGTCTATCTTCAACCATTAATGTGGTCCCCCCTGTTGTTACGTTTGATCGGACGAGCAACTCTTGGGCGTACCGAAAGAAAATACGATCCGGTAAAGGAAAAGGCAAAAGTATGGCAGAGGCTATTTACGGGCTTTTGCTTGAGTGGAAAATTGCTGACCGTGTTCAAGCTATTTCCTTCGACACCACATCAACGAACACTGGCTAACTCCAAGGCGCGTATTGTTGCTTCAGCAAATGCTAGAACGAGACGTTATCTATCTTCCCTGCAGTCGGCAAAATGTCTGCGCCAGGAGTGCCATTATTTGCACTTTTTAAACTCAAACCATATATTCCTGGTATAGAGGATTATGAAGTAGCAGCCAAAATTCCAGTAGAAGTCCAAATTGAGATCAAGAGGGTTTGTCGTACTCAATACGACGAAAAACAACCCAGGAAGAAATTTCCTGAAAAGGTATTACTGTTTCTAGGCGAAGTTATAAAAAACTATCATTTCGCACCATTTTTTTATTTTTTTTTTCATTTATTTCATGGAATCCGCGATGTAAAAGATTGGTTTAGTGCGACTAAAGCAATCGAAGATCCAAATAATGATTTGAGCTTTTTAAAAGCGATTGGTCATTATGATGTTATTGACAACACAGTTTTGCACCGTTTGGTGAAGAAATTTCGTGGAAATCTCTGGTACCTTAGTGATGAATGATGATGATGTTACATTGTTACATTAAGAGAAGATAGAGAAAAATATGAGGAAGAGTTATCTGACGAAGAGGTGGACGAATCATCAAACGAAGACAGCGACGGAGTAGATATTGAGGCAGTCATTGCACAAAAAAAATAAACAAGAATTATTTTCAATAAAACCATGTTATTGAATAGAATTTTAGTTTCAATAATATTTGTCATTAACTTGAATATTGTATTTATCAATTCCGCACATTTTAAAATATCATTTACGTACCTTTTCACAATGTCTGGTTAAAAGATAACAGAGACTTTAACGGCAAGTTTTGTATGAAGAACTTGCAGTTAAAGTTCACGTTAACTCTTAACCATACATTGTGAAAAGGGACGTTAATGTCATTTATTTGTGTTGGTGTTTTCCTTGCTTGTTGATTGACTAGACCTGGTCATGTGCTGATGTTGTTGTTTATTTTGATTGTTGGGGTTGTATTCGTGTGCATTCGGACAAGAAGCCGAAAAACGTCGTGGCTTGTTTTTTTTTCACTCAACAAAGCTATTTTTACATTAGAAAAACAAAAGAAAACATGTTTTGCGTGTATTCATTATTTGCATATCCGAAAACGATTTGCTCTTTAGCTGAGTGGTAAGTAAGTTAGTTTATTAGTCAAGAGATTGCCGGTTCGACTCATCCCAAACACATTTAATTTTAGTAGCAGCCAAGCAAAAGCAAACAAAAAGGGGTTGAAAAATGTGACATTCATCCACACACAACACAATAACAATTATCACTGAAAATAAAATTTCAGTCAACAACTTTTTTCTTTGATTCATTTTTCTTTGATTCAAATTTCTTTATTGGCTGAAAAAAAAATATATTCAATAAACGTGCATACAATTTTATTTATCAATAATGCAAAAATCGTCATCACAGAAAATTCGAAAGATTTTTTTATTGAATCAACGATTTTCGTATTCAAATATCAAAATCAGTTTTTCCTGTGTGGCTTCACAGGTTTGAAGCGAATTGCTTTAGCTCCCACTACGGGTTTGACCCACTACGTAACACCTGGGACAGCAAACTTTTTTCACGCTTTGGATTACCAACAAGTTTCGAAAAAACTATCCAGAAACCTGGGAACAACGTGAGATATTGTAAAAACTGCATGTTGTCATCGACGTTGCTGAAAGAGGCGTAAAATTAATAGAAGATTATAGCAGTGCGTTGTGCCGCGACGAAGAAGAAAAAAGATTTTTACTTCAAGTCGTTGCGCAAAATAGAATAAATTCAGTGAAGCGTGACTTTGGCCCGCGCGCGAAGGGTCCGGTACGGACACTAGACATGTAATTCAATACGAACTTTAGCGTATATAATAAATAGTTTTGTCTTTTTTTCGTTTTTGGGTTTTTTCGGTTTTGTGCGTTTTTTAGTTTGACGTTTTTTTTAGTTTTTTCGGTTTTTGGCGATTTTTTTAAGTTTTGGCGCTTTTTCAATTTTGGCACTTTTTTCTCGTTTTGTCGATTTTTTCGGTTTTTGGCGTTTTTCCTTTTTGGCGATATTTTTTTCATTTTGGCGATTTTTTTCATTTTGGCGATTTTTTTTCATTTAGGCGATTTATTTAGCTTTGGCACCGTTTTCTCGTTTTAGCGACGGGATGCATTCGTCAAATGTTCGGTCCACCAGTTCATAACTTCATAAACTTCGATATGATCAATTGAACCAAATTTTAATTGCCTGAGCCGCCATGCATGCAGTTCTATACGCAAGACCAGCTGGAAGTATTACAGTTTTCAAAATAAATAATCAAATTACTAGGTTATCACAAGGAAAAATAACTTCAGTTGATAGTTTTCTTTGCTAAACTGAATTATTTTCACAGCTTAGTGTGTTTTGTTCATGTAATATGTACTAGTGTCCTGCACAAGACTATTTATAAGACCTTTCAAGACATGAGAGATTTTTTCAAATGCTTTACTACAGCGAAATATTCTAAAATAATCACTAAGCAGCACTGTTGGCAAGATAGTTTTTTCGGTTGTTTGTCTTGCCAACAGTGTTGTTTAGCGATTCTTTTAGAATATTTCGCTGTAGTAAATCATTTGAAAAAATCTTTCATGTCTTGAAAGGTCTTATAAATAGTCTTGTCCAGGACACTAATATGTACATGAATCTCCTATGACTGTCACCGATGAGCACCGCATGGGCCACATTTTTTCCAAACTCGAGACATGAGTCAGTCAAAATATGATTGATTAAAATTCCATTATTTGATTTTACATAAATTTTTTTAATTCTTGTATAAGTCGAGATTTGATGGGAAAGTACTACAAGAGGGTACTTGAGGTCAATGACTATTAAAGAAAAAAAGGTCTCCTCGAGACAAAAACATCGCTATATCATACTTTAAGATCCGTCTGTAAATACCGAAGATATGACAAAAAAAAATTAAAAAACCAACTCCTACATTCGGCAAAAAAAAAACAAAACATTTTTTTAAATAGTTCTGCTAGAATTATCGAAATACTTAGCAAACGTTGAATGATTTTTTTTTGAGCTTTAATTTTCTAGAGTGGCAGGAACTGAGATCAGGTTCTGTGATAATGTGTAGTGAAAAAAACTTTTAATTTTCGTTTTCATAGCAAATTTTCACACCATCTTTTCACAGTCTCACAGATTCCGATTTCGGTTTAGAAATACCTAGTAATTGTTATTGCAAGTACATACAAGTTAAGTTCAAACAACACAACATTCGCTTTGCTTTTTTCATGCTTACTCGTGTACATATGTACTAGTTTGTTTGTTGTTTTTTTTTTCTGGAAGAAATATCTTAGTATATAATTAGATGGTAGTTTTATATCAAAGTATATTTTGATGCACGAATATTCGTATTCGAATTGCCGAATATTTGGACATTTTTAAATATTCGTATTCGTCAAATCCAAGCGAATACGAATACGAATATGGTTCCAAAAAATTAAATAAATAAATGCATAAATCCTAAACGAAATTTAAATAAATGAATAAAAATATTAGTTTGTGCGAATCCATTAAATTTTTTATAGAAATTTGTTCTGTGTATGGTTTTCAAATATTATTTATTAAAATTTTGTGCAGTTTTAATTAACTTTAAAGAACGCCAACAGGAGTATGAAGTTCTTTTTCATAACAACTTTTTAATATTTCATATTACTGGCGTAAATAGAACCCTAATTTAATGTGTATAAATTTCACATTAAATATTCGTATTCGTATTCGCGAATGTCATTTCAAATATTCGTATTCGTATTCGCAAATATCAAAATTTTACATTCGTTACTTCGACGAATGCATATACATATTTTTACACATAAATCATTTATAATGGAAGAAGACTTTATTATTAGTTGTTATAAACGTTTCCACATTTACTTCCTTACAAAATACGCATAACTATTGCAAGAGGAAAGCTTTCGTCTGCAACTTTTTATTATGATTGCATAAATGGACGTTATGTTATCTGTAGAAGATATAGATATTCGACCGTTTATATAAGGTGTTTTTTTAAGAGGTATAGAACTTTGAATTGAAATAAAACACAAGAAAATCGTTTTAATGTCCATTAATTTGGCTTTATTGGAAGGATAATTTTATGCCATTAATGTTTAAATATGATTTCGGGCATGTGGCCGCCGCGGCTGGCTCGAATAAAGCCAATTCTACAGGTCCAATTTTCAACCACTTTTTCGAGCATATGGGGCCGTATGTTGGCAATAACGCCACGAATGTTGGCTTCCAAGTCCCCTAACGTTTCTGGTTTGTTGGCGTAGACGAGCGACTTCACATATCCCCAAAGAAAGTAATCCAATGGTGTCAAATCACACGATCTTGGTGGCCAATTGACAGGTCCATTCCGCGAAATTATGCGCTCATCGAATGTTTCCTTCAATAAATCGATTGTGACGTGCGCTGTGTGGCATGTAGCGCCGTCTTGTTGGAACCACAACTCATCCACACTCATGCCATCCAATTCGGGAACAAAATAGTCGGTTAGTCGGCTCCAATTGCTGTGCACGGTGGCGAATCGATTCATTCGGGTCCTCTTCAACACTTTGCTCTACAGCGGCAATTGTTTCTTCGGTGCGCACTGTTCGACGTCTCTGCGGATGCGTATCATCACATAGAGTAAACGTATTGCGAAAACGATCCATGGTTAACCGAATTAATTGCTCTGATGGACGATTATGTCGACCATAAAATGGACGGAGCTTGCGGTAAACTTCGCGAACTGAACCATTATTTTCGAAATAAATTTGCACGATTTGCAAGCGTTGTTCTTTTGTCAACCTGTTCATGATGAAATGGCAAACCAAACTAAATATTAATCACTTGACAGCTGACAAAATGGCCGCCAGTTAAAAAAGTGATGCCAACTAAAAGTTCTATACCCCAATAAAAAACACCCTTTAGTAAGTAAAAAGCCAACTAAATGTATGTCTGTGAATGTTGGAAAATTTTAAACTTTTAACATTTTTATTCGCATAATACATATATGTAGGTAGTAGCGATAAATGCACATGCATATATAACTAAATTAGTATTTCCAATCAGTATACAAAAAAATACAAGCGAAAAATAAATAAATTTATTATTTATTAAATTAATCAATATATTTATACTAGTTGATCCTGCTATTCGTATGTAGGTATGTATTTATGTATGCATAGGTATGTATTATTCATTAAATTCCAAAGCCATTGACAAAAACTGAATTTACACTATGAAATATTTCATGAAATTAGTTGCTTGAAGCTTTTTTATTTGTCAATAGGAGGCCGTTGAGAAGTAAAACATACATACTAGGCCATCTTTAAGCAAATATATAAAGTTCTATGCAACAAATTTTACGAAATTTCATGAAAAAGTTCATGGTGTGCTCACCATGCTTTATCTTCGCTAAAGAATTATTTTAATACATTAATGTCAAAAATCGGAGTTGTATATATTCGGGACTGTTCGAAAAATCACGGCGATTTTAAAAAGAAGCAATTAACAGCTGGCTTAGGTAGTGAGTTTTTATTGTATTTTAAATTTTTGTCATTTTAATAGAATATTTTATTCAAATCGTGCAATTCACAAAATCAATCATTTGTCTCTGATCAATCGCCGTAATTTTACATGTCGCCATTTGCAAAACATCTTGGGATAACCGACACATTTTGTAATATATAGACACATACATATATACATAGATACATATTAAATAAATGCTATGTAATTTGGCATTTTATGATTTTAATAGATAAAGTTTTTTTTAAATAGTTGAGTATATTTAGGTAAAAGCTGGAAGTAATTTAGGGAAAAAATATTATATTAATTATTGCCCATAGTGTTGATAAACCATTGCTGATACATAGTTATAATGTTTTTTTATGATACTTAAACGACCTTATTTTCCTTATTTCTTCTTGATATTACAGAGTAATGTAATGGTGGTCTTTCAATGTTTCAATGTTTTTTGCTAGATAAAATTTTATACATTTGTCAACCTTTTAAAAGGCAGCGGGAATAAAATTCTCGATCGATGGCATCGTTGGGGATAGAGTTCGACCATTTTAATATTAATGAAAGAATGTCATCAGCCTGCAAATATTCCAAGATAATAGACAAGAAACAGTTCCAAGTATAAAAGAAATGCCGATTGACATTTTCGACCGTTGTTACGCATTCACAGTTTACACATATTAAGCGACCTTGTTGTAAATCGACAAACTGCTCGAAGCATTTCGACCAAGAGTGTAGTGAAAAACTCTTTCCTACATCTATTAGGAGGTCGGGCTGGCCATAATTCAAGACGATTGGTAAAACTTTATCCATATTGTATTCGGCCAAGTAGAGTTTAGCCAGTACATCAAAAAGAGATGGGACACGCGTCAACACATCGAAACATTTTACTTGTTCATTGCGTGACCAGTAGTAGCGCAACAGCACTGAACCCAATTCGTGAAATGAACATGAGTTATCGAATCTTAAAGGGAACATACAATTATCACAACGTACAATATCATCAGATGAATTCAAGAGTACAAATCCTTGCGTTATATAGTCCCTAGAAGAGTCATCCATTTCCCAGATAAGCTCAGGATTTAAATAATGAAAATACATTTCATAACAGTGCCGCTGGGCCTGCTCCGGGTCATCACCATGCTCTATCATCACTTGAGATAATTTATCTAATAGTTGTATTAGCTCAGGTGCTGAATATTCATCAAATAGTGAACGATAGCGTTCGACAAAATTGGTATTGCTAAATTTAGAACTTTTGCAAATTAAGTACAAATTGTAAATTGTCTTCTCTTCAGCTGTTATGTGTTGACTAGATATCCCATTAAAGACGTTTGATCCCCTTTTACTACTGCTAGATTGATGATTCGGCAATATTGATGATGATGATTTTTTTGTACGACATACAATTTCCTCGTCGTTCTCATATATTGCTTTGATGTCTTTGAAGGGTAGGGACCTCTCGTTAGCTGGTATCAAATCTCTGACGAGTGTTTGTTGTTCTTCGGCGAAAATATTGAATTTATATTTTATTATATTTTTGCCAAATTTTCCTGTTACAGTTAGAAGAGTATCTTTGAAAAGTTTTTCGCCTTTTTGTGGTTTTAAATTTTCACAAAAGGAGTTTTCTAAAACATAAACTCCTTGTGGGGAAGTTTCGCTTGGTGACTTTTGATTTTGTAGCACCGTTGCTCCCAAGTTGCTGCTTCTATCTGCTGTACCTGAGCTTCCACCAGAGCTATTATTGTCTCCATTTGATTCACATTGAGCAATAGCATCAAATATTACAGAGAGATCGTTAAGCAACTCATATTGATTGCGTTCCATTAAAAAATGTTTAATCTTATTCAATTGGCCCAACTCATAGTCTTCTTTTGCCTTATCAGCAAAATATTTAACATTCTTACGCATTAACCGAGCACATTCAAGCAGTTTGCCTTGCCTCACCAGTCCAGATACATGTGACTGCAACGAATGCAGTTTTACGGAGTATACGGATCCTGTTTGTGTGAACACTACAATTTCATCATTGCAAACTTTGCAGTCAACAATGCGTTCAAATTGGTTACACCACAGGACCACTGAGCTGCTTCGCATATCGAATATGTAGAGACCCAACTCTGTATATGTTAATAAAAAGTCATGTGTTAGTTTCAGCATCTTTGAAAATTGTAAGTTTTGTGGTTGGTAATCCAACATCTCATCGTTGCCATCATTGTCGGCCAATATACTGTCATTGTCGTTATCATGATCTCTCTGAATTTTCGCCGGTGGGCATGCTAATGCGAGTTTAAATTGATGCGTTTGAATAACATCACCTTCGAAATCCACTTCCCACACACGTGATCCAGGACGAGCACAGAAAATTCGCGATGGTTGCTGAACTTCATTCGAGGAAATTGAAAAGCATGCGCCGTAAGCTCCATCACGGGGTTTATTGCCAATCTGAGAGGATTTTCGTTTTAATTTAAATAATTTCATTGAAATAACGGTTACAAACCTGTTTATACTCTTCATACTCTGTATTACATAAAATACATTTGGAACAATTTGAAACCAAAAGTAATGATTCAAAGTCGTCTATTTGAACGATAGGAGATTCCAAAAATAGTATTGGGTGTATAGACATGTTAATAAGACTTGTGCCCTGAAACGACAAACAAATCCAAACTCACTAGAATACAAATCCTATTTCTTCAATTTGATCAATTTACACAAAATACATATATATATGTATACATAAATATGTACATACACACCCAGCAAAAAATAAAAGGAGTACTTCCTTACGAACCACTTTTAAATTACTTCGAAAGTATCTAATGCATATTTTTAGATGTTAAAGAAGTCATTTTTAACCACATATCAAATACAATTTTAAATCATTACTTTGTTTTCAGCAAATTCATTACTTTTTTTGGCTCAAGCCAAATACAAGTGTTTTTTATTACATTTAAAGCTTTTCAAATCAAAAAAATTTGCAATATTAAAATTAACAATGGAATAACATAACAAAAAATTAAATAATTTAACCTTTTTTCTTTTCAAACCATATACAAGTGATTTTAATCACTGAATAAAAAGCACTTTTTAACTACTTTTGTGAAGTGAATTATTTTCACTCCCGAATTTCTGATTTTTATAGCACCAAAAACATGATTTTTATTGAGTTTAAAAAATGTTACAAGCAAACCACTTCCTTCCAATGACACCTCAATGTGAAATTCATTGGTTTTTTACCTAAATTTGAAGTGGTTTGATTCATTAGATGTGGTATTTTTTCTACTTCTTTTTCCTAACTTTTTTGCTGGGACATTTAAGACTTTTCAAATCAAAAAATTTGCATTATTAAAAATAACAATGGAATAAAATAACAAAAAATTTAATAATTTGACTGTTTTTTTTTTCTTTTCAAACCATATAACTACAAGTGATTTTAATCACTGAATAAAAAGCACTTTTTAACTACTTTTTTGAAGTGAATTATTTTCACTCCCGAATTTCGGATTTGTATAGTATCAAAAACATGATTTTTATTGAGTTTAAAAATGTGAAAAGCAAACAAACCACTTCCTTCCAATGACACGTCATTGTAAAATTCATTGGTTTTTTACCAAAATTTGAAGTGGTTCGATTCAGTAGATGTGGTGTTTTTCCTGGGTAAAGGCAAGTTGTGTAAATGGCCCTTAATATACTTTCTTAGGATTTACCAGTCTGAATCTCTAAGTCCTCGTCCAGACTTGCAATTTTTTTTGCTGCAATTTCTTAAAATTCTGCTTTGAAATTGCATAAGTGTCCACATTATGAAATTCTAATTTTGCAATTATGAATTTAAAAATTCTATTATACCACAAATTTCTATGAAAAATTAACAATTCTATTTACTTTTTAATATATTTGTTGTTTTTCAAACAACTGAAGAAATAAAATTATAAAAAACGTCAAATACAACTAATGGTAGGTACAGACTTAGCAACGTGTTTATGCAACCAGGCGGTTGCATTGTCGGTCGCACAGTATGTAGTCTTGTTTATGGTTGCGTTCGAAGTTGCATTCGAAGTTTCGAAAATATCAAAATGTTTATGGGTTGCATTTTAGGTTGCATAGTCTGTATCAAAATATGCAACATGTAATATAAACGTGTTGCGTAAACACGTTGCAAAGTGTGTAACCACTATAACAATTTGAAATTAACAATTACGAGTTTCAAATCAAAAGAGAATTGCAGATCACATGAAACTGTGTACGCCCCCCCCCCAATCTTCTCACCTCTCTCACCAATAAACTCAATAACTGCTGCAACAAAAATTGCAAGTCTGGACATGGACTAAGATATTTCATATCTGGGGGCAAATCGCGGCACTCGTTAACGAACGAAATTAGAAAATATTTCAATAGAGTTTATATGGAGATATTTCGTAATTTCGTTCGATAACGAGTGCCGCGATTTGCCCCCTGGTATATTTTTCAGATGAAAAATTTCGGTAAGAATATAGAGCCATATTATGAATTCCACATATGAAAATTTCCGAATAAAATTTTCCGTTCACATGGATTTTATTTTCGTATCATCAATTCCACTAAAATTAAAAACTTACATACATACCCAGCAAAAAAAACATGACAAATCATGTGTTGAATCATGGGTTCAAGTGATGATGCATTGGTTCGATTTAGGTGAAACATGTATGATTTTTACATTAGCTTGTCATTGCAGACCATGTGTTTGGGAGAGAATTTAAATACTTTGATATCAATTCAAATTAATGAATTTAAACCCATGCAAGTTCCCTGATTCGAAGATGTTTTTTCACGTAAATACAAAACAAACAAATAAATAAAAATTTTCCTTGCAGGATACCAACTGAGCTTTTCTCACTCTCAAGGCACACTCTCTACCAGTGAGCTACTGTACTCTTGTTATTTGTTGGAGATAAAACGTGTTTTATGAAAATATATTACCCCGTAATATCGCATGCGTTTTTTATGAGTTCAAAAATGATATTCAGAATGCATTCGAAAAAACAAATGCTGAAGAAAGCATGAAACATTATTTCATTTTGAACGCGTTCATTTATTTTTTGCTGGGTATATCCACTTTTTCAAACATACAAATCTTTGTGAATAATTTTCTTCATAAATTGTCAAAATATTTCGCAATCGTATGAAGTTTTTTGATAAAAAATAGTCACACGTTCGTAAATTTCCATGTGAAATTTTATGCATGATAAACCTGATAAGTTATATAGTTTTTTGTAAGTTTATGTTTCAGGTGCGATATACATAAATTAAAAATATTTACCAACCAACGTAAAGTTTTAATTTTGTTTCAATGTTTTTAATGAAGTTTAATACAAAATATGTACATATATATGGATGTGTCTGAAGCTAAAAGGCCTAAAGGCAAAAAGTTGAGTAAATTAGTAATGTTTGGCAAATAGATTTCCAAAACTTATGAAAATTATAAAAGGCACAAAATATTTTTATGGCATTTACATAACAGAAAAAATTAAGGGAGAGTGGATTCCGCGTAACAAATACATTGGCTAGTTTTATAAAATTTAATAAAACATGGAAATTTCGTTGATTAAGCCAATGCGTTTAATTAAAGCCGAGTTAAAAAAAACTCAAATAAAATTCAAAGCCTATTTTTCATGTTTTTAATGGAAAATATCTAAATAATAGAAGAACAAAATAATTTCTATAGAGTTCACAACTAATTTGATAGTAATACAGTCAAATCCCGATAATTCGTAATCGCAAGGTACCGGCCATTTCTTACGAATTATAGGGGTTTTCGATTTAGCGGTGTTTCGGTTTAACGGTTAAAATAAAATAAATACGAATTAACGGGGTTTTTCAATTTATTTACTAAAACGATAAAAAAGCATAAAAAATTGTTAAAAATAAAATACAAAATAAAAATTGTTTTTTTTTTTGTAACACCGACAGAGTTTTATGCGTGCGCACAGCCACACAAACCGAAGCAAAAACCCACACAAAAAAAGCGATAAACAAAAAATCATTCTTTCCATGATTCTGTTGTTTTTATTACGAATTATAAGTGGTAGTTAGCAAATAATTACGATTTATAAGAGGTAAAGTAGATTTTATTTGAAAAATATATTACGAATTAGCGAGGGGACCAAAATGTATGGACATTTTACGAATTACCGGGATTTGCTTGTATAACAAAATTGAGAAAATTTCGAAAAGTGGAGTTAAGCCTTTTAGCGTCTGACACATCCATATGTACAATGCACATATTAGTGATATGACACTATTCTTATTCGATTTCCGAAATCAGTAGAAAATGTGGAAAGTGTACATCAGTCGGATCAATTAAGAAGCACACAATATCTAAGGTCGTTTACGCCAATAAACCACTTTAATGACGCTTTTAAAAGAATATACCTACGTTACAAAATATTAACCCTTCACGGAGTCTACCTGTCGATCCGTAATAAGAGATTTACAAATGTGTGTATATGCGCATTGGCATAATACACATAAATAGAATTTGTTACCTCATAAAACCAACAAAAGAAAAGCTGACTAACTCAAACTAATACAAACTGAAGAAAGATAATTTTGAATAGTTCAATGACATACGAACATTTTATGGAATTATTAACTTACGATAAAAGTTGACAGCATAACCAAGTTAACCTGCCCTTTCGAGTCTCCGTAGTAAAACTGTTTTTCATCTTGTGTCCAATGCAAACAAGTAACCTGCACAGATTGGTCACTACACAAATTTGTAAAAATTACTTGAGGAGCAGCCTGTGCTGACAAATTAATCGCATACACACAAACCACTGAACGCTGTGTTGAAAATCCAACATATTTTTCATTAGCCGATATTGATAAATGATTTACTGCCCCATGTTTACTAGGAATGAGATGTAGAAATTTTCCGGTCCTGTTGAAAAGATACAAGGATCCTGACGTTGCCCCAACCACGATATAGTTGTCAGATATATCAAAACAGGTGTACTGCAAAAAACAGTAATAGCAATTAAATCAATACAAATAAATATTAGCCTTCATTTTATACTTTAATACGGTTGCTGTGTTTCAGAGGTTGGTGGATAGCAAGGGAATAATCAATGAAATTACTTAAACAGTATAAGTTCATGATGAAATAATCTGTTTACTCTTTTACAATGAATCGTCAAATTAACTTCAATGTTGTAATTAAATTAGTCTTCAAGTTCTTCACATTTTCTTTATTACCAGGCAGATAATTCTTTCATAAATCGTAAACAATAGAGCTGCAAAACTATCGATGTTACTATCGATAGTATCGATAGTTTTATTTCGATATTTTTTTTCGATAGCGATACTATCGACAAAAACACGCTACTAAAAGAGAAAAAATCAAAGTCAATATATACGGAATGATGGCGACTGTGTAATAAAAAATGCAACATTCAAGTTTCGCCGCCTGTAAACCTTTATAATAATGGTTATCATTACATATATACATATATATATGTGAAAACAAATGAATTAATTTTGATTTTTGTCAACATCAGTCAGTTTTTATATACTAAATGCAAATTGCATAAAAATACAATTATTATGTACCAACGGCTTTAATACATGAATAAATTTGACGGCGGCTAAATTTGTCGACTACTGGACTAGAGCTGCAAAACTATCGATAGTCGCTCCACTCGATAGTTTCGATAGTTTTATGTAAAACTATCGATAGTATCGAATAGTTTTATAAAAGTTGCCACATAAACTACATGTGACTCGAAAAAAATTCAGAATGCTCAACATTTTCATTAGTATATAAAAATATATCAAGCCTTTTTTTCGATTTTATCGTAAGCTGGGCATATTATCGAAAATATACTTTTTTATTGAACTTAAAATTTTATGGGCCTAACCATGGTTTAGAATTATCAAAATGCGAAAATTGTTGATAACTTTTAAGACACTAACTGTAAAGTTTTATCGTAAGAGATGATTGGCGGCCGTCGCGATATCAGTACCACCAAAATTTTGTGACTACTATTTGTCGAACAACACTTGGATTTATAAATAAATTCATATACATACATATGTATTTAAGTACTTGTGTATACAGAAGCAGGGATGCGATGTCATATTTACAAATTGTACTAACTTTCAAAAAAAATTTTTAATTTTTTCAGTACGATTGTACCTAATTCTTTATTTATATATTTTTAATACTTGTACTTTTTAATTAACTAAAAATCAATTAACAAAACGCCAGAAGGTGCACAAAGAATATTAGTTGCTGGGATCTGAATATAAAAGTAACATTTACGATATACTACGTTTATAACCTTTTTTTTATTCGATTGTTCACAGTCGATGCAAATAGTCGGCTTCTCTCCTTGGTAGGAAAATAAAATTTCCACATTTGCAGATGAATTTGGAATAAATAACATTCCTCCAGCAATTCTTTAAGTACCGGAAAACATCGTTTGATTTACTTAATTTTCTAATACCTTCGAGCTAAAGATTAACCCTCTTGTGCAAAAAAATAAGTGAACGTTAAAACCGGGTTTTCTATGGAAATTTTTTTTAATGTACACTTCAAGCACGCATTATTTTTTGCATAAGGGGGTTAATATATTTTAATGCTATTTTTGGCATGTAATAAATATAAAGAGATTCCAGTAGTGCTAAATGGGTCATTGCGGTGCTACGGTACTTTTGGCATTCAAATAGCGCTAAAATTTACAATTGTACTAACTTTTCCATCGCTGTAAAAAAGCTTAAATCAACTACGGATAATTTGCTTCAAAGCTGCCGGCTACTGTTTACTGACTTCGATTATTTTTACTCTTTTAATTACTTGTTTTGTTTTGCCGATAGTATCGATAGCGGAAAAAACTATCGATATTTCATTTACAACAAAACTATCGATACTATCGATAGTACTATCGATAGTTTTGCAGCTCTATACTGGACTGTCTCCGCTCTTTACTTCAAAAAAAAAGGTGACGCTAAATGTTATACCAATACTTTTTAGTTAACTGCAATGGTTTAATTAATGATAAAAGACTTTTTTTATTTTATTCCTTTTTAATTTATTTTTTATTGATCCATCTTTCTGTTTGGTTTTTCGTTTATTTGTTTATAGAACTGTGTATATACGAAAAGCCTTCCTCCTTCCTGATATTATAGAAATAATAACTATACAAATCTGGAATAGCGATATTAAAGCACTTTTCTTCAGAAAAAAATACTTTTTTTCCAATCGTTCGTTTGATGACCTTGATGCACCATCTACGTCATGTGGTCTTTCCCAAACTTTACTCTGTGTTGCTTATGTACGTCTTACAATTGTGGCTTTTTTTGATTATTTAGATGCTTCAAGTACTCCGTGGTTTGTATAACGTTATGAATAGTTATTTTACTGATGCTAACTCCGACTGCAGCTCTAATTCTACCTAAACTCACATATGAATTCGAAACCATTTAGAGAATTTTGCGTCTATATCGAGGTGAAAACTTCTTGTAAGTCTTTCCTTTGTACCATTTGGAATACTGTGATGTATTCTTCATGTAATTGCTTATAAGCTGCGACGAAGTTTTCCGCCAATAGCGCGGTTTAAAAAACCTAGATCGTGATACGTCTCAATTTTAGCGATTTCCGTGGAATTAAGCGACGGCTTTTTCCTAATACTTTTTCTTTGTGCAAATAAAATGTTTTTCTATTGCACTTAAAGGTATTTTGGCATAAACATCAAAGATTAATTGAAAATTCATCACTGAGGCTAATCTATGTTAACACTGAAATATTAAAATTTCTCATGCTGTTTACGAAAACTATTATGAAAGTCCACTTAATGTTTATTGACCCATTTGGAATTTTTGTCAATAAAGCAACAGAGTATCCTCTTAAGAATGACTTCAAAACATATTTGCTATTTTTTAAGGAATCGCGAAAATGTCTACTATTCTCTAAAATTTCAAGTGAGGCTATCCTATGTTAACTGAGTGTATGTTTGTTGAATATGTGTATTAAAAACATTGGAACTACAAGTTTTAAAAAAATAAACTTTCTTTTTACTTTATGGAATGATTAAAAAATTCGAATGAGAAAAATACACAGTATAATCCTGAAATTTTTCGTATCTTTTGAATCTGTACGCAAAATTTACAGAAATAAAATATTAAACTTTCAGTCTGACAAAGTTTGTTAAAGTTATCAATTTCGTTAACAGTGACAACTCAATACAAAAATAACAGGTGTTTTATTGTTAAGTTTTCTAAATTCTTCTGTCGTTTGCTCATTCTTGTATATCTGTGGCAATAAATAATAATGGGTTAAGTGGACATAAGTGCTTTTTCATTTTAGTACATATTCTTATTCTCTTCTTCAAGATCTATCACTCAACTAAATTTCAATTAAAAAGTGTCATTATTAATAAAACTATAAGCATTTATATTTTAACTTAAGTCTTCTTGGAAAATATTACGTAAGCCATAACATCTTACCTCAACTTAATTTTTTTTCGGTAGCTACATCAATATTAAAATATTTGAGCATAAAAACTTGTATACACTTAAGTCCAATAACTAACGTCCCATCCAAATTATTCTTCGTTAAAAAAAAAAACTTATATTTAACTAAGCTTTTAAATAATTATCTTATCTCAGGTTTTCCGCATTTTTCAATTTAACATAAAGCCCTTATGTCGACTTACCATCAATAAAAATTATATAATATAATATATATTATATAATATAATATAATAGCTTAAGTGCACTTTAATTTTTATTTTTCTAACAATGGATTTTTTTATAACATCTTAACTAAAAAGCAGCGAATATTAACTAATAAAACGTTTTATTTTTTTTATAAATTTAACAGTTTTGTTCTAAATAAATTTGCATCTTTTTCGGAGGCTAAAAATTGTATATAAAAACCAAACACAATTAATTTTAGACAAAACCCTTAATATCTCAAAACATGAAATTTCGACTTAAGCCATTATTATTTATTGGCACAGATATGTATGTTAAGATGAAATTTTAGAGGAAAACAATAACGATCTTTATAGTGTTTTCACACCTAAAGTTAAAACCTGGGTTTAACTTAAAAAACCATAGACAGTTGATTTTTTTTTTTTTAACTCACAGACTGTCTAATAACTTTATTCCAAATAAAATAAATCTCGTGTAGAAATACGTGTATTTGTTGCTGTATTTTTTTGTTGATTTTTATAACATTTATTTATAACAATTATTTTTGTTCATGTGAAGAACTCAGAAATTGCACAATACGCTTTAAATATAAATTATTTTATTTTTTAGTTAATTTTAATTATTATTCGAACTCCATTTGTTTCTATATTTGTGATTTGAACGGGCTAAAGTTCGTATCGCTTTTTAAGCCAAATTACATGTAATAATTATTAATGAACAAATAACACCAAAGTCTGTTGTAAATATTCTGACTAACAACACATAGTTGAACGGAACAGCCAGCCGTTTTCGAAGGCCACTAAACCTTCATCATCAGCGTTCTTTTGTGTTTGGTCCACTGTGTGTGGTGTCAGTTGATGTAGATTTCTGCTTTATATACTTAGCATTTTATTGCAAATGGAATATGTGAATTGTTTTGATTCATCGTATTTCAATTTGCTGAAAGCTTTTTTGTATTGTAAGCTCAATTTTACCATCACTATATTTACAAAAGTCTTACCATTGTCGTTTTGTTCTTTTTTACTAATTATACACATGTTACTTAATTTGCTTATTTTTTGTTCTACTTAAGACAAACTTTTTTGGTTTGTTACTATTAAGTATATTTTTATTTTTAATTTTTGCCACAGGCCCATGGCTATTAATTTTTAGTTAATTTTAATTATTATTCGAACTCCATTTGTTTCTATATTTGTGATTTGAACGGGCTAAAGTTCGTATCGCTTTTTAAGCCAAATTAATAATAAATAATAAATTAATAATAAATTATTTTATATTTTTTAAATAAAAATTTTAAAATTATGGAACTACTTATACAAATTGAAGAAGCGCTTGGAAATAAAGTTATAATATATAAAAAACGCATAAATACATTACAAGCTAAACGATTTTTATAGGCAGATGGACGTCAGTCATATTGTTACGTTTTTCTCTCTATAAAAACGCTTTTCCGTAGATCCGAAGATTTGCAAATGAATACAAGAGCCGAGTGTAGTAATTAGGGTTAAGAATGATACAAGTTTTATTTACGAATACACTTATACTAAATTACTCAAGAGCTTAAATACCTAATACAACTTAAACTAATAAATTACACACAAATATTCACAACTGGTTACCACTACGCCTTCCTCGCTGTAGTTTACACACGTCTCTTAGCTGGCTGCGCAAGTAATCACGTGACACCTCTTTGTCTACTGCTCGTCACTTACGAGACTCACTCTGTCGTCACTCACAGTTAATACACCAATTCCTCTTTGTCTGCTGCTTGTCACACACGGCACTCACTCTGCCGACACTTACAGTTGATACACCAATAAAGACGCACTGGCTTTACTTACACCCTTATACACGTCTATTCGCTGCGCTGTTCCCTTTACTCCAGTCGACACAATAGACTCCACAATAATCTCAATTCCACGACAGACTATTATTAATTCACAACTTAATTATCAACTGTCTAACGAGTTCTTAACTTCACTAGTTTCTGATTAGCACTAACTATAACTGTTCGCGACTGACTTACAACTGCAACTAACTCACTCATTGGATGCGTCACCTCTATTTATATTTCACAGAAATTCCACTAGAAGTTTCAAGCAATGTCTAGACGATCATTATCATCTTATATGCTGCCTAATTAAGTTCATGTGGTAACTACATATGTACATACATGTGTATATGCGTACGTGTGTACATCATTAACTAAGCAACACACGGTGGTTGTTTATCTTTTGCTTTTCGTTTGAATTGGCATGTATGTATGTGTACAAATATGTGAATCTTCATAATAAGCAGACGCTTTTTTTGTTGTTGTTGCTTTTGCTTGTTTAGTCAAGCTAGGCATGCTTATTTAGTTGTTGGCTACTTTCTAGACTATTCTTTGCTTTGACCCTGTAGGAATATTTTCGCGTAGCATTTACATTAACCCTGTTGGAATATTTTTGTGTAATGTTGCTTAACATTGTTGACGGCTATTTTCGTAACACTGCCGCCCACTTAAGCCTATTCGTCCCGAATAGGCACATCATCGCCTTTCTTTTTCTGCGTTTTCTAAACGCCTTGTAGTTACGCTCGAGACGACTACCTCTTCCATATTTGTCGGCTTTAATTCTGGCTCTGCCTTGTCTTTCAACTGCGACTTGTATTGCCATACGCTGGAGAGAAATTCTGCGATATTTGCGGCCCCTGGTGCTGACTCTGCTGCGTCTTTCACTTATAGCTTGCCTTTCCACATGCTGGAGATGAAACCTTCTTTGACATCTGGCTTTGGTTCGTATTTCCACTGCAGCTTGCCGTGCCTTACGATGGAGATGACAACTTTTTCCACATTTATGGCCTTTGACTCTGACTCTATTTGGTCTCTTGACTAGAGCTGGCCTTACCACACGCTTGAGGTTCTGTACAGAAGTTGTCTTCTTCTCCCTGGCTGTTTCTATGCTGCACACTTTCCATACTGGTGGCCTGGATTTCATCTTAGCAGTTACCTTAACTCCAGCAAACGAGACCATTTCATCCATAGGTAGTTCCGCTGTGTCACAAGCAGCTTGACTACCGGCTAAGTCAGCAACGTTCTTTGCTTTGATGAAAACTTCTATGTCACGAGCTTCATTTATTTCGCTGGAAACTTCTGGCTCACGTCCAACTTGTTGACACTGACCACTGCTGATTTCATCTTCTGCCTTCAGTCTTTGGTCAACGTTTTTCTCTTTGCCAGAAATGTCATTGAAGCCAGTATTATTTTCGTTAGATTTACTGACTTGTATTTCTACACCACCGGCCCGTCTGTTTGTGGCTTCAGGCATTTCTTGAATTTTCTCATTTCTGGCTCTAGGTGATTCTGGAACATTAGGCACAGTTTTCCATTTCCATTTGTCAAACACCTCATCCATCTGACCTAGAAGTTTCTCCTTGTTAGCTCTTAATGTTTCATGCAAATCGCTCATCATAGTTCTAGAAGTTTCTTGAAGCATTGTTTCCATTTTCTGGTTGTTTGTCTCCATTTTACTCATCAAAGCAGCAAACATTGCACCGATGTCAGTACTGGTTGCCGCTGCACGAGTACATACCTCAATTTCTTCTTTTTCATCGAACTCATAAGTTTCAATGTCGATGTTGCGCCGCTGGAACTCTTGCAGCAGTCTCTCCTGTAGTTGTACTTTATTACCAGTTGTCGACAGTTTTCGATTATTCAACTCTTCCTTGAGTTGCTCCAACTTAAGCTCTTGAAATTTCATTTTCCTCAAAACCAATTATTACGTTTAAACTTTTCAAACGTATGTGGTTTTGTTCACGTTTAAGCTTTTCAAACGTGTGAGGTTCTCCTTTTCTTATTACTCTTGCTTTTCGCTTAACCCTTTTAAAACGTATCGCTTGTATTTGCAAATCCCACTTCTGACACCAAATGTTACGTTTTTCTCTCTATAAAAACGCTTTTCCGTAGATCCGAAGATTTGCAAATGAATACAAGAGCCGAGTGTAGTAATTAGGGTTAAGAATGATACAAGTTTTATTTACGAATACACTTATACTAAATTACTCAAGAGCTTAAATACCTAATACAACTTAAACTAATAAATTACACACAAATATTCACAACTGGTTACCACTACGCCTTCCTCGCTGTAGTTTACACACGTCTCTTAGCTGGCTGCGCAAGTAATCACGTGACACCTCTTTGTCTACTGCTCGTCACTTACGAGACTCACTCTGTCGTCACTCACAGTTAATACACCAATTCCTCTTTGTCTGCTGCTTGTCACACACGGCACTCACTCTGCCGACACTTACAGTTGATACACCAATAAAGACGCACTGGCTTTACTTACACCCTTATACACGTCTATTCGCTGCGCTGTTCCCTTTACTCCAGTCGACACAATAGACTCCACAATAATCTCAATTCCACGACAGACTATTATTAATTCACAACTTAATTATCAACTGTCTAACGAGTTCTTAACTTCACTAGTTTCTGATTAGCACTAACTATAACTGTTCGCGACTGACTTACAACTGCAACTAACTCACTCATTGGATGCGTCACCTCTATTTATATTTCACAGAAATTCCACTAGAAGTTTCAAGCAATGTCTAGACGATCATTATCATCTTATATGCTGCCTAATTAAGTTCATGTGGTAACTACATATGTACATACATGTGTATATGCGTACGTGTGTACATCATTAACTAAGCAACACACGGTGGTTGTTTATCTTTTGCTTTTCGTTTGAATTGGCATGTATGTATGTGTACAAATATGTGAATCTTCATAATAAGCAGACGCTTTTTTTGTTGTTGTTGCTTTTGCTTGTTTAGTCAAGCTAGGCATGCTTATTTAGTTGTTGGCTACTTTCTAGACTATTCTTTGCTTTGACCCTGTAGGAATATTTTCGCGTAGCATTTACATTAACCCTGTTGGAATATTTTTGTGTAATGTTGCTTAACATTGTTGACGGCTATTTTCGTAACAATATTGTATTTTTTCAATTTCCAGATGATACTTTTTTGGCGTAATTTTTTTATTATTGTTGCTGCTGCATCAATATTTAAGTTGAAAATCTCTCAATCGGTATGTATTTTTATACACTAGCATAAACATTATCATCTGCTTCCGGCCATTTTAACTTGACAGCACTGAGCTGGGCACAGCGAAAACATGGTTGCATTTCATAAAACCAACTTAAGAACAATTCGAAAATGGTTTTAAGTTCAAAAATGGTTTTAAGTTGATTTTCACAAAATCATTTTGTATGGTAAAATCAGGTTTTAGCAGTTGTTTTTAACATATGGTGGTCTAATTTAGACCACCGGGCTATGCTAGTGTTAATAAATGTTAAACGTTAAAAATGGATTTTCAATTTTTTTTTAAATGTATCTTTTTAAGAAAAAATGTATCTTTCTGGAAACTAAAATGTATCTTTCTTGAAATTTCACTGGCAACCAAAGCGTGTATGGCTTTGTCAATTGATTAGTTTGGCAGTTGTCGATTTGGTTGAAGAAAAATAAAAAAAAAATCTTTCAATTCGATTGTGCTGTGTGTGTTCGAGTCTCTTGATTAGCTGTCAAAATTTATGTTTGTAGCTTTATTTTGTAAAAAAAAGTTATGTACATATTTATAAAATTGTATTTAATTTGATTGAATTCTAAATATAAAATATAAAAATAAATGAATAAATACAATAGAAGTTTTAAATTTTTAAATTTTTATTTGTGAAAAAATATAAATTTGACAGTTGAATGAAAATCTTTCAATTCAGTTTATGAAGTGTGTGGCCAAGAATCAGTTCAATTGAAAGAGTCAATTCACAATTGAACTGAAACGTGTATAGGGTGCTTTAAGCCATAAGAGCCATACACGCTTTGATTTGGACAACAACCGACTCAATTGAAAATTGAATTGAATCGTGTATGGTAAGAGTTCTCCTCTTATGTTATGTTAGCCCCGGGAGCAAGATGTATCTAACTAGATGGCAGCGCTACTTCAGCTGATAATTTTTTGCTCTGGGTGCTTTGTAAACTACAAGAAATGAATAACTGAAACTAATACTATGTTCACACTTATGGTCTTAAGCGTGTTTAAGGCAAGTGTTTTAAAAAACTAAACACAACCGTTCACATTACATTTGAGATGTTTAAGGTTGACGTTTTGTCAATGAATTATTGTATTTGTAAGAAATTACGAACAATTATGCTTTTTTATTGGTTAATGGATTGGATTGGTATAATGACATTAGTCACCTGGTGTAGTGCTGCCACCTAATAAATGCGCCTTGGTAGGTACCAGTGATCTGCATGATTACGATTCAAACGGCATAATTTTGCATTTTCTAAAATGAATATTGAGCTAGCACTTAACATTAACAAAATGAATGATGCTATTGCATGATTCATATCAATGAGACTGCTGTTAATAAATACCTGTCAGTGCTTGCAATTTAGATTCATTCATGTGACTCACTAAAGCAATGAATCAGTATGATTGTTTTGAATACTTCTTAAACCACTTCTGACAAATATAGTTTTATGTAATATAAAATAAAATAGCTAGGCCCATTCTTTTTATAAATTATTTTAATATGAGAAAAACTATTAATTAACACAATATGAAGGGATAGATTTTTTCATTTTATTTAATTTTTTTATTACACGAAAAACTCCATTTTCGAAATTTTTTATTATTTCTGAATAGATTCTGTTAAATTTTCTAAAAACACTTTTTAATAGTTTCTTAACGCTATTTATTTATGTGTGGAAATATTTACTCAATGTTTTATAAACTGAAGACTTCATCTAGTCAACGTGCTTTTGTGAGTTATTTGATTACTATACAAAACAATCAAACAACAGTACTAATTTTTTATTTATGTTTACTGACAACACTTAAAAAAAGAGAGTGAGTTAAAGACAGTCAGTTGTTAGAGAGGCAACACTGCAAGCAATATCATTAGTACGTATTGATGTTAAAAAACAAAACAAAAGCATTGTAAAAGTGAGCGGAGAACGAAAGTGAATCAACTCATACAGTTCACTGGTAGGTACAGACTTAGCAACGTGTCTATGCAACCAGGCGGGTTGCATTGTAGGTCGCATAGTCTGTACTCTTGTTTCGATGTTGCATTCGAGGTTTCGAAAAAATCAAAATGTTTTGATGTTTATGGGTTGCATTGGCGGTTGCTTTGTAGGTTGCATAAACTGTATCAAAATATGCAACATGTAATATAAACGTGTTGCGTAAACACGTTGCAAAGTGTGTATCCACTATGACATTCTTCGGTTCTTTACACAGCTATGGTTGCCGTATTTTTGTATTACAAATCCTTACGCAGTCACCTGTATAATTACACCATGCCCGGGAGCAAGGGCATATCGTCCTATATCTCATTTTGGTGCTGTTTAAATTTATAGTTTTTAAGATAATATCTTATAGTCTTAAGTAATCTTTATATCATTAACTTTAAAAACTTTCATTGTCAAAAAAAGGCTCAATAAATTTTTACTTTAGTTCAAATTAAAGTTCATCCGAAGCCTCAAAATTTGTTTACGAAAGCGAAATTAAAAAAAATGTTTAAACAATTTCAATATGAAAAATATTTTATTGAACAAATTCTTGCAGGGTACGCATTTTCAGTACATGTTAATGTGAAAATATTATTTGATTGTAATGAAAATGCTTATACATTTTTTAGACACGGAAAATTTACTTTGCAAAGTCTTAATTCAGCTGGGAGAAAGACAGAAAGAGATAGTATCCCTCTCTCTCCCTGTCTTTCACACAGCTGAATTAAGATTTTGCAAAGTAGGGCGCATTATTCACGGTCAAAATGCATGACTTGCTTTATAATAATATTAGTCAAATTTTGTTTGTATGAGTCACACCGACGATGCTTGAAGCAAAATCTAAATTTTTTGTTTTTTGCACATGCATGTATGCAGCACAAACATAACAAGATAAACTACTCAAAGCATTAGGTTATACAAAGAACTATCAAATTCTATACGTTAAAACTTTGTGTATGTAGTTTGACAATTGCCTTACAATTAGCTTGTAACAAGATGCTATTAATTTATCGTGCAATGCGTGCACGTGTATGCTGAGTTCTTCATGCACACGTATACGACGCTTGTGTCATGCACATTCTCGTGAATAGCGCGCTTAAGCTTTGCGTGTCTAAAAATGGTATTAGCTATTCTGAGAATAAGTGTAGTTCTTGAACGAACTACTTCAAATGAACGATTCAGTACTTTGAACTAAGTGAACTAGTTCAATTTTTTACGCTCACTGTTTCAATTTTTGAACTAAGAACTAAAGCCCTTATGATACTTCATTTTTTCTTCATTGAATTGATAGAAAAAAAAATAAATGCTAGAAGGAATAATATATTGTTACGTTTAAATTTTATTAAACGTGTGAGTTCTTTTGATTGCTCAAAAATAAAAATAAATAACATCACAATTTTTATTTGCTACTGTTTTTTCTTTTATTCTTAACGAAGCAAATTACAACTTGTCTTTACTTAACTACTTCTTATCGTTATTATCCACTTTCAACGAGGTCTTAACTTGACTACTTTCTGATTAGCACTGCCCTGCTCTCGCACATGCTGCCATTTTTTATAGTACATGAATCAGCTCTCGAATGTTCGCCCGATAGGTGGCGTAATAACATGTCTGTACTTAGTAATGGCTTCTATGCATGATGACATCTGTATTGTCATTTACTATTGGTAGCCAGATGTTCAAACAGTCCTCTAGCACAATCGGGAAAATTCATGTTGCTGCTTCTAGGCGTTTGTAGATAATTCGATTGGTCGTTATTTTTGAATTTCAAAGTAACGACTCTTATGTTGGCAATGCGGTTTGCTACTGGTAGTACAGTGCTCGCACTTTTATTTGTATGTGTGTGTGTCTGTAGTCATGTATACAATTATTGTTGTTGCTATAGTATTTGCACGTATATATGTGTGTACGTTTAGTGCTTTAGTTAAATACTTCCAGATAGTTCTTTGCTTTAACCCTGTAGGAATATTTTTACGTAACAATATATAAAACGGAAACAAAATGTTTAAATGTTGTCAAAATTTCGTAACTAGAAACAGCTAGTATTAAGATAAAACAAACTAAAAATCGCTATGTTTACCCATAAATCGCTAATTAACCAACACTTTTATGTTTCAAGCTTGAAATGTCAATTTTAAGTTGAAAAATTTTAAAAAGTACGTGAACGGAAAAATTGTAAAATCCAGTAAAATATATAGCTGTTTTATATAACCAATTTTGGCGCTAAAAAATTATACATATGAAATACACGATAGAATATATTGTTTAATAATAAAAGTAATAGATATGGACATATGTTTTTATTTAAACTTATTTGGTTGGTTCAGGATGTCGACAAGAAACTTTTTATAGCTTACTTACATATGTATATAGAAAACAAAAATAAACTTTCTTATTTTGATTTTGTTTTAAATATAAGTAAGCGATAGAAACTTACTTGTCGACATCGCGGGTCCGCGCGTTTAAAGTTTCTAAGCTTTTTACCCTAAACGTCAGAAGTTATAAGGATGATATATATATTCAAGACAACGAAAAACTAGAAAAGAATTTAAAAAAATACACAAAGTAAATATTTTCAAATGTTCCATACGGCAAAACAGTACCCCATTTCTGTAACTTGTGAGAAGTTCTCGCATCGAGATAAATTAAATAATTATATTGGTTGTCCTATTTTACACAGGGTTATTCACATAAAAACTTATACAAACTTACAAAAAATATCAACAAATACAGTTTTTGTCTTACTCATCCTGTGTTTCACAGGATGACAGCAATTTTCTCGACTCGAAAAGTTCTCACATTCCTTACAGAAACGAGGCACAGGAACCGTCGACCCGACGATATGCATAAACAAAAATTTCAATATAATAATCTATTAACTTTATTCACGTTTAAAAACAATCGGTTATGTTCTGAATTCCATGTGAAATTAAATCGTTCGGAAATGCAATAGCATCGCTACTATAAATACACACATACATATGTGCATACGTCACTGCTGGCCAGAGAAGCGTCAGAGTGCCGAACATCAATCGGCTTAACTTAAATAAATGTTACTTTTTTTGTCATTTTAAAAATTTCATCAAAAACTAAAAATGTTTGTTTCCCTTTACTTTTGTAAGTTTATATTTAAAAACATATGGTTTAATTTTACTGGCAAAAATTTTTCCAGTAAAAACATGCATTTACTCAGTAAATGGTATAATGACATTAGTCACCTGGTGTAGTGCTGCCACCTAATAAATGCGCCTTGGGATTTTGTGTACTCGAACGCAATCCAGTAAAAAATAGTAAAAATTTGTACAAATTTTTGAGTTCTCGAACGCACTTATTATTTAATTTTTCTTAATATATCTACTTGGCGGCCACACGTTCAATTTTTGACTTTCAATTCCATTCAATTTTCAATACACTCACACTTTTTTCACTAAAACAATCAAACTTTTTGAATTGAAAACTACATTGATTTCAAATTCACCTATCCATTTACGCTACAGTTACACGACCAAGATTTGCTTTCAAGTTTTTCACACATACTGGTTGTCAAAAGTCGTTTAAATTGAAAACTGTGACGTAGGCTGCACGCAATTTCCAATCAAATTTATTTTCAATATGCCGTTGATAAAAAAAACAGCTTAATACAACAAAACTTCATGGCTTCCATATAGGTCTATAAATCGCAACACATCATTATACTGTTACGAAAATAGCCGTCAACAATGTTAAGCAACATTACACAAAAATATTCCAACAGGGTTAATGTAAATGCTACGCGAAAATATTCCTACAGGGTCAAAGCAAAGAATAGTCTAGAAAGTAGCCAACAACTAAATAAGCATGCCTAGCTTGATTAAACAAGCAAAAGCAACAACAACAACAAAAGCGTCTGCTTATTATGAAGATTCACATATTTGTACACATACATACATGCCAATTCAAACGAAAAGCAAAAGATAAACAACCACCGTGTGTTGCTTAGTTAATGATGTACACACGTACGCATATACACATGTATGTACATAGTTACCACATGAACTTAATTAGGCAGCATATAAGATGATAATGATCGTCTAGACATTGCTTGAAACTTCTAGTGGAATTTCTGTGAAATATAAATAGAGGTGACGCATCCAATAAGTTAGTTAGTTGCAGTCGTAAGTCAGTCGCGAACAGTTATAGTTAGTGCTAATCAGAAACTAGTGAAGTTAAGAACTCGTTAGACAGTTGATAATTTAGTTGTGAATTAATAATAGTCTGTCGTGGGATTGAGATTATTGTGGAGTCTATCGTGTCGACTGGAGTAAAGGGAACAGCGCAGCGAATAGACGTGTATAAGGGTGTAAGTAAAGCCAGTGAGTCTTTATTGGTGTATCAACTGTGAGTATCGGCAGAGTGAGTGCCGTGTGTGACAAGCAGCAGACAAAGAGGTATTGGTGTATCAACTGTGAGTGACGGCAGAGTGAGTGCCGTGTGTGACAAGCAGCAGACAAAGAGGTATTGGTGTATCAACTGTGAGTGACGGCAGAGTGAGTGCCGTAAGTGACGAGCAGCAGACAGAGAGGTGTCACGTGAATACTTGTGCAGCCAGATAAGAGACGTGTGCAAACTACAGCGAGGAAGGCGTAGTGGTAACCAGTTGTGAATATTTGTGTGTAATTCATTAGTTTAAGTTGTATTAGTGTATTTAAGCTCTTGAGTAATTTAGTATAAGTGTATTCGTAAATAAAACTTGTATCATTCTTAACCCTAATTACTACACTCGGCTCTTGTATTCATTTGCAAATCTTCGGATCTACGGAAAAGCGTTTTTATAGAGAGAAAAACGTAACATTTGGTGTCAGAAGTGGGATTTGCAAATACAAGCGATACGTTTAAAAAGGGTTAATCATAAAATAAGAGTGATACGAAAAGAAGAACCACACACGTTTGAAAAGTTTAAACGTAATAATTGGTTTTGAGGAAAATGAAATTTCAAGAGCTTAAGTTGGAGCAACTCAAGGAAGAGTTGAATAATCGAAAACTGTCGACAACTGGTAATAAAGTACAACTACAGGAGAGACTACTGCAAGAGTTCCAGCGGCGCAACATCGACATTGAAACTTATGAGTTCGATGAAAAAGAAGAAATTGAGGTATGTACTCGTGCAGCGGCAACCAGTACTGACATCGGTGCAATGTTTGCTGCTTTGATGAGTAAAATGGAGGCAAACAACCAGAAAATGGAAACAATGCTTCAAGAAACTTCTAGAGCAAACAATGAGAAAATGAAGGAATACAACGACAAACTTCTACGCCAAATGGATGAGAGACTTCAGGAGTATTCTAGAACTATGATGAGCGATTTGCATGAAACATTAAGAGCTAACAACGAGAAACTTCTAGGTCAGATGGATGAGGTGTTTGACAAATGGAAATGGAAAACTGTGCCTAACGTTCCAGAATCACCTAGAGCCATAAATGAGAAAATTCAAGAAATGCCTGAAGCCACAAACAGACGGGCCGGTGGTGTAGAAATCCAAGTCAGTAAATCTAACGAAAATAATACTGGCTTCAATGACATTTCTGGCAAAGAGGAAAACGTTGACCAAAGACTGAAGGCAGAAGATGAAATCAGCAGTGGTCAGTGTCAACAAGTTGGACGTGAGCCAGAAGTTTCCAGCGAAATAAATGAAGCTCGTGACATAGAAGTTTTCATCAAAGCAAAGAACGTTGCTGACTTAGCTGGTAGTCAAGCTGCTTGTGACACAGCGGAACTACCTATGGATGAAATGGTCTCGTTTGCTGGAGTTAAGGTAACTGCTAAGATGAAATCCAGGCCACCAGTATGGAAAGTGTGCAGCATAGAAACAGCCAGGGAGAAGAAGACAACTTCTGTACAGAACCTCAGGCGTGTGGTAAGGCAAACTCTAGTCAAGGAACAAGGTAGAATCAGAGCCAAGGGCCATAAATGTAGAATGGTAAGGCAAGCTCTAGTCAAGGGACAAGGTAGAGTCAGAGCCAAAGGCCATAAATGTGGAAGAACTTGTCATCTTCAGCGCAAGGCAAGGCAAGCTGTATTGGAAACAGGAAGCAGAGTCAGTACCAGGGGCCACAAATGTCAACGAAGTAGTCATCTCCAGCGTATGGCAATACAAGTTCCAGTTGAGAAACGATGCAGAGCCAGAACTAAAGCCGACAAATATGGAAGAGGTAGTCGTCTCGAGCGTAACTACAAGGCGTTTAGAAAACGCAGAAAAAGAAAGGCGATGATGTGCCTATTCGGGACGAATAGGCTTAAGTGGGCGGCAGTGTTACGAAAATAGCCGTCAACAATGTTAAGCAACATTACACAAAAATATTCCAACAGGGTTAATGTAAATGCTACGCGAAAATATTCCTACAGGGTCAAAGCAAAGAATAGTCTAGAAAGTAGCCAACAACTAAATAAGCATGCCTAGCTTGACTAAACAAGCAAAAGCAACAACAACAAAAAAAGCGTCTGCTTATTATGAAGATTCACATATTTGTACACATACATACATGCCAATTCAAACGAAAAGCAAAAGATAAACAACCACCGTGTGTTGCTTAGTTAATGATGTACACACGTACGCATATACACATGTATGTACATATGTAGTTACCACATGAACTTAATTAGGCAGCATATAAGATGATAATGATCGTCTAGACATTGCTTGAAACTTCTAGTGGAATTTCTGTGAAATATAAATAGAGGTGACGCATCCAATGAGTGAGTTAGTTGCAGTTGTAAGTCAGTCGCGAACAGTTATAGTTAGTGCTAATCAGAAACTAGTGAAGTTAAGAACTCGTTAGACAGTTGATAATTAAGTTGTGAATTAATAATAGTCTGTCGTGGAATTGAGATTATTGTGGAGTCTATTGTGTCGACTGGAGTAAAGGGAACAGCGCAGCGAATAGACGTGTATAAGGGTGTAAGTAAAGCCAGTGCGTCTTTATTGGTGTATCAACTGTAAGTGTCGGCAGAGTGAGTGCCGTGTGTGACAAGCAGCAGACAAAGAGGAATTGGTGTATTAACTGTGAGTGACGACAGAGTGAGTCTCGTAAGTGACGAGCAGTAGACAAAGAGGTGTCACGTGATTACTTGCGCAGCCAGCTAAGAGACGTGTGTAAACTACAGCGAGGAAGGCGTAGTGGTAACCAGTTGTGAATATTTGTGTGTAATTTATTAGTTTAAGTTGTATTAGGTATTTAAGCTCTTGAGTAATTTAGTATAAGTGTATTCGTAAATAAAACTTGTATCATTCTTAACCCTAATTACTACACTCGGCTCTTGTATTCATTTGCAAATCTTCGGATCTACGGAAAAGCGTTTTTATAGAGAGAAAAACGTAACAATACTTTTTATTTTTGTTCCTAAACATATTCATTTAAGTGTAATTAAAATTTTTCGGTGGAATATAACGTTATTTGTAATAAAAGAACACAAAAATACTGTCGGCAGAAAATTTGAAAATAAAAACGAAAAGTATTGCTGTCAGTTGTTTTTTTGCCTATAAATTGAACACACAATTGGAAAGAAAATTTGAAGTCAAAGTAGAATCAAATTCTAAAAGTATGAATGTATTAGTGAAAAAGTGTGAATGTATTGAAATTTGAAAGGCAAAACTTGATCGTGTAACCCCCAAGTTATATGTCAATTCAGTTTTCAATTTGAACGGCTGGTCACAGTACACATTGATTGAAGCTACAAATTTGAGTTGTTTCTTCGTCGGTGGTATTTAAAAAATAAAATTGATTATCAATTTGTGTCACAGCCATCAATTTCAAAGAATTTTGACACACAATATGTGTGACGGAATTGAAAGTTTTTTTTTTAATGGTTTGAAGTGTGGCTTGAAGTTACTCCGTGCCCCCTTGTTAATACAAGGGATGGGAGAATTTAATTTGGCCGAACACTTAGGTTATAACGCCATCAACAATTTCTTTATTATGGAGCCTCCTCCGAGAAAATTCCAAACGACATACACAGTCGCATACGAAGCTGGAACTCCCAAAATCCTCTCCTTGTTTGTCTAAAATGGGTTTTTGTTTGGTTCTCTAACCAGGGGTCGAATCGTCACATCCGTGAACGTACAACTCGTCACGTAAAAACACCATTTTCGGATTGTGACATGCGTGAACGTACTAAAATTCCATTGAGGTAGTTTAGACGAGAACAATTTTTAAGCCGCACAATTTTTGTTCTTTTCCAAATTACACGAGACTAATTCATCTGGCACAAAATGTATACGTATACACAGCTTTGTGTGTGTTAGTGTTTTTCGTATTCATTTAACACTTGCTGTTTTTTAATTTGTGTGTGTATTGGTTTTATGCTGCTAATGCGGGGTTGTAGCTGGTTGAAAAGTTATGCCAACCGCAAAACCACTCTCTTTGCCTCTCTCACCTACAAACTGGCATGTTATGCCAGCACAATTATGCCCGTGTAAATCAGCGCATTCAACTCATACGATGGACGTATCACTTAATTTGTTTTCGTACGATTGCCGATACGATCACGGATGTGACGATTTGAACCCAGTTATCAAATGTTTATAATTGTTTTTTTTTTTTGCATGTGGTTGATGGAAACCAACGGGATATCGCAGAATACCGCTAACCGACGCAAACCACTAATCACATGAGGTGTGAGACGCAAAACTTTACAATATGTTTGCACTTTTCTCTAAAATTTGATAAATGAAAGAAAAATGAATTTCATATGGGCACAATGTGGGCTTAAGTAAAGATGATCAAAAAATATCGATATATCGTACTGAATTCGACTTGAATTGCATGTTTTGTCAGCACAATTGTTCTCGTGTGTGAATGCTCAATCAGCTGCTTACGTGATGCTGATAAAGATCTTTGTGTTTTTCACAGAATATGGTTTTTTTGTTTGGAAATTAAAATACTAGCATTCATTCGTAAATCAGCTCTGGGCACAAAGTAGTATCCTCGTGCCACTGTTGTTAATTGGCCTTCGAGAGTTTTGCGTCTCACACCGCATGTGATTAGTGGTTGGTAGTCGGTTGGCGGTATTCTGCGATATCCCGTTGGTTTCCATTAAGCACATGCAAAAAAAACAATTATAAACATTTGATAACTGGTTAGAGAACCAAACAAAAACTCATTTTGGACAAACAAGGAGAGGATTTTGGGAGTTCCAGCTTCGTATGCGACGGTGTATGTCGTTTGGAATTTTCTCGGAGGAGGCTCCATAATAAAGAAATTGTTGATGGCGTTATAACCTTAGTGTTCGGCCAAATTAAATTCTCCCATCCCTTGTATTAACTAGGGGGCACGGAGTAACTTCAAACCATTAAAAAAAATAATATACTAACATTTCACATCAAAAGTGTAAAGAAATAGTTAAAATTATTAATAAAAGTTAAGCTTAAAATGAAATGTGCAGTGAAAAATTGCAAAAATAATAATAATAAAAGACCATGTACTATAAGTTTTTTCACCTTTCCTTCGGATCCTAGTTTATTAAAGCAGTGGAAAAGTCTTTGTGACCGCAATATTAATGTAAAGACGTCGCAGATATGTATGGAACATTTCAAACCTGAGGATTTCGAAAACAATTTGGAATATGAAATGGGTAAGTTATGATTTAAGCACATTTGTACAAAATAAAATCTATAAATTTTACGAATCATTCATCCATAAGGTTTTACCAAAAGACGATTTTTGAAGCGCGGTGCTGTGCCTACTGTTCCTAAGTTATCTTCTGTGGACGTAGAGCGTCGTGAAGCTCTTGCACAACGAATCCAAAAGCGTGAAAACAAAAAAATTGTTGAAATGCTTATTAAAGAACACGATGCAAAATCTGTTTCGCTCAATGGTAAGAAAAGTCTAAATTCTAATGAAATTCTTCAGTACAATCATTATTTAGTAGATGCAAATGAACCATTGGTTCAGCCTATAAAAACTGAAATTTCCATGGTGCAGCCTATAAAAACTGAAATTTCCATGGTGCAGCCTATAAAAACTGAAATTTCCATGGAAAGCCAGTTTCATCCAGAATTTGAAGTATTTTTTATGGAGTGCAAGGAAGAAAACTTTTCAAAAAGTAATTTTGAAGAAAATGAAATGGAATGTTTAAAAAAGGAAATGTATGTAAACGACTGACATGTCAATTTTTTTTTTTTAAATAATTACATAGATATTATGTATGTACGTATGTATATTCACTTTCAGAGAACGCCTTAGTAAAGAAAACTCTGCCCTAAAGGAAACCTCAAGAAACCAAACAGCTGAAATAAGATATTTAAAGGAGAAAAGTGAAAAAGAGTCCAAACTATATTTAAATAACCTGCATGGCTTGAAAGTTCGATTAACGAAGTCTAATTATGCATTGAATAATTTGGAAGAAAAACTCCTAAGTATTTTTACTAAAGGCCAAATTGCAAAATTGAAAGCAGGCGACAAGCGCAGAAAATGGAATGAAGAAGACATAACGCACGCAAGGACTTTATATGCAGCCAGCCCTAAACTTTATAAGCTGCTTCATAGAAAACATTTCCCTTTGCCAGCTGTACGCACCCTGCAAGCATGGTTTCAAAAAGATCATATCACTCCCGTATTGTTAGAGCCATTTTCGACACATGACAACAATTGATAAAACGAAGCAAATTCGCTATAAGATAAAATAAAACCTCCTGTACAACACTAGCTCCTGTCAACTATGTCCAGGTTGCAATGATAAGACTCCATTAAACCGGGTGATTAGAATTTACAATCATACTTAACCATTATTTTTGTAAATTTTCAAGATATCGGAGGAATTTCTCCACATAGACTTTTTTCCACACACAAAGACCCCTTTTAGACCCCTTTTACTTTTAAAAGTATTAATACAGTTTTGAGAGACAAAAAGATAAAGTATTACCTCGACTAAGATTTTTATTAATTTTAGACACGGAAGATTTGTGAGAAAGACATAGTGTTCCTCCCTCTGACTTTCACGCAGTTGAATTAAGACTTTGCAAAGTAAACTTTGCGTATCTCAAAGGGGTATTTGCGTGTCTAAAACAGGTCATACACCCCTTTTACACACGGAAAGTTTACTTTGCAAATACTCCTTTTAGACACGGAAAGTTTACTTTGCAGTCTTAGTTCAGCTGGGAGGACAGAAAGAGATAGTATTCCTCCCTCTGTCTCTCACACAGCAGAATTAAGACTTTGCAAAGTAAACTTTGCGTGTCTAACAGGGGTAAAAGTCTTAATTCAGCTGTATGAAAGACAGGGAAGAATACTTTCTCTTTCTGTATTTCTCCCAGCTGAATTAAGACTGTCCGTGTGTAAAAGGGGTGTTATTTATGAGCGCAACCTAACGTCATTCATAAAATTTAAAATAATTTTAAAATATATTTTATTTATAATTTTTCATACAAAGTTTTCTTAAATTCCAAACGCATTTTTTTTAATATAAGCCTAAATAAATTCTATTAAATACCCCTTTTAGACACGCAAATTTTACTTTGCAAAGTCTTTATTCAGCTGTGTGAAAGACAGAGGGAGGAATACTATCTCTTTCTGTCTGTCTCCCAGCTGAATTAAGACTTTGCAAAGTAAACTTTTCGTGTCTAAAAGGGATAAAACTTGACTTGCTGTACATACCGCAAAACATACATCTCTTATACCAAGGCACATTCACCAGGTAGTAGCGGAAATGCAGCTGAGTATTTTTTTCCAAATTAAAGTTCATCGGAAACTTCAAAAATTGTTTACGAAAGAGAAATTAAAAAAAATTTTAAAAAATTATCAATGTGAAAAATATTTTATCAAGGCACATTTATTTCCCGGTAATATCAGGATTACAAGAACAATGAAAAAATACAACAATGAAAAAAACAAGATGGCTTTTAGTTGGTCCAAAATATCAAAAATAGAATTTGTTGTAAAATAATAATAATGAAAATTATTCACATAAATTTGAAAAAATTTCTTCACGGCAGCTACCACTAACAAAATTTGCAACGTTTAGGCACTTTCCACAATTTTTTAATAGTTTTTTCATATTTTTAAATTTGTTTCAAAAGAATTTTTTTAATAAAATATTTTTCACATTGAAAATTTTTTAACATTTTTATTAGTTTCTCTTTCGTAAACAATTTTTGAAGCTTCGAATGAACTGTAATTTAAAAAAAAATAGCTCAGCTGCGTTTCCGCTACTACCTGGTGAATGTGCCTTGATATTTTATTAAAAAAATTCTTTTGAAACAAATTTAAAAATATGAAAAAACTATTAAAAAATTGTGAGAAGTGATAAACGTTGCAAATTTTGTTAGTCGTAGGTAGCTGCCGTGGAGAAATTTTTTCAACTTTATGTGAATAATTTTTATTATTATTGTGTTACAACAAATTCTATTTTTGATATTTCGGATAAACTAAAAACCATGTTGTTTTTTTCATTGGTGTGTTTTTTCATTGTTTTTGTAATCCTGATATTACCTGGAAATAAATGTGCCTTGTCTTATACTGTGGACAATTAGGACATTTTATTCAATTAAGGCCTTAATTGAGCTCAATTTATCACACAATGACAATAAATTGAGAAATTAATAGTTAATTGTATCATTAATTGCGCAAAACTATGAGAACTATGTTCAGTGAGAATTGCAATTTCCTAAAATGGCGAGCCATACAAATAACACAAAAATTTTTTGGTCCAACATTTCTTTTAAGTTATAATTGCATAAATGACTTGTAAATTGACAAATAATATATAAAAAATTGAGATTTTTTGGATGGCGTGAGAAAGAAATATTTAAAGTATTTTTTTTATAAAACGCACAATATCCCTGAAGCTAGAAAAATTATAAAGCTATTTTCGTAATTAACGGACAAAAATACGTAAGGATCAGTTATTTTAATTTCCAAACATTTTTAATAAAAGAAAGTTTTAAGGACTAAACCAAAAATATGTACATGAGTTTTGACATTTTTGTAATAACAGTAAGATATCCTGACATTCATAAACATGGCTCTACTCAAATGAAAGAAAATATTATGCAGATGAATAAACCAAAAAGAATTTTAAAGTTTGGGGGACCAATCGTGAAAGCGAATAATTCAAAAATTGGTGAAAATTATTCAATTGCTAAAGGACATTATGCCTTTAAAACAAGACCTGCTGGAGAATAACTAATGATGCCATTGTAATCAGCAGATTAAAGTACGTAATAGTGGATACACACTTTGCAACGTGTTTACGCAACACGTTTATATTACATGTTGCATATTTTGATACAGACTACCTACAATGCAACCGCCAATGCAACCCATAAACATCAAAACATTTTGATATTTTCGAAACTTCGAACGCAACTTCGAATGCAACCATAAACAAGACTACACACTATGCAACCGACAATGCAACCTGCCTGGTTGCATAAACACGTTGCTAAGTCTGTACCTACCATAAGGATCGGCTATTTTTAACTTGCAGTATATACCAATGCCTTAGTAAACGCAACTTATGTAATGAAATCGGCTCCAACCTGCTAGCTGCCGCCGGTATATACTTACTCAGCCGCCGCCGCCGACAATTTTGTGACGAATTGGACCTCTGGCCATACCATGGTACAATATACTAGGTACATGCACGACAACAACAAAATTACAACACCAAATAAAAAACATTCATTTTGTTGGTATAAACAAACGTATAATTGTCAGAAACAGATGCCTTTTGTTTTAAAAAATCTGCCGTGCGCCAGGCCAAGTTCTGGCCAATGCACGCAGTGTGTATATTTACAGGGAGCCATTCGAGCTGTTTTTACCCCCTCATAACTTTGTTCCCCGCGACCGTAAAATTATGAAATTAATTATAATAATTAATTAATCATAATTAGAATAAATAGAATAGAATAATTAGAATAAATTCATGTAACCTCACATGCGAAGTTTGAAAGTTTTATAATGAAAGGTTCCGGAGATATGAAGGTGCAAAAAGTTCATATTTTAAGACATACTCACTGACTCATTGATCACTCATCAAATTGATGAGGCACTTCCGCTATAGCTAGAGAGCTAAGATGTGGTACACGTGAGCAATGAACTAGAAAAATCTGAAAACCGAAAATTTTAACCAAGGGGGCGGGGCTACGCCCATAAAAATTAAAATTTGTGCTAGTGAGCTGAAATTTGGTACATAGCTAAGGCTAGGTGGGCAATAAACAAAAAAAATTCAAATCCAAAAATTTTGGCCAGGAGGGCGGGGCTACGCCCATAAAGGCTAGAATTAAAAAAGCAAATCTAAGGCGATTAATGGAAGCTATTTTATTGAAATTCGGCATACATACTGCGATAGGGCAAGCCTAAAAATTTTCCATTAAAAAAGTGGGCGTTGACACGCCCATACAATTTCAACCTCATTTTCGTGTACTACGGCTCAGCATATTTAGATATACTATTTCTGTATGTATTATTATCCGTTTGCAACGAAACTTGACACAAATAAAAAAAAAAAAAAAATCTTAAGTTTGGAAAAGCGGGCATGGTTACGCCCATGAATATTAAAAATTAAAAGTTGCACTAAGGAGCTGAAATTTGATAAACGAGTATAGGTGCGAAAACAACAAGAAAAACCTGAAAACCCAGAAATTTTAGTCAGAGGGGCGGGGCTGCGCCCATAAAAATTAAAACTTGCGCTTATGAGCTGAAATTTGATAAACAAGTAGGTCTAGGTGAAAACCAACTAGTAAAATCTGAAAAACCAAAAAAAATTCCCAGAATATGCGGAGGCACGCTACTATTGTTTGAACCTGAAAACTTACAGCCATATTAACAAAACTTATTAAGGCTTTCTAAGAAAATTTCTTATGAAAATTTGTCTTAAAACACTTTTATAAAGCATTAAGAAGTTATATTAATAAGGCTGTTAATATAAAGCTTTTAACTTAAGCCATTTTAGTGAAACTTTGCATATACGTTGCACGTATACAATACTTTAAACTATCACCTAAAAAAGTGGGCGTGATCACTCCCATAAAATTTTAGCCTTGTGTTTAATCTACTTCGGTCTAGCATATTTTAGAAGAAAATTAGCATGAATTATAAGCTCTGCTCAAAACAATATTGTGAGTTTAAAATAGTGGGAGGGGTAATACTCATAAAATTATAAGGTATAGTTCACGCTAGAGAGCTGAAATTTTATATACAAGCAATTGTAGTTGAGTAAGCCAGTGGGAAAATCTTAAAACCAATAAGTTTTATCCGATAAAACTCTAATTTGCGCTAGATAGCTGAAATTTGATACACAAATTAATCTAGATCAGAGATCACTAAAAAAATTTAAGAAACCAGAAGTTTCAATTAGGGGTTGGGAACAAGCACTGTAAACATAAAATTAACTTAAATTTTATTGAAACTTTTCATACACATTGCACTTGTCCAAAGTAAAAATTTCGTTTTGAAATTGGCCTTGACTACTTCCATAAATCTTAGCTTTTTCTTTCATGTACTTCGGCTTAGCAGTTTTTAGTCTATTACCCATGTATTTCTCAATAGCTTTTTCCTACAAAACTTTACATGAATCATAAGCACTAACAGATATAAAGGTCGGTGGGGCCAGGCCCATAAAAATTTTACGTAATATACTGTAAAAAGCTGACACTTTGTAAACAAATAGTCCCAATTGATTTACTCAATCGGAAAATCCAAAAATTAAAGCACCACCTACTCTATTGAAACTTTGCATGCAAATTGGGCATATCCTTTTGATTTATGTACTTCGGCTAAGCAGACTTTAATATCTAAATATATTAAAAAAATAGGCGGGATCACTCCCACTAAAATTGACGCAGTATTTTACATGTTTCTTGCCAGACGACTTAACAAATTACGTACATACTGGCGACCCGTTGTAATAACACAATAATTCATTTTTAAGGTGTACAATCCAAAACTCATCACGCTCTAACCCATTATTTTATGCAACTATGAAATTTTTAACTGGCACAGTGATCATAAATAGAAATAAAACTCCCTAGAAATTTTAAGTTTAAAAAATGTTATCATAGAAAATTTTTCAAAAAGTAGTCAGATCCTCACAAAAACATAAATGTGAAAAAAGGCCAAGTTCCTATCAAAAATTTCGGCCATCAAAAGCAGTGAGATATAAATTTTGACCAAGTTCTTGTTTGGCACAAAACCTTTCACTAACATATCGTCGGTTTGTTTCTGCTTTGATATATGGGACAAAAATGTGTTTTCGAGAAAATCGATGAACAATTTTTAGTTCATAAGTTTTATAAAAATACGCGATAGAATTTGTTGTTTAATAATAAAAGTAATAGATACATATGTTTTTTATTCAAACATAAAGATGATAAACTTTTTACATCCAACTTGAAAAGTTATTAGGACTTAAAGAAAAAATTACAAAAATCTTTGTCAACGCATCCCACAATCATAACAATATTGTTCACTTCTAACAAGTCTTGTTCAAGTAGGTTACATTATTGTATATATTTAAGTAGATAAGAAAGTGAAAATATCAGTTTTATTCATATAATATGACTTTTAGAGGAAAAAGAAAGCAAGAAATAATAGACGGTGAATATATTAAATAAAAGAAATTTTATTAATAAAAAAACAATGTGAGTCCGATCACAGGGGAGGTGTGTAAACATCTAGTAACGAACATTTTTTTTTAAGTTGGAAGTACTTATGCTTTTAGTATCTTTTTTTAAATTAATTAATTAAAAGTATCAAAACTTTCAATATTGTAAATACATAGGAATTTGTTGGTTTTTGTTTGTTTTATTAAACTTATTTGGTTAGTAAATGGGCACTCTGCAGTATATATGTACTGCGTTAAAAATTGCAGTAAGCAGTAAATTTACTGATTACTGAAAAAATTCAGTAAATTTTTACTGCTAATGAAATTTAATTTGCATTACCTGTAAAATAATAAGACCGTATTCATAATAAAATTGTAGCAAGTGGCAAAGTTTTTTGCATTCAAATTTTGAAACTTTTGTATGACAAACATTTAGCCACTTGGTAGAATTTCATTATGAATACGGGCATTACTGATTACTGAAAATTCAATGCACCTTAATCATATAACAAATCATTTAGGCAATTTATAAAAATTGTTGAAAAAAATTTTAGTAATCAGTAAAAATTTACTTGTTAAACATTTTTTATTGTTTTTACTGAAACTTTAGTGGTGCTGCAGTGCTCATCTATGGTAAATGCCTTTACTTTTTCTTTTTAATTTTTAATTCCTGTTGTTCATCGTTTAGTTGTTGCTGTTCTTGTTGTTGTGTACGCATTGCAATTAAAATAAATTCAGTAAAGTGCGACCGACTGTGACTCGCGCGCATTCGGCTTTGATCATTTTTTTTTTTTGATTTAGCTTTCTTCCTTTTTTAAGTTTTTTCAGTTTAAACGATTTTTTTTCAGTTTTATCGCTTTTTCTCGTTTTGGGGTTTTTTTTCTCTCTGGGTTTTTTTAATTTTCGCAATTTTTTCATTTTGGCGATTTTTTCTGTTTTTTGGGTTTTTTTTTAATTTTGGCGATTTTCTCTGTTTTTGGGGTTTTTTTTATTTAGGCAATTTTTTCATTTTGGCGATTTTTTCATATTGACGATTTTTTTGTTTAAGGATTTTTTTCATTTTGGCGATTTTTCCAGTTTTTCACGATTTATTTTAGTCCTAGAGATTTTTTTATTTGGTGCTTTTTTCGTTTTGGCGATTTTTTTTTTTGGTTTTTGGCGATTTTATATTTTATTGATTTTTTAGTTTTACCGTTTTTGAAAATTTCAAGAGTTTTTGCTCTTACGGTTTCCAAGATACAGCAAGTTGTCAAAATTACAAAGTCAAAATTGCATTAACTGATGGAACACCCATTGATTTAAATTTTTTAAATTTAGTGTTAATTGTTGTAGTCTGTATAAAAATACACTAACTTTTAAAATTTCAAGTGTATATATGTACATACAATTGTATGTACATATATTACATGGGATTTTAACATTTTTCGTTGCTCGTTTTGGAACACCCTTTAGTTTTTAACTCTCATGTATTTGTTGTTGTAGTGGCCAAATGTCTACACATTGTGTCCAAATTTCAAGTCCGTAGCTCTTACGGTTTATTTTCACCTTTGGTGTACGGAAATATACAGAAAAATAACCGGCGGCGGTGCACAGTCGGCTTCGAACCGGTCGACTTGTTTTTCTGCTTGGTATTGCTTCTTTCAAACACTAATACACTCATACATAGCTCACACCGATTTGACAATGCAAAGAAATCTCAGCAAAGAAATCTCAGCAAAGTCAAAAGATTTTTACCCCCTAGCGTGTACACATCAATATTTTATTAAAAAAATTCTTTTGAAACAACTTTAAAAATATGAAAAAACTATTAAAAAATTGTGAGAAGTGATAAACGTTGCAAAATTGTTAGTGGTAGGTAGCTGCCGTGGAGAAATTTTTTCAACTTTATGTGAATAATTTTTATTATTATTGTGTTACAACAAATTCTATTTTTGATATTTCGGATAAACTAAAAACCATGTTGTTTTTTTCATTGGTGTGTTTTTTCATTGTTTTTGTAATCCTGATATTACCTGGAAATAAATGTGCCTTGTCTTATACTGTGGACAATTAGGACATTTTATTCAATTAAGGCCTTAATTGAGCTCAATTTATCACACAATGACAATAAATTGAGAAATTAATAGTTAATTGTATCATTAATTGCGCAAAACTATGAGAACTATGTTCAGTGAGAATTGCAATTTCCTAAAATGGCGAGCCATACAAATAACACAAAAATTTTTTGGTCCAACATTTCTTTTAAGTTATAATTGCATAAATGACTTGTAAATTGACAAATAATATATAAAAAATTGAGATTTTTTGGATGGCGTGAGAAAGAAATATTTAAAGTATTTTTTTTATAAAACGCACAATATCCCTGAAGCTAGAAAAATTATAAAGCTATTTTCGTAATTAACGGACAAAAATACGTAAGGATCAGTTATTTTAATTTCCAAACATTTTTAATAAAAGAAAGTTTTAAGGACTAAACCAAAAATATGTACATGAGTTTTGACATTTTTGTAATAACAGTAAGATATCCTGACATTCATAAACATGGCTCTACTCAAATGAAAGAAAATATTATGCAGATGAATAAACCAAAAAGAATTTTAAAGTTTGGGGGACCAATCGTGAAAGCGAATAATTCAAAAATTGGTGAAAATTATTCAATTGCTAAAGGACATTATGCCTTTAAAACAAGACCTGCTGGAGAATAACTAATGATGCCATTGTAATCAGCAGATTAAAGTACGTAATAGTGGATACACACTTTGCAACGTGTTTACGCAACACGTTTATATTACATGTTGCATATTTTGATACAGACTACCTACAATGCAACCGCCAATGCAACCCATAAACATCAAAACATTTTGATATTTTCGAAACTTCGAACGCAACTTCGAATGCAACCATAAACAAGACTACACACTATGCAACCGACAATGCAACCTGCCTGGTTGCATAAACACGTTGCTAAGTCTGTACCTACCATAAGGATCGGCTATTTTTAACTTGCAGTATATACCAATGCCTTAGTAAACGCAACTTATGTAATGAAATCGGCTCCAACCTGCTAGCTGCCGCCGGTATATACTTACTCAGCCGCCGCCGCCGACAATTTTGTGACGAATTGGACCTCTGGCCATACCATGGTACAATATACTAGGTACATGCACGACAACAACAAAATTACAACACCAAATAAAAAACATTCATTTTGTTGGTATAAACAAACGTATAATTGTCAGAAACAGATGCCTTTTGTTTTAAAAAAATCTGCCGTGCGCCAGGCCAAGTTCTGGCCAATGCACGCAGTGTGTATATTTACAGGAAGCCATTCGAGCTGTTTTTACCCCCTCATAACTTTGTTCCCCGCGACCGTAAAATTATGAAATTAATTATAATAATTAATTAATCATAATTAGAATAAATAGAATAGAATAATTAGAATAAATTCATGTAACCTCACATGCGAAGTTTGAAAGTTTTATAATGAAAGGTTCCGGAGATATGAAGGTGCAAAAAGTTCATATTTTAAGACATACTCACTGACTCATTGATCACTCATCAAATTGATGAGGCACTTCCGCTATAGCTAGAGAGCTAAGATGTGGTACACGTGAGCAATGAACTAGAAAAATCTGAAAACCGAAAATTTTAACCAAGGGGGCGGGGCTACGCCCATAAAAATTAAAATTTGTGCTAGTGAGCTGAAATTTGGTACATAGCTAAGGCTAGGTGGGCAATAAACAAAAAAATTCAAATCCAAAAATTTTGGCCAGGAGGGCGGGGCTACGCCCATAAAGGCTAGAATTAAAAAAGCAAATCTAAGGCGATTAATGGAAGCTATTTTATTGAAATTCGGCATACATACTGCGATAGGGCAAGCCTAAAAATTTTCCATTAAAAAAGTGGGCGTTGACACGCCCATACAATTTCAACCTCATTTTCGTGTACTACGGCTCAGCATATTTAGATATACTATTTCTGTATGTATTATTATCCGTTTGCAACGAAACTTGACACAAATAAAAAAAAAAAAAAAATCTTAAGTTTGGAAAAGCGGGCATGGTTACGCCCATGAATATTAAAAATTAAAAGTTGCACTAAGGAGCTGAAATTTGATAAACGAGTATAGGTGCGAAAACAACAAGAAAAACCTGAAAACCCAGAAATTTTAGTCAGAGGGGCGGGGCTGCGCCCATAAAAATTAAAACTTGCGCTTATGAGCTGAAATTTGATAAACAAGTAGGTCTAGGTGAAAACCAACTAGTAAAATCTGAAAAACCAAAAAAAATTCCCAGAATATGCGGAGGCACGCTACTATTGTTTGAACCTGAAAACTTACAGCCATATTAACAAAACTTATTAAGGCTTTCTAAGAAAATTTCTTATGAAAATTTGTCTTAAAACACTTTTATAAAGCATTAAGAAGTTATATTAATAAGGCTGTTAATATAAAGCTTTTAACTTAAGCCATTTTAGTGAAACTTTGCATATACGTTGCACGTATACAATACTTTAAACTATCACCTAAAAAAGTGGGCGTGATCACTCCCATAAAATTTTAGCCTTGTGTTTAATCTACTTCGGTCTAGCATATTTTAGAAGAAAATTAGCATGAATTATAAGCTCTGCTCAAAACAATATTGTGAGTTTAAAATAGTGGGAGGGGTAATACTCATAAAATTATAAGGTATAGTTCACGCTAGAGAGCTGAAATTTTATATACAAGCAATTGTAGTTGAGTAAGCCAGTGGGAAAATCTTAAAACCAATAAGTTTTATCCGATAAAACTCTAATTTGCGCTAGATAGCTGAAATTTGATACACAAATTAATCTAGATCAGAGATCACTAAAAAAATTTAAGAAACCAGAAGTTTCAATTAGGGGTTGGGAACAAGCACTGTAAACATAAAATTAACTTAAATTTTATTGAAACTTTTCATACACATTGCACTTGTCCAAAGTAAAAATTTCGTTTTGAAATTGGCCTTGACTACTTCCATAAATCTTAGCTTTTTCTTTCATGTACTTCGGCTTAGCAGTTTTTAGTCTATTACCCATGTATTTCTCAATAGCTTTTTCCTACAAAACTTTACATGAATCATAAGCACTAACAGATATAAAGGTCGGTGGGGCCAGGCCCATAAAAATTTTACGTAATATACTGTAAAAAGCTGACACTTTGTAAACAAATAGTCCCAATTGATTTACTCAATCGGAAAATCCAAAAATTAAAGCACCACCTACTCTATTGAAACTTTGCATGCAAATTGGGCATATCCTTTTGATTTATGTACTTCGGCTAAGCAGACTTTAATATCTAAATATATTAAAAAAATAGGCGGGATCACTCCCACTAAAATTGACGCAGTATTTTACATGTTTCTTGCCAGACGACTTAACAAATTACGTACATACTGGCGACCCGTTGTAATAACACAATAATTCATTTTTAAGGTGTACAATCCAAAACTCATCACGCTCTAACCCATTATTTTATGCAACTATGAAATTTTTAACTGGCACAGTGATCATAAATAGAAATAAAACTCCCTAGAAATTTTAAGTTTAAAAAATGTTATCATAGAAAATTTTTCAAAAAGTAGTCAGATCCTCACAAAAACATAAATGTGAAAAAAGGCCAAGTTCCTATCAAAAATTTCGGCCATCAAAAGCAGTGAGATATAAATTTTGACCAAGTTCTTATTTGGCACAAAACCTTTCACTAACATATCGTCGGTTTGTTTCTGCTTTGATATATGGGACAAAAATGTGTTTTCGAGAAAATCGATGAACAATTTTTAGTTCATAAGTTTTATAAAAATACGCGATAGAATTTGTTGTTTAATAATAAAAGTAATAGATACATATGTTTTTTATTCAAACATAAAGATGATAAACTTTTTACATCCAACTTGAAAAGTTATTAGGACTTAAAGAAAAAATTACAAAAATCTTTGTCAACGCATCCCACAATCATAACAATATTGTTCACTTCTAACAAGTCTTGTTCAAGTAGGTTACATTATTGTATATATTTAAGTAGATAAGAAAGTGAAAATATCAGTTTTATTCATATAATATGACTTTTAGAGGAAAAAGAAAGCAAGAAATAATAGACGGTGAATATATTAAATAAAAGAAATTTTATTAATAAAAAAAACAATGTGAGTCCGATCACAGGGGAGGTGTGTAAACATCTAGTAACGAACATTTTTTTTTTAAGTTGGAAGTACTTATGCTTTTAGTATCTTTTTTTAAATTAATTAATTAAAAGTATCAAAACTTTCAATATTGTAAATACATAGGAATTTGTTGGTTTTTGTTTGTTTTATTAAACTTATTTGGTTAGTAAATGGGCACTCTGCAGTATATATGTACTGCGTTAAAAATTGCAGTAAGCAGTAAATTTACTGATTACTGAAAAAATTCAGTAAATTTTTACTGCTAATGAAATTTAATTTGCATTACCTGTAAAATAATAAGACCGTATTCATAATAAAATTGTAGCAAGTGGCAAAGTTTTTTGCATTCAAATTTTGAAACTTTTGTATGACAAACATTTAGCCACTTGGTAGAATTTCATTATGAATACGGGCATTACTGATTACTGAAAATTCAATGCACCTTAATCATATAACAAATCATTTAGGCAATTTATAAAAATTGTTGAAAAAAATTTTAGTAATCAGTAAAAATTTACTTGTTAAACATTTTTTATTGTTTTTACTGAAACTTTAGTGGTGCTGCAGTGCTCATCTATGGTAAATGCCTTTACTTTTTCTTTTTAATTTTTAATTCCTGTTGTTCATCGTTTAGTTGTTGCTGTTCTTGTTGTTGTGTACGCATTGCAATTAAAATAAATTCAGTAAAGTGCGACCGACTGTGACTCGCGCGCATTCGGCTTTGATCATTTTTTTTTTTGATTTAGCTTTCTTCCTTTTTTAAGTTTTTTCAGTTTAAACGATTTTTTTTTTCAGTTTTATCGCTTTTTCTCGTTTTGGGGTTTTTTTTCTCTCTGGGTTTTTTTAATTTTCGCAATTTTTTCATTTTGGCGATTTTTTCTGTTTTTTGGGTTTTTTTTTAATTTTGGCGATTTTCTCTGTTTTTGGGGTTTTTTTTATTTAGGCAATTTTTTCATTTTGGCGATTTTTTCATATTGACGATTTTTTTGTTTAAGGATTTTTTTCATTTTGGCGATTTTTCCAGTTTTTCACGATTTATTTTAGTCCTAGAGATTTTTTTATTTGGTGCTTTTTTCGTTTTGGCGATTTTTTTTTTGGTTTTTGGCGATTTTATATTTTATTGATTTTTTAGTTTTATCGTTTTTGAAAATTTCAAGAGTTTTTGCTCTTACGGTTTCCAAGATACAGCAAGTTGTCAAAATTACAAAGTCAAAATTGCATTAACTGATGGAACACCCATTGATTTAAATTTTTTAAATTTAGTGTTAATTGTTGTAGTCTGTATAAAAATACACTAACTTTTAAAATTTCAAGTGTATATATGTACATACAATTGTATGTACATATATTACATGGGATTTTAACATTTTTCGTTGCTCGTTTTGGAACACCCTTTAGTTTTTAACTCTCATGTATTTGTTGTTGTAGTGGCCAAATGTCTACACATTGTGTCCAAATTTCAAGTCCGTAGCTCTTACGGTTTATTTTCACCTTTGGTGTACGGAAATATACAGAAAAATAACCGGCGGCGGTGCACAGTCGGCTTCGAACCGGTCGACTTGTTTTTCTGCTTGGTATTGCTTCTTTCAAACACTAATACACTCATACATAGCTCACACCGATTTGACAATGCAAAGCAAAAAGTAAATAAATCTCAGCAAAGAAATCAAAGTCAAAAGATTTTTACCCCCTAGCGTAAAGATGTTTACACATCAAAAATAAATATTAATTAATTTCATTCACAATAATTAAATTATTGTACTTTTCTTTGATTCACATTCTTTGAGTAGAATATGCATTGATATGCATTATAACAGCTGCGAATAAAAATAATAATACTTTTACGTGGGAAATGTGCCACATATAAAAAAATTGTCGGTTACCGTAAAACAGACTGCAATGTTCAACAATTGTGGAAATGACGTAAATTTTCACATCTATATCTCAAGATATATTTAAGATATCGGAAAACTGATAATGAATTTGGAAAGAGGACACATTATTCATATATAATCAATCAATAACTCAATTTTTTTTTAAATGTCCCATACATCAAAGCAGAAACAAACCGACGAATTGCAGACGCTTCATTGATGAATGATTATAGTCATTCAGTGTTGCCAATAGGTGTGTAATTACACAGAGTGTGCAATAGAGACCTGCGTAAACAGTCTTAAAATGTATATATGTCATGTTTTTTAAATGTATTCACGTCGCATGTATTATACTAAACCAATAATAAATGCTGTCCTACTATAAGCGAAGCACGATGGATGTATTGGTGTACGTGTATGTATATTAGTGTTAACAAGCGATGTCGCCAAGACTGCTTGCTTGTAACAAAGACTCAAAAGAAGTAGTGTTGATTTGTGTATGCTTTTTATTTTGCATACTGTCCGTTTGAGTGTGTGTGTAAGATGTAGATGGTAAGCTATTATGAGATTAACCGCATAGAGGCCGTTTAGATGAATGGTGGCCTCGCTGCGACACGTCGCCTGCGAGTCTTGTTTTTAGGCGAGAAGTATGGAGAAGCTTGCGGGGTAGCAAAAGTCGCACGTACTGGGAATTGAAGCGACTATTTTATCTCTTCTCTCTCACAAATTTTTTCTCTCGTATATTTCGTGTGCTATGTACAGACAGTGTTGCCAGTTAGACCAATTTTTTATAACATGCATCAAAGAAACAGTTATAATATAAAAATTATAAACAAATAAAGTAAGGAGAGAAAAATAAATTATTGTATTTTGGTGGTAAATTAAAATAAATAAAAATATGTGGACATATTAATTCTACATTTCTCAAACTAACAATTAGTTCCTTTACGGCAACACTGCTACGAATGAACGAATAAAAAGCATTGAACAAATTAATATCAAAAAGTCGCCTGACTATTCTTTTTGTAAACGCGCGTGGATTTAAGAAGGGACTCCAAAAGAGAACGTAAGAGTTGTCGCAGCGAGGCCACCCTTCATCTATATGGGCTCATGCAATTAATGTTAATGCATGTGTGTGCGTTTCCATGTGCGCAGAAAAATAAAAGATCATAAGCACATACATGCATGACGTTTGTACATGCGCTCATGCGTAGAAAGAAGCAAGCATCACAAATTCTTCCGTCACAAAGTGTTTTCTTCTTTACTCCTATACCTACAATACTGAAACAAATTTCTTGCAAACAGTGTTGTTAACGTTTGTTTTATAAGATTTCGCTGTAGTAAAGCATTTGAAAAATCCCTCATGTCTTTAAAGTTCTTATAAGATGTCTTGTGCTGGACACTAGTGTGCAATTACTCTCATGTGTAAGCCATGTAATTACATTCATGTATAATCTGTGTGAAATTCTACTTTATGTTCTGTTTTTATTTATTTTTGTTTTCATTTTAACTTACAAAAAACAAGTAGTGTAATTATCTTCAATATGTTATTGGAAACACAGCCATGTGTAATTTCATTGGCAACACTGTATTCATGCTATACACTACTACACATACACTAACATCTTTGATCTCCGTCAAGATAACAAACTTTTGAACAAACTGTTCTGGTTTTCTCAGAGAGCCCAAAAATAATCCTCTCTTATAGAGGGAAAAATGAGGTATACCGTCTGATAGGGCGTGAAAATGGCTATATTTTCCCATCATTCGATTTTTGCTGGATGGTTAGTATTTCGAACAAAATTTTTCAACAATCGTTTTCGAAACAAATTTTTTCTCACATTTTGACCTATAACTCCCAAACCGGGCCGCGTGCCAAAAAAAAACGACCTATACCGTCTGATAAGGCGTGAAAAGGGCTATATTTTCTCATCATTCGATTTTTGCTGGATGGTTAGTGTTTCGAACAAAATTTTTCAACAACCGTTTTCGAAACAAATTTTTTCTCACTTTTTGACCTATACCTCCCAAACCGGGCCGCGTGCCAAAAAACGACTTATACCGTCTGATAGGGCGTGGAAAGGGCTATATTTTCCCATCATTCGATTTTTGCTGGATGGTTAGTGTTTCGAACAAAATTTTTCAACAACCGTTCCGAAACAAATGTTTTCTCACTTTTTGACCTATAACTCCTAAAACGGGCCACGTGCCAAAAAACGACCCACATTGTCTGATAGGGCGTGAAAAGGGGTATATTTTCTCATCATTCGATTTTTGCTGGATGGTTAGTGTTTCGAACAAAATTTTTCAACAACCGTTTTCGAAACAAATTTTTTCTCACTTTTTGACCTACAACTCCCAAAACCGGGCCGCGTGCCAAAAAACGACCTATTTTTATTTTTCATTATCAAAAACAACCATTTTTGAAAAATATAATTTTCAATTCAAAGAAAAGAACTCAAAAGTATTTTCAAACAAAAACATCCTAAATCTTCTAATTAGGGCATAAGTAAAAATATGAGTGCAGGAGGGGCTAAGAGCTTATAATATATGTGAAATAGACTTGCCAAAAGATTTTTTCAATATTTTAGAAAAAGATGTTACAATCAATAAGAAACGAATTATGTAGTTTAAACAAATTCAATATCAATCAATATTTGACAAACTTAATGAAAATTCATTGTCAACTTATCAAAAACATCAATAAGTTTGATTTCTCAGCATCAAATTTAGATAAAAATACAGTTAAAAGATTTGTATGAAGCAGAAAGCATAAAAATATGAGATAAGTTATTACATAATCACTTTTTAAAATTCACAGATGTGTAGTTATGTATATCACTTTAATTATTCGTAAATTTTTGTTAAGAGAATTATACATTTTTGTAAAGAAATTTCTAGGGGAAGACCTAATTTTTTTACATTTTTCTTTATTTCTCTCTCAAGGCGAATTGATATAAGGTGGTCTTGATTTGCAACTCTGCGTATTCGCCTTGTATATTTGTTAGTGTAAAATTTCCTGCTGTCAAAATATTTCTTAACGTTTTGGTTCATTTGACAGCAGGAAATTTATGTCAGCTAGCGAATTAATATCACCTCATGTGATTCGCCTTGATTTCTCTCAAAAAAACAAACTTCAAAAATACTTATTTTTAAAAACAAAGAGAGAATGGAAGTACCTTCTATATTATATCATGAGTTAATGCATGAATTTTATTGAAAGTATGGTAGCCTTGTTGAGTGAATGAGTATTTATTTCAAGGCACATTCAGCAGGTAGTAGCGGAAACGCAGCTAATTGTTTTAATTAAAGCACAAAGTGTTTAAAGTTCATCCGAAACTTCAAAAAAATTTTACGAAAGAAAAATTAAAAAAAAATATAATAAAATTTCAACATGAAAAATATTTTATTAAAAAATTCTTTGAAAACAACTTAAAAGAAAAAACTATTAAAAGTTGTGAAAAGTGCTAAGCGTTGCAAATTTTGTTAGTTGAAGCTGCAATGGAAATTTTTTTTCAAGTTTACGTGAATAATTATTATGTTAAAAAAATTCTATTTTTGAAATTTTGGATAAATTAGAAACCATGTTGTTATTTTCCACTGTTGTATTTTTTTCATTGTTTTTGTAATTCTGATATTACCTGGAAATAAAAGTGCCTTGATTTATATGTGAGAGCATATGAAAAAATGCGCTGTCAAAATAAAATTGATTCTATCTCTCGACTGCTTTCTGGTATCACTTTTTTGTGTCAATTTGTATAGGAAATATATTAATTTTCACTGACCGAATGAATTGTATTTTTTTAAATGAAACTCGATATTTAAAAGTTTTGACATACATATATACTTTAGATGTTCCATCTAACATATATGCTAGAGTAGAGCAACTTTAATTAATAAATAGGCAAATTTTTTTTTAAATTTGTTTAAACTAGCAGACCTATAAATCAATATAGTATTTTTCTCAGTAAAATTTATCGACCTTTGATAAAATTTTTTGCCTTTTAGATTGTGCAAAGAATTGATAGCCCGCTGCTGAACAGCTGTTTTTGACATTTATTCCAGTGCTGCTGCTGGTTGACTGCCTTACTCCTGTTGAAATTCAACTACATATAAATTTGAGTTCAGTTTAAATAAGCCCAGCGTTTAAACTTTCACTGATTTAGATGATGATTAGATGTAACCAAGTGGAGAAAGTCTTTCGACTGAGGCAAAACAATGTACAGTCCTATTTTACACTATGCAAGTGTTATTGCTAAGCTGATTAGTTTGTTAGGATAGAGACACGAGGGGAACAGAAACGTAAAATTACACACATATTATAGATGGATATAATTACATGGCCTACAAAATGTGTAAAAGTAGACGAAATAAATAAAAAAAAACGTTGAATTTAATAAATAAAATGGAGAATCAACCTATTGAAGCTGTTCAAATACTTCAAAGTACTCATTGTGCCAACCAAGGCACATTTAATACAGGTACATGCATTATGCACACCCCTGTGGAAACTCTGTGCTTCTCATATAGTTTTAGGAAGTAATTGTCAAAAAATTGTATGCATCAAACAAGGCACAAAAGTAATTGCCAAACGAATTCTTCGTTATAAACATGATACAATTATACAGGTAACCGCGAAGCGACAGCTGTTTTGCTTGTTTTGTGATTTGATCTGCCAAATTGTGCTTATGTTTTACCAACGCACGCGCACAGTGCCTATTAAAACTGTACTCGTCAATCACAAAACAGCAATAAAAATCAGTTGTTTTATTTGTTGTACATTTGTTGTAGATTCGCGGCTACCTGTATTATTGTATCATGGTTATAAACTTGTAAACAAAACATCAGCGGATGAGCAATATGCCTGATACGTGTACCTGTTTGATATGCCTTGGTGCCAACCTTCTCAGTCGTTGCGTTAATCACAGTTGAAAAAGGCAAAGTTTAACGTATGACTGATTCATTGTGCGTCGGCTTTTAGAGATAACATAATTTTTTGATTTCAAGCGTACATATTTAAAACCTTATACACACTGCTGTTATACCAAAACTGCTAATGTCAGATGCTTTTTCAGATCTAAATAGAAGGCACTCTTATTAAAATTTTTGTCAGCTGACAGAAGCTGAGTATTATAGCCTTTTCACACTTATTCACATCTTTCATCAATTTGGAAAGACGATAACATCTTCCCATAAGAATAATATAGGGCTGAATGTTCAACAACTTCAAAAGATGTTCCTAGCTCACTTTGTTCCACTCAACATATTTCGATTATTTTAGTGTCATCACTAGAAAAAATGTATACAACTATATTCATAAATGCATACATATATAGTGTACTATAAAAATAAATTCATATGTCGCGGTTCTTTTGTGCAAATTACCACGTTGCTATTTCCTATGTGAAGGCATAGGTCGTGTACAGTCAGTCACAAAAACATTTTTAAGAATACTGTTAATAACATCGTGGGCATATGGTCTTAGTCACCTGCTCATTTTTGTGCATCCATATTCTGCAAATTTACTTTGTAGAATATGTATTATAAATAAATATTCATATGTATGTATATCTACACATGCATGTACATATGTAGATACATTCAAAGCTACATGCCCCTCCGCCCTCAGACCGAAAATCAGACTTCACAGTCTCACCACAAAACATACAGAAGTGTCACGAGACGGAAGATACGGGTATTTTTGAGTTTGTCTCGTTTTCCCTCAAATTTTGTCATCGGTTTTGCTACGTCTTTCTAGTGCAATACATTTTTATTAGCTGTATTAATTGGTAAGTAGTAATACACTACAGTATCAAATACACTATTATTTTCTCTTTCTTCCATGAATTTTAACAAAAACCTGATTGGAGCTTTTTTTACCTGTCACTTTCTTCACTTCTGTGTATTCTGTGGTCTCACCCGCCTGAATATTCTGAAGATTCTCTGAACATTTCATCAAAATCGGCCCAGCCGTTTTGGAGTCCATACGTTACATACATACATACACACATCCTCTTTTATAAATATATATAGATTTTTAGTTGCTTACACTCGTAAAAATAGTATTATAATTAATGACAGATGAAAGATGTAATGTGAACAGGTTTTTTCAATTTTCAACATATTCCACGCATACTACGAAGATGTGAGTGTGAAAAGGGTATTGAGGCTCAGTTAGCCGGCTGTAATGTAAAGTAACTGCAACAGTAGAAAACAGCTGATCGATATTGTTATGTGAAAAGTAATGAAAATGGTTATAGAGATGTAATGTAACGTAACCTACTTTTCATATAAAAATATCGATCAGCTAATATACTAGATACTAGAGTATCAAATACACTATGCTTTTCTCTTTCTTCCATGAATTTTAACAAAAACCTGATTGGAGCTTTTTTTACCTGTCACTTTCTTCACTTCTGTGTATTCTGTGCTTATGTCAGCTGTTAAATAGCGGCCGTGTGAACGTAATCAAGTGTAAAAAGCCATATGCATGTATATGTGTAATGTATGTTTAAATTGAAAATTGGTTTACGTTTTGTTATCGATATACGACATTTGCTTATAAATTATAGGCCAAGACAACCCAGTGTTTGTGGTTCATTGCAGGATTTCAACCAATTTCACTTTGTTATCAAAATTTAATACAATTTTTTAGCAAAAGTCTGAGTTTTAATAGGTGTATCTCCAATTTTTGTATATCCTAAATTACAAAATAATTTAAACTCAGAGATATAGAAATAAAGTGCGGTTGCCGTTCTAATATTGACACTTTATTATATATATGTATGTACATAAATATTTCTCGTCAACATTAAGCAGTGTCTCCTTTTTGCTTGTTATCCAGCGACGAAACTGTTGTTTTTTATTCTTAAAACTCAAATAGATTTACATTGATGAATACTGAAAAGATATTTCGTAGATTTCCAAACATTCGACCTAACCAAAGGCATTAATTATAAAACAACGCGAACTATTGATTTCACGAAACAAGAAGGAATTGCTTTGTGATAAAATAAAGTGTGTGCAAAATTTGCAAGTGTGATGTATGCATTGAATTCGTGCAAATGTGAGGGTGCTTTTATATTCCGGTTCAATCGTGCGGAATAAGTCGCATAAGGGGTTAATTTCTTCATAACCACTCTTTTGAGCCTCTTGACTTTTTAATAAGCGGAAAGAATTACGCCGTTTGCTTGAACAGAAAATTACAGGTGGATTTTGCTGGAGTTTAAGCTTTATTACGGCATGGCTGAACGTCCAAAAAGTTTATTCGCCGGTAATTATTTACATTTTTAATTAAGAAATTTTAGTTCACGTAAAATGTTTAAACCTAATGATCTTTAATATGTGCAGGTCGACCCCGTGCACCACCTAATGAATTAAACCTTAACCCTCTGGCAGTGCGACATGCTTCATCGTCACAGTCCTCCAATTCATCTGGTTCAGCTTCATCGACAAATAGTATTCCTTCGGTTGGTCTTCCCACGAGCATCCCCACGGAACGTACAAGAGAGCGTATTCGACAACAAGCATGCGGTAAACTTCAACTGGGTTCATGTCCTCATGATGTATATCAGTTTACTTCTGATGACCTAGAAGATTTGGGAGAAATCGGCCGCGGTGCATTCGGAGCGGTCAACAAGATGGTATTTAAGAAAAATAATATGGTTATGGCTGTGAAACGTATCAGATCTACTGTAGACGAAAAAGAGCAAAAGCAGCTTCTCATGGATCTCGAAGTGGTCATGAAATCGAATGACTGCAATTTTATCGTACAATTTTACGGCGCTCTTTTTAAAGAGGGTGATTGTTGGATTTGCATGGAACTGATGGACACTTCCTTGGATAAATTTTACAAATATATATTTGAACATAAGAAACAAAGGATGCCAGAGTCTATTTTAGCCAAAATTACGGTAGCCACAGTGCATGCATTAAATTATCTGAAAGAATATTTAAAAATCATACACCGCGATGTTAAGCCAAGTAACATTTTGCTTCACAAGCGCGGTGATATTAAGTTATGTGATTTTGGCATATCAGGACAGTTAGTTGATTCAATAGCAAAGACAAAAGATGCTGGCTGCAGACCCTATATGGCTGTATGTAGATTTTTTTTAACATGTTGTCAATTTTATATTCGATTTTATTTCCTAACGAGCAGCCCGAAAGAATTGACCCAGAACGAGCGAAGGGATATGATGTTAGAAGCGATGTTTGGTCACTGGGCATTACACTTATGGAAGTAGCTACTGGTACATTTCCTTATAGACGGTGGGATTCTGTTTTTGAACAACTATGTCAAGTTCGTATACATTTTTAATAAGTTATTTTTAAATTCTAATTTTTTTATTTAAGGTTGTTCAAGGGGATCCACCTCGTCTTCAACAGGGTCAGGAATTTTCCACCGAATTCGTAGAATTTGTAAATACATGGTAAGTACGAAATATTAATACATATGTGTGTATATACCCACATATCGTTAGCTGAAAAGCAAACCACGTAACTACACTTTTTTAAATTATACGGTAGAGAGAAAAAACTACAAATTATTGAAGTGACTGAAGTAAAGTTTCTTCATATTATTTTAATTTAATCAGTAGACCTCAACCACATATTTTGAACAGTCACAAACCTCCTATCTTATGCAAAGACTTTCAAAATATGTGGTTGAAGTCTACTGATGATTCGGTTAAGCAGCAGTGAAATATATAAACAATGCTTAACCACCAGAAAATAAATACAATTTTTTAAATTAAATATTGTTAAAATGTAATTAAAAATTATCAAGTTTTTGTTTTCTGGAATTTATTTTATTAATTTTATTTATTATTAGTAATTTTTAAATAATTTGTCGCTGAGACTTAAAACCAGCAATTTTAAATCGAATCGATTTTAAATCGTGTGTACATATGTATTTAAAAATTAATGGTCCTTTAGACGTGTTTTAAATCATATACGAAAATTTTCTTTCAGATATGATTCTGTCTGAATAAGATCTCCCCGGGAGTTTAATAAATTTTCATTGATCACAATTATAAGAAGTCTTTTGCAAAGTTTCGGTTAAAAGGTGTGTTTTTATTCTACATTGGGATCCCGCGCGATCCCAATTTGTACGAAAAGTGTTCCCGTACTCGAAAATTGGGTAAATGAGAGAGGTTTTGTGAGAGTAATGTTGTTCTTGCACAAAACAGCCCGTACTTTTTCTACATGCTAGTTTGGGCAAACACAAAATCAATCAGCTGTTTGAAAAATAAAAAAGTACAAAGAAAAATTACATTTACCTAAAAACTAAAAAAATTGAAAAATGTATGAAAAAATGCTTAAAAACTAGTGGTAAACAAAGCTTTTTAAGTTTTTATATGAAATTAAGATAAAAAACCTATAAGTATGCTGAATCACCCAGCAAAAAAAAAAGACATGCAAAAGAAATAGTTAATGCATGACTTCTACTGCAAATGCATTGGTTCAACCAAAGAATATAAATCATATAGAATGCGCATCTCATACAAGCTTTTTATGACTCTTTTTTCAATTTATCCCTTTGTATCATTTTAACAGAATGTATGCCGTAGGGCAATCATATGCACTGTTTAGCATATCAGGTATTAGAAAAAGAGCTTTTCGTCCAGTTGGTGACATTCGGCTCGATGATGTCGATCATTTTACTGTTTTGGTCGATAGAAAAGCCAATAAATGGTGAAAATATTGCCAAAAATCTGACACCCAAATCCTTGATTCCAAATGCAAATTATTTCTCGGAGTATCACAATTAAAAAATTATATATTTTAACTTACTTTCATCTTTAATCTTAATAAAACTGTTTATAAGTTAGTAAGTAAGTTTTTATAAAATGTTAATAAGTTAAAATAGGTTCAAATGAAGTAAATTTGGAAGCCAAAATTGGGGCTTTAAAGTATACATGTATATAAATAAATGATCAGCATAAAAAAATTAAAGTAAAATATAGATGGAAAACTGAAATTAATTAATTTTCTTTTTAACCCCCGACTAAAAAAAGGGGTGTTATAAGTTTATAGTGTGTGTCTGTCCGTGTCCACTTACAGGCCAAACGGCTGGACTGATTTTCATTTAGTTTTTTCTGTTTGAAAGATGACTTAATCGAGAGGGTTCTTAGCTATGTTTGAAGAAAAGCGGTCCAGCCGTTTAGAAGATATAACATCTTTTCTGAAAAAAGTCGGGGGCTTTTAAAATTTTTAATTTTTGTTATAATTTTTCATTTATAAATGAAAAAAGTAAAAATAATTCAAATAATTAATTAATTAACTACGAACATATTTCTAGAATACCGGCTAGTAGAGTATTTACAAATACAGTTTTTAATTGCAAATAAGACGAGTATAAACCTATTATAGATAAATACTAAATATAAAAAAATCATGAAATCTAAAAAAAGAGTGGTCAAGTTGCGGCATTTCATATCGAATGAAATTCCAATCGAAATTAAATGCATATTTCGTTCGATATCGAGTGCCGTAATTTGCCCAATTACTTAAGATTTATAAAAAAAAAAAAAATTAGAGACTGTAAAAACATAAATACATATATATATTGGACATGGTTCATCTCACTTATTTACTTAAAAACCAGCATAACTCAAAAAATTTACTTTGAGGAAAAACCATTTAAAGTTTTGTAGACAATTTTAAAATTCGATTCTGAAGAGGATAATATAGTTATACTATTCTTTCAAGGCATTATGCATAGTTCTTAAATACATATTTTTTTTTTAACAGAACATCCTGTATTTCTTAATAAGTTCTTCACTTGGGATCTAATCTTTGACAAGTGTCTACTTTAAGTCTATTTGATAATTGTTTAGTAACGCTAATTTATGTTTATACTATATGTTTTTTTTGTAAATTATATTTTATAAAGATGAAGAAATAAGGTGTAATTCACTGACTTTACAACTGCAGAATTTGGAAACTTATCATCATTAAAACAAGCTTTATTTCAGCAACAGCAACTTTCCTCCGAAAATCGGTATTTTTTGTGGTAAAACTCGGATATTTTTACATATATTTTTTGCAATTGGCCGCATGTTTTGCTGTTGAAAAAGTAGCAAAAAGCGACTTTAGTGGCGCAACGGCAACGCTGGTGATAAGAGTAAAGAATATAATGGTCTCAGTGTGTGTTTGCTTGCGCTTTATACTTTCCCCCCGCATCAAAAGCGTAAGCAAAAAATGTTTAATTTTTTAGCTCAGATCTGCACAATCTATACAATTTATATTCTTTGGTTCAACTTAGGTGCAGAACGCATGATTTTAACACAGGCGTGTCATTGACGAGCATGGGTTTACATTTATCAAAATTGCTAATCATTCGAATTAGTGCTTAGAACCCATGATTCGATGACGTTTGAAATGAACTCATGATTCGATGACGTTTTTTCACGTAAATACAAAACGAAAAAAATATTTTCGCAGCCAGGATACGGCTGTTCTGACTGTTAAGGCATACTCTCTACCACTGAGCTATTGCACTCTTGTTATTTGTTGGAGATAAAACTTGTTTTATGAAAACGTTTCAATGTGATGATTTAATTCCGTTTTTGCATGCCTTTTTTGATGGATATTAATTTCAATGTATGCATGCGTTCGTCGCATGCGTTTTTAATGAGTTCAAAAACTATAGCATTATTTACGTTTTGCAATGCCATTCAGAATGCATGAGAAGATGTGTTTCATTTCATGAAACACTACTTCATTTTGAACGCGTTCACTTATTTTTTGCTGGGCATGTGAGTAAATAAGAACGTGCGTGTACATAAGTACATAAGTTATGGTACAAAAGATCCATCATGTGTCGCAGTGCCGGAAGCAAATCGCGGCACTTTGGACCAGATTTCCCCCCTGTTCTATTCTATGTACATAAGTATGTGTTTAGTTATGTGTATACGTATGCACACATGCATTGACGTTTATTTTCGTGTTAAAATGTTGATTTTTCGCGTGCCCGTACTTTTGTGAATTTTTGTATATTATTGAGCGAAATTATAGTTTCCTCTCATTTTACCTAACTTTACCCAAAAAGTAAAGAAACAAACCTAAAATAAAACAGCTGGAAACAAAATAGCTGACTTCGAAAATTCGAAGTTCTCCCTCAAATTTAAATTTTTCGCTCAATCTGTTTAAGAAAAGTGGATTTTATTTTTATTTTTATTAGTTCAGAGCAAAAAATAAAATGAATACTTCTTTAACTTCTTCCATAGCATGTTATGAATGTGTTGTTGGTTTAAGGAAGTTATTTTTAATCACATATCTAAAGTAATATTAAATCACCTATTTGTATTCACCAATTTCATTACTTTTTTGCTCAAAGTGAATGTGTGACGTATTTATATACAATATTATAAACTTAAAAATATTTTTTTTTCGAGTTATGATTATTTCAGCAAAGACTCGATATGTCTGTAGATACTGCAGTAAAAATGTTGTAGTTCGGAAAGAGTACTACGGAGTCTGAATTTTTTTTTTCGAACGAATGAAAGTAGATTTGATAAATGTAGTTCATTTAGCAAAATGCATTAAACCATTCGATAATATCAATAGTTTTACATCAAACTATCGAGCGGGGCAACTATCGATAGTTTTACAGCGCTATGACGCAGGTTATACCTATTACTTAAGTAATAATAATAATTATTATTGATTTGGTAACGGTAAAGGGATCTAACCGGAATCAAGTTATTCGGTTTCAATAAAATTGCTTGGCTTTGCAAACTCAACTTGTGTGCCCATACATACTTCAGTTTAACAAATTCTATTGCATTTTGTTGGATTTCCTGAAGAACTTACTACATATTTTTACACTAACAGAAAACAAATCAACTAAAAATATAATGTCTTTATATTGACATTAAAAAAATTAAAGTAATAAACTGGAAAAATTAAAATGATATAAAATATTGAGGAATTTCTGTTTGTTTTCGGTTTAACGTGTGTAGATGCAATTCGTTTCTTTTTAGTCATCTGTCAACTTCAACCAAAACTTGTTGGTGTTAAGTGCGTCCGAGAACTCAAAAATTTGTACAATTTTTTTCTATTTATTACTGGATTGCGTTCAAGTACACAAAATCCAGTAAATGAGAGGACGAATTGAGAGAGAAAAATGACAGTTCATTTACTGAGTAAATGCAAGTTTTTACTGGATAAATTTTTGCCAGTAAAATCCAGTAAAACGAAACCATATGTTTTTAAATATAAACAAACAAAAGTAAAGGCAAACAAAAATGTTTAGTTTTTGATCAAATTTTTAAAATAATAAAAAACAAATGTATTAAGTTATAAGCATTATAACATTTATTTAAGTTTGATGCTAGAAAAATATTCGGGTATGTTATGTATTCCACGTGAAATTAAAACGTGCGGAATTTCCATAGAATGTTTGGAAATATGTATGTATGCACATATGTATGTATGTATGTATTTAAATAACAATGCTATTGCATTTCCGAACGATTTAATTTCACATGGAATTCAGAACATAACCGATTGTTTTTACACGTGAATAAAGTTAATAGATTATTATATTGAAATTTTTGTTCATACATATTGTCGGGTCGATGGTTCCTGGTTTGACGTATGGAACATTTAAAAAAATTTACTTTGTGTACTTTTTTGAAATTCTTTCCCAGTTTTTCGTTGTCTTGAATATATCATCCTAATAACTTCTCACGTTCAGGGTAAAAAGCTTAGAAACTTTAACGGCCTGACCCGCGATGTCGACAAGAAAGTTTCTATCGCTATAAGAAAGTTTATTTTTGTTTTCAATATAAGTAAGCTATAGAAGGTTTCTTCTCGACATCGTGGACCAGCCAAATAAGTTTAAATAAAAACATATGTCCATATCTATTACTTTTATTATTAAACAAAATATTCTACCTTGTATTTCATATGTATAATTTTTTTAGCGCCAAAATTGGTAATCAGCTGTTGTATATATTTTACTAGATTTTACAATTTTTCCGTTCGCGTACTTTTAGATGCAAACTTTTTTATTGAGAGTAATTTCTTTAAATTACTCAGTATTTACTCAGTTACTGGATTTTACTGGAAAAGTACTCAAACGCACCTGTTTTTTGCTCTTTGAAGAATTTGTTTATTTAGCAACGTCATATAAATGTACTTCGATATTTTTAAATGTAGAATAATAATTTAAGGAATTTTTTTATCGAATCTATCGTTTGCATTTACAGAAACAGGACCATAGTATTGGAGAATAAATTTAAATATGTAATATTTCTTTTGCAGCTTAATTAAAAATGAAAGTGAACGTCCAAAATATGATCGCCTTCTTCAAATGCCTTTTATATTGAGAGGCGAACGTACTAACACCGATGTAGCTGCATATGTAACCGATATACTAGAGGCTATGGAGCAGGATGGTATTACGCAATTTACCATGAATCAACCAGCCGAAAGTTAATGGAAATAATGTTTAATTCTGTTTTCAACTAACGCTTCTATACATAGAAAAACAACAAACATAAAGCTTAAAACACCCGCTTAGGACAAAATAAGTTTATAATTAAGCAAAAAAGTGTCCTCTTTTAAGAAAACAAAGTAATTGTTGTTTAATTGCTCGTAAGATAAAATATTGTTGCAAATATTTTGACAAACTATGTACGTATAAGAACTGTACGAGTAGTTTGAAATTAAAATAATAAAAATTTACTAAATATATATATATATATATATATATATATATATATATATATATATATATATATATATACTAAGCTGTAGACTCTCCTATATAAAGTATAGAAATATTAAATAGAAAAACATAAGAAGACTTTGAAAAGGTCACAAATTATTTTGAAAATTAAAGCTTAAAGTTTAGTAATGGTTTGCCTTGTATTTTTTAAATAAAAATGTAAAAACAATAAAAATACCATAATTAGTTTAAGTTACATTTCTTCGGATAACACAATTCACAACCAATGATAAATAGGAAGAACACCAATTGAAAAAAATGTATAGTAATACAAATCATATCGTTAAGTAATCGGTTTAATATAAATAAATCACAGCTTTTATAAACATGCATAATAATTTAAGTCGTTTTGAAGCGGAAAACAATAATGTTAAAGGTTTTGCTATTAAATAATTGTCCAATATTTAAATAAATATTTTATGTACTTATAGCAATCCTGATGTTCATTTTACTCTTAACTATATATTAATTTGTTTCAGTTAGCTTTTGTTTATAATTACACTATGCGACAAATGAGGCACAGCCGCAAATAACGTTGTAAAAGACAATATTTACAAAACAAGTTTTTTGAAGATTATCGTTAACCAAAAATAGAATTACAAACAGTCATTCAGTGGAAAAACTTTGTAAGTAACTAACAAAATCATAACAAACGAAATTGTCGAAAATAATTGATAAATGTAACAGAGATACAAGAAGAAAAGTTAATGTTAATTATCATTATTTTCGATAAGCTATAAAAATTAAACGAAAAAAATAATCTTGCTTCAAAATAGGTTTTTTGGCCGTCCTGAAAAATTATTATTTTGCCACTCACAACGTGATTCGCGGCTAACCTTCAAGGTGGCTTTACATGACCTCAAAACGCAGAGACCCAATGAAAGCTTGGTTTTCGAAAATCGGGATATAATTAGTAACGTCCTCTATTAATGTTACATTAAAAATAATCTGGTAATATGAAGGAAGGGTTTAAAGTTTTTCAAATAGTTTGTTTCCTGTTACTAGTAGTCATTGCGTGGAAAAGGCAGTAACTGGCCATGCGTTAATATTAAAACTATTTGGAGATTATTCGGAGTATATAGACTACTGATAGAAGCCAAGACATCAGGCACGCGTGGATCGATGTTAGGAGATCTTTCCGATGTGCTTAATGTTATATAATTTTATACAATTATTTGCAAAAAAAGTTTTGGCTATCGAACATTGTGAAAGTCAAATTCATATCATGGGCATTGAAAATTTCGTTGAGCAACGAATTTTGCTTTCGATGCAGTATTTTTTTTTTTTTTTTGTAATGCTTGTATTTATTTATTGTATCTTCATATGTGAACTAACAATAAGTATTCAAATCTTAAATCTATAAAAAAAATTATTAGGCCCGACCAGTGTCGGACAGACACTTAGTGGTAGTTATAAATAATACATTAGTAGTGATAATTAAAAAAAGGGGGGGGGGGGGGAAGGAAGTATTTTCAAGTAGTCCCATCTGGAGTGTTAGGTATAAGAGCCCGTGTGTCCCTCTTTTTTAAGCGGATGTGTCCAGTAAAGTTCAAAATATTACGAGCAAGCGGATTATGATGTGATTCGAGTTTTGTTAAATATTTGCCTGCGTATTTTGCAATTTCTTCAGTCACTAGTGGCATATTTAAATCACGATGTATAATAGAATTTTGGATGTACCATGGAGCCGATGTTATTAACCGTAAAATTTTGTTTTGCCTTCGTTGGATTCTCTCGACATTGGAAGCTGAAGCAGTGCCCCATAACTGAATTCCGTAGCACCATATTGGCTTCAAAAGCCACTTGTACAGTAAAAGTTTGCAGTCTAGGCTGAGTGTTGAGTTTCTGCCAATCAACCAATATATTTGAGTTAACTTAAGTTTCATCTGAGTTAACTTAGAGTCAATATGATGTTTCCATGTAAGTCTTCTGTCTGTACCAAGGTATTTCACTTGGGAATGTTGAGGAATATTTTGATTGTTGATTCGAATGGGGGAGCAAGTATCAAGGGATGCCTCATAAGGGTTTTCGTGCACACTCATACAGGCTGTATCATCGGCAAAAGTAGAAATATGGATATTATTGCTCACAGGCATATCACAAGTATATATTAAATACAAGACAGGGCCCAGAATACTACCCTGGGGCACACTAGAAGATATAGATTCGGGCACACTCGTGAACTCTCCTTCCACAACAGTGAACTTCCTATCAATAATATAACTTTCCAAAAGCTTTTGAATGTTTATTGGCAGATATGTCTTCAATTTTAAAATTAGGCCTTCGTGCCATACTTTATCAAACGCCTGAGAAACATCAATAAAGAGAGCAGAACAATACTTCTTTTCTTCAAATGTTCTTCTTACAACTTGGACCAGTCTATGCGTTTGTTCAATCGTGCTGTGCTGACTTCTAAAGCCAAATTGATGGTCCGGGATGCACCCATTATCAGTTAAAATTTTTGACAATTTAGTCATGAGCAGCTTTTCGAAAAGCTTTGAGATTGTAGATAGTAAGCTTATAGGCCTATATGACTCAGTCTTGGTAAGATCTTTGCCCGCCTTTGGAATCATTTTGATCTTGGCAAGTTTCCAGTTATGTGGAAAATACTGCATTCTTAAAATAGCATTAAAAATAAATAGCAGGATTCTTATTGCAATATGAGGCAAGTTCATGAGCATTTTGTTACTAATGCCATCAATACCTGGAGCTTTCTTCGGGTTGAGTTCAGCAATTACTTTTTGTACTTCACGCATCTTAAACCTTAAGGGACGAGGGGGTAGAGAAACTACACTCGGTAAATCAGCAGCACCCGTACATGAATTGGGAGTGAATACAGATTTTAAATGCTCAGAAAATAAGTTACCTTTCTCACTATCACTTCTTGCCCAGCCTCCGGTCGCAGTACGCAATGGTGATTTAAGATAAACGGGTCGTTTAAGATTTCTAGTAGCGCGCCATAAAGAGTAATTAGATGCGGACGTTACATCAAGACCTTCTAAATACTTTTCCAGTAATGCAATTTTTTCCGACGATAGCAGCTCTTTGAGTCGTTTAGTACATTCTTTAAGACTGATTTTATTTAGGGGTGATCTGTGTTGTTGCCATTCTCTTCTAGCTCTCCTTTTTTCACATACAAGACGTTCAATTTCCGTAGAATAAATTCTGTTAAAGCCGGTCTGCGGATAGGAGGTAGTGGCGTGTTCAGTAGCCTGTTTAATATTTTCGTTAAGATTGGCAATGTTAAATTCAATATCATCGCATGATCTAAGCTGAATGTTTTCTACGCAGTGACTACTAAGATATTTTTTTGAATGCCAGCCAGTTGATTCCATTAATCATCTTCACATATGAGTTAGTTAAATCACTCCTTAGTGGGTTGAAAATTGTAACTATTGTTGGAGAGTGATCGGAGGACAGATCTAGAGAGGCCTCTACATGAATTAAGTCCCTGTGAATATTTTTCGTGACGGCAAAATCTATAACATCTATTTTTCTTACGTCAGTAGGCCAGTAAGTAGGCTCCCCACTCGAAATGACATCTAAGCCCATTTTTGAAATTGTATTGAACAAGGCTCGACGTCTAGGTGTAACAAGACGCGATCCCCAGTACGTATGTTTTGCATTGTAGTCACCAGCTGCCACGAAACAAGATCCAAGCGATTTGTAGAACTTCTCATACTGATCTTCGGTAACTGAAAATCTGGGAGGTGAGTAAATTGATGATATCACGAAGTTCGCACAAAAATTTTCTACGAAAATATTCGTTGCTTGCAAATATTCTTCACTAACGTTGTCAAGGACATAGTGCTTGAGTCTTGACTTAATCAGAATTGCTGATCCACCACATGCTCTCTCTCTCTCGGGTCCTTTGTATCATATAAAGTGTAACCATTTATTTTAAATAAGCTTCTTGAGGTCAAATGAGTCTCAGAAACCAACATTATATCAATATTTTTTTCCATGAGGAAGTGCTCAAGTTCATTTTTATGTTGGCGAATGCCGTTTGCGTTCCAGAAACATATTTTTAACGTGTTCATGGTTTATTAACTAATGCTTGAAGCAGTGTATTCTGCATTCGCAGCATTTCTTGCATCATACTTGTCATATTTGTAGTAAAGTTGTTTATAGTTAGCACCAGATTCTCAATAGTAGCTTCAAGGCGACTAAAGTTAAAGCTTGAGTTTGAATTCGTTGAATTATTTGGCGGTGGAACATTTTGCGTGAGAATTGAACTAGTCTTAGCAGCATCAGCATACGATACACGTGAAGTAACTGGTTGGCTGATTTGAGCAAAAGTGTCGGAGTTCGAGTTTACTTGTAGAGCTGGAGTTAACTTGGGTTTTTGACCCATAGCCTTTTTAACGAAAGCAAATACAGGGCACCCTCTATAGTTAGCTGTGTGATTACCTCCACAATTACTACATTTTTTTTCTGCTTGATCTTTTGGCTTAGTGCAGCTAGCAGTACCATGCAATTCACCGCAGATAACACACACTGTAGGTAACTTGCAGTAAGTTTTCGTATGGCCATATTCTTGGCAATTATGGCACTGTACGGGACCTGAACGCTTACGTGGCTCTTCAACTGTGATTTTTCGATGTAAGAGATACTTGTTATAAACTGGATGGGCTTCATTTTTTTCAATTGAATGTCATTCGGCTCCAGTTCAACCCGAAATAGGGGTTGGGGGACCTTTTCTCTATTAAAGATGTTGGTAACATTTTTTACCTTGAATCCTTGGTCGACAAGTGCACATTTTACTTCTTCGGGTTCAACATATGAATCTATGCCCTTTAATACTATCTGTAGGCCTTTAGCACTCTTAAGTTGGTATGTGTAAAAATTTGTTTTATTTTTTTCGAATTCACTAACAATTTTTCGGAAATCTTTTTCATTATATATTTGGATTTTAGTTTCATCAATATTACCTCGTTTAATTGGAATGATGTGAAAAGTATTTTCACCAATGGTCGACAGTAGTTTTTTTATAAGCGCGTTAGAATTTTTTTCTCTCAGATAAATAGGTGGTGGCTTAAAAGACTTTTGCGATGATGTAGAGGGCTTGTCGTCGGTGTCTTGCAATAATGAAAAACGATTTTGACGATTGGTAGATGATGCGCTGTTATCCCTAGACATCTTTGGAGCAGATGAAATTTTTGAAGAATTTGGGCTTCGCCCACGCTTTACCACTGTTATATATCTGTCCATTCCCACTTGTACCTTGGGTTTTGAGCTACTGTTATCTGTAGTGATAACTTGGTTTAGTGATGAAGGCGAGCCCGATGCGGATGATATCGCAGACTTAAATGAAGAAGTACTAGGCAATGGTAATGTTAACGATTCACTAGTTGGCATTGGACAAAGCGAAGTTGATCGCTGACGAAAAATTGGCTTTGCCGTTAAAAAAAGATTTTCATCAGATTTATTATTTATATTTTTTTCATTAAGAGTTTCAGAACTCACAGTAAAATAAGCATTTCTGCCGTTAGAACTCACTTCAAAATTTTTTTCCTTTGAGGTACTCATACAGAGTATTATTCCTCAAGGGAACTTTGTGTTTACGGTTTTTTTTTGTTTTTGCTATTTCTTGCTATGTAAAAAATATTAGTAAAGCCAATAAACTTATTTATCAAGGTGAATATGTATTACGAATATTTTTTGTATGATTTTTGATTTTGTTGTTTTTTATATTTGTTTCGTATATATGAAGTTAAAAAAAAATCCGCTTTAATGTCTCTTCACTATGAAGGTTCAACGAGAACTGCAGTATTTGAATATCAAAAATAATTCTGCCAAAAAAAAACCGACTTCAATGCAAAGATCTGATGGAACATTTTCGAAAAAAATGTATGGGACCAAACTGGAAGTAAACATTTTCAAACAAAAAATAATTTAAAAAAATTTATAACCAAAATTAAATTTTAATGGGCATTCCTACGCCCACTTTTTAAATGTAAGATTGTATGTTGGTTTTTCAGGGCTCGGGGTGTGTGTTGAGTTTAGTAAAAATCGGTAAAGTAGATCGAGTTAAAATAAAATATTACATTTTAATGAGCGTGACTCTGCCCATTTTTTTAAATGAAAGATTGTTTTTTTTTAATAGGACCAGCACTCAGGGGATAACCCCTACTCATGCAATGCATTGTGCTATAAATAGGAAAATATCTTATAGGGAAGAGGATAGAGGTAGTAGTGTCTGTGGACTTTCGATTTAAACCCTCCCACGCTGGTAGTGACAGGAAAGACCTCCGCAGGTAGTTGGTTCCACATACGAACAGTGTGTATATTTTAGAACTCAAGGTGTGTGGTAAGTTTCGTAAATATCGGTTAAGTAGAATCATGTGAGATATAGGGCGTAATTCTGTAAAACGCAACGCTTTATAATCGTAATCGTAATCGCGATTAATAGCACCTTTTAATAGTAATCGAATCCATTAATCGCTCGATATGTTTTCATTTCATTGGCGCTTTCACAGATCGTCAGTAGACTTCAACCATACTTTAAAAAATCATTTGAGAACTTACATAAGCTTCTTGGAAATTCAAAGAGAATAAGCGAGTAGGCTCAGAAACTTATACAAAACAAGAAACGATTTATAATCGATATGCATCTATTTCATTTTCCTACACCTTAATACACAAAGTGTTATGAGACAAAACGATAATTAACCCTCTGTGACTGACGTGATCTAAGCGCACGGCAGTGCGCCAGGCCAAGTGTCAGCCAATGCACGCAGTGTGTATATTTACAGGAAGCCATTCGAGCTGTTTTTACCCCCCTCATAACTTGTTTCCCCGCAATCTTAAAATTATAAAACTTAAATCATAATTAAAATAAATTCATGTAACCTCACATGCGAAGTTTTACAATGAAAGGTTCCGGAGATATAGAGGTGCCAAAAGTGCATATTTTAAGACATACTCACTGACTCACTGATCACTCATCAAATTGATGAAGCACTTCCGCTATAGCTAGAGAGCTAAAATTTGGTACACAAGTAGATCTAGGTGAGCAATGAACCAGAAAAATATGAAAACTGGAAAATTTAAACCAGGGGGGCCCATAAAAATTAAAATTTGTGCTAGTGCGCTCAAATTTGATACATAGCTAGGTCTAGGTGAGCAAAAAAATAAAATAATCTGAAAACTGGGAAATTTTAGCCAGGAGGGCGGGGCTACGCCCATAAAGGTCAGAATTAAAAAAGCTACTCTAAGGCGCTTAATGGAAGCTATTTGATTGAAATTTTGCAAATGTACTGCAACAATGCAAGGCTATAAATTTTTTATTAAAAAAGTGGGCGTTGACACGCCCATACAACTTAAACCTCAATTTTCATGTACTATGGTTCAGCATATTTAGATATACTTTATATGCAGGTATTATTTTCTGTTTGCAACGAAACTTGACACGAATAATAAGCGAGAAACCAACTAAAAAAACCTGAAAACCCGGACATTTTAGTCAGAGGGGCGGGACCACGCCCATAAAAATTAAAAGTTGAGTTTATGAGCTAAAATTTGATACACAAGTAGGTCTAGGTGAGAAACCAACTAGAAAAATCTGAAACCCCAAAAAATGTTACCAAAATGGGCGGGGCCACGCTAATATCGTTTGGAACTAAAAACTTAATATACAGTTTTTAACTCAAGCCATTTTAGTGAAACCTTGCATACACGTTGCACGTATACAAGACTTTAAACTATCACCTTAAAACGTGGGCGTGATCACTCCCATAAAATGTTAGCCTTGTGTTTAATCTACCTCGGTCTAGCATATTTTAAAAATAATTAGCATGAATTATAAGCGCTGCTCACAACAATATTGTGAGCTTAAAATATTGGGAGGGGTAACGCTCATAGCATCTAAAAGTATAGCATCTACACTCAGATGAATAAGGCCAAAGTTTAATCCGGTATGCGGGGCCACGCCGTTAAAACTCCAAATCGTACAAGAGAGCTGAAATTTGATGCACAAATAAATCTCGATCAAAAAAAAAAAACAGTAGTTGCAATAAGGGGGCGGGAACAAACACTTTAAATTCAAAATTAAGATAAATTTTATTGAAACTTTTCATACACATTCCACTTATTCAAAGTAAAAATTTCCTATTTTGAAAAGTCGCTGTGACTACACCCATAAATCTTAGCTTTTTCTTCGGCTTAGCTAAACTGCTAATCCGAAGCAGTTTTAGTCTATTACTCATGTATTTCTCAATAGCTTTTTGCTACGAAATTTTAAATGAACCATAAGCACTGGGAGATATAAGAGTCCCATAAAAATTTTACGTAAAATATACTGTAGAGAGCTGAAATTTTGTAGACAAATAGTCTCAATTGATTTACTCAATCGGAAAATCCAAAAATTAAATCAGCAGCTACCTTATTGAAACTGCATTCACATTGGGCATATCCTTTTGATTTATGTACTTCGGCTAAGCAGACTTTAATGTGTAAATATATTGAGTAAATAGGCGGTGTCACGCCCAGTAAAATTTATGCTGTATTTTACATATTTCTTTCCAGACGACTCTGACACAATAGTGCATTTAAACGGTCTACAATTCAACACCCATCACGCTCTAACCCATTATTTTATGTAACTATGCCATTATCAACTGGCACAGTGGTCATGAATATTAATACAACACACTAGAAATTTTAAGTTTAAAAATTGTTATAGAAAAATTTTCAAAAAGTAATCAGATCCTCACAAAAACATAAATGTGAAAAAAGGTCAAGTTCGTATCCAAAATTTCGGCCATTAAAAGTAGTGAGATATAAAATTTTGACCAAGTTCTTGTTTGCAAAAACACTTAACACAGGAATATGCTATGCATTATATAAATTTGTAATCGTAAGGGTGTCATATAATTTCTAGATAATTTGCTAACTTGGCAATATTTTTACCTTTCTAAAAAAGGAGAGAATCATTCTTATTTGTTCATTTCTTTACATCGGTAAAAATCTTGTCTTTATATAATGCATAGCATATTTCTGTGTTAGGTGTTTTGGCAAACAAGAACTTGGTCAAAATTTTATATCTCACTACTTTTAATGGCCGAAATTTTGGATAGGAACTTGGCCTTTTTTCACATTTATGTTTTTGTGAGGATTTAGTTCTCACAATTCCACTGACGTGGTAGTACAGCAGACACCATTTCCATGGCTCAAATTTTTAAAGCTTCTTTTTGTAAAATTGATAAAACTGTTTGTGTTTATTGTTTATGAGAGTTAGTTGCTATTTAAATAAAAAATTTTCCAATTCAACACGAAAATTCGTGTTAAATATTGTTTATTAATATTGCATAAATTTCCTTAAAAAAAGTAGACCTGTACTAAAACAACAAAAAATATTCAATAATAAATTTGGTTAAAGAAATGTTTTACATTTATTGTTGCTTACATTTAAATTCAACCGTTTCCAAAAGAAAAAAATATTTTCAATGGTTAGATAAAAAAAAATCATATTAACTATCCCATAAGCCTATATGCTACAAAAACAAAAAATATTCCATACTAGTTATAACTTTAAAGCTGTTGGGTTCTGATACAAGTCATTAGGAGTAAGTTGTCGTTCAGAGATGGACGTGCATTCTTCTTGATCTTCTTCATCATTTGAAATTTCGTCGTCATCTAAAAGTTCAGTATCTCGCTGAAAGTTAGGGTCGTTGAAGTCATCATCCACGTCGCTGAACTCATGCTCGCTCATTTCCATCAACCACTATTCTATCTGTTCATCGCGGCTCTTGAAAGTTCCATATGGCGTTTTCTTATAACATTGAGGGTTTTGAGATGTATTTGAATGCTCCATAATAACAAAGCTAAAAAATTAGATATCAACAATTTTATTGATGTGTTGTTTAGGAGACACCAAGAAAATATAATTGTTTTACTGACGTGTTGTTTAGAAGACACTAAGAAAACAACACAAATATTGATGTGGTTGTTTCTGAGACACATACCTTAATGGTGATGTGGTTGACTTGTAGACACTTTTTCGCTCACACTAACACATCCGTTTTGTTCGATCTATTTAAACACACTAACGTACGCATGAGTACACAATACGAAGGTACAGAAAACGCGAGAGTAATTGTTTGAAAAATAACGGTACAAAGCACTTTTTTATATTTGTTGGTGTCTGTTAGACTACCACGTCAGTCGCAGAGGGTTAAAACCCAAATTAACCATTTATTAAATATATTATATTGTTACCTTTAAATTTTATTAAACGTCTGAGTTCTTATGATTGCTCAAAAATAAAAATAAATAACACAATTTTTATTTGCTACTGTTTTTCCTTTTATTGTTAACGAAGCAAATTACAACTTGTCTTTACTTAACTACTTCTTATCGTTATTATCCACTTTCAACAAGGTCTTAACTAACTTGGCTACTTTCTGATTAGTACTGCCCCATTCTCGCACATGCTGCCACTTTTTATTCTATAGCAACCAGTTCTCGAATGTTCGCCCGATAGGTGCCGTAATAACATGTCTGTACTTAGGAATGGCATCTATACATGCCGCCATCTGTATTGTCATTTACTATTGGTAGCCATATGTTCAAACAGTCCTCTAGCACAATCGGGAAAATTCATGTTGCTGCTTCTAGGCGTTTGTAGATAATTCGATTGGCCGTTATTTTTGTATTTGAAAGTAACGACTCTTATGTTGGCAATGCGGTGTGCTACTGGTAGTACAGGGTGGTTACCATACGTGCTCGCACTTTTATTTGTATGTGTGTATGTCTGTAGCTATGTACACAATTATTGTTGTTGCACGTAAATATGTGTGTATGTTTAGTGCTTTAGTTAAATACTTCCAGATAGTTCTTTGCTTTAACCCTGTAGGAATATTTTTACGTAACACTGCCGCCCACTTAAGCCTATTCGTCCGAATAGGCACATTATCCGGCTTTCCATAGTTTGCGAGTAGTTCTAAATGTACAACTTTCATTTTTGACCTTGGGCTATTGTGTTTTTGTATTCTGTAGACGACATCGTTTAACCTTTTTATCACCGTATATGGTCCCTCCCAGTGAGTCTGTATTTTTGGAGACAATCCTATTTTCCGCTGTGGGTTGAAAAGTAGAGCCAATTGACCTTCATTAAAGCCTTTGGAATTTGCAGCACGGTCGTATCTAACTTTCATCTTATTACTGATCATTTTAATTCGGCTACGTACAAATTCATGTAGCTCATTTAAATTTTCTTGCCTTTGGAAAGGGCCAGTATCTGCTTCGTTTGCTAGGGTAGGCTTGACGCCGAACTCTAAATCTCCAGGCAACTTTAACTCAGCTCCAAAAATAATTTTTGCAGGTGTTCGCGATGTTGTGTCATGCACAGCTGACCTGTATGCTAATAGAAACACCGGAATGTGCTCGTCCCAGTCCTTTTGATGCGCACCTCTCTACCATGCCATCAGACTGTGGGTGAAGTGGTGTGATTCTGGTTTTCTTTATCCCATATCGCTCGCACATGTCTTTAAATATGGCAGACTCAAAATTTCTACCTTGATCAGAGTGCAGTTCAATAGGAACTCCATAGCGACATACCCAGTTGTTTACAAACGCGTCCACAACCGTTCTGGCTTCCTGGTTCGGTATGGCATAAACTTCTGGCCATTTGCTGAAATAGTCTATCACTACAAGAATATACCGATTCCCAGCGTTGCTGACTGGAAAAGGTCCTGCTACATCAATTGCTATCCTCTCAAAGGGTGCTCCCGAGTTATATTTTTGCAGCAGACCCCTACTTCGTTTTGCTGGACCTTTAGCCTTCATACACTGTGTGCAATTTGCTATCCATTCGGCTACGGCTTGTTGACATCCAATCCAATAAAAACGCTGTTTTATCTTTTCTAGCGTTTTCGTTACGCCCAGGTGACCACCGCTGGGTCCATTATGGAAGTCCTTCAATACCTCACTCCTCTTGGATGTTGGAACCACGATCAGATAAGAAACCGTCTTACCGTTTGCACTTTCCCAGACACGATACAAACAACCATTTATCAATTGCAGGCTGTCCCACTGGGCCCAATACGGTTTTACCAGTGGACTTTCAGCTGATATCTCATTACGGGTTGGTCTCCTATCCTCCTCTTTAGCAACTATGATTTTTCCCAGTGCAGGGTCTGCCCTTTCTGCCTCTGACCAGTCTTCTTCCGTACCAATTTTTGTAAGCCTGACATCAATGACACATTCTTTTGCCTCGACTTTTGAACAATGTCTGCACTCTAAGCTACAGGGCCGCCGTGACAGAGCATCAGCATTATTATGCTTTGCACCCTTTATGTGCTCAATGCTGAAGTCGTAGCTCTGAAGACGTTCAATCCAGCATGCTAGCTGCCCTTCAGAATTTTTAAACTGCAGTAGCAACCTGAGCGCAGAATGGTCAGTTCTTAAAGTAAAGTGTTGGCCGTACAAGTATTTATGAAAATGCTTAATGCACTCCAACACTGCCAGAAGTTCCCGTCGTGTCACACAGTAGTTCCTCTCCGGTTTCGAAAGTATTCGGCTGTAATAGCCCACTACTTTTTCTGTTCCATTAATCACCTGCGATAATACACCTCCTATTCCATATCCACTTGCATCGCTATCTAGCACAAATTTTTCCCCAGCAACTGGATATGCTAAGACTGGTGATGTGCACAATAAATCTTTTAGTGTATGGAAAGCATTCTCCTGCAATTCACCCCAATCTTATGGTTGCGACTTCTTTGTTAGCTCATGCAAGCTTGCAGCTACACTGGCAAAATTTGGCACAAAGCGTCTGTAGTATGTGCAAAGGCCCAAAAAGCTGCGCAATTCGTGAAGATTTCTTGGACGAGGCTAGTCCTTTACTGCTCGTATCTTATCTTCATCTGTTGAAATGCCATCTGCTGTAACTTTATGGCCCAGATACTTCACCTCTTTCTGGAATAGTGCACACTTTTTGATGCTGAGTTTGAGTCCAGCCGATGATATGCGCTGGAAGACTTCAGTCAGATTTTTAAGGTGTTCGTCAAAAGTCTTCCCCATTACAATTATGTCATCAAGATACACCAAGCATGTTTTCCAGTGCAGTCCCTTTAACACTTGCTCCATGAGCCGCTCGAAAGTAACCGGAGCATTGCAGAGCCCAAATGGCATAACATTAAACTGCCACAGACCATCGCATGCGCTGAAAGCAGTTTTCTCATTGTCTTTCTCTGCAATCTCCACCTGCCAATAGCCGCTTTGTAAATCCAATGTGGAGAACCATTTTGTTCCAGCAAGCGTGTCTAAGGTGTCGTCAATTCTTGGTAGCGGGTAGCTGTCCTTTTTGGTCACGTCGTTAAGTTTCCTATAATCGACGCAAAATCGAGTACTGCCGTCCTTTTTCTTTACTAACACTACCGGTGAGCTCCAGGGACTTGAAGATGGTTTGATTACACCACACCGCTCCATTTCATTGACGAGCTCTTTTACCTCAGTTCGCTTAGCCAGCTGTATACTTCTGGGCGCCAATTTTATTGGCCTTGCTTCGCCAGTATTTATTTCGTGTTTCACTATTGCCGTTCTCCCTTGGCTTTTATTCTGCCCGGCACAAATTCAGGCGTGCCTTTTTAGCAGTTGCTTGGCCTTATTTTTGTCAGGAGGTGATAGCCCTGCTACCCATCGCTCCACATGTGCCTGAAATTCTTCACGCTCCTTTGCAGACAAATTGGCAGATTCTGGCTTTTTATCGCAGTTTATTATTGCCTCTGCTTGAGCACATTGACCTATTTCGGAATTCTTGTTGATGACTTTTTCTTGGCCTGATAAATTTCTTTCATTCTTCCATTTCAAGTTTTTACGGGGGCTTTTGCTGTTAATAGCTCGCTCTTAATTTCTGCTGGTTCTACTACCCACAACCGATTGTCCTCACAATCTCCCTCCATTTGTGCCCATATTACTGATTCAGACCGTGGTGGTAATGTCTGATTTTCAATAGCAAGCAGTTTCTTGACGTGCATCTGATTGTCATATCCAACATCAAGCGGTATTTCAACATTACGCCAAATCATCACTTGTTGCCCCATATGCAAGTTGATTCCGTAGTTTATCATAAAATCGGCTCCAATAATAACCTCGTCCACAATATCGGCAACAATAAATACGTGTTTTACACTGATATTGGCAATAGTCACCTTTGCCTCAGTTTTACCATAGACAGTGGCAGGCTCCCCAGTAGCTGTACGTAGTCGTATATTACTTATACTTTCACATTTCCCTTTTACTACATCGGGCCTGATTATTGACTGTGACGCTCCTGTGTCTATGGTAAGGATGTGCCTTTCACCGTTGATGTATCCACATGCAGTAAGGTTGCTATTTTTCTGCTGCATCACTGATATGGAGATTGTGGGGCCTTCGTTTGTGGGAGCTAGCTCTTGCCCCTTAGTGCTAGCTCGTTTTAGTTTAAAGGGGACTCTTGTGTTGTTTGTTGGTACACCCGTTTACTGTTCCTTGGTGACGAAACAGATCTGGCTCTCTTTCTTGGCGCCTTGCAGTTGCGCTGGTAATGACCAACGTTGCCGCAGTTATAGCACTTATTATTAACTTTGTGCTCTTTCTCCGCCAATGCTTGTCTCACGGCCTCCTTAGTGCTAGAGACTAGACTATTGTCATTTTCAGCAAGGACTTCCATGTTCCGTACCTTGCACACCTGTGGCTTCAAAATCAGCCTAGCAGTCTCCTGAGCTAGTGCAAATGAAACCATTTCTGCGAAGGTTGCTTTTTGCGTAGCACACACTGCAAGTTTGATATCAGGATCGCGGATGCCATTAACAAACGCCTCCGTTTTGACATGATCCAGGAATGGATGGTTTTCATCCGGATACGTAAGCTGTACCAACCGCTCGATTTCTATTGCGAAATCTTGTAGAGACTCATTGGGCTTTTGTCCTCTACATCGCAATTCCATGCGGTATATGTCACGCTTGTGCTCACCGCCATATTTGCGTTGCAGTGCCGCCATTATGTCATCAAAACTGTTTCTGCAGCCTACTGGTACAGTTTCGAGTACTTCTGCTGCCGCACCTTTTAAGGCCAAAACTACCTCTATGGCCTTTTCTTCACTGTCCCATCCATTACCCACTGTTTCGAACTGAAATTGGAAGATGTTCAGTGGTGCACTGCCATCGAAACAAGGCGTCTTTATCCTGTTGGAAACCTCTGGAACAAATCGCACTGGTCCGCCTTGGCACTGGAGATTGACGACTTTTGCTTCCAGCTCGTGCAATTTCTCGTCTACATCTTTCACTTGTACTGCCACGCCACCAATTTCTAAGCTATGGACTTTATTCTCAAGCTCTGAGATTTTCTCGTCAAACTTGCTGACTTGTACTTCAATGCCATCTACTCTTCTATATAAGGACTCAGAAATCTCTTGAAGTTTCTCATTTGTGGCCTTCATAGCTCTAGAAGACTCCTGAATTTCAGCCTTCATTGCTCTAGAAGACTCCTGAAGTCTCTCATCCATTTGGCCTAGAAGTTTGTCATTGTTTGCCTCCATTTTCTCATTGTTTGCTTCCATTTTCTCATTGACCACTTTTATTTCGCTCATCATGGCAGCAAACATTGCTCCGATGTCTGTACTGGTTGCTGCTGCACGAGTACATACCTCAATTTCTTCTTTTTCATCGAACTCATAGCTTTCTATGTCGATGTTGCGCCGCTGGAACTCTTCCAACAATCTTTTCTGTAGTTCGACCTCATTACCAGTTGTTGGCAAGTCCAGATTTTTCAACTCTTTCTTGAGTTGCTCCACCTTAAGCTCCTGAAATTTCATTCTTCCTCGTATTACAAATTAATTATTTTCTAATTAATTTATTATTTTTTTATTTTAATTTTTGCAATCCCACTTCTGACACCAAATGTTACGTTTAAATTTTATTAAACATGTGAGTTCATTTGATTGCTCAAAAATAAAAATAAATAACACACAATTTTTATTTGCTACTGTTTTTCCTTTTATTGTTAACGAAGCAAATTACAACTTGTCTTTACTTAACTACTTCTTATCGTTATTATCCACTTTCAACAAGGTCTTAACTTGGCTACTTTCTGATTAGTACTGCCCCATTCTCGCACATGCTGCCACTTTTTATATTTACTATAGCAACCAGTTCTCGAATGTTCGCCCGATAGGTGCCGTAATAACATGTCTGTACTTAGGAATGGCATCTATACATGCCGCCATCTGTATTGTCATTTACTATTGGTAGCCAGATGTTCAAACAGTCCTCTAGCACAATCGGGAAAATTCATGTTGCTGCTTCTAGGCGTTTGTAGATAATTCGATTGGCCGTTATTTTTGAATTTCAAAGTAAGGACTCTTGCGGTGTGCTACTGGTAGTAGAGGGTGGTTACCATACGTGCTCGCACTTTTATTTGTATGTGTGTATGTCTGTAGGTATGTACACAATTATTGTTGTTGCACGTAAATATGTGTGTATGTTTAGTGCTTTAGTTAAATACTTCCAGATAGTTCTTTGCTTTAACCTTGTAGGAATATTTTTACGTAAAAATATATTATATTATATATATATATTATATTTATATATATATATATTATATTATATATTTCATTATATTATATTCTCCCAATTTTTTAACGTCGCAATATCTCAAAAATTTCATTACGATTGATACAAATATTTTTCATTCGGTTGGCAGACAGGTGCAGTTTGTTTTATTTTGAGACCTCGCATTATTACAAAAATCACAGAAATACTAAAAAAGGATATATAACTATATAGTGAGTGTCCGCACGTGATGAATTTATATCATGATGGATGAACAACTTCGTATAAAAAACGGTATAAAAATACTGTTTTTATATGAACTTGTTAATTCATTGTGATATAAATTCATCAGATGTGGATAAAAAAATTAAATAAAGAATAAATAAAGAAAGTAGAAATGTACTTCGTCCTAGAAAAACTTTCCTATCTAAAGATTGATTTCCCATAATTCGTATTGTTTTTCATACTTACTCATAAGTTCTGATTTACAAACTTCATTTTACATGTTTTACAACTTTCTCAAAATAAAAATATAGTTTAATTGAAAAATTAAATTAAAACGTGAACTCAAGACAAAATAATTAAATTTGTTTGGCTAAACCCATACAGTTCGATTAAAACTCATGGTTTTAGAAAGAATTACAATAGTATATTTTCTTGATTAATCGAGATTAACCGATAATCGCGATTATTCGCATATTTTTTAATCGTAATCGCGATTATGGAAATCTACGATTATTTGCAAACCCTAATGGTACGTACTTTTTTATACATCATTCTCTTCTATAGAGTTGCAATTAGCATATAGAAAAAGTTTCATGCAACAAAATTCGTGAAATTTCGTGAAAAAATGCCTAATGTAAATTAGGTATTACTAGTAAAATATTTACTTGCAAGAATTATCCAACCACCTGTTGTGTGCAGGGCTGTCAGATATGGCGATTTCTCGCCAAACGTGGCGATCTTTCAATTTGTTTGGCGTCCAAATTTTTGGTTTGGCAACATGGCGATTTTTGTGGCGATAAATAAATTTATTGGAGATAAATAAATTTGTTGGCGATTATTATGGCTACTTTTTTAACAAAATTCAACTTCAAAATTTTTCTAATTCAGGAAAATTAGTTTGTTGAAGGAGCAGTTTCAAAAATAAATCCTACCAAAACTCGTCTGCAAGAAGTTAAAACATATTGATTTTAATGATTTTTCTTATATTTATATATAACTTATAGTTATTAATGTATTTTGAATTTGGATGAGAAAATAACTTTTGGCGATTTTATTTCTAGTTTTGGCGATTTTCTGATAAATTTTTTCACGATAATTTTATAAAAATTTATATTAACTGCCTCTTCCACTATTTCGAAAGAAGGTCTTCATTCTCATTCTAAGCGAAAAAAAACTGATTTCCATATCTCTCTTACTTTTCTACGAACATTGACTCGAACGACAAGTCACAAGAAAACATAACGTGTTTGTTTGTTATCCAATGGATTTTTAATTGTACAAAGGTGTAGAAGAATAGGATAGATTCATATCGAATATCAATTATTTGATGGGTTTTGTAACTATAAGTTTCTAAGCCTCCTAGCTTATTTTTGTTTTGTGATTTTCACATATATTATTATTTGTGAATTCTCAAATAGTTTTTGAAAGTGCATAAGATAAGAGGTTTGTAACTGTTCAAAATATGTGGTTGAAGTATACTGATGATTTGTTACAGCAACAATGAAATGAATATAGACAACGCTGAACCACCAGCAAATAAATTTCAGGTTAAAATAAACTTCTGACAATATGTCGAATAATAAAATTCTTAAGTATTAATTATTTGAAAAATATCTGAAAAAAATGAAAACTAAAAATGTGAATTTCTTTCTTGAAAAACATGTATACCAAGGCGAATTAATAACAGGTGACCTTGACGGCACAGGTGACTATTTTTTGCTTCTTGTACATTTGTATACTTGGGATGTCAAAAATTATTTACATACATACATACATATGTATATTGTCAGCACATATCGTTTTTAAATTTAAATTGAAACCATAAAATTGTGAAAAAGAAGAAACTATTTATTAATTGTGTAATTTTTGTATTTTGACTGTGTTGGATGCGCGTAAGGAATTAAAAATAATAATTGTGTTTGTGTGTGTAATAAGCTTAATTTCCCTTTCAACAGGAAACGGGTGTTAAAACGAATTGTTAAGAACTCCCACAAAAATTAAGGTTCTGATTTTGTGCATCGTATTCGCGTAATGGAAGAAGGTAGACATTCGCACTTAAAGAACAATTTATTATTTGGTTCATCTCTTGTATTTTTTATTTGTAATAATAAAGTCTGCTCCACATTTATCCAACAAAAATTACGAAAAAAGGATTTTAATTTGCACTAAAATATTTCTGTGTTACACATAAGGGAATTTTATTAAAAAAGCACTTTTAAAACTATATACATACATATACATATATGTATGTATAGGTATTATATTCAGCATCTATATGGTAATGATTTTGCATCAACTTTCTCAATAACTGAAATTGCAAAGTTTGTTCCCATTTTACAGGCCATACATTATACAACCTAAAACACTGAAAATGCATAATACATTTATTTATGTACACATACATATAATCAGATACTTTTTGCCTTTGTGTACTTACTTATAGATAAACCACAACCATTGCATAGAGGGATTTACAAAGCACCTGTTTAGCGATTTGCACCCACTTAGACCCTTATTAAAATGTATAACAAAAAGTATCGAAGCTTTCAATTGTTTTAAAGCCAACAAGGATAGAACCGTTGCAGCCGGCTGTTCGTACCCGGTATTAACTTATTCCTCGGGCTTCTTCAGCATATTTTTAATACCCATACCAACTTAATGCAATTCCGGACAGTAACACTGATTTGCGGGACACGTAAAGTACTTTTTAAGTTTCTTTATCTTTATTTTTCTGTTTATTAATTTTTATAACAAAACGGTCAAAAATACTTTTTTTTTCTAAACCACAACAGCTTTTTTGACATCCCAAGTATATAAAATACTGAAAGCGAATTCAAAAATTTGACGTGAGTATACCTTATATGAATTTGCCTTGATGTGTATACGTATGTAAAAAGAAAACATATTTTCTTAATTTATTGTTTGTTTATCATATCTGATCAGAGATGGAAAATGGGGTTTTTATATTTATTGATAGAAACGAATTAAAAAATAATGAAAAATTAATATTATATTAAAAATGTATTATTATTATTATTATTATATTATAATATTAAATTTTTTTACTAATTTTTACAAGTAAAGCGTTCATTTACTTTTTCGTATCTGATAGTTTCTGCTGGGAAAGTAAATGAACAGACCTTTTGTTATCAACTTTTTCTCTCTTAATAAATTCAAATACTGTTTTTCTTGTTAACCTTATAAAAGTTAAATAAATTCCTTTTTTTTAATTAGTATTGTCAACAAATTATGCAAAGGTAAAAAACACCAAAATTTTTTTTAATTATTAACCCCCAGTTTTTAACTTAAAAATTAAGTACGTAATTAGCTAATTTTTATTTAAAATTAAGTTGTAATTAAATACGATTTCATTTTTTCAGTGGTTATTTAAAGTTCTTATTAAATTACGTTGAAAGTACGGTAGCACTGCAAAATTTCCCAGTATTATTGAAGGCTTTTCAAACAGCAGCTGTTTAATGTAAACAAAAAAGTTAGGTTATCAACATGTAGAAAATTAAATGCGCAAGGTTGGGCATTTAATTATTACTAGATATACCAAACGGACGACACACTCGTCCGTATTCTAGAATCAAAATGTAAATAATTTAAGATTCAAAGAAAATGTATCTAAACGTCAAAAAAATTCATTAAAACATAGCCACACACAAACTTACATACATATGCAAGCATAATTAAATAATACATAAATTAAAAAAACATAAACAAAATCCCTTCAACCTAATTCAATTTATTCAACTCTCTTCCTTTAAGTATTATGGCTTTGATACAACAAAAAATAAGAGAAAAACAATTGTAAGGTCAAGAGAAATACTACAAACACACACACACACACTCATGTTTTGTTTCTTTTTTTACTTGTAAGCTAATAAATGCGTGTGTAATATGTGTGCATGTAGTAGTAGCAACTTTAAACGCTTATAGCTCCCAAAATCCTAAACCGATTTCAATAAAATATAGATTCTGCACATCTGTATAAAAAATCCTTTAAAACCATATAAATCTTTTTAAAATCGGTGCAGTGGTACCAGCGTAAAAGGGATTACAAAAAACATGTTCGCCTATTAATTATATAGATTTAAATAAGCGCTCAAAAACACAATTTCGTATTTAATTAGAACTCAAAAATAATTACGGTTTGATTACCAACTGAAGAAATGGGCATAAGAAAAACTATCTGCCTGTCCCACGATGTCACTCGCAAACGTTCGAATGGCAACTTATATTGAAAACAACAACAAATTTTCTAATATTGGGACAGGCAGTATAACTTTATTTTAGCTTTTGTTTTTTCATATATGTACATTAACGTTATAACTTTTTTTGGACAAAATTTCTTCATCCCACCACGCGATGGGCAGTTTAGTATTGATAATGAAAATAATTTTAGACCATTTAGGTCAAAAAAGTTTCCGCATCAAATGCAATTTCTAAAGCTCCTCAAAAAAATTTTTTTTTAATTTTCATACACAATATACACACATACATATGTATATGGAATTTTTTTTAATAGCTGTTGAACTTTTTTAAATTTCATTTAAAATAACGCGAGTCGCGACGAATAAAAGAAAAAATATTCCGATATAATAGAAACAACAATAATTAAAACACTTGTAATAAAAATTTCGACACATCCCTTGATTCAACTCATATTTAATAAAAATGAAGTAGATTTTTTTAGTACATTGGTGCGTACCAAAAGTAAAAAATAAAATTAGTCCAAAATAAAATTAAATAAGACTTTTACCTGCAAAGGTATCTTTTTCTGAAAATTATCACTGTTTCATATAATATCCGCCAAACAACTCATCTATCACAACATTTATCATTTGACATTAAAGTTTAGTTTATTAAAAAACTGCGAAATAGTCATAATATCCCGTTTTTTGTATTCATGAAATTAGTAGAAAATACTTAAAATTTTGTTATTAAATGTTAATTTTGTATACTTAGGAGAAAATTTTAAATTCAAAATTTCATCGCTTTTGGTGCTGAAACTTTTTTAACGATCGCGAAAAAGTAATACATCATTTCTTAATATTTTTTCATGGTCTATACGGCTATGCGATGAAGAATTTGATATTCGCAAAAATTGGAAAAAATTATAACTCTAGTGTAAATATGTATGTAGTTCAGAAAGTTGATGATACGTTATTTTGTTTAAGAAAACCATAATTCAAAATAACGTAAGACACATAACAAGAAGCTTACTTTGAAAAACGTATAATTTTTATCCAAAATGAATTCCTTGTTTTATTTAAACCATGATTTAAAAATTTTGACTTCATATCCGTAATTTAATGCATTATGCATTTTATGCAGTTTTTTGCTTCTCCTGTAAACTTATGAAAAGTGATGTTACGTTTTTTTGCATTTTAGGTAACGATATGTATGTTGACATAAGAGGTCGATATGTACAGCATTTTTATTAGGCATATAAGAAGAAGACGAAGAACAAGTCGTAATGATATATATTTTTTAATATGTTGAAATATTAGGTCTGCTCAATTACTTTCCCAGTAGAAACTAGTAAAGCAGAAATTTACAAAATTACTCTCTTAAATATGAAAAAGTAAGTGAACGCTTTACTTGTAAGAACTTAGAAGAAAATTTTATTCATATCACAATCATGGATGGAAACCATGACACAATTGTACTTTTTCTGATGTATTTTGTTTGATAATATTTTAAATTGCAATTTTTTTTAGAAATTAAAATTTAATATGAAATTCTTTACACAGTTTCATGTATTTTTACTATTTTTATGAATTTTTCATAATTTTTTAATTTTATTCTATTAACAAATACAATAACAAAAATTAAAAATTTAAAAAACCCCCGACTTTTTTCAGAAAAGATGTTATATCTTCTAACCGTATGGACCGATTTTCTTTAAACATAGCTAAGAACCCTCTCGATCAAGTCATCTTTCAAACAGAAAAAACTAAATGAAAATCGGTCCAGCCGTTTGGCCTGTACGTGGACACGGACAGACACACAGATACACACTACAAACTTATAACACCCCTTTTTTTAGTCGGGGGTTAAAAATGCGACTTTCCATCTCATATGTGAGAAACAAACAAAATTATTTGCCATTAAAATTGAATTTATGTGGCTTAATGAAAGAAAAACAATAAATTAAGAAAACATGCTTTCTTTTTTCATACGTATACATTTTTTTTCCTTCTTCAGATATTTTTGAAATAATTAATTTGACAAAAAAAATACACAACAGCTGGTTGGATAATTCTTGCAATTAAAAATTTTACTAGTAATAATTTGTAGGATTTTTTTGTCTCTCAATTTTTTCTCTCTTTTGACTCTCTCTCCTTGCAAACTTTTTGAGCTAATGAATACTTTCTAGTAATAATTGTTACAAATTCGTAACAATTTTTAGTAAATGAACAAACCTATTATGTAAAATGTATACATATACATACATACGTTTGTATATCCGGGTATGTAGATTTATTATACACTTTATTCTTATTATGTATGTACATATGTTCATAATAGGTGTGTTTCTTTACTCTACATTTGGGTCCCGCGCGATCCCAATTTGCACGAAAAGCGTTCCCGTACTCGAAAATTGGCTAAATGAGAGAGGTTTTGTGAGAGTAATTTTCTTCTTCTTGCACGAAACAGCCCGTACTTTTTCTTCGTGCTAGTTTGGGCAAACACAAAATCAATCAGCTGTTTGAAAAATAAACAATTACAAAGAAAAATTTCATTTACCTAAAAACTAAAAAAAAAATGGAAAAAATTATGAAAAAACGTTTAAAAACTAGTGGCAAACAAAGTTTTATAAATTTTTGTATGAAACTAAGATAAAAAACCTATATAAGTACGTGCGTGTGTATGTACATAAGTATGTGTTTTGTTATGTGTATACGTATGTATGTATATACATATACATATGCATTGACGTTTATTTTCGTGTTAAAATGTTTGTTTTTCGCGTTCCCGTACTTATGTCCATTTTTGTATATTATTAAGCGAAATTATAGTTTCGTCTCATTTTACCAAACTTTACCTAAAAAGTAAAGAAACAAAGCTAATATCTGTGGCAATAAGGAAAAAGTGCTTGAGTCATATTTTATTGTTTTGCATTAGAGCACTTTTAAGCTTTCAAATCGATGTTCAGAAATTTGTTTTGAAAATTCGGTATTCATAATTTTTTTTTACACATTTTAAATAATACATTAAATTGTATATATGTACATATGTATACCAAAGTATAAGCTTAATTAAGCTAGTATTCCCTATGAGGTTAGATGTTGAAAAAAAGATAAGCTGCAAGTCATTGCGATATAACTTCCTGAAAAATCATGCAAAATAATTGAGATTTTTTCCAGCGGTACTTTCAAATATGGAGATTACATGGGTGCATTAACTCAAAATCTGATTATATTGACTCAAGCACTTTTTCCTTTTTGTCACAGATATATATAAGCCATTCCTTTATTTAATTATATACTTATGTATGTATAAGAATATATATGTATAAGTATATATCTATGTATGTATGAGAGTACATTGGTTTAATATTAATTATTAACTATTTTATTGTTTTTATCATCATCAGTATAAATTTGTATCGTAGGAGGAAGTGAATTAAAAAAATCGATTTCCTCTTCCTGATTATCCTCATCTGCAATTAAAGCAACCCGATCGTACGAATATGTTGAAATATTTTCATTACCAGTTTGTTTTCTTGAACAATTAAGCAAACACTTCCTTTTTCTAAAAATGACAAAAAAAAGAACTAACGCAATTACGATAATGAAAGGCACTAAAATTAATAAAAATAGATTGGCATTGAAGGCATGGGTGGATAAATTATCAAAAGTATTTCCGGTACTTCTTTCAGAAAAATTTATGCAGTACGTTTCGTTTGTATGTGCCATTCGTTTCAGTTCTCTTCCCAGCGGGCAAATGATACATTGTGAATTTAAAGGACCGTAACATCTCAAGCAAGATTTATCACAGGGCTCGCAGCTCATTGTTTTCATATTTTCAATCCCGGAATCAAATGTATTCTCTTTATATTTACTTGGTTCATTCAAATGTTTGGTTCTCTTTTTGCGATCAATAGATTGCAATTCTTCATCATCTTGCAAATTGGTGGGTTGATGATTTATTTCCTCACTGTTAAATTCTCTACGGGCATAAGTGCGAATTGGGCATACATCATAACATCGTCCCTTGAAAAATGAGGTAGGCGGAGCACAAGCTATATTAAGCAACAAATAAATAAATAAATACATAAATAAAATAAACAAATAAATAAAATAAAAAAAATTAAAAAAAACCCCCCGACATACAGGCCAACAGCTGAACCGATTTTCTTCAAGTATGGATTAGAAGATATTAGATCAAGTCACCTTTCAAAAAAAAAAAAAAAAAAAAAGACACAGATATTCAACAGAATATATCTAGAAGAGATGTGATATCTTCTAAACGGCTGAACCGATTTTCGTCTGTACGTGCACAGATACATAGACACACACTTCAAACTTATAAGGCCCCTTTTTTGGTCGGGGGTTAATAAAAAAAAAATTATAAAAAAACACTGCTAGTTCAAAAATGTAATAAGTGTGCAAAAACGGGTAAACCTAATTCGATTGCGCTGAGTCTAGTTTTCTGAGATTTTCGGGATCCCGGGATTTTTCGTGATCACGGGATTTTCGAGATTTCGGGATCTAAATATTTTTCGTAAAATAAATTATTTTTTTAAATAAATATTACTTTAATAACAATTTAATGCATTTTAAAAGGTTTTATTTTCATAATTTATTATTGCACAATTGTCTTTAAAGTAAACAATTTTCTAATACGAGTATGAAATAAAAATCAAAAGAATTTTTCAGTGAAAACAATAACTAAATATGAAAACTTGTTTTTGTTTTCAATATAAATGTTTTTCTATTATATAAACCAAAACGAATACACATACATATCGGTGGACTTTTAGCACTACCGCTTAAGTTGACTTACGAACATTTTTAGATTCACTTTCATACAAATAAGTTGCAAAAACAATATTGTTTTGTTAAAAATATATCTACTAACGTTTTTTAATTGCGATTGATCAACAACAAGTATAACGGTTATTACATATGTATGTATACCAAGCATTATCTAATTTTTTTTTATCAATTTCTTTACGACTATGACAACGATAATAAGGCTGAACATGTCGAAAAATTAAAAGAAATGTATACACTATTCTAATCAAATTCGATTAATTACGTCTAAAGATCACATTTTTATAGGCAAATACATTAAAAGTTTGCCTGACCACTTGAACAGTATTTTTGCTCTATTGAAAAATTTTAAACTCATACATAAGTTTTTTTCTGCAAGTTCAACAGGTACATATGTATGTATTCATATGTTCGCTAAGAGGAGTATTTTTTATTAGTGTCCTGGCATTCTACTCTGCAAGTCGAATACAACTATAATTGAGTCGAACTTACTCAGTCGGTCGTTTTTGACTAAAACTATCAAATCTATGTAATTTAAATGGGTTTGATCTTAGGTTTGTATCAAAAACGACCTAAATGGTCTAAATAAAAAACAAAGTAATTTTGAACTGCAATGTAAAAAACATACATACACACTCGAGCAGTTTTTTGGACAAAATACTCCGCATTATTCTGTAAATATTTCTCGCTTTTACGCCAACCCGACAACAAAAAGTTTTCACTTGCCTTGTATTGTATTCTACTCCAATTATAAGGAGGTGTCAAGAGTACTCAAGTGTTACCGACAAGTAGATAAGTGCTAATTTTTTTAGCGTTGAGGAGTCGACATACAGATAGTTAGTTATACACTGCAATTATGAATAAATTTCCGTAAGAAGTTTCTACCTTTTCCAATTAGATTTTTTTGTTTTCCGTATTATTTGCTACTGTTTGAAATTATTCCTCGAGAAAAATTTCTCGTGGAATTTGAATTATAATTGCCCTCATAATATAGAATAAGACGGAATAAATTTGTCAAACTTATGAATTTTTCAAATGTTAGTTCCGTTCCAAAGGTAATATGTTTCTTTTGTTTTCAAAATAATTCTAAAATGTACATAGTATATTGTAGCACATTTGATGAAAATAACCGTAAGAAAGTAGTTTATATATTTTGCTCTTGTTGTTAATTTATAAGAAATATGTCACGAATAGTCATTAAATTGTTAAAACTGTACGTATAAAATTGTATGGGACTTTTAAATATTATAAAAAATACCTTAGAATCAATGAAAATTTGAATTTATAAAGTTTTTATATAAAAATTGCTAAGAAATCCCGAAAATTAAATCCCGGGATTAAATTTTACAAATCCCGGGATTCGGGATTTGCCAAGTCGCGAAAATCCCGGGATTTCCCGTTTGGCATCCCTAATAGACATACATATCGTTGCCTTAATATAGAAAGGCCCTAACTCATTATTTTTTTGAAATCGAGATTTTTCCATTTTTCGATACATTAGATGTTCTCCTATCCAAATATGCAAAAACTCGGATTCAAAAATATAATGAACCTTTATATATTAAGGTAACGATGTGTCGAGCCTTATATTGGATTTTATCGTAAGCGGCAAAAATTAAATTTTTCTCACTTTAATTCTTTTGCACTGGACGCATTCATAAGACGTATGTAGCTGTTGAGCTCAACAGTTGTGAAGTTGTTGGCCCCACCAGTTACGTCTTAGAAACGGCTTGATGGACATAATTTAATTTTATATGTTTATTTCGTTGCTTCATCGCATTTGTAATGTAAAATTTAACAAATATTTCCTCCTGCCACTTAACAAAGCATATAAAAAGCATAGCTCTATTCGATCAGCTGTTTAGGCTGAGCACAACATGTTGACTATAGGTAGCGAAAAAATTTTATGATGGAATGGACCGGAACTATTCAACTAAGGCAAACGCTCAACGCTTGCGCAACAGCTATGTACGTCTTATGAATGCACCCACTTTCATACACAAATGTACTTTGTTCACAACGCATATTCTATGTCTACGTCACACTAGCAGACAATAAAATAACGGACCTGCGCAATGCGCAATCTTGTTTTTTTTTTGATTCATGGATTTTGTAAGTAAGTAATTTTTTAAAAGAAATGAAAATGTAACTTTATAATTTATATGCAAAAATTAATTTATGGGAAGATAAATGAATTATTGGCCTTATTCGCACCTTGGGAAAAATTCACAAAATTGGAATTAAAGCCCCCAAAATAACAATATAAAAAAATTGTAAAAAACAGGCAACATTGGAAAAATATTCCAATAAGATAAAATATTTACGGCCTGTACCACGATGTCAGTAGAAATCGTTCGATCGACAACTTGTATTGCAAACAACAATATTAGAAATTTTTTTGTTGTTTTCAATATAAGTATTCGATCGAACGATTTCTGGTGGCATCGTGGGACTGGCCGTTAGTTTCTAAATTAGTCACAAATGATGGCATTTCCGTAAGGGCTATTACCGAAAGCACATTTATTTTTAAATTTCTGAAACTTGGGAGCCTTTATTTGCTAAAAGCGGAGCACGACGTTCAAAATTTAGTTCTAACACAATTCATAAAATTTTAAAATTTTGCTTGTGTTTATATGCTGATTGAATTGTTCATTAAAGTGAAGAATGTATTATTCTTGCTTTAATCAGATTTTTACTCTACTTTTTTTTAATGCTTATTTTTAGTGCATACATATAAATATACATCTACATACATACATACATATATACACGTGTTTATATGTACATATATGGGACATTATTTTCTGGCTGATATAAAAAAAAAATTTGATCTGGCGTTACGTTACAAAAAACAGAAATGGGGTTTGACTTGAATAACAAAATTTTTTAACTCTACGAATTGGGCAAGTCTTTTTACGAACACCTTTTTTCGTTAGGACTTGGACTGATATAAATTTATTTTCCAAGTTTCCAAACTAAAAAAATCTTTTTACCTTTTTTTCTGTTAGCCTTAGTATTTGGTGTTAGGAGTACGTTATACATATGACGTTGCATTACTTAAATTTCCACTTTATATTTTTGTATTAAGAAAAATACATATATATTTATGTTTATACATTAGGGTGGTGCTTTCCTTACTCTCACCCCTAAAATTGGTGGTTATGGGTAAATAATATAATCTACAAAATTCCAAGTCAATTAGTGAAGATTAAGGCTTGCCTCAAGCCCATAAAACCATAACTTCTATGAAAATCTGTCTTTAATATATTGTAACTTGAAAGATATTAATTTTACAACAAAATTTTGCAAGAGAAAACAATTTTAAGTAAATTTTAAATAAACATTGCACTATGCAACAAAATACTCACGATCTGGCGTTACGTTATACACTTGAAAATAAATATTATATTAAATATTTGTTAAATAAGTGAGTTTTTAATTATATCGTTTAAGCTAATAAATAAAACTTTGTCAACATTCAAAAATTCACGCACTTGCGATTGTCAGCGTAGAGATAATGAAAATAAATACTATTTCTACTGGCGTTACGTTATAATCTATTTTAATTTTACCCTTAATTGATACTAAATAGTTATTTTGCATTTATTTAATGATAAGTTATTGTAGCAATAGTTTGGCAATAACAGTATTACTGTGCAATTGCTCTTAGAAATGGAAATGGTAAAGATGAAATGCTCCTGAAATTAAGCAAAACTTACTAAAACTAGAACCTTAACTTTGCAGCCCAGCATTTCGCCACAACTACTAAGGAAAGCATCAAACTCTTAAATTTAGTTAATATTAAATATTTTTCTTTTATAATACAAAAAAACAAATCTGTTGGTGAACTTTAAATTTTTCCGTCATTGTGGACTTTTCTATGGAAATGCCTACATATCTACATATCGTTACCTGTATATAGAAAGACCCTAACTCATTATCTTTTTAAAGTCGAGATTTTTAAATTTTTCTATACATTAGATGTTCTACTATCGAAATATACAAAAACCTCGATTTCAAAATAAAAGATTTAGGCCCTTTCTATATTAAGATAACTATATACATACATATATATATATATATATATATATATATATATATATATATATATATATATATATATATATATATATATATATATATAAAGGGTGTCCCAACAAGAACGCAAGATTTAAATTTTAAATAAAACAGATATTTAAAAAAAATCGTGAAACTTTATTATATCGTAAAGTAGACAAAATGAGGTTATGTGTGGAACAACAAATCGGGCAGATGGCCGCCGCGGCTTTGCTGGCACACACGCGATCTTTTAATGAAATTTTCAATGGCCGTTTTGCATAAATGCTGCGGTATTTTATTAATGCAGCGTCCAATTTCCTCTTTTAAGGCTTGAGTCGTCGTCGGCTTATTCGCGTAAACCATCGACTTCAAAAAACCCCAAAGAAAAAAGTCTAATGGTGTTAAATCGCACGATCTAGGCGGCCAATTCTGGTCTCCAAAACGCGAAATAACACGACCGGGAAATGACTGATGTAGCAATTGAATTGTTTCTCTGGCTGTATGACATGTGGCGCCGTCTTGTTGAAACCACATGTCCTCCACATTAATTTCTTCAATTCTAGGCACGAAAAAACTGGTTATCATTTCACGATACCGAGCACCATTGACTGTTTGCGCTTGACCTGCGTTTGAGCGACATCATCACGTACAGCTGCGACATTTTCGGTCGGTCGACCTGGTCGAAGGCGCGTTGTTGTCATTACATCACTAACAGACCCAGTTTCGGCAAATTTATCCATTAATGTCTTTACAGTTGACTCTTTTGGAGCATTATTGTGACCCCAAATTGATCGCATGGTAATTTGATTGATTGATGGTAAAACAATTTCACAATGAGAATGCGTTGTTCATTCGTGTAGCGCTCTATTTTTACTAACCTCGTACCTTCTACTAGCAAACAATAACAATTGTTCAAATGTCAAACAATGACACTTCGAATGGCGCCAAATTTAAATCTTGCGTTCTTGTTGGGACATCCTTTATATATGTGTATATAGACAAGGTGAGGGTGGCGTTGGCTGAAGTAGTTAGCACGTTGACTACAAAACTGAAGATCCTGGGTTCAATCCCTGTATCCGACAGTCATCAAAATAACAACACCACGCATTTTTCTGATGTGCATTAGTGTCCTTTGTATCAGTTATTGTGGGAAAAGTTCAAGTGATAAAGGCATAGTCACTGGTCACTGAACTATACCGACTTCAGCAGATGCTAATCCTAATGTAACATCAGAGCGCCCTCCTTCATCGGTATTGTGTAGCAAAAATCATCGGCGAAGTAAAATAACCAATAAAATGGCTACTAAACACAGCTTCAAAATTAATACGCCTCAATTAACACCAGAAGGCGCTGCAACGCTGCATTATTAAAAAGCGGGCAAAAAGCAGAGTTGTAAAAGAATGAAGCTTTCTTCTATCTCTTCCTTCACCACCTGTCTTCTATCACTATCCCTTTCCTAAAGAAGGTAACACCTAGTAATAGTAGTAGGTATTAATTGCTGTGGTTGATTTCAAAATAAAAGTAAATATTACATTTTTTTCTTTACTGGAAATTCATGCAGACATACATATTTCACACCTAAAATCGTTTCGTGTTTTTTTTTGTGTGTAAATGTTGCTCAACACGATACGACTCGAGTCGTTTTTAAAACCCTCCCCCCTCCCTCCTCCCCCTTCCACCCATTAACCATGCAAACTGAACAAAAGCTTTGTGTATGAAATAAAAAATGTTACAAACTAGCGAAAACATCCTTTCTTCAAACAGAAAAATAAAATGATACGAGTATAATCAATCAGCCACCAATTAGAGCTGCAAAATTATCGATGGTACTATCGATAGTATCGATAGTTTTATATTAAGTAGACTATCGATAGTATCGATAGTTTTATATTAAGTAGACTATCGATATTTTTTTTCGATAGTGATACTATCGACAAGAACACGCTACTAAAAGAGAAAAAATCAAAGTCAATAAAAACGGAATGAAAATGCAACATTCAAATTTCGCCGCCTGAAAACCTTTATAATAATGGTTATCATTACATATAATTATAAATGTGAAAACAAATTAATTAGTTTTGATTTGTTTCAACATAAGATGTCAGTTTTTATCTACTAGATGCAAATTGCATAAAAATACAATTATTATATACCAACGGCTTTGATACATGAAGAAATTTGACGGCTACTGGACTGTCTCCGCTCTTTACTTTTAAATAACAGGTGACGCTAAACAGTTTGCTTCTCCTTCTGTTAAACCAATACTTTTTAGCTAATTGCAATATTTACTTAGATGAAAGATTTTTTTTAATTTTATTCCTTTTTAATTTATTTTTTTATTGATCCATCTATCTATCTGTTTGCTTTTTCGTTTATTTTTTATAGAACTGTGAATATATGTTTGTTGAATATGTGTATTAAAAACATTGGAACTAAAAGTTTTAAAAAAATCAATACTTTATGGAATGATTAAAAAAATTCAAGATTTTATATTAGAAAAATACACAATTGATAAGTTTCTAAGAATCAAAAACTATCGATAGTATCGATGGCATCAAAAAATACTATTGAAACTATCGAATGGAGCCACTATCGATAGTTTTGCAGCTCTACCACCAATAGAAAAATGAAATACATACATTTGCCAGTGATGTATTTATTATACATCACTAAAAACAGGCGAGTTTGTGTTTACAACGTAAATTAGGTAAGCATTTATTAATAATATATACAGGTAGCAAAAAAAAAAACTTGTACAGATTTTAAGCTAAAACCAAAAGCAATTTAAAGGCAGGTTTTTATAATTAAGGCTGGAGCTCCTCTGCCACACAAATCTACAACGATCACATGCAAATAAATTAAATTTGGATTCAGCAGTGTCCCAAAAGTCATCATAGTGATAATATAATCTTTCTTTATGTGGCAAAGAGAAGATACAACCTGATGGGGTCAATGGGGCCGAATTGGGGTTGCCAGACGGCCTGGAATGGCCTGTATTTTCCAGTTTTTTGGAGCCTTGTCCAGTTACCAGCTGAAATAAAATTTGTCCAGTTAAAAAGAATATATTTAATTTTGAAAAATATTTTTTTTTTTGTCTAAATGTATATATTTTTAATAATTTTTTTTATTAATTAATATCTCTTTTACAGAAAAAAATTCAATGCCCAATTCATACGAGTATTTAAAATCTCGTTTTATTTTCAATTCTCTTTAAAGGCTGCTTCCAAAAACATTTTACACCCGTACGATATTTTTTTGGATGTTTCTAGTTTTGATTTTCCCCCTACATATGAAAAACTTTTCCGATACTTAAATCTTTATATTTTTTTTTTTGTAGATCGTGCGATTGTGTTAGCATAGTAAGTCATGGCCTCATGATGCCTATTTTTTTTTTGAGGCACTGCCATTAAATAAATGTCGAGGTAATTTTGAGAAAAAACTAATTTTGAACTATAAGAGCATTTTTAAATTTTCCAGTTATTTGTTTAAAATCCAGATGATTTTTTCCAGTGTCCAGTTATTTGACTTTTGGTATCTGGCAACCCTAGGCCGAATGGTGTTAAAAATCGAGTTTTATAGAACGTATATACAATGAATAAAATGGATTATTTAAAAATACTAAAGGATTGTTTGGCAGAATTAGTTACCAAATTGAATATAATTGGGGATGAATCGATTAGTTCGAGCTAAATACCCGCAACATTCGTGCTCGAATGGCTTCCATCCAATGTAAAAAAATTGCAGGCACATACTCCCTAGAACCTTGGCCTTAGTATTAACGAAATTCTGTAGATAAGGTGCAAAAATTAACTCAAAAGTTTTATCCAGGGCATTTAGAAGCATATACCTCCCAATATTACTAAGAACCTAGTTCATTCCATGAGAATATACCAATAATACGGTAGACTGGCCACATTTAGTAATAATTTTTAGTGTATTACTTATTTCATAGCTCCTTGCAAAAGGAAAAGTTAGTGTACAAGTTTTTTTTGCTCTTGAAAATAGTGTTATTTTATGTTGTTATATTTTAGCATTAAAATAAATTTGTTAATAAAATTAAAGATTTTCATAGAAAACTGATTAATTTGCCTTTAAATTGCTTTTGGTTATAGCTTAATACCTCAAAAAGCAACAGAGACACTTTGATTAGAAGATCGAAGCGTTTGCTGTGCAATTTTTTTTTTTTGCTAACTGTACATACAAATATGTATGGATATAAACAAAGGCATAAATAAGTTTAGACTTGGGTCAAACTCATTCAGTCGTAGGTAATTTCTAAAAAAAAAACACATTAATAATATTCACAAGACAAATTCATAATTTTTAGTTTACAAATTCCACTCACCTGTTATTTAGAGAGAAAAACATTTTACTTACTGGCAGCGTTTTTGTATTCTTATTAAGAAAATAAAATAAACCGGTTTCCTTTCTTTAAAACATTGATTCTGAACCGGTTTCCTAAAACGGCCAATTTAGAAAAACGTGAAAACACCTCATTAAGCCTATTTTCGCTTACCTTGAAACAAACACACAAACTAATAAAAATTGTATGCTATAAGTTTTATTGAAAACATTTTCATTCGTCAGTTTTTATTTTAATGCTTTTGAAATTACTACAGCGTACTACATATATGTACTATATGTTTCTAGATATTTACATACATGCATATATATATGTATATATATTTTTTTATACCATACTAGAGTGTTTTCTATTTAATTTTATTTTCTTATACTTAAAATTAATATACATAAGTATTTCCTATTACAAATTTATTAGTTAGATGTCTGTTATTATTTTGTTTATTTACATATACATACATATGTGTTATTATTTATTTTTTTCTTGTCTTAATATCTTAAATTTATTTTAGTAATTAATGCTTTAGTAAATGTTACTTTCCCTATCTTTTTTGTTCAATAATTTGGCGTATATTTTTTATTTTAATTTCTTAAGTACCACGTTAGTTTAAAAAGGATGAAAAATAGAAATTATGTAATGTCCTTAAGGGCCATTATTACAACTTGAAGTTAATTAGACCTAGGGTGAGCCATAATCCTACCTGGTAAGTTAAATTAAATTTTATACGTCCGATAAAATCCTACTTTGAACTAACTTTACTGGGGGTCTCCACGCGTAATAAACTTGGAAATAATTATGTTTTTATCTGTCAAATTCTATTTCCAACATAATATGTTCACGTGTGGACCGCAAAAACATTTATTTGCACATACATATATTGAGAAATAATTGTTCAGTTATTTTCAAGAAATTATGTTGGAAATAAGCTGTCAAATTTGGATGTCATTTCTGTGATTTGTTTTTCCCGGTAATTAAATAAAAAATATTTGTTTGAAATTTAGATAGAAATTTATTAAGACTATGGAGTGGATGCATATTTTTGCATAAACTTATTAGCATTCGGCAAATTTTAAATAAAAATAAATGAAACAAGCACAAAAAACGCTGAAGTTAATGTATTTATTCACAGCGAAATTTTTAGATTTATGTTCAATCTGCAGTAAATGTTCTCCACCTAAAAACATAAGCTTGTACATGAACATATTTGTGACGTCATGCTGCAGACGTTATGCTTATGTTGAGAAATAAATATTGCGCGTGAAGACGTGCAGTTAAGTTTTAATAATGGCTCTAATAAAAATAAATTTTCTATTTGCTAGTGAACAGCTGTTGACAACTAATTAGAAACGCCCTTTTTTACATTAGAACTAAATCAGCAAAATCAATAATTTTGCAAAATGTACCCTTATATTTTCTTCAAAATACTTGTATTTTTGATATTTATTTACCGTTATATTATCGTTATAATTTTTGTAACCTTATTTACACTTAAAAATCTTGAAACTTTTTTCATTATAATCTACATAATAAAATATGTCACGGATTGTAATTTAAAAAAAATTTAGAAACAGTACAGGCCCAGAATGGATAATTTTTGTTATAAAATATCCTGTCTCAATCCAGCATATCCTCCCTACCATATCAAACTATCCAATATGCATGTCAAACTGTCCAATTGTGAATTTAAATTCGGCGTATTCCTAAAAGTAAACGTATTAAAATATTTCTTATCGAGTTATCTATCGTCCATGAGAATTTCGGCATTTTGAAACGAGGCATATCGTATAGATTAGGGTACCAAGATAACGAATCTAAAAAACGAATTTTTCATATTGGATATTGGGTTGACGTGGTAGGGACGATTTAACCAGCCTGTGTATCGATTTTTTTTAAATCAGTTCGGCGATTCTTTCGCTATAAGGTAACAAAAACCCAAACATACATGCTTTTACATTTATAATATTAGTAGAATAGGATAGGATAGAGTAAATAAAAAAAAAGTTGGCAGCATTTTATATAATTTTGGGGCGTTTCTAATTAATTGTCAACATCTGTACATACATATATACATACATACATGTGTATGTATATGTATATACATAAATATATAATACATATCAGCTATGTTATAGAATAAATTCTGTACGAAAGCGGAATTGAATCTATGTCCGGATTCATCTGATATTTATTACATAAGTAGTGTGCATTAATAATATTTCTCGGTTTTATGATAACGAATAAAAGCTAAAGAATTTAAAATAAATTCTTTCGGAATAGTAAATATGTACCTAATTTGTGACATACATTTGTATACATAGTACCATGGTATAAATATAGAAGGTACTTCCATTCTCTCTTTGTTTTGAAAAATAAGGATTTTTGAAATTTATTTTTTGAATGAAGTAAAGAAAAACGTTCTCATATAGTAAAAAATTTAAGTCTACCCCATGATACAATAATTATATTATAATATAAAGGCAAAACCATTCTCTCTTTTCGTCGCCATATTAACCTTCTGACGTTTACCCCGATTATTTTTTACTCTCAAAAATAATGCTACCGTATTCATTTGTAAAATCCCAGTTATTTGATTACTTTTTTTTGACTGTTATGCTCATGATGTAATTATACAGGTGACTGCGTAAGGATTTGTTATACAAAAATACGGCAACCATAGCTGCGTAAAGAACCGAAGAATGTCAAAAGCACAAAAATAATTGTACTAAAACCAAAACAAAACTAAATTTTTGACATTCTTCAGCTACAAAGCACATAGAGTAAAAAATTATCAGCTGAACTAGCGCTGCCACCTATTTAGATACACCTTGGTTATGCTTTTTTAATTAAAAAAAAATGTTCTATAACAAAAATATTGAAAAATTCATCACATTTACATTAAAAGTTCTTAAATAGATATTAATATATATAATAAATAATTGAGATTTGTGTAAAAAAATAAATGTTGAGCAATGAGCTCATATACCACAACTGCAGTAATACCAAGCATTTCAGCAAAGGCACGAATATCAAGTTTTTTTAAATTTCTTTCAATTCCATATATGCTGCACAAATGCATAGAAGCATGCAATATAGATGATGGCTTGCTACCAAAAAATCCTTTGGTTTGTTCTGTTCACTTCCGTGAAGAGCATATGAATGTAAAACATCATTGCACCCGTTTGAGCCTGAGTGCAATTCCTCTTCAAAGGCAACTGTCATATTAAATAATTACATCCATTACATTATTGCTTTAAAGCAGTGTTGTCCACACGTACACTTTCACATTCTGGGGGTCTATTCCGTATGTTTGGGATTTTAAAGTTTTAATAACATAAGATCAAACATTTTCAAAAGCTCAGAAGAAAATGGATGATATGTATTTTCAAAATAGGTGTACAGATTTTTTACAAACATGAGATTCTACGATGGCAGACAGACACACAGATACCAAAGGTAACAAAAAAGAAAGTGAAATAAAAACCGTGTAAAAACAAGGCTATTTTGTGCTAAATAAGGCTGTGAAGAAGAAAATTATTGGAGCGAAGCCGTTTAAAATAAGCGCATGCGATTCAAATGTTCAAAATTCATGTTTGAACAATTTTTAATATACATATCTTCCTTCAGAGCATAAACCATTATATGTATTATTCAAAACCACAAATTACACATTTCCAAAAACATTCCTAAAAAAAGTTCCCTGTAATTTCGTGTGGCAACGTTTTCTCCTCTCTTTACAAAAAAACAGTAATCAAATAATTGGGAGAAGTCAGAATTAATTTTATACGTCAAATGTGGTTGTACCTTTATATTATTGTATCATGGTCTTCCCCCAGAAATTTTTTACAAAAATTTCTAATTTTCTTAACAAAAATTTGCGAATAAATAAAGTGATATACATATGTAACTGCATATCTATGAAGTTTGAAAAGTGGTTATGTAATAACTTATCTCATATTTTTAAGTTTTCTGCTTAATACAAATCTTTTTTGAGTAGTTGACAATGAATTTTCATTAAGTTTAGCAAATATTGATTGATAGTGCATTTTGTTTAATATACATAATTCGTTTCTTGTTGATTGTAAGATCCTTTTCTAAAAAAAAAAATTGGTTCAATAAACGATCAGATCTTTTGGCAAGTCTATTTCACAGATCTTATAGGTTCTTAGCCGCTGTTGACGAACACCAGGAAATTAAGGAAATTTAAAAAAATGCTGCACTCATATTCTTAAGGTAGAATTAGTAAAATCGTATCATTATACTTTACAGCTTGCCGTATCGTTCAACTTTGTGCACAAGTTATAGAAAATGTAACAGTTTGCATAGCACATTTTTTTTTGTCTGGCATTAAATACGGCGTTTTTGACATTCGCTACAGAAAAATCTGTTTTCTGCAGATTCCTACGTCAACAGTGCTACCACCACATATTTTATAACTAGTAACATGCATTGTATATCGTACGGTTTTTGTCAGCTGACACGCAACATCACGATACGATTTTACTAATTCTACCTTTACTTAATTGTTGAATTTATACATTCTGTATTTTATAAAAACGAATTTGAAATAAATAAATTTTTAAATAAAATTTTCAAACAAACAGGCGACAGAGGGAAAATATTAAATTAATACGGTAGCAAGATTTTACCGGAGACTTCATAATTTCTATACTTGTCAGATGGTGAATGTCAAGAAAAAAATGAGAAAATGGAAGTACCTTCTATATTTATATCATGCATAGTACTATACAAAAGAAAAACAACAAACTCTGCATATTCTGCATATATTACAGGATTTTGTACGCAAGTGAAAATTTTCTTGTTTTGTTTCTTCAATTTTCATACGTTTTCATAAATCCGAAGAAAACAAAGAATTGTTTTTATTATGTATATGGTATTTCTATGGAACAGTTGCTTTGTTACTAAAATAAAACTAAATATAAAATATAAAGAAATAAGCCTGGTACGGAGTTCATACGGACTTTTAGGTTCTCATACAAACTGTATGTAAAAAAAATAAAGAAAAAAAAAATAAAGATCATAAAGAAATTTCCATTTGCTAGTACGGAATTTCAAAGGAAAAGTAAACGGAATTTTTAAATTTATTTTAGGGATGTTATAAATATGAGTGAGACTCTCTTCAGTCAACTGAAACAAAAATTTTGACATTTCTCATTTTCATCAATTTGTAATTAATTGTTAGTGTTTTTGTGTATTGCAAATTCAAAAATAAATGAATTTGTGTGTGTGAAACATAATTCTACAAGATTATTCTTCCGTGTAGAAATAAATGTAAATTTACAAACGTGAAATTCCGTAAAAACTCCGTACTGGGCTATAATTGTGATAATAAATAAAAAAAATTTTATTACGAGGGTAACAGAAACGTTTCTTTTCCCTCCGTCTCTTTCTCTCCTAACAAACTAATCAGCTTAGCAATAACACTTGCATAGTGTAAATTAGGATTAATTCTTATTTATCAATATGACCGGCGCTATGATAAAACTTTAAAAAATACATTAAATTAGCTAACATATGTATGTACATTTGTAACTTGTTTTGCCCTCTTTTAAGACAAGTTAAAACAAGATTCCTTACCATTTGAAATATTTACATATACATACATACATACATATTAGTGATGTAACGAATGTGAATTTTATGAATTTAGAGCAGTATTCCTCTTTTTTTTGTGTAATATTCCGCAACGATTTGATATTGTGATTTGTTAACAATGATGCATACATTATTTTAATTGTTATTGGTTTCTGTAATTTTTTTTCACCTCTACTAATAACTTGACCCTGATTTATTTTTCTGAGAAAAACGGGTTTTGTTGTGGATAAACCAAATTGCCTTTTCCTTTTCTTTGCTTGATTCTTTCTAGCCATTTACACGGCAAACATTTATAATTCTCAGAACGGCACCAAATTCCACCAAAAATTTTTGTGTGACCAACAACAGGAAAAACCAATTCAAAGTTTTTTTTAATGATAAAAGAACTTGCCAAAACCATTTTGATAACATTTCAATAACAACATAATTTTTATTTTGCCCACCTCAGCCGTGAGTAACAATATTGTCAAACAAACTGTGATCGTAGCAAAAACGATAATCTTAGACTGACATTGCCATTTGGGAAACATTCATTAAATACAACTACATAGATGGTATTATTAGTTACGTTTGTGAAAAAAGTGGAGATTGCAGCATTTGCTACTACAGTGAGAGCTCGATTTGCGCAACCACTGATTATTACAACAGCCCGATTATCGCAACAAGTTATTTTTTTACATTAGTCTTTATAACTGCAACATTTTTCAAAAAACAGTCTCGATAAGTGCAACTTTTGCTTTTTTAGTAAACTTAAAACGATTATTTCTCTTTTAAAAAAACCCATCCATTCATTCATTTTTTGCCTGCTAGTGGTATTTTTCTTTTATTTTTTCATCTTCACTCTTTTTGCATGAGTATAAAAATTTTTATGAGTACAAAATAATTTGTTTATTGACACTGAATTTACAATGAATGGATTAGAGAAGACTATTCAGATGAAAGCGAAGCTAAAGATTTTTCAGACGAAAATACTTCAGAGAATATACAAGTGAAAAACACACAAAAGGTTAAAGCAGATGGTGCTTTAATACCACTTAATATTTGTATGGAGTGTGCAACAGAGAATAATATTCAGCGATGGCTGAAGTAGTTGGCACATTGACCACAAAACCGAAGGACGGGGTTCAATCCCTGTATACAAAAGTCATTAAAAATAATAACACCACGCATTTTTCTGATACGCATTAGTGTCCATTTGTGTAAGTTGTTGCATGAAAGTTCAAGTGATGAAGGCATAGCCTACTAATAGAAAGAAACACATTTTCAATTAAGTTATTTCTAGAAGGGGTAAAATTTGTTTATATACTATTGTTATATATTTACAAGAATTTATATGAAACGCTCAAAGAGCTTTAAAGTGCATGACGGGTGCAACCAAATTGGCCCACTTTCATAAGATCATACCACAAAAACACAAAACTCTGTTAATTTTTAAACTTTTATTGTATTATTCTTTTTTATTGTGAAAGATGAGATATCAGACGATGATTATCAAATCAAACATCGTAGAGAAATATAATCCAATAATAAGAAATTTGCTCTTTAAGCTATGACGGGTGCAAATCTATAAATCTTAATGCTTCGAGGTGCACAACAAATTTATATTTTTAAATAAAGCATTAGTGTCCCTTTGTATAAGTTGTTGTAGGAAAGTTCATGTGATGAAGGCTTAGTAACTGGTCACTGAACTATACCGACTTCAGCAGATGCTAATGCTAATGTAACATCATAGCGCCCTCCTTCGTTGTGTAGCAGAATCATCGGCGAAGTAAAATAACCGATTTAATGGCTACTAACCACAGCTTCAAAAAAAAAAAAAAAATTATTTAATACCTCATTTAACACCAGAGGCGCTGCAACACTGACACCATTTTTTGAGGGTGCACTGATTTTCCAAATTTTTGGAGGCCCATAAAAAACTGGTCACTAAAATCGCCAAGCTGAGTATATGGTTTTACTATCTTTTGGTAGTACTATTGAACCTATACTGACAGGACCGTACGGATTTTTCACTGTTGGACAGTGTTATAGTTCCACCACTCTAGCATATACATATGTATGTATGTAAGAGTGGAACATCTAATGTACATACATATGCCAAAACTTTTAAAACATCGAGTCTTATTTGAAAAATACAATTCATTCCGTTTGTGAAAATTAAAATTTATAAGTGTTAAAAAAGATAAGTAAAAACAATAGTGAATAAAAGAAATTTACAAAATTCAATTTAATATACATTTCTTTTAAAAATTTTAGATATTTGTGAAAAGCAAGATGCGTTGGTGGTGAAAAAGTGTGAAGATACCGCCTAGGTTATTCTGCTTTTGCTGAATTATATCTTTTAAATATTTTATTTACTTTTTATAATAAAAAAACAATTAGAATAATAAAAATTATATTTATTGTCAGTATACCAATCCTTTATATTTACTCAATTGTGGGAGGTATATTAGTCAATTATGATCAGTCAAACTTGACTAATATTTATGTTATAATTTATTAGTAAAAACCAGTAAAGCGAGCAGTGCGAATATATGTTTTATAGTCGTTAGAGTGAGATGCAACATCACAAGTACACAAAAGTTTCCATCACATTTTTCATTTTGCCCTTAATAATGTGATAGAAATTTTGTTCTACGCAATGTTGAATATATCATGCATGACTTTCGATCAAATGACCGGTCAATTGACTGATACTATTATTGTAGTGTAGTTATAATTTATGAGATGTTGCTCCAGCAGTCATATTTTTGTTTTGTTTTATTATTTTAAAATATGTAATTTTAAAACTACCATTTGAATCCTCCAATTATAATACATACTCTCAAATTATCACTTTCACTTTACTATTTTTAAACGGAGTTAAAACTCAAAAAGTTTGCGTTTACGTTTTCTAGAGAAGGTAAAAACGTGTATATTTTCACTTTCGTACGAATTTGCTTTCTTTGACACACCTTTATGTACATACATAAATATGTATGTATGTATATGTTTTTTTCATGTACCACAAAAAGTTGCGCTGTCGGTTGAAGTAAAAAAGTAAAATCACTAGCTCAAATTCATTTAGTTTTTTATTCTTCTCTGCATAGGGTTCGTATCCTGAAGAAGACAAATGCACGTGTGATTATTATTTTTATTCCCTTAAGTAGTTCTACAACAACTTTACAATAATACAAGCGGTATTAGTGTTTCATTTACTGAGCCAATATTAAGATTTCCAAGAGAAAAAGATAATTGACGATGTATTATTATCAAATCGCAAAGTTATTGCGAAAATATGAAACGAGTAAAGCCATTTTCAAAACGGAAACAAGCATTAACTAAACACGATGATGATGATGGTGATGATGTTAAAATCATGCTAAACTTAGCTTGTGCGCTTTCGGTTGAAAAAGGATAAATGTAGTTTTTTAAGAAATGGTTCGTTGTGAAGTATTTTTTAATGAAATTTGCTTATATTATAATTAGTGTTGTATGCATTAATTAATTGATCTCTTTTAATAAATATATCTGACAAATTCTAACATAAGAATTTTAACAAAAAAAAAATAAAAAATGGAACTATTCTATATTGTACATTGCGCATAAAAAAGCTAACGTCCTGTGTTAAATTATAAATATATATGTTTATATCAATTTAAATAACTAACAAATTACTAATATAATTAAAGTGTATAAGTATTTAGTTGTAATAAAAAATATTGCACATAAGTAACTTTGATTTGATATATATATATATATATATATATATATATATATATATATATATATATATATATATATATATATATATATATATACATATATATATACATACATACATAACTATGATATGAATATATTGAATTGTATTGTACTTTTATGTATACACATACATATGTACATATACTTAAGTAGTATGAATACATATAAAGCTTTAAACTTAATATTTAGATTAATTTATAATGATATAAGTTATTATTTATCTGAATTGCAAATAATTTTCAATTGTGCATTTGACACTCGCAAAATAATCAATAAACCATACTTAACGATATAAAGTAAAACTTTTTTCTTTTTCTTTCTTCTTTTAATCCAAATAAAATGAATATGGGTTGTTAAACTCAACACTATCAAAAATTTCGCATAAATAAGGATATGGATTGGTATTCCCAATTTTGTATTTTCGTAAATACTACATACATACATGAATAGTATCATTTTTATTTAACATGTTTAAAAATTTAGCACAGGAATAGCATGATCTTTGATTTGAGACAAAACCGCTATCACTTAATTTTTTGAATTGCATAACTTCTGATTAATTAATAACCATTCGAGGTCCAAAGTTTTAAAAATTTCATACTTTTTATAATAGATATTAATTTATGGGCTATTTTATAGGTCAGAAATGACTAATACTACTAAACAAAACTTTCTTGAATGAATAAATTGGCGGAACGGTGGCAATTAGAATATTAGACTGCTTTTGCTCGTTTTATCGATTTTTAATTGAGCCCAGTTGTTAATAAAACAATGATTTTTTAGAGCGGAAAAGGAACCCTTATACTACCCATTCTAGCCTTCTGTCATTTTTATATGTTTACGAGATGCATATAATTTTTTAAAATTGCAATAAAAAATAAATACGAAAATGCCATTTCTTTTAGGAATGCTAAAATTTTCACTGCTGGTTTTTTTTTAATTTATCATGCACTGATCTTTCTATACTTCTTAAAAGGGAAATCAAAAATTATTAGTAAAACGTCTTTGATCACAATTTGATGATTAGACTCCATAAGTTAGAAAAAAGAAGCGTCAAACGTAACATATGCGTTCTTGCATACATAAAACGTTGGGCTAAGGAGTTAGTTAGAACTATACTCGAGTATGGGTCGATTATTTGGTATCATTACGCTTGTTACCGAATTACTGTATTAGAGATGGGCACGTGTCGAAGTTTGAACCGAACACGAATATCAATATGTCCAACACGTAAGAAACATGCACGTAAAAAATTTTTGCACGTAAAAAATTTTCCCAACACGACAAAGATTATTTTTTTATATTCAAATAAAAACTTTTTGTCTAATTTCAAAACTTTAAGGCTAAGAGACCCATCAACAAATTTGCTGGTGTTGCTTTATCGTTTCCTGTTTTTTCTTGTCAATTTTGGTCAACACGACCCGACCACGCACTCGTGCATATTCGTGTCACAAAAAAAAAACACGACACGCCCCCATCTACAGATTGTATAAATTCTCATCAAAAGCAATTCTTATTATTTTGTCTGTGATATTCAACAAGGACTTTGTTGTGAGACTTTCGCCTCATACAACAAGAATCGCCATAGTGACGGTGTCTACTTTGGAAAGTAGACGAGTAATGCACGATGTAACGTTTATAGTGAATTTGTTGAATGTTTCAATTTGTTATTAATTTCTCACATTGATTTCATTGTTCCGCTAAGTTCAACGCGAAACTTTACTTTGAAATGCAAATGCTGATTTCTTAAGAAGATCATGTAAAAGATATAACGAAATCTATAACTCAATTGATTTTTCCAAAAATATTAAAAATGGTGTGCTAGTCTATCAGCTTGGCGATAGCTGGTCCAATTCATACCGAAGACTCTGGTCTGCTTCACTATAAGGTTTTCGACGAACTTTGTTAATTAATTAAATTACCTAAGTGCATTTGTAAAATTCAATAATTAAAAAATATTTAAACTATTGTAAAGACATTTATAATACTAAAGTTCACTGCAATCACGGAATGTATAAAACTTTAAAGTACCCCTTTTTTTGGATGTACTTATGTATTTGAAATTTCAATCTAACTGAATTTGATTTTCTTATTGGAAGGCTTTTATCATAGTTTAAAAGCATAATATACTATATACATATACATACATATTATGTATGTATATGTATATAGTGTGTACATGCATGTACAATTTCAAATCTTATGGCATTTTCTTTTCTGAGCAATATGCTGCATTTATGTTGCCTTTTACATTTCTTTGTTCTTTTCTGAAATGTATGTATTATTTTAAAAATTGAACGCGTTCTTTTTTCATGATGTTACCCTTAAAAAGAAGAAAAATGCTACATGTTCAACACTCATTCTCATTAAAGGGGCATGAGTGGAGCATTATATTAACAGCTGTTTTTATTATTGTCCATGGAAAAACTAAATCATTTTCTAGTTCGTGATTGTTTTATGCCGAAACTTCTTGGAAAATTGTTCTTTTGTAAACATAAAATATGCAACACTTACTTCTTAAAAATCAGGTGAACATTTACAAATGTTGCCAAATCACATGTAACATATATGTTACACTTTTCTTTTAGAAAAGAAAACACCATTATTTACAACCCTAATCGAAGGAAAGCATATTTTATTGCTTTCGAAGTTGTCCGATTTTTAAATACGAGTATAGTCAAACTTTTCCATAACGTCGGAGTGGGTGAACAACGAGTTTCTACGTTATAGAAACTAATCTATATTGCCTTTTGCTTTCATTTATCTCTTTCAATAGGCAAAAAATAAATAAAAAAAATGCTGGTTGGTGGTAGAATGCTCGCCCGCCTAACCTAAGTGTTGATTGGAATTAAGTAATACATATTTATAAATATCTTGTTTGAAAAGCTAGCGGATAATTGGTTTTGATCGGATAAAAAATGGCTGACTTATAGGGTTTCGAAGTTACATTACAATTTTACGATATTGTTTACGTTTTTGATAAATTGCCATCTATTGGGAACCAAACAAATTTATAAAATTTGAATTTCGAACTTCTACAACTCAACCATTTTTTATCCGATCAATACCAGTTATCCACTATTCGGCGAGTAATTTTAGCTTTATCAAACAAGATATAAATTACTTTAATCAAACCATACTTTAATGCCGGATGACGCTTCAAATGGACAACACAAATGTACCATTATCTGAACAATGGCCGAAAGGAAAGTTTTTATTTAATTTTTCTTGTGCTTACCACATCCATTGCTTGTAAGGTAGTATAATTGAAAAGAAATAAATACGTTATATGAGAGTTATTTAGCAGCACATGCAATTTAAGTTGTGTTTCTGTAAACGATTATAGTAAAAAATATATGTAGAGGAATTCGTTATAAGAAGATGCAAATTAAAGGGAAATCTTACTTAAATACAGTGTATCACAATATACCCGAATGGACGTGTGTTACAACACTACCCTTTCTAACCTAAATACAGTATTCTATTTCCATAGCATTGTTGTTATAAATAAATACTTTTCGCATTCCGCACGTTTTAATTCCACTTGGAATACGGAATATACTCGTGTATTTTTATCGAAATTTTTAGTTTATTTTCTTTTGTTGCTTAAGCTAAAATTCCTTTTTTTAATATGTTGTCTTGGGAGAAAATGCGAAAATATGCAAAAAAAAAAACTACAAAATTATACACAGCCCATGTCACGAACGGTCTAGACCTCTCAAACGTTTGGGAATCCTCATTAAGAAGATCGATCTTTAATTTGAGAAGGGTAAAGCTATGTACAGACGGTTGTCAGATCTTACAATATTGCCAGTAAAATGTGCTAAAAATTTCTTACAACCGTGTGAACTGGTAATTTTTGTCAGACGACGTTGCCAGAAAAAGCATTGTCAGTCCATTGCAAGACTAGCAACTGACAACATATTGTCAGACATCTTACAATCGTGTGAACACATTGTAAAATTATTGCCAGATGTTTATCAGACATTTTAATATTGTCAGATGTGCGAAGTTCATGCATCTGACAATGGCGTCATTGTAAGATAATTCTTTCTATGGGCAACACTGCACACGCTTGATTTTAAAGAAAAAGTTTATAATAAAATATATGCAGACAAAATCATTGCAATTGCTTCTTTATGGTACATAATAATTTATACTTTCACTTTTTACATTTAACACAAACGATAAATATTTAACAATTTCCAACAAATGGTTTAAGTCTGGCAACGCATAACAACAGATCGAACAATTTGTGCATATGACAACCGTGTGAACTGACAATTTTTCTACTGACGATTTTGTCAGATAAATTTATTGTCATACAACCGTCTAGCAATAAATTGTAAGATTTTCTGACATCCGTGTGAACTGACAAGAAATATTGCCAGATCTGACAATATTGTAAGATCTGACAATCGTCTGTACATAGCTTAACAAAATCACGATTTTCATTTTCATACAAAGTGAGTCTCTCTAATACTCGTACATGTGCATACATATAAATATATTAAAATAATATAAGGAAATTATAAACTGGATTATGTGCGATAATAATGTACATGAGTGATTTTTAACAATTGGAGACATGGGATTAATATTTTATAAATTGCATTAGAGGAAGAAGATTCGGTACAGACTTTTAACAAAAACAGAAGAACAAGAAGTAGCTACCCAACAAAAATTACTGCTTTCCAGAAGCGTTTTTGTAACGGAAACAATGAATCACTTGCTGTTGCTCATGAATAGGCATTTTTTTGTTCGAGATGAGCTAGCTAGAAGCAATACATTTAGCTTCCAAAAAGCTATGGTTTTTTTTTTGTTGCCTTGCTAAAGTGCTTCACAGAAGTATTATTACTTCTTATATAATTTTTGTGAGAGCCCGCCTTACGTTAGTGCTTTTCAGAAGCATTTTTCAAAGCTTTTGTTAGGAAGTAAACAATACATTGCTTCGCTCAGTTGTTAGTGCTTCAAAATAAGAAATTTTTTTTGCTGGGTAGAAATAGACTAACTGCAGTTATTGATAACAACTTAAGTCAGACTAGATTAAAAAAATGGCAAGTTTATGCAAGATAAACCAAAAGAAGCTAGCTAATGCCGGCCATACACTACACAAGTTCAGTGCTCAAGTCTGGCACTGTACAGTGAGTTTGTGTAGTGTATGGGGGCGGTTGTGCTATTTACGCAGTGAACTGAGTAAATATCAAAACGATTTTGATATTTGCTCAAGTTTGAAAACTGTACAATGAACTTGTGTAGTGTATGTTGCAAACGCTCAGTTTTGTCGTGATTTTTTAAGAGTTAAAAACAACAAATGAGCGCAGAAAAAATATTCTGGACAGAGTTCCAGAATGCGCCTGCATTATGGCGCATTAAAAGCAGTGATTATAGCAATAGAATTATGAAAGTCAAAGCCTACGAAAAATTAATTAATAAACTAAAGGAAAAATACCCCGATGCAAATAGAGAAATGGCTGTTAAAAAAATTAACACATTTAGGATTTAGGCTGTTTTTATTGCCACAGCAATTAATAAAATAGAGCAGTATTTGCTCATGTTGTCGTCTTCACTTATAGCTTTAAAATAAAAACTGCACAGTTTACTTGTATAGTGTGTGTCACAAGCTTAGTTTACGCAGTGCCAGACTTGAGCACTGAACTTGTGTAGTGTATGGCCGGCATAACATTTTCTTAAAGAAAAACAGAGATATACTTATTGTAGGTGCAGATAAAGTAATCTTACAGCAGGAAATTAACAAACAATATTACCATTCAGTATTAATAATATTGTAGGAGATATTATTATTATCCAAAAATCCCAGATCAAGTCATAAAATCTGCTTTTTATTTTTCAATAGCAAATTTGTGTGTTCAAAAATTATTGTAGGCTATTTCAAATCGTAAATCGCGTGTTAAACAAAAACCTATTAATGTTTAACAAAACGAATGCATATGGTTAAAATTCGCGACCATGTTAATTTAAAATGTTAAATTTACTAAAATTAGACCTAAGCCCTTTATACTTATTGCACAGATATGTTACTAAAAATATATGTATGTAACAGATATATTACGTTACTAAAATTTCCATTTTTATTTAGATTATGTTACGTACTAAATTTTAATACGTAACGGGAAGAGTATTATATGGGAGGAGCTGGCGAACAAAACTAGACATGTCCTCAGTAACTGATTTTTTTAAATTTTAATTATTATTGTTTGAACTTCATTTGTTTCTATATTTATGATTTGATGAGGCTAAAGTTCGTATCTCTCTGTAAACCAAATTATACGTGATAATTCCCAGTAAAAAATAAATTTAGTTCTTTAGAAACCAATTCTTAATTACTTCCAAAGTATGTTATGCATTTTTTTGGTGGTTTAATAAAGTTATTTTTAATCACATATCTAAAGTAATATTATATCACGTGTTCAGTCACCAATTTCATTCCTGTTTTGTTCAAGCAAAGTGTTTAGTATATTATATAAACAAAACAGCATTAAGTTTGGCTAAATCATCATTAATTTAACTGCTTCAGAAAATTGGTTAATAACCACATTTTAAATGTAAAATACTCGTGCATTGGATTTACTTTACCAATAAAAAATTACACATTATTTTAGAGCTTTTATAGTAAATAAAAAGTGAATTTTATGAGCTTACGGGTTGGCAAAAACAAACCATTTCGCTAAAATGACGCACTAATGTAAAATTCAATACTTTTTGCTCGGAAATGGTGGTTCATATCAGTAGTTGTGGTACTTTTTCTAAATTTTTTTATTGCTTTTTTTCTGGGTTATTAATGAACAAATAACACCAACGTCAATTGTAAATATTCTGACAAAATCTAGCAGATGCTTACTAACCAAACCGTCAGTTATACCCCTTTTAGACAGGGAAAGTTTACTTTGCAAAATCTTAATTCAGCTGGGAGACAAAGACTAAAAGAGATGGTGTTCCTCTCTCTGTCTTTCACACAGCTGAATTAAGACTTTGCAAAGTAAACTTTGCGTGTCTAAAAGAGGTATTATGTTTCATGTTTCAACTTTTGTTGGTCAACTCGTAATTCAATGTAAGAAAGACGGAGACGATGATTATGAGAGACTGAACTTTTTTCTTCCGTACGTCAGGGATGGTATTGGGAATTTTAAAATTGTACCAACAATTTTTTTTGTACTAAAAGATTTTATTCGTTCAAATTACATATTTTTATGTATTTTTATTATGTTCCGGCTACTAGAATCCGAAATAATTTGAAAATGGACGAGTTCACATTTCTTTTTGATTTTTTCGTTGCGTTTTAATTTTACTATGCTGTTTATAATTGCTTGAAAATAAATGCAGTGTGAAACTAGAAACTGTACTAAATTAACCATTGGTGTACTACTTTTCGAGTAGAGATTTGTAAATCGATTTCGATTTCAATCGCAAACCGATTTTATCAGCCGTGTCACAGATTCCGTTCGGAATGGTTTTGATTCCGTATTAACCATTCCATTCGAGTTTCATTTTGGTGCTTCAGATTCCGATCGTTTTCATCAATCCAAAAAAAATTGTCAAATAGTTTTTATGTTGCAAGTGTGGAAATATAATTTTGTATTATATCATAATGTGGCATATGTTTAGGCGTTTTAAATTTTTTTTGTATGCATATTTTAATTCTGCCTTGTATTTTTTTGTTTTGTGTGCTGCCAATATGAAGATTTTGATAAAGTATGGCAATACCAAAGAAACCAATTCCGTACATTTTGTTGTGTTGATTTTATTTTTGTAATGACTTCAGAAATTTACATAATAAAGATATTCATTTCAGTTTTTTTTTGTTAGATTTTTTTCCTCTGTTTGTTGTGAAAAAAAAATTAAATTTTTCCATTTTCCAACAAAAAAAAAATACCTTTAATAAATAAATAAAAACTAAATAATTGTAATCCAGCTTTGAATAAATAAATGAAAAATAGTATTCTTTTTGAAAAAAAAATTGTTAAAAATATTTTATTCTACTTTAACATGCAGGAAATGTTAATTCCGTCCATGAAAATAAAAGTGATTTCATTCCGAAAGTTTTTTTCGTTTTTCGTTTTCTAAAGCACCAAAATATGGATTGAATTCCATTTCCGAATGGAATTGATCTGTGACATGGCTGTATGTTAAAAAAACCCGATTTTTTGTAATCGATCTTACGTCTGCGATTTTATACTGAAATCGATTATTGGGCTATAAAAATCGATTTTTTATTATTATCAAAATTTTGGCAATTTTTAAAGCATCAATCTGAGTGAAGAATATTGGTTTGATGATAACTAATATTATTCATCTTTATTCCGTAACTTTTTTTCGTCATCAATGCGAAAACAATATCGAAAATAGGACACTTACTTTCTCTAAAGGCTAGAAAATAGCAAGTCGGTTTGAAATACACAATTACTCAGAAAAAATAGTACTTTTAGTATTTTGTCATTGCCTGAAGTTGATGTTAACAAGAACAAGTAAAGGTGGTTAGTATAAAACATTAACTGGCTTTTTCACAATGTATGGTTAAAATATAAGAGAGACTTTAACGGCAAGTTTTGTATGAGGAACCTTCAGTTAAAGTTCACGTAAAATCTTAACCAGACATTGTGAAAAGGGAAGTTAAACTAATAATCCTTAGAAATAATTTCTGACAATAGCTACATAAAATAATTTGTAATGTTTTGAAATTTATTTTATGTAATATAAAAGATTGCTGAACTAAAGTAAGTTTACGTATGTAGTAGCCAGCAATATAGTATCCCTTAAATAAAAAATAAATATCAGGTGTGGGGTACAGAAAATTTTCTTTTAATTAAAAAAAATCATAAGCAACAAAAAATATGGATTTGCGGCCTAGTCGCCAAACAATGGCAAACGCCTTGACTGAGGCTGGCGTGGAATTCCCCGAGTCGGCTACTTTGACTCAAGGGCGTTGTATGCTGTCATACATAATGAAATGGCAGAGGATGACAAGAAAACAAACGCTATATAGGATCCTCCCATAGATTTAGATGGGAGTGAATCCATCGACGTGGAATTCTCCACTGCGGACATTCCATCGGCTGTGATGTCATCAGCCCACGACATGGCATCTGATGAAAATGCTGCCACGATGATGCCTGACGCTATGATGCATGACGCCATGGTGCATGCTGCCATAATGCCTGCCGACAAGATGCTTGTTGCCGTATTGCCTGCCGCCACGATGCCTGCTGGCACAATGCCTGCTGCTACGATGACTGCCGCTAAAAAAAAATACCGCCGACTATATGTCGATTGTATGCAATACCACCGCGGTTGGAGCAACCACCAAGGTGACTAATGCTGCGGTACATACGGCTGACATGCCCATCCCTACTGCATCCATTGCATCGGGCACTAAGATACCCGCTGTCCACAATACGGTTAACAACTATGGTGTCGATATACCGAACGTCACAAACTGTGCCGCTCCGTACACCGTGAGTGCACCAGAAGTAGCTGCCGCCGCGAGGGAAGAAATTGAAAAATTGCAGCTACGCGTAGAAATGTTGAAACTTCAACAACAGATACGTCAGCTAGAAAACCTGCATCCAACCACGTACGTTCGGCGAGTAGACTCATTGGAGCTTGAGGCGGCGGTACCACCTTTCAGTGGTGACGACCAGTACGACTTAACAAAGTGGCTAATCCAGTTCGAGGACTACGCAGATACAAGCGGCTACACTGAAAAAGAAAAGTGCGTAGCAATTCGTCGACGATTGTCAGGTACTGCGAAACAATGCGTAATAAACCTCGGACTGGTAGAATACAAAGTACTCAAGGCAGGCTTGCAAACAGTTTTCAAGCGCACGGTGACTCGACAAGAAATATACCGTCAGCTGCGTGCGCGAACACTTAAGCCAAACGAATCATGTTTAAGCTATCTAGTATCAATGCAAGCAATCGCATCGAGAACAGATATCTATGAGCGGGAGCTGATTGAGTTTATAATTGATGGCATAGGTGACTCATCAAACGAGATTGCCCGATTATATAGTGCTAAAAACATAAGCGAATTAATTGATCGCTTAGATGGGTACGAGCAAAAAAGGCAATCGCGAATCGGCAAAGTAAAAGCTACAATGGGTGGATACACTGGTGGTGGAACAGCTGATGCCGTGATACGCTGCTACAATTGCTCCCAATATGGACACTTCCAAAACCAAAGCGCCTACAAAACTCCTGTTTCGTTTTCGGGGAAATTGGACACTTTCATCGGGACTGTCCCAAAAAGAAGAGGGTGACGGCTGCGGTCAGTGACGACATCACTAAAGGGAATATGGACCCGTTCCAGATGGTAAGTGTTGCATTTATTAAAGGAAATAAGCGCACTGAAATAACCAATTGTTTTTCGTTATTTGACATGGGTAGCCCTATTAGCTGCATTAAGAAATCGCTGATGCCATTTTACGTCATACCGCGGTATAGGAAATAATAGAATAAGGGTGTGCGGTCAAATTCAATGTGAAGTAAATTTTAAAAATAGGGAAACTAAACATACATTTTTAATTTTGCCTGATGATGACGCAGTGGTACTAGTGCCAATCGGGCGTGATCTCCTATGTAAACTGGATATACATTTATTTCAAATAAAGCTAAAGTACAAAAAAAAAAATTAACTTTGTAAATTTAATCTCATGAATAAAAAAAGACCAACAGAGAAGGTTATGAGTGCGCTTAAGTCATTTAATTTAGTCAGGGTTCCCCAACAATTACTAAAAGTTCCAACAATGGAGGTAAGGTGCGATTTTATTGGCACACCGTTACATACCACGGGTATAAAGCATATAACATGCGGTGGTGGTAAAATTTTTGGGGGAAATCAATGCGAGGGTAACCTAGCTGACTCTGAAGATGAGAGTTCTTGTATCGGAAATGAAACTTTAGAAATTTTTGAAGGCGAGGGTCTTGATGAATTGGTAAGTGCAGTAGGGGATGAGGCCAGTGTGGACATAGATAGTGAGTTGGGTCCAGATGAAACACTTGAATTGAGATCGGTCATTGAAAATAGTTATTTGAATAGGATGAAAGGGGCATTGAGGCAAACGGATTACTGTATGCAAATAAGATTGTCAAATGATGTTCCAATATTTTGCGGCCCCAGACGTATTTCTTATCGTGAGCGATGTGAGGTGAAGAATAAGCTGGATGAGCTTTTGGAAGCCGGAATAAAGCCGAGTGATTCTCCTTACGCTTCACCAGTCGTATTAGTAAAAAAAGAAAAACGGAGATCTGAGGATGTGTATTGACTACAGATCGTTCAATAAGATCACTATGAAGGATAATTATCCTATGCCGTTGATAGAGGACTGCTTAGATTATTTAGGCAATAAGAATTTTTTCTCGGCCCTAGATCTCAAAAATAGTTTTCATCAGGTCCCAATGCATAAGGACTCGATTAAATACACCGCGTTTGTTACCCCATTAGGACAGTTTGAGTACCGTTACATGCCATTTGGGCTGAAAAATGTTGGCGTCGTGTTTCAGCGTTTTATAAATAAAGTTTTGAGGGATTTTATTGATGCCGGGGAAATAGTAGTATATTTAGATGACGTGAGCATAGCAACAGAAACTTTTGAAGAGCACTTACGAATTTTGGCGGACGTATTGGACGTCTTGAGGCGAAATGGCTTGGAATTAAATCTCGGGAAATTTAAATTCGCGTATAGGGATATGGACTACCTTGGCTATAAGGTGAATAGAAACGGTATAAGACCTAATAATGACCATGTTAAGACAATCGAGGACTATCCAATACCCTCCGATCACGAAGAATTGGAACGATGTCTAGGCCTTTTCTCATTTTTCCGTCGCTTCGTGTACGATTTTGCTAGAATCGCAAGACCATTGACAAACTTGAAAAAGAAAAAAAAATTTACCTGGACAACGGATTGTAAGGAAGCCTTTTTGACATTGAAGGATAAACTGATCAATGGACCTGTGCTCGCGGTGTATAATCCAAATTACGCAACGGAATTACATACCGACGCAAGTGCGAAGAGCTATGGATCTGTACTGCTACAAAGACAGAAAGACGGCAAGCACACCTGAGGCCGAACCGAGATATCATAGCTTTGAACTAGAAATGCTCTCGATTGTCTATGCACTATAGCGATTTAGGGTTTACTTGGAGAGCATTTCTTTCACAATAGTTACGGATTGCAATTCCCTGCCACTGACTTTGAGCAAGAAATTAATAAACCAGATGATAGCAAGGTGGGAATTAGAGTTAGAGAATTACGACTACACTATTAGACATCGTAAGGGTGAACTAATGCAACACGTAGACGCTTTAAGTCGTACATCCAGTGCGGCAATTGTAGATGGGAGTGACCTCGACCTTTACATACAGGCAACACAAACAAGAGACAGGATTATCCAGGACATTCGGGACAGATTGGAAGTAAGACGTAGAAGGCTATGCACTGGACAAAAGGATTAGTTTTTAAATTAAATGATAATGGGCAGGGGCGGCTGTTTGTACCGCTGAGCTAGAAAGAAAACGTAATAAGGGCTATTCACGAGAAATATGGTCATATAGGAATAGGAAAATGTGTGGATCGAATTCAAAAATGCTACTGGTTCCCGGGCATGAGGACAAAGACGAATAAATTTATACGGAATTATCTGAAGTGCATTTATAACTCTGCACCGCAAAGAAAGAATGATAGGAACCTATACCAAATCAAGAAGAAACCCGTCCCATTTGATACAATCCATATTGACCACTTCCGCCCATTGCCGGCAATAAAATCAAAACTAAAGCATATTTTAGTCGTAATTGATGCATTTACAAAATTTACGAAACTGTATGCAGTAAACGCGCCAAGGACAAAGGAGGCATGCTGTGCTCTAAAAAAATATTTTGAAAATTATAGCAGGCCACGAAGAATAATAAGCGATCGTGGTAAATGTTTTACTTCCAATGAGTTCAGTGCATTTTTAGCTGAAAAAAATATCGTACACGTGAAAACATCAGTGGCATCAACGCAATCAAACGGACAGGTAGAGAGAATGAATAGGGATTTAAGGGCTATGCTGGCAAAACTGACGGAACCAATCGAGCACTCGAATTAGGTCGATAAATTGAGTAGGATAGAATTTGCGATTAATAACACAGTGCAACGTGCGACAGGCCATTCTCCGAGTGAAATGCTATTTGGAGTAGAACAAAGGGGAGATATAGTGGATGAACTTACTGAACATTTAACAGAAAGATACACGGACGGGGAGGTTAATGTGAACTCGATTAGGGAAAATGCCGAAAGGGCGATAGAAAAGTTACAGGCGGATAATCTGAGATGCTTTAATGAACATCACGTACCAGCCAAGACTCTCGCCGTAGTAGAACGAGTAGTGTTAAAGAATGTAGATACAACACCGGGTAGCAACAAAAAATTGATACCAAAATATTGCGGCGCATACGTAATTCAGAGGCAGTTAGGTAACAACCGCTATGAGATATCAGATATCGAAAATTGTCAGATAACGCAAAAGCCATATAGGGGTATAGTTGACTCTACTCGATTAAAAAAATGGCTAGAAAAGAGGAACTGTGAACTGTTGGAGGACCCTGATCGCAATACCAATGGATACCATGATTGCGAATTTTTAGAGGAGGAATATCTGGAAGATGAATAGAAATCGAGGTCGATTTAAATGTCAGATATTCGAACCCTGTTTTAGTATTAATACAACTGTGTATATAAGATAAGAACCATCCCAGATATAACCCTGTTTTAGTATTAGTGCAACTATGTATATAAGATAAGAACCATTTTGATATACAAGTTTCCGGTGATTCCTTTTGCAGACAGACACGTGAAGACAAATAAAAATAAAGATCCCATAAACTACACGTACAATTTTAATTTTAAAAACACAGCTTTAATATTTAATATGCATATACAATGTATATATATATTATACATACATATGTATGTATGTACCTTACTGAATTTTATGTGTTTCGCTAAATTAACTTTGTGTCTATTTTTAATGTACATAAATATGTTAACTTTTGTTTTTTGTATGTTAATGTTTTATAATCTTTACTTGAATTTTTATGAACAAAGATTATTTTATTTATAAACTAGCCAATTTGCCTTACGTCCCTTTTCACAATGTATGATTAAGAATTAACGTGAACTTTAACTGACAGTTCTTCATACAAAACTTGCCGTTAAAGTCCCTGTTAACTTTTAATTGTACATTGTGAAAAGGGCCGTTAAACGATTTTAAAATCGATTTTCACGCACGATTAATCGATTTCAAAAATCGAAATTAAAAAAGTTGATCGAAAAATCGAAAATCGATTTTTGAAGATATTTACCAATACCTATTTTCGAGTTAGTACCAAAAAAGTACAATTGTGCCAACTTTGCCAACCTTGCCGTACGTATTAAAATAACAAAAAAAATTAATTTGAAATTATTGTTGGATAAATTTTTCAAAATAACTTTTGTTCTGCGAAAAATACAAATAATTTTTCATAAACTACAGTCGCGCTGACAGTTATAACATGTTTAGTTCAACATTACCACATTGGCATATTGAAAATGACATGCTTTTTATACTTTTAAATTTGCCACTTGGTAATATATTTGATTACACATAAACAAAAACAAAAAACTTGCAATGAAATTAAAAGTGATTTCATTCCGAAAATTTTTTTCGTTTTTCGTTTTCTAAAGCACCAAAATACGGATTGAATTCCGTTTCCGAATGGAATTGAACTCTGCGACATGACTGAATGTATGTTTTTGGAAGAGCGAGAAATCGAAATTTTATTTAATAACGACCAATTTTAAGTGTATGTACTTATGTAAACATGCATACATACTAGAGACCTGCGTAAACAGTCTTGAAATGTAAATACGTCATGATTTTTAAATGTATTCACGTCGCATGTATTTTACTAAACCAATAATAAATGCTGTCGTACTATAAGCGAAACACGATGGATGTATTGGTGTACGTGAGATATCGCCAAGACGGCTTGTTTGTAACAAACACTGAAAAGAAGTACTGTTGATTAGTGTATGCTTGTTGTTTTTCATATTGTACGTTTGAGTGTGTGTGTAATATGTAGATGGTAAGCTATTATGTGATTAACCGCATACATTTAATGTTAATGCATGTGTGTGAGTTTGCATGTGCGCAGAAAAATAAAAGATCATACACACATACATGCATGACGTTTGTACACGCGCTTATGCGTAGAAATAAGCAAGTATCACAAATTCTTCCGTCACGAAGTATTTTCTTCTTTACTCCTATACCTATAATACTGAAACAAATTTCTTGCAAATAGTGTTGTTAACGTTTGTTTTAGAAGATTTCGCTGTAGTAAAACATTTCAAAAATCCCTCATGTCTTAAAAGTTCTTATAAGATATCTTGTGCAGGACACTAATGCATACATACATATGTACATACATATATATATATGTACATATATTACTACATATTATACATGTATTTATATACTATTTAATCTCCGTATGTACCTTATTGAAATGGAATTTGAAATGTAAATGAAATATGTACCTTATTGAAGTGTAATATTTCAAGCCATGTACATATACATACATATCGTCGTTGCTCCTACAAAATAAGCTATTTGTTTTTGATGTGTAAACATCTATACGCTAGGGGGTAAAAATTTTTTGGCTTTGATTCTTTGCTGAGATTTCTTTGCTTTTTGCTTTTGCTTTGCATTGTCAAATCGGTGTGAGCTATGTATGAGTGTATTAGTGTTTGAAAGAAGCAATACCAAGCAGAGAAACAAGTAGACCAGCTCGAAGCCGACGGTGCGCCGCCGCCTGTTATTTTTCTGTATATTTCCGTACACCAAAGGTGAAAATGAACCGTAAGAGCTACGGACTTGAAATTTGGACACAATATGTAGACATTTGGCCACTACAACAACAAATACATGAGAGTTAAAAACTAAAGGGTGTTCCAAAACGAGCAACGAAAAATGTTAAAATCCCATGTAATATACATACAATTGTATGTACATATGTATATACACTTGAAATTTGTAAAGTTAGTGTATTTTTATACAGACTACAACAATTAATACTAAATTTAAAAAGTTTAAATTAAAGGGTGTTCCATTAGTTAATGCAATTTTTACTTTGTAATTTTGACAACTTGCTGTATCTTGGAGACCGTAAGAGCAAAACTCTTGAAATTTTCATAAACGGTAAAACTAAAAAATCAAAAAAATATAAAATCGCCAAATATAAAAAAATCGCCAAAAACAAAAAAAAAATCGCCAAATCGAAAAAAAGCACCAAATTAAAAAAAAATCTCTAGGACTAAAATAAATCGCGAAAAACCGGAAAATCGCCAAAATGAAAAAAATCCTTCATCAAAAAAATCGCCAAATGAAAAAATCGCCTAAACAAAAAAACCCCAAAAACAGAAAAAATCGCCAAAATGAAAAAAATCCCAAAAAACAGAAAAAAATCGCCAAAATTAAAAAATCGCCAAAATGAAAAAAAAAATGCGAAAACTAAAAAAACGCAAAAAGAGAAAAAAAAACGCCAAAACGAGAAAAAAGCGATAAAACTGAAAAAAATCATTTACACTGAAAAAAACTTAAAAAAGGAAGAAAGCCAAATAAAAAAAATAAAAACCGAATGTGCGCGAGTCAAAGTCGCACTTTGCTGAATTTATTTTAATTGCAATGCGTACACAACAAGAACAGCAACAACTAAACGATCAACAACAGGAATTAAAAATTAAAAAGTAAAAGTAAAGGCATTTACCATAGATGAGCACTGCAGTACCACTAAAGTTTCAGTAAAAACAATAAAAAATGTTTAACAAGTAAATTTTTACTGATTACTAAAATTTTGTTTCTACAATTTTTATAAATTGCCTAAATGATTTGTTATATGATGAGGTGCATTGAATTTTCAGTAATCAGTAATGTCCGTATATTCATAACGAAATTCTACCAAGTGGCTAAATGTTTTTCATACAAAAGTTTCAAAATTTGAATGAAAAAACTTTGCCACTTGCTACTACGGCCCTACGATTTTACTAGTAATGCAAATTAAATTTCATTAGCAGTAAAAATTTACTGAATTTTTTTAGTAATCAGTAAATTTACTGCTTACTGCAATTTTGAATGCAGTACATATACATATACTGCAGTGGGCCCATTTACTAACCAAATAAGTTTAATAAAACAAACAAAAACCAACAAATTCATATGTATTTACAATATTGAAAGTTTTGATACTTTTAATTAATTAATTTAAAAAAAGATACTAAAAGCATAAGTACTTCCAACTTAAAAAAAAATTTTCATTACTAGATGTTTACACATCTCCTCTGTGATCGGACTCACATTGCTTTTTTTTACTAAGTTTTCAGGAGAGCAAAAAAACTGTTTCATTTTGAAACCTTTCAATATTTTTGCAAACTGCAAAGCTATATTGATACATATTTATCATTTATATAAGTATTTCCTAAAATTAATTTTAAATAATTGTAGATTCGGCAGATATAGTGGAATTGCTTCAAATACTACACACAACTCATTTTATTGTTCAGCTTCAAGTGCATTTTTGATAAAAATTATTTTTTATTTTCACACATAACTGTTTTTGTTGAATATTTTTTGATATATATGTAAAGTCTACTTTTGCTAACTTCTGATCCAATTAAGATATCTTTAAACGATTTGGTGGGTGAATGTATGACATCAAATTTTTTAATTGTGAAATAAAAACAAAATTCAAAAATCTACACATAACCGATCACGTCAGAGCAACGACGATATGTTATTCTCATGATAGTTATTTATTTGCTAATAAATTACTTTACAAAAATGTGTTTTTTGCTTCGGTTTTCAACCGAAATATATTAAAACAACCCCTTTTCGTGCTTTTACGAAAAATTTTACTTTATTTTGCGCTAAAGGTATATTTTTTTCAATTTAGCCCTTTTTCCAAAAATGTTTACGCGTTTTGAGTCTCAAAAGTTGGCATCACTGCATACAAATACTCTCAGAGAGTCTCTTTGAATTGAACAATAAACATTTTTGTTCCGGTTCACACGTTTCAACTTTTGTTGCTCAACTCGTAATTCAGCTGTAAGAAAGACGGAGACTGAAATACAAATATCTCTTTTTTTCTTACAACTGAATTACGACCTGGGGTTTCAATTTAATACGATCAGTAAGTCCCGCTATTATTTCTTGATTTTTATTTTTTGGGCAGAAATATAAAAATCTATTTCTGATGTATACTTTTTCTAACAGAAATGGAACTTACATTATGGTAAGATATATGCCTATGTATATGTATATGCATACGTAGGTTTGATCTTACTTTAAAAAAATAACGAAAACTGACTTCCTTACTAGTCTCTATCTATGTGGTTCAGTAATTTGTCTATCCAATTAACGGGACTAGTCTGGTTTTGTTCGCCAGCTCCTCATGTATATATGTTCTCATATTGTGAATTCTACATATCGTTAAGTAGATATGTATTGGAAATTATTATATAAATACATTTGTACCATAACTAAACAAGGGCTTTGATAATTGCGTTGGCAGCAGAGTACGTCTTTATAATAAGTATATTTAAACATATACCCCCTTATACAAAAACTATTGTTAAAGTTAAAGCATGCGTTAAACCCGTTTTTTAAACCAAGGGGAATAAAATACTTAAATTTACTGTAAATATGTACCGTTAAACGCTCTTGTTTAGGTATGTCTATTAGTTGTGTTTAAGGCCAGGGTACATAGAAACCCTCGCGGTTTACATCCCCTTTTTCAACTGACATTAGCACAACGAAGGGAGAAGGTTGGCATAATTCGAACTTTGTTTACGGGAGAATTTGAACAGCTTCAATAGGTTTATTAAACCAATTTTTTTTTATTTATGAATTTTATTTTTGCAAAAACGTAAATCAAAACAAACCATAAACCAATTAATAGAGCTGTCAAAAAATATCAACGTGGGTATGAGTTGATGGAGGCGTACTGCATGTGACAGAGATAAGAAGATACCCTGTATTTCAACTTAGTTGTCAGTTGAAAAAGGCGACGTATAACGTATGATGCATTCTATGTGCCTCGGATTCAATAAAGTATCGTGAATTTAGAAAAGTTCCCTTGAAGAGGATTTATCCACATATACATATTTAATTATGTATATTTACTATTATATATATACAATGTACAAAAAAAATTTCGTTTGGTTGCTAAAAAGTTGCGCATTTTTAGTAAAGTAACTTAGCTTAAGTAGTTAGTATGACTAATATGTAGGAAGTGTAGACACAAAATTATAAATAAAAACAAACCTAAGCACTGTTGATTTATTGCGGTTTTGACACAGCTCGTATTTGTGCGATCGTGGGTCATCATACTTGGCTTTCCCATCTGAAAATTAAAAGAAAGAACAAATAAAACTATGTGAATATTTTTATATTATATATCCTACTAATCTCCTGTCCGTTTTTGCTAAACTTGGTATACAATTTATAGGACAATTTAAGTTTTTTTCTGGTGGCGAACAAAGTCGCGGGAAGATGCTACTAAGTGTATATACATATATGTTACTATATAAAAATTGTTGTATATAAACATTAGAGGGCCGTAAGTCCTATGGAGAATTTTTTTTTTTTTTTTTTTGATTTCTTATATTCTCTTCCGCCAAATCGGTTCAGTTTTATATAAAAAAATACAAAAAATTTCATAGCAATAAGTTGTGTTCCTCAAAGTTTGTTTTTTTAGTTTTCTTTTGACTATATGTATATGTATGAAATAATTTAATAGATATAAGCTCTTAGGCTGGATTCACCCATTCTTTCCGGGCAAAATTTTTGTCCAGACAAAAATATTTTTACTTAGTTTTCTGCAGCACGAATCATCCATTTCGAACATTTTGTCTTGAAAATCAAAGCTACCATATGAAATACGTGTATAAACGATGTGTATTAATTTTAAAATTGGCAGCACAGCGACAAATGATTACAATTCGCTGTGTATTTTTAATTGTTCAATGGAATTATTTCGTTCAACTTCATATCATATGTATATGTTTTATTTTCCGATTTTCCATTATTTCTATTGTAATTAATATAAGTATACTCTGTGCTTTTATTAGTCATATAACATGATGCGGCAGCTCAGTTAAATTTTGGCTGAAAAAATAAAATACTTGGCAGCTCAGATTGATTTTGTCCGGACAAAATATTAAATGAAACCAATTCAAGCTGAGAGTTGTTCGTAAAAAATATTTTCTCTCTCTCTCAAGAAGAGAGACATCAAACTAGTCAAAATTGTTGGGCAATCAGGTTTTTTGTAAATAAATTTCCATACAATTTTTGACATTTTATTTACGAGAGTGTAAAAATGCACAATTGCACAGTTTGCGAGACTATTGAATATTCTCATGAAAACCCTTATAATTGTGGTATATGTAAGTTAACAATAACATTAATTAATACGAAACAAAGTCAAAGAACCTTTTGCTTTTAATTCTTTTTGCACAAGTTAACAAAAAAATTCAATAATAAAATTTATGAACACATTTTACTTTTTAATACTTTTTGCACAAGTTAACAAAAATAATGGTTTATGAACTTATTTAAATATTTCTAGCTGCATCCAGGGCTGCCAGAAGATTTTGATGAAAAATCTGCACTTTTTCGAAAAATTATCGGCATTTTCGGCACATTATTTTCGGAAATCGGCAAGAAAATCGGAATAAATAAAACTGAAGACCTTTAAGTTTTTCATTAATTTTTATTAATGAGAAAAAGAGCAATCATCTGTAATTTCATGTATTTGATAACATAATAATACATAGGCGGTATTCGGTGTTTGAGGCAAATTGTCTTGCGTCATAGTAAATGCAAAATATCGTAGTTATTCTTTAAAATCGAACAACAAAATACACACACAATCCAAAGAAATGCTTCGATATTTTGCATTTGCACTTACGCAAGACCTTTTGCATCAAACATCTAATAACAGCATAGCTATTAGAAGCATAAACTACATTTTTTTATAAATATAAACACAAAACGTTTTTATATGTAGATTTTAACATAATTTAACCGGATTTTACAAGCTAAAGTACATATTTCATATACAGGTATGAATAATTTCAGAATTTAAATTTCTTTCTAAACCGTATTTAAAATGAGTGCCGAAACAATTGGATTTATTAAGTTTCAAATAATCTTTAAAATACAGAATTTCTTCTAAGGTTTCATTTTCTAAGGAACATAGAAATTTAGTTTTATTTAAATTGGTGGCACGTTGACATAGACTATGGAAAAAAAACTGAAAATGCGTTCGACATTTGCGGACGAATGTGCCAGAACCATAATTTGTTTCACAAATTCCGTTAAAACTGAAAAAAGTTTTGTTGAATCTAATCTCGTCGCTTTATTTCAGAAATGTTTTATCAAAAATTACATACAAAATTTAACCATTTCCGTATTTTGGTGAGCATTTCTACATAAAAATTTACACAATTATTATATTGTTAATTTCAGATTTGCTTAGCTTAGATTTTAATCTTAAATCTGTGACATAAAACGCCAAATATATTTTATCAAACAAAAGTTAATTTTGTCTATGAAATCTATCAAACTAATTTCACTATTTTTTATATCTTTTTTTTTATAAAGTTATAGAATATTGTTTTAAACACTCTTTCCATCTATTCATATAAATCATTTATTTTATGTGTTTTAAAACGGAGTTATCGTGTTTTCAGTTGTATTGATTTAAATCGGCATTTTTTTACCTAAAATCGGCAAATCGGCATTTGTTGGTTTTTTAATGGAAAAATCGGCACTTTTGGCAGCCCTGGCTGCATCAGCGTCAGCAGCAAAACAACAATTTTTAAAATTAATATTACGACACTTATTTAGATTTAGGTCAAGTAAGTAAGTTTATAAATTAAGGATATTGTAATTTTAAGTTAGTTGATAATTAAGTTTCAATAAAGGTGGTCGTTGACCAAATAAAAAAAATTGAAAAAATATTTTTTTTAGAACTTTAATTAGAAAAGTTCTTAGCTTGTATATAATTTTTGGTATTTTGTTGGTTATTTTCTTCATTATTAATTTCAGCAAAAAACTTTCTTTGAGTCTAATGTTGTTGTCTAGAAGAGCTAAAATATTGCCATATATCATATTCTTATAAAATATTTAGTCTTATGCTTGAAGGCCAATTTTTAAATTTTGAGGGACGGACGCACCCTCTAAAACACAACTTATCGCTATGATTTTTTTTTTTTTGTATTTTTTTCACATAAAACTGAACCGATTTGGGGGGAGAGAATATAAGAAATCAAGAAAAAAGCAAAATAACGGCCACTCTAATATACATACATACATGCATGTATACAGTAATAAGACCTCGAATTCAGAATTTAAACTTGGCCACAGTAAAGATCAGAAGTTATTAATCAACATATATTTTTTTAAGAATTTTAAAAATACAATTTTTAGAGAAAATTGCCCGGGAGGTCAGTAAAGTTTGACCTCTGAAAATCGTAAACCCAACTCATAACACATAACATTTGAAAGGCCACTTTCCGCTCTTTAACATGACACCTTAATGGAACATCTAAGACAAGTAGTTTTCAATACTCGTATATACATAATTTTATAAAGTCGGATGTTGCTACATTTTCTCATTTTGAAGTCGCTATATTTCGCAAAAGAGATTCAAGATTTCGCACTAACGGTAGTTATGCCAGAGGCATAATTCGTACATATTTCATGAAAATCGGAAGCGAAAATTTTCAAAATTGTACTTTTGTTATTTGGCTATAAATGTTTTTATCCAACGGAAAGGTTGAATTTCGATCCCTCTCGGTGGGAGCTATGTCTTAATTTTAGACCCCTAGTTTCTCAGGGTAATATTCTTAGAATTTTGTGTAGATTTCATTTTTGCTAGACGCCTTTTGCTTTTTTCTCACTCGAACAAATCCACCCACTCTAATGTACATACTAGTTGCTGAGCCCGGCAAACGTTGTTTTACCCTCAATTATTTTTCTAACTACAAACTACTCCACACAGTAGTCACTTGTTGGGACAAAAACAAACGAAAACATTTTCAAGTAAGGGCAAGATTCGTATCCTGGGGAATCCAAGTGATCCTGTAAACTAGCAGAAGGGCACTGCACCTTCATCATGGGCCAGATGTGTACTCGGCATTAGGTTTTGTTTTATATTTATATACTACTTTGTTTTCAGATCATTCTATTCTTTAAAGCTAATTTTTTAATAAACTTTTCTTCGCTATTATTAAAATATTTGGAGGAAACAATAAATTTTATTTAGGGTCTTATTTTGTAAAACACAACGCTTAGCGTTGACAAATTTTGAATGTGGTTTGCTTTTGTAATTTAAATTTTTTCGATATAAAATTTGTCAACGCTTGGCGATTCGTTTTACAAAATTAGGCCCTTAGTTACCTGTTGCATATTATTCCATTGATCACTTGGTTCATAGTCAATATCGTTGTGTATCATTTCATTTCTAAATGAACTGAATTGCTTAGAATTTGATGGGGTAGCTTCATCTGGTTGTGCGGGAGTTTCCGTACCATAGAATATTAAGTCCCACTGCGTTATTTGAGCTACAAGAATTTTAGATTTGATTTATGTAAATGAAATAGGAGCTTAAATGTTATATATATATATATATATATATACATATATTTTTCATGGAACGAAAAATGCAAATAATATACACTGGGAAAAATTAGAAGCACGCAACGAGCTAGTCTATCCCGAAATTATTTCAGACAAATACCATAAAAACGTTCAAGTGCAAGTTAGAAAAAATCAATACACTCAAACTGTTTTGTTAACCCACTTACATTTTCGAGCGTTTTTTTTTCAAAAATTTCCTTGATAATACATATGAAAATTGCATGTCAAAATGCAAGGTAATAATTGCGTTCGCATACTCAAAAGTTTTTAAAAATTTTACTGAACTTTACTAAATTGCGTTCTTTTACCCAAAATACAGTAAATGAGAACACAAATTGAGAGATTAAAGTGGCAGTTCTTGACTGAGTGTTTTGCAAATTTTTAATGCAGAAATTTGTCGTAGTAAAGTTTAGTAAGATAAAAACATATGATTCAAAATGTAAACAAATGAAAAGTAAGCAAACGAAAAGTGTAAAAATTTTAGAGAAGAAATTTATTATTCGACATATTGTCATAAGTATATTTATTAATTTTAAATTTATTTGCTGGTGGTGAAAATCAAAAAGAAGTTAATTACAAATATTACATGAAACAAATTACAAAATTTATTCTTTAAAGCTATGGTCACACTTGTCAAACATTTGCCCAAAAAAACGTAACCAACAAACACTAATGAAAAAAGATTTGATCCAGACGCGTGTTTATCAAATTAAACACTTTTGAACACAACTAATAGATAATATCATAGAATCCAACACTATTGGCTACTCTTTAACTTGACAAACTTTTCTCTGAACTGAAAGATTTTGCATTAGCATTTAGTGGTTACGCTTTTTTGGGCAAATGTTTGACAAGTGTGACCGTCACTGACTTGTAAAAAGTCAATTGCTTTGTCTTCGAACAAAGTATACTGTTTGATAACCCCTAAGTACAAAATATTAATAATGCCGCAAGCAGTCATGGAGTGTTTCAAAATTGATGTCTCATGGCTACAATGTTACGCAATTTTTCATCTGTACACGATATAAATATCGTATTCGAAAAGCATATTTTTTTTTTTTGTATTCTGTGTTCCAAATGGAACAAAAATGGCAAAAGCACGTAGCCAAAAAGCCAGGGTATCCCACGTGTAGAAGCTTCCTTCGGTTGCTGCGAACGACCTATACCTTCGTATAGGAAGTAGGAGTTTCCAAGATCCACTCCTAGAGTTTTTTATGGTCTCCACCAGTTAATCTTATTAAAAACGTTTGCACTTGATAATGGAAATTTCCACAAAAAACTAACTGTAAGCGATACAGTTAGTTGCGGTAACCATTAACAAGTGCGAGTGAGACGCAAAACTCTCGAAGGCCAATAAACAACAGTGGCCTGGTTGCATTTAAGAAATAATTGCCAACGACGCGTGATGTTGACTCGCCCAGAGCTGCTTTACGACTGTGTTCGAAAAGTATACAAACTTTGTGTAGATACTAGGGATGCCAAACGGGAAATCCCGGGATTTTCGGGATTTACCAAATCCCGAATCCCGGGATTTGTAAAATTCAATCCCGATATTTCATTTTCGGGATTTCTTAGCAATTTTTATATAAAAACTTTATAATTTCAAATTTTCGTTGATTTTAATGTATTTTTTATAATATTTAAAAGTCCCATACAATTTTATACGTACAGTTTTAACAATATATACATATATACATTTTAGAATTATTTTGAAAACAAAAGAAACATGTTACCTTTGGAAGGGAAATAACATTTGAAAAATTCATAAGTTTAACAAATTTATTCCTTCTTATTCTATATTATGAGGGCAATTATAACTCAAATTCCACAAGAAATTTTTCCCGGGGAATAATTTCAAACGGTAGCAAATAATAGGGAAAACAAAAAAATCTAATTGGAAAAGGGAGAAATTTCTTGCGAAAATTTATTCATAATTGCAGTATATAACTATCTGTATGTCTACTCCTCAACGCTAAAAAAAAATTATCTACTTGTCGGTAACAATTGAGTACTTTGACACCTCCTTACAATTGGATTAGAATACAATGCAAGGCAAGTGAAAACTTTTTGTTGTCGGGTTGGCGTAAAAGCGAGAAATATTTACAGAATAATGCGGAGTATTTTGTCCAAAAAACTGCTCGAGTGTTTATGTACGTTTTTTACATTGCAGTTCAAAATTATTTTGTTTTTTATTTAGACCGTTTAGGTCGTTTTTGATACAAACCTAAGATCAAACACATTTAAATTACATAGATTTGATAGTTTTAGTCAAAAACGAGCGACTGAATGAGTTCGACTCAATTATAGTTGTATTCGAGTTGCAGAGTAGAAGGTCAGGACAATAATAAACCATGCTCCTCTTGGCGAACGTATGAATACATACATATGTATCTGTTGAAGTTGTAAAAAAAACTTATGTATGAATTTAAAATTTTTCGATAGAGCAACAATACTGTTCAAGTGCTCATGCAAACCTTTAACGTATGTGCCTATAAAAATGTGATCTTTAGACGTAATTAATCGAATTTGATTAGAATATACATTTCTTTTAATTTTTTCGACATGTTCAGCCTTATTATCGTTGTCATAGTCGTAACGAAATCGATAAAAAAAAAATTAGATAATGCTTGGTATACATACATATGTAACAACCGTTATACTTGTTGTTGATCAATCGCAATTAAAAAAACGTTAGTAGATATATTTTAATTATTATTCGAACTCCATTTGTTTCTATATTTGTGATTTGAACACAAAAGAACGCTGATGATGAAGGTTTAGTGGCCTTCGAAAACGGCTGGCTGTTCCGTTCAACTATGTGTTGTTAGTCAGAATATTTACAACAGACTTTGGTGTTATTTGTTCATTAATAATTATCACATGTAATTTGGCTTAAAAAGCGATACGAACTTTAGCCCGTTCAAATCACAAATATAGAAACAAATGGAGTTCGAATAATAATTAAAATTAACTAAAAATTAATAGCCATGGGCCTGTGGCAAAAATTAAATAAAAATATACTTAATAGTAACAAACCCAAAAAGTTTGTCTTAAGTAGAACAAAAAATAAGCAAATTAAGTAACATGTGTATAATTAGTAAAAAAAACAAAACGACAATGGAAAGACTGTTGTAAATATAGTGATGGTAAAATTGAGCTTACAATACAAAAAAGCTTTCAGCAAATTGAAATACGATGAATCAAAACAATTCACATATTCCATTTGCAATAAAATGCTAAGTATATAAAGCAGAAATCTACATCAACTGACACCACACACAGTGGACCAAACACAAAAGAACGCTGATGATGAAGGTTTAGTGGCCTTCGAAAACGGCTGGCTGTTCCGTTCAACTATGTGTTGTTAGTCAGAATATTTACAACAGACTTTGGTGTTATTTGTTCATTAATAATTATCACATGTAATTTGGCTTAAAAAGCGATACGAACTTTAGCCCGTTCAAATCACAAATATAGTTAGTAGATATATTTTTAACAAAACAATATTGGCGCATATTCAGAAATTATCACTTAGTGTTAACTTTTTAAAGTATCTATTTAAGTTATTCATAGTTGATTACTTTCAGCAGTAATAGTTTAACTTAATTACGGGTAATGCTGTAACTAAATGCCAGCTAACTAATACATTCAAAGAACAGCTGCTTGATTTCATTTACAATTTATTTGAAAAGTAAAATAAATTTGTGGCTATTTAAAATGCACAAAACAACAAATACTCTTTATTTTTTAACATTTTCCTATATAATATGCTTACCTCATTATCTTTAATTCTTGCATTTATTTCTATTGCGTCCAAAAAAATATCCATATAAAGCAATAAAATAAATTAGAGATGTGTTTTTGGCCAACAAAATTCTATTGAATAACTTTATTTTTACAAGCACTTATTTTAATTGATTTAAAGTCTGTATATAACTTGAAAATTACTTTTTTAGAATTTGCATAATTTGTTCAGGGAATAAAACTGTTTTTTAATAGTTTCATAAGCTTTTCAATTAGTTGCAGAATTTATCGTTCAAAATATTATCGACATTTTATGCTCTCTACATAACAATATGCAAGGTTGCACTTCGTTTACCAGCTGAAAGCAGTTGCTGGACTAGTTATGAATTGTGAATAAGAGCTAGAACTGTCTATGAACTATTTTTTAGTTTCTGTTTTATTAGTTTCGACTTTGGTTACGATTTCTGAATATGCGCCATTGTTTTTGCAACTTATTTGTATGAAAGTGAATCTAAACATTTTCTTAAGTCAACTTAAGCAGTAGTGCTAAAAGTCCACCGATATGTATATTCGTTTTGGTTTAGATAATAGAAAAACATTTATATTGAAAACAAAAACAAGTTTTCATATTTAGTTATTGTTTTCACTATAAATTCTCTAACATCAAATATGATTAATCAAGATGATCAAGATGAGAAAAATTCTTTTGATTTTTATTTCATACTCGTATTAGAAAATTGTTCACTTTAAAGACAATTGTGCAATGATAAATTATGAACATAAAACCTTTTAAAATGCATTAAATTGTTATTAAAGTAATATTTATTTAAAAAATAATTTATTTTACGAAAAATATTTAGATCCCGAAAATCCCGTGATCCCGAAAAATCCCGGGATCCCGAAAATACCGAGATTTTCGGGATCGGGATTACAAAATCCCGAATCCCGGGATTTCCAAAAATCGATCCCGATTGGCATCCCTATTAGATACGTTTTGAAAGTCAGCCTTTGTGTTTGTTTTACTCCTGACATTTTAATTTTATTTAAAGAAAGTCAACTTACGCTACAGTTACACGACCAAGATTGGCTTTCAAGTTTTTCACACATACTGGTTGTCAAAAGTCGTTTAAATTGAAAGCTGTGACGTAGGCTGCACGCAATTTCCCATCAAATTTATTTTCAATATGCCGTTGATAAAAAAAACAGCTTAAGACAACAAAACTTCATGGCTTCCATATAGGTCTATAAATCGCAACACATCATTATACTTTTTATTTTTGTTCCTAAACATATTTATTTAAGTGTAATTAAAATTTTTCGGTGGAATATAGCGTTATTTGTAAGACGCAATTTACACTGTGCCTTTTTATTGTTGAGAGGTGGTGAGGAGCTTGCGGGGTAGAACAAAAGGCACAAAATGAATTTGAGGGGATTTATGACATTTCTCTTTGCCTTTTCGTACTCTCAGCATTAAACGAGTATATAAATGCCAAAAAGGCATGAATAAAAAAGGCTTAATGTAAATGTGTGTGACTTTTCGTAGGGCGTTTAAAAGAAAATTGTCAATACAAGGCAGGCTAAAAAGGCATAGTGTGAAATGGCTCTAATAAAAGAACAAAAAAATACTATGTCGGCAGAAATTTTGAAAATAAAAACGAAAAGTATGCTTAGTCCCTATTTACACTATGCAAGTCTTATTGCTAAGCTGATTAGTTTATTAGGAGAGAGAGACGGGGGGAAAAGAAGCGTTGCTGTTCCCCTCGTCTCTCTCTCCCTGAAACTAATCAGCTTAGCAATAAGACTTGCACAGTGTGATTTGGGACTTACTGAAATTGCTGTCAGTTGTTTTTTTGCATATAAATTGAACCCACAATTGGAAAGAAAATTTGAAGTCAAAGTAGAATCAAATTCTAAAAGTATGAATGTATTAGTGAAAAATTGTGAATGTATTGAAATTTGAAAGGCAAAACTTGATCGTGTAACCCTCAAGTTAGAAGAAACGAGTTTAAGCTTACTTAAAAATTGCGAAGATAAACATATACATAGAACATGTTCTTCTTTTAAATCAAAAGTTTTTCCTATCACTCAGAGAAAATGTAAAAAAAGCAAGTCTGATACATTTTGAAACAATTTGGCATTAGCAACTATACCGTAAAAGGTTTTCGGTTTAAATATATTGTCACTTTTAATTCAGAGTAAGCAAGGAACAGACAGTTAAATACACTGTAAAACAAATTCAAACTTTTACCGGAGTAAGAAGGTTCTAACGGCTGATTCAAGTAGAGACAAAAAATATACCTCCCTCGACAGTTTCAACGTTTAAGTCAAGGTCTTATTTAAAGAATCATTTAAGTTCCCTCTCTTTTGATGGTTCTTGTGATCAACCGATATAGGAAAACATAATACTTTTGCATTATAGGTATATGATGTGCTCAGCACATCTACATATTTAAAATTTTACAATGAACATTTTTAGCCTCAACACTCCTCTCTGCATGGGTATTTTTGTTCTTTGCGAAAAAGGGGACAAAAGCAACTCTTAACCTAACGTAGCTTACAAAAATAAATTTGACATTAAGGAGGAGGACAATATAAAGACACATTTCTACCAAAATTTTAAATAAGAAAGCTTTACTGCCCAAAAACTTGAAGTTGTCTGCTTGAAGTACTCGCGATAGACTTTCTTCCAAATACTATAATTAAACTGTATGGCGCCCGAAAAGCATAAAATGGTTTTATATTTTCAGAATTAGGACCCTAAATAATATTTTTCGCAATCTGGAAGTTTAGGGGTATATGTACATAATTTTTATGTGCAAGAGAATAAGAAAACTAAAATATAATAATGTTTAAAAAATGAAAATATATAAATAAATAAATAATTTATAAATGTGATTTCCCTGTACCATTTGTACTCATTTTACTTGACGTAGTTACAGCCAAAGTGGGGCCTTGCGATTCATCAACACCAGCTGCTGCCAGAAGTAGTTGTTGTTTTTTTAAAATTTTTTTATCAGGAACAAAGCTTGGAGATGATTTCTTAGAATTTTCGCGCAGAGGTTTTGCACTAATTGTTCCACTAGTACTAATATCAGATTCAATTTCCAAATGCAAATTTTTTGAAGTATTTTTAAAAACAGCTGGTTTGATATTTTTATCTTTCAAAATAGGTTGATATGGCTGAAATTCTGGAAAAATTGATTGGATTTTTTCGTATCGTTCGAAGAGTTTAGTTATTCGTTGGTTTGGTTGAATAGCAAAGGCTCGGCCGCGAACAAAAATATCTGTTGTTAACAAAGGGTTTCTCGTGGAAAGGGATTCCTTTGTTTGCTTTGTAGCTTTGCCAGCTACTTTGGTTAACAATGCAGTAGATTTTAAATTTGACTTTCCGCCACCAACAATAGATGTGGATTGTAAGTCCCCAATTACCTTTCGACTTATTTTATCTTCCGAGGAATACAATGCCTCACTAGATTTCTGCAGCTTATTCACTTTTTGTTTGAGAGTTATTTCAGGGGAATTTTGCATTTTGTTTTGCTGTGAAATACGATACAATTTATTTTTTTGTGAAGTCAATGAAAATGGCGTTGTATTCGTCACTTTTTGTTTCAATGGCCTTCCGCTGTTGTTAGAGTTTTTGCTTGACTTGTTGCTTTCCTGAGATTTTCCTTTATTATTTTTATTATGTTTTGTATTTTTTGTAGGTTGTTGTTTTTTAATAGAACCTTGATTTATTGCTTTAAATAACGGATCATTTTTTGTATCGCCTTTAGCTGCAACATAGACCGACTTGTTTAGAGGCAATTTCGAAGAAGAAAATTTTCCAGATAAACCCATTTTTGAGGAATTTGCGTTGATGTTTGATATCCTTGGATATTGAGCTGAATAAACCTGATGCAAATTGCTACTTCCAGAGCTAGAATTTGGCGTTGTAATATCAACAAGTGCAGTGCGAGCAGTTGATATGGGATCATTCGGATGAATCGGTTGCGTTGTACCATAAAATATTAGTGACCATTCCCTCAACAAGGCATGGCCTTTAATTTATATTTATTTTTTAATATTTTTTAAAAATCAATTTCCAAAGCCGCATTTTAGAAGTAAAATAAGAAACAAATAACATTTAACAATTTTGGCATGAAAATTAATCTACCGGTCGTATTAACATATTTTGAAACATTATTTAGATACTAGTATATTGAAAAAAGTTAGTTTGGTTCTTAGTTCATAATTTGGAGATTTTAATTAATACTTACCCATATATCGTCCACCGTTGTGTATTTCAAGTTGCCAGTTTCCATGAGGAGATTCTCCCCATGTATGGACGGACATAAAAGGCCATTGATTAAATCCGGAGTGCGATGTGTCGTGAGCCCTGAAAATGTGGCATTAATATTATTTAGAACGATATAGTTTTGTATGGGAATTAGGGCTTGGGATTTTCTTTTGGGTGAAAGAAGCTTTCTTCTTACTGGAATGAAGAGTGCAAATTAATATTTAAAAACAAGAAGTAAAATAATTAAATTAAAACCAAATTTCCAATTTATAGTTTCAAAGTAAACTTTTAGAAGCGCTTATGCAATTGTCAAATCATTCGGTACTATAATTCCTTCCGCTGCACCGCTTCTTTTATAAAATATACCCAAAATTCATTAATATTAGTCATTAAGGAGTAAAAGATTAAACAAAATCTATCTATAAATAGATGATATAAAAAAATTATTGTATGTACGAGTACTCACTGTTTCTGCCAGTTTTATTAAAATATGTATAAGGAAATATTAGGGCCAATCCCACGATGTCGACAACGTCCGATTTGTCGCACACTTACATTTGAAAAAACAACAAAATATTAAAATTTGTTTTGGTTTTGAATGTAAGTGTGCGACAAGTCAAACGTTGTCGACATCGTGGGATTGGCCCTTAATTTTAAAATGTTGAAAGCTTCTACGCGTTTTAGGTTTGTAAAAATAAATTAAAATTTTTGAATACGTTTTGCTTTACAAAATAACGAATTGATTCTTGTACTGAATTATATTGAATTTTATTTTTGTTTAATATGTTTGATGCGAAATAAAAATTTAGTAAAAACATATAATTTACTTCAAATCCAAAGATTAGGTCAAGACAAATTGACCCAAATAAGACCGCTCATTTTCAGTGCTTACAATTACTGTGAACATGAAAGGTCAAACTCCGTGTTAATTTATGTTCGACTTTCTTCTACTGTGTCCGACATTTAGATAATCGTGTATGTTCTGGCTTCCGAGTCGTTTTCACGTGTTTTCTTGTGAGTTCGATTGTGAAAACACATGCTACGCCTGTCTAAAGTGACCAGGAGACATACAAATAAAACTATCAATCGGTAAGAATGTGTTAGTGTCGTTCAATTGATGATTTTTCGGAGACGCACAAATGAAATCGTCAATCAGCATTTTAATTTTGTATTCGTTGTGTGCGATTGTATGTATGTATGTATGTCTTCATCGGATGATGCTTTTTTGTTATTAGCGGCATTAAAACTCTTTATGAAGTCTTGATATAAGAAAGCACATTAAATAAATATACAGAGCTAAATAATAATTTTTCTATCGTCCACTCTAATTTTTCTTCTATTATTATTGTTATTATTATTTATAATAATAATTCCTCAAACTATTCTAAAAAAAACATATTTCCCTGAAAAAATATCGAAACATAAACAAACGATTTTTAATATAAAAACAAGATTTTACAGTTTTATTATTACTAGGATCGAATGCTGGTCTAAATTAGACCACAATCATGTGTGTTTGCAAGTACAAAACAAAAACAAAATAGAAAATTTGTTTTTTCCCAAGCTTTTTTCCACTTTTATGCGACGAATTTTGAAAAAGTATTTATATTGTGCAAATCAACATAAAAATACTATTTAAACAACATAGGTGCGTTTGAGTACATTTCCAGTAAAATCCCGTAACTGAGTAAATACTGAGTAATTTAAAGAAATTACTCTCAATAAAAAAAATTTCATCTAAAAGTACGCGAACGGAAAAATTGTAAAATCCAGTAAAATATATTATAATAGTATTAGCCAGGATAAACTCATTTATTACCAGGATTACGTAATAAATAATAAATAAACTTTATTTGTCCTTTCAATTCAAAAAAATAAATTTACTTTATTAATTAACGAACTTATAATTATAACAATTCAATTTTTATTTTTATCGTCTCCTTGACTTCAACTAATATTTAAAAAAAAAATCTTACGGGACCCGACCACTATCACGTTCGAACGATGACCAGAAAAAAAGGGACCCCCCTCGAGGTTGTCTTCGTGTTTTATATTGGAATCTTTGTGGTGATTAGTGTGTTAGTGACTACCACGCCTGAGACCTATGGCCATTAGAGTCTCTGTGCACTACAAACAAATACATGTACCTGGGATCTATGGCTATTGGACACCAGTAGAAACCCTGTGCACCACTACATGAATTGGGTTCAATGTGTCTGTTTATGGCTGCTGACAAAGCTAATACATACTTATGCCAGCTGTCCAGTCACAAGCACACCTAAAGCCCAACTAAAATAGTATTGATTACTACAAGCGTGGTTCACTATTACTTCTTATCAATCTCAATAATAAAGACATTTAACGTATGGGAGAGTATTGGTTCGTTCTCTCACACTCTTAACATAATATGGATTCTTAAGTATTGGTGATAAATTTAGTAGTGAGCATGATAAACATCAATACTATCAACGAAATAAATAATCTTTCATGTAAGCGTGAGTAATGGCCGTTTCTCTTGTACTGTTAAGATAACATAAAATATTTATATAAATGTTAATGTTCTCAAAATTGTAATGAAATAATTATGTTTCCCTTTTTATATAATGTAATATAAAAAATTAAATGAGCAATATTCTACAATGCAATAAGCACTAACGTATGGGAGAGTATTGGTTCGTTCTCTCACACTCTTAACATAATATGGATTCTTAAGTATTGGTGATAAATTTAGTAGTGAGCATGATAAACATCAATACTATCAACGAAATAAATAATCTTTCATGTAAGCGTGAGTAATGGCCGTTTCTCTTGTACTGTTAAGATAACATAAAATATTTACATAAATGTTAATGTTCTCAAAATTGTAATGAAATAATTATGTTTCCCTTTTTATATAATGTAATATAAAAAATTAAATGAGCAATATTCTACAATGCAATAAGCACTAATTGAAATTATTATACCAACTGTACTTGATAGCAAAAATTTAAATTAATAATGTATGTGTATCAGAGCTGCTCACAGAGAGAAAACCGAGAGAAATGTATAACCGTATGTGTATTCATTTGTATAAAAACCCGATTGATGTTCGGCACTCTGGCGCTTCTCTGGGCAGGTACGATATACATACATATGTATGTATGTATAAAACCTATTTTTCAACCAAAAAATAAATACAAATTGGATTACATACTTTTTCGTGAGCGTGCGTGATCGTGATAAGTTTTAAACCACAATGATCAGAAAATGAGACCATATTCTAGCCTTTTAATCGCGCAGAGTCAAAAAAGACTCGAATTTGATTGAAAATTTAAAAAATTGCTGGCTGGGTTACTTAAAAATTTGTTTTAAACACAAAATTCACATACATACATACATATGTATGTATTTGGGGTTTTCCCAGTCAGCATTTTATGAAATTAATGATCATATTCGAGTCTTTTTCGACTCCTCCGCACGATTAAAATAAGCATTTATGCGCTAGTTTTCGAGTCGAAAATGACTGTTCATTCGGGAGAAAATGGTACCCTAGCCGCGAATCTTCTAAAAGAGTCTTTTATGACTCGCATTTCTGATCAATTTCGATTTACTTTCGAGACAGTTTGTGAGTATTTACATTCAGTTTTTTTTGTTTTAAATTTTTATATTTTTATATTTTCTTGATTTTACTACACGAGCTTGCTGTTTGTTTTTGTTTTTTAAACAAATCACTTTCTAAGTGTTTCTGGGATTCATTTTCGAATCATATTTTAAGCGCAGAACTGATTAATCAGTTTTTGATCATTTAAGGCAGTCGAAAGAGACTCAGTTTGGTGAAACAATCTTCCACATGCTGACTGGGTTTAAAGCCGTGGTCGGCAACCCATACAATTGCATTTTACAATTGTGTGCGTTAAACTCTCACCACGATCCGGTGTTGCCAGTGTCTCATTTCACTAATTTGAAATCTCCAAAGGCAAACTTGATATTATTACGGTCAGAAGAAACACAAAATTTTTTTATATAAAGAAATGCATCTTTTGTTGTAATGTAATGGTGGATAAAAAGATGGGTTTTGTAGGACGGTTTCTTCAAATAATTTATATGTATTTGATTTTTCGATAAGTTTGAATGCCCAGCATATCATTGCATTCATCTTTTTAAATATCAAGAAATAATAAGAAAGAAATAAACGAAGGCACTGATGTAAACGACATAACTCGGTTAATTATTTGTATAAGAACTGTCAATAAAATTTTGACGTACACAAAGAATTTTTTCCCTATATGGCTTACAACAATGCAAAATGAAAGCATATTTTCGATAAAAAAGAGGGTTTCGTAGGAAGTTTGCTAAAAATAATTTAAATATATATGTTTTTCATTGCAATATTCAACAACAGGCGTTATTTGAAAAAACTTTGAATGTAACGAGTACAATGAAAATAGTGGTTAAAATTTTGAAGAAAATAAATCATAAAGAATTAAAAGATTTTTTTCATCTCGACTTTGCCGAATGTGGTGTATGAATTTGTTAATCAACTTAACATCTGGTTGCGAAGAAAAACGAAAAAAATTTGCGATTTTCTGCAATAAAACAATTTATTCGAATCTATTTACGTCTTCAATATTAATTTCATACGGACAACATTTTATGCGTATTAAATTTTCTAAATGTTTATCTGTTAAACGGTTTCGGCTTTTAGTTTGAATGTGCTTTAGTATGGAAAATGTTGACTCACAAATATAGGTAGCTCCAATCATTGAATATAATTTTAAAATTTCATTTTTTGCCTTGGGGTATACATCTGCAGAAATACTTCTCCAGAACTCTATCCCGCTAGTTAATGGTAAAGCTAGATCTTCTCTCATTTTAATTAACTCTGCTTTAATATCCTGATTTTGGTGTTCTATATTACATAACAAAGGGTTGTTATGCATTTCAATCAAATTTTCAATATTTTTAAAGTCATGAAAATGATTGTTGTAATTAATTAGTAGAGTCTGGAGCACATTTAGATATTCCTGTAGTTTGCTATTGATATTTGGAATTTTGCTATAAATTTCAAATGTCCTTTTTAAGCTTATTAAATTTTTATCTTTAAGGTTTTGTATCAAAATTTAAATTTTTCTAATAAATTGTTTTATTGCAGAAAATAGCTCAAAAATTGGTTTGATGTTTCCTTGTAGCTGTATGTTTAGTTGATTAACAAACTCAGTTATGTCTGTCAAAAACGCAAAATCTAATAAAAAAAAAAACATTATCGTTCAAATGCTCCGACAATACTTTGGTATCAGGTGTTTTATTTTGATCCAAAAACGATACAACTTCCTCACGAAGACTGAAAAGTCTTTGAAGACAACGACCTTTGCTTAACCACCTTACTTCTGTATACAGAAGCAAATCACCATATTCGGCATGCACGAGATCAAGAAATTCTTTGAATTTTCTATGATTCAAGGCATTATGGCCAGCTCGTATTTTGTTAACAACTTGAATCACGATTTTCATTGTATTCATATATATCATGGTGAATAATGCAATGATAAACATATATATTTAAACCACTTTTAAGCAAATGTCCTACGAAACCCTCTTTTTTACCCACCATTACATTGGCACCATCAGTACATACAGAGCAAAACTTATTCTTATCAGTAAAGGAAAGAACATTTTCGTTTATGATGTCGAAAATAAGTTTTCCTTTTACACTGTTATGTAAGCTATGTAGGGAGAACATTTCTTCATGTACGTTAAAATTTTTATTGACAGTTCTTACAAAAATAATTAACTGAGATATATCGTTTAGATCAGTGCATTCATCAAGGCATATGGAAAAAAAATGGCATTTAAGCATTCTTTTCTTAATATTTGAAAAGATAAATGCGCTGATTTGCTCAGTACGTCGAACAATTGTACGAGGAGAGAGGGGAATGTCATTTATAAGCATGCGAATCTCTTCAGATTTGTCACCAAAGCATTTTAATACATCATTGCTCAGCTCTTTAAAAACCTCGCCATCTTCAAAAGGACGGCAACGTTTAGCAAGAGATGCAGTAACAACAAAAGAGGCCTTTCTTTTCTTAGAAAACTCGACTGCTTCTGCGTCTGAATTTCTAGAATCAGCAATCATTTTTTCATAAAAAGCTTTCTTAAGCTGAACAATAAGGGCTTCTCTTGCATCACCAGTAATATTTTCATATTCCTTGTGATATGCTTGAAAATGTCTTTGCATGTCATGTTTTTTCATGCGTGACAATGCCCGTCCACAAACCAGACATTCTGGTTTGCCAAAATAATTTTCTGAAAATAAAAATTTTAGTAAATTTTCATCACACATAATTTATTATTGTTGGGAAGAGTTTGTCTCTGGCAACACTGATTTTTAACAGTATCCGATGTACACGACCTGCCTGCTTGGATGTTTTAGCTAGACTGATTAATGTTGTTTATTTCTCAACAATGCGTGTGTATACATACGTAATAAAAGAGAATAAGAAAAGGCGCGGCGACCTTATTTTGCCTACCGCTGGTTTAAAGCCAATTTTTAAGTAAAAAACAAATATTTTTTTATTCACACTACCCATTTGCTTAATAAAATTAGAAAATATTATATTTATAAAATAATAAAACTGTAAACTTTTGATTGTTTGGTTTTTTACAAAGAACAATGGTAAATTTTCATTAAGTGCAAATTAATTTTTTTTCATCCGCGCACTTTTTATTTTGCCTTAAAAATAACAGTCTTCAAAAATAAATATTTTTAAAACAGATATAATGAAAATAATATAATGAAATACATATATTAGGTCCGTTTGTTTACCCCAAAATTTGTGCAAATTTGTACTGGATTTTACTGAAATACGTTCGTTTACACACAAAAATTGCAAAAGAGAGTGCCAATTGAGAGAGTAAATTGACAGTTGTTGACTGAGAGTCTGCAAATTTTTACTGGACAAATTTTTGCCAGTAAAATCCAGTAGACGAGAAAAACAAATGATTCAATAAAATAAACAAAAGTAAGCAAATACAAAGTATAATTTTTTTTAATAAAAATATTTAAAAGAAGAAAAGTTGAAGTAAAAGTTTAACAAAACAAATCTAAAAATTTTTATGTTCAAGATGAAAAAAATTAAAGAATAATAATCGTTAAATATATCAGTTTCCAAATTTAATTTAATTGTGTTATTTACTTAAGTTTTTTAGAGATGTAAGGTTAATGTATATGTGAATACTTATTTCTGCATACTATTCAGGGTACCGAGTATCAGAAATCAAATATTGATGTATTTTCCTACGCCATTTACCCAGAAAAAATAAAACTAAAAACCAAATACAAGCTAAAGCTTTCAAACAACTTCTATTTCAGAAATATGTATGTACATATATATCGCTTCAAATTTATAATTATAAAAATGTATGCATCAATTACCAAAAATATGTATTTGATGGGTTTCAAAACAACAAAAATATACAACAATATTATCAGCTGTTTTGATCAATCTGCAAATTTTTGCAATTTTTTCGTTCGCGTATTTTTTTGTGCAAGAGACATTCTTGAGAGTAAAATTTTCAAATTACCCAAAATTTACTCATTATATCATTTATTAAGTGCGTTCGAGAACTCAAAAATTTGTACAAATTTGTACTATTTTTTACTGGATTGCGTTCGAGTACACAAAATCCAGTAAATGAGAGGTCGAATTGAGAGAGAAAAATGACAGTTCATTTACTGAGTAAATGCAAGTTTTTACTGGACAAATTTTTGCCAGTAAAATCCAGTAAAACGAAACCATATGTTTTTAAATATAAACAAACAAAAGTAAAGGGAAACAAAAATGTTTAGTTTTTGATGAAATTTTTAAAATAACAAAAAACAAATGTATTAATTTATAAGCATTATAACATTTATTTAAGGTTGATGCTAGAAAAATATTCGGGTATGTTATTTATTCCACGTGAAATTAAAACGTGCGGAATTGCCATAGAATGTTTGGAAATATGTATGTATGCACATATGTATGTATGTATGTATTTAAATAACAATGCTATTGCATTTCCGAACGATTTAATTTCACATGGAATTCAGAACATAACCGATTGTTTTTAAACGTGAATAAAGTTAATAGATTATTATATTGAAATTTTTGTTTATACATATCGTCAGGTCGACGGTTTCTGGTTTGACGTATGGAATATTTAAAGACTTTACTTTGTGTACATACTTGTTTTAAATTCTTTCCCAGTTTTTCGTTGTCTTGAATATATCATCCTAATAACTTCTCACTTTAACGGCCTGACCCGCGATGTCGACAAGAAAGTTTCTATCGCTTACTTATATTTAAAACAAAATATAAGAAAGTTTATTTTTGTTTTCAATATAAGTAAGCTATAGAAAGTTTCTTGTCGACATCGTGGACCAGCCAAATAAGTTTAAATAAAAACATATGTCCACATCTATTACTTTTATTATTAAACAAAATATTCTACCTTGTATTTCATATGTATAATATTTTTAGCGCCAAAATTGGTAATCAGCTGTTGTATATATTTTACTGGATTTTACAATTTGTCCGTTCGCGTACTTTTGGATGCAAACTTTTTTATTGAGAGTAATTTCTTTAAATTACTCAGTATTTACTCAGTTACTGGATTTTACTGGAAAAGTACTCAAACGCACCTATTGTCAGTTCAGTACAGCGAATGGAGTGATTGCTAATTATGTATTTTTTTTTTAGAAAAATTAAACTATACTTACCGAGGAGTTAATAAAGTAACTTTAGTGCCTGCAGGTGATACAAGATTAAGTTGAATGTCTCCTCTTCGTTGGGACGTTAAAGTAATTTTGGCTTGAACGTGTTCTAAAAAGTTTATACTCGAACAATCTTTTACTGTTAATTGTAAGGTTATATGGGATTTGGGCGGAATAGCTCTAAAATTGTAAAGCATAGGTAAATATTTGAACTGTTTGATGCAGGTTTCTTACTAAATTTACTTATCAACATGCGGAGCATTAATTTCGCAACGTTGTTGTTCCGGTACGGTTTTCCAATTTCGAGCTAACCTCACCATTGCAGACGCATCCATTAAACCATAACCAAATGAATGACTCACTCTACGACCGACTCCATTTTTTGACCAGTCGGGATCAATGAGATTAGCTGGTTTTGCTGTTCTGACAACAATGTGTTGTAAGTCTCTCCACGTTAGATTAGTGTTTGATTCTAAAACTAAAGCAGCAATGCCTGCAGCTAGTGGAGCTGATGCTGAAGTACCAGTATGGGACACAGTGCAAGAGTGATGTAAATCTGTTGTAACAACTTGTTTTTCCGTTTGACTACCGCTACTATATGTAGTTGCTAAGGTGGAACTACATTTCTCCGAATACCAGGGCACATGTCCGTCCTCGGTGGCACTAGATATTGACAGTGTCCAAATCGAGTTAGTGTATCCATCACAATTACAATTGTCTAATTCTCTGCCTCCGTTTCCAGAAGCCCATATAAATATGCTACCCTTTCCACTTCGTCCTTTTGTAACTCCTTCAATAAAAGCTCGAGAAGCTAACTCGCCAGGACCATCAACCGTTTTCCCATCATCATCTGGACCCCAAGAAGCACTATATATATCGATATGTTGACGATTTAGTGCTAACGAATGTGCTTCTACTGCATCTGTTACATCACCATCAAGCATTCGGACACCGCCAACACTGGCACCAAAAGCAATACCCACAGCACACAAAGAATTGTTGGCAGTAGCGGCAACCTCACCAGCACATCTAGTACCATGTCGATTTGAGTCAGTTAAATCGTAATGGGGCATTGGATTCGGGTCGTGACTGTTGACATCATAAGATGCTTCGGGATCCTTATAGAATTTGATAACAATAATTTTGCATAATCTCATGTACATTGTATAAAGAACTTACATAGTTTCTAATAAGATCTGGGTGATCAGATTCAAGACCATCATCCAAAATTGTCACTACAATGCCTTTGCCAGTAATGCCTGCTTTCCAGGCTGGGATAACGTTCATATCCAAGTCACGTCCGCGATTCTGTAAAAAAATCAACATTGTCAAATAAGCATATTTATTCGTATAATTATTATAAAATACCAACCAAATACCACATTTGCGGCCACTTGGGATCGTCAAAGGGAACTGCATCAACCAAAGAAAATGCAGAAATAGAGGTTCGCGATGGTCTTATATGAATAAAATCACGCTTCCTACGAGACTTTGCAATTTGTTGTTTAGCCCAACCTACTCTATCATCCTCATCAAGTCGTTTTTGGTGAGAAAGAGATGGCGTTAAAGATCTCTTGGATACTTTACGGTGCTTAAAATGATAATGATCATGATATATCTGAAAATAAAATGTACACATGAAAATATATTCTTTTCAATTTTGTTAAAAGAATGCCTCCTTATCGTGATTGCCTTAAGGCCCAAGCACATAGAATCCGTCATACGTTAAACTTCGCGTTTTCCAACTGACACCTAAGTTGAAATACATGGTTTCTTATGAGGCCTGTTACATTCAGTATGTGTCCGTCCACGCAAAGTATAAACATTTTTCAACGTTTAATTTTTGCACACGTTGAGTAGTTTGACAAATATTGGTTGATTTTTTTGTGTTTTCTGGACGCAGAAATAAAATAGATCAAAAGAAATAAGCGAAATAAATTAAAAAAGTTGAGTTTATTAAATAAAATCAAGAACCAACCTATTGAAGCTGTTCAAATGCTTCCGTCAATAAAGTACTCATTGTGCTAACCTTATCCGTTGTTGCGGTAATGTCTATGTGCCTGGGCCTTAATTTCGACTTCGATTACGAAGTTTTTATAATAAATTAAAGAACACGGCAGTATTTTTCTTGTGTCGCAGTTGGAGTCGAAATACGCCAACCAAGATTAAGCCTATGATATAAAATTAAACCTTTTGTAATATGTTTTCGACAACGGGCACACAAGTCCCAATTTTTTGGTATTGTGTAACAAAGACGTCGATGCCGACAACTGGAATAAGGGTGAATATTTTTATGAATTTATCTGAAGCGATAATTCGGTTATATGAATACGAATATTGGTATCTTGTGAATAATTTATTAGTATGAATCGATTCAAACACATAAATTTAAACTGTACTAATTTAATGTGAGTTTTTTTCTTCAAGTACTTGGAACTTGAAGATTAAAAGATTTTACTTTCAAGCACGTGGAACTTGAACGTAATGTGATCAATAAATAAAAAGCGAATTTTTACTGACCTACAAATATAATTTTTATTGGAATATTTATACTAAAATGATTAACAACTAATTGTTGAGTCAACAATTATATTTAAAACTAAATTTACGTTAAATTGATATCTTTAAATTAACAATTTTTCTTTGTCAGCTAATAAAGTGTGAGTAAACAACATTAACGGAATTCACTAACTTTTGTATTATCATTAGTAATTATTGAGTGGATTCCCGGGTTTTTAAAAAAATATTTTATACATAACTAATATGTAGTACGCGAAGTAAGCGAAGTACATTGGTCAATACACGTTTTTATTGAGAACTTAGTATTCTAAGGGCTATTATTACAACTTAAAGTTAGTTAAAAGTAGGATTTTATCGGACGTATAAAAACTTTATCATTTGCAAAATTTTACTTTAACCTAAAGTGAGCGATAAATTACGAGCAAGTTTATCCCACCTGGTAAGTTAAATCCAATTTTCGCTAATGGAAAGCTTTTTATACGTCCGATAAAATCCTACTTTTAACTAACTTTAAGTTGTAATAATGGCCCTAACTCTAACTTTGCTCCTCGAGTTTAGTTTTTTGGGATTACAAAAGGATTACAAGACTAACTGCCTTATTCATAAAAAATATTTCTGTTTTATAAGAAGTTATATATAAACCTAAAGATAATTTTAAAATACCTGTCGAATGATACCCATTTTGATATAGTTCGCCGAATTTTTATTTTTTCGTATTTAAAAAATGGCGTCTATTGGCCGCCATACTGAGTTTTGACCACTGTCATATCTTTAGTGACACTCTCAGGATTTAGACAAATTGGTTGATGTAAGAATCATCAAAATCGGGCAACGCTTTCGGTTTATATAATGCCGCAAAGGAACACACATACATAGGTAGATAAACACAATCCCCTTCTTTGCGTAGCGCAGCCGGGCAAAAAGGTATTCTTTACTTTTACCCTTTATTCAATATAGAAGAAACCCACGATTGTCAAATTTGAGTGATATCTTTAACAGATTTCTCACAGCATCTGATTCGCCGTTTTTGGTTATTTATTACCAAAATTGGTATTTTTCCCCAATGTAGAATACTGTTTTCATTTTGGTTACTTTTTTCCTAAAATAATAATACTGTATGTATGTACATATAAATATTGTTTTTATATAACTTGATCCGAAAAATGAGTGTATATGAATATATGTATATTAGTGTCCTGCACAAGAAATCTTATAAGAACTTTTAAGACATGAGGGATTTTTCAAATGTTTTACTACAGCGAAATCGTATAAAACAAACGTTAACAACACTGTTTGCAAGAAATTTGTTTCAGTATTGTAGGTATAGGAGTAAAGAAGAAAATACCTCGTGACGGAAGAATTTGTGATACTTGCTTATTTCTACGCGTGAGCGCGTGTACAAACGTCAGGAATGTATGTGTGTATGATCATTTATTTTTCTGCGCACATGCAAACGCACACACATGCATTAACATTAGTTGTATGCGGTTAATCACATAATAGCTTACCACCCTCTAGCCAGCCTAGAACCATATGTCTCTATGTCAATACTATTTCTCCAGCGGCAATTGCACTAGTTAAAATGTCGACAACTTTCCTTTTATTAAAGATACGTTAGAGACAACAGTTCTAGTGCAATTCTGGTGATATTGTCAATGAACGCGTCAATAGATTGTTTTCCTTTTTTATTATGCTGTGCAATAATATTAAAAAAATGTATGTAGACGAGGGTTACTAAAATCTACTAGTAAATCTTTGGTTCAAATATCTCCATATGGTCGTAAAAGTACTACCTTCTAAATAGTGCTAAAGTCTACTGGTAGATTTTCAATGACAACCGTATGTTATATGTCAATAGGCGATTACATTGGCTGGGGTGCACCTAGTCAGTAGCACTGTTGACAATGTCACTAGAAAATCACTATAATTTTACTATTGACAACGAGCGAGGAAATATCGATATTGTAGACTAGAGCTCCTAAAATTTACTAGTAAATCTTTTTGGTTCAAATATCTCCATATGGTCGTAAAAGTACTACCTTCTAAATAGTGATACAGTCTAGTAGTGGATTTTCAATGACAAGCTAATGTTAAATGTCAATAGATGATTACATTGGCTGGGGTACACCTGGTCAGTAGTACTACTGACAATATCACTAGTACATCATTACAATTTCACTATTCGCACTTTCTGCAGGGCATCTACATCTTACACACACACTCAAACGTACAATATGCAAAATAACAAGCATACACAAATCAACACTACTTCTTTTGAGTGTTTGTTACAAACAAGCAGTCTTGGCGACATCGCTTGTTAACACTGATATACACGTACACTCATACATCCATCGTGCTTCGCTTATAGTACGACAGCATTTATTATTGGTTTAGTATAATACATGCGACGTGAATACATTTAAAAAACATGACGTATTTACATTTCAAGACTGTTTACGCAGGTCTCTAATGTATATGATAATATAATTTCTCTAATTTTCATATACATACATACATATGTATACATGTATGTATGTATTTATAATATTCCATATCATGCCACAACCGCCAAAAAAGCTTAAGCGACATAATTTTCCAACTTAATTTGACCAAAATCGATTATTTGCGATCGTAAATAATCGAATATGTGTTTCCCATATACATACATACATATGCATATCGTCATATAAAATGCACCACTTTTATAATTTTACAAGAGCGGACGAAAGTTAGTAAAATGCAAGGCTTTTTATTACAAAGACGATTTTATGTGAGATATGATATATGAATACATTTTGATATATCTACATACATACATATATGACTCAATATATTACATCGCATTTCTATATATGGACCCACATAACTAAATTTACATATACATACATGTGAGCTCATATATTGCAATACATTTAATATATGTCAATATCAATTCATATATAAAATTTTTCCCATGTATGGGAAACATATGTACATATGTATATGTTTATATACAATAACATACATTTTAAAAATATCTGGACGATACTTATATTTTTAACTGGGCATGCCTTTTTCAGGGAAATTTTAAAATTTTGATTTGCTATCATTTTCCCCATTTCACGAATGCAGATATTAAAAGCCTGACCCACGATATCGACAACGTTCGACTTGTCGCACACATTTACATTTGAAACAACAACAAAATATTAAAATTTGTTTTTGTTTTGAATGTAAGTGTGCGACAAAACGAACGCTGTCGATATCGTGGGTTTGACCCTAAATCTTTTTTTGTGATTTTATTTAAATTTTAGTCAAAATTTGTCAAATTCAACGATAAACTATAAAATTATAGACGAAATACTAAAAAAGTCAGAAGTCAAATATCTTCAAACAATGAGAGATACGGAAACACATGTCAGGAAATTATTTCTTAGCTTAGCTCAAAATGCTTTATCCGATAAAAATCGGATAATTTTTAAAAAAATTACAAGCCTCAGAAGTTTTTTGAGTCTTGGACCCTTGTAACTCCTGATTCGCCAGATTTGGGTTCTCACAACAAAAATTTTAAAGTAAATTTTGTTTATTATAGACAGATATAAGGGCTTCAGGCACTTAAAACTTATATTTTACGCAATATATGTATCTATACGCTAAAAGCAATAAAATATTTATGCACTTATATTTTAAACTAGCTGACCCGGTCCGCGTTGCTGGCCCTAAGCAAACATTAGTGTTGTATTACCACACGATTTAAATTTAGCTTTTAACGAAATTTACGGCCTTTAAATAAAAATCCATGGAATACCTATCATATAGTGTTTTTCACAGAATAACTTACATATGGTGTAGATATGGGCTCAATCAAAAAAGAAACACATGTATTTAAGGCAAAACATAGGTTTTTTCTAAACATCTTCGGAACTACATAACCGATTTAAGAGTTTGATATCTCGTTTTGAAAAACATGACAACGGCTTTCAAAAAAAAAAAAAAATAAAATAATTTAAAAAAAGCAATAAAAAAATATATATATATGTATATAATTATATGGCATTGGTGGTGCATTATGAAAATTGGATTTTGCCACGCCCGCAGACCGAAAATCAAAAATCAGACTTCACAGTGTCACCCGCCTGAATATTCTGAAGATTCCCTGAAAACTTCATCAAAATCGGCCCAGCCGTTTTGGAGTCCATACGTTGCATACATACATACACACATCCTGTTTTAGATAGATAGATAGATAGAATCAGGGATGATAAATGAGAAAACCAATTTCGTTCCAAATAGCTTTTAAAATTGTACTTTTTCAACCCCAATAGTACTAAACTCGTTTTTTTGTGTTTTATTATATTTTTAGTACATGTCGCTCATTTACTCAATTAACGTCATAACTCAAAGAAGCTAGTTTGCCAGAACTCAAATTTAAATTTTTCAATTTATACACGTCTTAATAAAAAATTAAAATTTTGTGTTTGTTAAAAAAAAGAACGATATGAAGCTTAATCTGCATCATTAACTCAAAAATTAAAATTTATTATTAGATTTAGAGACAGTGGAAGAGGCAGTAAGTACATATCGTTGGTCTCAAGCAAAAAGGTCGTAACACAAATAATTGTTATTTTGCTGGGGAAAGTAAGAACACAAAATAGACTTATATATATATATATATATATATATATATATATATATATATATATATATATATATATATATACATATATATATTATTTCTGTAATATTTTTGTACAACTTATTGTAAAAGCGTTATTTTTAAACTATTGAAATAAATTTTTGTTGCGAGGTGTATTTGTGTGAAATGTATTGGAATCACTGAAAAACTCAATTTAGTAACAAATACGGTTGAAATGGGGTATTTCAACTTTTGAAAGCTACGGAAACATTAGCTCATCAAAATAATTTTTCAAAGCTCGAAATTCGTTATTTACACCATCATAATTTCCATTTTATTTTGGCAATATTTTTTAATAAGAAAGGTGCGATCTACTAACATTTTCGGGAGTGAATTTTGTTAGCCAGATTAAAAAAAAAAAACTTAACTTTATTTAGTTTCGTAAAAGGTTATATAGACCTGTCTAACATTTCTTTTAAAATCCGTAACTATACAACTTTTAATTTTATTTCTAGATATATAAAGTTTTTCATTTCAAAGTAAATTTTAATCGATTACATATGTATGTACATATGTATATGTATAGCATACCTAGCTTCATTTTATTTCATCACTTAACGCTTGATATGATATTAATACAGTAACCCATTAAAAAAAATGGAAGTCATTCTGAAGGAACCACATTTTCATTGCTTCCAAAAAATCGATATTTTTAATTTGCCGATAGTTAGCTTTCTGCTAACCAAGTAAAAGTTTATTTTAATCACACAAAACCTTGTAGTTTTTCCATAGTTTTAGTAAATACTCACCAAAATTTTCAAAAAAATCGAAATTTAGAAGTTATTTGCTTAAATTTACATGAAAACACTGTTTCGCGTTTAAATTCGTATAAAAAGAAACGAATTGTTAAAATATGTTACTTTTTAAAGTTTTTCCTAGATGAAAATATTACCATAGAACACAAAAAAGGAAATTTTTCTTAAAATCGCTTCTAATTCGGTGACTAGGCATCGAAAAAGAGAACTTCTTGCAATGACAACCCTATGTAAAAATCATTAGATGGGATCGAAATTTGAACTACTTCCAGACTGCAAACTCTACATTTTCATGACTTCTTTGGAGTGTCTTTTTTTACTAGGAAGTTTTTTATTTCTTATAAATTTTATAATAATACAATAGATAAAATAAATGAAGACGATGCTATCACATTGAAAACGAAACACCGGTGACGTTAGATGTAGTTCTTAAAATTACTTTAAAATTTAAATTTTAAATCAGTGTTAATTAACACTGTTAAGCAAAAGGTTGCCCGAGGGCACTTCGTTATGCTCTTATTTTCACGTATATTCGTACAAGCATGCATTTTACTCTATTTCATGTTATACATGTGTGTTTGCTTATCATTGCTTTAAATAATCGCGATTTATTTTTTGTGTGAAAAAACAAGGGATTGTCCGCAAATTTTTCAAATAGTAACAAATGAGTCACGGGGGTACCAACGTACTTTTTTGGTTTGAATTGTACCAAAAAAATACAATTGTACCAACTTTATCATCCCTGGATAGAATAGATAGAAGATAGATAGATAGAAGATAGATAGATAGATAGATAGATAGATAGATTATTCGTAGTATTCAAACAAAATGAATTTAATAATTGGTACTTTTTTTGGAATTTTTAATTTTAATTTTAACATTTGTTAACGCAATAAATATCCCAAATTATTATTTAACTTATTCAGTAAAATATTTTTAACGCTCTGGCCCACGATGTCGACAAGAAATTATCTGTCGCTTAGTTATATTGAAAAAGAAGAAAATTTGTTTTTGTTTTCAATATAAGTAAGCGACATCGTGGGCCACGCCGTAACTGTCCGCTATGGGAGTCGATTCTAACTATTTTTCCGATAATTTCCGTATGCATGTGTGTGTGCGTGTGTACTAGTCTCCTGCACAAGATAGCTTATAAGAACTTTTAAGACATGAGGGATTTTTCAAATGCTTTACTACAGCGAAATCTTATAAAACAAACGTTAACAACATTGTTTGCAAGAAATTTTTTTGATAATTGTAGGTATAGGAGTAAAGAAGAAAACAATTCGTGACGGAAGAATTTGTGATACTAGCTTCTTTCTACGCATAAGCGCGTGTACAAACGTCATGCATGTATGTGTGTATGATCTTTTATTTTTCTGCGCACATGCAAAGGCACACACATGCATTAACATTAGTTGTATGCGGTTAATCACATAATAGCTTACCATCTACATATTACACACACACTCAAACGTACAATATGAAAAATAACAAGCATACACTAATCAACAGTACTTCTTTTGAGTGTTTGTTACAAGCAAGCTGTCTTGAGACATCGCTTGTTGCAACTGATATACACATACACCAATACATCCATCGTGCTTCGCTTATAATACGACAGCATTTATTATTGGTTTAGTATAATACATGCGACGTTTTTACATTTAAAAATCATGACGTTTTTACATTTCAAGACTGTTTACGCAGCTCTCTAGTGTGTACTAAGGCATCTAATAATCCTGTCGGGGAATGTGTGGTTGACTACAAAAATAGTTAACTAATACCCAGCAAAAAATTTCAAAAAAGGTAATCAAGTTTGGAATTAAGCATTTTTGGTGGAAGCTCTTCCCTACTGGATTACCAACTTAATGATTTTAACAAGGCATGAGATTAAAATAATCGATTCGTGAGAAGTACTTACTTTTTTTATTTGCAACTTTTTGAGGTAATCTATTTCATCTAAAAAATCATTCTCTTCATTTAGCAACTTGTACATCATTTTTTTAAATTTTAGGTAATGTGATTTGTAAGCGAGTAATGAAATTTGGCAACCAGAAAAGTAAATCATTATATGGCAAGTAGTTCTAATAGCAATGTGTAATTTTTTGCTGGGTAGTTAGCTTTTCTTAAACTTACTGCCTGTCCCACGTTGTCACTCGCAAACGTTCGAATGACAACTTATATTGAAAACAACAAATTTTCTAATTTTATTGCTGTTTGCAATACAAGTTGTCATTCGAACGTTTGTGAGTGACATCGTGGGACAGGCAGTTACTAAAAGCTAACTGCAATGTCATCCAGAACAAACCCAAAATGAATTCCTAACTTGATGAGAGCCAACAAATTTATTATCAGCTAGTTTGAAACCCATTTCAGTTTTATGTTAACATTTTGCAGTTATTATTTTAGATGGTACTTTAGCTGAGTGGTTGCGCATTGAGCACACAACGTGTGATGATACACGTTCGAACCCCAGAAATTTTTAATTTAGTCCCAAATCACACTATGCAAGTCTTATTGCTAAGCTGATTAGTTTTAGGGAGAGAGAGACGAGGGGAACAGAAACGTTTCTTTTTCCCCCGTCTCTCTCTCCTAACAAACTAATCAGCTTAGCAATAAGACTTGCATAGTGTAAATTGGGACTTACTGACTACCAGGTGACTTGAATAATATCAACTTTAACTTAGTTGAAAAGTAATGCAGAGTGAGACAATTGACTACCGCCTGGGACATCGCAATTTTAAAATAGTCAGTTGATTACACTGAAAAGTAATCCAAGTGTCAGTCAGTACTAGTTGCGAAATAGCTTAAAGTTAGTTTGAAGTTAACATAATTTCCGGCAGGATAGGAACGGATATCGGTAGATTTCGAAGATTTTAGAAAATTAAATTTTCACAAAACTGTCTTTTTAAACAAACAAGTATTATATTAAATTTTATTGATTAAATATAACTATATAACGTTTTATATTAAATGTAAGTGTTTGCTTGCTATGATTATAAACGTAATTTAATTTCTTCCAAAAAACGATACACTTTAACAAATTTTTTTTCCATAGTATCCATCATTTGCTTAATATCATTCCGAACAATCGCCAACTCAAGAGGTGCCTCTGATACTGAGGCATCATTACATTTTTTTAAACTTTTATTTCCTTCATACCAACACGCAATTCCGTTAACGTAATCATCAACTAACTCAGGTGCCATTGAGTCCTCCATGAAGGAAATATTACGTTTCTCGACAAATGAATTCATTAATAGCTGCAAAAAATCGCAGTTCCAGTTATTTTGCTGAAAATAAAAGTACTGCAAGTTTTTTAAACTATCAAATGTAATGAACTTTAAGTTGAACAGAGAATTAGAAGAAATGTCAAGCAGTTTCAAATATGCTTGTTTTTTAAAAACATCTTCGCCAACTTCATGCATGTAAGTATTACTCAGGTTTAATCTTAACAGATTAGTGTACCTGCGCAACGGATTCCCGTGCAGACTTCCCAAAGGGTTTAATGATAAATCTAAGCTCGTGACGTTAATAGCGTTTGAAATGTATGGAATTTCTCTAAATGAATTGTTCCGCAACTCTAGTTCTTTGACAATGCCGACAACATCCAACTTACGTAAATCACAATTATTAACAACGACAGAATCTAAAATCGGAATGTTGAGAGTCAAGTCCTGCAGAATATTATCTGAGAGATCCAAGAATGACAGATGGTTTTGCATTTTTAATAATCGGGATTCGAAAATTTTAAACCGATTTCTTGCCAAGTTAATTCTTTTCAGGTTTATATTTTTATAAAAAATATTCTCCGGAAAAAACTCTAATTGATTTCCGGCCAAATTCAAGTCCAATAAGCTGCTTAGATTAATAAAAACTCCCGAAGGCAATGCATCCAATTCATTATTTTCCAAAGATAGTTTTTTCAACTCTTTCAAAGCATTAAAACTTTGGTTATGCAACACTTTTAATTGATTGTCATTTATATGTAAAATATTTAAATTATCAGCACCCAAAAATATATTCTTTGGTATGTCTTTTAGTAAATTGTGACCCAAAAATAAACTCATTAAATTACTGGCACCCTCAAATTGTGGCTTTTCGAAAGTTTCCACAGAGCAATTTTCCATGCGCAACATTTGAAGATCGGGAAAAGTATCAAACATTAAATGTGGTATTTTTGTGATTGATGAATTCACGAAAGTGAGCATTGTTCGTTTTTCAAATGGCATCTGAGACATAATTACATAATCATTTTCTTCAATTTTAATTCCACGACAAATGCCGTCTTGACAGTGATCTTGCATCCATATCCTTCTTAGTTGCCCGCAATAGATTTCAGTTACCGTAAGCACCAGGAATATTCCGATTGCGAATTTTAATTCGCTCATTTTTAATAAGTGTAATATTATATTTAAAATAATATTTTTTTGCCGTCATATGCATATGGTTGATTCTTGACTGCGGTAAACCGCGTCAACGATGTGTCCTCAACTGTCAGCTCTTTTTAACTGATGTTTTATTTATTACAGAATTTATGTTCAAGGCACCCCGCCGTTATTAAAGCATGTCAACGATTGCCCCATTCAAAAACATTTCCGAAATACATACATACATAAGTAACTACATAAATAAATGTAAATTATTTTTTAATGGTATTTCTCTACTTATACGATAAATGTATGAGCCACAGTGAAGTTCGCTCATAACGAACTATGCGAGACCCAGCAATTATAGATTTCATGTTTTATGAATATGGCAACCATATTGGTTGACAAATGGGATTGGTTGGCGTCTGGAATAATGAAGCAAACCTAATACAACACTCGAAATAAAAACCAATATACAACTGATAAAAAGCAGTTGTCTAATGGTGAAAAAAATTGTAATCCATAATAAAAATTATACAACTACAACTAAACTATCCATTTAGTTGTAAATCATAATAGGGTCCTTTATTTTTATTAAATGAAATTCCTGACATTTGTTTCAAATTTACATACCCTGTTTGAGCAAAAGTTCAAAAGGGGCTTCATGAAACAAGTCTCGCAAGTTTGCCAATTGCACAAATGGCAATTTTAAGAGTTCTCATGAAAACCCTTACTATGTTTTTTCTCTAAATTATAATTTGTTTGAATTTATAAGAGGAAAATTGCTATTTTTACTGATAGTTATAGCTCGTACAAAATTTTGGAAAAGATAAGTGATAACTACTATGCTGCGGAAATGCATAGAAATTTATCTGAATCTGGTATACTACAGTGTGATCTGATCTGAACTAACAGTCATGTTGGAATCTTCTTTAATGAGAGGGCAGACTCCATTGCAAGAAATTAATGGATTAATGGATTAGAGCTCATGACTTATCTTACCCCTAATGAAACCTTCAAACATCATAAAAAATTTATTTTTTTTTTTAATGGAATCAGGAATTTGTTGGAAGATCCAGGGATAAAGGGAAATATTTTGCAAACATTTTTTTCAATTATTCAAAGGAAGCCATGGTTTCGTCAAAATTATTCATAGATTGATGACTGGACATACCTTTCGAAATGTGTACCTATCCAAGATCAGGGTTATTGTCTTGAATATATTATGCCAACACTGCAATGTACCTGAAACCCCTGACCATCTTATTTTCGAATGCAGACTTTTTCTTCAAATAAGAAACAAACATCAAATTTTTTATAAATATAAAGATCTGAAGCAAATATTTGAAAGTGGCAATTAATCTGTGTACAATTCACTAATCGAATTCATCAAAGAAGTAAAAAATTTAACTGTAATCTGAATATACTTTTTGAGTTGAACCTGGCAGTTTTTGAATATTATATTCCGCCAACTTAATTCAGATTTGGAAAAAAAAATTAAAACAAACAGGAAACACAGGCGTAATATTAAATTAATACGGTAGCTCGATTTTACTGGAAACTGGAAATTAGAGAATGGAAGTACCTTTATGTACGAGTATATTTATACCATGGAACCTAATTATAATAATTAATCTGATTAATTTTTGTGCTTTGGCATTCTTAACCGCTGTTAGTTTTTATTTTTGAACAACAGGGGATACCAAATGGTTTTTAGGAAATACATTTTTGTGGTAATACATATAAATAAATCTCCACGCAGTTTGAATGACTTAAAAAAAATCGTTTTAACTGTACTAATCTGTGTGAAACAATAATACAATAATGTTGGGGACGAAACTCGTTACACGCGATAATTCATAACAGAAACAATAATAGGTGTGTTCATTTACTAAAAGTTGTTACGAATTTGAAAGTATTCATTAGCTCAAAAAGTTTGCAAGGAGAGATCGTCAAAAGAGCGTAAAATTCAAAATTACTGCTGGTAAAATTTTTACTTGCAAGATTTATCCAAACATCTGTTATGTGTTTTGTTTACAAATTCATTATTTGAAAAATATCTGAAAAAATAAAATTCGAAAAATGTGAATTTCTTTATAAAAAATAAGGAGAACTCTTAAATTTGTTGCCATTTGTGGAATTAGGCAAACTTGCGAGGCTTGTTTTATGATGCCCCTTTTCAACTTTTGGGCAAACGGTTAATGCGGATTTGAAAGAGGTCAATAAAATCAAATTACATACATATATGTAAATATATAAAATTGATTTATATTAATAAAAAATAAAATGTATCTTTGCATCAAATTTTTTAACAAAATGTATTGGAAACTCTTTTTTTTTAATTTTATAAATATGGGGAAAAAATGTAATTTGGGTTCAAAAATCCACAAAGAAAACCATAAAAACTAAGTCCTGGTCCAGACTTGCAATTTTTTTCAGCAACTTTTTATTTTTTAGTGCAAAAGAGCGAGAGAGGAATAAAAAAAGTATATGTTTCTATTTCAACACTCTACCACATATTCAAGAATTGCTTCAACAAAAATTGCAAGTCTGGACCGGGAATAAATTGCTCAGACTATTCAAATAACTTTTATGCACAAATGTACAGCTTAAGTTTATGTTTAAGTTCAAGTCAAAATTGTTAGGCAAACTTACTATCTCGCGTAAATAAATTTTTATAAAATGTTTGCATGTTTGTTTACGACAGTGTAAGAATACACAATAGCGCACTTTGCGAGACTACTGGACGTTTTTATGAGGACTCTTCCCAGGCAGAAAAAGACAATCAGCACGACGTTGCTACGATGGTCTGGGGGTAAAACTAACGTCAGTACAACATTCGGGTATCAAAATTTTAGTGTACTTATAACATTAAAATGATAACGCCGAATGGCCGTCCTCCGACTCTTGTTTTAAATGTTGTCACAATACTACAAATACAAATTTATAAGGTCGTCACAATGGAAATTTCCAAACTTAAGTCAAATTTTTGTATTTACGGTGTTGTAGCAGCATTGGATTATTGTAAACGGGGTATTGGGAAACTAACGTCGAATTTTTGTAATTATATACAGAGTTGTAGTGGCATTGGATTGCTAAGAACGCGGTATTTGTAAACGTAAAGTCATATTTTTGTGTTTGCAGTACTGTGGTGGTACAACAATTTTGGAAGAGTCGTAATTTTGCATTTACATTGTTGTGGTGTTACATTTTTTTGCGCAGTCACAATTTCTGCCTGGGTTATTATAAAAACTAATAATTAATTTTTTTTGACTCTGTATTTTTTGTTACTAAATTGTTCGACAGAAATTTTTTACCGAATTTGACGAATATGAGTCCTTATATCATATAACAATATTACCACCCAGTTATATTATGTAGGGTTTGCCAAAAACCTTGGAAATTAGAAAAACGCGGTTTCCGGTTTTAAGCCACTAAAACCGGTCGGTTTCGGTTCGGTTTCGGTTTTAAAAATCTGCATGTATATAAATAGGTATGTATGCTGGAAAGACAAATGATGATTTAAAAATAATCATCCCTATCGTGAAAAACAAATGGAATTTTTCTTAATGTGAAATTTTCATTTCGCTAGAAGAGAAAAATGCTATCTTGAATATCCTGTGAAATTATTTTCCGCTATCAGTCCACGAGAATGTTAAAAAGGAAGAATTTTTGTAAAGCTTAAAAATTAATTGAAAATCGGAAAAATTTAAGTTTAATAAAAAAAGTCACAAACATTTTAGGTTATAAATGAAGTTTATTTAATTTAAAGTTGTACTCATGGAGGCGCTTCTGTTGATTTAGCTATTTTTTCATTAAGTATACCACCGTGGTGCACTACCATAAAATTTACTGTTTGTGAACCAAAGAGATTCATACTCTATGAAAAAAATTGTTGTGGGTAATTATTGGTAACAATCGTAAGCATTACATACTAATCTTGTCCTAAAAATTAATAGTTTTAACTTTTAATATATAAAGTAAAGGTGAAAAAATTCACGTGAAAAATATTCTGCCTCGTCGTGGTTGGCGTATTTCAAATACGACTACGACTGTTTGGTAATAGATTAAAGAAGACAGTTTTTTTTAATCTATTGCCAAACAATCGTAGTCGTATTTAGTAAGTAACCTTTACGATTGTTAACAATAATTCCCTGCAACACCTTTTTTCATGGAGTATGAATCTCTTTGGTTCACGCACAGTAAATTGCATGGCAGTGCACCGCGGTGCTATACTAAAGAATTTTTTTTCACTTGCACCTAGAATATATAAAAACACAACTTTAAAGCAGGGACATAACAGTTATAAGAGAAATGACAAAAAGGTTATATTTAACCATTAAAATTGATGAATTCAAGTAATGGTTATATCAACGATTATCGTAAGATATATTTCATTTTGGTTATTGTAACCAATTAAAGTGAGAAATATATTTTTTTGGTTACAAATAACTATTATCGCAACCAAAAAAATTTTTTGGTTAGTCCCAAATCACACTGTGCAAGTCTTATTGCTAAGCTGATTAGTTTATTAGGAGAGAGAGACGAGGGGAACAGAAACATTTCTTTTCCCCGTCTCTCTCTCCTAATAAACTAATCAGCTTAGCAATAAGACTTACATAGTGTAAATAGGGACTTACCAATAACCATGATACAATTATACTAGGTACATGCACGACTACAACAAAAATACAACACCAAAAAACACATGTATTTTGTTGGTACAAGCAAATGGAAAATTGTCAGAAATAAATGTATTTTGTTTATAAAAATAACAATTACAGGGTAACTAAAGTACAATTGCAGACGCGACATTCCTGCATTATTACAGTTATTCAGTGCTGCCATTCTGTGTGTAGTTAGACAGTGTGTAATTTCTACTCACATGTGTAGGCCATGTAATTAAATTCTTGTATATTCTGTGTGTAATTCTACTTTGGGTTTTATTTTTATTTATTTTTTTTTAATTTTAACCTACACAAAAGATGTGTAGTGTAATTTTCTTCAATGTGTAATTGGAGACACAGCCACGTGTAAATTCATTGGCAACACTGTTATCATTTTATTCACAAACATACACTAACATTTTTGCAGCTTGTAAACAAAGTTTGACAACTATTTGCATTGTACACATTAACAGGCTGTGCTTGTGCATGTACCTGCTATAATTGTATCATGCCAATAACTATTATCTAATGAATTTAAATTTTTTGGTTATTGCTACCAAGAATACGGTATTTTAGAAAATTATTGAACGACTTCTATCTGCATCCGATTTGTAAAACAAAATTTTTTCCAGCCCTTTTAAATCAGGTAATTTTAAATAAAACTTATTGCTCTTGTGCATAACTTTAATTTTTTAATTTTAATTTGATTGCAAATTTTCGCGAATTTTGCCAATTTTTTGGCATTCCTCATAATTTCACTTACAAATTTCGGGGTTGTTTGCAGTCTTGTGCCAATTTTCGCGACAAAAGTGATTTTAAGCCAAATCTTGCCATTTTTCAGATTTTTAATCCATCTATCTATTTGATATTAGAAATTTGGTGCGAATTTTTATAATTTGCCAATTTTTGCAGTAAAAGTGATTGTTCACAATTCTTTGTTTATTGCAGTTTTACTATTTTTAATAAGTATCCGACTTGGATATATTTTTGATGTTACCAAGTTATTACGAATTTTCGTAATTTTTGCGATTTTTTCAAGTTTTAATATTAGCGTTTAAAAATAAATTTTAAGTTTTTTTTTTAATTAAAAAATTATTTGCGAATTTTCGCAATTTTTTGCACATGAGATTATTTTTGATTCTTAAAATCTACGGATATTTTTTACAGATATTCATATTTTTGCAAGCTATCTGGATTTACATATATGTATGTTGTAAGCCTATTCTCGAGCTATTGCCTTTTTGCGGTCTATATAATCAGTTTTTGGAGATATTTTCCATTATTTTAATCCCTTGCGAATTATTATTTTTTTTTGCAATAAATAATGTTTTGAGTAGAAATTTGCTAAAGAAAAACGCCACGTATTTGAACATAATTGGACATTTTGTCGAAAAGAAAATTAAAAAGCAAAATAACTAGTTTAAATACCTCAATTACTATATTTATGAAATTGATAAATATTTATTATAAAACTGCCCGTTTTGCCAAAGATATTTAAATTTATTGTACTACATACCCCTACAAATGCTTCTTTTAGATATAAAATACCGTATTTTAGGCTGCAATGACCAAAAAAACTTAAATTCTTTAGATAATAGTTATTGGTAACCAAAATAAATTTTGGGTTGCTATAATTTTTATTCGTAACCAAAAAAAATATTTCTCACTTAAATTGGTTACAATGACCAAAATAAAATATCTCTTACGATAATGGTTAAAAATAACCCAAACCAAATAAAACACATTTTTCAGTAACCTTTTCATTTCAAATAAAAAAATAACAATTATTTTCGGTCCCTGCTTTAAAGTTAATAAACCTAAAAATTTTGTGTTTCTTGTTATTAAACTGAAATTTGTCCAATTTTAATTACGCTTTACAAATCTTCTTCCCTTTTTGACATTCAGTAGAACTGATAGCGGGGAAAATATTTCACGGGAGATTCCCTATAGCATTTTTCCCTTCGAGGGAAATTCCACTTGTTATTCACGATGATTGTGTTTCACACTTCACGTGTGAGAAATTTTACGATGCGAGAAATACAGAAACGAGCTACTAATCTACTGAAATTTATTATGAAGAGTGAAATCCCTTATTAACATCTAAATATCAGCGGTGCTTGTCTTTCCGTTGAGATCATTTAATATAATTCAATTGATACGTTTTTATTACTTTTTTAATTTAATCATTTTGTTGTACATCATTGTTTCTACATACACACAAAAATATGTATTTCTTTAATTTATCCAGACCTACCCAACTTACTATACAATAATCAAGCTTCAATACAACTTGAGAATAAACGTATACAACTATGTAGTGCATTTCAAGCATTTCTTATACAATAAAATGTGAAGTCTATTTAAAGCATTTTGTATGATATTATTAGTTTCCAGGCTACTGTTCTTCTTACAAAGAATGTAAAGGTCGTCAGGATATATACAATGATCTAAATATTTCTGTTTTTCAAGTATTATACATACTAATTTCACTGGATGCTATATTAAATAATATGACTGACAACGGCGAACCTTGCGGGATATCGTTATGAAGTGAATAGAATTTTGAGAAATTATGATTGACTCTTACACGAAATTTGCGACAGCTTAAATATATTTTGACAAAATTAAATATTTTTCGTCCAACTTTTGAGAAAAAGAATGCTTTCTCGAAATCAATCGAAATAATAGATACATATGTGATTACGAGATGATAATGCCTTAGTTAATAACTATCCATGTGTAATAAAGCATCCGGGCAGCCTCTGCAAGCGGTAAATGTGACCAGGCTAGGGGATATTACAATTTTTTTTTTTCAGTGAACCAGTACAGTCGAGAGGTTATTACATTACTAAGACACGACAATAACGAAATTGGTCGGTAAGATTTTGCTTGAAGACAATTCCCTCTTGTTTTGGTAGGTACAATCGTAGCCGTTTTCCAATCTGTCGGTATAACACCAGTATTTAGAATATTGTTATATAGAACTAGTAGTCTATTTTTGCCTGTGGACTTGATTCCTTTATCATTTTGTATGAGATCCTGTCGATCTTTTTAGCTTTGCTAAACAATATAACAGTTCAGTAATGGTAATATCTTTTTCAATGTCAAGCGCATTTATGTCAGGTTTGGTATTAGGTTTTATATGTGCACAATTATTTTTGATATGGTTAAAATGTTGAGAAAAGTTTTTATCAGATGCATAATTAGACCATTCATTCTGTAACTTAATTAGCTATTTGCAGAGGATCAGCTGTTACTCCGTTTGCTTTTTCAATGGCTAAGATTTGTTTGTTTGTATTGTTGTTAGATAATATATTTACTTTATTCCAAATTTCACTAATAGAGGAGTTAGGGTTAATACTTTTCGTAAAATTTTCATCTCTTTCCGAAATTTGGCATTCTTTTTTTTAAAAGCAAATAGATTTATTGTTGTTGGTGATTTTTTGAATAACTGCCAGGATGCTATTTTGTTAGATCGAAGAGCCTGAAGTCCCCTGTTCCACCAGGGTACGTGACACGTTATTTTGTAAGATGATTTAGGTATATTTGCATATATATTTGCAGCTGTTCGAATAACTTTCCCGATACATGAAGCTTCTTTATTTATATTTGAGGACTGTGGTCTTTTTGAGAGCTCAGTGTCAACTATATTTGAAAACTTTTTCCAGTCTGCTAGTTTAATTAGAAATTTCCGATTAAAATTAGTACGGATAGTGTTGCTTCATAACGAATGTTTATAATGATTGGAAAATGGTCACTATTATACATTTCATCGAGAATATTCCTTGTAGTTGGCTGTAACAAATTTGGAGAGCATAAAGAAATATCTACGTTTGTAAGAGTGCCGTGGCTAGATAAATGAGTTGGGCGACCATTATTTAGAATACATAAGTTTGAAGTTAATATTACATCCTCAATGCCATTTGTTGACGGCTTGGTACCGGAAATCAAACAAGCTGACGACCTCAAACATATTACACGTATTTTTTCATGTATTTTATGCCTGTATGTATACTTTTTTCCTATGTATTTTTAATATTTTTGCCACTGTTTTCGGTATTATAATAATTTTTTTTATTTTTTATTTTTTGTATAAACATATTTATTAGCACCCTAAATATTGGTATAATTAATTTTTTGAATTTCTTCTTCTGTAGTTCTTGATTAGAGAAATTATCGCCAGGTGGTAAATATGATAAGATAATGGTAAATGTAATATTTACCTTTTCATAATGTATGGTTAAAAGATAACAGGGACTGTAACGGCTAGTTTTGTATGAAGAACTTGCAGTTAAAGTTAACGTTAACTATTAACCATACATTGTGAAAAGGGATGTTAGTTGTATTTCGAGAATAATAATTTGTAATGTTTTATTGACTGGAATATTATTACTAATTAGAACTTCAATACCTTTTTTAGATGTAGTATTATGCGGTAAGTTATAAAATTAAGCCGAAGAGCCCTTAGGTGGTATAGGATTAAAATCTATTTTTCAATGTGTTTCCTGTATGGATATTATTGATGGAGCGTGCTCCTTTATAAGCAATTTAAGTGCATCGATATTATTAATGAAAACTTTCATGTTCCACTGTAGTATTCTGAAAGTAGCCATAATCAGATTCATAAACAACTTGTAAAGTTAATTTACAACTGATGGAATTTGAGCACGTAGCCATTTTGACTCAGTAATATTTATGATCAAAACTGAGATCCATACTGGATGGAGGAATATAATAATTATTGTCGTTAATTAGTTCTTATTTCAGAGACCCAAGAGGGGAAGATAAGTTTGTTGGAATTGAACCGTTATTTTTTAAATTCTCTTCATCAGAAGTAGTGTTGTTGGAATTATTTAAATCTTTTGATTTCTTCTATTTCTGTTTGTTTTTACTTTTTGTTTGTACATTCTTTGTTTTTGTTGTTGTTGCATCCAAAGCTTCATTATTTTTGCAAGATGTAACGGGTTGTAATGTTTGTTCTTTTGTAGAGTTTGAGGTTATGGTTTCAATGAATATTTCTTTTGATGGTGATTCCTTTCGAAGAGGCTTCTTGGTTTCGTTATTTGTTTTATTTGGTGATGCAGATCTTTTCGTTACTATTTTATTTGTCTATTATTTAGAACAGTTTCCTTGTAAGATTGCGTTTGTTGATGTTGTTGCTTTTGTCGGTTTGATTTAATGTTCATCTGGTAACTACGTTTTGGTAGGTAAATTACATTTTTCACATGTGGCTGGATTTGAAAACTTATTAATCGTATGACCTAGTAATTGGTAATTGCGACATGGCATAGGGTTATAGAAGTACGTCTTTACTCGTACCTTGTACCATGCTACATCTATTGCCTTTGGTAAGTCGTAAAGTTAAAACCATGTAAATTTTTGTACCATCTTCTTTGGTGGAAGTATATTTATATACAGAAACAACACCTTGAGATTTAAGTTCAGTGACGATTTCCTCTCCCAAAACCTCTGATAAGCATGTCGCATAAATAACACCTTTAACAAAATTTAATGTTTCTTGTAGTTTGATTGTAATTTAGCAGGCATCCGCTAATGTTTTTGCCTTAAGGAACTTCTCAGCTATTACTCGGTTACGTACATACATGTATATATATATAGAGTCGATTAAAGTAGATATAGCATTTAAACCTTTATGAATTATAAAAGGGATTAATTTGCTCCGACTTCTATCATTAGAATATATAATCAAATATTTTGGATTATTAAGCATATTATGTTTAATTGCTGGTAAAGATGGAAAATTCCGGGTGGTATCCAGATAGTCGCCTAGTTCACGAATCTTCTTGAATATATATTTGGAGGCCCGGGGTCCATTTTATTATTTCGCTATTATCATAAAGTTCTTTTTAGGGTTCCGTACACCTAAGGTGAAAAGGAAATTTGGGCAGAGTACGTAGAACCTTGGCCGCTACAACAACAAATACATGAGAGTTAAAAATTAAAGGGTGTTCCAAAATGACCAAAGAAAAATGTTAAAAGCCCAAGTAGTATACATAAAATTGTATGTATGTATATATGTATATTGATACTTGAAATTTGTAAAATTAGTGTATTTTTATTCAGACTACAACATTGTTGCTGTAGTGTAGTGTAGTGGTTATTCACTAAAATTTAAAAAAACTGAAATTAAAAGGTGTTCTTTCAGTTAATGCAATTTTGACTATGTAATTTTGCCAATTTGTTGTATTTTGGAAACCGTAATAGGGCAAAATCTTGAAATTTTCAAAAACTGTAAAATTAAAAAATCCCAAAATTATAAAATCGCCAAGCCAGAAAAAATCGCCAAATACCAAAAAAATCGCCAAAACAAAAAAAGCATCAAATTAAAAAAATTTCTAACACTAAAATAAATCGACAAAACCGAAAAAATAGCCCAAATGAAAAAATCGCCAAAATGAAAAAAAACGCCAAAAACCCAAAAAATCGCCAAACCGCGATAAGGGTGCCAAAACTAAAAAAAATCGCTTAAATGAAAAAATCGCCAAAATGAAAAAATCGCCAAACTGTAAAAACGCCAAAAACCGAAAAAATGCCAAAACGAGAAAAAAATGCAAAAACTAAAGAAGCGGCAAAACTTAAAAAAATCGCTAAAAACCGAAAAAAGTCTAAACTAAAAAAACGCTCAAAACCAAAAACGAAAAAAATGCAAAAACTGGACTGGGTGTTTTTTTTAGAGGTATAGAACTGCGAATTGAAATAAAACACAAGAAAATCGTTTTAATGTCCATCATTAAGGAAGGATAATTTTATGCCATTAATGTTTAAATATGATTTCGGGCATGTGGCCGCCGCGGCTGGCTCGAATAAAGCCAATTCTACAGGTCCAATTTTCAACCACTTTTTCAAGCATATGGGACCGTATGTTGGCAATAACGCCACGAATGTTGGCTTCCAAGTCCCCTAACGTTTCTGGTTTGTTGGCGTAGACGAGCGACTTCACATATCCCCAAAGAAAATAATCCAATGGTGTCAAATCACACGATCTTGGTGGCCAATTGACAGGTCCATTCCGCGAAATTATGCGCTCATCGAATGTTTCCTTCAATAAATCGATTGTGACGTGCCGTCTTGTTGGAACCACAACTCATCCACATTCATGCCATCCAATTCGGGAACAAAATAGTCGGTTATCATGGCTCTATACCGGTCTCCATTAACGGTAACTGACTCTCCAGCATTATTTCGGAAGAAGTATGGCCCAATGACTCCACCAGCCCATAGAGCACACCAAACAGTCAGTTTTTGTGGATGTAATGGCGTCTCAAGGGTCTCATGTGGATTCTCTTCACTCCAAATGCGGCAATTTTGCTTGTTGACGTAGCCATTCAACCAAAAATGAGCCTCATCACTGAACAAAATTTTGCGATGAAAATCAGCATCGAGATCAATCTCATTTTCGGCCCATACACCAAAATCACGACGCATTGCATGGTCTCGCGGCTTTAATTCTTGCACAAGCTGGATCTTGTAAGGTCGCAAGCCAAGATCTTTGCGCAAAATCTTCCATAAAGTTGATGGACAAAGCTCCAATTGCTGTGCACGGTGGCGAATCGATTCATTCGGGTCATCTTCAACACTTTGCTCTACAGCGGCAATTGTTTCTTCGGTGCGCATTGTTCGACGTCTCTGCGGATGCGTATTATCACATAGAGTAAACGTAGTGCGAAAACGATCCATGGTTAACCGAATTAATTGCTCTGATGGACGATTATGTCGACCATAAAATGGACGGAGCTTGCGGTAAACTTCGCGAACTGAACCATTATTTTCGAAATAAATTTGCACGATTTGCAAGCGTTGTTCTTTTGTCAACCTGTTCATGATGAAATGGCAAACCAAACTAAATATTAATCACTTGACAGCTGACAAAATGGCCGCCAGTTAAAAAAGTGATGCCAACTTAAAGTTCTATACCTCAATAAAAAACACCCATTATATGTATAGGCTAAATAAAGTTTGTATTGAATTACATATATAGTGTCCATACGCAACCCTTCGTGCGCGGGTCAAATTCGCACTTCACTGAATTTATTTCTAATATTTTTCACAAATCGTAATACTTTGTTTTACCATGTAAAGTCAGCTTAATATGAGAGCGTCAAATTCAATCACAGGGAGAATTATGTTAAGTGTAGACTTCAAATTAGTGTTACCTTTTAGGATTTAGCTTAATGAAGTAACGTGTTTAGGGTAATAACATCTGTTCCATGCAATGCTAAAGCAATATCATTATACATATGAGGCTATCAGCGCAGAAGTGGTGTAACCCACATCTAGTAATTTAAACAATTGCTCTTTTTAATTATTTAATTGCTTTATTACTTTGCAATACTATGATCTGTGCAAAAACGATTTTTTAAATTACTTTTTTCTTTACTTTTTTTGTTGGTATCAGTGATGCATTTTGATTTTTTTGGTTAAGGGCCAAATTAACGATTTAAAATTACCTTTGATAGGGCCAAACAAATTTTTATTTAAATTAAAATAAATGTATGTGATACTAATATAATACATGTATTAAGCAGTGGGCCGACGAAAATCGGTACATTGTGCAAATAGTGTGATTTAGGTTTTAAATTAACTGAAATTTTTAAAATTTAAAAAATAAAATTTTAGTTAAAAAAACATAATTTATTATAATTTTATTGTATATAATCCCGGAGTTCTCAGTCCAACATTAACTCCGAAAGAATCTAGAACATACATCACATACGACGCTATTGGCACATAAACCTAAACATTGCTACCACCATTATTAACTATTATTAATTAAATTAATTCACTCAACAAAGCATTAGACATTACCACCAGAACTACTTGCCCTATTATTAACTACATTTCTTATTGCCAAATTAAATTGCTCTGTTACAAATCACATTACATAAAATTTAATTGACGAGAAGAATGATTCTTTTAGTTTTAATAGATGACGCCTTGCTAAAATCGTTAAGTTGGTAATCCACTATGAAGAGCTTCTAACAAAAGCGCTTAGTTCCACCCCGATTATTATATATTTTTAATTTGTTGCTGAGTAGTTGAATTTTAAGCTGAAAGGGCCAAAATAGCTTAGAGTGTACCACATGGCCACTAAACATCCAAAAGTGCCACAAATGGCCCAAAATGTGCTGATAGCCTTTTATATATACTTATATATATATATATATATATATATATATGATATACTGAGACTACGCACCCATACATACGGGAGTCAATAGGTACGTTTTATATAATAAATAAATAAATAAACAATAAATATTATAATAAATATTTTTCAAGCTTTGGTTCTTCTTTTATATAAGAAGTACCGAAGAATATTTTTATGCATTGCGTTCCTGCTTATGGAACTCATCAGTAGACTTCAACCCAAAAGTTAAAGAACTTCATATGTTTATAGTGGGACTCTTTAATACAAGTATGTTATTGAGAATCGCCATATGCAAATATAATCAATTTTAAAATCTGAAAAAAATCTTTGCAAAACTAGAAACTTTATTCGATTTTGCATCAATTTTTATTTTCTATTATTTTTTATTGAAGCCAAGTGCTGAGTTCCATAAGCAGGAACGTAATGCATAGACCTTGCTCAGCAAGAAAAAACTAGCCGAAACAATAAAAATAGTTTGGTATTTATACCTTGAAATTGGTAACAACATCCCAGCAAAAAAATTCAAAAAAGGTAATCGAGTTTGGAATTAAACATTTTTGGTGGAAGCTGTTGCTCACTGGATTACCAACTTAATGATTTTAACAAGGCGTGAGACTAAAATAATCGATTTTTGAGAAGTACTTACCTTTTTTATGTGGAAACTTGTTCACGTAATATATTTAATCTAAAAAAATCATTCTCTTCATTTAGAAACTTGTACATCATTTTTTTACATTTTAGGTAATGAGATTTGTAAGCGAGTAATGAAATTTGGCAATCAAAAAAGTAAGTCATTATATGGCAAGTAGTTCTGATGGTAATGTGTAATTTCTTGCTGGGATTGAATATTTCTAACATAGTGCTGGATAAAAGCTTAACAAATAATTATTTTTTTTTTTGTATTTACATACCTTTCCCAAGTTAATAAAATCATGATCATTAGCAACTGTTTCTGCTTTCCCATCTTTATCTCCATCTGGTACATGAACAGCCCACGTGTGAGTGTAATGTCCTGCAATATCGTCATTCAAGTCATATGTAGACTTGCATGGGGGGTTTGAGTTAACAATATCTTTCTCTTCAATGTTGGCACTCGTTACGAAACCGATATTTAATGAACACAAAATTAGTAGAAGACTTAGTTGTAATAATGACATCAAACGATTACCAAAGCTATCACTGCAGCTTCTGCCTTTTCCATAATAAAACTGCTGGTGAAAGTAATTATAGCTCTTTTTCTTTTTTAAATATCGACAAGAGTTAACTATATTTTGCACTAAATACAAGTCATATACATTAATATCACATTTGATAAGTTGATTATTTAATTTTCTAAATGCTATGGTTGGAAGTAAATCACTATTATTTGGCGTTTCATAATCCACACTTTGATATTGCTTTATTTTGTGAACACGTGTCTTATGAAGGGTTCTTCCATATAATTTTTTGTTATTTGCAATATTATGATGATGGGTATAGCTACTCGTATATATATTGGATGTTGTTGAAGGCCATCGAACAACGTCGTTTTGCATTTTAGTTTGGAAAATTGTGTTTGCTTTTTTTGGAAATAGATGAGTTGGTATTATAAAATAGTGTTATATTCTCCCCATACGTGTATATCTCTAAAAGAAAAGAAAATATTAACTGAAATGGAAAAAACAAATTTAATTTTGCACAAATGTATTTAACGGGATCTACATATTTCGTTATTCGCAGTTCTCTGCTATGAATACCCAGCCAGAAATTGCCTATCGTACAAAAATTAGCTTTGTTTCTTTACTTTTTGGGTAAAGTTCGGTAAAATGAGAGGAAACTATAATTTCGCTCAATAATATACAAAAATGAACAAAAGTACGGGAACGCGAAAAACCAACATTTTAATACGAAAATAAACGTCAATGCATGTATGCATATACATACGTATGCACATAACTAAACACATACTTATGTACATACACACGCACGTATTTACTTACAGGATTCAGCATACTTATCAGAGATGTGCAAATGTCGTGATTTTATCGTGTTACGCTTGAATCACGCGTGATTCACGCATAATCGTGATTAAATTTATAATTAATCACGCGTGAGTGCATTAGCGTGACTTAAAAAAATTACTCGTGCGTGATCGTGCGTGAGCTATAATAATAATAATCACGCACGAATTTTCACGCTCTCACGAGATATCATTCCTGCATAGGTGAGTATCAATATGCTATAGCATTTTGCACATGCTAAGATGCAAGACCATTTGCACAAGATTGAGAATTGGGCTATTGTTATAATTTTTTCAGGCGTAGTAGGCTGGCTCACATGAAATTAAAAAATTAACAATATAGAAAAATACAATTATTTTAATAAATTTTTTTATGGTACACAACTATATTTTCCCTAAATTTTGACTTTTTTCAGAATATCGTATGTCAATATTTATGAAAAGGGTCTCTAAAATTTTAGTTTAACATGTTGAAAACTATCTACATAATTAAATGTTATAGTTAAAACTTTCAAAATCTACCGTCACAACTTTTTACGAGTATAAGCACAATAAATATTTTTAAAATTGGCGATTTTCGGACACTGCTGAATGTAGGGTACATGTTCAAAATACAAAATAATTGACTCTAAGCACATTTTTAATGCATTGTCTTTAGCGATATGTAATTAAAAAGTGAATGTATCAAACAAATTTTTTTACAAAACTGAGAAAGTAATGGAGATATGTATTTACTTAAAAAAACACATGCCTTTTTCAGGGAAATTTTTAAATTTTTATTTTTTAGCCTTTCCCGATTTCACGAAATGAGTATGTATAAATAAATTTTTTTCCTATTTTTATGTACAAATTTGACAAAAATTTAATGCTGTTTTTTAATTTAAAATCCAACAATAAACTAAAAAGTAATAGGCGAAATACTAAAAAAAGTCAAGGCAAAAACATTTTTTTTTTGTCTTAAGTAAAATATATTATGAGATACGGAGGCACATCTTGGGAAATTATTTCTTAAGAATTTTATGTTTATCTCAAAATGCTTTATTCGATAAAAATCGGATAATTTTTAAAAAAGTTACAACCTTCAGAAGTTTTTTTGAGTCCCATGTAGTTACAAAAACGGTTTGCCAACGTTACGGTTTACAATCTGAAAAATTGTTTCCCAATGCTTTTTAATTAAGTTTCTGTTTACGGGTACACTCCGTACAAAGTAATTAATAATCCTCACAAAAACATAAATGTGAAAAAAGGCCAAGTTCCTATCCAAAATTTCGGCCATTAAAAGTAGTGAGATATAAATTTTGACCAAGTTCTTGTTTGTCGTAATACCTAACACAGAAATATGTTATGTAATATATAAATTTGTAATCGTAAGGGTGTCATATAATTTCCAGATAATCTGCTAACTTGGCAATATTTTTACCTTTCTAAAAAAGGAGAGAAAAATTTTTATTTGTTCATTTATTTATATCGGTAAAAATGTTGTCACACATCAATCTTAAATAAGATCGGTTTTAGTGACCAGGGATCCGTAACCCTTGGATTTAAGGACTATAAGGTCGCTGAGATCGATTTTAGTAGAACACCCTTAATGGCAATTCCGGATAGGGAATATTGGGTCAAATTCGATAGGCTGTATGAGGGTAGTGCAGTTTTTACAGACGGATCAAAAATGGTGGAAGGCACAGGGGCTGGTGTCTATAGTTCTTTCAGACTGTCGAATGAATGTAGTGTTTTCCAGGCTGAGATCTTGGCGATCCTTAGAGCCACGGAGCTGGTGGCCAGGAATGTAGCTGAAGGTGAGAAGGTAACCTTCTACGTCGACAACCAGGCAGCTCTAAAAGCTTTGAAGGGACACAATGTCAAATCGAAACTTGTAAGTAAGTGACTGACTGTTGGGTTCCTGGCCACAGCAGTGTTGAGGGAAATGAAATTGCCGATGAGCTGGCAAGAATAGGGTCGGCTTTTGATGAGGGAATGTTGGACAGATCGGTGAAATTGCCGATAGGTCATTACTATAAAGAACTCAGTAATTGGAAGTATGGAGTATTGTAGAGTCTCGAGGGGTTTTTGGCCAAAACTAGACTCAGGAAGATATAAACTACTACTAGACATGAATAGGAAGGCGATGCGAATCATGATAGGCGTGTTGTCAGGTCACTGCTCGGTCGGAGCAATAACCAGCATTTGTAGGGCTGGCACTCCAGATTTTTGTAGGATGTGCGGGGATGAAGAGGAACCAGAAACCATGAACATATTATCTGTCATTGCCCGAAGCTGCAACGTTATAGGCTTAGATGGCTGAGCAGACGTTTCCATGAAAGCATTACTGATGTCGGGAAGTGTAAACTAGAGGACATTAGGGGGTTTATCATGGGAATTCGGTGGCTTAGTGATGGATAATAGGGTCACTTCTGTCTGCAAATTGGAGGGTGAATATTACTTTTTTTTTTGGGCAACAGAAGGGAATCACAATGGACCCAATTGGGTCTCTGAGTGGAGGTGCGGTAAAGCACCACCCTTCCTAACCTAAGAGTTCAAAGTTGTGATGGCGAAATAATAGGATTCAAAGTTAGGCGTCTTGTTTTGGCAAGTTTTACTTAACTTCGGGAGCATTTTCTCTTTACTTTTTATACTTCTAGAAGCAATTGCACAGTAATACTTTTATTGCAAAACTATTGCTACAACAACAAATAATCATAGAAAAATGAAAAGAAATCTATTATACATATAGCAATTAACGGTAAAATTTAGTTTTTCTTAAAATGATATTTCAATATAACGTAACGCCTGAGCTGCGTAAACATTCATTAACCCGTTCGTAGTTTGGCCCTAAAGCGTTGTACAATGGTCAACATTTCATGTGAAATGCTGTCATATTAAGAAAAATTGGAATGAATTGTTCAAAAAGAAATGTTGCAAAAGTAGTAATCTGGTCATCTTGGGAAAAGCATATAAAATATATCTTCAACATTTTAAGTTATATGCGACTAGTTAATATTGCTTGCATTTCGAATTTTTTGTACGAAGTAATGAATGGGTGTTCAACATTTTTAAAAAGTTTGAACAGACTAGTCTTAAGTAGAAAATATGTTCACGCAAATCAAACAGACTTTTCTTTTACAAAAGTTTAAAAATATTTCCAAACACCGCTGAATTTTGATTTCATTTTTATACTTATGAGAACTTATTTATAGAAAAGTTTTCCGCTAAAATTTTAAAGCTTTGATTAGAATTTTTGAATTTGAATTGGGCTGAAGCAATTATGAATAGCAATTCCCCGGGAGTTTTTTCCCTTTTCCCATTCCTCCTATTATGAATTAAAATTTCCCCGGGAGAAAACTACCCGGGAAAAAAGTAGGTATTCTGAACATGAGGGAGAGGGAGAAAAAACTCCACGGGAAAAAGTAGGTATTCTAAATATGAGGAAGAGGGAGAATTTGATGAGAGTTTTCTCCCCAAACATTTTGAAGGGAACTAATGCTAAAATTTAAAAATCATATTAATAAATGTTGCAAAACAATAGTATAAGCATTTATTTAGAACAAAAAGTTTAAATAAATACCGAATTATTATATTTCCCTTTTCTAGTTTTGCATTTTTATCTAAAACCTGCGCACATGCACTTCAGAAACATGAACTACTTCTGTATTCAGGACAAATACTAAAACACTTAATTTTGTTTCCTTTAAGTTCACATAATAGGTAAATGGAAGATTTGGTTCCTTCTAATATTACCAAATCTAAGAAATACTTCATAAAATTTACAATTCCCTTTGTACAAACAGTCCTTGAGAATTTAATCGATTTGCATCTGCACCTGGCTCAGTTTTCACTCCACTTTCTCTGCAAAAAGTTATGCCGTATGTCTGTGAATGGTTACACTGTTTTTTAATTTTTATTTAAACAAATATATTAACAAGTAATCTTATTAACAATGAAAACATACAATTTTTATTAAATTTCTATTGCTGAACTCTTGCGTTAGTGCAGAAAAATATGTAAACATTAAACAGCTGATCCGGATTTTACTCTCTCCCGTATTTGCTTATTCCCCGGCTATTTAGAATAGAAGGATTATTCCCCGGGAAGAAATGATAGGGAAGAGAAAAAACTCCCCGGGAATATTCATAATTGGACTGCTTTACTTGTCAGTATATGTATCTTTTTCATGCTGGCTTATAAAATTTTTTCTAGTTTTTGACGTTTGTTAATCGCAAACTATTTTCGTAAAAGAAGTACATTTTTTTTCTCTTTAGTATTCGCTTGAAATATTTGCATATTTTAGCGAATGCAAATAGCGAAAGTAAGCGAATAATTTGTGAATGCGAAAGCGAATGCGAACATTCGTTACATCCCTAGTGTACATGTATATGAGTGTTAACAAGCAATTCGCGAAGACTTTTTGTTCATAACAAACACTCAAAAGAAGTAGTGTTGATGCGTGTATGCTTGTTATTTTGCATATTGTACATTTGAGTGTGTGTGTGTAAGATGTAGATGGTAAGCTAATATGTGTTTAAGCGAATACAACTAATGTCAATGCATGTGTGTGCATTTGCATATTGTGTGATAATAATAAAAAAAATCGATTATAAAACAAATATTCAATATAATATTAATTTTCAAAAGTGTGTAACATACATAACGCCAGATTGTATTTTTTTTTTTTTTTTTTTTTTTTTTTAAATGAATACATTTACGGTCTAATTCATAAAAAATATTTTACGTTTATTACAGATTTATTTGACAAATTTCCCATAGAAATATGTCAAATAAGCGCTTAATAAACCTGAAATATTTTTTATGAATAAGGCAGTTAATTTTTATTTAAAATTTACTCAAAATTTTGGAATTTTGGTTTTCTTTTACATTTTTTTTTGTAAAAATTAATATTTTTTAAGTTACAATACATTAAAGAGAGATTTTCAGAGATATTATGGTTTTCCCTGAATTTCAGTGGGCTTGAGGCACGCCGTAATCTTCACCAATTGACTTGGAGTTTTGTAGGTAATATTTTTGCCCATAGTCAACAATTTGGGGGAGGGGTGAGTAAGGAAAAGTTGAAAAAATTTCCCATATATATAACACTAATGTATGTTTTTCCTTTCTAATATTGTAAATGTGAAAGTGAGGTTGTTCGTTTGTTTTCTTCGCTTTCATGCCCAAACCGCTAAACCGATTTTAAAAACCTTTCACCAATGGAAGGCTACATTACCAGCGACAAACATAGCCTACTTTTGTATCCGGTTCGTAACAAGGTTTTTTATGTCTATATGGTACGGATTTTTTCCGAAAAATAAATTTTTGGGCTGGTTAGAGTAATTTTCGATTCAGGTTGGATTGTTTAACCAGTCTTAAAACCAGTTTTTATTCTGTTTTTTTTAATTTTTTTATCGTCTTTATCAGTGGGTAACAACTAACAAAACATTGATAAATTTCATGTATAGTTTTTTTTTTGTGTTTTATCATACATTGACTTGTTTTGTTAAACATCTCAAATGAAATGTTTAAGATTTAAACACTTCCTTAAATACTTAAATGGAATATGTTTAGTCCGCATTTTGATAGCTCTGGCAACTTTGTGTTGTTATTAAATAGCGGCATGTGAAAAATTATTTGGTTAACAAGTTATTAGTTAAAAAATACTCAATTATTTCCGAAAACATTTTTTGTTTGAAAATAATAAACCAATAAAAGAGCATAATTATTCGTAATTTTATACAAATGCAATAATTTATTGACAAAACCTCAACTTTAAACATCTCGAATGTAATGTGAACGGTTGTGTTTAGTTTTTTAAAACACTTGCCTTAAACACGTTTAAGAACATGGTATAAGCTCTTAAACACGAATGAGATGTTAAACACGTTTGAAAACATAGGAGTGAACATGGTTAGGTTAGGTTAGGTAGGGGTGGCAGTCAGAAACCCGGACTCACTTAGACCGTTTTGGTCCATTGTGATACCACGGAGACTCTCTCTTAGGTGTGAACATAGTATTACGTAAAATAAATGTATTTTATAAAAGAGTATCAAACGTTTTCAAACGACATAAATGTCATAACAACATTATTGCATTAGTTTTGCTGCAATAATGAGTAAATTAGTATCTAGGTGCAGGATAGAGCTCCAAGCCAGCTCAGCCTATGCACGTAGTGTCTATATTTAGACATAAATTCGCTTTAACACCCTCATAACTACTTTGTTATCTTCAATTGTAAAATGAAAAAACTTAAAACTTGAGGAGACTTCGTCGTCATACATATGCGAAGTTTGAAAGTTTGTAACGAAAGTTTCCTGATAAATGGAGATGCACTGACACAGTCATTAAATTGGTGAACCACTTATGCTCTAGCTGGAAAGCTCAAATTTGATACACAAGTAGACCTTAAGCTGGGGTCACACGATTGGCACAATGTACCAATTTTCGTCGGCTCACTGAAATAAGATCATAAGTAACAAAGTAAATTTGCCTTATTTCTCAACTAATTGATATATAATTACATAACTGCAGCACACTGCATTAGTAATAAAGCCATATAGACTTATTCAAGAATTAATTAAGTAATAATGTCATTTTGGCTTATTACTTATAACTCTATCGCAGTGAGCCGACGAAAATTGGTACATTGTGCCAATCGTGTGACCCCAGCTTAAGTGAGTTACGAACAAGAAAAATTCGAAAGCATCGACTATTAAACCAGGGAGGCGGAGCCGTGCTCAAAAAAATTTAACATGATGTTATACTTTACGTATCACTCTGCCCTTTTAAACTGGCGCAGTAATCATTTATAGAAATATAAAAGACGAGAAACCTTAAATTTGCCAGGTATTATTAAAGAAGACAAAAAGTAGTTAAATCTTCACAAAAATATAAAAAAAAATGAAAAAACGCCAAGTTCTTATTCAACATTTCGGCCATCAAAAGTAGTGAGATAAAATTTTTGATCAAGTTCTTGTTTGGCACAGTACCTATCACAATATTATATTAATTTGAAATCGTTAGGGTGTCATATTATTTCTATGTAACCTGCATACTTGGCAATATTTTTACCCTTTTAATACAGAAGATAATAGCGGACATCTCTTTCTTTCTTTATGTAGGGAAAATGTGAAGTAAGCAGGTTCCCTAGAAATTATATGAAACTTTGACGATTGCACTTGTAAATTAATGCGATTTGTAAGATCTAATCAAATTATTGCAAATTATATTATTGGTGATCCCTAAATCAGAAATTTAACAGCTTTGGAAAAATGGTTAATAACCACATCCTAAATGTAAAATATATTCACCCTTATTCTAGTTGTCGGCATCGACGTCACTTTAACACAATACCAAAAAATTGGGGCTTGTGTAGCCGTTGTCGAAAACAACTAACTCCTGTTGGCAGGTTTATCCTATTTTCTATACCTTAAGGAACGGAAATAGATTGTCAGTTGCACAAAATTATTCTCGAGAACGAGTACACAAGCTCCAATTTTTTGGCATTGTGTTTAAGTGACGTCGATGCCGACAGATGTGCAATTGCTTTACGTGAGTACCTGCCGTTACGGCCTTATCTCACGTGTGTCAAAGCACCGGGTGTGGGTTAGACGCCAGACCAACGCCCCCATGCACCCTTTTAGAATGAACCTATGGCCCACTCCATAAGGCACATAGGTTGCAATCTTTGAATATAGTTATCCCTGTTCCATATTCAAGTACCTTGCTGAGGTACTTTGAGCTATTTAAACTCTGCTGCTATGTCCGTGCCCATAGCAGCTCTGTTGAATGGCAACAGCACCTAGAACAGTGTCTGGCTGGCCGCGTCAGACCAACCACTAGCATTGATTTAACACTGAGAAGCCAAGACTATTCTCCCAGCGATTTTGGCAGCAACCACAACAACCACGATAATTCTCCGGCTTCCACGCTAAGGTGTTGTGTATACACCTTAGCGAGGTCCTCAAGAAAATTCCTCAACCATTGCCGGCACAGCTAACCACTCATCCATAATGAACGCATGCCTGTGTCGCCAAATAACCAGTGCCTACTCCACACTTACCAAAATCATCCCTTTAACCCCGTAGGGTATACCCCATTGGGGTAGGACGAACTCGGCATTTTAGCAAAGGAAACTGACGACCGCTACATGCACTCAAAACTTCAGAGCAGCGAGGACCACTCACGCGAGAAGAACGCAAGCTCGCCACCAAAATTTCTGCGCCTACTAAGACCCGACACTAAAAAGTGAGAGTGTCCTGGGGTCGTATCCAGGACGGAAGCCATTTTGGACCAGAAATTTCCGGCAACCGCAATGCATTTATCTCTAAGCAGCCCAGCTGTCGGGCAACTGGCACCCGTGGTACCAGAAGTAGCCTCTGGTTAGACCTCGAAGTTCCACCACAAGGGCTTCACCTCTATCGTCTTTTGAACTCAGGGGCAGTTCTAGGTGACGCTGCACCTAGCTGACAACAACGGGCGTACAATATTTGTTTTCCTTTTATAAATATGTGCACATCCGTTACTCTGTTTATGTTCAGAGATTGGGGGGCGTCGATGCCGACAACTGGAATAAGGGCGATTGAATTTTTTTACCCATAAAAGATCACACCTTATAGAGTTTTTATAGCTTTTTTCGCTCCAATCACACGCTAATGTAAAATTCAATACTTTTTGCTCGGAGTTTGAAGTGCTTCGTATCAGTAGTTGTAGGGCTTTATCTACTTCTTTCATCACTTTTTTTGCTGGGCATATAACATTTGTGCACTAATTTGAATAACTTGTTATTTTTTAAGTAAATATCTTTTTGTAGTAAATATTTTCCAGTTTACTCAGAAACAGGTTTTATACAATACTTAGATCAAGGTGTATTTAACCATTTGGCAGCACAAAGAAACAGACTTTTTACTTCTAACTACATACATATGTATGTTTATTTATGCCACAGATTGTCAAAAGATGTTTGTTTTAACAAATTTATTTACGAATTATGTGACTCAAAAAATATTTATTTGTTAGTTTTTGTTTTTTGCCAAGATTTTTGACTTCGAACGAAGAAGGTCTTTCCTTATATTTAAATTTCCAAATAAAACATTGAAAAAAAAATTTTTCTGTCTGCATTAGGAATCCAGGAGCTTCAAAGAGCTTCTCTCAAGATACATCAAATAACCAAGAATTCAAAACCAAAAACAGGGAAAAGAAATTGGCAAAACCCAGGACTGAAAGTTATTGCCCTCCTTTTTTTCTTTATAACCATATCAAAAGTCAAAAAAAGCTAAAAATGTTGATTTTAAAATCATTAACAATCAAAATTCAAAAGTAATAATAATAAATAAATGATGGCGTTGCTCAAGGAAAAAAACATTGAATGTTACTCATTCATTCCAAATCTCAAGAAGAGAAATATTGTTCTCAGTGGCCTTTGTTATAAAACAGGTGTTGGTGACATTAATTAATTCTGACATTGATTTAATTCTGTCAATTACTGTAGATGCGGTTATAAAATTTCATACGAAGTTTTCAAGAAAATTTAATGTTGACACAAGCTTTTTAATTACGCTGCTTCCCGATAAAAATGCAAATGAGTTTACTCACATTAAGTATTTGCTAAATCAATTCGTTTCCTGGGAATCTCCTAAGGCTGAGTTTACATCTGGCATTTCTTGTGTGTCATTTGCCCAAAAAAGCGTAACCAACTAATTACTAATGAAAACAATGCAATCATGCTGGATTCTATAAAATTAAAGATAAAAGATAAAATTAAAAATCAAGAAGAACCATTTATAATGTGCTTTATCGTGCTGAAAAAGAGGGTAGGTTAGAATTAAAATGTGGAGGTGGCCCTACGCCTAAAATTAATACACACACAGAGCGTTTAATTCTGAGGAAAGTAAGCTAGAACACAAACATTTCCAACAGGACACTTGCAAAGGAGCTTGAAGAAGAGTGTGGCATTGTTGTTTACCATGAAACTTTTCGGTAACTCTTATCAAGAAATAAATACTTTTCAAGATCAGCCCGCAGAAAACCACTACGGTCTGCTGCAAATGTAGAGAAACGATTTTCCTTCGCTATGCAGAACATTTTGCATCCAGTGCACTATTGGGATGATGTGATAGTCTGCGATGAGACCAAAATAATGTTGTATTACAACGACGGTCCATCTGAGTGTGAAGAAAGCCATTAACATCGCTGGAAAATCGAAACATCATTCCAACAGTAAAATTTGGAAAATTATCGATTATGGTTTGGGGTTGTATATCGAGCAAAGGTGTAGGAAATTTGGCCTTCATTGATACAACAATGGATGCTGAGCAATATTTAAATATTTTTAAAACCAATTTGACAACAAGTGCAAGAAATTTCAGGTTCAGGAGGGAAAATATACCACTCTTTAAATTTTACCAAGATAATGACCCACAACACAAATCGCATATTATAAGAATATAGCTGTTTACAATTCGGTAAAGTCATAGATACACCTGCCCAAAGTCCGGATTTAAATCTGATTGAACATTTTTGGGTATTAAAAAAAAAAGTAGCCAAACGTCAACCGGCCAACAAGACAGCTCTAAAGACCGCAATATTGGAAGAGTTGCAAAATATACCATACAATTACGACTTAAAGAAGTTAATTCACTCGATGAAAAAAAGACTACAGGGCGTGGCAGACAAAAAAGGTGGCCATACCAAGTATTAAAGCTTCAAAATCCTTGTTTTTATTTAATGAAATTATTGCAAAGTAAAGATCTAGGTATTTGTGAAAAAGACTTTCTTGACACGAAAAAAATGGAGTATTATTATTTTTTAAGTTTGTTACTTCGTTTTTAATCAAATCGAATTTTCTTTGTTATAAATCTTTGTGTATAATGTAAATAATTAGAAAAAAATTCAAAAAAAATTATTTTATAACAAACAAAAAACAATTTTTTTAATGTGAAAACTCATTATTGACATACTGTATATATATATATGTATATATATATATATATATTATTGACATACTGTATATATATATATATATATATATATATATATATATATATATATATATATATATATATATATATACATATATACAGTGGTGGCCTTATAATTAGAAACGATGTTTTAAGAAAATAAAATCTCAGTGCATTTCTTTTTAAAAAATGCACTATAAATTATAAGTTCCGTTATTCGATTAGTTGTCAATCTACATTGCTATCGATGCTAAACACGTGGAGTTTAAAATTTATTTATTTAAAAAAAATTAAGAATATTTCCCAAGTAGTTATTTTTGGCTGGACACGTAATTAGAAACGTTTAATTTTTGCTTTAATTTCTGAACTTATCTCCTTATTAGTGACAAAGTGAGTGTAATTTGAAAATCAATAGATGAACATGTAATAATTTTGATATATGTATGTAGTTAGCTTTTCAAATGGGCAAAAATAAGTCATGTACTCCAAATATGAGGGAGTGTTATCAATATGAAAAACTATCAATGTCGGCTATTGCAAAAAAAAAATTTTTTTTTTAAGGTATTTGGTGCCATTCAATTGTACAAGAAAACAAAATAGTTTAAAACCCTAGCCAGGAAACCCAGGGTGCGAAAAACCACTCTAGCTAGCAGAAGATAGAATAATATGTAGGGTCAGTAAGAAAAAGCCATTCTTGTCTTCGCGCGAAATAAAGGCTGAAGTTGGACCGCAAATAAATGTGGAAATATCTACGCGGACAATAAGAAGGCGCTTGGAAGAGTCGGGACTTCGTGGATGCATTGCACAAAAAAAACCAAATGTGTCCAAAAAAATATTAAGAAACGGTTGCAGTTTGCAAGGGAAATGCTGAGAAAAGATCCACGTTACTGGAATAGAGTTCTATGGAGTCTGACGGAAAAACGTATGTAAGACGTCCTCCAAACAAAGCCTTGGACCCCAGATACACGGTGAAAACGGTGAAACACGGTGGCGGATCGATTATGGTCTGGGGCGCTTTTTATTGGCGTGGTGTAGGCCCTATTGTGAGAATATAAGGCATAATGGATCAACTCAATGATGAATTGTTTCTTTAGTATTTTTAGTTATTAGTTTGAATTTACTTGAACAATTTTTTTAATGGAAAAATGTTTTTCAATCATAGAAACTTTGTTTTTATACTTTGTTAGAAAAAAAAATATTTCTTTTCATTCCTTTGTAAACTTTTATAAAAACTAGTAATATCATTCTTTAAAAATAAAACTCTTATTTTTCAATTACGAGAGGTTATGGGCGATAAAGAAGTAACTGGAATCCCACAATTTAACGGTTGTGGATATGACGAATGGCAGTTCCGTGTACAAGTACATTTGGAAGGTTTGAATCTTGGAGAAGTTTTAACGAACTTGGCTCCATCGGATAATGCCAAGAGAGAAGAATTTTTTGAAGAAAGATTGCAAGGCAAAGGAAAGATTAGTTGCATTTGTTGGAAACAAATGTTTGGGCTATATCCGTGAGAAAGCTACAGCGAAAGAAATGTGGGAGAGTTTGAAGGAAGTTTTTGCAAAGAAGTCCATGGTTAATCAGATCTTGTTAAGAAAACAATTAATGCAAATAAAACTAAGCGAAGGAGATGTTGTAGCTAAACATTTAGTAAAGTTTGAAAATTTGATTAGAAATTTAAAAACTGCTGGTGCTGTTTTAGAAGAAAACGACATTTTACACATTTATTTATGTCTCTTCCGGAAAAATTTGATCCTCTTATCACAGCCCTACAAAATCTTGAAGGTCAAATCAATTACAACATGGTAAAGCAGCGTCTATTATTGGAAGAAACAAAGATTTCAAATCGTTATGTAGATGAAACTGGTCCTACTAAAACCGCTTTTACTGGTAAGAAGCAAATAAAGAGGAAATTTTATGGCAAATGCTTCAAGTGCAATAAGATGGGACACAAAGATTGTCGCAGTAGTGAAGCTCGTAGTGCTTTTAAAGGTAAGCCTGAATCCCAAAATATTTGTTTCATGGTAGATACAAAAACGGATATGAAATCAACAATTACATTCAAACTGGATTCTGGATCAAGTGATCATCTTGTGAATGATAATAGTTATTTTACATCTGTAAATGAAATAATGAATCCAATACAAATAAAAGTAGCCAAAGATGATCAATATTTAACGGCTAATCATGTAGGTACAATTCAGTGTGTGATCAATAAGGATGTAGATATTATGCTTAAAGATGTATTAATTATATGTACCAGACTTGAGGGATAACCTACTGTCAGTTAAAAAAATGACAGCTGCTGGAATTGAAGTGAAATTCAGTAAGGATAATGCCTTTATATACAAGGATAAAGTATTGATTGCGTCAGGATACTTACGGGGAAGTCTGTATGAAATTACATTTCAATTAAAACAACATGATGCAAATTTTTCAAATTATAATGAACTGTGGCACAAAAGGTATGGTCACATTGGGCAATCCGCCATTAATGAATTATTAAATAAGAATTTCGTAAGTGGTATAAATGTGAAGTCCAAAAGTAAAAAACTGGATTTTTGTGAAATCTGTGTAAAGGGAAAACTGTCAAGAGAGCCTTTTACAGGATCTCGTCAACGTGCATCACGTCCACTGGAAAGAATACACTCAGATGTGTGTGGTCCAATTGATCCTATAGCCTGGGATGGATCAAAGTATTTTGTATCGTTCATAGACGATTTTACTCATTTCACTGTAATTTATGCAATTAGGAAGAAATCTTCTGTATTTGAGAAATTAGTAGAATATGAAGCCATGGCCAAAGCAAAGTTTGGTTTATCAATATGAAAACTAACAATAGATCAAGGTCGTGCGTATAACTCGAAGGAGCAGTGGAAGTGGTATAAGGCCAAAGGTATTCAAATAGAAGAGACAATTGCTTATTCTCCACAACACAATGGAGTGTCTGAACGTTTTAATAGAACGTTAGTGGAAAAAGTTCGAACTATGTTGCTCGAATCATATATGCCGAAAAATATGTGGATTGAGGCCGCGCTAACTGGAGTATACCTCATAAACAGAAGTCCAACTAAAGCTTTAGATGGTATTGCAACACCTGCTGAAATGTTGTATGGTTACAAACCTAATGTCAAAATACTGAGAATATTCGGGTGCAAATCATGTGCTTGAATACCCAAACCAAATAGAAGTAAGCTTGATGACAAGTGTAAATCTTTAATTATGATTGGATATGTTCCAAATGGATATAAGTTATGATGAGATGACTTATCCATATAAAGAAGTTGCTAATAATTTTGAGTAGTTGAACATAATACTAAGAAATAACGAGCAAGAAGGGAAAGAAATAATAATAAATAAAAATATGCCCGTTACAGAGGATGTATTTGATGACGAACTCGTAATTACTGAAGACGAATGTGAAGAATCTGAAAATATTGATGAAGAGATCAATGATAAAGAAACAACAGATATAAGAAAAAGTTCTAGAGAACGTAAAGCACCTTTGAGATTTCTGGATTATTTTACTAGTAATTCAGCCAATACGGAAGCATCTCTTTGTGTTGAAAATCCTGAAACTTATTCTGAAATATCCGGTAGACTTGATAAAGACAAATCGTTCAAAGCTATGGAAGAAGAATTACAGTCTATACAGTATAATAAAGTCCTAAACATGTGAAGTTACTTAGGTCTAAATGGGTTTTCAGCATTAAGTACAATGTGAATGATAATTCTGAACGGTACAAGGCCAGATTAGTGGTAAAAGGTTTTTCACAAAAGTACGGGATAGATTACAATGAAACGTATGCTCCTGTGTCAAAACTTTCAACTGTGCGTGTATTACTGGCAATTGCATCTAACTTGAGGGTTACACGATCTAGTTTTGCCTTTCAAATTTCAATACATTCACACTTTTTCACTAATACATTCATACTTTTAGAATTTGATTCTACTTTGACTTCAAATTTTCTTTCCAATTGTGTGTTCAATTTATAGGCAAAAAAACAACTGACAGCAATTTCAGTGAGCATAATTTTCGTTTTTATTTTCAAATTTTCTTCCGACATACTATTTTTGTGTTTTTTTTATTACAAATAATGTTATATTCCACCGAAAATGTTTAATTACACTTAAATAAATATGTTTAGGAACAAAAATAAAAAGTATAATGATGTGTTGCGATTTATAGACCTATATAGAAGCCATGAAGTTTTGTTGTCTTGAGCTGTTTTTTTATCAACGGCATATTGAAAATAAATTTACTTGGAAATTGCGTGCAGCCTACGTCACAGCTTTCAATTTAAACGACTTTTGACAACCAGTATGTAAGAAAAACTTCAAAGCAAATCTTGGTCGTGTAACTGTAGCGTAAGAGAAAACTAACTACATCTTCATCAATTAGATATAAAAACAGCTTTTTTAAATGGAGATTTACGTGAAGAAATTTACATGGCAGTACCAGAAGGGGTTTCAGCTGAAAAAGGGGGTTGTTGCCGTTTACTCAAATCCCTTTATGGATTAAAGCAAGCGCCAAAGTGTTGGAATGATAAGCTGAACGAATTTCTCTTAAATCTAGAGTTTGTTCGTTCTAAACATGACTGTTGTCTATATACCAAAACTGATGAGACTAATAAGCATGATACTTTGTATATTATTATGTATGTTGATGGCTTATTGATTGCTGGCTCGAATTTAAAGATGATTGAAAATCTTAAGATTGAGCTCTCGAAACATTTTGAGGTTTACGATTATGGGAACTGTGCGTGTATTACTGGCAATTGCATCTAACTTGAGGGTTACACGATCTAGTTTTGCCTTTCAAATTTCAATACATTCACACTTTTTCACTAATACATTCATACTTTTAGAATTTGATTCTACTTGGACTTAAAATTTTCTTTCCAATTGTGTGTTCAATTTATAGGCAAAAAAACAACTGACAGCAATTTCAGTGAGCATAATTTTCGTTTTTATTTTCAAATTTTCTTCCGACATACTATTTTTGTGTTTTTTTATTACAAATAATGTTATATTCCACCGAAAATGTTTAATTACACTTAAATAAATATGTTTAGGAACAAAAATAAAAAGTATAATGATGTGTTGCGATTTATAGACCTATATAGAAGCCATGAAGTTTTGTTGTCTTGAGCTGTTTTTTTATCAACGGCATATTGAAAATAAATTTACTTGGAAATTGCGTGCAGCCTACGTCACAGCTTTCAATTTAAACGACTTTTGACAACCAGTATGTAAGAAAAACTTCAAAGCAAATCTTGGTCGTGTAACTGTAGCGTAAGAGAAAACTAACTACATCTTCATCAATTAGATATAAAAACAGCTTTTTTAAATGGAGATTTACGTGAAGAAATTTACATGGCAGTACCAGAAGGGGTTTCAGCTGAAAAAGGGGGTTGTTGCCGTTTACTCAAATCCCTTTATGGATTAAAGCAAGCGCCAAAGTGTTGGAATGATAAGCTGAACGAATTTCTCTTAAATCTAGAGTTTGTTCGTTCTAAACATGACTGTTGTCTATATACCAAAACTGATAAGACTAATAAGCATGATACTTTGTATATTATTATGTATGTTGATGGCTTATTGATTGCTGGCTCGAATTTAAAGATGATTGAAAATCTTAAGATTGAGCTCTCGAAACATTTTGAGGTTTACGATTATGGGAATCTAAAGTATTTTCTTGGAATGAAATTTGAAGTCGACAATTATAATATAAAAATATCGCAAGAAGCTAATATACAAAAAGTTTTAGACAAATTTTCAATGACTGATTGTAATCCTGTCAAAACACCCATTGAAAAAGGATTGCAACTGACAAATAATGGTGGAAATACATTTAACAAGCCATATCGTGAGCTTTTGGGGAGTCTTATGTACATAATGCTTTGTATAAGGCCAGATATATGTTATCATGTAAGCTATTTAGGAAGATTTCAACAAAATCCTTCAGAAGAACACTGGCAATCATTAAAAAGGATATTACGATATTTGAAAGGTACAATAAATAAATTCAGTAAAGTGCGACTATGACTCGCGCACATAGGGTTCCGTACGAACACTAGATATGTAATTTAATACAAACTTCATCCTATATAATATATAGTTTTGCATTTTTTTCGTTTTTGGGGTCTTTTCGGTTTTTTTGTTTTGTCGTTTTTTTCGGTTTTGGCGATTTTTTTAAGTTTTGGCTCTTTTTTAGTTTAGACACTTTATTTTCTTGTTTTGGCGATTTTTTCGGTTTTTTGGCGTTTTTTCATTTTGGCGTTTTTTTTTTATTTTTGGCGATTTTTTTAATTTTGCGATTTTTTGTTTATTTAAATTTTTTTAGTTTTGGCGACATTTTCGCGTTTTGGCGATTTTTTTAAATTTTTTGCGTTTTTTTTTCATTTTGGCGTTTTTTTTCATTTTGGCGATTTTTTCGAATTTGGCGATTTATTTCAGTGTTAGAATTTTTTTTTAATTTTGGCGATTTTTTTTCGTTTTGGCGATTTTTTTTAATTTTTGGCGATTTTTTTTTGTTTGGCGATTTTATAATTTTCGGTTTTTTTAGTTTTACCGTTTTTGAAAATTTCAAGTGTTTGCCTCTTACGGTTTCCAAGATATAGCAAATTGTCAAAATTACATAGTCAAAATTGCATTAACTGATGGACCACCCTTTAAAAATATAAAAATATAATAATATAAAAATACACTAATTTTACAAATTTCAAGTTTCAATATACATATGTTCATACAATTGTATGTATATTACATGGGATTTTAACATATTTCATTGCTCGTTTTGGAACACCCTTTAATTTTTAATTCTCATGTATTTGTTGTTGTAGCGGCCAAGGTTCTACATACTGTGTCCAAATTTCAGGTCCGTAGGTCTTACGGTTCCTGAGAAAATACCGCGTGACGGACAGACGGACAGCGTAACAATAGCGTTCCTTTTCACCTTTGGTGTACGGAACCCTAAAAAGAAGTTGATATACAATGCTAATAATGATGATAATATTTTGTTTGGATATGCCGATGCGGATTGGGGTAGTGATGTCACAGATCGCAAGTCTGTTAGGGGATACATATTTAAAGTGTTTGGTTGCACAGTATCATTGTACAGTAAGAAACAACAAACAATTGCTACTTCTTCGAGTGAAGCAGAATATGTGGCTTTAAGTACAGCTGTATCTGAAGCCATATGGTTAAGAGGCTATTGCAAGATTTAAATGTTTTAAAAAATGAAACTGTAATCATATATGAGGATAATCGTGGTTGTGCATGTATGGCAAGAAATATTGAGTCTAAGAGATCAAAGCACATAGATATTAAACATTATTTCATTAGAGATAATATCGAGAAAGGAGTTATTAAAATTATATCAATTGGAACATCAGATCAAGTAGCTGATATATGTACAAAATCTTTGGATGCAAATACTTTTTTGAAATTTTAATTGTATTGGTTATTTGATTGAGAAGGGGTATTGGAAAAATATTTTTCAGTCATGGAAACTTTTTTTTATATTTTGTTCGAAAAAAAATATTTTTTTTCATTCCTTTGTAAACTTTTATAAAAACTAGTAATATCATTCTTTAAAAATAAAACTCTTATTTTTCAATTACGACATTTTTAAATATATTAACAAACATATATGCTGCGAAGTCGTTTCTAATTATAAGGCCACCTTTGTATATATATATATATATATATATATATATATATATATATATATATATATATATATATATATATATATATATATATATATATATATGTGTGTGTGTGTGTGTGTGTATGACAGCGCATAGAGAAAGGGACCTGACAACATCTGAGCATCGAATGGAATCCGTCATACGTTAAACTTCGCCTTTTTCAACTGACAGCTAAGTTGAAATACATGGTTTCTTATGAGGGCTGTTACATTCAGTACGTGTCTGGCAACGCAAAGTACAAAAACTGGTCAACTTTTTGCGTACGTTGAGTAGTCTGACAGATATTGGTTGGTTTTTTTGGTATGTTCTGAATTAGGTTTTTTTGTTTTGTGGCAGCAAAAATAAAATTAAGCAAAAGAAATAAACGAAATAAATAAAAAAAAATTGAATTTAATAAATAAAATGGAGAATCAACCTATTGAAGCTGTTCAAATACTTCCGTCAATAAAGTATTCATTGTGCCAACCTTTTCCGTCGTCGCGTTAATGTCAGTTGAAAAAGGCGATATATAACGTATGACGGATTCATTGTGCCCCGGCCTTAAAAGTTGACAAAATTTTGCACTTTGCGTTGACTCACACGTACTTTACATTCAGTAAGTGTGCGTCAACGCAAAGTACAAAAACTGGTCAACTTTTAACTTTATGCATACGTTGAGTAGTTTGACAGATATTGGTTGTTTTTTTTGACATGTTTTGAATTAGGTTTTTGTGTTTTGTGGCAGCAAAAATAAAATTAAACAAAAGAAATAAACGAAATAAAGAAAAAAAAAATAATTTAATAAATAAAATAGAGAATCAACCTATTGAAGCTGTTCAAATGCTTCCGTCAATAAAGTACTCATTGTGCCAACCTTCTCCGTCGTTGCGTCGTTCATTGTGTCCCGCCCTTAACAGACCTCATAAGAAACCATGTATTTCAACTTAGCTGTCAGTTGAAAAAGGCGAAGTTCAACGCATGACGGATTTATTGTACCCCGGCCTTATGTGAGTAGTGAGGGGCGCGGTGGCTGGTCACTGTTCTGTCAGAGCAAGAACCAGCATTTGGGAAACTGCCACCCCAGATATGTATCTGTAGTATGTGCGAGGATAATTAGGAACCAGAACCCATTGAACATATGTATTTAATGTTATGGGTTAGAAAATTTATAATGGACATTTTTAACAATCCTATTCCCTTAAAAAATCCGAAAATAGAGTTACGTAATATGTGAATAGCTCCTTATCTAGTAAATTTTTTTACATAAGTAAAGGTGGAAGTACATAACACGCGTTCAATGAGCTAATGCGATACACGTGTCTGTCAAAAAAGTTGAAATAGTGTGTTTTCATAAGGCAAGTTACATAGAGAAGTTCGCGACGCGCGTACCTCGCCAAAAGTTGAACATTCTTCAACTTTCACGCGTTGTATACAAAATGACAGCTAGTGTTGCCAGATTCATAAACTAACATACACAAACATGATTAGAAATTAATTTTTTTATTAAACAATGGATACAAAAATGAATTAAATGTTTAAAGAAAAATGCAACGTAAATGCAAAAAAAAAATAGCCGGCAAAGGATTTAAATTTTACAACTAAAAAAGCTTCAAAAGCGTGGTGTGTAACCTTCCATTTGTGTAGCGTTGAACGTTTAACAAGCCAGAAAAGCGTTGCCGCGTAACGCGTGGTATGTACTTCCACCTTAACGGCCTTCCCCACGATGTCACCACAAAGCATTCGATCGACAACTTGTATTGCAAACAACAACATTAGAAAATCAGGTTCCCTGATGATCTGCATTAGCAACAGTGAAATGCGCATAGGATCCAGCTAAACCCCTCAATAATCAATTTCAATGTATTTTTAATAAAAAAATATCTTACTTAATAATTAAAATATTAATTTGGGATTATTAGTGCGTTTAAAAATTTTAAACTTAAATTGTAACAATTCCCATAAAAAACACTAATTAGAAATTTTTTTGTTGTTTTCAATATACATACATAAGTATTCGAACGAACGATTTCTGTTGACATCGTGGGACAGACCGTAAAACATTGAACTTCTAAGGCTGAGTTTACATCTGGCATTTCTTGTGTGTCATTTGCCCAAAAATCGTAACCAACAAATTACTAATGAAAAACTGTTTGATTCAGACATATATTTATTGATTTAAACAGTTTCCAATCATATTGTATTCTATAAAATTGTCTATTACTTGTGTATGAAACTGTTTAACTTAATAAATACGTGTCTGAATCAAACTGTTTTTCATTATTAATTAGTGTTATGCCGTGAGTGCGTGAGAATTCATGTTTAATCACGTTCACGAGTGAATCGCGAGTGGCACGATAAAACTGGAAATTGGTAGATCTCATAATACCTTCCGCTCTACTGATATTAACAAATAAGTCAGTCGTATTTTATTTGTCCGACTATTTGTTAACGTAAATTTTAAGTAAGTATATGTATATATGTATGTACCTACGTACCAATTTTGGTAAACGCCCGCAACAGTAAAATGCAATTTGAGAAACAGGTAAATACCTACGTATCTAAGTACATATCGATGGTCTCAAGTAGAAAGGCCCTAACTCATATATTTTATGAAATTTAGTTTTTCAGTGATTCCATAACATTCACACAAATACACATTGTCACAAAAATTTATTGCAATAGTGTAAAAAATAACGCTTTTATAAGCTGTCGTACAAAAAAGTTACATACTGTATATTAGAGTTTTTATTATGTTTTTACATTCTCCTGTTGTTACAATTATTTGAGTTAGACCCTTTCTACTTGAGACCAACGATATGTATGTACATCATATGATAAACCAAGGTAAGGAAAAATTGTTGTTTTGTTAACACTGATTAAAGTGCCGACAGTTTTGATTGTACAAAATTCATCTACATACATACATATATACATATGTATACATAATACATGTATAATTTTGAACTTATATTGCTGAGTTAACCACTGGTTATCTATCATGAATGTATGGATGTGTATACTATTGATGAATTAGCCACTGATTATCACCTATAGCGTCTTACCTTTGTTAGTGGTTGTATCACTTTGCACTCTTAAATGGCATAGATTACTGTGCCTTATATTTTTAAACAAAAATTACACGTGGACTGAATTCAGATTTTACTGACGAAATGTTTTTGTTTTTATTTACAACATCCAATATTATTGTACCATGATTTATAAAATGGAATACATATGTATGTATGTATGTATAAAGTTTTGCTCTACTTATTTGCAAGTTTTATGTATTTGGTTCTCACAACCTTTAAGGTGATAATTACACTATAAAAATAGGAAAACTTTAATTAAATTATAGCAATATATACATACATATATCCTAAAACACTTTTTATTTATTTTTTTTTTTTGCTATTCTTGTTCGAAAGAAAAAAATTCTGCAGAAACACGAACAAACAAATCACCGATATCACGACGCGTTATGTTACAAAAAATGCGTGTTTCCAGTATTTATTTAGAAACTTATAATTTTTTAATAATGAATAGGAATATACATACATACATATATATATATATGCAGTAAATAAATTTAATAAATAACAATTTCTATTCTTTATTCACTGTCTCCAAAAACACATTTTCACTTATAGAGATTTATATTACATACATATATACACATGTATATGTACTTGTGGGGATGTGTGCAATAAATATGCATGTTTATTTCAACGATTTTGCACATTTACCTTTAAAATATAAATATTATATTGAACTTAAACTCCTAAGATAAAAATTAGTTTTGTAACCAATCCTATAAAAAAAACAATTAATTTCCTTAAAATCAATACTCTTTTACATATATAAAACTAGCAGTAATCAGATTTTTAAAACATTCTGTGTCTACCAGTGATGAGAATTGGAAATTTCGTTTTCGTGCCAAATCTTTTTCAAAATAGTGCCAAACCACTTTTAATATACATAATTTAAATGTTGTCAGTTAATGTTCATTTATGTATGTCAATCTAAAGGACGTACAGACTCTAATAACACAAAACATACAGAAGTGTCACGAGACGGAAGATACGAGTATTTTTGAGTTTGTCTCGTTTTCCCTCAAATTTTGTCGTCGGTTTTGTTTTGTCCTGATACACACACATCAGGTTTAGCTGATCAGTTTTTGTTCAATTTTCTTTTGAACCTGCATTTACGTTCATACACACCGTCAAGTTTGTTTCATCAAGTCTCTTCAATTTGTGTTGTAGTAGAGTATTACGAATGACAAAACAAAACGAAAAAGCAAACTTGACTGGTACGGTCAAGTCTGTACCCTTTTCCATTCTCTTTTCCTCTCTCTCCTAAAAACTCAAGACTTGACGACTCAGACCTGACGTGTGTGAATCAGGACTTTGCTACGTCTTTCTAGTGCAATACATTTTTATTAGCTGTGTTAATTGGTAAGTAGTAATACACTACAGTATCAAATGCACTATACTTTTCTCTTTCTTCCATGAATTTTAACAAAAACCTGATTGGACCTTTTTTACCTGTCACTTTCTTCACTTCTGTGTATTCTGTGCTAATAACTCTAAACTAATTTAAAAGATAAATTAGGTTCTTCTTGTCAGTACCTGGATTCAGTAACAGATACTGAATTTGCGAAAAGAAAATCGTATTATTTATCGACACATTTATTCGTTTGCAGTAACATCTCTTCATTTCTCTTACATCTTCAGATTGCGATTCGACATAAATATCATTTATTATTTTAAGAAGATAACAAAAATACATCTTGGTTATATCATCCATCAAACTACATATTTCATATAAATTTTGTCATTAAATCCCACTGTTCAAAGAATCTATATACAGCAGTTTAGTGAGATAATCAACGTTTTGGGGAATGAAATGAAAAATTATATAAAAACGAAATCGTCAATGTCTCTAGACCAGTGTGTGTATTCATTTGTATAATATGAAGCCGATTGATGTCCAGCTATGATCTAGACAAACATTCACTGGACACATTTACTTTTATCCATCATATCCGAACAGTCGTCAGCCCCAAATCCTACTAAGTTTGCAATATTAAAAAACTTGAAAATGCAAGAAGATTACTTACTCATGTTTTAGACTCGGCAGTTTTTCTTGAAGCAAGTCTGAGTTTATGGGAGGGAGAGGAAAGAAGAAAGAAGAGGGGTACTGACTTGCTTGTACAGAAAAGTTACTTCAATTCTCTTTTGTTATTTCATTCGCAGCATTAAAATAATAGGAAAATTGAACAAGAAACTGTCTGAGTGTAAACAAGCGAGCTGTTTTAAAAGAGAATAGAAGATAACTGCTTCAAGAAAAATTGCCAAGTCTAAAACATGACTTATTATTGTAATAAGAAAAATTTTCATATTAATGGACAAAAAGTGTCAGATACGGAGCGATAGTGCAACAGTGCCAACCAGCAACCAATAGTGCAAAAAGTGGCACAATTTTGCCACATTTCCCATCACTGGGGTCTACTCCTGTTTTGATTTATATTATCTTGCCGTAAATCACAATAAAAAGTCATGCAAATGAACAATCACAATAAAGTATTATGGTACTGCCAACATCAATTTCCACATATGTACAAGGTGAGCCAAAAGAAAGCAAGGGGTGTAAAAGTTTAATAACTTTTTTGTTTATTAACTTTTTTTTATTTTTTCTTTCAGATTATTTAATATACAAAATGGAAATTTTTTTACACTAAGTATGAAGAATGATGTCTCTTAAATGACCACCGTTTTCAGCTTCGCACTGATGGGCTCTTTTTAGAGCATTTTCCATAACATCTTTCAAAACTTGTGGCTGTAGCGTTCGAATTTCTGTAACAATGTTTGCCTTGAGTTCAAGGATTGTCTCTGGCTTGTTCACATACACTCGCTCCTTCAAAAAACCCCAAAGAAAATAGTCGGGTGCTGTCAAATCTGGCGATCGCGCTGGCCAAATAATTTCCGAATTTCGAGAAATTATTCGCTCTCCAAAAATTTGACTTAAAAGTGCCATTGTGTCTCGGGCAGTATGGGCAGTGGCTCCGTCCTGCTGAAACCACATACCAGGTCTGTTTTCAAGAGCAGGACGTAAAAAATTTTCTATCATAAAGCGATACCGCTCTCCATTTACGGTTACAGCACTTCCATCTTCATTCTCGAAGAAGTAGGGCCTAATGACATTTTGAGATGTGATCCCACACCATACTGTACACCTGATGGGGTGCAATTGGCGTTGATGAATGGCTCTTGGATTTTGAAAACCCCAGAACCTACAGTTCTGCTTATTAACAAAGCCATTCAAATGAAAATGAGCTTCATCACTCATAATCAAATTTTCAATAAAGTTGATTTCATTTATTCATTTCTTATTTTCTGATTTTCATTTATTATTTTCATTCATTATAAATTCTCCAAGTGTTGTCTATATAATCTGAAAGAAAAAATAAAAAAAATTAATAAACAAAAAAGTTTTTAAACTTTTACACCCCTTGGTTTCTTTTGGCCCACCCTGTACATGTATTGCCATAGTATGATACAGTGATGCCAGAAGTAGGGAATTTTCCCTTTTGTAGGGATTTTTCTGTAAAATTTTGAGCGTAGGGAAAAAACGACAGATATTTAATTTTGAGGAAAATGTAGGAAATTTTTAAAAACTACCACCTTTTCAATTTGTTACGACATAAAATGTAAAAATATTTCGAGGATTTTTATTTAAGAGCAAAAATTTTTCATATATCTTAAAATTTGTTTGCAGAAACCATATATTATGAATCCCAACAATCTGGAAATTACTTACATCTATCGTTAAATGTGGCAAATCGCAAAAATAATATATATGTATATATGTACAAGGTACACGTACATACAAAAGAACCTTATTTTTAAACCTGCTAGACTATAGCCTGTTTTGTACATTAAATATAATAAATTTTCTGCGTAGGGAAAAATGTAGGGAAAATATTTTTTGTTAGAGGGAAAAAAGGAATTTTTTTCAACGCGTAGGGAATTTCAAAAATGTTCACTGGTTTGATATGGGAATATATTTAGTCCTTTTTATTATAGGCACAGAATCCTTGCACAGAATTATAGGGCTCGATATATGGACCACGATTTATAAAAGTTCTTAAAAAACGATTTTCCCAAATAGTACTACAAACGCTATTTTTAGATTTTATATACATACCTATACACAAAAAAAAGAAAATTGTGGAAAAAATGGACGGAGTAATTAGACCATATTTTTTATTTATTTATAAAATTTAATTCAGTCTATGGTATAAACCTAATGACAATATGCATTATAGATAGATTATACGATATGTATACTAATATAAAACAATAATATAAAAATACAAGTTTACATCTGGCACACATGACCCCAAAAAAGCGTAACTTACGAAATAAATAACTAAATGAATACGTGTGTGAATCAAAGCTTTTATTATTTGGTTACGCTTTTTTGGGCACATGTGTTCCAGATGTAAACTCGGCCTAAGGGTAAAGCAAATTGAACTCATCACAAATTCTGGGGAATAAGTCGAGGTTATCATAGTTGGAGTCGTATTTAAAATTTATTTATTTATTTATCAAAGTAATACAAAGTCAAAAAGGCCAAAAATATAAATATGTATTACATAGCATGATATATTTTATACCATGTTACATACTACATAGAAGAGTGAAATTTAAAGTATGCATTATACATTTTTGTGATCATAATATATATATATATATAAATAAATATAATATATATATATATATATATATATATATATATATATATATATATATATATATATAATAAAAGTATAAAAGCATTTGTATGTAATAATAAAAGTACCTACAGTTTTGAAAATATCATTTATCATCCATGAATTGAATTCATGGAATTCATATAAATACAAATAGAAGAATGTGTTTTAGTAAACAGATAAACTGTTTTCATCATCCCCGTCAGTATTACTTCTTTGAGATACATTGATAAAGCTTTTCTTTTTATCCTCGGTTTTCAAGTATTTTACAAGATCTGTTGTAAATTTTTCCACCAAGGTTAAGGCTTGAATATCATTCATCTCTATAAGTGAAGAGGCTAAGAACTGTCCAAACGCATTATATTTGCTTCCAAAATCTTTGTTCGTTTCATCTGATTGAAGAATATTTCGTTGAATTTGCTGTGGAGATGCGGCATTATTTAACAAATTATTTTGATTCGATGATAGTCCTTCAGCGTTGATATTATTCATAATATTATCAACTCTACAAATAAATAAAACGTTTAAATAAAAACTCTCAATTAAATAAATACGTTAATATTTACCTAGAGTTTCCTCCTACTTCAACATCATCTTCCTCGCCATCACTGGAAGAAACAGTCGAATTGGCCTTAGAGTTGTAGCTTGGTGGCATTGAATATGGGCGACGAGATTTTACATAGTTACTTAAAAACGAAAGATTTTCGTAAAGCGACCATTGTGATGTGACAGGTGAATGATGTTGCTCCTTCATAGCCTCGACGCGCCTTTTTTCTAGGTTAAAACGATTGCGGAGTTGCAACATTCGCGTCTTAACGAGACTCGCTAAAAATATGCATAAGAGAAATTAATATGCTATAAAAGGATTTTATACACCGGTTTATACTTACGAGACACATTCAGATTTTGAGCAATGCTTTGCCAAATGCGATCTGTGTAATTACGATCACGGTGGTGTGGATGTTGTCGATCATAAAAGACTGGAAATTTTTGAAACTCTTGTATTAAGTTGGTATCAAAATCTTTTATTTCTCTGGGCTCATCTAAGCGTGGACGACCACGTTTACGTTTCACGGACACCGACATAAATTCAAAATATTATTCTAACAAAACAAAAACTTTCAAATATTACAAAATGTTGAAAAATTTCGTGATATTATTGTTTACTCTTCGCAAAATCAAAATTTAGATAAACAGCTGCTTAACAGGCAACGAAGCCGACCTGGTTTGTCGACCGGCAGCGCCAGAACAAAATTATTAACGGCGGCGGGTGAAAGTCGACTCAAGCGCAAAACATCGGCTAAGAAATAAAAACTTCGGCGGCGGCTTAATCGGCCAAAAAGGCGTGCTTATACCCCTTTTAGACATGTTTTTTCTTGTGTAAAGCACCCCATACACGTTTCAATTCAATTGTGAATTCAGTCTTTCAATTGAATTGATTCTTGGCCACACACTTCATAAACTGAATTGAAAGATTTTCATTCAACTGTCAAATTTATATTTTTTTCACAAATAAAAATTTAAAAATTTAAACTTCTATTGTATTTATTCATTTATTTTTATATTTCATATTTAGAATTCAATCAAACTAAATATAATTTTAAAAATACATAACTTTTTCTATACAAAATAAAGATACAAACATAAATTTTGGCAGCTAATCAAGAGACTCGAACACACACAACACAAACGAATTGAAAGATTTACTAGTCAACATGAAAAATCAAAATCTTTTGATTTTTCTTCAACCAACTCGACAACTGCCAAACTAATCAATTGACAAAGCCATGCACGCTTTGATTTGGACAACAACCGACTCAATTGAAAATTGAATTGAATTGTGTATGGGCTGCTTAACGTATTAATGCGGAGATAAGATATTTATCCATTTCATATCTTTTAATGAATTTTGGCATCGATTTGTTAGTGCATATTTTTGCATACTTCACCTTTTAAAGCATGTTTTTGAATATTTCAGTCTTACACGCATATTTTTAGCATTTTTTTAATTTTGAGGGCATATTTGATGCTTTTAAGGGATATTTGGATACTGTATAGATTTTTTTTTAATTTTAATATGCTACAAGCCATTTATATGTTGTTCAATCTATTTTTTTTCACCAACTAAATCTCATTTTCAATGATCTATAGATTCTATACATATGAACTATATATTTTTATAATTTTTTGCGCCGTTATTACGGATGTTAGTTTCAATAAAAATTTGGTTTTGCTATTTGTGCCGGACTCTACCTCAATTACGTCAATAGACGTTGAAGGAATATTGTCAGTGTATAAAAGTTTATTAAGATGTGACAAGCAGCGACTTTTAATTGAAAATATAGGTCAATATTTTATTGCTTATTCCAATAAAAATTATGAATAAAAAGCTTGCCTTATTTATAAAAAATATAGTTCCAAAGTTTTAATTCTAATTAAATTATTTCTTTAATATGGAAGTTATTCTTCGTTAATTTTTTTCTTGTTTGCTTTTTTTGGTTTATTTTATTTTTGTCTTATTTTATACACTTCAAACCCAAATTATTTCTTTAATATGGAAGTTATTCTTCGTTAATTTTTTTCTTGTTTGCTTTTTTTGGTTTATTTTATTTTTGTCTTATTTTATATGCAAATATTGATGATTTGTTGAATTAAAAATATATTTTCGTTTACAAATAAGCCAATTCATGTTATTTTTAAGTGCATATTTTCAAGTTTTTAGAGCATATTTTCAAGTTTTCAGTGCATATTGAATGCGCATAAAACACTTTTTTAGAGCATATTTATGGTTTCCCTGGTTATTATGTTGTTCAATATACATACATACTAGTGATGCACGAATATTCGGCAATTTTTGAATATTCGCATTCTTATTCGTCAAATTCAGGCGAATACGAATACGAATATTTTTCCAAAAAATTTAAATAAATAATTGCATAAATCCTAAACGAAATTTAAATAAATGGATAAAAATATTAGTTTGTGCATATCCATTAAATCCAGAAATTTGTGCTTTGTATCATTTTATTAACTTTAAGGTACCCCAACAGGAGTATCACCCCTTTTATGCACGGAAAGTTTACTTTGCAAAGTCTTAATTCAGCTGTGTGAAAGACAGAGGTAAGAATACTTTCTCTTTCTGTCTTTCTCCCAGCTGAATTAATACTTTGCAAAGTAAACTTTCCGTGTGTAAAAGGGGCATATGAAGTTCTTTTTCATAACAATTGTTTAATATTTCATATTGCAGGCATAAACAGAACCTTAACACGTTGGCTGCCATGTGACACATCGGTGTGTCACACTTTTTTTTTAATATGAAGCCATGTGTACCACCCGTGGTACTCACGTATACTTTACTTTTTCATCATATAACTTTTGACCACCGGTGGTACACATGGCGTTACATTAAAAACAATATTCACAGAGCGCCACGTGAACCACCAGTGGACACATGTTAAAAACACTCACAAATCGACAGAAATTACTAAAGACAAAATTAGAAATTTAAATACGACGATAACAACCCCGTGAAACTGTAATTAAAAAAAATTTTGGGAATGATTTTTTTTATATGGGGCAGTCAACTTGTTAATTTAATGTCTATAAATTTCACATTAAATATTCGTATTCGTGAATATCGTTTCAAATATTCGTATCCGTATTCGCGAATATCAAAAATTTACATTCGTTACATCATCAATTTTGTTTAAAAGCACACTTTAAAGGCTCAGTTAGCTGACTGTAATGTAATGTAACTGTAACAGTAAGAAACAGCTGATCGATTTTTTTATGTGAAAAGTAATGAAAATGGTTATAGAAATGTAATGTAGCGTAACCTACTTTTCATATAAAAATATCAATCAGCTGTTTTCTACGTTACAGTTACATTACATTACAGTCGGCTAACTGAGCCTTAAAGAGTTGTGTATTACCCCTTTTAGGCACGCAAAGTTTACTTTGCAAAGTCTTAATTCAGCTGTGTGACAGACAGAAAGAAAAAGTATTTACTCCTGTCTTGCAGCTGAATTAAGACTTTGCAAAGTAAACTTTGCGTGTCTAAAAGGGGTATAAGATAAGAGTTTTTCAAGCATTGTTAAAAACTGCTTGTGAATTCACATTTTATAAACATTATTATAAACGAAATTACGGAAAGCTTAAAATTCACTCTTCTTATTAGCTTATTCTCAATTTGTATCGAAGTTTGATTGTTGTGTGGTATAGTGAGTACTTACTGTAATATATCTATATCAAAGAGGAAACTTTGTGTCTATACATCGACGGTCCGATTCCGAAACAAGCTAAGTCAACATAAAATGTTATACTGTTACCTTAGATTCTGTAAAATTTTGAAAGTAATTGGACTATTCTATCAAAAGTTATGAACAAAAATTTGTTAGCATAATTTTTAAATTTTTGGAATTACACCTAATTCAAACGAAGACTTTTATGAAGTCTATTTTTCGACGTCACTTTTTGTTTGTTAGCGAACGGGGTAGAGAAGAGGGGTAGAAAAAATGACTCGATTTCTGTTTTCCATGGTTTTTTTCATATTTCTCTTTACATTGCTCTTGTTGTTATTGTTGTTTCGTTTCAATGTTACTCTTCTATCTTATTGTTATTTTTTTATTGTTACTCTTCTAGCTTATTGGCTATATGAGTGGAGAGAAGTAAAATTAGACGTCAAAAAAAACATCGTATGAATGCAAGGAATTTTTGGTAGCAACTTCAAAAGAGAATTAAGAAAAATAGACGTCATAAATTTTACCGTGTGAATTAGCACTTAGGAGTAAAAAAAATAATTTAAATTTTTCTCCAAACTAATAGATTAGAGATTCTAAGTCACTTGTAACTATGATCCACGACAAATTTATAAAGTTTAAATAAACTAAAAAAATTCTATTGCAATTATTATATGATTACAAAAAGTTTCAAGTTTGTACCTCATAACATACCAGAGATATCATCAATAAGCTTTTTATCTCAAAACTGTTAGCATGTTTTAAAATGGAGCCGTCGATATATTCTCAATATACATGTAAAGACTTGTTGTGTGTGTGTTTGTTCGTAACGCATGATCTCTGGAAGTATAAAGGCCGGGGCACAATGAATCCGTCATACGTTATACTTCGCCTTTTTCAACTGACATTATCTCAATAACGGAGAAGTTTGGCACAATGAGTACTTTATTGACGGAAGCATTTGAACAGCTTTAATAGGTTGATTCTTCATTTTATTTATGAAATTCAAATTGTTTTATTTATTCCGTTTATTTCTTTGTTTAATTTTATTTTTGCTGCCACAAAACAAAAAAACCTAATTCAGAACATACCAAAAAAACCAACAAATATCTATCAAACTACTCAACGTACGCAAGAAGTTGTACGTTGAGTAGTTTGACAGATATTGGTTGATTTTTTTGGTATGTTCTGATTTAGTTTTTTGTGTTTTGTGGCAGCAAAAATAAAATTAAAGAAAAGAAATAGACGAAATGAATACAAAAAGTTGAATTTAATAAATAAAATGGAGGATCGACTTATTGTAGCTGTTCAAATGCTTCCGTCAATAAAGTACTCATTGTGCCAACCTTCTCCGTCGTTGCGTTAATGTCAGTTGAAAAAGGCGAAGTTTAACGTATGACGGATTCATTGTGCCCCGGCCTTTAAAAGTTGACCAGTTTTTGTACTTTGCATTGACGGACACGTATTGAATGTAACAGCCGCCATAAGAAACCTTGTATTTCAACTTAGCTGTCAATTGAAAAAGGCGAAGTTTAACGTATGACGGATTCATTGTGCCCCGGCCTTAAGAGCTGTGAAGCTGAAATTTTCGACGCAGGTTGGATTCAGTACCTAGTAGGTTTTCGTTTTATTTTTGACCCAACAAGTGACTGTTGGGTGGAGTAATTTGTAGTTTAAAAAATTGAACATTTTCAAAAACTTTTGTTTAACAATTTTCTTTACAGAACTTATATTTCTTATATATTTAAGCTTTCTTTACATTATTTTCTATAACTTTTTGGCAACTAGATTTTTTTTCAAAAAATACACACAAAAAATATAAGAGGTAATATTAACTAAGCTTGAATAGGTAACTTTTTTATATGAAAGTAAAAATCTTGGGTTTTATTAACTATGCAGTTAGGTAATTTGTACATTACAATTTACCTAAAATCCAAGTTAATATACCTATTACAATAAGGTATCTTCTTCGAAATTATTTTTAGTGAACTACTTTCTATTTTCTTGTCAAAAGAAAATTTTTGAGCAAAAAGGTATGTAACATGAAATTTAAATTTTTATATTTGTGTAAATTTATTATTTTTTAATTATTATAGATAAACCAGCTAAGCCCGGCAAACGTTGTCTTATCTTTATCTGTGCTGTGTTTGTATGTATACAAATGAAAAAGTAGAAGAAAATTATGCATTTTTGTTATGTAGGAGCCAAATCGTTCAGTCGTTCATTTTAGGCACAAACCTATGATCAAACTTATATAAATGTTTAAATGTTGTTGGACCAAGATCTAGTGGTTATGGGACTGTATTATTTTGGCATGTGAACATGGTGTTATCAGAGACTGTTGTGTTGTTAGACCAAAGTCAACCAAACACATACATACATATGTGTATGTATAATATAAAAAAAAGTAAAATGCATGCTTGTACGAATGCACGTGTAAATAAGAGAATAACTAAGTGCCCACGGGCGGCCTTTTGCTTCTCTCTGTGTAAGACTATCAGATCTTTTAAACGAGTATATATCATCACATCATGTTCACATACCAAGTATGACCGTCTAATAGCCGGTTAGGTTAATAGCAGACATAAACACTGATTGTATATATGTATATGTACATGCATATAAATATAAATTAATAAATAATATATTATTCTCAAATGCAAAAATTCTTTGAATTTTATTAGAAAAATTATCGAATTATAAATAGTTATTTCAACTCAAATCCATGATAATTTGCCGCATTATATATGTATAAATTTACTTTGCTACTTAGTTAATTTACCTAGTCATCAAGGAGTTTTAACTAAAATTTTAGTTGATTTTTCGAACATAGAAATCAACCAAAATTTTTGTTAAATTATCTAAAAAACTTTGTAAATGCCATTCTACCCTTTCACTTAGTTAAAATTATACAATTTTAGGAAATATAACCTATGATTTTTTTGTGTGTATATGTACATATGTATATATATATATATATATATATATATATATATATATATATATATATATATATATATATATATATATATGTATATGTATATGTATATATCGATAGATAGATATATTTTTTATAGATTTTTTTTTCCACGAAGTTTGTGGATTTTCGAATTCAATTGAAATGTAACGAACAAACAGTTTTTGGCCTCTACAGAAAATTTTAGAATTTCGATGAACTCTTGCTCTACAAAAGAGTCATTTTAGAATTTCTATGAACTCTTATTCTACAAAAAAAGTCGATTTCGATTAAACCAACTGTCTTCAATACAAGTGTTGAATTTTTTAGCTATTGCATTTGGAGGCAATCTGTTGCAAGATTAATTAAATTTTAGTAATGCGAATGAGGTAGTTTAGACGAGAACAATTTTTAAGCCGCACAATTTTTGTTCTTTTCCAAATTACACGAACTAATTCATCTGGCACAAAATGTATTCGTATACACAGCTGTGTGTGTGTTAGTGTTTTTAGTATTCATTTAACATTTGCTGTTTTTTAAGTTGTGTGTATTGGTTTCATCACAGAATACACAGAAATGAAGAAAGTGACAGGTAAAAAAAGCTCCAATCAGGTTTTTGTTAAAATTCATGGAAGAAAGAGAAAAGCATAGTGTATTTGATACTGTAGTGTATTACTACTTACCAATTAACACAGCTAATAAAAATGTATTGCACTAGAAAGACGTAGCAAAACAAAACCGACGACAAAATTTGAGGGGAAACGAGACAAACTGAAAAATACAAGTATCTTCCGTCTCGTGACACTTCTGTATGTTTTGTGGTTTTATGCTGCTAATGCGGGGTTGAAGCTGGTTGAAAAGTTATGCTAACCGCAAAACCACTCTCTTTGCCTCTCTCACCTACAAACTGGCATGTTATGACAGCACAATTATGCCCGTGTAAATCAGCTCAATGACATTTACTCTTTGTCGTCGAAGGAAATTTTGCTTTATGTTGAATGCTTGACTGTTCTTACGGCATGTTTATATCATATTATACAGTACACTTACACGGTCAACTGTCAAATTCCATTTTAAAATATACAAGTATATTCTTGCTACATATGTATGTATTTTTTGTAAGGGATATGACGGTGTTTTTTTTATGATAAATCACAATTTGGGTTTCGTCGTGAAGGTAAGTTGTCACAATTTAAAAGATACATACAAATTTTTATCATTTATTTCTTTTGAGGAAATAAAATGGATGAATTTTCTTTCTGTTATTTTTTTAAGTTAAAATGCCTGAATAGTTTACTTTTTAATATAAAAATTTTAGCCGATGCAACAGCGGCAACTAATGGTGCTCAATATTTATTGGCGGCGGCTCGAGACCGGCTTTGAGCCGACCGTCTTCGTTCCCTGCTGCTTAAATTCTACAGTAGAACTCTGTTATATTGAATGAAGCCACATTACTGGGGGTCTCCACGCGCAATAAACTTGGTAATAATTATATTCTTATCTGACAAATTCTATTTCACGTGTGGACCATAAAAACATTTATTTGCACATATATTGAGAAATACTTCTCCAAAGCTATTTTCAAGCAATTATGTTGGAAATAAACTGTCAAATTTGGCTGTCATTTCTATCATTTGTTTTTCCCGGTAATTAATTAAAAAATATTTGTTTGAAATTTAAATAGAAATTTATTAAGACTATGGAGTGGATGCAATTTATTTGCATAAACTTATTAGCATTCGGCAAATTTTAAATAAAAATAAGTGAAAGAAGCACAAAAAACGCTGAAGTTAATGTACTTATTCACAGCGAAATTTTTAGATTTACATATGTTCAATGCGCAGTAAATTTTCTCCAACCTAAAAACATAAGCTTGTACATGAACATATTTGTGATGTCGTGCTGCCGACGTTATTGGTTATGTTCAGAAATAAATATTGCGCGTGGAGACGTTCAGTTAAATAGTCCGCTTTTACAATTGGGAAATTGAAAGGTAGACATTTTCTTCATTCTCTTTTGAACTAAACCTTTTACAATTGGGAAATTAACAGACAGACAGAAAATTTATAGTTTGTTTACTTCTTCGCGTTTGCTACTCACAAACACGTGCAAATAAATACACACATATGCCTTGATACACATCAAGTATGCATGCAACCCCTGAAAGGAGAAAAAACATGTGAAGCAACAAGAATAAATTACGAAAAGTAGAAAACAGAAACAAAAAATGTCTGGTACAGAGCAAGGCGTATTCAGTATCAGGTGCCCTTATTAGTACAACAATTTTACAACAAAAAAAAAACATGTAGTTTGCTGTGCTACAAAACCAATCTGTCAAAAGATTTCTGAGCAAATTTTGACATTTTGGTTCAAATTGCTCAGTTTTGCATCAACAGCTGATAATCAGCCGGGCTGATAAGGTCACCTCAAGACATATCAAACAGGTACACGTATCAGGCATATTGCTCATGCGCTGATTTTTTGTTTACAAGTTTATAACGAAGAATTCGTTTGACAATTACTTTTGTGCCTTGTTTGATGCACAAAATTTTTTGACAATTAGGGCCTGTGCCAAACGGTACCAAAGTGCTAGTGTAAGTAAATTTTTGACACTTCTGAGGTGAATAAAATTTCACTAGCCCTGGGGGCTAGTAGAAATTTTGACACAACAGGTAAATTTTTGACAAGCTGCAATAAAAAGCATGGTATCATAAAATTTAAATCCACCGCCGTCGCTTCGAGCCGTCGCACAATACAAAGATTTTTACGTCTTTTAAGTTTAATTAGACTGTGAAAAAATCATTGTTTATTTTAGTTTGCGAAAAATTTTGCATCATATATATAATTATATATATATATATATATATAATTTTTTGCTACAAGAATATTGTTTTATATAAAAATGTCCTCTTAAAAATTTGTTGGTAGCCGGCGGCTTGTAGTCAGGCGAAGCAAAACCGCCGCCGCTGCAATTGTTTCATCAGCTTCTTTCTATGCCCCAGCGAATTTGTCAAAATTTTACATTGTCAAAAAAGATATCATTTTACACAGCAGAAAAATGAAATTTTTTCCCCACAGGCAAATATTTTTTTACCATAGTACTTTTCTACCGTTTGGCACACGCCCTTACATAGGGTCTACACCTAACATAATAAGTAAGATAAGAGCGTCAAATTCAATCGCAGAGCGAATCATGTTACGTGTAGACCACAGAATATAATGCATGTACCTGTATAAATGTGCCTTGGGTCACCTGATACTGAATTCGCCTTAGTACAGAGGTCCTGATACTGAATCCGAATACCTATATCTTCCGTCTTGTGACACTCAAGGCACATTAAATACAGACACATGCATTAGGCACAAACCTGTGGCAACTCTGTGCTTCTCACATAGTTTTACAAAGTAATTGTCAAAAAATTGTATGCATCAAACAAGGCACAAAAGTAATTGTCAAACGAATTCTTCGTTATAAACTTGTAAACAAAAAATCAGCGGATGAACAATATGCCTGATACGTGTACCTGTTTGATATGCCTTGGTGGCTACCGTGGAGAATTTTCTTAAATTTTTTTAATACACAATGAAAACTTTGTCTGTTTGTGTGTTTAAATTTTACTTGCATGTGTAGGCCATACATATGTAATTACATTCTTGTGTACTATGTGTATTATATTAGGTGCTTGGAGGTTGAAAAAAGCTTGAGGAGGCCAGATACACCTACTTTAAATTGTGATTTTACTTGTTTATATATATACATATATATATTACTAGTTTCCATATTTTTATAGAGAAATCCATCACCACCGTCTGTCAAATAACCGAGTATTTGACTTTGACAGGTCTTTCAGGGTAGACATAGTTTCTATATTGAACACTTTGATCAGCTGGGATTGTGGTGTTACCTGGTTAATTGTACCATGTACCTTCTATTTTTGTACCATAGTATTGTTTTGTGCTTTCCCTCTTTTATTTGCAACGTTTTGTGTTTACTAAGTAAACTTTAATTATATAAATATACTTAATTATTTGGTAAATAAAGATAATTAACAATGGCTATGTGGCATTTAATGCTGGGCTTTGGCTTAGGCTTAATTGCTACTATTATCACAGTTGTAGGAAGTAGACAAGCAATCAAAAACAAACCGAACAAACAAGAGTACATTTCGTAAGTTGAAACAATAACTTGTTTCCGAAGTAATGACATTTTTTAAAATTTTAGGCCACCGGATGATGTTTGTGTTATTTGCATAGAGAAAATGTGTAATGACGAAATTTTTTACCTAAAATGTGGTCATGGATTCCACGACAAATGCTTCAGAGAATTAAAAAGAAATAAATGGCGACAATGTCCTATATGTCGCCATAATATATAAATATGTGCATAGATAAATAAAATGTATGTGCTGAATGTAAATATGTGTGTAGACTGGTACGAGCATATGTAGTTAATTTAAAAATTCTATCAAAATCATATTAAAATACATACCTATGTATGTACATCAGTATCGAGGTAAAACATAAGTTTTTATTTTACTTACATATCTCCTTTATTGGATATTTTATACAATAAATTTTATAGGTATAACAAATACCGATTCTATTCTTGTTAGCGGCACTAGATTTGTTTCTGTAAAGCTAGGAAACCGATTTTGATATAATTTAACAAATTGAAAGATCCCCGGACCAATACAGGAACGGATATCATTGTTAAATCTGCTCTGAGTATACATGTAGTTATGTACAAAGTGTATTAATACTAGTGTTGTTATTCGAACAAAAATTATTCGAATATTCGAAAAGCTTTCCATTTTTGCTCGAAACTTTTCAATTTAGAATAAAAAATTATGTCGAATATTCCAACAATTTCCTTAATTACTTTGTATTAAGGCCGAACCACAATGAATCCGTTATACGTTAAACTTCGCCTTTTTCAACTGACAGCTTATTTGAAATACATGGTTTCTTATGAGGTCTGTTACATTCAGTATAGGGATTGGTAAATATCTTCAAAAATCGATTTTCGATTTTTCGATCAACTCTTAATTTCGATTTTTAAAATCGATTAATCGTACGTGAAAATCGATTTTAAAATCGTTTAAGACAAATTGACTAGTTTATAAACAAAATAATATTTATTCATGAAAATTCAAATAACGAACAAAAACAAAAGTTAACGTATTTATGTACATTAAAAATACACACAAAGTTAATTTAGCGAAACACATTAAACTCAGTAAGGTACATACATATGTATATATTATAGGGTTGCATTTGTATACTCGTTTGTATAGCCAAAACAAATATACCATGGTATGTACCATGTAATTGTAGTGTGAGCGACAGAACTAGTATAAGAGTTATTGTGTGTGCGTGCTTTTCCAAATTAAAATACAATTAAAACAAATAACAATTGCTTATTGTATTGCTGCTGAGCAACTGTTTGATCTGTTTTTGCCCAAAAATACATATTGTAATACAAACATATGAAAAAAACCATTGTTGAAACAAATACATGATGGACAGATGTATGTGCAGCACTGTTGGCAGAATTTCTAGGGGTGAAATCGTCAAAAAATACAGATTTCTGTGCAAAAAATCGTCAAAATCGTCGTCATTTTAGAAAATCGTCAAAAAAAAAACGTCAAATCAAAAATATTAAATTTTTTGTATTTTAATTGTTTTATTGCAAAAACTATTACTATGGTTCAACAGATATACACATATTCATTAAATATATGTATATTACATACACATGAAAACCATTAAAATTAAATATAAAAGTTAAAAAAAGTTAAAATGAAATCAGAATTCACATACGTACATACATATTTATTTTTAAAACAGATAATTTATAAAGAAATAATTAGCATTTTTGTTATAGAAACATTTTATGTATAAATATCAGAATTTAACATTTTGAACACAAAAAAATCATAACATAAAAAAAAACCAACTCTAAAAATGCAATACTAAAAAAAGTTTCCATATATGTTAAATTTAGAAAAATCGTCATTTCTGGACCTAAAATCGTCACTAGTGTATTTTGAGAGGTGAAAATCGTCAAAATGCAGAGAAATCGTCAATTCTGGCAACAGTGATGTGCAGACGTTTGCTATGTTATTTTGTGGCGCAGCCAAGTATACAGAGAGAGAGAGAGAGAGAGAGACTATTTTGCTCTGAGAGTACCCTGCAGAAAGTGCGAATAGTGAAATTGTGGTGATTTACTAGTGACGTTGTCAGTAGCACTACTGACCAGGTGTACCCCAGCCAATGGTATCATCTATTGACATTTAACATTAGCTTGTCATTGAAAATCCACCACTAGACTATAGCACTACTGACTTAGTAGTTCTTTCGGGACCACATGGAGTCATTGGCACCAAAGATTCACTAGTAAATTTTAGGGGCTCTAGTCTACAATATCGATATATCCTCTCTCGTTGTCAATAGTAAACTTATAGTGGTTTTCTAGTGACATTATCAATAGTGCTACTGACTAGGTGTACTCCAGCCAATGCAAATGCCTATTGACAAATAACAAAGGGTTGTCATTCAAAATCTATCAGTAGACTTTAGCACTATTGAGAAGGTAGTTCTTTTACGACCATATGGAGATATTTGAACCGAAGATTCACTCGTAGATTTTAGTGACCCTCGTCTACATATATTTATTTAATATTATTGCATAACATAATAAAAAAGAAAAACAAACTATTGACGCGTTCATTGACAATATCACCAGAAATACACTAGAACTGTCGTCTCTAACGTATCTCTACCTGCGCATAAAAGGAATGTTGTCGACATTTTAACTAGTGCAATTGTCGCTGGAGAAAGAGTATTGACATAGAGACATATGGTTCTAGGTTGACTAGAGGGTTATTTGCTATAGAAAAACAAATACATACAAACGTGCTTTTCTCATTTGGTCATTGCACAACCATACAATAACTGCTTTAAAAATCAACATTTACAACTAGTAAAAGAAACGCTAAATAACATATTTTTTCATACAAGAACCAAAAAACACGCAAAACAAAACACATACTATAGCATTGCACAGATGCATCTGTGCAATGCTATATTATGTATATGCATATTAGATATTAAAGCTGAATTTTTAAATTGAAATTATACGTAAGTAAACTTGCTTTAGTTTAGCAATTTAATTTCAGAAATTATTTCTAAGGATTATTAGTTTAAATGTTTTAAACTAATCACCTTTACTTGTTCTTGTTAACTAACATCAACGTCAGGCAATGTCAAAATAGGGCACTTAAGTACTATTTTTACTCAGTAATTGTTTATTTTTAACCGACTCTTGCTATTTTCTAGCCCTTAGAGAAAGTATGTGTCCTTTTTATACCCTTTACCAAAAAATGGTAAAAGGGTATATGTATATAGGTTTGTCCTTCCGTTTGTAATTTCTAGAATATTAATAAGCGAGTCATAAAGTATGTATATATATTCTGGATCCTTACGCATAGGGAAGACGAATAAGCGATGTCCGTCTGTCCGTCTGTCTGTACGTGAAATCGGTTTTCCTAAGCTCCCAGAAAAGCTAGAGACTTCGTTCTTGGACTGGTGTGTCAGAAATAGTCCGAAAAAGATTGGTATTTAAAATCAGCAAAATCGAGCAGACGGTTTCAGAGCTGGGAAGCTTAAACTTCATTTTGCCATACAAAATAACTACCGAAAAGTAGTTATTATTATTCTTTTTATTAAATAAACTCATTTTATACTTCAGTATGAATAAAATTAGTATTTCTAATTAAAAATAATTAAAAAAAATTAAAAAGACGTTTCCAGGGTTGGAGAACTTTAACTTTTTTTATACAAAAGTAACTTACTAAAACAAATTTTTCCTTTTTTTCTATAAATTAAACATATCTTATGTTCTTAAAAGAAAGAGATTGATGTCAGAAATCATAAAAACAAAAAGGATGATTCCAGGGTTGGAAAACCTAAAATTTTTGTGAAGTTTAAGGTTAACTACCGTAAACTAATTTTTTTATTTATTTTTATTAAATGAACTTATTTTATACTTCACCACGAATAAAATTGGCTTTTCAAATAAAAAAAAAAAATTTAAAAAGACGTTTCCATGATTGGAAAACTTTAACTTTTTTTCTTATACAAAAGCAACTTACTAAAACAAAATTTTCCTTTGTTTCTATAAATTAAACATATTTTATATTCTTAAAAGAAAAAGATTGGTGTAAGAAATCAGAAAAAATAAAAAGGATGACTCCAGGGTTGGGAAAGTGAAACTTTTTGTGATATAAAAAATTAACTACCGAAAATTAATTTTTTTTTTTAATAAATAAACTTATTTTATGTTTCAGTACGAATAAAATTGGTATTTCAAATTAAAAATTGAACTTCAAAAAATTAAAAAGATGTTTCCAGGGTTGGAAAACTTTATTTTTTTATACAAAAGTAACTTACTAAAACAAATTTTTCCTTTTTTTTCTATAAATTAAACATATCTTATATTCTTAAAAGAAAGAGATTGGTATAAGAAATCAGAAAAATCAAAAAGGATGATTCCAGGGTTGGGAAACTTACTCTTTTTGTGATTTAAAAAACTAATTGCCGAAAACTAATTTTTATTTATTTTTTATTTTGATTATATTTATTTGACCTTTTTAGTTTATTCTCTTATGCTTGTTAAGCTCGGGGTCGTTTTATTTAATTTAATTAGTTTTTTCGATATTTCGTTAACAGTTTGTTAACATCGTCAGGAAATAAGCAATTGAAATTAATATTTTATAAATTATTAAAACGGTTTTGAAATATGTCATAAAATTTTTCGAAAAGTGACATTTGAAATGAAAAAACTATAGTAGTAATATAGGCGCATATAAATATAACTCATTCAAAATTACATTTACATATATATACATGTATACATACATACATACCATGGACATACTTACACACATGTACATACACGTCCACATATACCCACAAATGCATGTATATGTATATCAACACATATACATCCGTATATACACACGTATATACACATACATATATACACATATATATGTACATAAACATATACATATAGACATGTTCAAACATAAATACATAAGGATTTACAACTTTTAAATTATTATACATATAAATACAATATACATATAAAAACATTTAAAATTTTGTGAGATAATAATGTACATTGGTGATTTTTAACAATTTTAAATATACATACATTAATAAGAATTTTATATTATTAAATGGTTGAAACGAATTGAAACTTTTTTTTTTTTTGGTTTTTTGTTTTTTGTAACAATAAAAACATTAACAATTAACTTATAACAATAACATTATGTAGATTTTAAATTTAACTAACTAAATATCTTCAATTCTGTGCTAAATTATCTGTGTCTGCTTTAAAATTAATTCTGTGTGATAATGGTGTGTTAATTATTTCTAACATTAAGCGCCGTTTATAGTTATTTTCTGATTTTAATATTGAAACATTTTCAAAATCCGGAAAGTGATTTAACTCCAAACAATGGGAAGATAAAGCTGTTTTTTGTGAATTTATGTCTATATTTTTGATTTGATTTATGACCTGCTATCCTAGTCTTTAGTTTATTTTTCGTCGTTCCAATGTATTTTTTGTCACAATTCCCCTCATCATTCCCTTTACAGGGTATTTTATAAACTACATTATACCTATCACATTTATCCAATTTATCTTTTGTTCTGCTAAATAATTTATTTAATGTGTTGTATGTCCTATGAGCTATTCTATATCTGTCCGTATCAAATATTTTCGATTTTGATAGTCTTTCTGATATTCCAGGTATGTAAGTTAGAGACTTATATATTATTTCATCCCTCGTATTATTTATATTGTTTGTTCCTTTATCTCTATATTGATATATTAATTTATTAACTAAATCAATTATTGGAGATGCTGGTGATCCCATCGGAAGACCCTCTTGTTGCATAAATATGCTGCTATTGTATTGGAAATATCTGTTATCTTGTATACAAAATTTCAAAATACGTAAAAATAACCATTCATCCATCCTAGTATATCTTTTGATTATATCCCATTTGTCTTTAATTGTATTATTGCAAAATCAATAGGTATGCTTGGAAAAAGAGAAAATACATCGAAAGAAATTAACATCTCATCATTAGATATATATTAATTTTTGATTCTATCTACGAATTCTATTGAATTTTTAATATTATACCTGGAATCCTTATTAATATTTTTTTTAAAATATTTGTAATATATCTGCATAGTTCATATGATTCCGTACGTGTCCGTCAACGCAAAGTACAAAATTTGGTAAACTTTTAACTTTTTTCGTACGTTGAGTAGTGTGACAGATATTGGTTTGTTTTTTTTTTTTTTTTTTTTTTGTATGTTCTGATTAGGTTTTTGTGTTTTATGGCAGCAAAAATAAAATAAAACAAAAGATTATTTTAATATGAAATTTATTTGCTGGTGGTTAAGCGTTGTCTATATATTTCATTGTTGCTGTAAAAATCATCAGTAGACTTCAACCACACATTATGAATAGTCACAAACCTCTTATCTTATGCACAGACTTTCAAGAACTATTTGAGAATTCACTTCTGACAATATGTCGAATAATAAATTTGTTAAATATTAAACAAAAGAAATATATATAAATTTAATGTCATAAATAAAATGAAGAATCAAACAATTGAAGCTGCTCAAATGCTTCCGTCAATAAAGTACTCATTGCGCCATCCAACTCCGTCGTAGCGTTAATGTCAGTTGAAAAAGGCGTAGTTTAACGTATGACGGACTCATTGTGTCCCGGCCTTTAAAAGTATTTTGCATTTCATCCCTCGTATTATTTATATTGTTTGTTCCTTTATCTCTATATTGATATATTAATTTATTAACTAAATCAATTGTTGGAGATGCTGGTGATCCCATCGGAAGACCCTCTTGTTGCATAAATATGCTGCTATTGTATTGGAAATATCTGTTATCTTGTATACAAAATTTCAAAATACGTAAAAATAACCATTCATCCATCCTAGTATATCTTTTGATTATATCCCATTTGTCTTTAATTGTATTATTGCAAAATCAATAGGTATGCTTGGAAAAAGAGAAAATACATCGAAAGAAATTAACATCTCATCATTAGATATATATTGATTTTTGATTCTATCTACGAATTCTATTGAATTTTTAATATTATACCTGGAATCCTTAGTAATATTTTTTTTAAATATTTGTAATATATCTGCATAGTTCATATGAAGGAGAATTAATGAAAGAACATATTGGTCAAGGTGTATTTAACTAGGTGGCAGCAAAAATAAAATTAAACAAAGAAATAAACGGAATAAATAAAACAATTTGAATTTCATAAATAAAATGAAGAATCAACCTATTAAAGCTGCTCAAATGCTTCCGTCAATAAAGTACTCATTGCGCCATCCAACTCCGTCGTAGCGTTAATGTCAGTTGAAAAAGGCGTAGTTTAACGTATGACGGACTCACTGTGCCCCGGCCTTTAAAAGTACTTTGCATTTCATAACTTCTTAATTTGTTAAAAATAGGATGTTAAGTAATCAAATTACTCCAAATTATAAATACTTGTGTGAGGTTATTTTTATATGTTCACTAAACGCATCTTTTGTTTTTTTTTGCTGGGAGAAGATAATGCTTCTCTAATGAAATTAGGTGTCTTACAATTCCTGATAAGGAGTTTATAAAAAACAACTGCTTTTCTCTAATCAAAAGAATTAAGAATCGATTTATTGATCGACATAAAAAATCATTAAATGCCTTAATATTATTCCTCAGCTTTCCTACCAAATGCTTACTTTTTAAAATACGCCAAAAAATCGAAAAAAAAGAGTACGCAAATAAATTGTGTTCATGATTATTTTGTAATCAAAATATCGCAAATAATAGGTCGGTTAGTTTACTTTTCCAGTAAAATCCAGTAGTTGGGTAAATGTTGGGTAATTTGAAAATTTTACCAATGCATTTTTATAATTATAAATTTGAAGCGATATATACATACATACATATTTCTAAAATAGAAGTTGTGTGAAAGCTTAGCTTGTATTTGGTTTTTAGTTTTATTTTTTCTGGGTAAATGGCATAGGAAAATACATCAATATTTGATTTCTGACAGTCGGTACCCTGAATAGCATGCAGAAATAAGTATTCACATATACATAAACCTTACATCTCTAAAAAACTAAAGTAAATAACACAATTAAATTAAATTTGAAAACTGATATATTTAACGATTATTATTCTTTAATTTGTTTCATCTTGAACATAAAAGATTTGTTTTGTTAAACTTTTACTTCAACTTTTCTTCTTTTAAATGTTTTTGTTACAAAGAATTTGTATTTATAATAAGGGAGTCCATTTGGAGTTGCTAAAAAGGGAAATTCGTATTTGACATATCGTGCCATAACCGCACAAATAGCTTAAGCGACATAATTTTCAAACTTAAATTTTTTACCAAAAACGGTCATTTGCGATCGTAAATAGTAGATTTTTGTCAAAAAAAAAAAGAAGTCCAAAAAATGTGTCGCTTAAGCTATTTTAGCGGTTATGGCTCGACATCCTTGGTAATAGATTAAAGAAAAACTGTTGAATTCTTCTTTATAGTGTTTTCACACTGAAAGTTAAAACCTGGTTTTAACGTTAAACCCATAAACAGCTGATTTTGCTTTCACACTGCAAGTTTGTTAAATTCAGTTTTTAACTCACAGGCTGTCTAATAACTTTGCTCAAAATAAAATAAATCTCATGCCAAAATGCGTGTATTTGTTGTTGCATTTTTTCTGCTTTTTAGTAACACTTGGACAAACTGTACAACAACTGTTTATGTTTGTATGAAAAATTGCACTCTAAAATGGAAATTATTTTATATTTTGTAAATAAAATTTTTTTAAATTATGGAACTTCTTATACAGAATGAAGAAGTGCTTGGAAATATTGTTAATAATATAAAAATGCACAAATACATTGTAAGATAAACCTTTTTTATAGGCAGATGAATGTCAGTCATATTGTCTATTTTCACTTTCCACAGTTTAATTTAAAAAATTTTCGTTGTTTTCCTTCCAAAAAACATTTTTTATCCATAATTTTTTGACTATTGTTGCTGCTGCATTAATTTTAAAGTTGAAAATTTTTCAGGCGCCATCTATTGTTAATCACTGGTACACCATCACCAGCTTCTGTTGGTCATTTCAACTTGGCAGCACTGAATTTATCACAGCGAAAACAAAAAACCAACTTAAAACCAATTCAAAAATGTTTTAATTTGGTTTTAACAAAAACAATTTGTATGGTAAAACCAGGGCTTAACAGTTGGCTTTAACGTTAAAATCAACTTTTATTAAAACCATGTCAGTGTGAAAACACTATTAATATATTACCAAACAGTCGTAGTCGTATTTGAAATACGCCACCCACGATAAGGCAGATTATGTCTGCAGCAAAATTCACCTATCCATTTAAATGGCAATTTAGTTTTCAATTTGAACGGCTGGTCACAGCACACATTGATTGAAGCTACAAATTTGAGTTGTTTCTTGGTCGGTGGCATTTAAAAAATGAAATTGATTATCAATTTGTGTCACAGCTATCAATTTCAAGCAATTTTGACACACAATATGTGTAATGAAATTGAAAGCCATTTATTGAACGTGTGGCTGCAGAGTAAGTTAAATAGTTTCATACATAACTAATAGACAATTTTATAGAATCAATTTTGAATTCCTCACTTGCTCCTTTTTCACTAACAAAAATAAAAGTTGATTCGGCATAATTTGCAAGTCTGGACCGGGAATAACCCCCTGTTTGTGTAAGACTTTTGAGTTAGAAATCTTGGCGTTTCTGTAATAGATTAAATAAAAGTTGTACAAATTTCCTTTAGTCTATTACAAAAACGCCAAGATTTTTAACTCAAACGTTTTACACAAACAGGGGGTAATACTATGTTCACATTTATGTGTTTAACGTCTTTTCGTGTTTAAGTAGGGTTGTTATCCGTCCTCGTTTTCCCGGACGATGTCCTCTTTTTGGGATCTCAGTCCTCTGAAAAAAATTAGCGTCCGGGAAAATCCTACTTTTTGAGGAAATTTTTTCGCTTTTGCATTGTTTGAGAAATGGGATTTATTAAAAACCCAGCTAAAAAGGGAAATAATTGATATCGGATGTGCAGGTTATCTTATAAATTTCATTCACAATATCTTGGAAAATTTTGTTTCTTTTTAAAAATTTTATTACGGTTAGTATATTGTTTATTGTATGGTTGGAAAATTAGGAAGTAGGATTCATTTGAAATATATTGTTTAGATTCTAAGTAAATTATGGGTAGTGTTTCACGACACATACTTTGTGATCAGGATGTGATTTTCAAATTAAATCATATATATATATTGGACGAGATTTCTCTTTTTCTCATTAATAAAAATTAATGAAAAACTCAAAGGTCTTCAGTTTTATTCATGCCGATTTCCGAAATTAATGTGCCGAAAATGCCGATGATTTTTCAAAAAATTGCAGATTTCTCACCAAAATCTTCTGGCAGCCCTGGGCAGGACAGTAAAGGTAGAATTAGTAAAATCGTATCATTCTACTTTACAGCTTGCCGTATCGTTCAACTTTGTGCACAAGTTATAGAAAATGTAACAGTTTGCATAGCACATTTTTTTTGTCTGGCATTAAATACGCCGTTTTTGACATTCGCTACAGAAAAATCTGTTTTCTGCAGATTCCTACGTCAGCAGTGCTACCACCACATATTTTATAACTAGTAACATGCATTGTATATCGTATGGTTTTTGTCAGCTGACACGCAACATCACGATACGATTTTAATAATTCTACCTTAACATAACATGCATTACAAAAAATATTGAGCAAGGCGCATTTATTAGGTGGCAGCACTACACCAGGTGACTAATGTCATTATACCAATCTAAGTGTCAAATTTGGATTGTGTAGGTAGAAGCCCAAAAGCATGCTTTTGTTTGGGTATCCATAAACACCTTTCGAATATTCAGTTTTGTATGGTGTTTGACATTTCCTATAAGAAACACGTAATCTGACGATACTACCCTGTTTTGAAAAGTAAGAAGGTAATTTATACCAACCATGATACAATTATAACAGGTACATGCACAAGCCCAGCGTGTTAATGTATACAATGCAAATAGTTGTCAAACTTTGTTTACAAGCTGCGAAAATGTTAGTGTATGTGTGTGAATAAAATGATTACAGTGTTGCCAATGAATTTACACATCGCTGTGTCTCCAATTACACATCGAAGAAAATTACACTACACATCTTATGTGTAGGTTACATAGCGTCTACAACTGCGATTAACGCTGACATAATATTTGAGAGAACGTCGGCAGAATAACAAAAATAAAATGGCGATATTTCTCTTCATCTCATACAACAGGAACACGTAATTTCAGTTTTCTTATAACATTTCATTTAATGCAAATTCTTATCGAGTTAACATGTTTTATTTTTGTATAATTAGCTATTTTATTTTCGCATTTTCACACAAAATTTAATTTATGAATCAATTAAGCACATTTAAACATATAAAATCCCAGAAATGTTGTCCAAATCATTGTTTTTCATTTATTTTAATAAACACTCACACCTGCATACTAATTTACTTTCAAATACGTGTGTTTTTTGACACTTCATCTCATAGGATTGTTGTTATAGGATTTCTTATAACAACGCTCTTATAAAAAATCTTATAAGATTGAGATAACACTAATTTGAAGTCTACACGTAACATGATTCGCTCTGCGATTGAATTTGACGCTCTTATCTTACATATTATGTTAGGTGTAGACCCTATGTTAAAATTAAAACAAAAATAAATAAAAATAGAACCTAAAGTAGAATTACACACAGATTATACAAGCATTTAATTATATGACCTACACATGTGAGTAGAAATTACACACGGTCTAACTACACAAATATTGGCAACACTGAATAACTATAATCATGCAGGAATACCGCGTCTGCAATTGTACTTTAGTTACCCTGTAATTGTTATTTTTAAAAACAAAAGGCATCTGTTTCTGACAATTATTCGTTTGTTTATACCAACAAAATGAATGTGTTTTTTGGTGTTGTAATTTTGTTGTAGTCGTGCATGTACCTAGTATAATTGTACCATGATACCAACAAAGTACATGTGGCTGTTGCTGTTGTAATATTTGTTGTAGAATCGCGGGTACCTGATTGATGTGCCTTGATATTGAGCCTCCTTATTCGTTAAGTGAATTTTGTGTTGTATTGTGCATTTCAACGGATACATAAATTTTTGTTTATAATATGAAGTTGTTTTAATAAGCAAGTTAAAATGAATAAAGTTTCAACATTTTTAAATGCTGGTGAAATGTATATTGTTTTTGTTTGTATACATCAATATGAAAAGTGTAATATTTCGGCTGCAAAAATAAATACCTAGTAAGGAAAAAGTTAAGTGAAAAAATATATTAAAAATTATTTTTAACCATTCATACATACATACATATGTATGTGCATATAAAGGTTTGCAGGGACAAACGGATACACATGTATGTGTGTATGTAGACACCCTGAAGTCAGACTGGGGCCAAGTGTCTCTATGTGAACACTAAAATTCTAGTAGTAGTTACATTGTCTACAATTTCTCTTCTATTCGTCAGTATAAAAGAAATAGAGAAAACAGATGTGTATTTCTGTTGGATTTTGCAACAACTGTCAATATAATAAATTTTTATGTACGTAAGGTATAGAAATGTACCAGTAAATTTCTGGTTGGTATTTCTCCATGTTCCCATAAGAACTATGAATTCACTACCTAGTCAATTGTTTTAGTGTTACTAGTAGATTTTCAATGACAAGCACATGCTAAATGTCTATAGCATAAAGTATTGTATGGGGAATAATTGTAGAGTAGTACTGGTGACAAAGTCAAAAGCGACTCAGCACATTTTCACTATTCGCACTTTCTGCAGGGCACTTTCCGCACATAAAAATTTATACATACATAACTATGTATGTATATTGTACATACATACATACATTTGTATGTTTATATGTACATATATACATAATTAGGTGTATATGTTTGCTAAATGTGGATAAATAAAGGGATAAAAGGCCGGTTTGTTAATGTCCATAATGTTTGACTTGTCGTGCTCTTATGTACATATATATGTACATTCAAAACAAAAACAGATTTTAAAGTTTAGTTTTTGTTTCCAGGAGTCTCTCCCAACATTCTTTTTCCCATGATCTACAGTTTTAAAAAAAATTACCAAAATACTTTTTCTACTTGAAATTTCTTTTTAGAAATTGTTCTGTAATTTCTACAAAAAAACAGGTTATTTTTTGCTTACAAATATGCAAAATTTTGTAGATTAATTTTTTCCTAAAATTACTCCAAATAAGTAAAATTTTGTAACAAAATTATAAAACTTGTACCTTTTTTGGGATTGTTTAAAATGATAATTTTACAAAGAAAATATGTAAATATGTACATTGGGGAAAATGCGAAAATATTTATGTATACATTGGCGTAGCTAGACATTTTTTCTGGGGGGGGGGGGGCAAACACAATTTTTTTTAATTAGTGTTTTTTATGGGAATTGTTAAAATTTAAGCTTAAAATTTTTTAAACGCACTAATAATTCCAAATTAATATTTTACTTGTTAAGTTAAATATATATTTTTTATTAAAAATACATTGAAATTGGAAATTAAAAAAATATATTTTACTTAATAAGTGAAATATTAAATAAGTAAAATGTTGGTTTGGGATTATTAGTGCGTTTAAAAAATTTTATACAGATTTTTTTTATTAAACATTTTTTTTTATTTAAGTTAAAACATAAATTAACAGTCCAGTTTCAATAACAAAAATTAAGTTATAATTAAAACTAGAAAAACAAAACATTCAAAACAAAAACAATATATAGACAAAAAGTAAAGTATGTATTAGAAAAAAACTAAATAATAATAATAATAATCTAATAATAATAAACTAAATAATAATAAAATTAATATTCGTTTCCAACAAGTTTATATGTTCATATGGAAAAATTATTTATGTATATACTATATTTGAATACAATATTTTGAAAAGATACAAGCAAGAAATGATTTCATTCATCATTCATGATTTCATTTCTTAATAATTTATTTAATTTAAAAAAAAATTATCTGTTGGTGCATAAATAAAAATAGAAAATTGCCATTTATTATTTAGCTACCCTTCCAATATTGAAGTTCTGAATCAATACTATATTGTTGCGATGAATGAACATACATACATAAATAAGTAGAAACATATGTATGCAAGTATTACCTAATTTACATTAAGCATTTTTTTCATGAAATTAGTTGCATGAAAATTTTTTATTTGTCAATAGGAGGCCTGGAGGAGCAACTCATATCAAAAAAGTTGTCAAAAATGCATCAGATATTCATTATACTCCCATTTTTATACAAAATTCTCTTTTATAGCGCTGCAATTAGAAAATAGAAAAAGTTGCGTGCGACAAAATTTATGAAATTTCATGAAAAAATGCTTAATGTAAATCAGGTATATGTATGTATAAGTGTTCAATTGAAAAAAAATTTATGTGCATATATATACATGCATACACATCGATAGTTGAGTTTTTCAATGATTTAAATAAATTTCACACTAATACACCTCATCACAAAAATTTATTGCAATAGTGTAAAAAATAGCGCTTTTACAAGCAGTTGTACAAAAAAGTTACATTTTCAATATTACACTTTTTATTATGTTCTACCTTCTCCTGTAAAGTTACAATTATTTGCGTTAGGGCCTTTCCATTTGAGACCAACCATATATTGACCTGTGTAAGTTGATATCCTATCAAAAATTTCGGTCATCAAAAGTACTGATACCAAAATTTGGACCTAGGAATATTTTTCACAAGTTTTCCACTAGTCTAACAAAGTTGTAAATGAACATGAATTGTTTTGTTTTGTTTTCTAATAAAAATAAAACATATGTATACATGTTTAAAGAGGAAATTTTGATTTGTTCGATTTTCTGACGATTTTTCCGACATGAAATGACGATTATTTTATATTTTATCAGGATTTCGGTGATTTTTCCATCATTTTATCTGGCAGCCCTCGATTGAACCATAAATATGCATACATACATACATACATGTGTGTATACGAGTATATATAGTATATGAATATATACAAGGTATTTGCAGATCATAATTTTTCGCTATTTTTTTTATTTTACTCTAAATAAAAATTGGTGGCTATTGTTTTACAAACAATTTGACAGTAGAAAATCTTAAGAACACCTTAAAACAACTTGTCTTGCTACTAACTACGTACCACAGAATATTAATATTATTATGCTACGTACACTAATACAATTTTATTAAGAATTTGTTGAAAGCTACATGCACACATACATATCTACACACATGCATTATAAATTCACATGGACTTTACCATGGTACAATTATACTAGGTACATGCACGACTACAACAAAATTACAACACCAAAAAACACATTCATTTTGTTGGTATAAACAAACATATAATTGCCAGAAACATGCCTTTTGTTTTAAAAATAACAATTACAGGGTAACTAAAGTACAATTGCAGACGCGGCATTCATGAATGATTATAGTCATTCAGTGTTGCCAATAGGTGTGTAATTACACAGAGTGTGCAATTACTCTCATATGTAGGCCATGTAATTACATTCATATATAATCTGTGTGTAATTCTACTTTTTGTTTTATTTTTATTTATTTTTGTTTTCATTTCGACTTACAAAAAACATTTGTAGTGTAATTTTCTTCAATATTTAATTGGAAACACATCCATGTGTAATTTCATTGGCAACACTGTAATCATTTTATGTACACACATACACTAACATTTTTGTAGCTTGTAAACAAAGTTTGACAACTGTAGGTATTGTATACATTAACAGGCTGGGCTTGTGCATGTACCTGTTATAATTGTATCATGGAGTTTACTATTTGTGATGTTTTGAAGCGCTGTAAACTTATACAGCCGTATTCATAAAAATTTTAAAACGCGTTTCAAATATTGTTTAAGCAAAATTCGCTAAAATTGTATTCATAATAGAATTTTAGCTTAAAAAACGGTTTTTAAGCCTTGCGTAAATCAGAAAATTTTAAAATTGACTGCCCCCATGTTTAAACCAATTTTAAGGTGACGTTGTTGTAATTTTGCTTCGTTTTTGTTCACATTTTGAACTTTACCTGTATGTACAATATGTGTATGTATGTATGTACTTATGTATGCATGTATGTATGCATATGCCATTGTTATTTAAAAGAAAACAATGTAATTTTTTTTTATAGAAACTATTGCCGAAATAACAAATATACTCCAAAGAATATTTAAAAGAAAAGGAGCGATCCAGTTTCCATTCCCAGTCATTGTTTTCTCATTTTATGTGTTAACAAAAATAGTATAATTGTTGAAAATTAACTAGTGATGTATAAACACTCAAAACAAACAAAATAAAGCTCGTTATTCTAGTGCTTCTTTATCTGCAATAAAATAAATAATATAAAAAGAACTTTTAACAAAGATTTGTTGTGAACTTTTTTTATTATTTTATTAAATACAAGTTGGAACATATCTTTTATTTTATAGAATTGTTTCTCTGAAAACCGACAAATAAACAAAATAGACACGAGTACTTTGTGAGTTAACAATCGTTGTTTTGCAGAACTAATATGCAAGTGACAAATAAAGAATACAGTGTTGCCACGATATTTAAAAAAAATTTAGTTAATTGATTTTTAGTTAAAAAACTGATTATGCATACCAATATTTAAAAAACGTTATTTAACCTTAAAACGTTTTTTAACTAATATGAATTTTAAACCTCAATCGGCTTTTTTTTTATGAATACGGCTGATAGTTTTTTAGGTATTTGTTATCTAATAAAAGTATGCATATTTAGCGATTATTCGAAAAGTTTGTATAAAAATTACTGGTGATTTTCATGAGTAATTTTAAAATAAATAAAAAATAGATTTTTTTAATATTACAGGCAAAAGAATATGTTTTAAAAAGAATTTGTAATAAATCCTGGGGGGGGGCAAAATCAAGTCTGGGGGGCATTGCCCCCCCCAGAAAGGCCTAGCTACGCCTATGTATGTATACCTACCTATATTATAAAAAAAACTGTAGGAAACCAAAGTAATATTTTATTGCTTTCGATTTTCATTTTCACGATCAATAAATTTTTCTGTAGATATATTTCATTATTAACACGAAAGTACTACAATAAGTACTATCACGTCATGATATAAATAAGTTGGTATTTTATTCATTACAGGACAGTCATTATTATGCACATAAAATAATTAGATAAATTATTGAGTTTAACAATTTATTTCAACTAACTTAAAAACTATTTGATTATATATACAATAAGAAAATTAAATGACATAAATTACATTTCAATACTTTCCCTAATTTTTATTTAATTAATGTTCAAACAGTTACGTAAAAACTGTAGTCGATGTTTACCTAATGGTTTTGCCATGATATCTGCAGCTTGATATTCAGTGGATACTTGAGATACTTTTAATTGACCCTCAGCAACCTTCTCTCTGATAAAAAAGTGTTTTAATAGAATTTGTTTGGTCCGCTTATGAAACTCGGGATTTTGCGCTGAACGTATTGCTGCAGTATTATCAATTTGAATAATAAGCACTTCGTTAAAGTTGTTAAGATCCTTAAATAGTCTCTTTAGCCAAATTACTTCTTTTGCAGCTTCGCTTGCAGCTACAATTTCTGCCTCTGTAGTTGAAGTTGACACCATAGCTTGTCTCTGGCTTATCCAAGAAATTGCTACTCCAGCATAAGTAACAACTACTGCAGAAGTGGACCGACCTTTAGTTACACAACCTCCAAAATCAGCATCACTATAGCAGCTCAGCTTGTCTGAGCCTTGCCTTTTGTAAATTATACCAACATTTAAAGTTCCAGCAATATGTATATCTGAAAACTCGTTTTACTTTTTGAATGTCCTCAGTTGGATTTTCTAAGGATCTTGATAAAAATCCAATACTATATGCCAAGTCAGGCCTTGTTCCCAACATGAGGTACATGAGAGCACCCACTGCTTGACGATATGGGAATTCATTAGTAACTTTCCCTGAATTCATTACGCTTCCTTACTTTTCCATTGGTGTTGATACTGGGCGGCATTCAGAAAATTTTAATCTTTCGAGAATTTTTGTGACATATGCTTTTTGATGAATTTTTATGTGATTGTTATCTTTCTCTATTTCAATACCAAGGAAAAATGTTACAACAATTTTAAATTCCATTTTCAATTCTTTTAAAAATTCATCTATATCTCTAACATCAGAAGCTGCAACTAAGCCATCGTCCACGTAGAGAGCTAGAATCAACTTCTTTCCATTCTTTTCCCTTATATAAAGACAACTGTCTGCAGCACTTGGCTTTAATCCAAGATTTTCCAGAAAGGTGTCCATACGGGTATGCCAACATCTGGGTGCTTGCTTTAAACCGTATAAACTTTTATTGAGGCGGCAAACTCTTTTCGTGCCATCACTAAAGCCTTCTGGTTGATTCATAAAAATTGTTTCTTGTAGTTCACCATACAAAAAAGCTGTTGACACATCAAATTGTCTAGATGTAAACCTTCAGTTGCAACTACACTCAGAATTGTTGACATTCTGGCGACAGGACTAAAAGTTTGTTCATAGTCTACGCCATATTTTTGTTTATAACCTTTAATTACAAGTCTTGCTTTGTAATTTTCAATGGATCCATCTGCGTTAGTTTTTATTTTATAAACCCACTTGCATGGAAGAGCTTTTTTTTCTTTTGGCAATTCTGTAAGTAACCAGGTGTTATTTCCCTTTAACGCACCTATTTCCACCTGCATAGCTTTCTTCCACTCATACTTATGATTACTTTCAATAGCTTCTTTATAAGTTGTTGGAATAGAAACTTGATTAACAAAATCTTGCGATGACATCAGAAAATCTCTGTGAGATGTATTTGCAATCAAAATTGTTCGATTCCTTAAACGTTTCACTTTTGGTCCATTTTTGATAACCATATCATCGGTTTCTTGTCTTTCACGCTTGTTAGTATGTTGCAATTTGGCATCTTGAATCGCATTGTCTTCACCATTATTTTGATTGTTAGCTTTATCTTCAATTGATTTTTCTAGTTCTTCGAATCCTTCGAAGTCTTCAGTATCACTTTCACTATAATCTTCAAAATTAGATTCTTCCACTTCATCGCGTTTTAATTTTATGGTTACTTTTCCTTGTTTTTCCTTTATGTTTGAGTTGGTATTTCTTGAGTTAAAGAAACGCTTACTAACTTTTTCATTAAACCTAACGTCTCTTGAAATTTCAACTTAGTTTTCTTCTTCAATATTTAATTTAATTTAATTTAATAATATTAAATACGATAATACAATTAAAGTAACTAATGTAAAGGGAAAGAAAAGGAGTACTAGCTGCAAAGGCTTTCGACTCGGGATTTATATAATTCTTTTTTTTTTAACAATGTAGCAAGTTTTTTTTTAACGACTAATGTTGATAAAGAGATTACAATTTCTTCAAGAGGTTACATTTTGATATGAATTTAAAAATAAGTTCAATGTTATTGGTGGTTAAATATTTTAGACAGTCTGAAGGAAGGCGATGTCCGAATATATTTCTTCTGGGATGGTTAAAAGATGAGCATTCGTCAAGTATGTGGATTATTGTTAAATGAGTGTTACATCGGGTGCATACAGGTGGGGGCATTCTATCCAGTCGATAACCGTGAGTTAGCTTGTTGTGCCCTATTCTCATTCTCACAATTAAGTTTGAAATATTTCTCGGGCAAGCTTTGGGGTAAATAGGTCTATATCCCGTTGGGTTTATTGTTTTGTAGGGGTGTTGATAGTCGGACCATTTGTGATTTATGTAGTTTTGGTATGAGTAATTAGCAGTGTTAAGGATATCACGGGGTTCAATAGCCGGCAGAGTAAGGAGTGGTCTATGTTTACTCATGATAGTGCCATCATTATGTACAACGGCGTATGTGGTGAAATGGGTAGACTTTGATCCGTCGGTGAAAATGAATTTCCATCCAAGATTACATAAGTCATCGTGTATATTGTAATAAATTTGTTTGTAAACCGATGGTAACGTAGTAGATTTTGGCTGCTTAGCGATTGAAATGATAAGTGAAGAACTGTTCAGGAGCCAGGGCGGTTCAGAAGGATTGTTAATATATCTGGGAGAAAGATTGAGTCCAATATTTCTTGAATATTTAATACATTTAAGCAAAGTTTATTCGAATTTGGGTACTTTATTACAGTTGAATAATATAGAAGCTTCTTGGAAAATAGTTTCGTCGCGGCATAGGATGAGTTTTGGGATAAGTTTATATGTGAGGAATAAAATGCGGTCTTCTATGGATGGCATTCCCGCCTCCGCTAAGATATTTTTAATTGGGCTTGTCCGAAAGGCTCCAATGCTACGGCGGATTGCAGCGTGGTAAGGACCTTGGATAATTTTTATGTTGGTTTTGGCGCAAGATCCATATATAGGTAGAGCATAATAAATTTTTTGAAAGAATGATCGAGCGGGATATGTTTATCATTGTTGATATGTGGATCATAAGCCGTTTAGAGATGAGGAATTTTATAATGTTGAGACGTGCATTCAGCTCTTTCTTAAGTTGTAAACAGTGGTATTTGAATGTTAGTTTCTTGTCGAAAATTATTCCCAAGATTTTAAGGTGGTCGACTTCTTTGATTGTTAAGTTTTTGTACTGAATGTCGGAAATATGACAATTGCGTTTTTTTTGCAAATGTGAAGAAGTTTGCATTTTTCAACCGATAGTTTAGCTCCGGATATCGAACCCCAGTCATCGATTTCTTTTAAAATATTCAAAAATGTTGCTTTCACCACATCGTTGTTGTTGTGTTTAGAGAATATTACAGCGTCATCAGCATATATAGCGTGTTCAATAAATCGTTGTCTAGAGATTATTACACTAAATTGATTAAATGCAATTATGAATAGGACTACGGACAGCGGAGAGCCTTGTGGTATACCGTTGTGTAGAGGAAACGTGACGGAGGAGTTATTAACTCTGACTTTGAATTGCCTGTTGCTTAGGAAGCACTTTATAATACCATATATTTCTTTGCAAATATTCCACTCCTTTAATTGTAATAGTATAACATGAATACCAATTCTGTCGAATGCTTTTTGAAAGTCCGTTGAAAGAATGTTGATATGATTTTTGTGGGATAATGCGTTGTAAATGAAGTGTTGGAGGTACAAGTGGATGTCATTCGTACCTTGTTTCTTCATGAATGCTACTTGGTTAGGTGTTATGAAGTTGTTGACTTTGAGAAACCACATTAGCCGCCTTGCAATAATTTTCTCGAATATTTTGCTAATGCATGGTAGGAGGGATATAGGTCTATAACCATCTACCGTGTAGGGATTTCCGTTTGGTTTTTTCATTGGTACAATGTGGCTATTTTCCATGCTTGAAGGTATACATGAATGCGTTAAAAAAATGTTGTTGTATAATTTTAGTAAATGTTGCTTCGTTCTGAAACCGAGGTATTTTAGCATTGGGTAATTAGTAGTATATGGGGTATTACCTTTTGTACTTTTTAAGGCGTCTTCTAGTTCTGTAATGTTTATTGGTGTTTGAATTTTTGAGGCGGAGATGTTATGATTATTAGGATGCTTTGGTGAGTTTGAACAGAGGTGTAAAGTTTTGATCAGAGGATTCTTCTGACCAGTTTTTGGCGAAGCAATTTGCAATATCAAAAGAGGATGAAAGCATATCGGGACCGTGTCTAATGTATTTGATTGTGTTTACGTAGTTTCCGCCTGTTATGCGTTTTATGTCTGACAAGATTTGTCGAGGGGTAGAGTTAGGGTTAATATTGGATGAGAATTTCTGAATACACTCGTTTTTGCTTACTTTCACTGTTCTTCTAAAGATGGCATTGCATTTTTTGTATAAAACCATATTTTGGTCGGATCTGACTCGTCGGTAATTGTGTCACAATTTTTGTTTTTCGTTTCTTAATAGCTCGAGATTAGAATTCCACCAGGGTATGCGTGGCTTATATTTTCTATGTTTGGTTTGTGGAATGGACTGATTTGCCGCAGACTTTATACATTTTGTAAAGAGTGCAGCTTGTTGGTTAATATTTGTTGTGTTTTTAATGGTTTCAATGTTTTTGTCACAGATGTTTTTGTAAATAGGCCAATTTGCAAGTTCTATTTTGAATCTGGGTCTTCGTTTAGTAGGTAAATTGTTTACATTCCTTTGAATTTCTATTAGTATGGGAAAGTGGTCGCTTCCATGTAGGTCGGGTAGAGCTATCCATGAACAGAGCGGGAAAATTGATGGGGAACAAAGAGCAATGTCGACGTGTGTAAATATGTTGTGTGTAGAGAACTGAGTGGGTGCACCCGTGTTTAATATTGTTAAGTCTTCGTGCAATATAAAATCTTCAATTATTTTTCCACGGTGATTGGTCACTGTGGAACCCCATAGGGTGCTCCACGAGTTAGGATCGCCTGTGATAATGAGGGGTGTATTTATGTCGTTAATTAAGGATTTTAATCTGAGTTGAGATATACATTGTTGTGGAGGTATATATGTATTTATTAGTGTGAATTTCAGACCGATATCGATTTGGATGCCAATAGTGTTGGTGTTGGGGTCCGAGCAGACGAGGCTATGTGGAATTGATTTTTTGACTAAAATTCCTACACCTTGCTTTGCCGTTCCATTACTATTAATATTATGAAAAAATCCGTTGTAGGATTTTGGGTGTACTGGGGTTTTTGCGTTAAAGGGAGCATGAGTTTCTTGTATGGATATAATGTCGGGATTGAGATCTTTTATTATGAGCTGTAGCTCGTGGTAGTTATTTATGAAACCGTTGATGTTCCACTGAATAATTTTGAAATCCATATTGATAAATATGTATTATAATTATAATTCTTCATCTAAGAACATAATATCTTCATTTTCATTGTAATATGTGTCATTACTAGATGTTGTTTGTTTGGATATTTTTACATTATTATGTTTTCTACGTTTTTGGCTTGGAACATGGACATAGCAAGTAGAACCAATTATACGCAAATGATGAATTCTTGGTTTTTTATTAAACCACAGTTCATAAGGACTGAAATCTGCAACAGATGATTTACCAGTTCTGTTCAAAATATAAATTGCGGACTTCACAAATTCAGCCCACAATTTATCAGAAAATACAACTTCAGGATTTGAATACTTAAAAGTCCTAGCCATTTCAACAATTGTTCTATTTTCCCCTTCGGCTCCACCATTTTGCTGGGGAGTGTATGGAGCAGTCAACTTTTGAACAATTCCATTACTTGATAATATTTTCTTTATTTGAGCATTTACAAATTCTCCTCCATTATCACTTAGCAATGTTTTTATAGTATGACCTTGGTTTTTAGATTTTGCTTTACTTCTAATAAAGTGTCCTTGACATCAGATTTATGCTTTATTATGAAACCGTACCTATACTTACTGTAATCGTCTTTATACAGAACAAAATATTTGAAACCTTTAAACGAATCAGGAAAAGGTCCACAAACATCAGCGGATATAACTTCACCTGGACTAGTTGCTGTTTCTCTTCTTCCAAATGGTAATCTACACGCTTTACCATATATACATCACTCACAAATATCATTAGTGTACTTTACTTTAATACCCATTTCTTTTTCTAATTTATTTTTGATATGATTTCTGTCTTGATGTCCCCATCTCTCATGATATAACTGCAAAGTTGAACTATAAATTGCTGCATACGTATTAATTTTAGGAAAAATAGGCTGAATGTTGGCTAGAAATAGTGTTCCACTAACTTGACGACTACCAGATAATACAACTTCACCATCAACTTTCATAATACAATCTGTTGCGGTAGATTTAAACTCACTTGAGGGATTTCTATCGTGAGCAGCTAATACCGAAAAGAGACTTCTAGTGACATTTGGAACGAACCACACATCTTTCAATTGAATTGTTTTAATTTTGTTATTAAATTTTGATGAGAATTCCACAGTACCTTTACCAAGAGCTTCTAATACTTCTTTACCAGCAGATTGAATGCTATGAGCATTATCAAATTTTGTATAATTTATGAAATATTCACAAGAATTTGTCACATGTCTCGTGGCTCCATTATCAACCCACCAGTCTTTATTAGACTCAGCTATATTTATTTCATTGGATACTATATTCAATGCTACATTGGGATGTATAAATCTTTTGGGTTTTGAATTGTTTGGACTACCATCTGCGATCCACTTTCGACATTCTTTTAGCCAATGTCCTTTCTTTTTGCAATAGTAGCAAATATCTTGTTGCTTATTTTTAAATTTGTTTATTTGCTTACCTTTTATTCCTTTCTTTTGATTTAGGATCAAAGCTTCTTAATTATGTACACCAGTATCACCATTGTTTCCTTTATTAAAATTTCTTTCATACAAACATCATTACTGCATAATTAGTTCTTCTAGAGATTTGTCATTTTCGCGTGTCAACATCATCCGGCTTGATTTGAACATTTCATAAGAACTTGGTAATATGTTTAAAATTTTGCATATTAATGACAAATCTGGCAATGAATTTTCTCGTTTTATTCGTAATCCATTGTTAATTTCCGACCATAAATTTTTTAATTTGGAAACATGAGTTGAAACATCATCAATGTCGCTCCATTCAAATGAAAATAATTCGTTGCACATCGCATACAACTGATCCTTAGATGTTGCCTCGAATTGTTGATGTAACGCCTCCCACATCTCAAAAGCAGATTCTTCATCCATTATCTTCAAATAGATTTCATCTGTTATAGTACTGGTTATAAGACTTTTTGCACAGCTATTAGCTTTACGATAAAAATCCACTTCTTTTTTGTAATTGTTTCTGGCTTAGTTTTCCTTCAACAATATCCAGAGCCCCTTCATGAAATTCAAGGAGAACTTTTACCTTCCTTTTCCATATTGGCCAGTCTGCCTCACCAGATAGTAGCTTAATTGTTTTTGAAAATTCCATTATAGCTTATGAAAAAAAAAATCCTTCGAAATTTTTTTTTTTGAAAAGATTTTAAAAATTTTCTTGACTTAAAAAAAATGTTCTCGACTTAAAAAAAATTTTTTTAATTAATTTTTTTTTAAGCTCTGCTGGTCCCATAACCTATTGATTTTAACAATTTATTTGAACAAACTTAAAAACTATTTGATTATACAATAAAAAAATTAAATGACATAAATTACATTTCAATATAAATAAGTATCACTCATTACATTGTAAGCCATTAAAAGACTACTACCCATTACAAAATTTCAAAGATTTTTTGCTGAGTTGTTTCGGAACAAAATTTTTGTGCAGACAAAAAAATTTTTACTGAGAGTTTTCTGCAGCACGATTCATCCATTTCGAACATATTGTCTGGAATATCAAAGCTACCATATGAAATACGTGTGTAAACGATACGTATTAATTTTACAAGTGGCAGCACATCGGCAAATGATTGCAGTTCGCTGTGTCTTTTTAATTGTTCAATGTTTTATTTTACAATTTTGCTTTATTTCTATTGTAATTAATACAAGTATATTCTGTGGCAGCTAAGTTCAACTTTGGCTGAAGAATTAAAATACTTGGCAGCTCAGTTCGATTTTTTCCGGACCAGCGAGACCGTTTGACCGACTAAAGTGGCAAATTGCCACTTTTTCGACTGCGTTTTCACTTTTTCGACTGCTTTGTCACTTTTTATCCCCCTTTTTTAGGGTGTTATATGAAAATGCATTAAAAATAAAAAGTTTAGTGTAGTTTTCTCTGGTGAATCCAGCTTAACACTTGGTTTTAACGTTAAAATCAACTTTTATTGAAACTATGTTAGTGTGAAAACACTATTACATTAGTTTTTCATTGGAGATCATGAGTTTGTGCGAGAATTTAAATACTTTGATCTCCATTAAAATGAATGAATTAAAATCATGCAATGTTCCTGATTCGAAGAAAAATTAAAAAATATTCCCGCAGCCTGTATAGGAACCTAGGGATTGGTAAATCGATTTCGATTCCAATCGAAACCGATTTTCTGTTCAAAAACTCGATTTTTTGCAATCGATTTTACGTCTGCGATTTTATACTGAAATCGATTATTGGGCTATTAAAATCGATTTTTATTGTTATCAAAATTTTGGCTTTTTTTAAAGTATTAATCAAGGCAGATTAATCTGCCTTTATATTAAGCTTTTAATATATCTGATATACTTCCCTTAATTTATGCAACGCTACATATTACATACATACATTTAAAAAAATAGAGTTTATATGGAAACATTTTAAAATTTCGAACCGTATCGAATGCCGTAATTTGCCCCGTGCTCTATTTTCTGTTCGTTTTTGAAGTTGAAGAATTTGTACTATTAAGCGTTTAAATCAATTAGTCAATTTTATTAGCTTACGGTCTTGTTCGGAGTTTGAAGTGGTTCGTATCAGTAGTTGTGGTGCTTTTTCTACTTTTTTTGATCAATTTTTTTACTGGGTTCTTATTTTAGAGGATAATAATAATAAAATAAAAATATGTGATTAATGGGCAGATTTTGTAAATAATTTCGTTTCTAAACGTTTCAAATTTGTATGAAAAATAACGAAAATTCGTTTCATAAAATATTTTTTCCATATAAATTTCAAAACGAAAAAAACGTTTCTATTTACAAAATTTGACTTTAAATATAACTTCGTTAAACCAGTATAAAATGCATAGCCTATTTTAGAAGTAATTAAGAAGTGCTTTCTAAAGAAGTACTCATTTTATTTCTTGCTCATTTTATTTCTATACTCATTTTATTTCTATACGAACCATGCCGTTCTGATTGTTAAGATATGCTCTCTACGACTGAGCTATTTTCAAACTTGTTTTATGAAAATGTGTCAGTTTAATTCCGTTTTTGTACATACATATGGACATATTACCCAATAATATCTCATGCGTTTTTAATGAATTCAAAAACTATAGGTGCTCAAGAAATCATGAAAGCACATTTCATTTTGGACGCTTGCATTTATTTTTTGCTGTGTGCGTGCATATATTCACAAAAACATAATTTTTCTCTTTTGTCATATAGATAAAACAACATATAAAATTGCAAAAAATTACAACAGTTATATACTACTTAAATTTATCTCAATGGCGACACACAAGGAGATGCCTTTAAAGTTAAATGTATAAATCGAATAACAAAGGATATGTTTATTACAGGATTTCTGTCAACATATAAAAATTATACTTATATTGTAAAGTCACCTAATTGCTACTGTGAGATATGTATATGGGTCAAACAGGAGCTCTCTCAAATTCGACTATTTCGAAAAATGATTCAAGTGAAACTCGTAAACATCATCAATCATATCCTTATTTTAAAGGTTCCCATTTACCCGCCAACTATATGAATACGAAGAGGAAGGTTGCTAATTATAACAATATCTATTCTAAAATGTACCCGGATCACAATTATTTACATTTAAATTCTTTGTGGTCAATTTGGTATGGAGTATTACTTACTTTAATTCAAGGATATTTAGCAGTTCATGGTGCCTCTAGATTTTTAGGTAATTTTTTATAATGTATACTTTTATAAATTACACTACCTAACACATTTTTATTTTAGAAAATTCAAAAAACTGAACATGGTTGATCACGTCAGAGCAACGACGATATAATGGATATAAAATAATGATATTTAAGAAATAATAACAAAATTAAACGTATTTTCTTTACAGATATCACAAAAAGAAAAATATCAAAAAGGTCAGTTTTCAGCGGCACAAAAGTATAGGCATAGTTTTTTGATCCTCTTTTGCTTAAATGAAATTTAGCACATCTGGCAAAACTACTTTTCACACAGTCCGTTTCGTTACGGTTTTTAATTTGTTTAGAAAAAAAAGTTAAAAAGAGCAAACTCAACAAAATTGTTTTGTTCACAATTTTTCTAATAATGGGTCCAAAATTAAGTGAAACTAGAGAATTTTAGGGAAAGTCTGTTATACACTTACAAAATCAAGGTAAATCTTTTGCGGAGATTGGCGAGTTAATGGATCGTAGCTGTTTTACCATTCTGATAATAATAAATCGTTTTAAAAGCAAATCTAATACAGAAAGTGCTTAGCTTAGTGGTCGTCCGCGCATATTAACTGAAAGAGATCGTGCCCAAACAGTACGAGATTTTAAAGTTGATCCAAAAATAACGTCTACACAGCTTACAGCAAATATAAAGTGATGTTTTGCAAAAGACGTGCAATCTAAAACTGTTCGGAGATTGTTGCATGAAGCTGGTTGCAACTCACATGTGGCTAAACGTAAACCATTGATATCTGATATCCATTAGAAGAAACGAATTTCGTATGAAAAACAGTTTAAAAACGAGCGAAGTAGCTTCTGGGATCAGGTGATGCTGTCAGGTCAGAGCAAGTTTAATTTTTTTTCAACCAAATGGGCATTCCAGAGCATGGCGATAGCCAAACACTGCATATGAAGGAAATAATATTACACCAACAGTAAAGTATGGTGGCGCGGGAGTTATGGTCTGTATGTCTGCTTTGGGCGTTGGGGAACTCGTATTTATCGATGGAATAATGGATAAAACTGTCAAGAAAAGTGCAGCAAAATTTAATGTATCTGGTTCATTTACAACATTCCAGCACTACAATGACCCCAACAATTCAGTTCATGACGTGAAGATGTGACTTGCTTTACTTGACAGATCCAAAGCCTATCGAGCATTTGTGGGAGGAATTGGACCGAAAATTCCGAAAATGCACAATTTCAAACAAATGTGACTTTAAAGCAGCGCTGTCTGAAGAATGGCTTAAAGTTGGCGAAAATATAACAAAAAAATTAGTGCACTCTACGCCAAATACACTTAAGGCAGTTATTAAGCAAAAAAGGATTGCCTTTTAAATGTTAAGTCAAGTTTCTACCTGGTTTTTCCTTTGATAACAATGATTGTGCCTATACTTTTGTCCCCCAGAATACTGAGCTTTTTTAATATTTTTCGTTATTGTTTTACCTGTGAAGAAAATATGTTAAACTTTCATTATTAAAGGTATTCATTTCAGTTTTTTTTTGTTGGAAAAATTAAATTTAATTAAATGAAATGAATACCTTTATTATTTCTTACATATAATTGTTTTGTAGCCAATATTTTGTTTTCGGAATACAAAATTTACATTTGGTTTCAAGGTGCAGTTTGTGCCTATACTTAAGTTCAGCACTGTATCAAAATAGATTACAAAAAAGTACATACTTATACTTCATTTTATGTTCTTAAGTTCTTTCCCTCAATTAGCCCCAAATATAGTCTCCAATCATATTTTCATTGTTTTGGTCTTCAGCTGCTTTTCTCAAATAATTTTTTCGGAATTTGAGCAGAAGGAGAATCAAGGTCAGGAAATTTAATAAGTTTTGTATATTTACCACTACGTCTTTTACGTGGATTCACATTGCAATGTCATTAGCCTTTTGATTCTCCTCAGCATCATATATACATAATGTGTGTTTTTTTACTTTTGTAGTAAAATGCAGTCCATGAGTAATTACTGCGAAAATTTTAAAATTTACTCTCAAAAAAGTTGTTGCCGAAAAAAGTAACAGAAAAATAGTAAAAATTAGTTAGATTAAAGAAACAGCTGGCTTCAACTGCATATAGTATTGAAAAATATATAAACTTTTGACTATTCAACTCTTTTAGTTTTTGGTACTCGATACAATATTTTTATAACACGAACAATCTAAGAATAAATTTTGTAATTTATTTCACATAATATTTGTAATGCACTTCTTTTTGATTTCCTTATTTTGTTGTTGGTTAAATTAATAATCATGACTATTTGTTAATGTTGCTGATTACCTTGAAAGCAAGTGCGATACTAAGTACCCAGATACATTATCGTTTTACAACTCTGAGTAATTTGAATAATTTGCAAAACAAAAGGATTAATAAAGTAAATTACAATTTAGTATGTGTGTACTCGTATATTAACTGTAATTATTATCATGCTTTATAATTGAAATTTATTTGCTGGTAGTTTAGCATGTATTTCATTGGCGCTTGAACCAAATCATCATTAGACTTTAACCACAAATTTTAAACAGTCACAAAATAATTAAAAAAAAAATAATAAATAAATATTTTTAATGACTCACAATTTCAATTTAACCTTTTCTAAAATTTTTACACATTTCGTTTGCTTACTTTTCATTTGTTTACATTTTGAATCATGTTTTTATCTTACTAAACTTTACTAAGACAAATTTCTGCAGTAAAAATTTGCAAAACACTCAGTCTAGAACTGTCACTTTACTCTCTCAATTTGTGTTCTCATTTACTGTATTTTGGGCAAACGAACGCAATTGAGTAAAATGCAGTAAAGTTCAGTAAAATTTTTTAAAAGCTTTTGCGTACGTGAACGCAATTATACATTTTCGCGACGACATTACAACTTCTTTTAGACTTGTGCATAACAGCTGATCGTGGTTTAACACTCAAATGCCATCAAGAGGTACTTGTGAATGTAAAAACCCCACTCTTATCATGCGGTATTTTTTAATGTATTGGAAATTGTTAAAATTTATAATAATAAGTCCGAAATCACACTGTGCAAGTCTTATTGAAACGTTTCTTTTCCCCCCGTCTCTCTCTCCTAATAAACTAATCAGCTTAGCAATAAGACTTGCATAGTGTAAATAGGGACTAATTGGATAATATTAGTACTATAAACAGAGATTGGCAATGAATCATGTTTTCGCTATTCATACTGACACATAAAATTGTAAATATAAATGAGTAGACATCATTTAAAATCAACTACTCTGAGTTACGCACACTCACAACAATATTGATTTGTAAGTATAGGTTGCAATAAATATGAGTGCGACGCCGAACCACAATCACACTCATAAATTACCTCAGTTTGATTTATAATTTCAGAAAAATACTTATACTACTTATATTGATTCAGCTTGTTAGCGTGTAAAGATGGAGGAAATAAAAAACAATTGTTTAAAGTGTATAAAATGAAGGATTCTTTATTTTAGTGATTTTTACCTTAACAATAGATCGCTGTGCGTAGATACGTGGTAAATCTTTTTCAAGGCTCACAACAAAAGTGATTTAATAAGCACAAAGAAAGATATCAAAGTACCGAACGAACGAATAAACCAAACCGTTAGATATTTTACTAGTCAAAGTCCAAGAAAACACTCCGAAAAATCAAGAATGATTAAAAGAGGAATAAATTTGGACCTTGACTGAGTACTATTCAATTGAATAGGGACAATTTCACAAACTATTAAAATATATATACGAATAGCGTTTTGGTTTAAACATTGCCGGCCACCTTGCAATAACAATGGGTGCATTCATAAGACGTAGCTGTTGCGACACCGTTGAGCGTTTGTCTTAGAAACGCATAGTTGAGTAATTCCGCTCCACTCAACAGTTGAGTAATTTTCCATCATAAAATTTTTCCGCTACCTATAGTCAACGTGTTGTGCTCAGCCTAAACAGCTGCTCGAATAGAGTTATGCCTGTTATATGCTTTGTTAGGTGGAAGGAGCAAGTATTTGTTAAATTTTATATTACAAATGCGATGAAGTAACAAAATAAAGATATAAAATTAAATTATATCCATCAAGCCGTTTCTAAGACGTAACTGTTGGGGCCAACAGTTGCCAACAGTTTCACAACTGTTGTGCTCAACTGCTACGTCTCATGAATGCGCCCAATGTTATACAATTAAAGGTTTTATCTTGTATTTAGAAAAAAAATTCAAACATTCTAAAATACAGAGATATGATGATGACATTAAAAATAAAAAAATTACAGCGGCGATGGGCCAGATATCACTCAACCAAAGGTGGTATATTGGGCTAAGGGGGAACCCGGAGAATAAAATACGTTTCCCGTCATAATCTGCGGGCTAAGCTCAGGACCCAAAACCAAAGCCACCTGTCCGGAATGATAAAATGTGGGGTCAGCCAGTTGCAATCCCGGAAACATTTCCTTTACAGCCTCTGCTACACTTACGCGAGGAGTCTTTATGCCATGCATTTCCTTAATTTTCGCCGTAAGCGAAATTCGTTTCTGGCAATCATAAATTGACCGTACGCTCAAACGACAATATCCACCTGCAGCTGTCAGCCCCAGTTTACGGACTAGTTGATCGCTAACATAACTAATGGCGCAACAGACATCGATAACTGCCCGAACTGGGAACTCACGAGCTCCCACCTGCAACTTTACCTGGACTGTCGGGGAGAAGGTCAGCACTAGCCTGACTCGCTCTCGACGGAACAGGTTTCGTTGGTTTCTTCTTCTTTTACAGTGGGAGTTTATCAATCGGTTTTTGTGTAATATTGTCGTTTCCTTTTGATAAATGGATCAACGTGTGGTGGTCCTCCTGGCATTTGCTACACTTGCGAACACTGGCACAATCTTTGGCTTTGTGATTGCTGGCCAAGCATCGAGAGCAGTGACCCCAAATCAACAAATGTCGCAATTTTTCTTCGTGCCGCAAGCGTCTAAAGCGAAAGCAAGCTGCCAGGGGATGCGATTTTTTGCAGAGGCTGCACGTAGGAGCATTGGTTTTAGGCCGCTCATTAGCCGGCAGATTTTCCGAAGCCACAGTCTGTTGAGTAATAATAGCTGGGCTTGCCGAAGATTTAGCCGCCTCCGAGGTTTCAGGCGACTCCTTTGCAGGTAAAGACGCCACAGGAGTTGGGTCAACTGTTGGAGACATGGTGTCCAACGCCACTGGAGCCGGAGTGGCTACTTCCATTGCCTCCTCGTTCTCTTCCAAGAGGGCTTCTTCCAACAACGAACATAGGGGATCCATTTTATTAGGAAACAATGGAAGTTAATAAAATGTTATATATTATGTGGTCAAAATGACCAATTTTGTGATTGGTCGCTTCACAATGCCGTTTGCAGTACGTATGTCCGCGACTCGAATATGGGTATCAGTCCCGGGATAAGTCTTAATTATCCTACCTAATTTCCAAGACGTAGGAGGAAGGTGTTCGTGTCGAATAACAACCAGATCGTCAATCTGTACATTCCTCTCAGGAAACTTCCATTTATATCGTTTTTGTAAACTTTGCAAATACTCATCTTTCCATCTGCGACAGAAGTCTTGTGAAAAAGCTTTGAGTTTACGGTATCTATTTATTATACTATCGTGGGTTTCCAAAACAGTTGGTTCTGGCGGAGCTAGTATTGGACATCCTATTAGAAAATGACCAGGCGTAAGCGCCACAGGCTCATTAGGATTGTCTGATAAGGGACACAAGGGCCTAGAATTAAGACACGCTTCAATTCCAAGTAAGACCTTGTAGGCCGAAGGTAGAAGACATTTACATTCTGATAGAAATGTACGAAAATCTCTTTCAACAACATCGTCTAGCAATAAAACGATGAAAAGCCGCCAAAAATGCGTCCGTTGACAAGTCAGTTGTCGCCTCTAAATGAACTGCTTTTGTCGAAAAACAAACGAAAATACACACGTATGCTTTCGTGATTTTACAAGCACGGCCATTAAAACTTTTCATATCAAATGGGCCAGCAAAGTCTACACCAGTGGTATTAAAGGGTCGATCTAAAACAGTTCTTTCTGGAGGCAAAGCAGCCATAATTTGAGTGCAAGAGCGTTTCCGATCTAGTATACAACGTTTGCATCGATTTACTACAGTATGGACCAAAACTTTCAGACGGGGAACCCAATATTCAATGCGAATAATTCTCAACATTAGTTGATTTCCACCATGAATTGAAAGTACATGTACAAACTCGGCTAAGAGAAGGGTAAAACGACAGGAATACGGTAGAATGATGGGATGTTTTTCAGTATAAGACAAAGATGGAGATTTCGCCAAACTACCATTCAACTTCATTACTCCGTTGTTATCCAAAAATGGATAATGAACTTTCTGAGCCAAAATTGCTAACCGTAATTTTACTTCCTTTATTTCTTCGCTTGAAATTGTTGTAGACTCAAACAAGTACTTTCCTTTGTGCGAAGAATGTGTCCTATGGTAGAATCGACTCACGTACGATATCACTTTGAGAGCACGATCAAGCTTAGAAAATCTATCGAGAATATCTTCGAAATTCGAAAAGAAAGTAGAGTGTGTTTTGGTAGCCCTGGCTTCAACATCAGTATCTAGAGGGATAAGATCTTTTATGCTCCACTTATATTTAGGCTCGCGTAGCCACCTGGGTCCATGCCACCAGAGATCACTTCTACTCAAATCCGATGGTGTGAAAGTCCTCTACTACCTAAATCCGCTGGATTATCTTCCGACCTAACATGATACCAGTTGTGTTTTCCCACATTTTCTTGAATTCTACAAACTCTATTAGCGACAAACGTTGTCCAGCTAGTAGGCGTTTTTCTCAACCAGCAAAGGACAATAGTTGAGTCTGTCCAGCAATATACTTGCTTAAGTGGTATATCAATTTCTCTAATAATAGTTTTTAGCAGTTCAGAAGCCAACACTGCACCACAAAGTTCCAAGCGAGGCAGAGAAATCGTCTTTATAGGAGCAACTTTCGTTTTACAGGAAAGCAAGTACGTATAATATTCTCCAAATGACTCAATTCGAATATAAATTACCCCCGCGTATGCTTTTTCTGAGGCGTCAGAAAAAACATGAAGTTCGGCAAAAGTACCAGGCCCATATTTTACCCATCTTGGTATTTGTATGTTATTTACTTCCGTGTAAAAACTTACGAATTTTCTCCATTCATGGTCCATGGAAGGAAGCAACTTATCATCCCACTCAATATTGTCACGCCAAATTTTTTGCATAATAATCTTGGCAATAATGATGACAGGTCCTAGCCAACCTACGGGATCAAATAATTTTGCTATGGTAGATAACACCTCTCTTTTGGTATAATGTAACCTATCAGCAATAGGCTCCACTTTAAAGTAAAATGAATCCAATTGAGCATTCCATTGAATACCTAATGTTTTTGAGCTGCTGGATTCAACCAATGTTAAAAGTTTCGAATCTACCAGGTACTCGGAAGGAAGACCATTTAAAATTTCAATAGCATTAGAAGTCCATTTCCTAAGCTCAAATTTTTCCGAAGATAAAGCAGAGCCCGTGCTCTGAAGGCACGGTCTTCAGAGCAGATGAAATATCGTGAGCACCCTTTAGTACATCGTCAACATACAGAGACTTGCGCAAAATACTGGCCGCAAGAGGGTATTTTTCTTCGGAGTCATCTGCTAATTGTAAAAGGGTCCGTATCGCCAGATAGGGAGCACAATTTACACCGAAGGTTACAGTCTGTAATTCATACTCTTTTACCTCCTCCGTCGGAGAAGACCGAAATAGTATACGTTGATATTGAGTTTGAGTAGGGTCAAGACGAATTTGTCTATACATTTGCGTAATGTCGCAATTAAAAACATATCGAAATAGCCTCCAACGAAGAATTAACAACACTAAATCTGATTGCAAAGTGGGGCCCACATATAGGCAATCATTTAAACTATTACCATTCGAGGTCTTATTCGATGCGTTGAATACAACACGCAATTTCGTATTTTTGCTATCAGGTTTAATCACAGGGTGATGAGGAAGATAACACGAAAGTGAGGGTTTAGCAGAATCACTCATCACTGGTCTCATATGATTTAAAGTTAAATATTCTTTAACCACTTTATCATATAATTGCTTGACATCACCTTTTCGCAAAAGGGAGGACTCATTTCTCAAGAATTGTGCCATCACATTCTGTATTGAAGAGCCCAAACTAATAGAATGAGGAAATTCCGCCTTAAAAGGTAGCGTCACTACATAGCGGCCGTCGGAGTTGCGTCGCGTAGTTTTCCTATAAATTTCCTCGCAAAATTTGTCAGTGGGTGAAGCTATTTTCCTTTTCGGTGTTTCTTCTAGCTCCCAAAAGCGAAGAAGATTCCTATTCAGACTATCTTCCGGTGAAGTTTCAACAGTAGTTGAATACACCTGAACCGGTGTTTCTATCACAGACTCTGTGATTATCCATCCAAATATGGTATTCTGAGCTATTAAATATTCGAAACCATCTCGTTGAATCCCGCTCAAAATCAACTGCGGATAGATATCAGCCCCTAGTAAAATATCAACTGGTCTTGATTGATAAAAATTGGGATCGGCCAGTTGTAAATTTAGAAACCTGTTACGAAGCTCTGGGCGGACTAAGAACTATGGCAATGCACCAGAAATATTTGGTAATACAAAGGCCATTGTTTCTAGGACAAGAGTTTGGTCTACCAGCGAACTAATTAAGGGACAAAAATTTTGTGAAACAAACGAAGTTTCCGAGGCCGGGTCAATAAGAGCCCGGGCTGGGTATGTCATACCATGGTGAATAAGATTTACCATAGCAGTTCCCAAAATCTCTTTACGATTTTGAGTAACGTGAAATGCCTGACGATGGAAAGTGCTACCGGAGCGTATGCCGCTGGAGGTCGATGGCAATTCTAGGTTCTCACTTGGTGCAGCAGTAGTGGACACCGAAGCTGGAGTAGCGGTGGGCACGTCCTGAGAAATCGTTGCTTCACGATGAAACAAGGTGTGATGCCTTTTATTGCATGTACTACAATTGAAAGCACTCTTAAAATTTTTCACCTCATGCTCCCGCGACAAACAATTTACACAACAACGGAACTTTTTAACCATAGAATACCTCTCTGAAATTGAAACATCCTTAAATCGTTTGCACGTTCTCAGGAAATGCCCAGGTGCACGACAAAGAACACAAGAAGTTGAATTAGAACTCGAATTCGCTACATGAACTTTAGTTTTTTGTATTGAAGGTTTTCCAACCGATGTCTTTAAGATCGCGCACGCATTCTAAAGTTTGAATCCTTTCTGTCAGAAAGGCGTCAAAATCTTTCCATTTAGACAACTCCGATTTTTCTCTAACACTTTGTTCCCATAAACTTACTGTAGACGTGGGCAAACGTTGAATACACATAAAAATTAAGATTGGATCCCAACTTTCGGTTGAAACTTTATATATCGCAAGCGAAGTCAAACAATTATTTATACCTCGTTGCAAAATTTTCAGACCGTCGCTAGACTCTTTATCAAATGAAGGAAGCTTGAACAAAATTTTTAATTGATTATTTACAAGCATACGAGGATTCTCATAAGCTGTTTTTAAATGTTGCCAGGTTATATCAAAACCAGTGGGTATTTTGATACGATTTGTTTCGCTTCACCGGCAGTTTTCCTTAACAAATGACAAAATCGCTCTATATTACTTAGACGTGAACTATTTATATATAAAGCCGTAAAAAGGTCTCGAAAGGCTGGCCATGAAACATAATCACCTTCAAATGTGTTTACATCACATGGGGGTAAAGATAAATTATGATCAGAATTACTTGTGGTAGCAGTAGCGTTTCCCACCATCGACTCATTTAATTTTGGCACCCTTTCAAAATGTTGCACTTTTTCATTAATTGCAGACAAACAATTTAAATAAGCCGCATAAGACGCCTCATATTTAGCCATTGTTATAGAGGCATCCTTGGGATCGGTTTTTGGATTATTGTCCATCTCCTCAAGACAATCCTCATAAACAACTTTTGTTTTATCCCATAATTCTTTTAATTCGACACGGTGAATTTCTAAAGTGTATATATTATGTACATCTTCACGAATATCATTAAATTTTGCTTCAAATTTGATAAGAGCATCTGATACACGAATAAATTTCTTTAAAATTGCAGAAGACATTTTCAGTTTCTGATACAAATTTGCTTTGCTTTAATTTATTTGAAATATATAAGAAACTTTCGATTTAATTCAAATAATTTTTCCACAAAATATTCGTATCAAAAATTTGATAGAATTGTAATTTAAAATTTTATAAAATTGAAGTTAAATTTGATTATTAATATATATTCGCAAATTTGTTCACAAAAAAAATTCCTACAAACACTCTCGACCAATTTGACCGACTATAGAGTGCACATTAATCAAATAGAAAATGAAATGAAGAAGCAGAGAATTAATAAAAGCTAAATGTATTTATGTCTCACAACAATAAATACTGTATGTATCACAACACTAATGCTTTAATTATGCAATCGCGAATTGAATTTATTTATTTTACTTTGTCAGTAATTTACTTTTCACTTTAAAAATTCATCGATGAGAAAATTTCCAATAAATTTTACTTTTTTATTAATAGTTTTGTCCGTCAACGTAAACAAACGCACTGTTGATTTATTTAGCACGAAATATAGAAAGCGAAAATAAATCAAAGCAAACGTCACAATTAATAATTTAGCAAGGATATTTGAAAGCCAGAGGGCGTTTCAACACAAATATGCCTTGTACTATTGTTGTAAAGCGATCAATCATGTATGCAAAAATGTAAGTGTATGAAAACAACAACAATTGTTCTCCTCCTTATCTTTACACTTTTTTCCTTTATATATATATATATATATATATATATATATATATATATGTATTTTATTTTTCACTTTTTATACTTACTTTATACTTTTTATACTTATTTCACTTTAATAAATATATCATGTAAAAAAATAATAAAATGACTTACGCACCTTTTATTATCCAGTGAAATTGTAAAAAAAGGAGTAAACGATAATTTTTCCGTCGGAAAATTGAAAATTTGATCTGGTATGTGTATGTATGTATGTATCTTTAAAATAGAAAATGAAATAATTAGCGCCTTTGACACAAATCCGGCTCGAAGGACCAAATGTTAGCGTGTAAAGATAGAGGAAATAAAAAACAATTGTTTAAAGTGTATAAAATGAAGGATTCTTTATTTTAGTGATTTTTACCTTAACAATAGATCGCTGTGCGTGGATACGTGGTAAATCTTTTTCAAGGCTCACAACAAAAGTGATTTAATAAGCACAAAAAAAGATATCAAAGTACCGAAAGAACGAATAAACCAAACCGTTAGATATTTTACTAGTCAAAGTCCAAGAAAACACTCCGAAAAATCAAGAATGATTAAAAGAGGAATAAATTTGGACCTTGACTGAGTACTATTCAATTGAATAGGGACAATTTCACAAACTATCAAAATATATATACGAATAGCGTTTTGGTTTAAACACAGCTCATTCAACTCATCCATATAGTATAACTACAACTAAAACAGTATAGAGTATATAAAAAACACATTTGTAACCTCATAATGAACAAACACATAATCTCACAATGAGTATTTAATGTTCTTATACGACGTTGGCTTTGTCATACAATACTTATTTTGCATCGTCTATAAGGCTCAATCAGACGTGATATAACCATAGCCATAGAGAACAGCCGTTCGAACCAAACTAATGGGCAACACTGTATTTGATTATAGGTGACTCGCCATAACGCCATAACTCTCACCATAGAAACCAATTAAATTTTGGTTAGGCTATGGCTATGACATTATGGCTATGTCACGTCTAATTTAAGCTATAAACATTGAGTTCAAGAGAGTCGAAATCAACAACATCATAAATCTTGCTAAGTATGAGTGCGATGGGAACTTCAAACTTTCGAGTGAATATGATTCATAGACAACATTGCAATAAGTATGAGTGCGCATAAGTATTTATAAGAAATTATAAATCATGATTCAACTCTACTTACTTTTTCACTACTCATTGCGCTTCTCTGAGTATAAGTATCAAAAGCAAACTTTATGTACAAAAAATGTATTTTCGTTTCCTTTAAATTTAGGACAGTTAACGAATAATTTTTTTTTTTTAATTCAAATTAAGTTTTTTTTTAGCTTATTTCTAAATTTTATGTTGAAGTCTACGGAAAAGTTTCTTAAGCAAGAAAAAGTTGCATACATACATACATATCGCCGTCGAAAATCCAAAAGTACGTAGCAGCACTTTTTCTAATTTTACTGGAGAAACAAAAAACCTTATAAATTTAAGACTATTTATTTGTTAGGTGCCAAATTGAATAATGAATAAAATCGGTATTTTTGAACATATGTGAGTAAAATTTTAAGGAAAGATGTATTTTGGTTAATCACATCTTAATCAATCAAATAGTCTATTTTTACTTTTTTGATTATACGTACTTTTGGATTTTCTACAACGATATGTATATACCATGCTTAAACAACAAAGCAAGCAGAAATTCCTAATACATTAAATAAATATAATTCGGTATTTATTATATGATAATTACATAATTTTTAGGCTGCTCTCTAATTTCATGGAGGATTGAACCAGTGGCTGAGCTGAATTTGCAAATAATTTTGTCTGGGTTGGTTTTCGTTTTACTACCTTTTTTCTTTACTTCGGCAGTTTTTAAAGTAAGTAACGCAATAATTTATTAACAAAATAATAATAATAATCGTAATAAAATAATAAAAATGGTATAGTATGAAAGATAAAATTTTTTACCTTATAACATCAATTTAAATCATACAAGATGAGACAGATGAGACAGCGACGAATGCACATCAGGCGGATGCTTACATATTTTTATATTTTTTCAAGAATATTTGTCCAGCAAAAATATTTTATTATAAGCAATGAATTTTGTAACATACAATGCCTTTTATGTTATCAAGATTTCAGGAAAAAAGGGAATACCTATGTCATTAACAGACATTGCTTTTCATAGCGATATTCATAAGTTTGATGGTAGGGAAAAAGAAAAATTTTAAATAAAAATAAAAACATTTATTTGGAAAATGTCAGTGGATCATACCAAAATGAAGTTTGAAAAAGTTTTTTTACAATTGACTGTTTAGAAAATAATTTATTTTCAATTAATATTTCAACTGTGTGGCTTTGCGTTTGGTGGGTAGCTCTCAACCTCAACAAATTGACAGTTCACCGATACATTCACAGTACCCACCAGTGATTTAAATCTTGTTTCACTCGTTTTACATGAGCTCCCAGTTGACCACGGCTTTCGTTAATGATATCGATTAAGACTATCGAGAGTGACACTCAAAAATGAATCGAAAAATGTTCACGCGTCGCTCAGTTTTGTCCCAAAAAACCTTCGATCTCGGATTTCGTTAGCAATATCAAAAGAGAGAGATTATCGAATTAATTTCGATACCGCAAAAATGCAGCAGAAAAAGTAAAAAACCATTTTTTTTATTTATTTATTTAACTTACTTACTTATTTTATTAATTTTATTTATTTATTTGTTTAATTCCGTAACTTACGCTGCTGCATTCGTTGAACATGGCACCTCGATTTTAACAGACTAACACACATCCACTGGGCTATCGTGGCAAATTTTTTTTCATTCAATTATTGCACATATGTAAGTGTGTGTTCTTATCTTTTTTAAACTTACAGTGCTGTCATGCATTGAACTTGGTATCTTTTGACTAACAGGCTGACACACTTCCATGCAGCTACCGTCACACATTCGAAAAACTATCGAGAGAAGTGCGAAGTTCGGAGCTTTAGCGAACATTCGAATTCTTTTAGATTTGCGAACAAATATCGAACATTTTTTTTCGAAAATTCTTCGCTTAGTGAACATTCTTTTTTTTTATCGAATCTCAGGTCAAGTGGTCTTCTCTTATTACCACCACCACTTTGATTTACATTATATATTTTCTTGCTTAATATGAAGAAAAACTTCGTTCTTACACGGTTTGACAAAACTCTGCCCGTATAGTAAACATTTCAAAACTACTTTGGACATTTAATTTTAATCGTAGCTACATATTTGCACAAAAAATACTATGTGTTAGAGATTTAATTTTTTTTAGAGTACATACTTTAAGCTTAAATTAGACGTGCCAAAGCCATGACCAAATCAAAATTAATTTGGTTTCTATGGTAATGGCTATGGCGGTATGGCGAGTCACCTATAATCAAATACAGTGTTGTAACTTTTATACAATTACATAAGTACGTACTAGGGGTTGATAAATATCTTCAAAAATCGTTTTTCGATCAACTTTTTTAATTTCGATTTTTGAGATCGATTAATCGTACGTGAAAATCGATTTTAAACTCTTTTTTTTTAAATTGTTTAAAACAAATGGCTAGTTAATAATCAAAATAATCTTTATTCATAAAAATTCAAGTAAAGATTATAAAACATTAACAAACAAAAAGAAAAGTTAACATATTTATGTACATTACAAATATATATGCACAGAGTTACTTTAGCGAATCACATTAAATTCAGTAGGGTACAGTGTTGCCGGAACCGAAATTCAATTTTACACAGAGGAACCTTCAAAATTATCCAAAATGTTATAAATTAAAAAAAAAATTGTGTTTGATAATAAGTAATGCTTTTTATATAAGAATATGTATCTCGTGACTTTTTTACTATTTGTTGCAAAAAAGGTTCGTAGTTTGTGGCAAATTCCAAAAATGGTTAGTAAGGCCGGGTTTCCATCTGTGTGCCATGTGCCACAAAAGCGTAAAAAAAAGCGTAACCACTAATTACTAATGAAAAACAGTTTGATTCAGACACGTATTTATTAAGTTAAACAGTTTCATACATAACTAACAGACAATTTTATAGAATCCAACATGATTGGAAACTATTTAAATCAATAAATATATGTCTCAATCAAACAGTTTTTCATTAGTAATTAGTTGGTTACGCTTTTTTTTGGCAAATGACACACAAGAAATGCCATATGTAAACTCAGCCTAAGGTTTGGCATTTCACCATGAATACACTAAGAAACGAACAAATCTCAAATCATTGAATTTTATTATCAAAATTCGTGCTGTGTGAGAATTGTGTATCGTAAATGATGTCCATTTTATGGTTGTCTTTTCGGTAATTACAGCGCTATATATAAGAATGATTTGTTAAAAATAACTTGACATGAATCTCTGAAGCACTTCAGCAACTTTTTTTATCTGATTTCTTTTTCCGGCCTTCTGTTAACAAATGAAAAAAAATGTTCATGTAACTAATTTTGTGGAAAAATGCTTAATGTAAATTAGGGATTACTTTATGCGATATATTGCAATTTTTAATTCCAATATTTTATTTTCAACATATTTTTGGTTGATTCAAAATGTTCCGCTCAATATTGTCCTTTACCTTCATACGCAAAAATATTGACACGGTGGTACCAGACAACAACTCATTCTTCATGTAAGTCTTTGTTAATTTTAATTTGCTGGAAAATTTTTCTACTCAACAGTTCTAAAATAAAAGAAAAATATCATCTCCAATATCATAGCCAAACAAAAACAACATCGGGTGGGTACTGGTTTGCCGCACAGAATATTAAGAATACATCATTATTGCGGCAAATCAGTAACCGCCCGACGGTAAAAGAGATTATAAGAATGTTTATTAGTAAATTTAATTTAATTTTTCTTTTTAAATGAAATGAAGATCCTTGATTAAAGAATTTACTTTTGTATAATGTTGGGGCGAAATTACACAAAAAATTTTATGGTCCCAAAATAGTTCAAGAAAAATTTTTTTGTCCCATTTTTGGATAATTACACAGATATCGGCAACACTGGTAGGGTACATACATACATATGTACATATATGCATATTAGATATTAAAGCTGTATTTTTAAATTAAAATTATACGTAAATAGACTTGTGCCATTTAGTTCATTTCAGTGACCGGTCATTTTAGTTTATTATTTGTAAATGAACTAGTTCGTTCATTTAATTCAATCGATCTTTTTTAGTTCAATGAACTAGTTAGTTAGGTCTTTTTAGTTTAATGATTTTACATCTACAATTCTACATGCATATGTATGAATGTTGTGGTCTTTGACAATATTAAAAAGACAGATTCTGTGATTAAAATGCTTTATGAAAACTAAAATTAATTAATTAATAAATAAATTTGCTCTATAAAGGGTTTATAAAACAATTTTTTTAAATCTCATAAGTCCAAAATATTTTTTGTGAATAGGGTAGTATAAGTGTTTACTTGTTTATTGCATTTGCGGTAGTAGCATACATATGTTTGAGTATAGAAGATAAGCAAACAAATAGTGAAAAAGTAAAGCAAAACGTTGAAAACATTTAGTTCACAGCCTCTGTGTTAGTTCATTTTGTGTCTCAGTTCTTAGTTCAAAAATTGAACTTGTTCAAAAATTGAACTATGTAGTGCGAAAATTGAACTAGCGAGCGTAAAACAATTGAACTAGTTCACTTAGTTCAAAGTACTGAATCGTTCATTTGAACTAGTTCGTTCATGAACTACACAATACTATACGCAATTTTTTTTATTACATAAAAAAAATTTCAAAACATTGCAAATTATTATATGTAGTTAGTGTCAGAAATTATTTCTAAGGATTATTAGTTTAACATGCCAATTCACAGAAAGTATTGTGACTGAAAAATAGTCATAACTTTAACATTGTGACTAAAGACTAAAATTTCCGATTCTCAAAACAAAATTCTATCAACATACATTTTTAAAATAAAGAGTAGGAATGTCGACAGTCATAGGAATTGTGACAGGCATTTTAAACTAAAATAATTAATATAAAATATTAAAAAAAGAGAAACTAATTTAGAAATAGCAGAAGGGATGTACATAATATGTACATTTATGCTAATTGCCCATTTTGGGAGTGATTTACAATTTCCACAAACAATCGAAGAGCAAGCTGTGCTCCAGATTTTACCTTTATATTTATATTTTTTCCCGCGACTTTGTTCGCACTTAGAAAGAAACTGAATAGGCTTTAAATTGTATTCAGGCCAATATTATCTAAAACAGACAAAATACCAACAGTGAAAATTTTCGCGATTTATTCTGTTCCGCACTACTTTCTCAATTTTTTTCTTTCATATCATTCTTCTTCAGACTAATAAACAAAAGAAAAAAAGGATAGGTGGTCCAGGCGTTCACGCGTGCTGCCGTGACCAAGGAAAATAGGGATTCATTCTGTACAGATAACGCGACTAGTCCATACATGCATGTAAGGACTAGAGGAGTAGGAGTACTCCAAAACTACTCCAAATATATGAATAAAGCAGGTCGATTTAACATTGCGATGTCCTAGGGTTGGACCACATGGTCAAACTTTGCATTACATTGGATTAACCCCAAAACTACCGCATATGGAATAGCCATAGACTAAACGAACACTTATCGTGCAGCATTTAATGCTTGTATGAAAACGCTATTGTCCATGACTGCATTACATGGGACCATGATGTAACTAGTCTATTTCATCTATATTGGAAAATAAGGGAGTCCAACATTATTTAAAGGGGTGGATTATTTGAGCGTGTTAGTTCGCATGCGATAATTTTGGTTTTTATATACATATGTATGTATGTATCTATATTTTTTTATTTTTTATTTGACTTCATTCAATATTCAAATGCCATAATAACAAAATTAAGACCGAGTCACAAGAGTAAATATAGAACTCTGTCATAACAAAAGTTGTCCGGCATGATGCCCATACCAAGTTCATGGCTAGTGGAGACCGCTAGTTGAATTTGAAAATTCAACTTTTGGTGGATTTTTTTTTCCTGTGTTTGTTGTAAAAAAAATACATTTTCCATTTTTCCAACGAAAAAACCTGAAATTAATACCTTTACTAATAATATCAATTCTAGTTACATTGTTGCAATAAAGTAAATCTAAAACGTGTTTAATAATTTGTTTCATGTTTTTGTCATTTCTACAGTTTTTAAGTAAATTGGTTTTTAAACAAAAAAATTTTTAATGTAAAAATAAACAATTACTAAAGGTATTCATTTCAGGTTTTTTTTGTTGGAAAAATGAAAAATGTAATTTTGGCCAAAAAAATGGGGAAAATTTCCTATATTGCAACTTTTGGTGGATTTTTTCCTGTGTTTGTTGTAAAAAAAATTTTGGCTTGACCTTTTTTAGTATTTCGCCTATTACTTTTTAGTTCATTGTTAGATTTTAAGTTAAAAAAAACATTAACTTTTTGACAAAATTTTAAATAAAAATAGGAAAAAAAATTGTTAACATATCCTTTCGTGAAATCGGGAAAAGACTAAAAAATCCAAATTTTAAAATTTCCCTGAAAAAGGCATGTGTTTTTTAAGTATCTTCATTATTTTCAGTTTTGTAAAAAACTTTGCTTAATACATTTTTAATTTTTAAATTACATAGTCCTAAAGAAAATGCATTAAGAATGTGCTTAGAACGAATTATTTTGCATTTTGGACATGTACTCTATATTCAGCAATGTTCTAAAATAGTAAATTTTAAAAATATTTTTTTTATAAAAAGTTGTGACGATAGATTTTGAAAATTTTAACTATAATATTTTATTATGTAGATAGTTTTAAACATGTTTAACTAACATTTAAGAGTGCCTTTTCATAAATGCGGATATACGCGTAGTTTTTCTGAAAAAAAGTCAAAATTTAGGGAAAATATAGTTGTGCACCATAAAAAATAATTAAAATAATTTTATTTTTCTACATTGGTATATTTCAATCTCATATGAGTCAGTTTACTACGCCTGAAAAAATTATAACAATAGCCCAATACACAATCTTGTGCAAATGGTCTTGCATCGTAGCATGTGCAAAATGGTATAGTATATTGATACTCATCTATTCAGGAATAATATCTCGTGAGAGCGTGAAAATCCGCGCGTGATTATTAAAAATAGCTCACGCACGATCATGCACGAGTAATTTATTTTTAAGTCACGCTCACGCACTCACGCGTGATTAATTATAAATTTGGTCACGATCATGCGTGAGTCACGCGTGATTCACGCGTGACACGACAAAATCACCACATTTGCCCATCTCTAATAGAATGTAAAAGCACTTACCTTCGGCATTACTTTCCATTTTTTAATTTTTAAAAACATAAATTTTTATTACGAAAACTTTTATTAGAAGATGTCACAAAATTCATTGCACTTCAAGGTTTTCGGATAACTGGTTTAGAAATCGTAATCAAAACAACTGTTAAAGTAACAAAAATAATTTTTTTTTAAATTTAAAAAGATATGTTTACTTTGTTATATAATAAACTATGCAAAAATTCATATTTTTACTTTTGGCCAAAAAAATGGGTGAAATTTCCAATAGGGAGTGCAATGCAATATTTTTTCCAAAATTTAAATAGACGAAAAAATCCCCTGAAGAAGTCAACAAACAATTGACGAAACGTTGGGAAAAAATGTAATAAAGTTGTTTTACTACCATTGGAAATAACTTAGGCCTTATTAGCTCAAACAATTGGAACATTCTCTGTGTTTATCGCCATTATTATATTTTGCTTAAATAATATATAATATAATATAATATAATATAATATAATATAATATAATATAATATAATATAATATAATATAATATAATATAATATAATATAATATAATATAATATAATATAATATAATATAATATAATATAATATAATATAATATAATATAATATAATATAATATAATATAATATAATATAATATAATATAATATAATATAATATAATATAATATAATATAATATAATATAATATAATATAATATAATATAATATAATATAATATAATATAATATAATATAATATAATATAATATAATATAATATAATATAATATAATATAATATAATATAATATAATATAATATAATATAATATAATATAATATAATATAATATAATATAATATAATATAATATAATATAATATAATATAATATAATATAATATAATATAATATAATATAATATAATATAATATAATATAATATATAATCTTGTTAAGCTGATAGTTTTGCTAATACAAACTAATTATGGTTGTACAGAAAATACCATACCAAAATACAAATTCTTCTTCTTCTTCAGTTTTCTCAAATTAAATACAAGCGTCAGTCACACTTTAGATCGCAAAGTAAAAGAAAATAATAAAATACATATGTATATTACCGGCAAAAGTGAGTCAAATAAAATTAATAAAAACCATCTTCAACGAATAAAGGAGTTAGTTCCATGCACTTTTAATGAATACCTTAATTATTATATATTTATTGAAACAGGTACGAAAATCGTTAATTTTTATTTATTTTGCCATATTATTTACATATGTATGTATGTGCAATGTATATACATGCTTATATGCCCGGGTTTCCATCTGTGTGCCATGTGGGTTCCGAAGGGTTCCGTACGGACACTAGATATGTAATTCAATACGAACTTTAGCCTATATAATAAATAGTTTTGGCTTTTTTCGTTTTTGGGTTTTTTCGGTTTTGAGAGTTTTTAAGTTTTGGCGTTTTTTTTCGGTTTTTGTCGATTTTTTAAGTTTTGGGCTTTTTTCCGTTTTGTCAATTTTTTCACCGTTTTGTCCATTTTTTCGGTTTTTGGGTTTTTTTTATTTTGGCGATTTTTTTCATGTAGGCGGTTTTTTAGTTTTGACGCTTTTTTCGCGTTTTGGCAATTTTTTTCGGTTTTTGGCGTTTTTTTCAATTTCGCGATTTTTTAATTTTGGCGATTTTTTTCATTTAGACAATTTTTTTCATTTTGACGATTTTTTTTTCATTTGGGCGATTTTTTTAGTTTTGGGCATTTTTCGCAATTTGGCGATTTTTTTCGGTTTTTGGCGTTTTTTTTTTATTTTGGCGATTTTTTCATTTTGTCGATTTTTTCGGTTTTGTCGATTTATTTTAGTGTTAGAAATTTTTTTTAATTTGGTGCTTTTTTTTCATTTTAGCGATTTTTTGTTTGTTTTTTGGCGATTTTTTTTTTGTTTGGCGACTTTATAATTTTTGGATTTTTTAGTTTAACCGTTTTTGAAAATTTCAATAGGGTTCCTTTTCACCTTTGGTGTACGGAACCCTAAAAAGCGTAACCACTAATTACTAATGAAAAACAGTTTGATTCAGACACGTATTTATTAAGTTAAACGGTTTCTTACATAACTAATAGAGAATTTTATAGAATCAAACAGTTTAAATCAATAAATGCATGTCTATATCAAACAGTTTTTCATTAGTAATTAGTGGTAACGCTTTTTTGAGCACATGGCACACAAGAAATGCTGGATTCTGGTTCTGTGATAATGTGAAATGAAAAAACAACTTTTTATTTTCATTTTCACAACCATTTTTCATAACACTTTTCACAATTACATAAAATGCGATTCTTGTTGCTATTATAAAAACATTTTTTTATTCCGTTGTGCCTCTGAAACTTTTGTTTTAATGCTATTGAAATATGTCATGTAAATAAATAATATTTATTATTTATGTACATATTGCAACGAATTCGGTATGAGTATAGGTAAAAGTGTTTAAAAGCTTATCGCTACATAATTGAGTAAAATTTACACTTCCAATTGCAAGGTCCGTTGTTTGTTCCGAATCATCGTCGTAAGCAGAATTTAGGACAAACTTTACTTCAACCCATTACTCGTTTCTTATGTATGAATAGGGAAATGTGTTATGCCGTGCACGTCTCCTGTCGAGCTTAAATATCGAACAGTGGCTGTGCTGTTTTATTTTTATCTTGCCTGTAGCCTTTAATGAAAAACCTTTGTCAGCCATTAAGTTGTTCTGCAGAAGGCTGGGTACGCAAAAATATTTACTCAGCAAAGTCGTTATTATTATTATTCTTATACTTAGGAGAGAAACCCCTTTAGTCCGGCCGACAGCTTTGAAGGGTAAAAACTTATGAAGCTATAGTTTGATATGCTCGTAAAATGTTATGTTTTTGCAAAAGGAAAATGATGCCCATCGTGACATCATGGACGTTATTATTTCCTTTTTTAAATGCTACCGCGCATACCTTAAACCACCGCACTTAATTTTCCACATTCTATCATCTTAAATTTTAGCATGACCTATATGTACCTCTCTGCACTTTTCTTCTCTAAACTTGGTACTCACTGTCTGCAGACGCAGATTACTGTATTTATTTCTATTAACTGAATTTCGGAATTGTCGCTTGCAATTTCAACATCCACCCCTAAATAATTCATATTATTTTTGATTATGTACTTAAATTTCGGACTTCTTGTTAACAATTTCGACATCCTCTAAATCAGGGCTATTCAACCTGTGGTACGCGTACCACTTGAGGTACGCGAAACTTTCCCAGGTGGTACGCCAAATCTTCGATAATTTGAGAATTTTAATTTGTTATGTTTAATTTCCTTATTTTATTTTATTTTATTTTTATTAGTTGAATAATAAAGTACGGAAATCGCCAAGATCTCCCAATTTTTATGTATTTAATTTTATTTATTCTTGTAATGTTTTTAATAATTTTAATTTCTTTTTAATTTTGTTGTTTTTTATTATTAACTAGCGAACCCCTGCACACTTCGCAGTGCAAAAAAGAAAATAAAAAAATAAAAATAGCCACATCATCCATTGTGGGCGCATTAAATCGTCTGACATGTTGCCCCGTAGGCGTTTCATCAGCTCGAATCACAATTGCATATTCATCAGATGGCATTTGATCGAGAGCAGTTTGAAAAAGTCGCACTAATTCATTTTCAGCATGCAACATATTCTGCAAACGCTCGATAATATCACAACGAAAATCGGTTTCCACATTTGAGTTACCCACAAAGTATATTTGCAAAAATTGATAGCTTTGATCAGGAACAAAGAACAAAGTTGATGGTAAACTTGGCCTGGAATCTATTGAAGATTGAAATTTTCACAATAGTACGTTTCGCGATCATCTAAATAAACATCAAAACAAACAAAAATACCTTGAACGTTGGCATAAAATTGTCCCGAATAATATTTGTCGCTCCAAATGAATTAATTTGAAATCTGGAGTTATACGCTTGTATGTTTGCCAGAAAATTCTTTGAAATTGGTGTGCCACCAGTTATCAAATTATGCAAGGGCTCCGGTGGTGGAATCAATTCTGGTAATAGAACTTGGTTTGACTAAAATTGAATTGTAATGAATTTAAAAACGAATTGTATTTCAGTTTTTCAAAATATTAACGTCCCTTTTCACAATGTATGATTAGGACTTAACGTGAAGTTTAACTGACAGTTCTTCATACAAAACTTGCCGTTAAAGTCCCTGTTAGCTTTTAATTGTACATTGTGAAAAGGGCCGTAACTCAGATATTTCGAAATGAATGCAGTGTTCACTAAAATATAACTCATGAACCAATACACATACAGATACCGTTTATACATAAAAACCTTGGTATTGACGTCACCTTTCATATAAACTTTGCAGAAACAAAATTGGTTCACGCCTTCCACAGAACATCACTTACTAACACAATGGGTGCATTCATAAGACGAAGCTGTTGCGCAACCGTTTAGTATTTGTCTTAGAAACGCAAAGTTGAGTAATTCCGCTACACTCAACAGTTGAGTACTTTTCCATCATAAATTTTTTTCGCTACCTTTAGTCAACATGTTGTGCTCAGCATAAACAGCTGATCGAATAGAGCTTTGCCATTTATATGCTTTTTTAGGTGGCAGTATCAAATATTTGTTAAATTTTATATTACAAATGCGATGAAGTAACAAAATAAAGATATAAAATCAAGTTATATCCATCAAGCCGTTTCTAAGACGTAACTGTTGGGGCCAACAGTTGCTAACAGTTTCACAACTGTTGAGCTCAACAGCTACGTCTTATGAATGCGCCCAATGCAACTTATTTATATATATATATATATATATAGATAAATGAAATGGATTAAATATTTTAAAATTGTTTGGTTATTTATTGAGCCCATACTTGTTTACACACATGAAATTTTTTTGGTGGGACGCGAATTGTTGGTTGTGAGTTTTGTGATACGCGAACCAAAAAGCTTGAATAGCTATGCTCTAAATAATTGAAAATCAAAAAAATTTGATTTTCGCTGTTGCGCGTGTTTTTCCTATGTTCTTTACTTTTTTTCAGGTAAATATTTTTTGTGTAAAATAATTTATCATATGAAAAGTTTTTTAAGTTTTTTTTTTAACAGTTACACTAAACGAGAATCGACAGAGTTATGTAACTGTGAAAAGTTTAGTTCCATTCCCCATTTTTTTTCATAATGAAAATGTATTTAAATTCTTTTAATTTTTCACTGAACGGGACTCAGAAATGCTATGAAATCGTGAAAAAACTTTTCATTTCATCGTTTCACAGAACGAGAATCGACCCCCAGATGTAAACTCAACCTTTCTCATTTGCAGCAAAATAGGTGCACCATGTCAATGCCAATCAATGAAATGGCAATTTTGAAATTTTCAGCCAGAACTTCGCAATAAAACTATGTACATATGTATATGTGACAGCGCATAGAGAAAGGGACCTAAGGGTAAAAAAAAAATCAATTTTCCCTTTTTTTTGTGGGATGTGGACAACATCTGAGCATCGAATGAGACCGATCCCATGCCCCAAAAGTGTTCCCTCACAGAGATATGCGCGTTTTATGATGTGATGGTACACCAAAGATACACGTATTTAAATCTTTAAAATGGATCTCTTGAACAAAACCGGTTTTTACCCTTAGGTTTCTTTCTATTTTGCGCGTCACATATAATTACATATAGGATAAGTTGTTTTAAGAGTAGTTTGACAGATTGGTTTTCTTTGTATGTTCTGACTTAGGTTTTTGTGTTTTGTGGCAGCAAAAATAAAATTAAACAAAAGAAATAAACGAAATAAATAAAAAATTTAATGTAATAAATAAAATGAAGAATCAACCTTTTGAAGCTGTTCAAATACTTCCGTCAATAAAGTACTCATTGTGCCAACGTATGACGGATTCATTGTGCACCGGCCTTTTAGGCGGTTTCAGACTATAATACAAGTATTAATACTTTTGTGGAAAATGCAACTCTGACATGTTGAGTTGTTATTGTTTTTTGAAATTTTTTAAACAGAAATTAAATCAGGGAAGCATTTTCGTCAAAAGTATTAATACTTGTATTATAGTCTGAAACCGCCTTTAGGAACATAACAATATGATCAAAAGGGCAATTATCATAATACTGGCAAAAATAAATATGTATATAGTTAACGGGAAATGGGGCATACTAGTAATGAACATAATAAAATGTTTAACACGAACATACATATATTGTGCTTCACATAGCTGAACATATAATGTTTCGAATGGCTTTATTATATTACATGTTTGACATAATTACTATCACAAACATTTATGATAGTTTGCGATTGTGATTATACTAACTATGTTTTTTCTTTGCGTGTGTCATAGCTGTCTTGTTTTTGCCAATAAGTTTTAAGATACTCTCAGAAATTTCATAGTCAGCAACAACTGCGTGATATTTTCAATCCAAAGCTATTTGATACATTTTCTATTTTTTAAACTTTTATTTCAACTCTAATTTTTATATTATTTTCACTTGTATAAAACATTGCATGACACTTGTTTTATTGATGTCAAAATCCACCAACTAGAACCGATAACTTACAACGACATTACCACGATTATAAGAAAGGAGCAAATCTTATTGTTACCTATTTAATTTTGTATCTAAAAATGCATAACAAATGATTACACACTTTCCTTAACGAAATTGTTCTGTAGTTCCTTTGTTGCGAGTTAAAATTTGTTATAAAAAATCGCGAAAAAAACATGGAAAAATTGCTAAAAATAAAAATGGCTAATAGCTAAATTAACTTTTCTTCTGGCTAATGGAAGGAAAAATGGGAAAATTTAGCCAGAAAATGGCTAAATTGGCATCACTGTCTGTAACCCTTAACATGATTTTATTTACGGCCCTTTTCACAATGTAATTACAATTAAAAGTTAACAGGGACTTTAACGGCAAGTTTTGTATGAAGAACTGTCAGTTAAAGTTCACGTTAACTCTTAATCATACATTGTGAAAAGGGACGTTAATACGATATTTTTAAGGAACCAGGCTTACCTGTAATTTGTTTTTACTAAAAGAATTTACCAGTTATTTTCTTTTAGCATTGTACATTTTAATGAAATCTTTGTATATCCGGTTTCCATAGTTACCTTATGTTATTTTTACCAACTCTAGGTAGGTAACATGGCCAATGATGGCATTAAATTAGGAAGTGGTTCGAAAGAACGTCTCTGCTCGATGATACCAAATGATGGGCTAGAAGAGGAGTCATGCGGTGGCACATTGCGGACTTTATGGACACACGGAGGACCTACTGCAGCTTTTATACATATTTTAATAGCTATGTGTTTACTTCTACCACGTTTGCTATTGGAAGGACGCATAATTGAAAACGGTCTGTTACCAAAAGGTAAGAAATATATCATACAAATTATTTAAATTTTGTTATGCTACGCAAAACCGACCCGCTTTACTGGCCCTGAATCAGTGTTGCCATATTTATTTTTCAAAAATCTTCAATTCGAGAAAAAAAATATTTTTTTACCAAAAATCTTTTTTGTTATTTTATTGAATGAACATTAGTTAAACCTTATTTTGTTTCTTGTGAACGATTAAAAGTGAAGCCAAATAACACAAAATATTTACTGTATAGAATATGTCTAAGATCATTATAAAGCAAATCAGAAAATTTGTAGTAAAAAAATCAATAATATATTTTAAAATCTTATTTTTAGATAAGAAATCTTTTTTGTCGTTTTAACATGTCTAAAAACTTCAAAAATAAGATAAATCTTCACATATTGTAGTACTGCCCTGAACTCTTAAACAAATTTTTTTTTAAATATTATTCAATTATTACGAATTTTTGTGTGCTTTGTTGGTTAAGCATTTCGGTTTTGCTTAAGAAACTCTGCAGTAGACTTCAACGGATCTTAACTAACAAAATAAACAAAAACTCCTAATACACATGTGATAATTATTAATGAACAAATAACACCAAAGTTAGTTGTAAATATTCTGACAACTAACTAACCGAGTCGATCACCCTAATAATTAGTAAAGAACAAACGACAATGGTAAAGGTAGAATTAGTAAAATCGTATCATTCTACTTTACAGCTTGCCGTATCGTTCAACTTTGTGCACAAGTTATAGAAAATGTAACAGTTTGCACAGCACATTTTTTTTTGTCTGGCATTAAATGCGGCGTTTTTTGACATTCGCTACAGAAAAATCTGTTTTCTGCAGATTCCTACGCCAGCAGTGCTACCACCACATATTTTATAACTAGTAACATGCATTGTATATGGTACGGTTTTTGTCAGCTGACACGCAACATCACGATACGATTTTACTAATTCTACCATAAGACCGTTGTAAATTTAGAGATGGTAAAATTAAGCTTTCATTGCAAAAAAGCTTTCAGCAAATTGAAATAAGGTGAATCAAAATAAACAATTCACATATTCCATTTGCAATAATGGCTAAGCATATAAAGCAGAAATCTACATCAACTGATACCACACACAGTAGACCAAACCAGGGCTGTCAGATATGGCGATTTTTCGCCAAACGTGGTGATTTTTCAACTTGTTTGGCGTCCAAATTTTTGGTTTGGCGACATGGCGATTTTTCTGGCTATAAGTAAATTTGTTGGTGATTTTTCTGGCGATAAGTAATTTTTTTGGCGATTTTATGGCTATTTTTTTAAACAAAATTGAACTTCAAAATTATTCTAATTCAGGAAAATTAGTTTGCTGAAGGAGCAGTTTCAAAAATAAATCCTACCAAAACTCGTCCGCAATAAGTTAAAACAATTTAATTTTGATGATTTTTCTTATATTAATTATAGTCATTGAATTTGGATGAGAAAAATTTAAAAATTTTGGCGATTTTATTTCTAATTTTGACGATTTTCTGATCGATTCTGATACGATCATTTTATAAAACTTTATATTAAAAATGTGTTATATAAAAACAAATTAATTATCAAATATTTACTAAAAAAACTACATAAAGCTAAGTCTAGACGATATGTTGAATCAGCATATTTATGATGAAAAATTTGTTACCAGTGCCAACATATCGTGTAGACACAAAATTTTTTCAATATACGTATGCTTAGCTACATATGAAGGGCATTTATTAAGGTTGTCAACAAACATATGTTCAAGATTTTAGCATATCGTGTAGACACCATATTTTTACTTTGTAGCAAATTTCCTATGTATGCTATCAGATATGTTATTTGTTGAAAAGCCTATGTAAGCTTTTCAGCATACGGCAAATTTGATAGCATATAGAATTGATATTTTTACTCTGCTCATGTATCAGCAGTGCTGCCTGATTTGCCATTTTTAAAATAAAAATAACGTAAACATTAAAATAACGAAAATAGTTTAATAAAAAAAAAAAATATTGCATTATGCGAAAAATATACTGCAGAAATGTGAATTGGGGTGAGTAAAAAATAAGGGAAATTACAATTTCTTAAAAAATAATTTTAGGCGATTCTGAAGAAGACTATCGCTCTTATTCCAGTTTCTTTCCAATTTTGCAACTTCTCACGAATTTTTGCAAACTTCGCAATAAAAGCAACTTTTTGCATGCTTTCAGCCTCCTAAAAGCTTTGGCGATTTTTAAAAAATAATAGAATTTGTCATCATCCCGTTGTTGGTAAGTTTTTGCGAATTTTCGTCATTTTTGCGATTTTTATTGAATTTTTTTCATTCCTTACAGTTTTGACGATTTTTGACCAATATTATGGCTGTTTAAAGTTATGCAACTTCTCGCGATTTTTGCAAAAATTCGCGATATAAGCGACTTTTTACATGTCTTCAGCTTTTTGGCAGTTTTGACGATTTTAAAAAAGTATAAAATTTTGTTATCATACCGCTGTTAATAAATTTTTGCAAATTTACGTAATTTTCGCGATTTTTGCCGAATTTTTTTACAGTTTTAGCGATTTTTAATCCATATTATGGCTTGTTCAAAATTTTGCCAATTTTCGCGATTTTTTGCAGTTCGCAATAAAAGCGGCTTTTTGCGTGGGTTAGCAGTTTTAATAATTTTGAAGAGTTTAAAACATTATTGGACTTTGTCATCCTGCTGTTGTAGCTTTTCGCCAATTTCCGTCATTCCGCGAATTTCTTTTTATTTATATACATGTATAATTGCACTAATTTTTATTAACCAAAAATATAAATTTTTTGCACTGAAAGCGATAATTGATATACATACATAAATTTATTGTAATTGTAAAATTTATTTTATATCTAAGCAAATGCTCACATGACTCAACATATATATCAGAATACAAAATTCAACATATCATGTAGACACAAAAATTTTATGGTAACTCATATGTTGTATTATCATTTGCTGACATATGTTGACTTTAAAAAATTTGGTAGTTTCAGCATACTGTATAGACGCCTAACATATATATATATGCTGACAGCAGGATTTGTTGTTATTTTAAAGCATATTAATGTAAGCATATATTTGCTGATTCAACATATCGTCTAGACTTAGCTTAAAACTGATTTTTGGCGACTTTTGGCGATTTTTGGAATAAATTTGGCGAAATAGGTCGGAAAAAATCTAACAAGCTTGGACCAAACACAAAAGAACGTTGATGATGAAGGTTTAGTGGCCTTCGAAAACGGCTAGTTGTTCCGTTCAACTATGTGTTGTCAGAATATTTACAACTAACTTTGGTGTTATTTGTTCCTTCACAATTATCACATGTAATTTGGCTTACCAAACGATTCGAACGTTAGCCTGTTCAAATCATAAGTATAGATATCTAATTTACATTAAGTCCTCGTCCAGACTTGCAATTTTTGTTGCTGCAATTTCTTAAAATTCTGCTCTCAAATTGCATAAGTGTCCACATTACGAAATTCTAATATTGCAATTATGCATTAAAAAGAATTATTACACCACAAATTTCCTTGAAAAATTAAGAATTATATTTACTTTTTGTTATATATATATATTTTTTTTTGTTTTTTATACAACTGAAGAAATAAAATTATAAAAAACGTCAAATACAACTAACAACTTGAAATTTACAATTACGAATTTCAATTCAAAAGAGAATTGCCGAGCACATGAAACTGTGTACCCCTCCCCAATCTCCTCTCACCTATAAACTTAAGAATTGTTGCAACAAAAATTACAAGTCTGGACGAGGACTAAGCATTTTTTTCATGAAACTAGTTGCATGAAAATTTTTCATTTGTCAATAGGAGGCCTGGAGAAGCGAATCAGATCAAAAAAGTTGCCAAAAATGCTTCAGAGATTCATGCTACGCAATTTTTTATATACGTATTACACTCTCCTATAGCGCTGCAATCCGCAAATCGAAAAAGCTCCTCGCAAAAAAAAACCCCAAGACATATAATTTTTTTTAATTTTGGTGGCTTATGATTTTATTGCACAAATTTAGTTCATATGGCTTATTCAAAAAATGTTTTAAAATTATTTAAATATTTTAACAGCCATGGTAAAGAAATTATTCAATAAGTTTGTTCATTTTACTGATTTCAATCTCAATAAGCAATGTTTCTTGAAATCAAGTGTAAAACAATTATTATTCAAGCTACACATTCAATTGCCACGGGTTGAATTATGCTCGATTTACACTTTATTTAAATAGTATTCTCCAGTGAAAAGGAAACTTGAATTCAATTTGAACAATGCAGTCATATTACAGTTCAATTCAAGCCTTGTACTACAATTGAATTCAAGTATATTTCAAGCTTCAAAAATAATGCTTTTAAATTAAAAAAGGAAAATGCAATTCATTTGTTTTCTAATAATAATTTTCTGCATATTTATCTTCACTATTGTTTTTCAGATATTGTTTTCACCTTTTGCTTTTGAAAAATTCACTGTTTTATTTATCTTTGATATTTTCACCATAAATTCAGTTTTGTTAATAAATAAAAACGTTGCAAAATCAATAATAAAAGTTTTTTTGAAAATGGTCTTCGAAATTTAGTTGTAGTAGGGATACTTATATGTTTTTAATCATTTATTTCTCTTTTATATACATATATTTTAGCTTTTATGTTAGTTACGTTCTTTGCAATAAAAAATAAATGAATTTCTTTAATAAAGTCGTCATTTTCGATCGGAGGGGTCCAAATATTTGCTTGAACATGTAATCTGATAAAATGATCCATAATCAATCAAAAACTCGATTTCGAACTTTTGTGTAGTTACGTCCGTTTGCATTTAAGGTGACGATATATGTATGTTGTTTGTTTTTTTATTTCAAAATATTTTTAAACTTGAAAATTACTGGAAAAAAATTCTTGAATTCAACTTTGTTTCCCGTTAAATTTCAAGTGCTTGAATTTTAATTTTTTGAGTGCTTATTGGGATTGTATTTATTTTGAAAGACGGATAACTTGTGTAATAATTTATTTAAAAGCTAATACATATTTGGGGTATTCACAAGGGTGTCTTAAGTGTCTTAAGTGTCATAATGTGTTAACATTTTAACATAGTTTAAAAAAATTGTTGTTGTGACTCAAACAAAAACGTCATAAAGTAATAAGACTTTCTCAGCTATGTTTATTGTTTGTCATAACTACATGTAGAAATGCGTGAGAGTTTACCAAAGGAATTGAGAGAGAGAGTAAGAAATGTACAAGGTGTTAAAACCAAAATACAAATAAGTACAATATTTATAATTGTAAATTATAAGGGGTTGCTCACAGCAGTCATATATTTTCGTTTTATAACTTTAAAACGTGTTAATTTATGAGTAGCATTTGAATACCCCAATTATGTACATGAAATTTTTTGTTTAGAATAAAATTAATTTTTTTTGCTGCAGTGTGTGTATGATAGTTTTCGTTTTAAATGAGTTATAATTTCATAATTATCGATTATATGAAAATGATTTTTTTGTGGCATATGATGTTATTGCAATAAGTCAGTCCTTCAATTGAAAAACAAATTCTAAATTTATTTACAGAAACAATTTGGCAAAGCGAGCTGGATTTTGTGGCCGTTAACAGACGCAATTTAGTATTGCAATCATTCAAATCATCCCGTACTTACAATAGTACGTCAACTGAATTACAAGAAGATGAAAATTACACGAATGACACCATGTTTCGTGTTGGTTCAAGAAATGAAAAGAATAATACAAATTACTTGCATGATAATTTTGAGCAAAGCAGACATAACGAGGTGATGGTGAATGGAAAAATAAAATATTTTGAATTGTATGATTTAGTTGGTGCTACTATGAAAGAAAATGTAAATAACTCAAAAAAAGTTAGTGCAAAATATACTACGCACAAAGCATCAACAATTTCTCCTAGTTTTATACCTACTTTTATATACGAAGAATCAAATGTTAATATAACTTCTCCAAAAACAATCACATCAGAAAACGATACAAATGATGCACCCATAAATATGTATGAAGGAAGTAGAACAAATACAAATGAATATTTTGTTTCCACATACTCAACGCAACAACCTAATGAACTATCGAAAAATTTTAGCGAAGCAGTATCATTTCCAACATTAAACCCAAAGTCGATCAATAAACAGCATCATATACAAAACCTTGACAATCATAAAGCAATGAGAAAACATCATAGACAAAGAAAGATTGTGTCACCTTTAGCACAAGATAAAAACTATAAACTATACTCCGTACACCAAAAACCTCTGAAATCAAGGCGATTAAAAGAACTGCGTGAAATAAATTATGAATTTAACGATCATTCCATAAATTTTAGTAACTTAGATAAAACTAATTTTCCAAATACGAGTGGTGGCAAGGTATATGAACATACCCCTAAATCTTATCAAGTATTGACTTCTGGCCATGCCAGGGCTGCTGCTGCATATCCAAAATCGTCAACAACAACTAGTACGACTACAAGGGACAGCAATATTCATCTTGTCAGACCAGAAAAACTTCCTGAGATTGTACGTTCTACACCACTGTCAAGTAATTCAAAAATTATTGCAATAAAACAAAAAGTAAATAATAAAATAAAAAGAGAAGCAAATCATGTAGAAATCGAACCTGAATATCTAGCTGGCGAGCTACCACTTAATGACTCGATTGAAGCTAATTCGTTTGAATCATCCACAACTTCAGGCATTAAAGCTACTTTCTCTAAATATAACGTTCGACTTGATGGATTTGCTGGTATGTTGCAATTTTTTTTTGGTGTTGAAAAACCAATAGATGTGAAGACATTTAACAATCCGCCCAGTGCTGAATTTCTTAATTTATTGTTCGCCCTCTTTGTTTGGTGCGTTCGTTATCCCGCAGTATTCTGGACTACTGCTAAATCATTTGCTACCATATTTAGTGTACAGATGATTGCATCAGCAGCAGATATTATCTTTAGTTTCGTAGGGATATCTAGTCTTTTTAAACTACAAATTTATAGTCAAGGTCAGCCGGTACAAAACAACGGTCTTATTCTAAATGCTAGTGTAACTCTTGCATTATATTTACTCTCTGTCGTATTGATTCTATGTTCCTCAATGGTTTTGTATTTGTATGGATATGGCCGATTATCATCTAAAATTCGTGATCAATCTATAATCTCTTTAAGTACAAATGAATCTTGGACTTATTTTGCCCATTGTGCATCGCTGTGTTATGTCTTGGCGTTATGTGTAGTCAAAGCCCCATTGCTAAATGACTTGAGTGCAACATATGGAATTAATTCGCAATGCTCTACATTTATAGCAGGTAAGTGGAACTTTAAAATATACATAACTATTTATGTATACATAACTATTCTGTTGATAAGCTACGATTTGCATTTATTATTTGTTTTGTATTTAGAGTAAAGCTGTTTCCTACAAAATAAATATACTCGGACAAAAATTTTGTCTAGAACAAAGTTGTGAATTCAGGGTTAAAGCTGTATAAATAATTGAGGGGTTCAAACGGTAGTCATAGTGTCATAATGTTTTAAATTATTTTAATATAATTGATTTTCCTTTTGTTTTTTAAACAAAAACTTAAAAAAAAATTATCTATCGTATTAAAAAAAATAAAAAAATAATAATAATTTGTTATTTTTATGTTATTTTTTCGGGCTATTTGTGGTCATCTATTTTTCTCCAATAGGAAATAAAAATTACATTATTTTTGTTTTTCCCAACGTTTCGTCTGCTTTTTGCAAACTCCTTCAGGGGTGGAATTTTATTAATGGATATCTAGCACAAAAGTATATGTATTAATTTAAAATAATTTAAGGATCATAATGTATTATCACAGATTTAAACTTACTATTTATATCACTGTCAATTATTCATTTTTAAATTTATTATCATAAAAACTGGACAACACGACACAGATATGAATAATAAATAAATAAATAAATAAAATGGTACATCACAACACAAAATGTATAGTCAACTTAATACTATTATCACAGATCTTCAACTAATTTAAGTTATTGCTACTGAATATTGTAGCTTTGTGTTGTCCTTATCCTCTTTATAGTTCATAGTCTTGTGTATTTTCTCTTGAATACGTAGACTCTCTATAGTGAAACGTTTATTTTCCATTTTTTCCCTATTTAATATTACCACATCCTCGAAATTTATTTTATGGTTGTTGTCTTTTGTGTGTTGTGCTAATGCCGTGGTTTCTTTATTTTTCTTAATATCAGATTCGTGCTCTTTAATTCTTGTACCTAACATCAGCGTGACCGTTTGACCGACTAAAGTGGCAATTTGCCACTTTTTCGACTGCGTTTCCCCTTTTTCGACTGCCTTGCCACTTTTTGACCCCCTTTATTTAGGGAGAGTTATATGAAAATACATTAAAAATAAAAAGTTTAGTGCAGTTTTCTCGTTTTTTTTTAATTTTGCCCCTTTTTTTTTGATAAATCCCCTATTTGGTGCCACTTTTTGAAAAATGTCATCGGTCACCCTGCCTAACATTCTCTTTGTAGTTCCAATGTATACCATTTCACATTTTTCCTTTTTATTACCCCCGCATTTTATTTCATAAACAACATTTTGAATTTTTAGTTTATCTATGTTTGATTTTGTGTTTGTGTATATGTGTCTGAGTGAAACGTTAAGTTTGTTCAGAGCGAGAAAAAAATAATCAAAACCTAAAGTGATGTTTTGTGAGTTTGGGTGTTTGCACAAAATTGCTAGTAAAGTCTACAGTTCTTATCCGATTTTCATAGTATTTATCTTATTTTATTCTTAACACATTTGCCTTTACAGACAATGATACAAAATTTAATATTTTGCACTTTTAAATTTTTTTATGACTTTTAAAAGAAAAACGTTGTTGGTCAACGTTGGAGATACTGTCTTCGAGTTTTGTTGAATTATAAAGATATACCTCGTGAAATATTAGGTAGTCTCATAAAAAAAAATTGTGACGTGATGGAAGTTTTTAAATGTTTTTTCTGAAGCTTATTACCTAATACCTATCCGAATTGCTTACTAATTTCTTAAGGGTAAAACCATCGTGGGGTTGTATAATTAATTGATTTTGAACCTACAACGATTTTGTACATATAATTAATGAAATTGTAAGTTAAAGGAAAATCTGAAAAAAAATTTCAGTTAAATATATGTGACCTTCTCCGAGAAAAGGGACCTAGTGTGTGAAAATGAAATAAAATAAAATAAAATTTTAATGTTTTTCTCATTTTTATCAATTTTCCCAAGTTCGTTTTGTACGGTTTTATGGTGTAAATAAATTTTTATCAGGAATCTAACTGATTTCATCTTATTCTACACCCTTTTAGGTAGCAGAATCCACTCTTTTAAGTCCAAATCCGTTTTTTGACACACTAGGTCCCTTTTCTCGGAGAAGGTCACATATGTATGTATATGTATGTTGAAATTTATTTATTTTTTGAACATTTATTTTTGTTAGATTTCAAAGTTATTTCAATTAAAGTTTTTGTTATATTAACGATGCGAATTTTTGAATTTCCGTTCAAATTTTGATCATCATAATTGTTATATTAACAAAGTTTTTTTATACGCAATCACAATCCTCGAAACGATTTTTTGCTTGTCTGCGAAAAACACTAACAGCCTTATTTATAAAACTTATTAAGGCTTTATAAAGGCTTTTTGTTGTTGTTGGAAATTTGTGTTAAAACCCCTTTATAAAGCCTTAATAAGTTTTATAAATAAGTCTGTAAATGTTTAGGGCGGAGTTGAATGGGCAACCTCGGGACTAATAAACTAACTTACTTAACTCTCAGCTAAAGAGATACGCAAATAATGAATACATACAAAACATGATTTCTTATGTTTCCTTTACATGTTTGCATTCCGTTATGATATACATATGTAATTTAAGAAATAATTTTGTTGAGTAATTTGACTACACAAATTTAAATTTGTTATATCAACAGTGATGATTGTTAATTTTTAAATTAAATAGTAACAATCTGTTTTGTTGGTTGCATGTCGATAAAAAAATTTTGTCTGTGTTAAAACAAAATTTTCCTAAAAATTTTGACTAAAGTTAGTGTTTTTCATGGGAATTCCCGGGACGGAAAAGCCCGGAAATTCCGCAACATTTCCAATCCCGGAAATATAAATTGCGGTAATTCCCGGGAATTTTGGGGCATAAAAAAGTCTACTGTCTGGCAATTCTTATTAAGGTATGTTGAGTGTTTCTTTGTTTTTAAAAAATTCCATAGCAAGTTGAACATTCTTCGCGTAAATATATCAAATAAATAATTATTATGCAAATGATTTATTTGGAAGATAACAAATTTTGTTTGTGGGACTATTTTAAAAAGAAAACAACAGATTCTGCAGTTTGCTAGTTGTTTTCCAAAACAATTTCTTGCGAAGGAAGGGACACAAGTAGTCGACATGTAAAGAAGATATAAATGAAATTTGTTGTTTTTAAACTAGCAACTGTTGATGGATTTACCATCAGATCTATAACAAAAATTTTATTTATAAGAGAATCTCGTTTACTCAAACATTTTCATCTACCAAAAACTGAGCAATTATTTTAGAAATCTTTTATAATATCAAATATTAAATCAAACAAAATATCGAGTCCCAGTTAGAAAACAATTCCATATTTTCTCCAATTATGGATGCATGGACTAGTACAAAAATAGGAGATACTTAAACATTTGCATGGAAAAGTCGACTGATGACTGATGATCAAAGGATGAATGATGAATCAGTTGATGCACCGTCGTTTTTTAAAACCACTTTAATAACACTGTCAACTAATAATAAAACTAAAATCTCTTAATTTTTTCGTTTGAAAATAGTATGAATGAATAAATAAATGTACCTTTTTATATTCACCCCTATCGTGAACAGTTTTTCCCTCGAAATATTTTCCCTTTTCCCCAAATTGCAATCGTGAATAATTTTTCCCCTAAAATGTGTTCCCTTTCTTGATTCCCCTTATCGTGAATAATATTTTTCACATGGATTTTTTCACTTTTCCCTTCGTTTTGTTCACTTTATTTTTGCAGGCGAACTGAATATGAATAACTATTTTTAGGGCAGGATCAATAAATAATGTCCACGATTAATAACAATAATTCTTTGGAACACATTTTTTCATTGAATATGAATCTCTTTGGTTCACATGCCGTAAATTTTATGGCTGTTGTATACTAAATTTTTTTTCACGGCGCCGGAAACAATTAAAAACACAACTAAACACTCTATAACATTTCATTTGAAACCCAAAATATGTTTATTTCTTATTATTAAACGTAATTTGTTTGATTTTCAATTAATTTTGAAGCTTTAAAAGTCTTCTTCCCTTTTTTTACATTCACTACGCATTGATAGCGGGAACAAACGTTCCCATGAAATTCACAATTGCAAATTTCCCTTCATGGGGAATGAAAATTTCATGGGAACAAAAATTTCACATTTATTCACGTTAGGGGTGATTTTATTTACTTTTTATTCGTTTTTATTAATAATTTGTTGATTTTTTAATTTTTTAAGTTCGATCTCGTTAAAGTGAATTTTAAATAACTAGGATCGCCCGGTGGTCTAAATTGGACCACTTGACACGTATGTAAACATAAGTTTACATGTGTATTTTCAGTGCAGTTTTTACACACATGTAATTTTTACGGGCAGTCTATCGGAAACTGGCGACGGAGTGAATAAAATAAATATTTTCGGCAATATGGTGGTCTAGTCAGCGATGCCAACTTGGTGCTTTAGGCACTATTTTTAATGCTTTTTGAAGACTCAAAACGCCAAATTTTGAGCTTTAAGCCTGGTACTCTGTTCACAATTTCGTGCAAAATGCTGTCAAACTACATATAAAAGTATTTGGTATGAAATATTTGCGAAATAAATTCGCAAAAGTAGTACTCTGTTCTTCTTGTGAAAAGCACGTAAAATCATGTCTTTCCATGCAAAATTAGTCTGGCATCATTTTAGTTTAGCGGGGAAACAACATGTGCAGTGCTTTTTTCGCACGAAATTTTAACAATGTTGCATACTTTCAAGCAATAAAAGCGAGAAATTTATAAAAAAACCGCGAGTTGGGCTACATTTAGTACATGTCAAATTTTTCACGCGAAATAATCAATGGTGCTGAAAATTTTTTCACAAATTTCAACAGAGTACCTAAAGCCTGGTTTGGTGCCAATTTAAGAAAAAGCACTAAGTAGTGCTTTTAAGAAATTTGTGTATTTCTTAAAATTACTTTAATAAAAACTTGGTGTATTTATTTGTTCGGTCTGATATATTTCATTAAAGATGATGATAATATTGCCGAAATAGAGAATAGCTTAGAAAACATTGTTAAATTTCGCATGTTTTTCACGTTAGCGCTATTTACTCTTTTTAGATCTTCAAATTGCGTTTTTTAGTGCTTTTTTAAAATTCTGATGTGCCTTTAGGGCACATCATTAGGAATATTTTCTCAGGTACTTTTCAAAAGTAGGCATAGTAGTTTTGGGTGACTTTTCATGGAAAAATTTTTCATATGAAAAATCGCCAAAATTTCAAAATAAAAAATCACAAAAAAAAAATTAAAAATTTTGGGCGATTTTTCATTTTTTTTTTTTCATTTATACAGCGTGTTGAAATTTTGCTGTATTAAGCACATACCGAAAGAGTGGCCGTTCTTTTCAGCTCGCTCACTTTACTGAAGTATTTCATTCAGTTAGCTTAATTCATTTGTAATGAAACATTTCGCCAAGTAAATGAACGATATGTACTTACAAGTGATGAATATTTACAAACAGCAAATAAAAAATAGGTACATACTACACCCCTGCACAAGACCACATGCAAGAACTTTTAAGAAGAGGGATTTTTCAAATGATTTGCTACAGCGAAATCTTAAAAAAAACGCTCAATAGCACTGTTGGCAATACATCTGTTTCAGTTATTGGAGGTAAAGGAGTAAAGAAGAAAATATTTCATGACAGACGAACTTGTGGTAAAGAAGAAAATATTTCATGACAGACGAACTTGTTAGCCTCATACCTAAATAAGAGCGGCAAGCGTTGCGTTAGCAGCAGGGTACGCATTTTCAGTACATTTAAATGTGAAAATATTATTTGATTGTACTGTAAATACGTACCCTGCTGATAACGAACGCTTGCCGCTCTTATTTAGGTATGACGTTTATGCTTGCTTCTTTATGCGCATGGGCGCATACACAAACGTCATCCATGTACATACATACATACACACATAAGTTCTGTGTATGCTCTTTTATTTTTCTGCGCACATAAAAACGTACACATGCATTGACATTAGTTGTGTGCGCTTGCTTTAATAAAAAAACCTCCCTTAAAACACATAATAGCTTACACAAACACTCAAACGTACAATATGCAAAATAACAAGCATACACGCATCAACACTACTTCTTTTGAGTGTTTGTTACGAACAAGAAGTATTTGCGACATCGCTTGTTAACACTCATATACACGAACACCAATGCATCCATCTTGCTTCGCTTATTAAACAACAGCATTTATTATTGGTTTAGTATAATACATGCCACGAGAATACATTTAAAATACAAGACGTATTTACATTTCAAGACTGTTTACGCAGGTCTCTAGTATGTACGTCCATAGTACATATGTTTTTGCACACATACATATGTATAAATACAAACATGTGTTTTTGCGTACAATTTATTCAGTGTTGTGAAATGAATTTATGTGCCTTTTTCCAACACTAAAACAAAAACTCGATTCGCGTGGTATCGAGTGACATCATCGGAAAATTTCTTGCTATCGAAATTAGTACCGGTTCACACACACTTCAACTTTTGTTGATCAACTCGCAATTCAGCTACAAGACGGAGAAGGAAATACACATATCTCTTTTTTCTCACAGCTGAATTACGAGTTGATCAACAAAAGTTGAAGTGTTAGAACCGGGACTTATTAAACACATAATAACTTACCATCTACATCTTACACACACACACACACACACACACACACACTCAAACGCACAATATGCAAAATAACAAGCATACACGCATCAACACTACTTCTTTTGAGTGTTTGTTATGAACAAAAAGTCCGCGAATCGCTTGTTAACACTCATATACACGAACACCAATACATCCATAGTGCTTTGCTTATTAAACGACATCATTTATTATTGGTTTAATATAATACATGCTACAACAATACATTTAAAAAACAAGACATATTTACATTTAAAGACTGTTTACGCAGGTCTCTAGTGGGCAGCTCTGTCTTATACTATTATTTCGCTTACACTACAATTATATGGTACATACCATGTTATATTTGTTTTGGCTATACTTATAAGTATACAAATGCAATCCTTTTGAACGCTTGAAAGTTTAAACTTTTATTAAAAGCTTTTTAGGAAATATCAAATAGATTTTCATATAATGTTTGAGAAAATGAAATCGTTGAACTCAGAACAGAATTTCTTTAAAAAAAACGATCACTGTTTGAATTAAAATAAATTAATAAAATAAATTTAAAAAAACATTTTCTATGTCGTGAAAGTATCTACTTTGTTTTGGTATATTGCTAATTTTTAATTAAAACTTGTCTTTATTTACAAGTCTTATAAGCTAATAAGGTACAAAATCAAAATCCGTATGTGTAGTTCCAGAAAAGGTCAAATAAAAAAATTTTTTTTTGCTCAAAATTTTTGGTTTTAATTTTAATAATAAAGCTGAAAGGTCTATGGCCGTATCAAAAAAAATATTAGAGCTTGAAGTGTACGTTAAAAAAATTTCTATACAAATATCAATTTTAAACACACAAAGTTTACTTTGCAAACACCCCTTTTACACACGGAATGTTTACTTTGCAAAGTCTTAATTCAGCTAGGTGAAAGACAGAGGGAGGAATACTCTCTTCCTGTCTTTCTCACAGCTGAATGGAGACTTTGCAAAGTAAACTTTCCGCGTATAAAAGGGATAAAAGTATTAACTCAGGTGTGTGTAAGACATAGGAAAGAATACTAATCTTTCTGTCTTTCTCCCAGCTGAATTAAGACTTTGCAAAGTAAACTTTCCGTGTCTAAAAGGGATTAAATTTTTACAAAAGAACACTTGAAGTTCAAATTATTTTTTGATTCGACCCCTAAACTTTAAATAATAAATATAAAAGCATTTTTAATTTTTGAAATTTTTTGACCAAAATATCAAATTAAAACATTTTTTTTTGCTGAGCCTTTTTTAGCGATTATATAAAGTAATAAGTATTGTTTTTTATATTTTGTAATTTACAAAAATAACCTTACGGATTGGCATAAAAAAGGAGAACGGAGTTCTAATAACAGACGTTTTTTGAGTTTGCTTTTAATTATTTCTTAATGTCGCATCCGTCGCCCAAAATTAATATTTATTAATTTTTTATTTTGAATTAAAGTTCAATCAATATAAGCAAAGTGAATGCGTTTAGTTCTCTATTTTACCCTTTAAAAAAAGTTAAAACAAAATTTTCATATTTCATAAATCTACACATAAAAGATATTCTATCACCTTCATTTCCGCATTCACCAAAAAATTCTTCATAAATTTCTCTGAAATATGTATATTTCTATAAGTCCACAAAAATAACTTCTAGTTTTGTCGCGTCCGTTTCTCGCTGACATTTGCTTATATCTTTTTTCTTTATTATTGATATCGCTCAACATTTCTTTTTAAATATACTACTCCTTCATTGATTTAAAAAACTTACGGCCCTATGTATAATCAAAAATTGGCATTAAGTTAGCATAAGTGGCAAAATTGAACATGATCTTAACGCGTTTCACCATATAATTTTACATTGAAAATAATGCTAGGATGCAATCGAGTGATAAAACTACATTATGCGGTGATTTTTAATGTCAAATTGTATAGAGCAACTCGTCAACACGTAGTTCAATTTTGTCACTTATGGTAACTTCATACCAATTTTTGATTATACATAGGGCCGTTAAGATATATATTGGATCTTTTCATTCCTTTCTTGTTTTTTGCTCAACTAAAAGTGTACGAATGTCGTGTCCGTCGCCTGGGAATTGCCAATATCTAAAAAAATTTACATAAAATTATATATATGGATGTATCAGGGAAAGCCAAAAAGTTACTTTTTGAATGCTCAATACATATCGATACTCCAACGACAATGAGTATGATAGCACATTCGCATCAACAAGCATGCTTACGTACAGGCATACATATCTATAGCTATCAACACAAATAAGTGCGAATATCGATAGGTGCGGGTTCGATCAAACAAATGTGCTATAGATATTCGTATCAATACATGTGCGCACAAGCATGTAATGACGAGTACGACTATGAACACTGTTACCAAATATGTAAGTAAATAAAAAAAATCGTGTATGAATTTAACAAATGCCTAATTTATATTATGCATTTTTTCATGAAACCTATTTCACGAAACTTTTTCTATTTGCTAATAGAAAAGACAAGTAACATGAAATTCTGAAGCATTTTTGACAACTTTTTTGATCTAATTTGGTTCTCCAGGAGCCTGTTTACAAATGAAAAGATTTTCATACAACCAATTTTATGAAAAAATGCGTTAATACGAGGCGAGTTTCTTTAACAAATTTCTATTAAAAAAGTTATATATTGCAAAAATTATGCAAACTCGCAAGGATTAAAACAATTAAAAAAATCCCCTAAAGCTGATTATATAAACCTCAAAAAAGCAATAAGTCGAAAATTTGTTCCGCATATTAATCGCGAAAACTTGCAAAAATGCGAATATTATTTTTAAAAAATGTCCAAAACCTAAAAAATGTGAACGAAAATACTCAGTAGATTTTAAAAATCAAAATCAATCTCACTTACAAAAAGTTGCGAAAATTCGTGAATAATTTTTTAATTGAAAAAAGGCTTAAAATGTATTAAAAAAACACCAAAATTGTAACGAATGTCAAAAACTTGGAAAAATTTGCGACCATGTCGAAAATTGGCAAAAACTTGGTAACATAATAAAAGATAAAATATATCATAGTCTAAAACTGGTTGAAAATCTTTAAAACTGCCAAAAAACAAATAATTGGGAACAATCACTTTTAATGCAAAAAAAAATTAAAACTTGCGATAAATTTCCCTAAAATAACTTACAAATACTTAAAGATCTAAGGAATGCCGAAATGGCGAAAATTCGCTAACATCAAATGGTTTAAAAATCGGTAAAATGGTAAAAAAAGCCAAGATTTGGCTAAAAAGTCAGTTTCATCGCGAAAATTGGCGACAAACAAGCGCTAAAATTACTAAAATTGTAAGGAATGTCATGGTTCAACCTTTCTTGCACTAATTCGGCTCTTAGCTCAGATCTAAAATGGAGCGTATTTCCATACCCGCGGTCAAATTACTCCCGTAAATATTTAATAGGGCTTTTAGATCTAAGGACTGCGAAGAGTGTGTGTTTGAAAAAAAATGTTATTACCTCAACAACTACAAACTAGTATTTCTGGCAACACTTATCAAAAAATATTTAAAAAACCGAATGTATTGCAAGTCATGGGTATGTCGATAGATATGCGGGATGTAACGAAGAATGCGCATCGATACATACAAGTATGAAATAAAGTGCGCAGGGGTATACGCAAGTATGAGAATGAATAGATATCAACACGCACTAGCATAAAAAATGTTCGATATGTGCGGGAGTATCCAAAATTTTTTGTATCGATTAGCTTTCCCTGGTATGTATATTAGTTTTTCATATTGAATTTGACACCAGGTGCAGATACGTTATGCCATGTCGGACTTCTTCCATGGACCAAAAATATATTATGCATTGAAAAATCATGTCAATAGACTCAACTTCTAAGTTGTATCTTAATTAAAAAATTTCCACATTAGGAACATAGAAAAGTCTTTAAGTAAAATGTTTCTAATATAAACTATTTATTTTATACATTTGGTTTAATTTTAGCACTTATCAGCGCTCTGCATATATTATTATGGATAATAGTTTGGATGTGTTTAGCTGTCAAACGTAAATGGAACTTTAAGCTGCCAACCTTGGATTCATATACAATAATTGGAAAAGGTGCAATACAGCCTTTGCTAATGCACAACAGGGAATATTTAAACAACACATCTACAAAGAGCTTAAATAACATCGCTACCGCAAGTGTTAGCAGATCCCCCCCAATTGAAAATTTGGGAAATAAACTAAACTGCAGAAATTCCGATAATCTTGTCAGTAATACATCAAATTCAGATGCGTTAAATGATGCGCCCCCTGAGGACGTATATTGGCCCAAAGTAAAACCCAGTTCTCCGAAATTAAAAGTCACTTTCAAGGAAGTAACGAGTACCTTTAATGATGCTCATCATCGTCTAATTGGTCAACATGAACAAAACGAGGGCAAGCGGTAAAAATGTTTTTTTTTGCTCAGGCATAAACAAACTCTAGTTTAAAATTTGTGGAAGTTAAAATTTAGTAACTATTTAATATGTATGTAACATATGAAGACCACAGTTTTTATGTTTATTAAAAATTAAAAAAAAACTATTGTTATTTAAATATAATACTATTTGTCGACTTTCAGCACAACACATAGTAGTTTAGTATCAAATTAGAGAATATCCGAAAATTAAATTGAATTTAAATTCCTTTACTGTGTCTTGGAAGAATTTTTTAAACTTCACAAACATAATCTACATATTTATTTTAAACATATCGTGCATTTTATATTGGTACCAGAAACTTTACACTGTAAGTACGTCAAAATGACACAGAAAAACGCTGAATATTATTTTCCCTCGAAATATTTCCTCTTTTCACCAAATTGCAATCGTGAAAAAATGTTCCCTTATTTTGATTCCTCTTATCGTGAATCATATTTTTCTCGTGGATTTTTTGACTTTTCCCTTAGTTATTCCACTTTAGTTTTGCAGGCGAACTAAATTAATTACATTGAATAATTTCGATATTTTCCTTTGAATTATATATTAAAAGTCATAAATATTTATTGTTAGGACGAGATTACTAAGTAAATTTCATGATTCTTAACAATGATTCCCTGCAACACTTTTTTTCATGGAGTATGAATATATTTTGTTCACACACAGTAAATTTAATGATGGTGCACCGCGGTGGTATACTTAAGAATTTTTCTACACTCCACCTGGAATATTTAAAAACACAACTTTAAAGTAAAAAAAAAATTATTTGGAATCTAAAGTTTGTATATTTCTACATATTTACTTAACTTAAATTTGTCTGATTTTCAATTAATTTTTAAGCATTACAAATCTTCTTCCTTTTTTTACATTCATTGGGACTGATAGCTGGAAAAAAATTTCACGGGAGATTCACGATTGCATTCTTCCCTTCGAGGGGAACAAATAATCCACTTCTTAATCACGATAGGGGTGATTACAAACAATTCATAAAATTGGTCAAATATAAATTATCGAATATCGACATATAAACAAAAGCTAAAGTCATTTCAAAAGAGATTTACATGTATTTCCTTTAAAACACCAGCAAATCGCTTGAGAGACAATACAAAATTAAAAATGAAATATCTCTTGATTTTGACATAATCTTTCAAAACGGAGTATACCACTATGTTCTACGGCCCAGTTGGAGTGTCTGTTTCAGTGAGAATAATTTAAATTATGTAAAATTTTTCCTGCTTTTTCAGTTTATGTAAAACTGATCGCTCATGATAAAGTTCTGAGAAACCTTAGATAACGTTAGACTCTAAGTTGAGATATAGACAGAGTGTCAAAGTTGGGAAAATCGCCTTAAAAACATAACTTTAATTCATTCAACTTTGTTGAGATTTTTAATATAAGTTTAATTTTGACCGCCTATAACTCCGCATAGTGTTTGGTCCCCATACAGTGAATGGCCAAAACTAGAGTTCTTATTGTAGAACGATGAAATTTCGTATCCTTGTACTTAATTTCTAAACTAAGTAAAATTTGAAGTTTGAGAAAAATCGGTGCAAAGACATGTATCGATACCTCCCATACATCCTAAATTTTGAAATTTTCATAACTACTTATTATCAGAATTTAGAAAAAAAATGTTCTATTGCTGTTGTAAATTATATTCCATTCGATGCAAGGACATGATCCCATAATCCTTTTTATTTAAAAAAAGATTTTAGCTGCAATTAGGATTAGAACACACTAAAAATTTATGTAGATATATATTTAGAATTATGCGTCTTAGGCCCTTTTTCACAATGTATGAGTAAGAGTTAACGTGAACTTTAACTGCAAGTTCTTCATACAAAACTTGGCGTTAAAGTCCCAGTTAGCTTTTAATTATACATTGTGTAAAGGGCCGGTTATATTATGTTCACACTCAGGCGTTTAACGTCTCATTCGTGTTTAAGAGCTTAAACACGACTATTTTGAGATGTTTAACAATACATTGACTTGTTTTGTTAGACATCTTAATCGAGGTGTTTTAGATTTAAACAATTAAACGCGTAAATGGAGTATATTTAATGTTTTTTTGATAACTCTGTGTTGTTATTTAAGGCCCCTATTATGATTTACAACTAAATGGATAGTTCAGTGGAAGTTGAAAAATTTTTATTATGGATTAAAATTTTTCACCATGAGACAACTGCTTTTTATCAGTTGTATTTTGATTTTTATTTCGAGTGTTGCATTAGTTTTGCTTCATTATTCCAGAGGCCAACCAATCCCATTTGTCAACCAATATACAAATCATAAGCAATGCTAAGCACTTTTACTTTGCAATATTTTCTCATTGTATAAGCAGTACTGTTAAATAAGATTAATAAGTCTTGTTGTACTGTAATTTCCTTAAATAAATAAATAAATACAAATACAAAATATTGTTGCCACATGAAATCTTTGTAAAAAAATACAAGGCCAAAACTAAAACTATTTAAATCACTTTGTGATGGCTACTATGGTTTCAAAAAACATAGGATAGATAAAAACCGTTTTTTTTTTCGAGAATACAATTAAAATAAGTTGTAATTCAGAATACCAAAAACAACAGTTAAGTTGTTTTGAGGTTAAGTTGTTACAATTTCAACTAAACTTAATTGAGTTGCAAACCGTAATAGGGGCATAAATGGCGGCACGTGGAAATATTATTTGATACACAAGTAATTGAGTTTTTTTTTGAGTTTTCCTTTTTCAGATATTTTTGAAATAATTAATTTGACAACAAAACACACAACAGGTGGTTGGATAATTCTTGCAAGTATTTTTATTGTCTCTCAATTTTTTCTCTTTTGACGGTCTCTCCTTGCAAACTTTTTGAGTTAATGAGCATATTCCAGTAACAATTGCTACAAATTCATAACAATTGTTTGTAAATGAACAAACCTTTTGTAAGAAATTCCGAAGAATTCAGTACTTTATTTGTTACTACATAGCTGAGCCCGGAAAACGTTATCGTACCCTCAATAATTTATATTTTAACTCCAAATTACTCCACTATGTGGTCACTTGTTGGGTTAAAAACAAAACGAAAACCTACCGAGTATTGAATCAAACCTGTGTTGAAAATTTCAGCTCCACAGCTCTTACAGTTCCAGAGATCATGCGTTAGGAACAAACACACTCTACGATTTTATATACATATATAATATATATATATACATATAATATAATAATAATAGATAGATATTATTTTCAAACAGTAAATTTTTTATAAATAATTTGATATGTTTTAAGCAATTATTGTTTTAAGCAATTATTGTTTTAAGCAATTATTGTTGTTATCCGTCCTCTTTTTCCCGGACACTCTCCTCTTTTTGGGATTTCTGTCCTCGGAAAAAGATTGCGTTCTTCAAGGACATTTGTTCGCTTTTATTTACATTGCTTGAAAAATGCTATTTATTAAAAACCAAGCTTAAAATGTTATTTTAAGACGTATAATTATTAAGATGTATTTAAAATATAATGTAGTCCATAGCTTTAAGAGAGTTCAAAATCTTTATTTCAAGAATAAGAATAAAACATTTTAGCCCAAAAATTAAAGTTTATTTAAAGTTGTTAGCCCTACCGTTAGACATATTTTGTATGTAATCGGTTGAACTTTGGGTTCTCATAGTGTCCTTTGGGTTAGATAGTGTCCTGCACAAGACTATTTATAAGACCTTTCAAGACATGAGAGATTTTTTCAAATGCTTTACTACAGCGAAATATTCTAAAAGAATCGCTAAGCAACACTGTTGGCAAGTAATTTTTTTCGGTGGTTTGTCTTGCCAACAGTGTTGTTTAGCGATTCTTTTAGAATATTTCGCTGTAGTAAAGCATTGGAAAAAATCTCTCATGTCTTGAAAAGTCTTATAAATACTCTTGTGCAGGACACTAGTTGATGAAGAACTACTTTTTAAGTAACGGCCTGTCCCACGATGTCACCAGAAATTGTTCCATCGACAACTTGTATTGCAAACAACAATTACATTAGAAATTTGTTGTTGTATTCAATATAATTATTCGATCGAACGATTTCTGGTGACATCGTGGGACAGGCCGTATAATTCTTGTGATATAAACCTTTTCTGATAAGTATAAACGACAAAACTATAAGTTTAAAAAAATGTTTCCAACATTTTAAATGATATTTCAAGTTCTATTTCTCTGCGTTTATGTATGCAAATATTCTGAAATATGTATACACATATTTACATATGTATGTACATTTTAATGTAAAAATATCAATGGTTTTGGGTAAAAAGATCCAATATTCTATGTAAAATGACCCTTGCAACACCATCGATATGTATTTAAGACTTTATTGGTAGTAATATTATTGGAAAATCTCAATTTCGTTTTATTTTTAAGTCCTACTTTTTATAAATCACGCGATAACAACCCTAGTTGCATGTCTATATTAGTGTCCTGCACAATACTATTTATAAGACCTTTCAAGACATGAGAGATTTTTTCAAATGCTTTACTACAGCAAGACAAACAACCGAAAAAAATTTCTTGCCAACAGTGTTGCTTAGCGATTTTTTTAGAATATTTTGCTGTAGTAAAGCGTTTGAAAAAATCTGTCATGTCTTGAAAGGTCTTATAAATAGTCTTGTGCAGGACACTAGTCTATATGCATTTCATTGGTGCTTTATAAAATCGTCAGTAGAAATCAACCACATTTGTGAACAGTCACAAACCTTTTATCTTATGCACATACTTTCAATACCCATTTGAGAATTTACAAATAAAGTTGTGAAATTTTAGGGTGTCGACAAAAAAAATTATTGCTTCCAATTTTTATTTTTTGTTGCTATTTAAATAAAAATTTAACACTAAATAAAAATTTAGCTAATTTCTTATAGTAATAAAGAAATTTAAATTTAAAACAATATTTTTTTTTCAATTGTGGCAGTACCATAAACTTACCATTTTGTGACAAAACTGTTAAGTTTCAAAAAAATTCATAAAAAAAAATCATTTTTTAGTTCAAAATTTTTATCTCAAAAGTTGTTAGACTTTAGAGACCTTCATTCACTCTTCACAAAAAGTCGAGATGATAAATTCTACTTACATATCTATTTAAGCTACTAACACTGTTTATAAGCACGACTTACTCACAAATAAATGTATTGAATTGTGCCGCATAAACGGCGACTTAATTTTTTATTTGCAAATAGCTATGCAACTCACGAAAACAATTCCTAACTATTTGCGAATAAAACGCTCGAGGTTGCCACGATTACAAATTTTTGCTAATAAAAATACAATAAAGAGATAAATATTGCACAAAAAACATTGACAGAAGAAAATAATGACAAATACAATAAATAATTTAAGTTTAAAATTTTTAAACGCACTAATAATCCCAAATTAATCTTTTACTTATTAAGTAAAATATTTTTTTTTATTATTAAAAATACATTGAAAATGATTATTGAGGGGTTTAGCTGGATCCTATGCGCATTTCACTGCTGCTAATGCAGATCATCAGGGAACCTTTACCCAAAGTTTCTTAGAACAACTAGAGTTATTATGTTATAAACTTTCATTTAAACAAATGAGAAGCTCAACAACAAATAACAAAGTTGAAACAAGAATTCAATAATCAACATGTTTTTTTATTTTCTTACTTTGCCATTAATACATTGGCTGACTTTTTTTCAGCTTCAAATTGTATTTGTAAGAGTATGTAAAAAGAAAATAAATGTAATTAACAACAGCAGCTATTTAAGTATAGAATGTTGCCACACAAGTATTTTTTTGACCAGGTGCAATCAATTTAATAACTAGTTGTTTCTTTATGGGAATTGTTAAAATTTAAGTTTAAAATTTTTAAACGCACTAATAATCCCAAATTAATATTTTACTTATTAAGTAAAATATTTTTTTTATTATTAAAAATACATTGAAATTGATTATTGAGGGGTTTAGCAACATTGAATGCATTAGCAACAGTGAAATGCGCATAGGATCCAGCTAAACCCCTCAATAATCAATTTCAATGTATTTTTAATAATAAAAAAAAAACTATTTTACTTAATAAGTAAAATATTAATTTGGGGTTATTAGTGCGTTTAAAAATTTTAAACTTAACAACTAACAATAATTATTTGCTATTTTATACATTTACACTGTAATATTTTCTTTTTGTAAACATAAGTAAGTTTTTGTAATTTTGCTATGCCGTATAAACAGTGAGTTAATTTATTTGCAAATAGTGCGCGTATAAATATAGTATAAGTTAACTTTACAAAATATTTTAACCACTTTATTTATTTTTAGTTTTCCCTATGGGACAAAGCACTGTGCGTCGTGATTGCTTAACCAGGACGTTTTTGCAAATATATCGTGAAAACGTACGCGTAACTCATAACTTTTTGCTTATAAATTCTAACGATTTGAATTCTGAGAAGCTTAAATTTGCATGAACTATTTAACAAAACAATATACACTGTCATACAGTGCAATAAATCAAGAAGTCGATTTTAAATGTTTTATAAATCAAAAGTTTTTAAATTTATTTAGCATACATAGTGCTTATTTATTTATTAAATATCATGCTATTTTGAAGATATGTATGTATGTATTTGCTTAAATTACAAACCAGATATATTTTAAAATGTAATTATAAAAGTAACAGAATTATAAAAACAACTAATATGTATGTATGAGCAGTTCTTAATATGCAAAATAAATTGTATTTTAAAATTTCAGCAGTTTTCCTCGTGGAAACTCGATATGTTTTGCCAGTACTGAGGGGCAAATTGATGATGGAGAATATGCAACTCTAAAATCAGGTACAACAACAGCAACTATTTTTGACATCGCTTTGGACGATAGTAGTGAACCAAAAAGTAATCTTTCTCAAAAGCATACACCAACAGATGGTATAAAAGGTTTACATTTAAATGAATACGATGATTTGCCATCAACCCCACCTAATATGACATCTTCCATGACGATAGCAAACCATACTACAACGGTTACTGTAAACTCTAGAAATACTTATGAGAATTTTTTTGATGAGCATGTTGGTAAATTGCTCGGAGATGACAACGTGTCTGAAGAGGGAAAATTATTGGAATCTGTACGAGATGATCGTGTTACCTATGCCTCTACATGTGACTTGGAGCCACCGTTACTACCACCTCCACCGAGAGCAGGCGCAACCAATCAAAATATCGGATTATCAATATTGCACAGAAACAGTAAACAAATAACCGATTATATACAACTCCCTTCTTCTTCAGACTGTTTAATCAGTCCATTGGCATCTGTAAGGATTTCTGTTCACACAAATGAAGCACATGTAAGTACCAAACTATGTTAAATACATATACATATGTGCAATTTATTATGAAAGTGGTTTAAGTCATATATGTCTTTGGTCGAGATATTTAGTAGATTACATTTGAAAAAAACAAACAATATTTTTATATTATACAACATTTTAATTTAGGGTTGTTCAGCTTTAGATTAATATAAATTTAATTAATTTTTGTTAAGTATTTATTAAAGTTTTTTCAATATTTATTAAATAATTCTGTGGCGAAAAGGGGAAAGGGCTTAAGTCGAGATAACCTGATTTTGAGTTAATGGTACCTCCGTAGTCTGCATATTCAAAAGTACCTCTGGTCAAAATCTCAATCAATTTGTGTGATTTTTCAGGAAGTTATAACACTATAAATTGGGACTTTTCTTTTTTAGACTTCTAATCTCATTTGGAATAATAGCTTAATTGAGGTTATACTTTGGTATATTTCAACTAAAATGTATTATTTATAGTGTGTGGAACGATGTTTGATTAAAACAAGATGAAGTTTAACAGAGAATTTCCCAAATTAACTGCAAAAGAAATAAATTTCTGAAAATCGACTTGAACGCTTAAAAGTGCTCTCCTGCAAAACAGTAAAATATGACTTAAGCACTTTTTCCTTATTACCACAGAAGTAAGGCCACATATCGTCTCTGTTTTAACTAATCTACCAAACTGACATTTTTTTTTTTTGAAAAATTAGTTAAGTCCTCTACTAGACTTTATAAGTCATAATACACATTGTCTACAATTTTCACGACTGTAAGCATTACTTCTGTGCCTATATAAGTAAAAAGATATCTGACGCATCCATAAGAATGAATTTATAAAACAACCATAAAAGCTGTTCTATTAAATTTTTAAAATGTTAGTTAGGTCAGTTAGTTAAAACAGCGACGATATGTATGTAAAATTTATTGAACATATACATACATGTGTACATACGCATAGAGTTTGCACAGGGATTATAATAGTAATCTAAATCGCAAAAAATCGCATTTTTTATTCGTAATCGTGATCGAACCCATTATTCGCTCGATTACGATTAAAAATTTGTCAAATTTGCAAAGTGTATATGTAGTTATAAATGGGTTTCCGCACATTATGAATTAATGTTATAATGAATGAACAACTTCATATAAAAAACAGTATTTTTTATACCGGATATTTTTATATGAAGTTATACATACATTCATCATGATATAAATTCACCAGATAAGATAATCAATTGTATTGAAGTTAAATGTCTTTGAAAGCAGAAGATAAATTATTTCACAACTTCTGAGTTGTAAAAAGCGAATGATCAAAAATACAGTTTAGCAATAGATGAGTGAACTAGTACTAGAGGTAGGCGATATATACATATGTAAATATCAATTTGCATATTTCAAATGGAAAATGTTATCGTGTGGAATTCTGCTAGACGCCTGTTGCTTTTTTTCTCATACGAACAAATCGACCCACTTAATATACATACATACACATATCGATGGTCTCAATTAGAAAGGCCCTAACTTCTATTTTTACGAAATTGAGTTTTTCAGTGATTCCAGTTAGAGATGGGCGCGTGTCGTGTTTTTTTTCCGTGCACGAACACGCACGATTCAACACGCAGTGTTCGTATCAGAAAATCTGATTTCGTGCGTGTTCGTTTCGTATCGTGTTCAGCAAACATTGACACGAAAAACACGAAACGATTTTACGTACAACACATTAGCAACAGTGAAATGCGTATAGGACCCAGTTAAACCCCTCAATAATCAATTTCAATGTATTTTTAATAAAATAAAAATATTTTACTTAATAAGTAAAATATTAATTTGGGATTATTAGTGCGTTTAAAAAAATTTTAAACTTAAATTGTAACAATTCCCATAAAAAGAAACACTAATTAAAAACGACTTTTTGTTATTGTATTTGATTTCGTTCTTGTTGTGCAGTTTCGTATTGCGAAAATTTTTGGCGTGCGTGTTTCGTACGTGTTGAATATCATGGTATTCGTGTTAGTGCGTGTCGTGTTGGAAAAATTCGACACGCGCCCATCTCTAATTCCAATACATTTCACACAAATACACCTCGTCACAATAATTTATTGCAATAGCGTAAAAAATAACGCTTTTACAAGCAATTGTACAATTTCTATTATGTTTTTACCTTCTCCTGTAAAGTTACAATAATTACATTTTTATGCCTAATATGTCGTAGTTTTTGTGGAATAACGCATTGCTGATAGTTAATGGTAACAGACCATTGGACGCGGCTTGAAAAAATCTTTAAAATTGTGTACTTTTTTTAAATATATTGTATTGGCAGAAAATGCGAAAATATGTAAAAAACTACAAAAATAAACCTATATTAGAGACGGTCCAACTTACGAACGACCTTCTCTAGACCCCTCAAATGTCTTGGGAGTCCGGATTAAAAAGATCGATATTTAATTGGAGAAGGGTAACAAAATATCCTTTTTCATATTCATACAAGGTGAGTCTAATGTACATGCATACTATTGTTGTTAATTATTCGTGTTTTATATTTGTTCGAATGAAATTTCATAATTTTTTTTTTGTCCGAACAGACGAAAAATTTTGAACTTTTGTTCGAATATTCGAACGAAAAGGAAATAAAAAAATGTATGAGGCAGAGCTTTCAGTTCTTATAAAGAAATATTGGTATTGGTCTCAGAAATTAACGGCCTACGGGCATGCGTTAACCTCTTGTGGTCCAATAACGAATTTTGGCTCAGAACGGCTTTTTGTACAGAAGCCATGTTTACATATCGAGATAGAGCTTTGGCATATAGGAAAAAATCTGAATTTCATTAAAATAATGGGGGCTCGACGAACATTTGTGCGCACAGTGGCGTGAAATAAAAAAAAGTGGTAAAAAGTCCGCAACTTTTGAACTAGTGAACCGATTTCGATGAAACTAACTGTTTTGGAAAGAAGAAGTGTTGTTGTTGAAAATAATTATTTGGGATTATTAGTGCGTTAATAAATGTTAAACTTAAATTGGCAGCTTTTTTTTGGTTGGGTCTTCGCTAAAATCAATTTGAATGAATCAAGACTTCGTGTTTAATAATTTTGCTTCTGCGATTTTTTGTTATATACATATAACAAATCCTTATTTCTATTCTGACATTTAGAAATTTATTTATTGCATTCACTTATCTTTTTTTCATTTAATTTAAAAAAATTTCAATCGATGTTTTCAAATAAACCATACGTAGTAGTTACTATGTACAACATTTGGTCAACCTTGTCGGACCGAGTAGTCCCATCATTGAGGCTTTCCCATGTTAATTTACAGAGCGATTTATTTTTAATTGTTATCTCCATGATATCTATAACTGAAATAATAAAATTGAAGCGATCGCAACTTAAGTGTATAGGTATGTATTTTACAAACAACGGATACAAAAGCGATACAAATATTAGGTAAAAACATACCCATAATAGGAGTGTGCGTGTGGGTATATTTACTGTCTGTGTATATTAATTTTTATATGTTTGAGCCAAATAAAAGTAATTAGCTAGTTACAAAAAAAATATTTAATACACCTTCAAGAGGTCATAAAATATGTGGGTTTGTTTGAATATCAGGAAAAACACGTAAATTTTCACCTGAGGTGTTATATTTGTGTATACATTTTAAGACTGATGTAATGGCATACCGTTGAATAGACAATTATGTCTACTATTGTGGTAACATAAAAAAAGTTTAGAAACATTTGAAGTAAAGAAAATTAGATCAATAATTTAGGCAAAAATAAAAAAAATTAGAAAATTTAATTTTGTAATCAAAATTGGATTTTGAATATTTCGAAAAGTATTGAAGGTATGAGAATAATTTTTTTCTGTTTGCAAAGGTAAATGTATACTATTGAACTAAATTAAAATGTTTCCCGATTTTTAATTTTATAAAACTTTTTTTTTTTATTGGGAAATATTGTGTTAGAAAATTTTTTAACATTTTTAGAAAATTTCCTCCCCTGCCTACATTTATGTGTAGGATGTCAAGAGTTTCTTATAAGTTACTAACAACAAGTTTATTTATAATAAAAAGTCAAAAAATTTGCAAAAACGAGCGTGCAATTTTTTTGCCACATCCAAAAATTAGATTTTTTTGCAAAAAAAAAATGTTGATTTTCGACCAATGCTGGTTGTAGGGTGCACTATCAAAAATCTCTAAAATCTAATTCACAGTCTTTCTTGATGCGTCTTCTCTCAGAAACAATCAAAATTTTCAACAAATACCTAATGATTTTTTAAAATATTCGAAAAAAATTAAAAATACTTTTTTCACAAAATATACAACATTTTCTCATAATTTTCAAAAATCCAAATTGCAAAATTATTCCTTGCTACAATTTTTGAGATATGAAAAAAATTCTTTTTTCATATAAATTGTAATATAGTTTTCTTTCAAAAAAAAAAAAAAAAAAAAAAAAAACTAAACCAACTGATTTTTGCCAAGTAATAAAGAAGTTATGTACCAACGATTAAAAAAGAGTCAGGGCCAAAAATTAAAAAAAAAAATTTCAAGTCAAATAACTTGAAAACTGTAAGAGATAAAATGATGCTTGCTCTAAGCATGTTTTATTTTATAAAATAAAAAATAAATATGGGTAAAAAATAAAAATAGTGTGGGTAAGAATTTAATATTTCCAACTTTAAATACAATAACCATTCTATTTTACATACAAATGCAATTTTGTATGGCGCGTACGAGGTTTTGGAAATGGCTTTAAATTTTTAAGTTGTCAAGATGAGAATGCAATCGAGTGGAAAATGTTATTTTCTACCGTAAAAACCAAAAAAGTCAATTTTGAAAAATGGCGCTTACGTGGTTTAAGAAAAAAAAACGACGATATACAGTTTGTGTTATGCCTTCTTTGATGTTCTCAAATAATTTAAACCGACCTCAATATTGTAGACGATTTTTATATTAGCACAATTTTTTACTTTCTTGTAAACATTTTTAGATCATTTATAAAACACTATCAGTTACTCCAGAAATGCCATCTCACGCTTCATCGTACTTGAGATTATTTAGGATATTTGGATTACAAAATAATCGTGAGAACTAACGGCCTTATGTATAAGAAAAAATTTGCATGAAGTTAGCATAAGTGATGAAGTTGAACTTGGTGCTAACGAGTTCCTCGATACAAGTTGACATTAAAAATCGGCGCATAATGTAGTTTTAAGTCACAATCAAATCGTAGCGTGATCTTTAAAGTGAAATTGTATAGCAAAACTCGTTAAGATGATATTCAATTTTGCCACTTATGCTAACTTCTTGCCAGATTTTTCTTATACATAACGAACTCTTTCTTTTTTTTTTGCTTTTTGTTGCATATTTTAAAAAGTTAGTATTGGATAGGATAGGAATAATATTAAAGCATTTAATGGTTTTTTGGTTAATTAATTTGATTATTCAGGCTTTTGATTAGATCTGTCGAAAAGCAGTTATTTTTTTCTGAACTCTTTATCAGGAATTATCTTTTTCCCAGCAAGAAAAGAAAAGATGCGTTTAGCGAGCATTAACATATGTACAAACAAGCTTACGAAGTAATTTGATTATTTAAAATCTTATTGTTAACAAATTAAAAAATTATGAAATGTAAAATACATACTTTTTATTCGCGTAGAAGTAATTAAGGAAATTGTTCGAATATACGACATAAATCATTCGAACAATTTTTTATTCTAATTTGAAAACTTTTGTTCATTCAAACAAAAATTAAAAAATTTTGTTCGAATATTCGAATAATATTTATTCGAATGACAACACTAATCCATACATATCGATTCTTTATTGCAACACAGGCATAACTCAAGAAACTAGCATAGAATAAGTTTAAAGTTTTCAATTCACATACAAATCAATGAAGTTATAAAAATATATTCTTTTCGCGTACAAGCTTTTTATAAAACATTTTTACACAATACTCCTACTAAATACGATACAACCATTTTATTCTGCATTATTAACTCCAAAACCGCATTGTTTGATATTTATATATATATGTATGTATATTTACATATGTTTGTACAATGATTATATTGCAGTATATACGTATTAATTACAAAAAATATATTTTATAGATTGCACCAAGTTCTACACCACGTTGTTTACGCCGATCAGATTTCGTTGCCTCCAAAGAAGCCTTAACACCGAGAAGTGATACAAATTCTTATGGTACTGAAAGCACAATATCACCTCCAGAACAAGCACCGTCTGAATCATCGAGTGGTGTTCATTCAGCGGAAGAACGAGATGTTGAACTGATTATTGGACCTCGCATTGTTGGTAAGCATGTCCCAAAATTGCCTCCTGCCATTCAAGAAGAACCTAATGGTCGGTGCACAAATATGCGAATGTCAAGCTTTACGGGGGGATGTAGTACCAATAGTGCAACATTACCACTACAGCGTTGTAATGCTGATCAAAAATTCGATTACTCCCTACATTGTAGTACAATGCCATTGCCAATTAATATCAATAATCATAACGAAGAAATAACACAACAAACTGCGTATATTACATCTGACCACTGCATATCAAAAACTCAAAGCACTATAAAGAATGTAAGTTCTTTCAAAACTCCCTTATATGCTAATTCAGGGATTATATCGGCAAATAAACAAATGACACTACATGATCAAAGTGTTCAAACGCGATGTCACAATCCGTCCCCAAAGCAAGTAATACATTCAACTTTATCAAGTGGTACGCGTTACTCTAACCCCAACATTTTAAGACGCCATTCCCTCAACAAAGCTGCGGATTCACAATATATCCCTCAAACGTTTTCAATTGGCTATGAAAATCCCTTAGCAAATCCAACTATACACGAAGATCGAGACTCTGCAAATTATTCAATGATATCCGAACAAGAAAGTCTATATGCTGCAGCCAATTCTTTGCATTAATATTCATACCTACTACTTTTGTTTGCTTATAATATTCGTAGGCTATTTATACAACATTTACGTATTACATAAAATAACATGACAACAAAGACTACAACTGAAACGAAAAACATTTTGATAGTATGTATACCTATAATTATTCTTATGAAAAAATATAATGTAACAAATACTCTTCAAATGCTTGATAATCTAGAGTCTTATCTTATTAGGCTCGTGTAACTAACGCAATTTATTTTAAAAATTATGAAAAATTATTTGTGTGAATCATGCAAATTTAAATGAAGTGTTTTTTATATTTGAATTCATTGCAACTTCTGCAGATTTTATTATGCAAACGAATGGACAGACATTCTTAGCACATTAATTATATCGTCAGCTCATTATTGATTTGTCGCATATGCCAAAAAGTCGGAGTGGAGAAACACGACAAAGAATGTTTACATGAAAATTTCTCAAAAAACCCGATAGATTTTGTTTATATTTACACCACTGCTTCCGACAATACATACGTTTCGAAGAAAACAATTTAAAATGTAAATATTACTTCATTGAAAGTGAAAAATATTGTTTTGTGCCGCATACACCACTTTTCTTAATTTATTTTTAAAAATTAGCGTTTAGGGTGCATACGTACTCGATATACTACTCGTATATCTACTAACCTCTGTATGTGTGTGTAACTTGTTGAGACGAAAATGAATTCTTAAAATTAATTTTTTTGATGTCCAGAGAAATAAGTTGATGAGCGGTTTAACGGCGACCAACAAGCTGCAGCCGTAATATTTTTAACTATCAATCCGCTTACAAAAAGAAAAACAAGTGAATGAAGTATACTTAGGGGCCCGTTCACATATTACGTAACGCTTTGTGGGAGGGAAAGGGGGGCGAGGGAATCTTTGAAAATGTTACGTAACAGAAACAATTACTAATTTAGTACAAAAATACGCATGGTTTTGTAATTTATTCATTTTATTGATCATACGCGTTACCTAGATATGTATGCATTAGAGATGAGCAATATTTCGAAACCTGGGGTCGGTCTACTCTGTAATTTGAAACGAAACAAAATATTTTCGAATTTGTATCCTAATAACATGTAAATTCGAAAGCCTTTTCTTTCGTTTCGAATTACAGAGTAGACCCCCTGTTATTTTTTCACAGCGGTTGAAAAATCACTAATCACAACTGTATTTATGCAGTAACAGGTTTTTGAATTATACATAGTTCTTTCATACAAACTGTGAATGTTCTTGTATGGTTACTTTACATTAAATAAAGCTACCAAATTATTTTTGTACACCTTCAGCGTTTATCGAGAAAAAATCGTCAAATCGTGTCAAATCGTCTTTTCTGGAAACTATCACATTTTTGTCTTTGCAATTTTATTGCCTCTCTGCCTGTCAGTTTAGACGTGCGAACATTTGGAAGGTAAACATCTGAAATTCTTTTTTGTTGTATAATACCAACCATACATTTATATGTATGCATGAATTACGACCCCTGTGCGCGAAATTATCGTATGTTACACTTTCTTCGAAATCGACGTTTTTATGCAAATTGGTTCTAAATCCATTAACTCAACTGTTGACAAAATTTTATAGCGACATCTGGCATATTTTTTTAAATTCTTCGACCTTTTTCCATAAAATTGATGTTACTAATTTACTTTCGGGACATACTATGATGACGACGCGAACAATGAATGGCCGACTATTATCCGTAAATTGGAAATCACTTTCTAATTCGTTACTGCCGAACAAAATTAAACTTATGACATTTTCTTTTCTGGAAAAAAATGTTACACTTATTGCACATTTCAATGAAAATTCGCAATAAAATGATTTTCTGAAATACACATTTTATTACAAATTATTTTATCATCTATTGCGAACTTGAATTTTTTCTTTAAATGAACTAAATTGTATTTTTTTTAATAAAAAGTTAAAAAATGAATTCCAGAAAAGAAAACGCCATTAATTTCAATTACCTCCTTTATGCGACATTTAAAAAGATTTCTACTTCAATTGAACTAGTTTATGAACATTTTGATCATTTCACTTAAAAGATAGAAAAATATTGTACTCTTTATTATCTCAACAAAGAAATTTACAGATTTAAAAATCTTTCTTTAAAGAATAGTATACCACCTAAATATCATAAATACTATTTAAATTTAAAGCATACTTCAAAAATAAAAATTATTTAAATGAAACTGACGACGAATATTAATTCCCTACAATATTTTCCAAATACATATAATCACATATCTTAGTTGAAATAATATTTATGTTAACGTCGAATATTGTAATATGTATGAAGAAAATTAATAAACTTGATTTTTGTAAGCTTTTTTGATAATATATATAATTTAAATTGATTCAAAATTTATCGTAAGTACCAAATATATTCAGCACGCTTAAAAGTTTTGTGCGCGAAAATATCGTATGTGCAGCAAATGTTTATTATTTTGAAATATACAATTATTTCCATAAAAATTATTATTAATTTATTTAAAGAAACCGAATATTTATACACATTTTCAATTTCATGCCAACGCTGTTAGCCAATCAAAAATAAAGTAATAAAAACGTTCTGTAAAATGTAGTTTTTAATATGAATATGAAAACAAAGCGCGCCGCCGATTACCAAACATAAAAATGATTCTCTCTCCCCACCCGTAAATAGCTACCAAACTAACGGTCCTATGTATAAGCAAAAATCGGCATGAAGTTAGCATAAGTGACGAAATTGAATTAGGTGTTAGCGAGTTCCTCCATACAATTTGACATTAAAAACAGTCGCATTACCTAATTTTAATCCACCTCTAAGTCCTAGCATGATTTTTAATGTGAAGTTTCATGGCAAAACTCTTTAAGATCATATTCAATTTTGCCATTTATGCTAACTTCATGCCAGTTTTTGCTTATACATAGGGCCGTAAATATTTTCCTGTCTAATGGGGTTGATTCATAATTGTTTCTTGTCGCTATTCTTATTAGTATATCAAAATACTGATACTAACAAACACTTTTAAAGGAGAAGTGCTGAAATGCGTTTAAATCACGGTCACTGTTTAATTTCACTGCTACTTTCCTCGAAATAACAGAAATTCTACAAACAAAATACTGCTAAACTGTGATCACAGTAGGGATGCCAAACCCGAAATCCCGAATCGCGAAATCCCAGGATTTGTAAAGTTCAATCCCGGGATTTCTTTTTCGGGAGTTCTTAGCAATTTTTATTTAAAAAACTATTTATAAAATTTCGTTGATTTTATGTTATTTTTTTATAATATCTAAAAGTCTATACCCATACCCATACCTTCATTATTCGTGACAAATTTCTTATAAATTAACAACAAGAGCAAAATAAATTAACTACTTTTTTACGGTTATTTTCATCAAGTGTGTTGCAATATACAACTAAATGATCAAGCAGAATTGCGGTACAAACACATTTTCTATACAAATTGACACAAAAAAGTAGGTCCAGAAAGCAGTCGAGACCAGGGTTGTCAGATTTTTTCCAACCTATTTCGCCAAATTGATTTTAAAAATCGCCAAAAATCAGTTTTATGTAGTTTTTCTTAGTAAATATTTGATAATAAATTTGTTTTTATATAACACTTTTTTAATATACATTTTTATAAAAGGATCGTATCAAAATTTATCAGAAAATCGCCAAAATTGGAAATAAAATCGCCAAAATTATTTTTTGTAAATTTTTGTCATCCAAGTTCCAAAGTGTAAGAAAAATCATTAAAATCAAATTGTTTTAACTTCTTGCAGACGAGTTTTGGTAGGATTTACTTTTGAAACTACTCCTTCAACAAACTAATTTTCTTGAATTATACAAATTTTGGTGTTAAACTTTGTTAAAAAATAGCCATAATAATCGCCAACAAGTTTATTTATCGCCAGGAAAATCGCCAACAAATTTATTTATCGCCAGAAAAATCGCCATGTCGCCAAACCAAAAATTTGGACGCCAAATCTGACAGCCCTGGTCGAGACATAGAATATATTTTATTTTGACAGCGTTTTTTCTTATGCTCTCGCATATAAATACTCATTCTCTCAACAATGCTACTATACTTTCAATAAAATTTATAAATTTTGTGAACAAAACTACAAAAAAAAATAAGCACAAAAGAAAATGAAATAAAAATTAGAGAGAATTTGAAGTTACTGCAGTAGATTTTATTATGGGCTTTGTTAATTTGACAGCAATTTTTCCTGAAGATGCGGACTTATTCTGTTTGATCATTAAGAATTATGTTGAAAACAAAAAGAAGTATATGAGCCTTGGAAGGAAAAAAGCATTTGGAAAATTCATAAGTTTGAAAAATTTATTCCCTCTTATTCTATATTATATTATTAAAAATAGCTCACGCACGAGTAATTTATTTTTAAGTCTCGCTCAAACACTCACACGTGATTAATTATAAATTTGATCACGATCATGCGTGATCACGACATTTGCACATCTCTAATATTCACCACGTTTTTTCGCTTCTGTTAAAATTTTCAGCCTGATATAACATTAAAGTCTTTTTAATTATAAACGGGACAACGATACTAAACAAAAGAAAAATCAAGCATATGTTAGCTTTGTTATTTAAAAATTCAAATATTTTATTTTCATTTCTTAACCAAGTTTGATATAAAAGTGTTATTTTTGGTCGCAGAAATCTACAAATTGGTAGAGGCATGTAAGTAGTGTTTTCACTTTCGGTTACCCGGGGTTTCCTACCCGGTTAACCGGTTTTTTATATCTGTAAAAGTCGTAAATTTTCCTAGTTTTATTGTTGTGTGTACCTCACTGTTATCAGGTATTATTATTTCGCATTGAGCAATTTTAAAATTTGTGTTCAACACAATTGGAAAATCATAAAGGAGTTTCGCACAAATTCTACTACTTTGTCTACGTGAGAGGAAATATGACAATAAGTATATATTATATATATAAAATAATCGTCAAAGTCTAACACTATGCAGCTCTACAAGAGACTGTTTTTTATTGTAGAAAATGAAATATTTGAAACTGAATTAGACGCTGAAGATTTTGAAATTTTATCAAATTCCGAAAGTTTAGAGAAACAACTAAACTTGACGTTATAATCTCTTCAAGACTTTAATAATTAATGCAAGGGTGTTAATGTCAATGATGTATCACACACGGGAGTAATTTTTATGCCGCACAATTTTTGTTCTTTGTAGAACACACGAGACTAATTTATCTGGCATAAAAATGTATACGTGCACACTGATTTGTGTGTATTAGTGTTTTTTGTATTCTTTTAACATTTGCTGTTTTTTAAGTTGTGTGTGTATTGGTTTTGTGCCGATGAAGCGGGGCTGTGCTAGAGCTGCAAAACTATCGATAGTCGCTCCACTCGATAGTTTCGATAGTTTTACGTAAAACTATCGATAGTATCGAATAGTTTTATAAAAGTTGCCACATAAACTACATTTGACTCGAAAAAAATCCAGAGTCCTCAACATTTTCATTAGTATATAAAAATATATCAAGACTTTTTTTCGATTTTATCGTAAGCGGCATATTATCGAAAATATACTTTTTTATTGAACTTAAAATTTTATGGGCCTACCCATCGTTTAGAATTATCAAAATGCGAAAATTGTTGATAACTTTTAAGACACTAACTGTAAAGTTTTATCGTAAGAGACGATTGGCGGCCGTCGCGATATCAGTACCACCAAAATGTATCTTTGTGTCGACGATGTTGAATTTATTAAGATACTTGTGACTACTATTTATCGAATAACACTTTGATTTATAAATAAATTCATATACATACATATGTATTTAAGTACTTATGTATACAGAAGCAGGGATGCGATGTCATATTTACAAATTGTACTAACTTTCAAAAAAAAATTTTAATTTTTTCAGCACGATTGTACCTAATACTCGTACTTTTTAATTAACTAAAAATCAATTAACAAAACGCCAGAAGGTGCACAAAGAATATTAGTTGCTGGGATCTGAATATAAAAGTAACATTTACGATATACTACGTTTATAACCTTTTTTTTATTCGATTGTTCACAGTCGATGCAAATAGTCGGCTTCTCCCCTTGGTACGAAAATAAAATTTCCAGATTTGCAGATGAATTTGGAATAAATAACATTCCTCCAGCAATTCTTTAAGTACCGGAAAACATCGTTTGATTTACTTAATTTTCTAATACCTTCGAGCTAAAGATTAACCCCCTTGTGCAAAAAAATAAGTGAACGTTAAAACCGGTTTTTCTATGGAAATTTTTTTAAGGGGGTTAATATATTTTAATGCTATATAATATAAAGAGATTCCAGTAGTGCTAAATGGGTCATTGCGGTGCTACGGTACTTTTGGCATTCAAATAGCGCTAAAATTATACAATTGTACCAACTTTTCCATCGCTGTACAAAAGCTTAAATCAACTACGGATAATTTGCTTCAAAGCTGCCGGCTACTGTTTACTGACTTCGATTATTTTTACTCTTTTAATTACTTGTTTTTTTTTGCCGATAGTATCGATAGTGGAAAAAACTATCGATATTTCATTTACAACAAAACTATCGATACTATCGATAGTACTATCGATAGTTTTGCAGCTCTAGGCTGTGCCTGGTTGAAAATTTATGCCAAACACAATACCACTCTCTTTGCCTCTCTCACCTACAAACAGGCATGTTATGCCAGCACAATTGTTCTCGTGTGTGATTCCCCTATCATAATTTCCCTGCTTCATCGGCACAAAACCAATACACACACAACTTAAAAAACAGAAAATGTTCAAAGAATACAAAAAACACTAATACACACAAAGCTGTTTGTACGTATACATTTTTATACCAGATGAATTAGTCTCGTGTGTTCTAAAAAGAAATAAAATTGTGCCGGCATAAAAATTACTCCCGTCTGTGATACCCCAATAACTTTAAAGATGACTCCGACAACAAGAGAACGGAAAAATTAAATATGCTATATGATCAGTGTTGCCATATTTATTTTTAAAAAATCTTTAAGTCGAGCAAAAAAAATCTTTTTTTGTTACCAAAAATCTTTTTTGTTATTTTATTGAATGAAAATGAGTTAAAATTTATTTTGTTTCCTGTGAACTATTAAAAGTAAAGCCAAATAACACAAAATATTTACTGTATAGAATATGTGTAAGATCATTATGAATTAAATCAGACAATTTGTAAGTAGTTTAGTCAAGAAATCACTCAATAATATATTTAAAGTACAAAAACTAAAATTTTTAAAAATCTTATTTTTAGATAAGAAATCTTTTTTTGTCGTTTTAACATGTCTAAAATCTTCAAAAATAAGATAAATTTTCACATATGGTAACACTGTATATGATGCAGGGCTGTCAGATGTGGCGATTTCTCGCCAAACGTGGCGACTTTAAAGCTAGTTTGGCGTCCTAATTTTCGATTTGGCGACGTGGCGATATTTTGGCGTTTGATAAAAAAGTTGGCGATTTTGTTGGCTATTTTTGATGAGCCATGATTTAGCTTAAAAATCGTTAAATATTATTTTTATTATGGTATTTGTCTCGTGTAGATAATGTGCTAAGAACATTTAATTCTGGTATTAACGTTTTAGAAAACTTGGGCAAATTTCTGCAACTCGTTGTTTTATGGAGCGGGTACAAGACGAATTTTCGAGTAATGGGTACAGCTTAAACATCATTTTTCACTTATTTCAACAGCATAAAATGATGAGACTGCCCCAAACATATACAAAGAATTATATGACGAAAAGACAAGACTTTTTTAGATATTTATAAATCCAATAGTAAATGAAATAAACCATTTAAATCTTGAATTTCAGTCAGATAACATGCATGCAGGAAGTGTGCATCAGAGGCTATATTCTACTCTTCTTTCATTTTCTTCAAAAGTTTTCAAGCCAACAATTTCGAATGAAACTCATAATAACGAAAAATTGATAACCAATGAATGTTATTATAGCTATTGATATACCAAACACTTTTCTCCCACTAAATGCAATCGATTTTGGGTCAGCATTTGAAACTGAATTAAGCAATGTTGAAATGGCTGATGAACATTTTGAAATACTTGGTGAATATTGTTTTTCGTATTTTAAGTTGCTCGTGAAAGAATTAATAAATAGAATACCTGAAAACATGAATATATTTAAAGTTTACGAACATTTTTCCATTATAAAATGTTGCAATCCATTATCACAAACAAAATTTGTTTTTGTTAAAGATATTTTTATTATTTTTATGAATCCTAACATGCCGCTAGATATTTATGAAACACAATGGACAAAATTACCGCTTGTGGATTGGAAAGATTATTTTAATGGTGATATTTCATCTAACTTAAATCAGTTTTGGCCAAAAGTTTATGATTATAAGGATACGGTAGTCACGTACCATTTTATAGAACTTGCTTTGACTGTACTTTACATGCTGGTAATTCCAACAACTAATGCCTGCGTTGAAAGGATATTTTCAATAATGAACTCAACTAAAACGCGCTTCCGAAATATCATGCAATATTAACTTCTTGACGCGTTATTACAAGTTATAAATTATATGAATGTAAATAGCACATGTTGCACTTCTTTTATACCTTCGCAATATATGTTGAAAGAGTTCAATTCTCATACGATGTATTCAAAAGAAGAAGACAATATGGAATGTCTTGACGATGAAGTATATATCGTTTTAGATATGTAATAGAACTGCCACTACATACAAATGTACATACATATATCTAATATTTGATGAATACTAAGCTAATTTACATTGTACCTTTTTATGTTCATAATCATTTTTACATTGTTATAAATAAAAATAAACAAAATATATATAATGGCGATATTTACCCCATTTTTGGCGAATTTTAGCGATTCGGAACAATTTAATTTTTTATAATTTATAAAATAAATTTTTAATAATTTATAAAATACATATTTCATTGTCAAAAACTAAAAAAATGAGACTTTGGCGATTTTGGCGATTTTTGACATTGGATTTGGCGAAAAAGATGAAAATAAATCTGACAGCCCTGATCAACTGTCAGTAAAAGAATCTCCTCTTCTCTTTTTAATAAAAACTAAATTGAATAACAGAATGTCTTCTAAACATTTGGATTGTGTTTTGTTATTGAAATATACTTTTAAAAAACTTAATAAAATTCACATTTGGTCTTTATAAATTCTTTTAGTCATTATTATCGATTTTCTTGCAAGAAATTAAAAATTTTGTGTAACAAATGATATTTTTTCAGTTATTTTTGTTGCTTTTCTTTCTTTTATTTTTTTTATTTTATTATATAATGGTCGGTTAACCGATTAACCGGGTTTTTTGAGTTCGGGTAACCGAAAAACCGGGTTTAAAAAAGTAGGTTTTTTGATATCACTACATGTAAGTTAACCTAACGAATCATAATCAATCAAAAACACGATTTTGATTTTTTTGATAGTATTTAGATATGTATGTACGTACTTTTGGATTTAATATTTAATATAATTTTACCGCAAGCAACATATGAAAGTGCAATTTTAAAAATTTGGAGAATGTTGCCATATTTATTAACTCCATACATTTTTTTTTAATACATATATTTATTTATTGTATCTTCAAATATAAAGTAACAATAAGTATTCAAATCTTAAATCTAAATATAATTAATTAGGCCCCACCAGTGTCGGACATAAACTTGTAGATAGTTATTAATAATACATAAGTCGTGATAAGCAAAAACAAAAGTATTTTCAAGCAGTTTCTTCTGGATTGATGAGTATTAGAGCCCTTTTGTCCCTCTTTTTTAAGCGGATGTGTCCAGTAAAATTCAAGATATTACGAGCAAGCGAATTAGGATGTGACTCGAGTTTTGTTAAATATGTATTTGCGTGTGTATTTTGCAAAACTCCATACATAACATGCACAAATGTATGTAAATAAAAATAAAAAAATACGACACTGTTTCGTTAAATAAGTACGATTTGTCACGTCCATCTGTGTGTACTGGGACGAAAAGGAAACTAAAGCAAATAACATAAAAATTTTACTTTAATACAACGAAAGAATTACTGTTATTATGACAGTAATTGGAATTCAGCCGCAAGGAAGAAGTAAAGAAATACATATATGTATATAGAAATTAGACAAAATAATGAATGTGGTTGAAAATTGTCTAATTCCACAAAAAATTAAAAGCAAAATTTCTCAAGTACGGGTAAAAATCGATTTGAGCAGTGCATTTACCAATCAATCTACATACTACATACATACATACATACATATCGCTCATTTACTTCAATAGTGGCATAACTCAAAAAATTAGTTTTTTGAGTTAATAATGCAGAAAGATGCGGCATTTCGTTTTTTATCTTGTGTAAAAATTTCATATAAATAGCTTGTACCATCACCTCCTGAGAGAAGAATTTTTTTTCATTTCTCCATTGAGTTGTATGTAAATTGAAAACTTAAAACGCATTTCCTGCAAAACTGGTTTTTTTGAGTTGTGCCATTATTGAAGTAAATGAGCGATATGTATATAAACATTTCAGATTAATTTATCTTAAAAGAAATGAACAAAAAATATCAAAAGGAAAGCTGTTATCTTGTGTGTTAAAAAATGCCTGAAAATTTTGAATTATATCAATTTGTTGACGGGTTTCGTAATAACGAAGCCTCAAAACGTTGGATGACTCGCATAAAATCTAGATTTAATTGTCCCTATTTGGGTATTATATTGGCTACATTATCATCATTATTCTTTTCACTCTGTTCTGTGATAGTAAAAGGATTAGTTGATATTAATCCAATGGAATTGGCATCCTTTAGGTGAGATTTTGATTCTATTTTCAAAAACATATTGCAATCATCCCTTTTCAGGTTTATTGGTGTGTTATTACCAGCAATTCCTATAATGGTGTACAAGCAGCAACCTGCATTTCCAGAAGGCAAACGAGTTATATTATTACTTCGATGTTTTATGGGTACCACAGGGCTGATGTTAAGTTTCTATGCATTTCGCCACATGCCCTTAGCTGATGCAAGTGTGATAATTTTTTCTACACCAGTATTTGTAGCGATATTTGCCAGACTTTTTTTAAAAGAGCAATGCAGTTTATTCAATGTTGTTACAATTGTTTTGACACTAATAGGCGTAGTATTAATAACTAGACCACCTTTTGTATTTGGAGATGCTGCACCTTCCCTAGATAAGGAGAAGTATGAGGGAAAGGACTATGACATATGGGGTCCCGTTGCAGCTATTTCGTCTACATTATTTGGTGCCAATGTCTATATTCTACTAAGAGCTTTAAAAGGTTTGCATTTTTCAGTTATTATGACTAATTTTGGAGCGTTTGCATTGATCTACACAATAGCAGTATGCTACTCAATTGGAGCGATTTGTTGGCCAACTTGTGGCCGAGATAGATGGTTGGTAGTAATTTTAGGAATTTTCAGTTTTCTTGGACAAATTCTGCTAACACTTTCCTTGCAAATAGAACAAGCGGGTCCTGTAGCTATAGCTCGCTGTGCCGATATTGTATTTGCTTTTGTCTGGCAAATTATATTTTTTGGTGAAACACCCACGTTCTACTCCCTAATAGGAGCATTACTAGTGGTAAGCTCAGTAATTTTAGCAGGTCTTAAGAAATGGGCGCTTTCTCTACCGCGCGAATCAATCATTCGAAAACGACTACGTTATTTTATTTTAGATTAAAATAAATTTAAATAGTGTTAATCAATATTCCTCCACATTCAAATAAATGCATTATGGTTTCTTTTATCTATTGTAATTATTACTTTAATAGGAAAATATATTTAACTTCATACAATTACATACGGGAGATTCCAAGTCAAATCGCATACTTTCGGCGCGACACTCTCCGACTACGCTCACTTTATGATATATTTAAGAACGTATTAAAATCCGTATATACACCATTTTTAGACTTTTAGGTCATACAGTTGTTGTCTTGTGAATTTATTTAATTTCCGAGTTAACAAATTTCCATTGAGTGCGGACCAGCAATAAATATTGATATCTTGAAATTATGGTATAATTTTTATCGTCTTTAAAATAGTCATATTATGTAGTTACTTTAATAGGAAAATATATTTAACTTCATACAATTACATACGGGAGATTCCAAGTCAAATCGCATACTTTCGGCGCGACACTCTCCGACTACGCTCACTTTATGATATATTTAAGAACGTATTAAAATCCGTATATACACCATTTTTAGACTTTTAGGTCATACAGTTGTTGTCTTGTGAATTTATTTAATTTCCGAGTTAACAAATTTCCATTGAGTGCGGACCAGCAATAAATATTGATATCTTGAAATTATGGTATAATTTTTATCGTCTTTAAAATAGTCATATTATGTAGTTACTTTAATAGGAAAATATATTTAACTTCATACAATTACATACGGGAGATTCCAAGTCAAATCGCATACTTTCGGCGCGACACTCTCCGACTACGCTCACTTTATGATATATTTAAGAACGTATTAAAATCCGTATATACACCATTTTTAGACTTTTAGGTCATACAGTTGTTGTCTTGTGAATTTATTTAATTTCCGAGTTAACAAATTTCCATTGAGTGCGGACCAGCAATAAATATTGATATCTTGAAATTATGGTATAATTTTTATCGTCTTTAAAATAGTCATATTATTATTATTATTATTATCATTATTATTATTACTTTAAATCTATTATAATTAAAATTACAATAAACTAAACTAAGGACAAAGCATTAGCAACTATTGACTATCGGCTTAATAGTCATATTAAAAATTAAAAATCCCTTAAAATTTTTTTAAATTTGCCAAAAATTCTACTCTGCAATCGACTTCATGATAAGCAATAAAAAATTAAAAATAATTTAGATTCAGTAAAGTATAACATTTTTATATACATACGTTACATACAATCTCGATCAGATGATTAAAACCACATTTCTGTTTATATTATATATATTTTTTAAATATTTTGTCGACAGCTCAAATTTTACGAACATCGGGTAGGGCACTTTTTTAAGATTAAAAAAAAAACAACAAAACCAACATGAACAAATTCTGTTCGACGATTGTATCGTCTTGTTTATGGACGAAAAAAAGAAGTAGAATCTTTAAAACAATTATTAGTTATTGTCTATGCTACAAGGTTCGTGTATTTGCTTTATGATTTTGTTCCAAACATTATATCCAACACATATTTTTTTCTTTATTTTTCAAACTTTTGTATAATAATTTCATTTTATTTTCATGTTTTAAAAACATGGTAATAATATTTTAATTTTTCATTATCAAAGACAACAACAATTTTGAAGAAAATAATTTAGACAATTCAAAAACAAGAAAATTATTTTAAAACAAAAAAAAAACGTCATAAATCTTCGTACTTAATTATGGCATAAGCAAAAAAATAAGAGTGCAGCATTTTTTTAAATTCCCTGTATTTCCTGGTGTTCGCCAACAGTGGCTAAGAGCCTATAAGATCTGTGAAATAGACTTGGTAAATGATCTGACCGATTATTACACCAATTTTTTTAGAAAGGGATGTTACAATCAACAAGAAATATATTGTGTAAATTAAACAGAATGCAATATCAATTACTATTTGTTAAACTTAATGAAAATGCGTTGTCAAATAATCCAAATTATCAATCAATTTGGTTTCTCAGCGTCAAATTTAGATGAAAATATAGTTAAAAGATTTGTATTAAGCAGAAAACTTAAAAATATGAGATAAGTTATTACATAATCACTTTTTAAACTTCACAGATATGTAGTTATGTATATAACTTTATTTATTCCCAAATTTTTGTTAAGAAAATTACACATTTTTGTAAAAAAATTTCTAGGGGAAGACTTAAATTTTTTACTATATGGGAACATTTTTCTTTATTTCTCTCAAAAAACAAACTTCAAAAATACTTATTTTTAAAAACAAAAAGAGAATGGAAGTACCTTCTATATTTATATCATGGTTTAGAGCTTCTTTTCAAAAAAAAAAAGATAAAATGAAGAAAGGAACATATACATATAAGTATGTACATATATGATAAATGATAAGTGTTGACAAAAGATATTTTATAAATGATTAACAGTTACGAAATTTGGCAACAAATGCACACACTCTTACATAGCATAAAACATGTAACTGTTTTTTACACTCAAAAAAATAATATAATAAATTGGTGAAATTTTTACATCTTTCGAATCAGAATATTGCAACTGGTGATATTATATTGACCGGCACTGTATGTATATATATATATATATATATATATATATATATATATATATATATATATATATATATATATATAATAAAGGCCGATTTCGGTCCTTAAAATTTAACCATTTTACATAAGGCTGTTAATTTGTAAGTGCAAAGTAAATCAAAATGTTCACGTCTACAACAAAACGTAGGTAAATTTACATTCAAAGCACAAGGGTGATTAAATTTTAATGGCCTTTATATATGTACACACACATATATATATATTTATATATATATATATATATGTATATATTTATTTATTTATTTATAGTACATATTCTACAAAGTAAATTTGCAGAGTATGGTTGCACAAAAATGGACGGGTGACTAAGACCATATGTCCATGATGTTTTAACAGTATTCTTAAAAATGTTTTTGTGACTGACTGTACACGAAATATGCCATCACATAGGAAGTAGCAACGTGGTCGTTAAGGAAATTCCACAAAAGAACCGCAATATTATACGGTAGTCCGTGGCAGATCAGTCAGCCAGAGCGAGTGAATTAAACACATTTTTCTTCGTCTCACGGCATCACGCGTGAACGGCTGGACCGTTCTCCATTCTTTTTTGTTTTGTGTGTTATTATCTGCAGAGGAATAGTATGAAAGAAAATATTTAAAAAAATATGGCGTACTTTTAGGGGGTAGATTGGGTGGAAAATTTGGTACTTTGCTGTTTTTAGGTTTTATTTCTTTAAATAAATTGTACGAATGTGAGTGAAATCAATATTACAGTACAATGTCTGTCGGGTAACCTAGTCGAAAAATGAAATATTGATAACTGTTCTGTCCTAAAAGTATAAAAATTAATGTACTTACATATATGTATGTAAATTACTTTAAGTAGCCAAATATATTCCAAAATGAGCGAAACCGGAGACATTCGGATCATAACGCTAGCGATTTGGCCTGGAATTACCTATACATATTCCCTTAATGAAAATAAAAATAATAAAATTTAATTAAAACAATACATATATAATAAAAATTTAAATCTTTTATGAATTTTAAAGATATTTCTTAGTAAGTTGCTCATATTATGACACTTTAATTTTTTTTATTAATAGTAGTATTTATATTGATTGGTATAAACAAAAACTGCAGAAACATGTTACCATGTTTATACGCACTTTTTATTTGCAAAAAATAAAAGTGGAAAGCGTTGCGGTATAAGTTTTTTATTGTAAAGGTAGGATCACATGATTGTAAGGTATTAAGTCAAGAAAACTATTTTCAAATAATCGCACTATTTGCAAATAGCGCAATTTACACTGTGCCTTTTCGGTTTGAGTTTATTGATGAGAGGTGTTGAGAAGGCTGAGGAGTAAAAAAAGGCACCAAATAAAAATTCGAGGGAATTTTTGACATTTCTCTTTGTTTTTTCGTACTCTCAGCATATATGTATAAGCACATATGTATATAAACGTCAAAAAGGCATGAAAAAAGTATTACGGCCTGTCCCACGATGTCACCAGAATTCGTTTGATCGAATACTTATATTGAAAACAACAATAAATGTTCTAATGTTATTATTGTTTGCAATACAATTTGTCGATCGAACGATTTCTAGTGACATCGTGGGACAGGCCGTTAATCTAAATGTGAGTTACTTTTCGTAGGGAGTTTGAAAGAAAATTGTCAAAACAAGGCAGGCTAAAAAGGTATTGTGTGAAATGGTACTAAAAATATAATACAGAGATATAAATATGTGGCAATATAATACACAGATAACAATGTTTGCTATCTACGTATAAACAGTGAGTTCAGTAAGCTGTTGCTCATTCCTTGAGATCGTACTCAGCAAACTTAACTTGAGTTAAACTCTGTTTTTATGCATTAGACCCAATATCCTCGCTGCTTTAACAAACTGACCTAACCAGCATTCGTCTAAAATATTTTTACTTTTATAGGCATAACTATAATGCTTGCAGTGAAAACACCGACGATATATGTACATATCTCTCCTTCATTGCGAAATAGTCATATTCCAATAAATGAGTGTTTGATTGTTAATAATAAAGAATAATTCCCCATTTCTCACCTCTTGAGAGAATACATTTTTTTAAATATCTTCGTTGTAAATTGTACGAAGAGTATGCAACAACAAAAATTAAAAATTTAAAAAACCACCGACTTTTTTCCGAAAAGATGTTATATCTTCTAAACGGCTAGACCGATTTTCTTCAAACATAGCTAAGAACCCTCTCGATCAAGTCATCTTTCAAACAGAAAAAACTAAATGAAAATCGGTCCAGCCGTTTGGCCTGTACGTGGACACGGACAGACACACAGATACACAGACACACTACAAACTTATAACACCCCCTCTTTTTAGTCGGGGGTTAAAAATTGAACCGAAAACTAGTTTACCGGTTTCGAATAATTTGCATTTTCGAATAATTCGTACTTTTTTTAATCGAAAATATTTGTTAAGTTTACGATGAAAAACAAAAATAAATCCCCTTTAAGGTCGTGATACACTATCATACAAAGTCATGCGATCTACGAAAAAATATATCGCTGGTATGATGAAATTTATGAAATCTTTCAAAAGACAATAAAAATTCACCATACCAGAGTTGTATATTTTCGTAGATCCCACGACTTTGTATGATAGTGTATCGCGGCCTTTATCGTGGTTGGCGTATTTCGACCAGGGCTGTCATATATGGCGATTCGACAAACGTGGCGATTTTTCAACTTGTTTGGCGTCCAAATTTTTGGTTTGGCGACAAGGCGACTTTTCTGGCGATAAATAAATTTGTTGGCGATTTTTCTGGCGATAAATAAACTTGTTGGCGATTATTATGGCTATTTTTTAACAAAATTGAACTTCCAAATATTTCTAATTCAGGAAACTTAGTTTGTTGAAGGAGTAGTTCCAAAATAAATCCTACCAAAACTCTTCTGCAAGAAGTTAAAACAATTTGATTTTGATGACTTTTCTTATATCAATTATAGTCATTAATGCGTTTTGAATTTGAATGTGAAAAATTTACAAGAAATTATTTTTGGCGATTTTATTTCTAATTTTGGCGATTTTCTCATAAATTTTGATAAGATCTTTTTATAAAAATTTATATTAAAAAAAGTGTTAAATAAAAACAAGTTCATTATCAAATATTTATGTACTAAGAAAAACTATATAAAATTGATTTTTGTCCGAAAAAATCTGACAACCCTGATTTCGACTGCGACTAAGACGATTTTGTGATAGATTAAGGAACATGGCAACATTTTTTCTTTAATCTAGGACAAAATGTCTAAGTCGAAATACTTCAAACACGATAAGGCCCCTTATGTTGTAACGGGGCATCCATGAAAAATCGCCCAAAAATAAAAAATCGCCAAAATTTCAAAATGAAAAATCACCAAAAAAAATTAAAAATCGCCCAAAAAATTAAATACCGCCCAAAATTAAAAACCCCAAAAAAATCAAATTTATAGCAATTTCATTTTTATATTAAAAAAAGTTATAGAAAATCATAAATAATGTTCGTTTCTAACTGAGTTGCAATAAAAGTATGAATAAAGGCAATATTCTCCATCGGCCAAGAATTATAGTATGGCTCATCATAGATGCAACAAAAAATTTATAAACATATAATACAGCAACTAGGCTGAACGAATTATCGCCCAAGTGCAAATGGCCCGAAACAGCTAAATGAGGGAACGCATAAAATGTTTGGGTGATTAGTCAATGTGAAGAAATACCAAAAAAAAAAACAATGCCCGATCACCCAAAAAAATTGAAGAATAAACAAAAAATTGTAAAATGAATACTCGCTTGAAGTTTTTGGGTGTTTGTTCATTATGTACAATCATCCGAAATTGGAATAAATAATCGTCCGTTTGCAATTTACCCTAATTGGTATTCATGAAGAATCAGGAATATGGCCAATATTGGTATCATTTTAAAGCTTTTGCGAACATCTTTCATGAAATGGTAAAAAGCAGACTTGGTCGGCAATGCAAAAAAATAACGTTAATAAGCAGGAAAACTTTGCAACGAAGAAAATCCTGTCGGGAAACAACATGGTGGAGAAAATTCTTAAGCCCGGACGAAAGCCGGCGGTGCAGCAGACCTTTATTAAACAGAAAAACTTTGCAAGGCAGAAAATATTTATTAAGCTGCGCCGTGCCGGGAAGCATCATGGTGGAGAAAATTCTTAAGCCCAGCCGAAGGCAATCAGTGCAGGAAAACATTATTATCAGGGAAACCGCAAATATGCAATTGCATGTTTTTTCTTGTATGACGTATTAATGCCGGGACAATATATTTATCCGTTTGAGAACTTTTTATGAATTTTGCCATCGATTTGTAAGTGCATATTTTACCCTTTAAAGCATGTTTTTGCATATTTCAGTTATACACGCATATGTATGTTTAGCATATTTTCCAATTTTTAGAGCCTGATTTACGCTTTTAGGGCATATTTTGATGCTTTATAAATTTTTTTCATTTTAATATGCTTACAATATTCTGTGTTGTTCGGTTTGCTAATTGTGACGGACTCTGTCCCGAGTAGACGTTGAAGGAACATTGTCAATGTATAACACATACTTAGATGTGACAGGCAACGATTTTTATTTGAAAATCTAGGTCAATATTTTGTTGTTTATTGCAATAAAATTATACACACAAATACACAGTTTCAAAATTTTAATTCTGATATCGTGATCTATTTTGAAATTGAAGTTAAATTTTTATGAGTATCAATTTGTATAATTTGCTTTAGTCAAAATACAGCAACCATAGTTGTGTAAAGAACCGAAGAACGTCAAAAGCACAATAATAATTGTACCGAGGCACATTTATTTCCAGGTAATATCAGGATTACAAAAACAATGAAAAATACAACAATGAAAAAAACAACATGGTTTTTAGTTTATCTAAACTGTTAAAAAAGAATTTGTTTAACATAATCCTCACAAAAACATAAATGTGAAAAAAGGCCAAGTTCCTATCAAAAATTTCGGCCATCAAAAGCAGTGAGATATAAATTTTGACCAAGTTCTTGTTTGGCACAAAACCTTTCACTAATATATGCTATGCATTATATACATTTGTAATCGTAAGTGTGTCATATAATTTTTAGATAATCTGCAAACTTGACAACATTTTTACCGATATAAAGAAATCAACAAATATACATTATTCTCTCCATTTTAGAAAGGTAAAAATATTTATATCTCACTGCTTTTGATGGCCGAAATTTTTGATATGAACTTGGCCTTTTTTCACATTTATGTTTTTGTGAGGATCTGACTACTTTTTGAAAAATTTTGTATGATAACATTTTTTAAACTTAAAATTTCTAGGGAGTTTTATTTCTATTTATGATCACTGTGCCAGTTAAAAATTTCATAGTTGCATAAAATAATGGGTTAGAGCGTGATGAGGTTTGGATTGTACACCTTAAAAATGAATTATTGTGTTATTACAACGGGTCGCCAGTGTGTACGTAATTAGTTAAGAGTCGTCTGGAAAGAAACATGTAAAATACAGCGTCAATTTTAGTGGGAGTGATCCCGCCTATTTTCTCAATATATTTACATATTAAAGTCTGCTTAGCCGAAGTACATAAATCGAAAGGATATTCCCAATTTGCATGCAAAGTTTCAATAGAGTATGTGGTGCTTTAATTTTTGGATTTTTCGATTGAGTAAATCAATTAGGACTATTTGTTTACAAAATGTCAGCTTTCTACAGTATAATATTATGTAAAATTTTTATGGGCCTGGCACCACCGACTTTTATATCTGTTAGTGCTTATGATTCATTTAAAGTTTTGTAGGAAAAAGCTATTGAGAAATACATGAGTAATAGACTAAAAACTGCTAGCCCGAAGTACATGAAAGAAAAAGCTAAGATTTATGGAAGTAGTCAAGGCCAATTTCAAAACGAAATTTTTACTTTGGACAAGTGCAATGTGTATGAAAAGTTTCCATAAAATTTAACTTAATTTTGTGTTTACAGTGCTTGTTCCCAACCCCTGATTGAAATTTCTGGTTTCTTAAATTTTTTTAGTGATCTCTAATCTAGATTAATTTGTGTACCAAATTTCAACTCTCTAGCGCAAATTGGAGTTTTAGCGGATAAAACTTCTTGGTTTTAAGATTTTCCCACTGGCTTACTCATCTACAATTGCTTGTATATAAAATTTCAGCTCTTTAGCGTGAACTATACCTTATAATTTTCTGAGCATTACCCCTCCTACTATTTTAAACTCACAATATTGTTGTGAGCAGCGCTTATAATTCATGATAATTTTCTTCTAAAATATGGTAGACCGAAGTAGATTAAACACAAGGCTAAAATTTTATGGGAGTGATCACGCCCACTTTTTTAGGTTATATTTAAAGTATTGTATACGTGCAACGTATATGCAAAGTTTCACTAAAATGGCTTAAGTTAAAAGCTGTATATTAACAGCCTTATTAATATAACTTTTTAAGGCTTTATAAAAGGGTTTTAACACAAATTTTCATAAGAAATTTTTCTTAGAAAGCTTTAATAAGTTTTATTAATATGGATGTAAGTTTTCAGGTTCAAACAATAGTAGCGTGGCCCCGACCATTCTGAGATTTTTTTTTGTTTTTTCAGATTTTTCTAGTTGGTTTCTCACCTAGACGTACTTGTGTATCAAATTTCAGCTCATAAGCGCAACTTTTAATTTTTAATATTTATGGGCGCAGCCCCGCCCCTCTAACTAAAATTTCTGGGTTTTCAGGTTTTTCTTGTTGTTTTCTCACCTATACATAATCCTTTAACAAATTTTAGCTCCTTAGCGCAACTTTTAATTTTCAATATTTATGGGGCGTAACCATGCCCACTTTTCCAAACTTAAGATTTTTTTCGGCCAGTGTTTATTATTTGTGTTAAGTTTCGTTGCAAACGGATAATAATACATACAGAAATAGTATATCTAAATATGCTAAGCCGTAGTAATTGTATGGGCTAATTGAATGGCTTCCTGTAAATATACACACTGCGTTCATTGGCCGGAACTTGGCCTGGCGCACTGCCGTGCGGCTAGATAATTATTCATATAAAATTGAAAAAGTTTCTCCACGGTAGCTACCATTAACATAATTTGCAATGTTTAGCACATTTCACAATTTTTTAAAAGTTTTTTCATATTTTTAAATTTGCTTTCAAAGAATTTTTTTAATAAAATATTGATGTGTACACGCTAGGGGGTAAAAATCTTTTGACTTTGCTGAGATTTCTTTGCTGAGATTTCTTTGCATTGTCAAATCGGTGTGAGCTATGTATGAGTGTATTAGTGTTTGAAAGAAGCAATACCAAGCAGAGAAACAAGTCGACCGGCTCGAAGCCGACGGTGCGCCGCCGCCGGTTATTTTTCTGTATATTTCCGTACACCAAAGGTGAAAATGAACCGTAAGAGCTATGGACTTGAAATTTGGACACAATGTGTAGACATTTGGCCACTACAACAACAAATACATGAGAGTTAAAAACTAAAAGGTGTTCCAAAACGAGCAACGAAAAATGTTAAAATCCCATGTAATATACATACAATTGTATGTACATATATACACTTGAAATTTTAAAAGTTAGTGTATTTTTATACAGACTACAACAATTAACACTAAATTTAAAAAATTTAAATCAATGGGTGTTCCATCAGTTAATGCAATTTTGACTTTGTAATTTTGACAACTTGCTGTATCTTGGAAACCGTAAGAGCAAAACTCTTGAAATTTTCAAAAACGGTAAAACTAAAAAATCAGAAAAATATGAAATATAAAAAAATCGCAAAAAACAAAAAAAAAGTCGCCAAAACGAAAAAAAACACCAAATTAAAAAAAATCTCTAGGACTAAAATAAATCGCGAAAAACCGGAAAAATCGCCAAAATGAAAAAAAAAAATCCTTAAGCAAAAAAATCGCCAATATGAAAAAATCGCCAAAATGAAAAAATCGCCTAAACAGAAAAAACCCAAAAACAGAAAAAAATCGCCAAAATGAAAAAACCCCAACAAAACAGAAAAAAATCGCCAAAATGAAAAAATCGCCAAAATGAAAAAAAATTGCGAAAATTAAAAAAACACAAAAAGAGAAAAAAAAACTCCAAAACGAGAAAAAAGCGATAACTGAAAAAAAATCGTTTAAACTGAAAAAACTTAAAAAGGAAGAAAGCTAAATCAAAAAAAAAAATGATCAAAACCGAATGTGCGCGAGTCAAAGTCGCTCTTTACTGAATTTATTTTAATTGCAATGCGTACACAACAACAAGAACAGCAACAACTAAACGATGAACAACAGGAATTAAAAATTAAAAAGTAAAAGTAAAGGCATTTACCATAGATGAGCACTGCAGTACCACTAAAGTTTCAGTAAAAACAATAAAAAATGTTTAACAAGTAAATTTTTACTGGTTACTAAAATTTTTTTCTACAATTTTTATAAATTGCCTAAATGATTTGTTATATGATGAGGTGCATTGAATTTTCAGTAATCAGTAATGCCCGTATTCATAATGAAATTCTACCAAGTGGCTAAATATTTGTCATACAAAAGTTTCAAAATTTGAATGGAAAAACTTTGCCACTTGCTACAATTTTATTATGATTACGGCCCTACGATTTTACTGTTATTGCAAATTAAATTTCATTAGCAGTAAAAATTTACTGAATTTCTTTTAGTAATCAGTAAATTTACTGCTTACTGCAATTTTGAATGCAGTACATATACATATACTGCAGTGTGCCCATTTACTAACCAAATAAGTTTAATAAAACAAACAAAAACCAACAAATTCATATGTATTTACAATATTGAAAGTTTTGATACTTTTAATTAATTAATTTAAAAAAAGATACTAAAAGCATAAGTACCAACTTAAAAAAATATTTCATTACTAGATGTTTACACATCTCCTCTGTGATCGGACTCACATTGCTTTTTTTAATTTCTCTTTCGTAAACAGTTGTTGAAGTTTCGGATGAACTTTAATTTAAAAAATACCTAAGCTGCGTTTCCGCTACTACGTGGCCAATGTGCCTTGATATATTTTCATTTACAAATAAACCAATTTATTCTATTTTTAAGAGCATATTTTTTGAGTTTTTAGCCCATATTTTCAAGTTTTTAGTGCATATTGAATGCGCATAAAACACTTTTTATAGAGCATATTTTTGGTTTCTCTGAAGGTAAGGTAATAGCCTGAATTACTGCGGTCAACAATCATATTATAAAGGGAATGACAGTTATCCTAAATGTTATGCTAAATGGCCAAAAGTTTCATGATTATGCATCAAAAACTGCCCAACTGTTAGGTCAAATGTACCCTGAGAAGAAACTTACTCGTACGGCCCATAAGATTTTGGCTACTGGTAATTGAATATCAAGCGCTTGCTTACCAATTGGAGAGTTATCAAAAGAAGCCCAGAAATGCAAAGCCCAGACTACAAACACTTTAGATACAAGAATATTTGCAAACGTAAGATCTCGAAAGGATTTGGAAGATCATAATTATAGCTCCGATATGTTAAGTCTATTAGATATCGCTCCCAATGTTAATGACTATTTTTATATATTATCAGCCTTATTTATAAAAATTATTAAAGCTTTATAAAGGGCTTTTACAACAAATTTTCATACTTATACATATATATATATATATATATATATATATATATATATATATATATATATATATATATATATATAATAATATTTATAAATAAGGCTGTATATATTTTTAATATTAAAACACACAAGTTTGCTCCATTGAGTACCTTATATAGCGAACAAAACATATTTTTTGCGCTCAATTTAGCGAACAAATAAGATTTATAATTTTAGGTTAAAAAAGCATAATGTGAAGCAATTTTTAACTAAAAACAAAGTGAGTAGCAAAAAGTACAGCTATTTTAGGTTTTTTTATGTAGAATTTTTGTTTGATTATGCTCAGTTACGCATATTCTTTAGTGGTGTATAAATTCAGTGAAGTGCGACTTTGACCCCAGCACGAAGGGTTCCGTACAGACACTAGATATGTAATTCAATACGAACTTTAGCTTATATAATAAATAGTTTTGGTTTTTTTTCGTTTTTGGGTTTTTTTCGGTTTTGATCGTTTTTTAGTTTTGTCGTTTTTTGCGTTTCATCGGTTTTTGACACTTTTTTTAGTTTTGGCACTTTTTTCCATTTTGTCGATTTTTGGCGTGTTTTTATTTTGGCAATTTTTTTCATTTCATTTTAATTTTGGCGATTTTTTTCATATAGGCAATGTTTTAGTTTTGGCGTTTTTTTTCGCGTTTTGGCAATATTTTTCGGTTTTTGGCGTTTTTTCAATTTCGCCATTTTTTTCATTTTGGCGATTTTTTTTCATTCAAGCGATTTTTCATTTTTGGCGCCTTTTCGCGTTTTGGCGATTTTTTCAGTTGGCGTTTTTTTCATTTTGGCGATTTTTTTAATTTGGCAATTTTTTTTTATTTTGGCGATTGTTTTCATTTTGGCAATTTTTTTAGTTTTGGCAATTTTTTCGTTTTGGCGCATTTTTCGCATTTTGGCGATTTTTTTTCGGTTTTTGGCGTTTTTTTTCATTTTGGCGATTTTTTCATTATGTCAATTTTTTCGGTTCTGCCGGTTTATTTTAGTAATAGATTTTTTTTTTAATTTGGTGCTTTGTTTCGTTTAAGCGATTTTTTTGGTTTTCTGCGATTTTTTTTGGTTTGGCGATTTTATAATTTTCGGATTTTTTAGTTTTACCGTTTTTGAAAATTTCAAATGTTTGCCTCTTGTGGTTTCCAAATTACATAGTCAAAATTGCATTAACTGATGGACCACCCTTTAATTTAAATTTTTTTAAATTTAAGTGTTAATTGTTGTAGTCTATATAAAAATACACTAATTTTACAAATTTGAAGTGTCAATGTACATACAATTGTATGTACATATATTACATGGGATTTTAGCATTTTTCGTTGCTCGTTTTGGAACACCCTTTAATTTTTAATTCTCATGTATTTGTTGTTGTAGCAGCCAAGGTTCTACATACTCTGTCTAAATTTCAAGTCCGTAGCTCTTACGGTTCCTGAGAAAATAGCGTGTGTCGGACAGACGGACAGTGTAGCGAAAACAATAGGGTTCCTTTTCCCCTTTGTTTTACGGAACCCTAAAAATGAGTACAAGAAAAACTTTTTTTAAAAGAAAAACTTAAAATTGTGGATGACTACCAAAATGGATTGCGAGTTTGTGCAAAAAGGATGGCTTAAGAAAATCCGCTTAGAATAGAGGAATATGAAGATGATAACCATGATATAGAAGAAATCGATCATGAAGAACATTTGGAGCAACAAATAAAACACATACATAGATGCTATCAAAAGCTTCGAAATTTGTATTCAATGAGCTCAATAAAATAATGTTAATTTGTCAACTTTATTGCTTTTAAGAGAACTTCAGGAAGATGCCACAAACAAACATTACTCGACAAATTTTTTATGTATAATTTTCAAGGAAATTGAAAATGAATTTCAACCTATTTTTCATTAAAATTATTTTAGGTTTTATGCTCGCTCCAGTGTAATGAATTGTACCTTTTTTTAATTTTTTTTTAATATTTATACAGGGGGTCGATTCTGGTTCTGTGATAATGTGAAGTGAAAAAAAACTTTTCATATTCATTTTCACAACCATTTTTCATAATACTTTTCACAATTACATAGAGCCAATTCACAAAGTGTTCTATTGTGTCATATTTGTTGTAAGTCATAAACGTTTATGACCGTCATAAAATCTTGCTCATATTTTTCATATAAAAATATTTTATGACAATATGTTTTCAGTATGTTTTTTCAGTCTGCTATTTATTTTACATTAATATTATTTTATTTTACGTTCAAGAGTTATGCAAAAATTACAATTGGGAAGAACGATGAACTTCGCATAGTTCGACAAACTTGCCGACGAGAATTCTTTGCCTAAATTCATCTTTTGCAACACCATTAAATTTGACGACCTAACAACTCTAGTCAAAATCTCTGCCTTGTTATGGATATTTTTGTATCAAATATGTACTTAATTATGCAAATATTCACCGCGGCAAAAATCACTTGCAAAAATAACAGAAATTCTCAAAAAATGCACAATTTTAAACAAACCATAATTTTTACTAAACATCTTTAAATCTCTTAAGGAATGCCAATAATTCGGTAAAAATGGCGAAAATGGTTAAAATTTGCAAAAATTTACTAACAGCAGCATAATCGCAAGTTTAAAATTCGCAAAAACTTAGGAATCAGAATGCTTGCAAAACTTGCTTTCATCGCGAATATTGCAAAAATTCGCAAGAATTCGCAAAATCGGAAACAATCCGTAAAATTCATTACAAACCGGAAAAACTGTTAAAAATAACAAAATACTTGCTTTTATCGCGAATATTGCAAAAATTGGCGAGAATTCGCAAAATCGAAAAACCACATCGCCACAATGGATGGACATTTTTTAATATTTTCGAATTAAAAACAAAAAATTCAAACAGTTAGTCGTCTTTCAACGACGTAAGAAATAGAAATAAACCTGTTTATTTTTTTTTGAATTTAACGTTTACGACAATTTTTTGTATGGTAATACAACAGGCCGTTCACAACGGTGCTATTTAGTCTTAACTAGTAATTTATCACTTATGACTTCAGAAGACTTTGTGAATTAGCTAATAAAATGTAATGTTCTCGTTGCTATTATGAAAACATTAAGGGTTTTCACCCTTCGTATTAAAGTACCCTTGTAAAATTAATAGCCCTTTTAAAGATACTACATTACAAGACCACAACAACAAAATACATGAAACATAATTTACTATACTTTAAAAAAAAGTAAGACCAAAAGCAGTAGCATATTAAGTGTTGTAATTGTACAAGTCAATTGTACAATTTTAAAAAAGCCATAATACTGATTAAGAATCTAAGAATTTTATTATTCGACATATTGTCATAAGTATATTTCAATTTGGAATTGATAAAACTATAAGGAATGCAAAAAATTCGAGAAAATTCGCAAAAATTTTCTAACAGCGGGATGATGACAAACTTTGATAATGTCTTAAAATCTTCAAAACTGTTAACAAGCTAAAAGACATGCAAAAAGCCGCTTTTATCGCGAACTTTGGAAAAAAATCGCGAGAATTTGCAAAATTATATATAAGCCATAATATTGATTAAAAATCGCTAAAACTGCAAAAATTCGGCAAAAATGCAGAAAATTTGCAAAAACTTGTTAACAGCGGGATAATAACAAAGTCTGATATTGTTTAAAAATCGTCAAAACTGTTTGGATGCTGAAAGCATGCAAAAAGTCGCATTTATCGCGAAGCTTGAAAAAAATTGCAAGAAGTTGCAAAATTTTAAACAAGCCATACTATTGATCAAAAATTACCAAAACTGTAAGGAATGCAAAAAGTCGCGAAAACGGCGGAAATTTGTAAAAACTTATTAACAGCGGGATGATAACAAAGTCTATTATTTAAAAATCGACAAAACTCTTAGGAAACTAAAAAAAAATGCAAAAGGTCGATTTTATTGCAAACTTTGCAAAAAATCGCGAAAATTTGCAAAATCGGATGCAAGCGCTAAATTGATTAAAAATCGCAAAAGCCATTAAAAATATAAAAATTTGAAAAAAAACGCGAAAAATCGCAAGTTAGCGAAAAATTGCTGAACATATTGAAAAAATTACTAAACCTATAAATAGTAAAATTCGCAATAAAAACATAGAGAAATAAAGGGATTTGTGTTTATATTTTTGAATAAATTCTTTTATTTTTATAAATTATTTACATCGACAAAAAAAGTCGTTCACGCTTTGCCACAAAAAAACCTTTTAAATTCAAAAGGGTTATAAAAAAACTACGAAGCGTGAAAACCGTGCACAGTGTGGGAGCACTTATTTTGAAACTAAAGGATTAAGTGATTTTTAACCATTACCATATCTTGGTAACTTCAAAAATAATGATTTTTGCAATGTAAAAACCATCATAGTGCCTATGTGGCCATATGGCCATGCTGGTTACTTATTTTACTTTAAAAGTTATGATGTTCGTAATGAAAACTGCCAAAAGCCGACACTGTGCACAGTGCCACGGCTAACCTACGACCGTGTAAAGCTTGAGATGTCTTCTTACAAATGCTTTCTAAAATTTTTAAATATCTTTATTACTTTTAAAATTTACGATTTTTGCAACGAAAAAAGTGGAAAGGTCCCACTGTGCGGCATTAAACGATCGACTTATTTCTCTGGACAGCAATTATAAATAAACAAAACGACAAAATTCTATCCCTACGTATGGAGCTATTTTTGAAAATAAATTGAGAAAAGCGGTATATGCTGCACAAAACGTAGTTTTACTTTTACAATTAGTATTAAGAACTCAGGATTTTTGTTACTACATATGTAATACATATTTATATTTTTGGCCTTAATGGCTTTGTATTACTTTGATGATAAGAATAAATTAAATTAAATTATATTAAAATTAAGTACATATTAACTTCTAACTTCATTGATGAAAGTTCACAAAAATTAAAATTTTTCTTCAAAACATCCCAGCAAAAAATAAAATGACTACTTCTTTAGAAAGTACTTCTTAATTACGTCCAAAATAGGTTATGCATTTTATTTTAGTTTAACGAACTTATTTTTAATCACATATCTAAAGTAATAATAAATCACCTATTATATTATTATTATCCTGTAAAATAAAAACCCAGTAAAAAAGTGATGAAAAATTTTAGAAAAAGCACCACAACTACCCAGCAAAAAAGGTAATCGAGTTTGGAATTAAGCATTTTACCATTACCAACTTAATGATTTTAACAAGGCGTGAGACTAAAATAATCGATTCTTGAGAAGTACTTACATTTTTTTTATTTGTCAACATTTCACGTAATCTATTTCGTTTAAAAAAATCATTCTCTTCATTTAGCAACTTGCACGTCATTTTTTGTAATTTTAGGTAATGTGATTTGTAAGGGAGTAATGAAAATTGGCAATCAGAAAAGTAAGTCATTATATGGCAAGTAGTTGTAATGGTAATTTGTTTTTTTTTTTTTGCTGGGTACTGAAATGGTTCGTCCATTTCAATTTCCGAACAAGAATTTAAGCTAATAAAATTGACTAATTGATTTAAATGCTTAAAAGTACAAATTCTTCAACTTCAAAAAACAGAACAGAAAATATAACAGGATTTCTTATATCTTGTGAGACAATTATTTTAATGAGTAGAATATTTTAGAAATTAAACAGGTTTGCAAGTGCGTTAATAAGCAAGTGAATAAGCACCACTTCCTAAATCATAGATTTAAGTGCTTTAGAAAAGTGGTTAAGAACCACATCCTAAATGTAAAATATATTGGATTTATTTCACAAATAAAAAATCACACCCGATTTCAGAGTTTTTATAGCAAATAAAAAGTAAATCTTATTCGCTCACGGGTTGGCAAAAACAAAGCACTTCGCTCCAATGACACGCAAATGTAAAATTCACTACTTCAAACTACTCGGAGTTTGAAGTACTTCGTAATATTAGTTGTGGTGCTTTTTCTACTTTTTTTATCACTTTTTTTGCTGGGATGTGTCGGATGCAGTGGTGCAAATAAGCCTTTCTCGTATAAGGAGCCGTCCATATATTACGTAACGCTGTTTTCCCCGATTTTTGACCACCCCACCCATCTAGTAACCGATCGTAACAAAACTGTGAACCCCTCCGAATAACGTAACAATAGAAAAACAAAAAATTTATTATTTGACATATTGTCAGAAGTGTACATAAAATAATTGAAATTTATTTCCTGGTAGTTTAGCATGTCTATATACGTATTTCATTGGCGCTTGAACCAAATCATCAGTAGACTTTAACCACAAATTTTAAACAGTCACAAACCTCTTACTTTATGCATAGACTTTCAAAAACTATATGAGAATTCATAAAATAAAAAAAGCAATGTGAGTCCGATCACAGAGGAGATGTGTAAACATCTAGTAATGAATTTTTTTTTAAGTTGGTGCTTATGCTTTTAGTATCTTTTTTTAAATTAATTAATTAAAAGTATCAAAACTTCAATATTGTAAATACATATGAATTTGTTGGTTTTTGTTTGTTTTATTAAACTTATTTGGTTACTAAATGGGCACACTGCAGTATATGTATATGTACTGCATTCAAAATTGCAGTAAGCAGTAAATTTACTGATTACTAAAAAAAATTCAGTAAATTTTTACTGCTAATGAAATTTAATTTGCAATAACAGTAAAATCGTAGGGCCGTAATCATAATAAAATTGTAGCAAGTGGCAAAGTTTTTTCATTCAAATTTTGAAACTTTTCTATGACAAACATTTAGCCACTTGGTAGAATTTCATTATGAATACGGGCATTAGTGATTACTGAAAATTCAATGCACCTCATCATATAAAAAATCATTTAGGCAATTTTTTTTTAGGCAAAAATTTACTTGTTAAACATTTTTTATTGTTTTTACTGAAACTTTAGTGGTACTGCAGTGCTCATCTATGGTAAATGCCTTTACTTTTACTTTTTAATTTTTAATTCCTGTTGTTCATCGTTTAGTTGTTGCTGTTCTTATTGTTGTGTACGCATTGCAATTAAAATAAATTCAGTAAAGAGCGACTTTGACTCGCGCACATTCGGTTTTGATCATTTATTTTTTTTTTATTTAGCTTTCTTCCTTTTTTAAGTTTTTTCAGTTTAAACGATTTTTTTTCAGTTATCGCTTTTTTCTCGTTTTGGCGTTTTTTTCTCTTTTTGTGTTTTTTTAATTTTCGCAATTTTTTTCATTTTGGCGATTTTTTCATTTTGGCGATTTTTTTCTGTTTTGTTGGGGTTTTTTCATTTTGGCGATTTTTTTCTGTTTTTGGGTTTTTTTATTTAGGCGATTTTTTCATTTTGGCGATTTTTTCATATTGGCGATTTTTTTTGCTTAAGGATTTTTTTTTCATTTTGGCGATTTTTCCGGTTTTTCGCGATTTATTTTAGTCCTAGAGATTTTTTTTAATTTGGTGCTTTTTTTCGTTTTGGCGACTTTTTTTTTTGTTTTTTGCGATTTTTTTATATTTCATATTTTTCTGATTTTTTAGTTTTACCGTTTTTGAAAATTTCAAGAGTTTTGCTCTTACGGTTTCCAAGATACAGCAAGTTGTCAAAATTACAAAGTCAAAATTGCATTAACTGATGGAACACCCATTGATTTAAATTTTTTAAATTTAGTGTTAATTGTTGTAGTCTGTATAAAAATACACTAACTTTTAAAATTTCAAGTGTATATATGTACATACAATTGTATGTATATTACATGGGATTTTAACATTTTTCGTTGCTCGTTTTGGAACACCTTTTAGTTTTTAACTCTCATGTATTTGTTGTTGTAGTGGCCAAATGTCTACACATTGTGTCCAAATTTCAAGTCCATAGCTCTTACGGTTCATTTTCACCTTTGGTGTACGGAAATATACAGAAAAACAACCGGCGGCGGCGCACCGTCGGCTTCGAGCCGGTCGACTTGTTTCTCTGCTTGGTATTGCTTCTTTCAAACACTAATACACTCATACATAGCTCACACCGATTTGACAATGCAAAGAAATCTCAGCAAAGAAATCAAAGTCAACAGATTTTTACCCCCTAGCGTATAGATAGATGTGTACACATCAATAATACTTTTGAAAATCACAAAAGAAAAAATAAGCTTAGTAGGCTTTGAAACTGATACAAAACCCAGCAAATAAGGATGTAGAAAAATAAAATGAGTTCATCTGGATATAAATTATTTGCTGGGTTTTGTATCAGTTTCAAAGCCTACTAAGCTTATTTTTTCTTTTGTTAACCTTAATTGCAATTGGCGTGGTGAAAAATATTTAATTTTCTAAAAGTCAAAATTTTTTAACCAGTGCAGTTAACGGGAGAGCTTTAAACATATACATTGTTGGTGTATTTTGAGAGATCAAATAACTCAAAGTGATGTCCATTATGAAAGATATGTATGTACATATGTAATTTTTCTTTTCTTAATTTTTGTCCCTTCTACAACATAACATTTTCAATAGATACTTATGCTCATTTAAAAAAATATTCCTTAAAAATACCTTAAAATTAGAGAAGCACACAATCTAGTTCCTAGACGCATTTCACTGTTGTTTTCTAAATATTTTTACTTAAGTTCGGTTGTATAAAAAATTAAAACAATATCCTTATGAAAATACGTCTATGTATGAAAGTTTCCAGTAACACATCTCGCAAAACTTAAACATTGTAGCCTCAAGTTGACCAACAAAAATTTTATAACTTAATAATTTGATATTCTCATGTACATATGTACATATGTATGTATATGGAAGCATATATTTTTTGAAAGGACATTTTTTTTGTAATTGCAAGAAATGTTTTCGTGAACTTCTGCAAATATCATTTCCTTCTATGTATTTGGTGGATTTTATGTTAATATAGTACATGTTGCAGTTTGATATGGTCGGGTTTACATCTGTGTGCCATGTGCCACACAAGCGTAAAAAAAGCGTAACCAGTAATTAATAATGAAAAACTGTTTGATTCAGACATGTATTTATTAAGTTAAATAGTTGCATACATAACTAATAGACAATTTTATAGAATCCAACATGATTAGAAACTTTTTAAATCAATAAATATATGTCTGAATCAAACAGTTTTTCATTAGTAATTAGCTGGTGACGCTTTTTTGGGCAAATGACACACAGGAAATGCCAGATGTAAACTCAGCCTATGAAAAGAAGTCTAAGAATATTTAGAAATTTAAATGGATAAATATGAGATGTAATCAGTTTGACTACAATTTATTTATGTAGTGTGTGTTTGTTCCTAACGCATGATCTTTGGAACTATAAGCGATGTGGGGCAGAAATTTGTAGCACAGGTTCGGGTCGGTTTTTGTTTTGTTTCTGAACCAACAAGTGACCACTGTGTGGAGTAATTTGTAGTTGAAAAAAATATAACATAATGTCGGGTTCATCTGGTTTATTATAAAATTTTTTTATCATTTTCAAATGTTATTTAACAACCATTAAATTTTTGGATAGTTTTCATAAACTTTAATGTACGCGGACAAGAGTATGAAGTTTTTTCCCCAATTAAATGCCTATAAATTTCACATACATTAGGTATTCGTATTAGCCAATATTGTTTTAAATGTTCGTATTCGCGGATATCATTTTAAATGTTCGAATTCGAATTCGCGAATATCATATTGTTACGAAAATAGCCGTCAACAATGTTAAGCAGCATTACACAAAAAATATTCCAACAGGGTTAATGTAAATGCTACGCGAAAATATTCCTACAGGGTCAAAGCAAAGAATAGTCTAGAATAGTAGCCAACAACTAAATAAGCATGCCTAGCTTGATTAAACAAGCAAAAGCAACAACAACAAAAAAAGCGTCTGCTATTAAGAAGATTCACATATTTACACACAAAAATACATGCCAATTCAAACGAAAAGCAAAAGATAAACAACCACCGTGTGTTGCTTAGTTAATGATGTACACACGTACGCATATACACATGTATGTACATAGTTACCACATGAACTTAATTAGGCAGCATATAAGATGATAATGATCGTCTAGACATTGCTTGAAACTTCTAGTGGAATTTGTGTGAAATATAAAAAGAGGTGACGCAGCCAATGAGTTAGTAGAGCTGCAAAACTATCGATAGTCGCTCCACTCGATAGTTTTATGTAAAACTATCGATACTATCGATAGTATCGAATAGTTTTATAAAAGTTGCCACATAAACTACATTTGAGAGTCCTCAACATTTTCATTAGTATATAAAAATATATCAAGCCTTTTTTCGATTTTATCGTAAGCGGCATATTATCGAAAATATACTTTTTTATTGAACTTAAAATTTTATGGGCCTACCCATCGTTTAGAATTATCAAAATGCGAAAATTGTTGATAACTTTTAAGACACTAACTGTAAAGTTTTATCGTAAGAGACGATTGGCGGCCGTCCCGATATCAGTACCACAAAAATTTATCTTTGTTTCGACGATGTTGAATTTATTAAGATACTTGTGACTACTATTTATGGAATAACACTTTGATTTATAAATAAATTCATATACATAAATATGTATTTAAGTACTTATGTATACAGAAGCAGGGATGCGATGTCATATTTACAAATTGTACTAACTTTCAAAAAAAATTGTAATGTTTTCAGTACGATTGTACCTAATTCTTTATTTATATTTTTTTAATACTTGTACTTTTTAATTAACTAAAAATCAATTAACAAAACGCCAGAAGGTGCACAAAGAATATTAGTTGCTGGGATCTGAATATAAAAGTAACATTTACGATATACTACGTTTATAACCTTTTTTTATTCGATTGTTCACAGTCGATGCAAATAGTCGGCTTCTCCCCTTGGTACGAAAATAAAATTTCCACATTAGCAGATGAATTTGGAATAAATAACATTCCTCCAGCAATTCTTTAAGTACCGGAAAACATCGTTTGATTTACTTAATTTTCTAATACCTTCGAGCTAAAGATTAACCCCCTTGTGCATAAAAATAAGTGAACGTTAAACCCGTTTTTTCTATGGAAATTTTTTTTAATGTACACTTCAAGCACGCATTATTTTTTGCATAAGGGGGTTAATATATTTTAATGCTATTTTTAGCATGTAATATAATACAGGGTGGGCCAAAAGAAACCAAGGGGTGTAAAAGTTTAATAACTTTTTTGTTTATTAATTTTTTTTTATTTTTTCTTTCAGATTATATAGAGAACACTTGGAGAATTTATAATGAATGAAAATAATAAATGAAAATCAGAAAATAAGAAATGAATAAATGAAATCAACTTTATTGAAAATTTGATTATGAGTGATGAAGCTCATTTTCATTTGAATGGCTTTGTTAATAAGCAGAACTGTAGGTTCTGGGGATCTCAAAATCCAAGAGCCATTCATCAACGCCAATTGCACCCCATCAGGTGTACAGTATGGTGTGGGATCACATCTGAAAATGTCATTGGGCCCTACTTCTTCGAGAATGAAGATGGAAGTGCTGTAACCGTAAATGGAGAGCGGTATCGGTTTATGATAGAAATTTTTTTACGTCCTGCTCTTGAAAATAGACCTGGTATGTGGTTTCAGCAGGACGGAGCCACTGCCCATACTGCCCGAGACACAATGGCACTTTTAAGTCAAATTTTTGGAGAGCGAATAATTTCTCGAAATTCGGAAATTATTTGGCCAGCGCGATCGCCAGATTTGACAGCATCCGACTATTTTCTTTGGGGTTTTTTGAAGGAGCGAGTGTATGTGAACAAGCTAGAGACAATCCTTGAACTCAAGGCAAACATTGTTGCAGAAATTCGAACGCTACAGCCAGTACAGTTTTGAAAGATGTTATGGAAAATGCTCTAAAAAGAGCCCATCAGTGCGAAGCTGAAAACGGTGGTTATTTAAGAGACATCATTTTTCATACTTAGTGTAAAAAAATTTCCATTTTGTATATTATATAATCTGAAAGAAAAAATAAAAAAAAGTTAATAAGCAAAAAAGTTATTAAACTTTTACACCCCTTGGTTTCTTTTGGCCCACCCTGTATAAAGAGATTCCAGTAGTGCTAAATGGGTCATTGCGATGCTACGGTACATTTGGCATTCAAATAGCGCTAATATTATACAATTGTACCAACTTTTCCATCGCTGTACAAAAGCTTATATCAACTACGGATAATTTGCTTCAAAGCTGCCGGCTACTGTTTACTGACTTCGATTATTTTTACTCTTTTAATTACTTGTTTTTTTTGCCGATAGTATCGATAGTGGAAAAAACTATCGATATTTCATTTACAACAAAACTATCGATACTATCGATAGTACTATCGATAGTTTTGCAGCTCTATGAGTTAGTTAGTTGCAGTTGTAAGTCAGTCGCGAACAGTTATACATAGTTAGTGCTAATCAAGGCGAATTCATAACAGGTGACCTTAACAGTCCCGATGAGTATCAGGTGTTAGAAGACTGCTTAGACCCCAACTGTCAAAATGTCTTCTTTTATCTGATGTTTGTTTACATTTAAAGTGAAAAAAATTGTATCGTTTTTTATGTTAAAAAAATATATTTTAAAGTAAAAAGGATTATAATGTATGAATATTTATCACAATGTAACCAAATAGGGTCTCCGAGTGGAGGTGCGGTATAGCACCACTCTTCCTATCCTATGCATTCTAAATTAACTCTTGCAAAATGATTAACTCCATTAGTTTATTGATGATGATTTTTAAAAAATTGTATCGAATATAAAATATTTCTACCACATGTGTCTCGCCTAAATGCATGATAGCTTTTGGTACAGAATCTTGTATGGATTTTCGCACAATATAGAAATAAGATTTTATCAAACGTTCTGCATTCCTTGAGGCAAAGAATTAATACTATTCGACGCATTTGCACGTTGTTGTGGTTGCTGATGTCCATATGGTTCCATTGTGTCAGCTTTTAGTAGACTAGGCATGTTTATGAAAATTGGATATTTATATAGTCCAATTCAATGGCTCCCAAATTCTCAACCACGACATTGGTGGCTGGTAAACGACGACGCAATAACATTGTCACCACATCAACAATTTTTCCGTGCCATTTTGGGAAACCTTAAATAGATATAAACATACATACATATGTATGTATACATATATTATAAATTATGTTTATACATAGAAATAAATATTCATACCTTAACATTTCCTGTTGCACTTCATTGCCACAATGCGCTGCATTTCCTCATGTGTCAACTCAACACAACGCAAGTTTTTAAATGTGGGGGTAAGACAACTCTTCCGGGCTCAGCTAATACTAGCTGACTTCTTATATATGTATGTATGTAGAAATAAGACGCACGTTTACTTGTTGTACACTTAAGTATTTCATTGTCCGTTTATGTGAATAATTTCATGCATTTAAGGATAATATTTTGTTTACGGCCATGATGGCCAGTAAAACACATTTCACATCACTGATTTATTGTTAAACAAACCATCGGAGAGGCTGCAATAAGGCAGCAAGTAAGGTTTCTTTACGTTGTCCCAAAATATCAGGATCATTTAACTAGAACCGTCTTTCATCATTTTAATTACATTTTACAAATATTATTTTCTGTGTAGTTGATAGTAGATGCACATGGATAGTAAAATGTGTTTTTATAAATATGTATGTATTGGTATTTTAGTCAACTGTTTTTGACAGATGGGGTTTTTGAAGCCAGACGAATTGCATGTTGTTTTTAGTATTGTTGTATTGTTGTAGCGATAAGGTCACCTGTTATGAATTCGCCTTGGTGCTAATCAGAAAGTAGTGAAGTTAAGAACTCGTTAGTCAGTTGATAATTAAGTTGTGAATTAATAATAGTCTGTCGTGGAATTGAGATTATTGTGGAGTCTATCGTGTCGACTGGAGTAAAGGGAACAGCGCAGCGAATAGACGTGTATAAGGGTGTAAGTAAAGCCAGTGAGTCTTTATTGGTGTATCAACTGTGAGTGTCGGCAGAGTGACTGCCGTGTGTGACAAGCAGCAGACAAAGAGGTATTGGTGTATCAACTGTGAGTGACGGCAGAGAGAGTCTCGTAAGTGACGGCAGCAGACAGAGATGTGTCACGTGAATACTTGCGCAGCCAGATAAGAGACGTGTGCAAACTACAGCGAGAAAGGCGTAGTGGTAACCAGTTGTGAATATTTGTGTGTAATTCATTAGTTTAGGTTGTATTAGTGTATTTAAGCTCTTGAGTAATTTAGTTTAAGTGTATTTGTAAATAAAACTTGTATCATTCTTAACCCTAATTACTACACTCGGCTCTTGTATTCATTTGCAAATCTTCGGATCTACGGAAAAGCGTTTTTATAGAGAGAAAAACGTAACATTTGGTGTCAGAAGTCGGATTTGCATATACAAGCGATACGTTTAAAAAGGGTTAAACGCAAAGTAAGAGTGATACGAAAAGGAGAACCTCACACGTTTGAAAAGGTTAAACGTGAACGAAACCACATCCGTTTGAAAAGATTAAAAGTAGTAATTGGTTTTGAGGAGAATGAAATTTCAAGAGCTTAATGTAGAGCAACTCAAGGAAGAGTTGAATAAACGGAAACTATCGACAACTGGTGACAAGGTACAACTTAAGAAGAGACTACTGCAAGAGTTTCAACGGCGCAAAATCGACATTGAGATTTATGAGTTCGAAGAAAAAGAAGTAAGTTCTCGTGCTGAGACTAGCAATGAGGAAATTTGTGCAATGATAGCTACTATGATGGAGAGAATGGACGCTTGGTATGATAAAATGAATGCGAGACTTCAGGAGGAGATTTCTGACTTGAAGAACAGTGTCAACAAAGACATTTCTGCCACATAGGAAGACGCTGACGAAAAACTGAAGGCAGAAAATGAAATCAACAGCGGTCAGTGTCAAAAAGTTGAACATGAGCAAAGTTTGCCAGAAGTTTCCAGCGAAGTAAATGAAGCTCGTGACCTACATGATAGTCAAGCGGTTTGTGACACGACGAAATTAGCTATGCAAGTCAGTAAATCAGACGAAGAGATTTCTGACTTGGTGAACAGCGTCTACGAAGACATTTCTGCCACAGAAAAACTGAAGATAGAAGACGAAATCAACAGTGGTCAGTGTCAACAAGTTGGACGTGAGCCAGAAGTTTCCAGCAAAGAAAATGAAGCTAGTGACGTAGAAGATGTGGTGGTCTGTGAAACAGCGGAACAAGCTATGGGTGAAATGGTCTCGGTTGCTCAGGGTAAAGAAACTGCTACAGTATACAAAGCGCGCAGCATAAAAGCAGCAGAAAGAGGAAGACAACTTCTATAAAGAACCTCACGCGTGTGGTAAGGCAAACTCTAGTCGAGGAACAAAGCAGAGTTAGAGCCAAGGGCCATAAATGTGGAATGGTAAGGCAAGCTCTAGTCAAGGGACAAGGTAGAGTCAGAGCCAAAGGACATAAGTGTGGAAGGAGTGGTCATCTCCAGTGTATGGTAAGGCAAGCTCTAGTCAAGGGACAAAGTAGAGTCAGAGCCAAAGGCCACAAATGTGGGAGAAGTTGTCCTCTCCAGCGTAAAACAAGACAAGCTGTATTGGAAATACGAAACAGATTCAGTACTAACGGCTGCAAATGTCAAAGATGGTTTCATCTCCAACGAACGGCAAGGCAAGCTGTAGCAGAAATACTAAGCAGAGAAAGTACTACCAGGGGCCACGAATATCGAAGTAGTCACCTCCAGCGTATGGCAATACAAGTTCCAGTTGAGAAACGAGGCAGCGCCAGAACTAAAGCCTACAAATATGGAAGAGGTAGTCGTCTCGAGCGTAACTACAAGGCGTATAGAAAACGAAGAAAGAAAAGGCGATGATGTGCCTATTCGGGACGAATAGGCTTAAGTGGGCGGCAGTGTTACGAAAATAGCCGTCAACAATGTTAAGCAGCATTACACAAAAAATATTCCAACAGGGTTAATGTAAATGCTACGCGAAAATATTCCTACAGGGTCAAAGCAAAGAATAGTCTAGAATAGTAGCCAACAACTAAATAAGCATGCCTAGCTTGATTAAACAAGCAAAAGCAACAACAAAAAAAGCGTCTGCTATTAAGAAGATTCACATATTTACACACAAAAATACATGCCAATTCAAACGAAAAGCAAAAGATAAAAAACCACCGTGTGGTGCTTAGTTAATGATGTACACACGTACGCATATACACATGTATGTACATAGTTACCACATGAACTTAATTAGGCAGCATATAAGATGATAATGATCGTCTCGACATTGCTTGAAACTTCTAGTGGAATTTGTGTGAAATATAAAAAGAGGTGACGCAGCCAATGAGTTAGTTAGTTGCAGTTGTAAGTCAGTCGCGAACAGTTATACATAGTTAGTGCTAATCAGAAAGTAGTGAAGTTAAGAACTCGTTAGTCAGTTGATAATTAAGTTGTGAATTAATAATAGTCTGTCGTGGAATTGAGATTATTGTAGAGTCTATCGTGTCGACTGGAGTAAAGGGAACAGCGCAGCGAATAGACGTGTATAAGGGTGTAAGTAAAGCCAGTGAGTCTTTATTGGTGTATCAACTGTGAGTGTCGGCAGAGTGAGTGCCGTGTGTGACAAGCAGCAGACAAAGAGGTATTGGTGTATCAACTGTGAGTGACGGCAGAGAGAGTCTCGTAAGTGACGGCAGCAGACAGAGATGTGTCACGTGAATACTTGCGCAGCCAGATAAGAGACGTGTGAAAACTACAGCGAGAAAGGCGTAGTGGTAACCATTTGTGAATATTTGTGTGTAATTCATTAGTTTAAGTTGTATTAGTGTATTTAAGCTCTTGAGTAATTTAGTTTAAGTGTATTTGTAAATAAAACTTGTATCATTCTTAACCCTAATTACTACACTCGGCTCTTGTATTCATTTGCAAATCTTCGGATCTACGGAAAAGCGTTTTTATAGAGAGAAAAACGTAACAATATATTCGTAATATGTATGTGTACATACAGAGGTAGTCGTCTCGAGCGTAACTACAAGGCGTATAGAAAACGAAGAAAGAAAAGGCGATGATGTGCCTATTCGGGACGAATAGGCTTAAGTGGGCGGCAGTGTTACGAAAATAGCCGTCAACAATGTTAAGCAGCATTACACAAAAAATATTCCAACAGGGTTAATGTAAATGCTACGCGAAAATATTCCTACAGGGTCAAAGCAAAGAATAGTCTAGAATAGTAGCCAACAACTAAATAAGCATGCCTAGCTTGATTAAACAAGCAAAAGCAACAACAAAAAAGCGTCTGCTATTAAGAAGATTCACATATTTACACACAAAAATACATGCCAATTCAAACGAAAAGCAAAAGATAAAAAACCACCGTGTGGTGCTTAGTTAATGATGTACACACGTACGCATATACACATGTATGTACATAGTTACCACATGAACTTAATTAGGCAGCATATAAGATGATAATGATCGTCTCGACATTGCTTGAAACTTCTAGTGGAATTTGTGTGAAATATAAAAAGAGGTGACGCAGCCAATGAGTTAGTTAGTTGCAGTTGTAAGTCAGTCGCGAACAGTTATACATAGTTAGTGCTAATCAGAAAGTAGTGAAGTTAAGAACTCGTTAGTCAGTTTATAATTAAGTTGTGAATTAATAATAGTCTGTCGTGGAATTGAGATTATTGTGGAGTCTATCGTGTCGACTGGAGTAAAGGGAACAGCGCAGCGAATAGACGTGTATAAGGGTGTAAGTAAAGCCAGTGAGTCTTTATTGGTGTATCAACTGTGAGTGTCGGCAGAGTGAGTGCCGTGTGACAAGCAGCAGACAAAGAGGTATTGGTGTATCAACTGTGAGTGACGGCAGAGAGAGTCTCGTAAGTGACGGCAGCAGACAGAGAGGTGTCACGTGAATACTTGCGCAGCCAGATAAGAGACGTGTGAAAACTACAGCGAGAAAGGCGTAGTGGTAACCAGTTGTGAATATTTGTGTGTAATTCATTAGTTTAAGTTGTATTAGTGTATTTAAGCTCTTGAGTAATTTAGTTTAAGTGTATTTGTAAATAAAACTTGTATCATTCTTAACCATAATTACTACACTCGGCTCTTGTATTCATTTGCAAATCTTCGGATCTACGGAAAAGCGTTTTTATAGAGAGAAAAACGTAACAATATATTCGTAATATGTATGTGTACATACATAATACGAGTATACTTATGTAAGTAACACGTATGACCAATTAAATAAATAAATGATAAAAACATACCTAATTTTGTACCAAATTAATAATTTTTTCTGTTACGTAACATTTTCAAAGACCCCCTCCCCATCCATAATTAACCGAGGTTTACTGTATATTTTACTACGAATAATTTCTGCAGTAAAAATTGGCTAAATACTCAGGCAAGAACTGTCACTTTACTCTCTCAATTTGTGTTCTCATATACTGTACTTTGGGTAAACGAACGCAATTTAGTAAAATGCAGTAAAGTTCAGTAAAAATTTTTAAAAACTTTTGCGTACCCAAACACAATTAACATCAATAAATTGAGTTAAGTTTTTGCTCAAAATTTTCGCGTTGCTTTTAAAATTACATAAAAGAGTTTTTGGATATAAATGTTATATAATTTCAGTAAAAAACACAATTTTATTAAAAAACTTCATTGCGTCTGGTGCGTAAAATGCACTCTTAATATATTTCCATGTTCTTACACGATTTTACCTTGAGATGTATATTTGAAAAAATAAATACAAAAAGTTATAATTTATATACATAGTTGTATAATTTACTATTTTAGCCAGGTAAAGAAAGAAGATACATATTTAAAAAAGATTTTTATTTATTTCAAAGTTAACGAACTATGCCTCTTCATTTTACATTTTTCGTTGTTTTTACTCTAATGTTACACCAGCAACTACAAGATCTTCCTGATTAACTCTTCCTTCGTTGATTCTGATTTCTAATCTAAATAAATAGTATGTTACTCATATATGATTACCTTGAATGCAAAATCATGTACCCAAATTTTATATGAGAAGAAAAATTTAATTAAACAAACAATTCCAGCAACAGGACCCAGCAAAAAATAAAACGAATGGATCTTTAGAAACCACTTCTTAATTACTTCCAGAGTAGGTAATGCATTTTTTTCTACTTTAAGGAAGTTATTTTAAATCACCTAATTGTATTCACCAATTTCATTACTTTTTTTACTCAAGAAGTGTTATAACACTGTATTCTATTTAAAGAAATAAAATGATTTCCTAAAACGGAAAATACAACAAAAACAGGCTTCCCTTCTTTTTTGTTGTGAGACAATAATTTTAATCAGTAGAATCAATTTTAGGAATTAAAAGGGTTTCCATGTGGAATACTAAATCACTGAATAAGCATTTAAAAATAAGAATTTAACTGCTTTGTAAAAGTGGTTAATAACCACATCCTAAATGTAAAATATATTAGATTTACTTCAACAACAAAATATCACACCTGACTTTTAATTTTTATAGCAAATAAAATTTCATTAGCTTACGGGTTGGCAAAAACAAACCACTTCGCTCTAATGACACGCTAATGTAACATTCACTACTTTGTGTTCGGTGTTTGAAGTGGTTCGTATCAAAAGTTGTGATACTTTTTTGCTGGGTACTTTGCCAGTGAATGGAGACCCTTATGTCAAAATTAAAAAAATAATCATTTTAAATTTGCTCTCAGTTACATGATTTTGCGACATTCAAATTTTAGTGCATTGGAGTGATAATTTAAAAAAATATGAAACTTTTCCAGGGCTTGAAATTAAAACAAGGAACCGTAACAGTTATAAGTTTTATTTTTTAATCATTATTTCTTGAGTTTTATTTATTCCTCAGCAAATATACGTTATTTCTTGATTTTTATTTATTCCTCAGAAACAAAGGTTTTTCGAAGTTTTATTTTTTGCCTTGGAAACATACATATTTTTTTTCTTGAGTTATATTTTTCGCTTCGATGATAAAAGTTATTTTATTATCGAAGGAAATATAAATTACTTTTTGAGCTTTATTTTTTAACCCATTTTTCGCCGCACCAAGTTCCTGTTGACCGATTTGAATAAAATTTTGTATAGAACATACTCTGATACTAATTAAGAAAATTTCCAACTTTGGACTAAGTGGCTTTTCACGTTTCCTAGAAAATAAGTGGTAATTATAATCACCATCGGCGTAATATGTATACAGGTGTACGATTTTTCAAAGGTAACTAGAAGGCATTTTATTTATTGATAAAATGTTTTTATTATGGTAAACTTTAAAGCAATTCTATGCAGGTGCTCCTCACATTTTTTACACACAAATTGGGTGCGGATGTGGCATTTCTTGCAGCGATAATTTCACCATCATCTGGCTTACAATAACGTATTGGGTCACTTTCATGCGTTTTGGTCTTGGTACCTCTGTTTCCATTTACTGTTCGTCGGAATCCTCGCAAACCAGAAGAGTTCTAGTAATTTCCGACCGAAATTGGTGTTGGTTTTTCCCTCAATTTTTTCTAATGTTGCACAAAAAAAAATTTTCAACTTACAAGCATTCACAACAACCTAGTTCACTACTTTCGAAAAGAGATGCCATCACCACTTCTTGCTGACGGTGGAGTTGGCTGAAGTAGTTAGCACGTTTACTACAAAACCGAAGGTCCTGGGTTCGAGCCCGGTCACTGACGAAGTTATTTAATTATAACTCCAGGCATTTTTCTGATGTGTATTATTGTCCCTTTGTGTCAGTTGTTGTAGGAAAGTTCGAGTGATGAAGGCAAAGACACTGGTTATTGAACTACATCGGATTCAGCGGATACTAATCCGCCAACATCAGAACACCCTCATTCGTCGGTAATGTGTAGCAGGTAAAATAAAAATTAAAAATTGCAAGCTAATACACCTTCAAAATTTAATACGCCTCATTGACACCAGAGGTGTTTCAACACTGCATCATTAAAAACGTGCAAAAAGCAGAGTTGCAAAAGAATGCAGCTTTCCTCTATCTCTTCCTTCACCACCTGTCTTTTCTGTCACTATCCCTTCTCTATCACCCTCTTACTTAGAGGTAGCACAAAGGGATCATTGTATTGGACCCAAGTGAGCTGGACTCTAAATTTCACCCTTCCTTACCAGCAGTCTGCTAACCTCACCTAACCTAACCACTTCTTGCTTCTAACATTTATGCGGTAGTTCGATGCTGTATTACCTTCGATATCTACGCCCACCCCACCCCATATGCAATTTATAACTTTGTATCACATTAGATTATTCAACATTATATACTTATGTAACTTTTGGTAGCGTCGGTCAGTTGTAGAAGGATCGAGGTATCAAAATCCGATTGCTAAGGTAAAAATTACTTTATCATGCTATTTTGCAATATAGATCTCATTTGCGTGATCGAACATGAAGTTGTATTCTTTTTTGGTAAGCGGTTGTCATATTTAATTTCAATCTGGCAATCTGTTTTTGTGCACTGGCATTAAATTTCATTTCAGATAGTAGACAGACGCTCAGGATGCATCAAATATTCGATTAAGTTTAAGGCCATGAGAGAACCGAGGACAATTTATGTACTATACACTTCTTCAGAGAGAGCGTATACAACAAGGCATGTGAATAAGACGTACTATAAGTTGTATACGTTTTTCGCCAGTGGTGATTATAATTACCACAATATTCATAATGAACTTTTACATTATAAATGAATATTATTTTTGGTAAATAGTACACAAAAGATAAAAGTAAACGTTTAGTTTTACAAAAATAGGTGTAATTGATAGATGTAATAAATTATTGGTACTTTATCTCCATGTTTTTCAATTCCCTTTAATTACTAATCTCTAAAATTACCAAAAATGAGATCAGCGAAAAATGGGTTAATATAACAATAAAAGTTATTTTTTAACCCCCGACTAAAAAAAGGGGTGTTATAAGTTTGTAGTGTCTGTCTGTGTATCTGTGCATTTGTGTATCTGTCCGTGTCCACGTACAGGCCAAACGGCTGGACCGATTTTCATTTAGTTTTTTCTGTTTGAAAGATGACTTGATCGAGAGGGTTCTTAGATATGTTTAAAGAAAATCGGTCCAGCCGTTTAGAAGATATAACATCTTTTCTGAAAAAAATCGGGGGTTTTTAAAATTTTTAATTTTTGTTATTAGTTTAATATTTGTTTAGAAAATATTTAAAAATATTTATTTATTTAAATTTTTTGCTTAGGATGAGTACTCATCTAGCATTTTTTGTGTTAAATGTAAATGTATGCAACGTGTAAAGTTCCTATTTTTCTTTTTCCTATTTAATTTTCGGTATGTATGCAACGACGTTCACATTATGTTTTTTATATGGAGAGAAATGCCACACAACGAAGAAAAAAATTAAATTGCAAACGCTGCCACCAGTACACGCTATTGCGATGTCACAAAATGCCATAGTGTGTACTCGGCATTAGGAAAGCAAACCAGGCAGAAAAAGACAATCAGTACGACGTTGCTTCGATTGTCTACGGGTACAACTAACAACAGTACATCATTCGTTTACCAAAATTTTAATGTACTCATAAGATTAAAATGATAACGCCGAATGACCTTCGTCCGACTTTTTTTTTCAATGTTGTCACAATACCTCTAAATACAAATTTATAAGGTCGTCAAAGAGGAAATTTCCCAATTTAAGTCAAATTTTTGTATTTACTGTGTTGAAGCGGTAGAGAATTATTGTAAACGGGGTATTTGGCGAACTAAAGTCAAATTTTTGTATTTACGGTGTAGCGGTATAGAATTGTTGTAAACTGGGTATTGGGAAACTAACGTCGACTTTTTGTATATACAGTGTTGTAGTGGTATAGCATTACTAAGAACGCGGTATTTTTGTGTTTACAGTACTAAAGTGGTGCAACAATTTTGGAAGAGTTGCAATTTTGTATTTACACTGTTGTGGTGGTACATATTTTTTTGGGCAGTCACAATTTCTGCCTGGGAATTTTTGAACTGAATAATACACATGTAATAAGAAATTAATTTAATTAAATATATGAGTTTTTGCACGCACTATGGCGATAAATTTGATATTTAATTTGTAAGTATTAATTTTAACGCAGAAAATGGTCTAGAGCCCTAATTTAAACAATTATCAAGTATCAAGTTTTTTATCTCTGCTTATGATTCGACTACACTAAAGTGTGTATCGATCTGTAAACCAAATTATCCAAATTTGATAATGTTTAAGCAACAAGTTGCACTAAAGACAATTATTAACTACATATTATGACTTCAGCTCTATATACATACATACATATACATAGTTTTCAATGGAAATGAAATGTTTTGATTCATCGTAATCCAATTTATTGAAATCTTTTTATGTAATGAAAACTCAAATTTCAACATCACTAATTTACAACCTTTGTGTTGCCGTTGTGTTGTTTGTTCTTAATTTTTATATTTAATTCAGTTTAATAATGACTTTTATAAGCAAAAAAATAAAATTCAAAACGTAACTGTTATATTCTGAAAAACAAATAAAACTCAGAAAGTAGTCGGTAAAGTTAAGTTTTTTAATAAACAAATACAAATTAAGGATTATCTTGATGCATTCTTTGTGCTTAAGCTGTACGATCAAAAATGGTTCAGCATACGGGTTCCGAATCAAGTTTTTATGTTCCGAAAGATTTACATGTGTACTCGTATTTATACGTGTAATATATAAATGATAATGATATGAAGGCCCGTACAAACGTAATTTTTAACGAGATAAAAAATGTTTTAAAATTGAGAAAAATGAAAATAATATCTAAAATCGCCTTGAATACAATATCTCTGCAAATAACGCGACTAGTCTATACATGCATGTAAGGACTACTCCATAAAAGACCACGACTATTACAAAACTAGTCTAAATGTATGGATAAAACATGGTCGATTTAACATTGCGATGTCCCAGGGAAGACAGAAGAACGATCATAATCGTTTAAACACGAACACATATTGTACAGCATTGAATGCTTGTGTGAAATATGATCCATAGCTGCATTACATAAGACCACAATGTAACTAGTCTGTTTCATCTATATTGGACCACGTAGTCCAATATTATTTGCAGGGATGTAACACCTTGAGTGATTCTAAGTAAAATTTAAAAGTGTTACATACATACGTATGAAGACATATATGTATATTGCAACGTCCCTGCAGGAGTAGGCGATAATTGTCTAAAAGCTACTATGTAGTATAATTACTAGAATAGCAAGAACTAGTGCAAAAAAGGTTAAAGTTTTTGTGTAAAATTACTAGTGCTGATGAGTACTAGTATATGAAGTAGTTCCAAGGTACCACATTGCAAAATAAATTTTGACTGTCTAACAGAGCCCTTGTACTGTATGAAAATTGGTATCATATAATTATTAAAATTTGAGGTTGATCTAAAAATAATTATAATTAAATAATTATTATTACTTACCGTTTTGTATTTTTGAATTTTGATAAATAATGTCGAATTTTAACTACCAGTGTCACTGGGTAACAAAGGAATAAAACCACCAATTTTATAGAATTTTTCTTTACAAAAGAACTATTAATAAACTAGTCCTAAACTAGTACCAATGATACTACATAGTAGTGTTCTAAACATACTCAATACTAATTTGAACATTAAGATGTTATAGGAAAGATTACAGTTGGGAACTAGTGGTGGTGATTTCTGTACTAGTAAAATACCAATTCTGTACTAGTAAAATACCAATAGGGTATTACTGGCAACGTTTGACATTTCCTATATTTTTCGTTGTGTGATATTGGTCTCGATATAAAAACATATAGTGAACGGCGTTGCACACATTTTGAAAATGACACCACAAAATGACAACACAAGAAATGCCAGATGTGTACTCAACTTGAAACCTTTCATAACCGGACACTCACCGTCGGGGTATTTTTGTCCAGTTATGAGAGGTGTCCGCTTATGAGAGTGGTACACCATCCTTTATTTTAATTTTGGTTCTACAAAACTTGTCCGGTTATTAGAGGTGTCCGGTTATGGGAGTTGTCCGGTTATGAGAGGTGTCCGGTTATAGGAGGTGTACGTTAGGAGAGGTTTCACTGCATATGAGATATTGCCACTGCATAAGCGAAATGTGAATGCGAATTTTGATTTTTCTTATTGATGGATTTTCGCAAAAAAAAACAATTCTTACTGGAACAAGAACAAATTTTAAAGTTTTTACTCTTTTGTTCAAGGAAAATAATATGTTAATTATATAATGGCAAACAAACGTTAACCAACAAAAACAACAATTATTTCTGGAACAAGAACAAAATAAATAAATAAATAAAATAATATTTTAATTTTATGATGACAAACAAACGTTAACCAAAAAATATTAAATGATGAATTTTTATTAATCACTCCAATGTGCTATTAAATTTAAGTTTTAGCTGAGCTAACCTTTTTGCATTATGATTGATATTCCAAAGCGGAGGTAAATGTTTCGGCTGCATTGTGGAAATAAAATGTTCACGCCAAATTCTTTCTAATTCCAAAAGACCACCATATTCCGTTTGAAATTTTTTAACAACTTGTTCACCATGCTGTATATAACTTTCATTATTTTCTTTTGTATCAATTTCTGAAGCTTCTAGCAGAAGTTCATAAGAAATTTCTGTATATTCCTTATAATGATTTAAAACAATGGATTCCAAACTGTGTTTTCTTTTTTCTGGAATTTCATATTTGTGGTTTAATAGTGCTCTAGCGGCGGATCTTACACCTCTGCAAAATTATTTTGTATTTGATGAGAATAAAAGTTTGATGAAACGAATTTATTTATGTACATACGTACCTCAATTCTGGTATTTCTTTTACTTTATATGCCCCATCGCTGTATGTTAAAGGTGCGTTGCACATTTTACTTAACTTCTGTCGAACTTTTAAATCAGAAACATTACTTAATTGATGACAACTTGGACACAGTAACAACACATCGTGAGAGGTATGTGATTTCATGACAGCTATTAGTAAATAAAAATGTTAAAAAGTTAATTTTTAATTGATACTATACTTTACGTGGAAAATGTTTACGGTATTCTCGAGGTACCACGTTTTTTCTTATGAAAGATTCCGCTTGGCCGCATACAACACATTGATTTTCTTTTGGAGTTTGATAATATTTTCCAACTTCTCCCACTGCCCTTCCAGCCGGTTCAAAATTCAATCTGACTGTAAATGGTTCAGACATAACTTCAATTCCAAGACCATGATCCAAATACCACTTCGCCTTGCGTTTGTCTATGGTACACAACAGTTCACCATCGGGTGCTTCCAATAAGCAGTTATCATACAAAGCTTTAGATCTGGTACTTATTCCTCTAACTTGTGATTTTTTCCAGTTATTTTGATTTTTAAATTTTGAATAAGTAACGTTTTTGCTTTGGTTTCCCATATTTAAGTTAAGCAGAAATCCTTCTTTGAAATTAACGTCATAAAAAGGTTCCAATTTGGACCGAATGGACTCGAAGTGATTATTTCGTTGCCAAAATCTTCTAACACTAAGACTTTTATGCAATTTTTTAAAAATTTCGACTGCAACCAAAGCGTCATTAGCTGCATATTGTATCTGTTTATCGCTCAAGTCTTTAGCTTCCCAATCTGAGCATACCAGGCGCCAGTTTTTATCAAGTTCTATACCCAATATAGATTTCGACATCTTAGCTAGACCCTCAGGCTTTTTTCCCGTTAATACAGCTAAAAACCTTAAATCGAAAGTACTGGCAACACCTACGCCATAATCAAGAGCTAATTTTTGGGCATCACCTTGTGGCGCCACTCCTACTTTAACAATATTATCATCTTCTAATAGGTCTCTAAGGCTTTTTGGTATCTGTTTCATGCAGCAGAGTTTAAAGAGGGCACACAATCCATCACCAGATGATAATTGAAGCAATGCTGCGGGTCGCCTGGTCCCACCGACGGTAACCCATTCGCAATCGAACCCCAAAACTTTAAATTTTTCACAGTGCCTAGGTATCATTTTATATTATTAATTTATTATGTATATGTAAGTATTTTTTTACTTACTTTTTTAACTGGCATATTATCCTCTGACAATCATCTACCGTCTGGATAACTTCTATTTGCTTGTTTTTTAAAGGATCGCTTGCTTTAAAGTATTGGAAAATATGTTTTCGTTTTGCAGCAATTACAACCAATAAACCTAAACCAGCTGCAGTCACTAGTGCTGTTTTAGATAGTTTGTTTCTAGCGTTTTCCATTTGTCAAGTTATATATACATACAACTATGTCCACCTGTATGTATACAGATGTGCTTCGATTTTCCTGGGAACAAGGCAGATTAACTAAAAACTACATATCGCCGTTGCTCCGCCAAAATTAGTTATATGGTTTTCACCAAGGTTGGAAACCGAAACAAATAACGGTATCGGTATTGATACCGGTACAATTATTTTAAAAATTTCGGTATCGGTAACGGTAACGGTATTTTTTTATTTCGGTATCGGTATTACCGGTACATACCGTTATCGAGTTTAAAATACCGGTATACCACTATTACTGTGAAGTTTATTAATTCATACAGTGTATATGTATAGCAAAAAACCCCTTTTTATTAAGTTAAAAGTAAGTAATTTTACATAAAGTCTTTAGTAAACAGTAACATAAAAAAACTAAGTTTTATATCTTGCACAGATTATTTACACAAGTGTAGTATAAACTTGTATGTTTGTATAAAAATACATACATGCATAAGTATGTTTAGATCAGAGCTGCGCACAGAGAGAAAACCGAGAGATATGTATAAGTATATGTGTATTCATTTCACTCTGACGCTTCTCTGGGCAGCCTGGTTAAGCCCATATGACACTTCATTCTTTCATTTATCAAATTTTAATGAAAAGTGTAAACATATTGTCATAGGAAAGTTCAACAGGTGCAAAGAGTTCAGCTATATTAAAAAAAATTAAATAATGTCAACAACTTGACTAAAGTTATCGATAAAAAATAAAGATCTGTCAAAAAAATTTAAAATTTTTCAACTTAAAATTGACATTTGAAGCTTGAAACATAAAAGTGTTCATTAATTAGCGTTTTATGGTCAAATATAGCGATTTTTAGTTTGTTTTGTCTTAATACTAGCGGTTTCTAATTACGAAAATTTGACAAGATTTAAACATTATGTTTCTGTTTTATATAGTTTGTTCTTTCTAACATTTATTGTTCCTTTCTATCAATTCAATATCAAATCAATGAAGAAAAAATTAAGTGTCATAAGGAAAATGTGACTAAGAGGCCTTTATTTGCCATAAGCAGAACGCGACGTTCAAAATGTAATTCTACAATTCATAAAAGTAAAAACAGAAATGTGGAAGGAAATAAAAGAAAAATTACAAAATAATTTCAGATTCTCTTTGGTAAAAAGAACGATTCTATTAATGCTTATTCTGTACTAGTGATGCACGAATATTCGTATTCGAATTCCAAAAAATTAAATAAATTAATGCATACATCCTAAACCAAATTTAAATAAATGGATAAAAATATTAGTTTGTACGAATTCATTAAATTTTTTATAGAAATTTTTGCTCATTTTGAAATATTATTTACTGACGATCATTAAAATTTTTGGGTAGTTTTTATTAACTTTAAAGTGCGCCAAGAGGAGTATGAAGCTCTTTTTCATAACAAATTTTTAATATTTCATATTGCAGGCGTAAATAGAACCCTAATTTAATGTCTATAAAATTTCACATTAAAAACTCGTATTCGTATTCACGAATATCGCTTCAAATATTCATATTCGCGAATATCAAAAATTGACATTCATTACATCACTGTTCTGTACTAAAGTCCTATTTTCAAAGAAATATTTTCCAATATTTATTTAATAATATATTTTTTTAAGTGCGGTCAGGCTTGTGTGTATAGTTTGGCTTTCTTGCGGTTTTTTGTGGAATTTCTTTAACAACCACGTTGCTACTTCCTATGTGAAGGCATACGTCGTGTATAGTCAGTCACAAAACTTTTTTAAAATACTGTTAATAACATCCTGGGCATATGGTCCAATTACTCCACCCATGTTTGTTCAACATCATATTATGCAAATTTACTCTGTATAATATGTATCAATAAATAAATAAATAAATAAATAATTTTTTTTTAGCATTTACATATAATATTGGTATATATGTATGCATTACTATTATTTAAGAACTCAAATGGTATTATTTTTTACTAATGTGCTTATAAAACGTTTTATTTAATCGATCTCATGAATTATAATTTCTTTTTTGTTGAAATAATTAAATTAAAAATATTTTGTATTATTTCGCACTGGGCGGAAATTTCCCGGGAAGCCGAAAAGTCGGTCCCGCTTTCACTAGAGCAAAATACTGTTTTATTTTGCAACCTTTCCAAATTTTTGCAAACTCAAACGCTTTATTGAAACATTGTTAGCATTGCTATAAGAATTTCGTAAAATTAATCCTTAATAATTAGAGATTAGACAGTTTTAGCGAAATTGCTCCAAGAACTACGCATAATTCATTTTGTTGAAGGATTTCTAATAAATTTTTTTTTATTAATTTTAATTTTTTAATATTTTAAGAAAATCTTAACGTCTATGAATTATCTAAATTCACCAAACAAGTATTTTTTATTCTCAACAAAATATTAAAACGTCTTATATATACGTGCCTGTTCTGCAAATCACGACATGTCAAATCACGGAGATTTTAATAAATTTCATGATTTATAGCTATGGAAGTTGGAATAAAACATTCTTTATACATGACAAAAATTTAAAATTCAATAAAAACCCACTAACAAGTTAGCTATTAATAGTTTGTTTTTTGAAATCACCGTGATTTTCAGAACAAGCCCGATATTTGGATTTTTCTATCGTAAGTTTGTTTGTATACAAGAAATAGTTTATTTTTACCTCGACAATCATGTTTCATTATATTTATTGGCAATATTAATTAAAAATAAAACTCAAAAATTTTTTTATTTCCTACCCAGCAAAAAATAAAAGGAGTACTTCCTTACGAACCACTTTTAAATTACTTCGAAAGCATCTAATGCATATTTTTAGATGTTAAAAAGGTTATTTTTAACCACATATCAAATGGAATTTTAAATCACTAATTTGTTTTCAGCAAATTCATTACTTTTTGGCTCAAGTCAAATAAAAGTGGTTTTATTACATTTAAGGCTTCTCAAATCAAAAAATTTCCATTATTAAAAATAATAATGGAATAAAATAAAAAAAAATTAAATGATTTAACCTTTTTTCTTTTCAAACCATATACAAGTGATTTTAATCACTGAATAAAAAGCACTTTTTAACTAATTTTGTGAAGTAAATTATTTTTACTCCCGAACTTTGGATTTTTATAGCACCAAAAACATGATTTTTATTGAGTTTCAAAAATGTTAAAATCAAACCACCTCCTTCCAATGACACGTCAATGTAAAACTCATTAGTTTTTTTACCTAAATTTGAAGTGGTTTGATTCAGTAGATGTTGTGCTTTTTTTACTTTTTTTCCTCACTTTTTTTACTGGGTATGTAATAAATAAAACTCAAAAAAAATAACTTGTATTTTCTGGGGAATAAATAAAACTCAAGAAATAATATTCTAATTCAGTAAGAAGATTTAGGACGTTTTTGTTGAAAATATTTTTGATGCTTGGGTTTGAATTCCCTAAATCATTTTCTTCAAAAATGTTTGTTGTCCTTGATAATGAAAGATAAAAATAATAAAAAATATATAAAAAAATAACAAATATAATAACCATGTTTTTTAGTACTTTTTGTTTTTATTAATATAAATATAATCAGGTATGTGATGAAAAACGATTTAGACACAAAATCAATTTGAAAAAGATAAAAGGTGTGCTGTTTTTTCTATAGCCGTTTTTTCGATAATTTTAAAATTTGTTTTTAATGGTTTCTTCAACAATTTTTTGATTAATTTCTTTTCACAACCCTATTAAATGGTTTAAATTTTATCTTTTAGGGCCATTATTACAACTTAAAGTTAGTTAAAAGGAGGATTTTATCGGACGTATAAAAAGCTTTTCATTATTGCAAATTGGATTAACTTACCAGGTAGGATAAACTTGCCTGTAATTTATCGTTCACTTTAGGTTAAAGTAAAATTTTGAAACCGATGAAGTGCTTTTAGAAGCAGCGATGCCAACTTTGTGCTTTTGGCACTATTTTTAGTGCTGTTTGAAGACTCAAAACGTGCCAAACTAAGAAAAAGCACTAAGTAGTGCTTTTAAGAAATTTGTGTATTTCTTAAAATTACTATAATAAAAACTTGGTGGATTTACTTGTTGAGTGTAAAGCGTACATTTTTCATCTGATATATTTAATTAAAGATGTTGATAATACTGCCGAAATAAAGAATAGCTTAGAAAACATCGTTAAATTTCACTCGTTTTTCACGTTAGAGCTTTTTACGCTTTTTATATCTCAGAATTAAGCTTTCTAGCGCTTTTTTAAAATTCTGATGTGCTTTTAGAGCCAAAAAAGTTGGCATCACTGTTTAGAAGTCAGCAGTTCGAGATTGGCTCAAAAATGATACTCAAAATCTATCGGAATTCATCACACCTTTTCAAAACGATAATTTTCCATCACATACCTGAATATGAACTAGCAATAAAACATTATACGATAGATTAAAATATATATAAAAAGATTAGTGTTGGATATAATGGTTTGGAACAAAAGCGTTAAGCATATACACAAATCTCTTATGCCCTAATTCTGTTCGACGATTGTGCCGTCTTGTCTATGGACGGAAAAAAGACGCAGTTGTGATTCTTTAAAACAATTACTATTTATTGTCTCTACTGGAAGAGGTTCGTGTATTTGCTTTATGATTTTGTTCCAAACATTACTTCCAAAACATTTTTTTTGATATATTTTTCAAACTATTGTATACTTTACTTTAATTTTTGTGTCTTAAAAACAACAATTTTTGAACAAAATAATTTACAGAATTCAAACACAAGTCAAAATTATTTTCAAACAAAAACGTCCTGAATTTTCTTACTGAATTAGGGCATTAGCATAGACATTTAATAAAAAAATATTTTATAGAATCACAACTGCAATGTTTTTCGTCCATAGACAAGGCGACACAATTATCGAACAGAATTAAGGCATAACTTTTTTTTGAAAACTACAAGAAAGAACCCAAATTTGTTTTTGTTTTGAATTGAAACATACAGACGAGAATTTTTACTTATCTACTATAAACTGGCAGTTATTTTCTGAGGAATAAATAAGTCTCAGAGAATAACCGTATCGTTGAAGTTGATTTAATAAAACTTTAATAAAACAGTTTATAGAAAAGAGGTAAAACTTCTCGTCTGCATATTTATATTGAAAACAAAAAACAAAGCACTCATTTTTTATTTTCAATATAAATCTCAGATATAAATGGACAGAGGAGACTGTTTACTTTTCTTCTATAAACTGGCAGTTAAACAAATAAAAATATTGCATTTGTAGTCCATGTAACACGGATTATCTTGGTGTACTCCTTGTGCAAATAGCACTTCTCTTTTAATTTTATTTTTTTAGTGTAAATTATTAAATAATCGTTATTTGCGGTCACCGATTATTTTTGCACCAATCAGCATACACTCTTTGCATATTAGCCTTGGTTTTAAATTGTGTGCACATTCACACATAACAGTTTTCGTACAAAATTTTCATATATGGCCGTTTATATATTCGTAACACTATTTTCTCGCGATTTTATATACATATGTACCTACCTTTCCTTTAATTTTTCTATGGTTAAAATTCCAAGTTTTACTTGAAATAAAAATGCAATTACAATTATATACACATAGCAATACAAAATCTATGTCATTATAATTCCAATTCATTTACTTAAAAGGTATTTCTCTGCTTTTGCCAATCCAAGGCGGAGATCCCAATTTAAAAAAAAAACATTTACTAGCAACCTATTTATCTTGCATTTGGAAATTTGTTTGCATGGATTTCCTTAGAGCCTGCTCGAATCCCGAAACCACAACGACAGCGTTCATATAAACTATATTTTTTATGTACCGAAACAAGCTTTCATAATGTTTTTGGTTTTTTTGGAGATTAGTAATAAAAATACTGCGAATTCCAACATGCATACATACATACATACATACATACATATCGAGCCATTACCGCCAAAGAAGCTTAACCAACATGATTTTTGAAATGAATTTTTTTTATAAAAATCATTAACTTGTTATTACTGGCATTATCTGTCAAAATTTTATAGCCATAGGATATACCGTTTCAATTTTATAGCAAAAACAATTTAAGCTTAAGTACAAACTCTTTTTTGTTTACAGTTTTTGTAACAGCAACTTGTCACTTAAGCTAAAATTTCCTTTTGAAAACAAAGCAAGTATGATATAGTATTCGGATTAGCCGTATATTGTATACCCTTCACCGGTGTCGTATGAAGCATATGCATACATACGATATTACATATATTATCCATTTTTCAAATAATTAATTAGATCAGCCTTTTCTGATAGCAATTTATTCACCCACATATACAAAACTTGAATAAACATTAGACCACCCAAATTGCCTAAGTATTTATTTTATTCGATCCACCTGCAGTTTGAGATAAACCGGCCATAAAAAATCACACGTGTGTAAAAATTGCGCTAATATCGTGCATACCGGTAATGCGCATTGCATTTTTCATCTAAAAAATAACCTATCTTGGATATAAACACTTTTGGCACCATAACTTTTATATCCATTTTTGTTTAGAATAAACACTACCACATCTTTCTTCTACATAATTTTCCCCTAAAAATTACCTACCATGGTCCTTTAATGCGATGAAACTAAGTTTTTTTGGCAATACTTTTTTTCAACGGCTTGCGCTAAAAAATGGATAGTGATAATTATAATTCGTTTTTATAGTTTTATAAGGTAAGATCTGTATACTATATAGCCTCATTACATTTGGACCAAATAATTATCATCTAATAATATAAGAATGAAACATACCAGTTTATTGTAAGCTTTGTTATGTATTTGGAAATTATCCTACAGCTCGTGACCCATTGAGTATATCTCAACAAAACTAACACAAATTTAGACGATAGACGAAAACATATTTTCGTATAAAAATTCTGCGTATATACATACTTGTATATTTTATGTAACTTTACAAACAAATCATTAGAATTCTTCCAACAAAATAAAAAATAAATAAATAAATAAATACAGTATTTTTTAATCTAGAACCAAATTTTGATAGTCGAAGTCGAAATACTCAAATCACGTTAAAGCCCATTATTTAATTCTACACTTAATGCAAAAAATATGATTGTATTGAAGTGAGATAGTTACTATTTTATTTAAGGGCAATGTTTCCCAACTTGAAGAAAAATCATCTCTAAGTCTTAAATATGGTTATTTGGATAACTGTGCAACAATTTATTATGATTTAAATTTAATTACATGGTCAATTCCGGTACGGAGCAAATTTATTAAAAATTTCTTCACAAAAGTATATGGAATTGAAAATACATTCCGTCGGTAAAACATACAAAACAAATTTAATAGCGAACTCGTTAATTTGAAAAGTAATAAGACTCTAGAAGATTTACTACATGGAGCCGATCAAGAAGACAATAATTTAGCAATTTGGAGGCAAGTTTATGAAAAAAATGAAATTTACTTTTTCTTAAATTTTTTTAGCTTAAGCAACACAAAAATATACATAGGAGGTAGTTTAAGGGAGACAGCAAAAAAAGCTTAAGGGACAAAAAATACCGTTATTATGCTAAAATTTGTTGCGTTACTTATATTTAGCATAATAACACTTAAATACTAAAATTCAATGGATTAACTGAAATAACAGCGATGATAATTTAAAAAAAAACGTCTCCTGTAAAGTTTTGTTTTTGTTACTTAAGCTTTTTGTGCGGTAATGGCTCGATATGTAGATACATATGTGTGTACGTACAAATGTATGATGAAATATTTTGTTGGCATCAAAACCATATTTTTAAGGTTATTATTTTTCACCCCCGACTAAAAAAACGGCTGGACCGATTTTCATTTAGTTTTTTCTGTTTGAAAGATGACTTGATCGAGAGGGTTCTTAGCTATGTTTGAAGAAAATCGGTCCAGCCGTTTAGAAGATATAACATCTTTTCTGAAAAAAGTCGGGGGTTTTTAAAATTTTTAATTTTTGTTATTTTATTACTAATATTATTTTATAAATATTCACAAAACAAACAAAAAAAACTACAAATGAATGAATATATAAATGAAATGAAAAAATTAAAAATCTTATGAATGCCTTTAAATATACTCCTAATAAAAATCGAATTTTTGTAATATATGTATGTTAATTGTATGGAGTTATTGGACCCAATTTTCACTTCCTTGAAACCTAGCAAAATCGTTAGAACTTAAGAATGAATAAAAGCACCACACTAAAAAATTTAATATTTTGAGGAGCTTCATTTTATTTTCCTCTTTTGGTGCTAAATTTAATTTAGAAAAAATTAAATATCGCCACAATTAAGAAATGAAAATAGATCCCAAAAATAAGTGCAAGTGCATCCCACCGCCCTCTTTTTATATGATACCCATATTGTCATTCTTAATCAAAAATTGACAAGGAAAATGCCAGAATACATTCAAAACTTTGGAGGATTTTTGTACATTGTTTTTATTAGAATCCAATTTTCTATCATTCAAGATAATTTTTTTTAATTTGAGGCCGTTTCACTAAACTAGATTTAAGCCATTTTGCTAACTTCTGTACCTTAAAACCGTTTCGTGTTTAAATGTACAATAAAAATTAAAAAAAAACTACACATAACCGATCACGTCAGAGCAACGACGATATACATACGTATATTTTTAGGATCAACTAATTGATATCCAAGTGGTGTTATCCAAGCGCCTTGTTGTCATCATAACAAATGGCTGCAGCAAGGTACATTTACAAGCAAGGTTGTTATACTTTACGAGACTTTTCTTTTAGCCAATATATGTATGTATGTCTGAATATGAATATGGGAGATTGTGCCAACACGTACAAGTGATCACGTAATTAATTTTGTCATGTAATAGGCAACAAATAAATTTTATTAATATTAAAACAGAATTCTTTATTCTATTAGAAAAACAAATTAACACAGATATGTTATCTCAAACTCGTTTTTAGGACAGTCACAAGCAGCGATGCCAACTTGGTGCTTTTGGCACTATTTTTAGTGCTTTTTGTGACAGCCGTATTCATAAAAATTTTAAACCGCGTTTCAAATAATTGTTTAAGCAAAATTCGCTAAAATTGTATTCATAATAGAATTTTAGCTTAAAAAACGGTTTTTAAACCTTGCGTAAATCAGCAAATTTTAAAATTGACTGCCGCCATGTTTAAACCAATTTTAAGGTGACGTTGTTGTAATTTTGCTTCGTTTTTGTTTACATTTCGAACTGTACCTGTATGTACATATGTGTGTATGTATGTATGTACTTATGTATGCATGTATGTATGCATATGCCAGTGTTATTTAGAAGAAAACAATGTAATTTTTTTTTTTTTTTTATAGAAACTATTGCCGAAATAACAAATATACTCCAAAGAATATTTAAAAGAAAAGGAGCGATCCAGTTTCCATTCCCAGCCATTGTTTTCTCATTTTATGTGTTAACAAAAATAGTATAATTGTAGAAAATTAACTAGGGATGTATAAACACTCAAAACAAACAAAATAAAGCTCGTTATTCTAGTGCTTCTTTATCTGCAATAAAATAAATAATATAAAAAGCACTTTTAACAAAGATTTGTTGTGAACTTTTTTTTATTATTTTATTAAATACAAGTTGGAACATATCTTTTATTTTATAAAAACAATATTTCTCTGAAAACCGACAAATAAACAAAATAGACAAGAGTACTTTGTGAGTTAACAATCGTTGTTTTGCAGAACTAATATGCAATAGTCTTGTGTAGTTCATGAACGAACTAGTTCAAATGAACGATTCAGTACTTTGAACTAAGTGAACTAGTTCAATTGTTTTACGCTCACTAGTTCAATTTTTGAACTAAGTGCTAATTCACACGATGAAATTTATGACGTCTATTTTTCTTTTTGAAGTCTATTCTCTTTTGAAGTTGCTACCAAAAATTCCTTGCATTCATACGATGTTTTTTTTTTTTGGACGTCTAATTTTACTTCTCTCCACTCATATAGCCAATAAGCTAGAAGAGTAACAATAAAAAATAACAATAAGATAGAAGAGTAACATTGAAACGTAACAACAATAACAACAAGAACAATGTAAAGAGAAATATGAAAAAAACCATGGAAAACAGAAATCGAGTCATTTTTTCTACCTCTCTTTCTTCTCTACCCCGTTCGCTAACAAACAAAAAGTGACGTCGAAAAATAGACCTCATAAAAGTCTTCGTGTGAATTAGGTGTAAGCACTAAGACACAAAATGAACTAACACAGATGCTGTGAACTAAATGTTTTCAACGTTTTGCTTTACTTTTTCACCGTGTGCTTATCTTCTATACTCATCCATATGTATGTATGTATATTTAGTTCTTGTTCATGGCTTGCTACTACCACAAATGCAATAAACAAGTAAACACTTATACTACCCTATTCACAGAATATATTTTGGATTTATGAGATTTAAAAAAAATTTGTTTTATAAACACTTTATAGAGCAAATTTATTTATTAATTATTTTATTTTTTATAAAATATTTTAATAACAGAACCTGTCTTTTTAATATTGTCAAAGACCACAACACTCATACATATGCATGTAGAATTGTAGATGTAAAATCATTGAACTAAAAAGACCTAACTAGTTCATCGAACTAAAAAGAGCGATTGAACTAAATGAACGAACTAGTTCATTTACAAATAATGAACTAAAATGACCGGTCACTGAAATGAACTAAATGGCACAAGTCTAATATGCAAGTGACAAATAAAGAATACAGTGTTGCCACGATATTTTAAAAAAATTTAATTAATTGATTTTTAGTTTAAAAACTGATTATGAATACCAATATTTAAAAAACGTTATTTAGCCTTAAAACGTTTTTTAACTAATATGAATTTTAAACCTCAATCAACTTTTTTTTTATGAATACTGCTGTCAAAACGCCAAATTTTGAGCGTTAGTCCCTATTTACACTATGCAAGTCTTATTGCTAAGCTGATTAGTTTATTAGGAGAGAGAGACGGGGGGAAAAGAAACGTTGCTGTTCCCCTCGTCTCTCTCTCCCTGAAAATAATCAGCTTAGCAATAAGACTTGCACAGTGTGATTTGGGACTTAGTGGCAAAATAAAAAATAGCACTAATTTGTGCTTTTAAGAAATTTGTGTATTTCTTAAAATTATTTTAATAATTACTCGGCGTATTTATTTTTTCAGTGTAAAGCATACATTTTTCGTCTGATATATTTCATTAAATGGAGAATAGCTAAGAAAATTTTAAACATTATTAAACTTCACATTAATTAACGTTATGGATTTTCAGTCGTTTTTCACGAAAGTGCTTTTTACGCTATTTAGATATCAATATTACGCTTTTAAGTGCTTTTTTTAAATGTTGATGTGCCTTTAGAGCCAAAAAAGTTGGCATCACTGGTCACAAGGCAAATTGAATGTGAATTCGCCCTGGACAGTCACTTTTAATCAGTGATGGGAAGTGAGATTTAGTTTCGGTATCAAAATAATTTTCTTTAATCAGTGATGGGAAGTGAGATTTAGTTTCGGTATCAAAATAATTTTTTTTAGTACATTTTTGATCTCGAGTGTACCAAATATTATTATTTTTTTTTATTTAAGTATTATTAACAAAAAATGGTAAAAAAAAAATTCATTTACAAAGAAATAAAAAAAGAACACAAAGTGTATACATATGTACATATGCAGGTACAAATGTCAAAGTTATAACAAGATGCATTTTTAGACTTCAATAAATCTTTGTCCTGGATATGACTTGATACGGTTGGAACATAAAATCGGTTCCTTTGTTTTATTTTCATGAGATTTTGGTAACAGAAATCATTTCGACATATGTAGAGGAATGAGGTATGGACAAAATTCCGTAAGCTACTCTAAATATATCGCGCCATAACCGCCAAAATAGCTTAAGCGACATAATTTTTGACCAAAATTGATTATTTGCGATAATAAATAGTCGATTTTCGTAAAAAAAAACGAAGTCCAAAAAATGTGTCGCTTAAGTTATTTTAGCGGTTATGGCTCGATATCATGAAACAAGTATTCATCTAATGCGTTTTTAGTTTAAGCCACTGTAGATACATATATATTCACCCCTATTCTGCGTTTTGATTACGTTCCCGCATTCAGTTACGCACGGGTCGAAAAAAGGTATTCTGCAAAAAAAAACTGAATCGAAAGAAAAAGAAGAAGAGAATAGTATGTTTAAAGCTGATGCTTTGCTATGAAACGGGTGGAATAGGAACAGAAAAATTAAGCAATTTTGCAAAATTTTTAGCAAAAAATTAAAATCCATGCAAAAAACACTGATTTAACATTAAAACAAATAATAATTAAATATTGTGAAAATTTTTATTAAATAAATTCTTGCAAATTTAAGTACAGAGAGCTAAAAAAGAAACGAGATAAGCAAGAGGTATTTGTGGCCGAACTTATGCATTGTGAAGAATAATTGTAACACAAAAAAAAAGTTTATTTGTTTAAATTTAATTAAATCCGTACACAATATCGTTTTTCGTTGCCATGAACTAGGTATGTCAACTTTTTATACTGTTCTACCTGTAATAAATTGAATAAAAATCGCATTTCAGTACAGAAAAACAAAACAAACTGTGTAGTTCATTAATTAAACCTTCTTTTGCATTTAATACTTGCATTATTTTTTTAATTAATCACTTTTTGAAAGTAAACAAACAAAAATTGAAAACGCTCCGTCACTAAAATAACAACTTACAAAAACGTAGTTGCGATCGAAATGCAGAATACATAGAATCGAAAGAGAAATCGAAGAACGGAACGTAGAATACCAAAGTTGCCAAACGGAGAAACTTTTGTTTCGAATCGAAACGCAGAATAGGGGTGATTTTCTGTTGTTAATGGTTTCAGTTCTTTCATTTCCAGGGTAAAACTCATACCTCTTTTAGACACGAAAATATCCCTTTCAGACACGGTAAATTTACTTTCCGAAGTCTTAATTCAGCTACTAAAATGCCAGTATTTTCACGTCTAAACGCAAGATTATTTATATTTGACGTTTTATAGCTAAGCTATCTATTGCGCGATACAGGAGATATTGCGTGATTTTTAATCGTATGCCGCTAGAAAAGAAAATAATGGGAAATAATGGAAATGTTTGGAAATATTTGCGGCGAATTTATTGCATTGTTATTTGACACATGAAATTTGTTTTATATAACTTAGCAGCATAGCTATAACCGGGTGTCCTAAGACACTTCTATTCTTTTTTATAATTTTACTAGCTGAGCCCGGCAAACGTTGTATTACTCTCAATTATGTTAAATTTTTTTAACTACAAATTACTTCACACGGTGGTCACTTGTTTGGTCAGAAACAAAACAGAAACCTTCCGGGTATTGACCCGAACATGTGTTAAAAATTTCGGCCCCACAGCTCTTATAGTTCATGCGTTAGGAACAAACACACACTGCGAATTTATATATATATATATATAGTTTTCTTCCCTTGTTTTAACAACACAAAATATAACAAAAATTAAATAGATTTGTTAATTTTTTTAGAGAAATCTGTGTTGTAATAGATTTTTCTTATCTTGTGGCTGGCTACACGTTCAATAAATTGCTTTCAATTTTTTCACACGTATGGTTTGTCAAAATTTACTAAAATTGAAGTTGTGACGTAGGCTGCAAGCAATTTGATTACCAATTTTATGTTCAAAATGCCATCGTCGAGGAAACAATTAAAAATTTTCGCCTACATATTTTATTTCAGCAAAGAAAATTACTTATGTCTTAAATTTTTTACAAACACAAAAATTATTTTAAAAGTTGTTGAATTGAAAAAAAAAATGAATGAAGCGTTGAAAGCAAAATTGAATTCCACCTGGTATTCAATTCCCAAATGTATGAGTGTGGTAGGAAAAAAGTGTGAATGTATTGAACTTTGAAACAAAAATTGAAGAAAATGTTGAACATGTAGCCTCCAAGTTAATACATAATTGCAAAATTAGAATTTCATTAAAGTGGCCACTAATGCAATTTCAAAGCAAAATTTTAAGAAATTGTAGCAACAATAATTGCAAGTCTGGATGAGGACAAAGCAGAATTTCAAAAAATTGCAGCAACAAAACGAGGACTAAGGCCCAATAATTGACTTCTCAATTAAGTGTCATTTAGCTAATAGCCACTTAATTTTAAGTTGCACTTAAATGTAGTTTCATTTTTTCAGTCGTAAAATTATATAGGGATTGCCGTTCGGTTTTAACCGAAACCGAAAACACATTTTTTAACCCATAAAAACCGAAACCGAAACCGACAAAAAATCGCCGGTTTTTAAGTTTTACTTTAACATTATTATCTTGTTTAAAAATACAGCAAAAATATACTTTACTTTTTTATTTTTTTTTTATTTTATTTCACTTTATTATTAGTTAGTTTAAAAAATTTTAAACTTAAATGTACTTTACATTGAAGACTTTTTATACATTACTAAGCATTCTGTAACAATGAAAGGTAAAAAAAATTGTAGAATTTTAAGAAAATTATAACAATTCTTTGCAGGAAGAATTTTAATCTGTTATCAAAAAATCTCTAGCAGATGTTAATCAAAAAGACGATAATTTTACCGTTCTTCGGCAGGAATTTGTACTTATAAAAAAAAACAGCAAAACAACCAACATATTATTGCTTCACAAGGCAATAACACAATAAAGCCATCTTCAGCTGAAAGCCAAAGAGTGTTTTCTGTCACTGGTAACTTCTGCACAAAAATAAGATTTCGTTTAAACGACTCTACATTGAACGCTTTAACGTTTCTGAAATTTTATTACTTGGATAATTAAATATAAATATTTTATTCTTAAGCTTTTTATTCATGTGACTAACTACTAAATGTTCCTTTTCTAATATAAGTACCTGAATTGAATACAAACCAAAGAAACTCTATAACCCGTATAGTAACAATTTTTTCCCTCGAAAAATGTATCCCAGAAATATTTTCCCTTTTTCTCGGTTCCCCTTATCATGAATAATCTGCCTTATAGTGGTTGGCGTATTTCATATACGACTACGACTGTTTGATAATAGATTAAAGAAAAACTGTTGAAGTCTTCTTTAATCTATTACCAAACAGTCGTAGTCGTATTTGTAATACGCCAACCATTATAAGGCAGAATATTTTTTCACTTTTCCCTTGGTTTTGTTCACTTTATTGTTGCAGGCGAACTGAATTATTACATCGAATAATTTCGATATTTTTCTTCGAATTATATATTAAAAGTTATAATTATTTATTTTTAAGACAATAATTCCCTACAACACATTTTTTTCATAGAATATGAATCTCTTTGGTTCACAGACAGTAAATTTCATGGTGGTGCACCACGGTGGTATACTTAATGAAAAAATAGCTAAATCAACAGAAGCACCTCCAAGAGTACAACTTTAAAGTTAAATAAGTTTCATTTATAACCTAAAATGTGTGTGATTTTTTTATTCAACTTAAATTTGTCCGATTTTCAATTAATTTTTAAGCTTTACAAAAATTCTTCCTTTTTTACATTCACGTGGACTGATAGCAGGGAAACAATTTTACGGGATATTCAAGATAGCATTTTTCTCTTCGAGGGGAATGAAAATTTCACATGAAGAAAAATTCCATTTGTTTTTCACGATATGGATGATTATTTTTAAATCATCATTTATATTTCCACCTTACATACATATTTATATACATGCATATTTTTAAAACCGAAACCGAACCGAAACCGGCCGGTTTTAGTAGGTTAAAACCGGAAACCGCGGTTTTCTAATTTCTACGGTTTTTGGCAAACCCTAAAATTATATGCTCACTTAAATACTATGAAAGTATGGTAGCACTGTGAAATGTTGATAGTTCAAAAAGAAAACAGATGTTTAATGTAAATAAGAAAATTAAAATTGCATATAAACAAATTGTATTTTAGGGATCAGCTAACGTAACCCGACAATAATACCATCATTTCGTTGGATTTGTCTTCAAGTTAATTGCCTTCCTTGGTGCTTATTGACTTTTATGAAGTGAATTCACCAAGGTGAAAACAAGATCAGGTGACTTCTTTCCTACAACAATGTAACTACACAAACAACAGCATGTAGTTTGCTGTACTGTACTGTTCTGTCAGATTTCTAAGCAAATTTTTAAATTTTTATTCAAATTCAATTTGGCAACAGCAGCTGATAATCAGCCGGGCGGAAAAGGTCACTTAATACTGAATTCGCTTTGATTCACACTAATTTTTTGACAATACTTTGTGAAAAGCGCATAGTTGCATTCGATGCGAGTACCTGCATTTAATGAGTGTTGTTTAATTTTATTTTGAGAAAAGGAATGTCAAGAAAAAATAGCCACAAAGTAGAAATAGCTAAGAAGGAGAGACATAAAAACACTGTGAATAAATGTTTAGATATGCTGAAAACAATAGCATAATTTTAATTTTTTTTCTGGTTTTGTTAATAGTTTGCGTTTACAATTTATTAAATTAATTTCAATCCTTTAAATTCTGTTTTTTAAATACTACAGTTTTCCAACAATGTGTGAAATATTATGTAGAATATGTGGTAAAATTATTAAAGAAAATAATCCCATTAACTTGTTTGAAAACCAAAACAAGGAAATATTGGCTAAAATAAAAAACTTGACTGGCATTAGGGTAAGATTCCAATCTATGTACATATGTACATTAGATTTAAAATTTTTTTGTTACCACTCTCAAATTAAAGATCGAACTTTTGGGTATGAAGAGATGACCGTTGGTCAGCTGGACCGTGGTATATCATTCTAGTTGATTTCGCACATTTTTGTGTTTTCTCCAAGGCAACATTAAAGAAATAGAACAAATGCAGCTCCAAAAAATAAAAAGCATCTCTTTGACAGTAAATTAAAAAATAATTAAAAAATAAAATAATTAAAGAAGTTGGCGTCGACAGATACATATTTTCCGAGTTATGGGGCAGTTAACTTTTCATAGGAAACTACGAAAATTCTTAAGTTTTTTTTAAAAGCTCATCTGGTAGAAAGTGGCTTAAATCAAGTTTTAGGAGCATCTCTTAAAAATTAAAAAAAAAGAATCCTATCCTATAGAAAATTGAAAAATATGAAAAAAATTTAACAAAAAAATTGGCGGCGAGGCTTAGTTTCCGAGTTATAGGCCTCGGAAATTCTAGTACAATAGTGTGATTATACGGTGTTTTCCCACGAAGGCGGGCAGTGCAGAAAAACGTTATTAGGCATGAAAACTTTGCCAGACAGAAAATCTTTATTAGTCTTCGCCGTGTCGGAAAACACCATGGTGGAGAAAATCATTAAGCCCGACCGAAGGTCTGCAGTGCAGGAAAAGTTCATTAGGTAAGAAAACTTTGCAAGGCAGAAAATCTTTATTAGGCTGCGCTGTGTCGGGAAACACCATGGTGGAAAAAATTACTAAGCCCGGCGAAGGCCGGCCGTGCAGGAAATCGTTATAGGGCTAGAAAACTTTGCAATTCAGAAAATCTTTATTAGGCTGCACCGTGTTCGGAAATACCATGGAGAAGATAATTCTTATGCCCTAATTCTGTTCGAAATTAGTGTTGTCTTGTCATTAGACGAAAAAAAGTTTCAGTCGTTGAAAAATACACCATATAATCACAATTTTGTACTACAATTTCAGAGGCTCATAACTCGGAAACTAAGCCTCGCCGCCAATTTTGTTATATATTTCTTTTCTTATTTTTCAGTTTTCTATACGATATGATACTTTTTTTTTAAAATTTTTAAGAGGTGTCGTTAAACTTGATTTGTTCCGAAACTAGAGATAGTATATTAAACTTTCATTTACGATGCAGTCACACATTCATTCATTCATTCGCTTTCATACAGCGTGTCTGCAAATTTTTATCTGTGATATCTGTGACACAAAATGAGTAAAATTTATTTTAAAACTATGCCCATGGGAAACCACTCAAAATGGTAGAACTAATTTCCGTTATTTTTCATTTTTATACTTATCCTATAAATGACACGTATCTTGATTTTTCGATTGAATAATTTTTAACTTCCCGCTATAGAAAGTTACTGATTTTACATTCCAAATTTCCGAAATCGAGTTTCATATTTCGAAGTTTTGAAACCTGGGAGTTGATTCCGACTATCTTAACGATTATGTTCGTATATATGCACGTAGACTCTCGACCAGATTATTAGAACCATTTAAATTCTCTAAATATTTTGTCGACAGATTAAATTTCATTGCCGTCGAAAAGGGCGCTTTCTTAAGATTAAATAAAATAACAAAAACAACATTAAAATTTTATGCAACAGTAGTTTAAAGTAGAGCTGCCCGATGTTAATCGATGCATCGTAAACATCGATGTTTTGGTTGTGATGCATCGAATAAATGCCCATGTATCGTATCATACGATGTTAATCGATACATGGATGTTTTTATTCGATGTATCGAAAATACAATTTTTTGTATATATTGGTGCTTGCAACTCATTTAATGTAGAGATAAAAAAAACCCTCCAAGAATGACATTTAAATCGTTTTTTAAATTTTAAAATTATTTTAAAATCGCTTTTGTCAATTTACAAAGCGTCATGGAAGCAACAGCGTTATTTTACAGAATCCAAAAATTGCCAAAATTTTCTTGGTATAGTATGGTAATAATCAGCAATGTAAGTTCTTTTTCCATGTTTGATGTTAAAATCAATAATATATTTGGCTTAATATTACTGTTACAGAAGGTTTTCGACACCTAGTGAAAGTTATGTATATCACCGCATTTTAAAGTTCCAAGTAGAGCTACTGTGAATCGTTGGGTTGATAAAAAATATGACGCTTTGTCAGAATCATTGAAAACGCAATGGAAATATTACTTTGACAACTGACATTTGGTCCGCTTTGCAAAGCTGTAGAGCTGGCCTTTGAAAAAGGAAGCTCATACCGTGCTTTGCACACATGCTTTTCTTAATCCTTATGAAATTTTTAAAATTGACTTTTAGTTATTTAATAAATTTTCTTGGTTCGAATTAATCAATACGATGCATCGTAAACATCGATGTTTTTTAAATCGATACATCGATGTGAATTAATAATGAATCGAATGAGAAAAACATCGATTTTTTTACGTGAGCGGCCCCTTTTCAAAAAAAAACAAAAAAAAAACAAATATTTTCCGTTCATATGAAGCATTATTTTAAAATAAGTATAATAATATGAATCATTAGTATTAATCAAAACAATTTACATATTCCATTTGCAATAAAAATTGCGTATATAAAGGAGAAATCTACATCAACTGACGCCACACACAATGGATCAAACACAAAGAACGCTGATGATGGAGGTGTAGTGGCTTTAGAAAACAGCTGGTTGCTCCGTTATACTACGTGTTTGTCAGAATATTTGCAATTAACTTTGGTGTTATTTGTTCATTAATAATTATCACATGTAATTTGGCCTACAAAGCGATACGAACTTTAGCCTGATCAAATCATAAATGTTATTACTAAGTTTATTGATTATATTTTAGACATTTTAATATGTAGTTGGTGCTGCATCCCTTGTTAAAAATAACTTCAAATATATGTTTTTTTATTGAATCAAAAAATTTAAAGAAATTTCATTCCTGGCGTCCTTTATATCTTGCATTAATGAGTCCTTATCGCCGAATTGTCTCCCTTTTCACAAACCTTGCTCGAAAGTCAACCCTACACATTTTCAACCATTAACGTCATGCTTTTTGAATGTCCCATGTCATATGCTCTCTAGCAAATTTGTATATTTGTGTACATAATATAAATAAGATTGATAATAAATTATTTATTACAGGATTAGAAAGTATCTAATATGAATTGTTAAAAGCAAATCTCGCATTCATATGTTGTAGTATTATTATTATTTTTAGCTAAAAAACAATTTCAGTCTCCCCAAATTTATGTGTTTGACTTGCAAGAAGGACTTAGAAGATGCATATAAATTCAGAGAAGATTTTCTTAAAGTACAAGCATCTTTTAGAGTACAGCGTTCAAAGGAAAATAAAAAAGAAACTAATAACGGCTTAATTGAAGCTACAGAATTTGTACAACTGATTGTTATTAAAGAAGAAAATGATATAACAATTGGTGATGATGAAAAAGAAATAAATATTAACTCAGAGGATTTAAAAATAATGGAAAATATTTCGAAAGAAAGAAGCCATGAAGTCAATGTATTGGAATTAAACATCAACGAGGAAAATACACTTGAAGACACAAAAATTGTAATTGAAAAAGTAGATGACGATAAACAAGATGTTGTTTTTGATGCGCCTAAAACTGTTAGTGACGATGAAGACTTGGATAATAATGACAGCGACGAGGAGTACAAACCAGAGACTGAAAAATTAATTGGTAAGAAGTCTAAGTGGATTCAAAAGAGCAAGAAGTCTAGTAAAAGTGAAAATAATGAATTAATCAGCAAAATTACTCAGACAAGAAAAAAACGTAAAGATCATGAGGAACTTCCAAACTTTTTTATATGCGATCAATGCGGAAATCATTTCTCTTGCCGTAACCACTTCAGATTGCACCTAAGAAGGCACTCAGGGGATAAGCAATGTGCTTGCGAGTAAGTAATTATATATTATTGCTATAAATTTTTGAAAAGTAATAATATGGTTTTAAATTGTCCAGACTTTGTCCTGACAAATTTTTTACAAGCTCGGAGCTAAGAAGACACATGAGAAAACATACTGGAGAAAGACCATTTCCCTGCAGGTATTGCGAAAGGCGATTTACTGATTATAGTACACGAATTAAACATGAGAGAACCCATACGAACGAAAGGCCTTTTATGTGCTCTCAATGTGGTAAATCCTTTACCACATCTTACATTCTTAAAAACCATATGTTAACACACACGGGTGAAAGGCATTTTAAGTAAGTTTTGAAAATACATATGATTAATTTACTCAATTAATGTCATAACTCAAGAAAATTTATTTGCGAGTACACTCTCAAGATTTCTTATCTATTTACATACATATAAACACTAAACTGATTTTTTATGCAGTTTTGAAATAACACGGTTCAAAAATAAGAACAAATGATTTTTTTTCACGAATTTTTTCAGCTTGCTCGATATTTTTTTTTTAATTTTTACATGAAGATTAACCCCCATATTTATAAAAAAATAAAATGAATTTGAAATTCATTTTAGGAAAATTTTTATGGAAAATTTGAAATAAAATACATATCAAATTCGTTTCAAATTTTATGAATATGGGGGTAAGAAGGTTATGCATTTCCAAAGCACTTCAAATATGTATAAAGTGTATTTCATCGCACAATATTAGAATTCGACCTAATATTTACATACTCATTATTTTTTTGAAATCGAGATTTTTGTATATTTCGATAGATGATCTTCATATGAATCGAAAAATGCAAAAATTTTGATTTCAAAAAAATAATGAGTTAGGGTATTTCTACATTAAGGTAAGGATAATAGCAATGTCTAATGATGTTTAAAATTCGCGAAAATTGTTAAGAAGCAGAATACTTGCAAAAACTCGCTTCGCAAACAATGTCAAAATTCGCGAAGGTTAAAAATCGGAAATAAGCTTTGAAATTAATTAGAAATCGCACAAAACTGTTAAAAATAAAATAAACTCGGAAAAAACGCGAAAAAATCGCAAGTTCGTGAAAAAATCGCAAACTCGCTAAAAATTTCTAAACCCATTAGAGAAATCACTTACAGAATCCTTTACTAATCATGGATTTTTCTTCATATATTTTAGCAACGCCTCTTCTTTAAAACACAAATAAAATCGTTAAAAAAAAGAGTTTATATAAAAAGTGTTATTTATTTGCTTACATTTTCGTATTTTTGCAACTATTTATTACAAAAATTTTATTTTTAATAAAAATTAACTTTTTTTGTAGTAAAATTGGATTTGCAGAACACTCCAATTTCGTTGGAAACAAACTGAAAATGAAATTTTACTTTTTAAATCACTTACAAAATTGAGAACACAAACCAAGAGAAAATTTCACTTTCGAGTACCAATAAGAAAGAGTTGAATATTTTTACTATTTTTCTGTTCGCGTACTTTTTTCGACAACAACTCTTTTTGAGAGTAAATTTTAAAATTTTTGCAGTAACTACTCATTTACTGCATTTTAACAAAAGGAAACAAACACACCTATTATGTTGAATCCTGTTATACGCAGCGTTTCAAAGTGCTTCCATTTTTTATTTAAATTGCTTTGACTGTGCTGTGACAGCCAAAAGTTTCAAAACCCACAGCAAAGCAAAAAACAAAACGAACGAACGGCTGTCGAATGTGCTGTTATGCTAGGAACACAACTGGGACGAACGACGAATTTTTCGGTGCGAACTTTCGTCATAAAAAATAAAACACATTTGTTCATATGAAAATGAACACAACACCGCCGTAGAACGAAATTCTTCGTGCGTGACGAACTCTGACATAGATTTATTTCTATTTTGTACGCCGAACAGTGTTACCATATGTGAAGATTTATCTTATTTTTGAAGTTTTTAGACATGTTAAAACGAAAAAAAAGATATTTGTGATTTGAACGGGCTAAAGTTCGTATCGCTTTTTAAGCCAAATTACATGTGATAATTATTAATGAACAAATAACACCAAAGTCTGTTGTAAATATTCTGACTAACAACACATAGTTGAACGGAACAGCCAGCCGTTTTCGAAAGCCACTAAACCTTCATCATCAGCGTTCTTTTGTGTTTGGTCCACTGTGTGTGGTGTCAGTTGATGTAGATTTCTGCTTTATATACTTAGCATTTTATTGCAAATGGAATATGTGAATTGTTTTGATTCATCTTATTTCAATTTGCTGAAAGCTTTTTTGTATTGTAAGCTCAATTTTACCATCACTATATTTACAACAGTCTTACCATTGTCGTTTTGTTCTTTTTACTAATTATACACATGTTACTTAATTGGCTTTCGAAAACGGCTGGCTGTTCCGTTCAACTATGTGTTGTTAGTCAGAATATTTACAACAGACTTTGGTGTTATTTGTTCATTAATAATTATCACATGTAATTTGGCTTAAAAAGCGATACGAACTTTAGCCCGTTCAAATCACAAATATAGAAACAAATGGAGTTCGAATAATAATTAAAATTAACTAAAAAAAAGACAAAAAAGATTTTTTATCTTAAAATAAGATTTTTAAAAATTTTACTTTTATTACTTTTAATATATTATTAAGGGATTTTTTGACCAAACTACTTACAAATTTTCTGATTTGCTTCATAATGATCTTACACATATTCTATATATTAAATATTTTGTGTTATTTGGCTTTATTTTTAATAGTTCACCAGAAACAAAATAAATTTTAACTCATTTTCATTCAATAAAATAACAAAAAAGATTTTTGGTCACAAAAAAAGTTTCTTTTTGCTCGACTTGAAGATTTTTGATCAAATAAATATGGCAACACTGGCGCCGAAGAACGACGAAAAAACAATTTTCTCTCACTCTCTTTACATACACAATAAACAGTGTGACCAGATTTTAAAATAAAATTAAGCTAACTAAGCTAAGAGCTTAATGAAAATTTTAAAGATAAATCCAGAAGAAATAAACTAAATTTAGCCCAAAATGAGCTAATATGGTCACACTGACAATAACCAACACTATCAATTACAAGAGCTGAATTCGCTGAGTAAATTCGTCGTTATTGTGCTTCACACGAGGAATTTACGCAGCGAATTCTTATCGACGAATTCGTCGACGTGGACGAAATTCGTCGTTCGTCCCAATTGTGTTCCTAGCATTAAACGAAAAAAAAGATTTAGGGCCTAATTTTGTAAAACGCAACGCCAAGCGTTGACAAATTTTATATGAAAAATATTTAAATTTCAAAAACAAAAAAAAAAAACAAAAAACAAAAATTATCATCGCGTTGCGTTTTCAAAATTACGCCCTTAATTTAACTCAAGGTAAATTCATATAAGGTATACTCAGCTCAATTCGCTTTGAGAAATTTATACTTGAAATGTCAAAAAAAAAAATGTACTGAAAAATGTGTGTTACATTATATTAAAATTACAAGCGGCGAAAATAGTTAGCCGATCTCTTGCACATATGTACATTCAGTTGTATGTAAATTAAAAACATCAAATTAGTTTTCTGTGAAACTAACATTTCTGAGTTGTGACGTATTTTTTTTTTTTTTTTTTTTGATAAAAGAGCAATATTTATTTTATTTATTTTCGTAATATTTAGATGCGATGTTTGCAATAGAGCCTTTACAAGGAGAACTCACTTGGTCGTACATTTCCGTTCAATTATGCACAAGCAAGCCGTCGAAAAAGAAAAACCCTCAATTGGGTTGGATGAATTGCCGCAGCGTCATTGCTTAATACAACAATCTACGAATATTCCAGCATTTATTGTTTAGAAAAACTCTAATATCATCGATAAGAAGTTAAACTTGCAATAAACATTTACGTTAAATTTAAATTTCGTTGCGTTATTTAAATTATAAATACTTGTGTTCGAGTACGCAAAAGTTTTTAAAATTTTTTACTCAACTTTACCGCATTTTACTAAATTGCGTTCGTTTACCCAAAATACAGTAAATGAGAACACAAATTGAGATAGTAAAGTGACAGTTCTAAGACTGAGTATTTGCAAAATTTTACTGCAGAAATTTTTCGTAGTAAAGTTTCGTAACATAAAAACATATGATTCATAAAGTAAACAAACAAAAACAAGCAAACGAAAAGTGTAAACATTTTAGAAAAAGTTAAATAAAAATTGTGTCATTAAAAAATAAATAATTTATGAAGTATGGTAATAATAACTGTTATACATACTCGGGACATATTTTGTAATTTATTTTATTAATCCTTTCATTTTGAGGATTACTTAAATTATTCCGAGTTTTAAAACTGTAAAGTATCTGGTTACTTAGTACTGCATTTGTTTTTAAGGTAATTAGTAACTATAAAAAATGACATGTATGTCGTATCTATATAATTAATAGGCGAACATGTTTTTTGTAATCACTTTTACGGTGGTACCACTGCACCGATTTTAAAAAGATTTATATGGTTTTAAAGGATTTTTCGTACAGATGTGCAGAATCTATATGAAATCGGTTAAGTATTTTGGGAGCTATAAGCATTTAAAGTTGCCACTATTACATTCATATATATTACACGCATTTATTAGCTTACAAGTAAAAAAGAAACAAAACATGAGTGTGCGTGTTTGTTTGTAGTATTTCTCTTGATCTAACAATTTTTTTCTCTTATTTGTTGTTGTATGAAAGCCATAATACTTAAAGGAAGAGAGTTGAATAAATTGAATTAGCTTGGTTGAAGGGATTTTGTTTATTTATTTATTTATTTAGAACATATTATACAAAGTAAATTTGTATAATATGGTGTTGCACAAGTATGGGCGGAGTAACTAGACCATATGCCCAAGATGGTATTAACAGTATTTTAAAAGTTTTTGTGACTGACTGTACACGACCTATGCCTTCACATAGGAAGTAGCAACGTGGTTGTTAAAGAAATTCCACAAAAAACCGCAAGATTATACGGTTATCCGTGGCAGATCAGTCAACCAGTGCGAGCGAGACGAAAAACTCTCGAAGGCCAAACAACACGCACAAGCCTGACCGCACTTAAGAAATAATTACGATGACGCGAGAGATGTTCCTCAACCCAGAGCTGCTTTACGACTGGATTTTGTTTATGTTTTTTTAATTTAAAACTCAGAAGACCTTCTTCGTGCAAGCCTTATTAAAGGACTCTTTCGCATAAAATATACGATATACATTCCACACTCGTTTCTATGAGAAGGCAGAAGAGAAGGAGTAACGTGTTTTGTTTTGTTTTTTTACCAAAGCAAAAACAAAATCTATTAGTTTGAAGACCTTCCAGAATCTCTGGCGAAAGAAGCAAGAACAGAAGGCCTGCTCCGCAATGACAACGTGTGTAAAAAAGATATGAGTATGGAATGGAGCAAGCAGACCTTCTACATCCAAAAGAAGGCGCACAGTGGCCTTCTAGAAGGCATCCCTACTCCTTCTAGTTCCCGCTGGGTATGGTTGCATATGTATTTAAGTATGTGTGTGGCTGTATTTTAATTAATTTTCTTTGAATCTTAATTAAATTATTTACATTTTGATTTTAGAATACGGACGATTGTTTTGTCCGATTGGTACACACAAAAAAATATAAGAGGTAATATTAACTAAGCTTGCATAGGTAACTTTTTTTAATATGAAAGTAAAAAACTTGGGTTTTATTAACTATGCAGTTAGGTAATTTGTACATTACACATTACCTAAAATCCAAGTTAATATAAACTATTAGAATAAGGTACATACATACATATATTTTTCGAAATAATTTTTGTTGAAATGTTTTCTTTTTTATTGTCAAAAGTAAATTTTTGAGCAAGAAGGTATGTACAATAAATTTTTAAAATTTTTAAATTTATGTAAAATAATTCTTTTTAATTATTATAGATAAACTAGCTTTGCCCGGCAAACGTCTTCTCTCTTCTTTGCTTTCCGTTTTTACTTTTTAATCGTATAGAAGCAAGTACGCAAATTGCCAGTGTATCCTGTATATACATAGGTGTTCCTTCAGAAGCTGCAGACGACCTATACCTTCGCATAGGAAGATCCCCATCCCAAGTTTTAATGGTCTCTACCAACTCAGAGCTGCTTTACGATTGCCGGCAAACGTGGTCTTATGCCAGGAACACAACTGAAACGAACGACTAATTTCGTGGACGGTGAAGAATTCGTCTATAATAACAACGACGAATAAATAAGAGCTCTTATAATTGATAGAGTTGCTTAGTGTTTGTGCAAGGAGAGAGAAAACTGTTCTTTCTTTGGCTTAGAGAATAGAAACAAATATATCGGATAGTGTTGTGTTAATTTGTATATGCATGCATGTATTTTATTTTTTATGACAAAATTCGTCGTTCGTCCCAGTTGTGTTCCTAGCATTACCTTTAGATGTTTTATTTTCGTGGTGTTTTTTTTTTCGATTTTATGTATATGTATGTAGATAGATAAATTAATAAATAAATAATAAATTTTTTTAAAAATTCAAAAATTCTTTAAATCCATGACAGTTATCGAACTATAAATAATTAATATAACTAAAATCCATGATAATTTGCCGCATTATATATGTATAAATTTACTTTGCTATTTAGAAATTTCACAGAAAACAAAGTATGAATTTACCTAGTCGTTAAGGAGTTTCAACTAAAATTTTAGTTGATTTTTCGAACAAAGAAATCAACTAAAATTTTTGTCAAATTACCTAAAAAACTTTGTAAATGCCATTCTACCCTTTCACTTAGTTAAAATTATACCATTATTTTAGGAAATATAACCTATAATTTTTTTTGTGCGTAGGTATATCTAGTTTTTATTAAAAGGCAGATGTTCTAAAATAATTCCTTTCTAAAGGTTTCGAATTTGTATGAAAAATGACGAAAATTTGTTTTAAAAATATTTCTTTCATACAAATTTCAAAAATTTTCAAAAAATTCGTTTTGATTTACAAAATCTAGCTTTATATTAAACCAACAACAAATCAGAAAATTAAAAAGAAATTAGTTGCAGTGTTTTTTTTTTTGTAATAGGACCAGCACTCAGGGGATAACCCCTACTCATGCAATGCATTGTGTTAGAACTAGGAAAATAGGTTATAGGGAAGGAGGATACAGGGATTCGATTTAAACCTTCATACGCTGGTAGTGACAGGAAATACCTCCGCAGGTAGTTGGTTCCACATACGAACAGTGCGGCTAAGGAAGGAATTCTCTCTGTAATGCCAATGGCCAATCGACCACAAAGGGATGTGCTCTGAATGAGGCACGTGTTGTACGTATAAATGTGCGGATTTCAGGAAAAAGTACCATAATTTCATTGGAACACATTCCGTTGTAGTAACGATAGAACAATGAAATGCACCCCACATTGCGTCGATGCTCCAATGAATCAATAGAGTTGGATACCCTACTGTCAGCGATGAGCTTCTTCGCCCTCTCCTGTACGCGGTCGATCAGCCCCAAAATAGACTTTGAAGCTCCGGCCCATACATGAGAGTTGTATTCCATTTTCGGTCGGATATAAGTGGTATAAATAGTAAGGAGATCAGATGGGGTGAAATATCGTTTACACCATTTCAAGAAGCCGAGGCAATTGAATGCTTTTGCAATTTGAAAAATGTGTTCAGTCCATCGAACATCACACTGTATTTTCATGCCAAGAACATCAAGAGCATATGATTCCTTAATATTTATACTCCCATTGTTACAGAGGCAGCAGCATTTTTGGTCATGCGTCTATGCGTAACCATGCAACATCGGGTCTTACGGGCGTTAAAGTCGACCCTGTTCGCATGACCCCATTCAGAAATTTTTTCTAAATCATAGTTTAAAGTCTCATTCATTGTTTGTCGCATAGCCTCAACTTGCGGCAGGCTAGGTCTATTGCTGAATGAGAAAGAATGGCAAATGCTGCTGTCGTCCGCGGAAGAGTAGAAAGGGTTGAAAGTTGTACATAGAAGGTCGTTTATAAAGATAAGGAATAGAGTTGGTGAAAGAACGGAACGGAACGGTACCCCTGAATTTAACTTGATGATGAGATCCCATCTATGACAACTCTTATAGTGCGATCCCTGAGGAAACTCGATAAGAATCGAGAAATTATCACCGACACCAATGGCAATACATTTTGACAAAAGTGCACCTTGACACAGTCTATCAAACGCCTTGGAGATATCTAGAGCCACCACCTTATTTTCGCCAAAATGGTGGACTGAACTACACAATTTCTCCGAGAGGAGGGCTAGTAGGTCTCCCGTAGAGCGGCCTCTACGAAGTCCATACTGCCGGTCCAGATACCTTACCAGATGGAAATTCACCATACTTTCCATCACTTTGGAAAGTGCAGAACATATTGCGATTTTGTGATAATTTTCAGGGTTAGTAGCTTCCCCTTTTTTAAGGATTGGCGTAACATTAGCAATCTTCCGACACACTGGGAACTCACCAACATGGTACAACGTGCTGAAGAGGTTAGCTAATGGACGTGCTAGCGTCGAGGAGCACGAGCAGTGTTTCAAGACCAGTGCTGGAATGCCATCTGGCCCGGGAGACTTGTTTATGTTGAGTTCCGACAAAACCCTTTTTACTGCCCGAGCTCGAAAGAATACCTTAGGCATAGTAGTAGATACTCTCTGTAGCATAGGCAGAGACTGATTGCTCTCCGGCAAGTAGGAATTACTTGCAAATATTTCAGATAGTAGGTTAGCTTTATCAGCCGGGTCAGAGAATATTAGGTCATCCATTAAAAGAGTCGGAATTGAAGAACTAGCATTATTTTTTACTCTTTTAACGAATGACCAGAAGCTCTTACTACCCCGAGGGGCAGCAAGAGATTTAGAGAGACGGACACGATTCTCATAAAGAGCTTTTTCACGCCTCAGTATCGGCATTTTGATTACTTCGCCAAATACTGAATGCTTCCTCTCTAGATCTGACTGCGTTTTTGCATGTCTGATTAAACCAGAGTTTCTCTTTGGGCTTAATCGAAATTATTTTTGATTGTATGAAAGCTTTCATGCCCATCAAAATTATACTTTCGACCATTTTGGCCATGGCATTGGGATCATTGTCCAGGAAACATACCTTCCAATTAAAATGCAGGTGAAACGCTATGAAGTGCTGAGAACGAAAAGGAGGCCGAAATGGTACAGTGATCTGAATTACCAAGAGGTGCATTTACACTTACTTCAAACTTATCGCCGAGTGTATTTTGTTGGTGCCCTTCAACACATGGAATGTGTGTTGGTTTATTCACAAGTTGCACTAGGTGGTTATGCGCTGCGAACAACTCCATATATTGGCCATCCGTAGTTTGAGTGTATTGAGAGCAATTATGAATGAAATTTCGCGAGAAACTTTTACCGGGGAACAATTTCAAACAATAACAAGTAATACGGAAAGCAAAAAATTCTAATTGTAAAAGTTAGAAATTTCTCGCGGAATTTTATTAATAATTGTCCTGCTAAGGTCTGTTCAGAACCGTCCGAACTTGTACAAATTTATCCAAAAGCGTTCCAGATAGCAATTTTTGTGCAATTTTGAGAGCGAATGTACAAAATAGTACAAACTTTTTCTTTTGGTTAAGTTCGGACAAGAATTAAATAATCAGCTGATTTTTGTTTACGTATGAAACTGAAAAATTAATCAGAAAATTTTCAAATGTAGAAAAAAGTTTTTACATAAAAATTTATTAAAAATCAAAATGAAAGTTTTTTTTAACAAATTTGAAGTTGTAAGTACATTTGTGCATATTTCTCCATTTCTTTACCATAAAAAATGTTTTTTTAGTTAATTCACGTAGCTTTTACTTTTTTGGAACTTATTTTCATTTACAATGAAATGATGCAAAATCACTTAAATTAAATTTAATGTAAAAAGTAAGAAACATTAGTATTTCAAGATGTGCAATTATGCTTTTTTTGCGATCCAGCAATTTTGTATAACTTTTGCATATTCAGAGTAATTTTCTTTTTTATCTCATTAGTCCGAACTCGTACGAAATCTTGTGGAACACACCTATTGTATCGAGCACCAATAAGAAAACGTTTATTATAAAATTCTTTTATCTAATTTTTCTACCTTTTTTTATATATTTCACTAAACTATTTTTTTGAGCTTTAGGTCTGTTTATTTTTGTATTTTATTTGTTCAACATTTCGTTAACTTCTTCCTGAAGAACAGGACCTAGTTTAATTAAATATAGAAAACGTTTATATATTTTCCAACACTACGTGGAGTTGGAGTAAACTGTTTCCTGAATCTTAGTAATTTTTACTATTTTTCCGTTCGAGTACTTTTTTCGACAACAGCACTTTTTTAGAGTAAATTATTAAAATTTCCCAGTAATTACTCATTTACTACATTTTACTGCAAAAGTAAAAAAACATACCTAGTGAAACTTCACTGCCGGAATTTAAGTTAACTTAAATCTAACCCATGGTTAATCAGAAAGGAGTCACATATGACTTAAATGTTAAAGGCTATTCAAATTTTCAATGCATTATCATATAAATTAGTCGGTACTCACTCAGTCTGCACAATTTTCAGGTAATCACTAATTAACTCAACAGCTTATCAAGTAAGAGGACATTTTGTATTTGACATACTATAACTTTGCAGGTGTCTGATCTCCAAAAATCCTGATTTGAGTTGTGTTCACATCATATGTATATTTGCCTTATGGAATGTCACTTTTTTATACACACGATATTTCCTGTGTGTGTCAAAATCTGCGTTTTACATACATTTTATAATTTTTGTGTTCACACGTTGGTATGTTATGTACATTTGACATAACCTATAAAGTAAACAAATGCTTACTTTTGTTAATGCCTTTTAAATTTTTTCTTTAATTTTTAACCCCCGACTAAAAAAAGGGGTGTGATAAGTTTGTAGTGTGTGTCTGTGTATCTGTCCGTGTCCACGTACAGGCCAAACGGCTGGACCGATTTTCATTTAGTTTTTTCTGTTTGAAAGATGACTTGATCGAGAGGGTTCTTAGCTATGTTTAAAGAAAATCGGTACAGCCGTTTAGAAGATATAACATCTTTTCTAAAAATGTCGGGGGTTTTTAAAATTTTTAATTTTTATTATTAGTTTTTAAACTGTTAAATCAATTTTAATTTAATTTATCTTAAGCACCCCATACACGTTTCAATTCAATTGTGAATTGAGTCTTTCAATTGAATTGATTCTTGGCCACGCACTTCATAAACTGAATTGAAAGGTTTTCATTCAACTGTCAAATTTATATTTTTTTCACAAATAAAAATTTAAAACTTCTATTGTATTTATTCATTTATTTTTATATTTTATATTTAGAATTCAATCAAATTAAATACAATTTTAAAAATACATAACTTTTTCTATACAAAATAAAGCTACAAGCATAAATTTTGACAGCTAATCAAGAGACTAGAACACACACAGCACAATCGAATTGAAAGATTTACTAGTCAACATGAAAAATAAAAATCTTTTGATTTTTCTTCAACCAACTCGACAACTGCCAAACTAATCAATTGACAAAGCCATACACGCTTTGATTTGGACAACAACCACAAAACATACAGAAGTGTCACGAGACGGAAGGTATTTTTACGGGTATTTTTCTGTTTGTCTCGTTTTCCCTCAAATTTTGTCGTCGTTTTTGTTTTGCTACGTCTTTCTAGTGCAATAAATTTTTATTAGCTGTGTCAATTGGTAAGTAGTAATACACTACAGTATCAAATACACTATGCTTTTCTCTTTTTTCCACGAATTTTAACAAAAACCTGATTGGAGGTTTTTTGACCTGTCACTTTCTTTACTTCTGTGTATTCTGTGCAACAACCGACTCAATTGAAAATTGAATTGAATCGTGTATGGGCTGCTTTACAATTTTACTTAATTTTTAACGCCACAATCACTTGCTTTATTTTAAATCAGCTCATGTCAGTTAGTTGCTTTGTCACTTGAAAATAGAACACACTCTAAATCAAAAATGTCGTTTGTACTACACACATACAAATAACACATGCTATTGTTTATAGGTGTTCAGACTATAGGTGCGTTTGAGTACTTTTCCAGTAAAATCCAGTAACTGAGTAAATACTGAGTAATTTAAAGAAATTACTCTCAATAAAAAAGTTTGCATCTAAAAGTACGCGAACGGAAAAATTGTAAAATCCAGTAAAATATATACAACAGCTGATTACCAATTTTGGCGCTAAAAAAATATACATATGAAATACACGATAGAACATTTTGTTTAATAATAAAAGTAATAGATATGGACATATGTTTTTATTTAAACTTATTTGGCTGGTCCACGATGTCGACAAGAAACTTTCTATAGCTTACTTACATTATTGAAAACAGAAATAAACTTTCTTATTTTGATTTTGTTTTAAATATAACTAAGCGATAGAAACTTTCTTGTCGACATCGCGTGTCAGGCCGTTAAAATTTCTAATCTTTTTACCATGAACGTGAGAAATTATCAGGATGATATATTCATGACAACGAAAAACGAAAAGACGAAAGAATTTTAAAAAATTTTAATACACGAAGTAATTTTTTTTAAATGTTCCATACGGCAAACCATGAACCGTCGACCCGACGATATGTATAAACAAAAATTTCAATATAATAATCTATTAACTTTATTCACGTTTAAAAACAATCCGTTATGTTCTGAATTCCAAGTGAAATTAAATCGTTCGGAAATGCAATAGCATTGTTATTATAAATACATACATACATATTTCCAACAATTCTATGGAAATTCCGCACGTTTTAATTTCATGTGGAATACATAACATAACCGATTGTTTTTCTAGCATCAAACTTAAATAAATGTTATAATGCTTATAACTTAATACATTTGTTTTTTGTTATTTTAAAAATTTCATAAAAAATTTAAAATTTTTGTTTCCCTTTGCTTTTGTTTGTTTATATTTAAAAACATATGGTTTCGTTTTACTGGATTTTACTGGCAAAAATTTGTCCAATAAAAACTTGCATTTACTCAGTAAATAAACTGTCATTTTTCTCTCTCAATTCGCCCTCTCATTTAGTGGATTTTGTGTACTCGAACGCAATCCAGTAAAAAATAGTAAAAATTTTTAAAAATTTTTGTGTTCTCGAACGCACTTTATATGTACAAATTTACCATGTGAAAAAGTGACATTCCACAATACAAATAGATGTAATGTGAACACAGCTTTAGCGATGTATTATTTTTAATTCAGGATTAATTCTTATTAGTTCCAATTCCAATATCAAGAAATTTTAAAATTTTAGGGTGTCCTATTAATCAACGTCAAGCCAAAAGCGCGTGCTAGAAAAATTAGAAAAAATCTGTCATTTATTTTAAAATATATTGCTATTTTAAAAAATTAAAAATTAAATAGTAGTAGTAGTACCTTTTGTAGTAGTATTAGTGAAAACTGATTATGGCCATGAGGCTAGGTTTTCGTGTTATGAATGAATAAATTAAAAATTAAATTAAATAAGTCCAAAGAAAAACTAAATAACTCACAATGCAAATAAATACAAACAAAAACGAAATGGATTTTTTTCCATAACACGCATCTCGATCTAAAGATTTGCTGCATAGCCGCCCTTCCGCCGGACTATGAAATGATCATTGGGAGTTATTTTTTTTTCTTGGGAGTTTTTTTTATTTAGGACTTATTTCTTGGTACCCACATTTTTTGGGGCAATGATTATGGAAATGGTCTGAATCATATATGAATTTTTAGGTTATATAAAGTTGTAGGTTATGCATACATATCGCACATCCAGTTCAATAGTGTCATAACTCAAAAAAAACTAGTTTTGCAGAAGAGGTTTAAAGTTTTGAATTTACATACAACTCAATGAAGGCATGCAAAAATATTCTTCTCTCAGGAAGTGATAGTAAAAGCTATTTATATGAAATTTTTATGCAAGATAAAATTCAAAATGCATTATTATTCTGCATTATTAACTCAAAAAACGAATTTTTTGAGTTAGGTCACTATTGAACTGAATGTGCGATATGCATATTTTTACACCGAAGTATTACATAAATCCTACTAATATCGAACCCTATTTTCGATTCAATCGTCAGCGACAAAAGTTAAAGTTTTCAGAAGAATGGTTTTGTATATTACTCAAATCGTTGGCTTAGTCGGCAAATATGCTAAGTCCACTTTTTATCCAAAGTGAGTTTTTAATGTAGAATGGTAGTGTAACTCAAAACACACCATTACCAAAAATTAAAATCTCGTTATGTTGTTTTTTCTTACTGTTATGCAGTGGTCAGCACATATGCTAAGTACAGAAAAAATACACCTGGTAAGTCCAGCGGAAAACAATCTGCATCTAGTGTACTTGCATTTACTTAAGAAATAATTTTTTTGTGTTATTTTAAAATAACAAAATTAATAATTTCGTTGTTTTCACATTACCATTTTTTGCACTTTGCTTTGCTTTACGTGCAAGGGAATTGTATTAAAATCCATCGATCTAATGTGCAAATTAATTAGTCTCTATCGGTTTTCGCAAAAAGTTTTGTGTCCTGTTGTCCATTTTAGATATTAAGGTGTACGCACAATGTTAAATTTCCTCCTTAATGGGGAAATGTGTCTCAAGACAAAAATACCTCTAACAGTGCAGCGAGATCACAGAACAGTATATCACTGTATTTTGCAAGAGTGCTAAAAAGATACCATCCCCGACAGGAGCCTTAAAAAGTTGAAAAGAGGTAGTATCACACTTTATACTATCCGGATTAAAAATAAAAAAATGTAACAGTTCAAGTGTTTCACTTCGTTTCTTGGTATATGTACCACCAGCTTTCTTTAGAAGGCCTATTTCGCTAACGTGAGAGCGGTAGAGTCTTTGACAAGCTTGCTGCTGTTGGAGTCTTCTCGATTTCTTTGCAGAATTTTTTATGGGACTCCTTTTTGGATCTCCGTATTTCTTGGTTGTAATCGGTTAGATATTTAACTTTTTTGCGCATGTCATCAAGAAGGTCACACCACCACGACACCTTTCGTGCCGCTTACGGATTCTTTAACTACTGCTTCCATGATGTGAGGAAATAACAACTTGATTAAGCCTATGTGCTGCTACTGCCAGCGATGCCAATTTAGCGCGTTTCGCGCTAGATTTAGTGCGTTTTAACTATGTCCAACGCGCTTTTTTCGTCTTAGTGCGTTGAATAAAAAACGCGCTAAATTAGCGCGTTTTGAACAAAGTCAATAACATCAATTCAGTTCAATATTTTTCATTTTTTTTTGTATAAATTTAACAATTTTCTAGTATACAAAACTCTGATAAAAAATTTTAAATTGGTTAATATTTCAGCTATCGCTAATAAAATTCCTTTGATTGTGTTTAGAATTAAAAACGCATTTTAATACTGTAATTGGCAAATATTTTTAAATTTCACAACTAAAATTATGTACTAGATGACCCAAAAAATGTACATAACTTATTAAGCATCTATTAGAGCTGAATTATCGGGCCTGTTCTGCAAACCACGATATGTCAAATCACGGTGATTTCAAAAAATTAATAAAGGCTAAATCATTGCTTTTGTAAATTTCACGATTTATAGCGATTGAAAATGGATTTAAATATTCTATTATGCATGACAAAAACTTAAAATACAATAAAAACTCAGTAAAAAGTCAGCTATTAGTAGTTTGTTTTTGAAACCACCGTGATTTAAATCACCGTAATTTTCAGAACAGGCCCGTATAAAAAGCATTTGAATCGCAAAACTATTTATGTATATGGTGTTACAAAGTTTGACAAATAAAATTATAATAAAAACTAAGGATTTCGATTATTTCTGTATTCTGATTCTGTATTAAATGATTTTAGTTATTTAAGATATAATTTCGAAGAAAGAATATTATAAAATCTAAAAAAGAGTTACTAAAAAATCAGTTGTATTAATTAATACATATATACATAGGTACATCGACTTTTATTAAAATTTAATTTAGCGCGTAAGAAAATAGCGCGTTTTGGTTATAAATAATTGACAATGCTGTAACTTACTTGGGGGCCACGCGTTCAATTTTTGACTTTCAATTCCATTAAATTTTCAATACACTCACACTTTTTTCACAAACACAAACTTTTTGAATTGAAAACTAGATTGATTTCAAATTCACTTATCCATTTAAATGGCAATTTAGTTTTCAATTTGAACGGCTGGTCACAGCACACATTGATTGAAGCTACAAATTTGAGTTGTTTCTACGTCGGTGGTATTTAAAAAATGAAATTGATTATCAATTTGTGTCACAGCTATCAATTTCAAGGAATTTTGAAACACAATATGTGTAATGAAATTGAAAGTCATTTATTGAACGTGTGGCTGCAGCGTTAGCGCGTTTGGGTTATAAATAGTTGGCATCGCTGGCTACCGCTGAGGTGATATCAAAAGTTAACAGATGGGCCTTTGAAATAGTTATTTCCTTAAATACAGACCCCATTCGTAAAGCAGCTCTGGGCGAGTTAACATCTCGCGCCGTTGGCAATTACTTCGTAAATGCAACCAGGCCACTGTTCGTTTACTGGTCTTCGAGGGTTTTGCGTCTCACTCCCCGCATGTGATTAGTAGTTGGTGTCAGTTAACGGTACCGAGTTACTGTTTCGTGGCGTCGGTTGCTAGCCGCATGAAAAAACTTATTTATTAACCTAGCTTTCTAAGAAAGCGTACTTTGAAATCGTGGTAGAGTACCAAATAAAACTCATTGAAACAGGAGAGGATTTTGAAGATTCTGGCTTTCTGCACAACGGTGCAGATCGGAGTGTTATTCTTGGAGGAGGCTCCTAAATTGTAGCACGACAAATCGTGTGAATTGGTGGTGGCGTAATAGTTCTACGAACTGGCCAAATAATTCTCCTTAGCATTAGCGGGAGCAACAGAATAGAAACGAAAAAAAAATAAATACAGACCAGTTAGTGTGATTACGAAACATTCACCCTTATTCCAGTTGTCGGCATCGACGTTGTGTACCTGTTGTCGAAAACAAATGACTCCTGTTGGTAGGTTTATACTATTTTCTAGGCCTTAGAGAACGGAAATAGATTGTTAGTTGCACAAAATTGTTCTCGAGAGCGTGTAAACAAGCCCCAATTTTTTGGTATTGTGTTAGAGTGACGTCGATACCGTCAACTGGAATAAGGGTGATTAATTGTTGAGTAAACGACAGGCTCCTTGAAAAATCGAACGTTATGTAACGATGACCAGACAGGGAGACTTCGTTATAGACTCTCCAACTGGATATATAGTTTAAACTTAATGAGCTATTAGTCTTTTGTGTCCTGGATGTCTTAAATAACTTAACATCCCATGCACACGGTCATGTAATCAATAGAAGAAATAACACATTTTAAAATCGCGCCTTTTCCAGCAAATTCACTTAAAATTTGTAATTTAGGGTAAATTCTTTTTAAAGTTCAAAAGAGTTTTTTCTACTTTTTGTATAAGCATAAACTGCATACATACATGCTGCAAATATAAGCTTGATTTACTAAATTATCTTTAGGAAAAAAAACTGCTTCTACAGATTAATTTTTCAGCAACATTTAAATATTGTTTTATTTAGTTTGACTTGCCTAAAAATTCTCCAAACTATTTCCACCAAAAAGGAGAAGGAGTCATCTTGATTCTACTTGAATGCCTACGTGAAGAAGCCAGCCACGTAAACCAATTTCCACCATAATTGGTTGTACAAACTTTGACAGGAGTGAAAATCCACCTGTAGAATACCCACGTTTTAATATTTTTGCCAAAAAGTTTGCAAAATTTACTTCACTTCCTTCCAAATTTACAAATTCTAACTTTCTGGATGTAGAGTTTTTTCAGCAATAAAGCTGCGGAATTATTTGCGAATTTTCATAAAAGAAGTTTTTGCATTTTTCGTATTAATTGGGTTATATTAAGTCCTTGGGATTTCTAGTTGGAACAAAGGGCTATTATTTGGATTAATTATATTTAAAAATTTATAAGACTTATGTTCAAAATAATACAGGTACAACTTTGTTAATTTCGCTTTTGTTAAGTTTTGATTCTCATATTAAATGGCACAAATACAGCTAACGAAATTTCAAAAAAATTATTTGTGTTCATAAACAATAAATATAAATTTTTAAAATATCGTATTTTATAAAATTAAACTTACTAACAGTTGTCTCCTTGTTATTGCAACAAGTATTCCAGTGCTGCCCAAAATAACCAAGTTGATTAAAAAAATCGGTAAATATAGTAAGAATGCCTGTAACGACCAAATCTTCCAGGTCGGTAGAAGATGCAACAACTGGATTAAGTGCGGATAAGGTGGTATACATATGTATTTGTTTTTCGATTGCCAAGTTTTTAGTTTTTGACCGATTAAAATATAATTAGCTCATCTACATGATGCATGGGCACGGTTGCCAGAAATGCAGATTTATCTGGATTTTGCAGATTTTTAGCCTCCAAAAACACGAAATGCAGATTTGAAGATTTTTGGCCTAAAAACGCAGATTTTTCAACTCCAATTATATTGAATTTTTTCATTTTTCCGAATACTGCTACTCAGTGATGCCAACTTTTGAGACTCAAAACGCGTAAAAATTTTTGAAAAAAGGGCTAGAAAGGGCTAAATTGAAAAAATATTCAAAAAAAAAAAATAAAGTAAAATTTTTCGAAAAGGGCTAGTATTAAAATGTTTCTGTTGAAAATAAAAACATCAAATCAATTTTTGCAAAGTAATTTATTAGAATATAAATAACTATCATGAGATCAACACATACATAGCTTGAGAGCTCCAATATTGTACATTTCATTTACATTTCATATAACATTTCAATAAGGTATGTACATACGTAGATTAAATAGTTAGCATATAGTTACATACATATATGTCGGAGAGTTATGGTAATACCAGGCAAGTTCGCCTGAATAGAGTGTGTCTGGGTTACACTGTGTAGTGTTACACTGTAGTCTTGAAAATATTTCTTTATCATAGCAAACATGCTTTTGAATAAATTGACATGAATGAGTTCTATAGGAAAAATAAGTAGTCTTGTGACAACCGTGAAAATAGAAAGTCGTGTGACCCAGCACAAACTATTGTAGTACCATGTCCGTGAATCCGAAAGATTCTATATCAGAAGTGGGATCGAAGCAGCCTGTATTCGAAGCAAATTCTGGGCAAGATGTCGATGTTTGGAAACGGTTGATACTTCAACAAAGCGAAACTTTTCGTGACATCATTCAGACCCTGAAAGCACCAAATAAACGGGAGATATGCTTCCCAGAATTCAATCCTGATGCAAAAGGCAATAATGCGAAAGCTTGGATTGCAATGGCGGATATATGTGTAGGTGACGATGTTGCAAACACTACCAAATTAATGATTGCACTTAATCGAGCACTCAAAGGTCAAGCTTCAACATGGCTCACACAGGTTTCATTTCCACAAATGAATTGGGCTGAGTTCAAAGCCTCATTTTTGGAGCGATTTGACAGCTCGGAGACCTCTACGTCATTTTTGACTGCTGCGTCGGAAGATAAACCCAGTGGCAATGAAAGCATGGCGTCTTGGGCAGCTAACTTCTATGCCAATTTAACCAACAACTGGGAGAACAATACTAGGGAAGAGATTGCGGTGGCATTGACAATGGCACAATTGTCAAAGTATGATTACAGAGTCCGCCATTTGGCATATACCACAGACGTTCGTACTAGGAACAAAATGTTGCAGCAACTTAGTGCCTTACAATGTGAACCGGAAGCTAAAAGACGAAGATTATCAACATCATCATCCAACATGAGGTCCAAGTGTTTCTCGTGCGGTAAAATTGGGCACAAAGCGTTTGTGTGTCCAGAAAAAAATCGCATGTCGTTGTCATATGTTGACAAAAATAAATTTGGAAACAAAAGAAGTTCGGAACAAAACGAAACGTCAATCAGAAACAAACAAATCATCTGCTTCAAATGTAACAAAGTTGGTCATATTGCTACCAACTGCAATCTTATTCGAGTTGGTCAAGAAACTGGTAGCAAATTCAACAAAACAAATGAGAAGAGAGTGGACGTTTGCTGTATAGCCACACCAACGACAACAATTGAACAAGATGGTGCAAGGTATGGCGTAATCTTTGACTCTGGTGCAGAATGTTCTTTAATCAAGGAGACTATAGCAAATAAGTTTAGTGGTAAGAGATTTAATAATTCTGTATTTTTGACAGGCATTGGACAATCAAGTGTTAGTAGTACTGTACAAATTTTGACTAACATAATTATTGATGAAATGACAATTGAAATTCTTTTCCATGTTTTACCCGACAAATATTTGAAATACGATGTAATGTTGGGACGTGAGATTTTGAGTCAGGGCATATCCGTTCAGTTATCTGCGAATTACTTAAAATTTATGAGAATTGTGTGTATTAATGCATGTGATGTTGAAAAAGAAGTTGTAAATTTTCAAAATGTTGATACGGACGTGTCAATGGAACATCGAGAGCAATTAATAACAATGTTAAGTGCATTCCAAAGCAATTTTATTTATGGTACGCCTAGTAGTTTTGCAAAAGTTGCTCCTATGCAAATACGTTTGAAGGATCCGCACAAAACAGTGTGTAGGCGTCCGTATAGATTAAGTGAACCGGAGAAACAAATTGTTCGTGGAAAAATCAATGAACTTTTGAAGGTTGGTGTTATAAGAAAAAGTGTCTCTCCGTTCGCAAGCCCGATATTGTTAGTAAAGAAAAAGGATGGTAGTGATCGAATGTGTGTCGATTACCGGGAATTAAATAATAATACTATACCAGAAAGATTTCCTCTTCCTGTGATAGCAGACCAAATTAATAGACTTCACGGTTGCTTTTACTTCACATCGCTGGATATGGCCAGTGGGTATCATCAGATACCAGTTCGTCCTGACTCAATAGGAAAAACAGCATTTGTTATGAGTATCTCACGATGCCATTTGGATTGCGCAATGCACCGTCTGTTTTTCAGCGCGCAGTTATAGAAGCTCTAGGAGAGCTTGCGTACTCTTGCGCTGTAGTTTACATGGATGATATCTTAATATTGGGGCCTGCTGATATTGATGAGACGTTGAATAGGATAAAAACTGTATTAGGGACCTTGACGAAAGCTGGTTTTACATTCAACTTTAAGAAATATTCATTCCTTAAAGAGAAGATACAATATTTAGGGTTCGAAGTCAGTCAGGGGAAAGTACGGCCAAATCCAGGGAAAATTGAGGCCCTTGTGGCCTTATCTCCACCTCTAACAGTCACACAATTGCGACAATTCATTGGGTTGGCATCGTATTTTCGACAATTTATTCCACAGTTATTGCGTACTTTAGTAAAAGAACAAGCGTTGCAGAGTCAAAATATCACTCTTATGAGTTGGAAACTCTAGCAGTAGTGAATGCTATAAAACATTTCAGCCACTTTTTGTTTGCTCGGCAATTTACTGTTGTAACTGACTGTAACTCCTTACGCTCCGCTCGTAATAAGTTAGATCTAACTCCAAGAGCTCACAGATGGTGGGCATTCCTTCAATCATATGATTTTGATGTTGTTTATAAAGAAGGGAAACGCTTGGCTCATGCAGACTTCTTTTCAAGAAACCCATTGCCTGATAAGTTGGTAGAAAATGTAACTCAAACAAGAAAGGAAATTAATATTATGGAACTTTCTGTTACATGGCTGATTGCTGAACAGCAAAACGATTCGGTTATCTCTACACTAGTTGATAAATTTAACAAACAACTGTTAGATAACGATTTGCTTAAAACTTATGAACTTAGATCGGGTGTGTTGTATAGGAAAATACTGCGAAATGGTAGATTGCGTTGTCTGCCTATCATACCAAAGTCTCTTAGTTGGTCGGTAATCAATTGTACGCATGAGTCATTGATGCATGTAGGGTATGAGAAAACTTTGGAAAAACTTTATGATTGTTGTTGGTTTGAGTTCATGTCCAAACACGTAAGAAAGTTTGTTGAGAATTGTGTTACATGTAAGATTGCTAAAAGACATAGTGGCAGGATTCAAGCTGAGCTTCATTCAATACCGAAAATTGCAGTTCCATGGCATACTTTGCATATCGATGCAACTGGTAAGTTAAGTGGTAAGAACGATGAGAAAGAGTATATTTTTGTATTAATGGACGCATTCACAAAATATACAGTGTTGTACCATACCAAGCGTATAGATAGCGAAAGTAGCATTGAAGCTGTCTTGTTTAGCATATCACTCTTCGGAGCACCATCGAGAATAATAGCTGATCAAGGTCGCTGTTTTGCAAGTTCGGAGTTTCGTGAATTTGTTAAGTCGCATAATGTTGATTTACACTTAATTGCGACGGGGAGCTCGAGAGCAAACGGTCAGGTTGAACGTGTGATGGGCACACTCAAAGATTTACTCACTGCAGCTGAAAGTGACCGAGAAAAATCATGGCAACAAGCTTTACCATCCATTCAGTTGGTGTTAAATTGTACTATTAATCGTGTCACCAGGAAAACCCCGCTTGAATTGTTTATCGGTAAAGTAGCTAGACCTTTGACAATGATGCTTGTGAACGATGATGAGCCAATACTAGATATAGAAGATGAACGTAAAAGCAAGCAGTTTCTAATATGGAGCATAGTGCAGTTTATGAGAAAGCTCGATTTGATAGGGATAAAGCCAGAGTAACGTATTTTCAAGAAGGTGATCTTGTACTAATGCAAAACGAAGAGCGGAATCAGACTAAATTGGACCCTAAGTTTAGAGGCCCATTCAAAGTAAATAGAGTCCTTGAAAATGACAGATATGAGTTGATTGCTCTTGACTCAAATCGAACGTATAAATTTGCCCGTGATAGACTTAGGAAAATGCCAACATTGTGTGATTATAATGATGTTTAATAATATTTTCAATTTGTAGCGAATGAACTTTGTATCTAGGAAGCTGATAATGGTTATTTTTCTCCCTGTATCGTTTGCCACTTACAATAGTAACATTTAGTGTTGTTAAAATATCTTGTCTTACATAAAAGTAAATAAATGTTAGAATAAAATAGTGGATTGACGGTTTATGTTTTTTTTTGGTGGAAAACAAAACAAACAAAAAATGGGGGGAGGGGATGAATTGTAATTGTAATTTTACAACGCTGGCTACGGTTGTGTACGGAGATATTGTTTAGGACGGTTAAGTTGAAGAACGATAGAAGGTAAATTGTGCTTGGAGAAGCACTGCAGATCGCTATTTGTTTGCGATAGAAGTTAAATTGTGCCTGGAGGAGCACTGCAGATCGCTATTTGTTTGCGATAGAAGTTAAATTGTGCCTGGAGGAGCACTGTAGATCGCTATCTGGTAGCGATAGAAGTTCAATTGTGCTTGGAAAAGCACTATTCTTGAAGAGCCGTTGTGTACGGATTAAAATTGAAGAACTTGGGTTCGGAATGTAATGGAGAAATGTGGTGTATGGCTACATTAAAGAATCATTTTGTATGATTAAAAAAAAAAGTGAAAAAACTCATACCAGTTGAGTGCGGATAAAATCAGTGGGAACACAAGTATGGCCTGTATCGTAAGAGTAATATTCAACAGCCATGTCGTGAAATCAGCAGTCCACGCGGGGACGCGTGAATGGTCAGGATGGCCGTGTCGGAGAGTTATGGTAATACCAGGCAAGTTCGCCTGAATAGAGTGTGTCTGGGTTACACTGTGTAGTGTTACACTGTAGTCTTGAAAATATTTCTTTATCATAGCAAACATGCTTTTGAATAAATTGACATGAATGAGTTCTATAGGAAAAATAAGTAGTCTTGTGACAACCGTGAAAATAGAAAGTCGTGTGACCCAGCACAAACTATTGTAGTACCATGTCCGTGAATCCGAAAGATTCTATATATATAATAAAAATATATATACATATGTATGTTTACATAAGAAGATACATTTAAAATTGGCCGTTATTAAATAAAATTTCGATTTCTCGCTCTTCCAAAAACATACATTATCTGTTTTAGGCTGTACTGAATAACTTTCAAGGCATACAAAATTTGGAAGAAATAAAAGATTACTCTATATTATTCTTCTTTTTTAAATTGGTAAAGCAATATCGACTTTTTACTCATTTTATTTTGCTAGATTAAAGGAAGAAAAAATTTGCAAAAGTTTAAATGTAGCCATATCGAGCAAAAACTAAAAAGAGGCTAAAAGGGCTGAAAGATTATTGTAAAAAGTGCTAGGTTTGCGCCTTTTTTAGTTTGGGGCTAAAACTTTTTTTCGCGTTTTGACTGACTGAAAACGGGCTAAATCTAGCCCTAAAAGGGGTAAGTTGGCATCACTGCTGCTACTACTTCTTGTTTGTTTTATTTGTGAACGACTCAGAAGACATCATTAAAAAAACAGAAGAAGTAACTTTGGGAAGCTTCTGGAAACGAATATCTGATATAAAACGAACTTATTCTGATTACGATTTTGCAGCCCTAAGTTTATTCAAAGTGTAATGTCTTTACCACATTCCTTTGCAAATGTCGAAAGAATTTTCAGTCAAGTGAACTTGAATAAAACAAAACTTCGAAGTCCTTTGGATATTTATGCAACAAATTAAATGACTTTGTGTAATTTTTTATATATCCGATTTCATTTCTCATTCATTTTTAACCCCCGACTAAAAAAAGGGGTGTTATAAGTTTGTAGTGTGTGTCTGTGTATCTGTGTGTCTGTCCGTGTCCACGTACAGGCCAAACGGATAGACCGATTTTCATCTAGTTTTTTTTTGTTTGAAGGATGACTTGATCGAGAGGGTTCTTAGTTGTTCGAAGAAAATCGGTCCAGCCGTTTAGAAGATATAACATGTTTTCTGAAAAAAGTCGGGGGTTTTTAAAATTTTTAATTTTTGTTATATATTATTTGCGCATATATGTATCTATAAAGAATTTTTATTTGTTTGTTGGTTAAAAGCATTTCGTTTCTCCTGAAGAAAGACATGTTTCCACACGCAAAGTTTACTTTTTATATTATTTTTTCTATATTATTCTTTCTATATTATTTTTTCTTCAACAAACTCAAGGCTTTGCAAAGCAAACTTTGCGTTTGGAAAAGCCGCCAAACTCATCAGTTGACTTCAACCAATGTGGTAGCTAATTGTAAAAAGGCAATGAGAAAATAATAATGGATTCAAAATCGAAGATTTTAGCTTGTAAAGATTTTTGTTTGAAGCTTTTAAGCTTATTCTGCCGTATTTGTAATAAATAGTTTCGGTTTACAAAACAAACTTTGTATGGAAATATGTTTGTTAAAAGTTTTGTAACCCAAAATAATTTTTATGAATGTTACCTATTATTTTTGTGTACGTAATTCTTAATAACATATTGATAGTCGTTCTATAAACATTTAAAGTTTTTTACCTTATTTCAAAAATTTTTTGGTTGAATTCTGCTGATGAGTTTCTTAAGCAGAAACGCAATCCACATTCTTCATAAAGGGTGTTTTTTATTGAGGTATAGAACTTTAAGTTGGCATCACTTTTTTAACTGGCGGCCATTTTGTCAGCTGTCAAGTGATTAAGATTTAGTTTGGTTTGCCATTTCATCATGAACAGGTTGACAAAAGAACAACGCTTGCAAATCGTGCAAATTTATTTCGAAAATAATGGTTCAGTTCGCGAAGTTTACCGCAAGCTCCGTCCATTTTATGGTCGACATAATCGTCCATCAGAGCAATTAATTCGGTTAACCATGGATCGTTTTCGCACTACGTTTACTCTATGTGATAATACGCATCCGCAGAGACGTCGAACAGTGCGCACCGAAGAAACAATTGCCGCTGTAGAGCAAACTGTTGAAGAGGACCCGAATGAATCGATTCGCCACCGTGCACAGCAATTGGAGCCGACTAACCGACTATTTTGTTCCCGAATTGGATGGCATGAATGTGGATGAGTTGTGGTTCCAACAAGACGGCGCTACATGCCACACAGCGCACGTCACAATCGATTTATTGAAGGAAACATTCGATGAGCGCATAATTTCGCGGAATGGACCTGTCAATTGGCCACCAAGATCATGTGATTTGATACCATTGGATTATTTTCTTTGGGGATATGTGAAGTCGCTCGTCTACGCCAACAAACCAGAAACGTTAGGGGACTTGGAAGCCAACATTCGTGGCGTTATTGCCAACATACGGCCCCATATGCTCGAAAAAGTGGTTGAAAATTGGACCTGTAGAATTGGCTTTATTCGAGCCAGCCGCGGCAGCCACATGCCCGAAATCATAATTAAACATTAATGGCATAAAATTATCCTTCCAATAAAGCCAAATTGATGGACATTAAAACGATTTTCTTGTGTTTTATTTCAATTCGAAGTTCTATACCTCTGAAAAAAACACCCTATACATTAAAGGCCTTATATTCATAAAAAAAAAATAAAATGTGCTTGAAAGTTATTTTAAGAACATTTTTCCTAAAAACTTTAAATAAAATACATTTTAGGCCGGTTTTAAATTTTATAAATATGGGTCAATTAAAAAATATTTATGTTACAAATGTAGTTCCATATTTATGTACATTTTTTGAATAAAATATAAAAAAGTTGTTTTAAAAATTTCTTTGAAGATTTTAAAAATAAAACGCAGATTTTGAAGATTTTTTCGTTAAAAATTGTTAAATTTTGCAGATTTTATGCTTAGAAATTCTGGCAACACTGTGCATGGGTACAGTGACCATATTTTTAAACAAGAAATAAAGGACATTTAGAAATGTAATGAAAATTAAATAAATTAAGCAAAACAAAATTTTAACGTTAATAACATCGGTACAACATGGTACATAAAAAAATCAAATTTACATCGTGATTTAATTATGCCAGAAGTGACTGATGAAATTACAAAATACGCAGGCAAATATCTAACAAAACTCGAGTCACATCCTAATCCGTTTGCTCGTAATATTTTTAACTTTAGGATACATCCGCTTAAACAAAAGGGAGAAAGGGGCTCTATTACTCAATACTCCAGATGAAACTGCTTGAAAATACTTTTTTAATGACTGCAACTTTGTGTAGCTACTAGAGATGAGCGCGTGTCGAATTTTTCCAACACGAAACGCACCAACACGAATACCATGATATTCAACACGTACGAAACACGCACGCCAAAAATTCTCCCAACACGAAACTGCACAACACGCACGAAATCAAATACAATAATAAAAATCGTTTTTAATTAGTGTTTTTTTATGGGAATTGCTACAATTTAAGTTTCAAATTTTTTTAAACGCACTAATAATCCCAAATTAATATTTTACTTATTAAGTAAAATATTTTTTTTATTAAAAATACATTGAAATTGATTATTAACAACAGTGAAATGCGCATAGGACCCAGCTAAACCCCTCAATAATCAATTTCAATGTATTTTTAATAAAAAAAAATATTTTACTTAATAAGTAAAATATTAATTTGGGATTATTAGTGCGTTTAAAAAATTAAAAAAAAATCGTTTTTTTTTGTTTTATTTTAATGTTTCATACCTAATTTATACGTTTGCCATCGCAATAAATGAGAGACAAATTCTTCCAAACATCGCTTCTGGCTTGGTCGTTCGTTATACCCCTTTTAGACACCCAAAGTTTACTTTGCAAAGTCTTAATTCAGCTGTGTGGAAGACAGATGAAAGAATACTATCTCTTTCTGTCTTTCTCCCAGCTGAATTAAGGCCCCTATTATGATTTACAACTAAATGTATAGTTTAGTTGTAGTTGTAAAATTTTTATTATTAATTACAACTTATTTCACCATGAGACAACTGCTTTTTATCAGTTGTAGTTTGGTTTTTATTTCGAGTGTTGTATTAGCTTGGCTTCTATACTCCGGACGCCAACCAATCCCATTTGTCAACCAATATTGTTGCCACGTTCATAAAACATGAAATATAAAGATAAAAATACAAGGCCAAAACTAAAACTATTTAAAATTTTTTTCTTTTCGAGCATTGTTTCGAATACAACTAAAATTAGTTGTAGTTCAGAATACCAAAAAACAGTTAAGTTGTTTTAAGGTTAAGTTGTTACAATTTCAACTAAATTTAGTTGAGTTGTAAACCGTAATAGGGGCATAAGACTTTGCAAAGTAAACTTTCCGTGTGTAAAAGGGGTATTACCAATTGGTATTTTTCATCATTTCTACGAACAGCTTCTTGAATTTTATTTTTCATTTGCTCCCAAAAATTAATTACTTTTTTCAATCGTAAATTTTCAACACTGGTGCCAAGTTGGCACTGTCAACATCTGATACTATATACGAAACTTTAACCTTAAACGTTGATACAAAATAGGCATTAAATTTTTTCCTGGAAATTCATGTATACATATTAGGTCTGTTCCAGATGCATAACAAAACAGTCCGAACTTGTACAAAGTTATCCGAAAGTGTTCCAGATAGCAATTTTTGTGAAATTTTGAGAGCGAATTAGAGAGTAATTTTTTTCATTTCCTGTACAAATTAGTACGAACTTTTTCTTCTGGGTAAGTTCGGACAAGAGTTAAATAATCAGCTGTTTTTTTTTGTTTACATATGAAACTGAAAAATTAATAAGAAAATTTGCAAATATAGAAAAAAAGTTTTTACATACAAATTTATTACAAATCAAAATTAAAGGATTTTTGAACAAAATTGAAGTTGTAAGTACATTTGTGCATATTTCTCAATTTCTTTAATATAAAAAAGCGTTCTTTTTAAAAAATTCACTATTTTGGAACTTATTTTCATTTACTTTTTACATCTGTTGCCAATGATGCAAATTTTTTGTTTTTACAATGTCATGCGTTTTAAGCGACTAAAATCACTTGAATTAAATTTAATGTAAAAAGTAAGCAACATTATTATTTCAAGATGTGCAATTATGGTTTTTTGCGTTCCAGCAATTTTGGATAACTTTTGCATGTTCAGAGAGTAATTTTCTTTTTTCTCTCATTAGTCCGAACTTGTACGAACACACCTATTTTGCACGTAAAATCGTTTCGCGTTTTTCGTGTCAATGTTGCTGAACACGATACGAAACGAACACGCACGAAATCAGATTTTCTGACACGAACACTGCGTGTTGAATCGTGCGTGTTAGTGTCACGAAAAAAACACGACACGCAGCCATCTCTAGTAGCTACACAAAGTTGAAGCGAAATATTGATAAAAAATAAATAAAATTGTAAATTAATTACAAAAGACCTAACTAAAGTTTAAATAAAATTTATATACAAGATATAAAATACTGTTATGCCTGTTTTTATGTTACATACTTGCGTCATTAGTACAGTATAAATAATTTTTTCCACTCCTCAACATATAGGATTTTTTTAATTGTGACTATTTATGATTTAGTGTGCGATATGTACTTTTTCAGTGTTGCCAGGTAATTCCAGTTTCGAATGATTATAATTTTTATTGCATTGATGTTGACATTTTCGGGATTTGATAAAATAAAACTTATAATTTTAAAATTTAAAGAAAAAAATTAGTAATCAAAATAAAAGGACAATAAAGGACAATTCATTAAAAAAAAGGATACTTTTTGTGAAAAAATTTTTTAAAGGTCATCGTGTTAAAAAAGGACTGTCCTCTTAAATAAAGGACGAATGGTCACCGGATGCATGGGTTAAGCTTCCACGAAACCATTCCGGAAAAATATTAAACACACTTTTTGTTGTAGTTTCTATAAAAACAGGATTTTATGACTTTCGACTACTGAACATTAATTTAGATGCGTCCACGAGCCTTCTCCAATATCCTGTTTTTTCCAGTCTCCTACGTTTTTTTTTAAATTACCAAAATCCATATTATGACTCTGGGTTAAGAAATGGACTTTCTGTGTCGTTGGAGGTATTAAATGTTATATCTAAATAAAGGAGGCATAAAGAAGCAACTCGGATTGAATTTCCTGGTTTATTTTGCTTAAAAAAAGCTATGAAGTTCATTTTGTGAGGAAAAACTAGTATTTATTATTTAATAGAAGCCTGTTTTTGGTTAACAGACGGTTTGTGTCTAGGTTTATACATTTTAAAATTTAACATCATGTGTGTGACAGCGGTACGTTGTGGCTGGAATTGAGTATATAATTTATTTGATTTCTTATTCCAGCACAATATAAAGTCATGCGCACAAAGTACATATGTAGTTCGAGCAGAGAAAACTTGTTAATACTATAATTACATAGTATATACTAGTGATGCCCCGAATGCCCATTTTTGCTATTCGCGAATACAAATACGAATATTTAAAACAATATTCGCGAATACGAACACGTGAAATATGTGAATATGTTACATTTATAAACACTTAATGGGTGTTCAATTTACGTCTATAAAATGAAATATGATAAATTTTGTATCAAGAAGAACTTCATACTCCTGTTTACGTACATTAATTAAGGTTAATAAAATTTTAATGGTCGCCAACAGTGCCCTTTCAAAAATATATTCTTCCATGTATGTATGTACATTAGACCTCCTCAGTTTTTACACTTTTTTTTCGAAATTCCTTCCTTCTTAATCTACTATAAAAACTAAGAATTTTTGTGTATAACACTTAAATATTGATGAACTGGAAGTCTCTCAAATCGCTTTTTTGTTTTTTTTGAGGAAAACTGCATTTATTCCAAAAAATTAAAAGATCTTGCTTTAGTAATTTGCCTCTAGCTCAAGCAGTTCTCAACGGATTTCAACCTAATTACATGCATTAGAAAGCTTATTAAATTTCCTAAATGCTTCTTAAAACAACATTGCCATTTTCTCGCTGGTTTGTTATTCATAGCATTACAAATTCAGATTTTCAAATGTCTGCAGTTTAAGGCGAAATGCCGAAATGACTTAAGTTGTTTATTTGTAAATTTGCTTCAATTTTATAGATACATCTTATATATAAATACGGCACACATTTTTTTTGTCGTTCACTTTTAAGTATCTTATCGTCCACAAATATTGGTAAAAAATATATGGTTTAAAAGGTGTTTTTGTGTAGATATCCACAATATAAATGTTTTCTTTAATTTCTTGGCTCAAAAGTAGTAAAAAGCGATTTAAATTTGCTTGAAAAAAGAACGAATTTCTTTGCTTTTTTTGTACACATGTGATTGTAATAAATAAAGTCAAGTTAAATGGTCTAATTTAGACCACCAGGCGATTCTAGTTAATATGAAGTAAGAAGAGAATGATGTTGGTGTTTTATATTTTCAAATTAGCCAAAATTGTACTTTTGTTGAAGTTGGGTGGCGTTTTGTGAAAATGCTCGATAACTTGAATCAAATCATGTTGCTCATTTTGCGCGCTCAGCAGGATCGTTAACTACTGTTAAGTTTATTGCAAACTGTTAAATTTTTTGCTTCCTTGAAAAAAGAAACAAATTTTGCTGATGCCTTGGCCTATTTGAAGTGGATGCCATTTAGTCCAACGTATTTAGTGAATGTCTTGGATCAAAAAAGATAAGCCAATCGCCATTTCACTTAAATACCATAAGTAGCGTGACATTATTTTCAAAACAGCCTCCGCCACAGACAAATTTAATTTGCTACATATATTGCTGGATTTGGTGTATCAAAAAAATATCGTTTGAAGCGGCATGTGTTGCTAACGTGCACTCAATCAATGTCCAACGTAAATTTTGATCAAGACATTCAGTAAATACGTTGGACGAAATGGCATCTAAGAGACCAGCAAAATTGGTTTCGTTATAAGTGTTCTTTTTTTTAAAGAAGCTAACCTCAAAATCGTTGACCTGGTGTCAGGGAACAATTATGACTTTATTCAAAGTCCATCTTCCTGTTGGCGCAAAAACGAAAATTTCCAAAAAAATTTCACAGTTTGCAATAAACTTCACAGTAGTTAACGACCCTGCTGAGCACGTTATTCGACTTCTAAAAACCATCAACAACACACTAGTGATGGAAAACATCGAGCATTCAAACTTCAACAAAGTAAAATTTTAGCAAATTTTGAAAAAATAAAAAACATCATCAATTTCTTCTTACTTTATATTAATGTGCTTATGAAATTGAAGCAAATTTACAAATAAACAACTTAAGTCATTTCGGCATTTCGCCTTAAACTGCAGTTTTTCTTAACAGAATACTACTGTTATGTTATGTACACCAAAATCTTTATCTTAAAATTTTCTACCATACTGCATTTACAAAAACGCGATTTGAGAGACCACTTCCTGTTCATCAATATCACTGATCAACAAGGTTTTTGCCACACGGATTCTGTATGCTAATTATTACTTTACTATGTACGCTCATTGTTTCTGTCACGCACAGATTTGTTGTGACACCCACTTATGATTTTACCTTATTTGCCGTTAATACTACTGTACGTACGGTTTAATTGCATCTAGTTATCATTTAAAAAAGTGTAATATTTTCTCAACATGCAAAGGAAGTGTATCAATCATCATAATTATTTTTGCTACGTGTGTGGTGAACTAACTTTTAAAAGTCAGCGACGAAATTTAACTGAACTGGTAAAGCAGTGTTATCGTGTTTATTTTGGCTTCTCTGTGGCTCATCAAGATAAGAATTGGGCACCTCATATATGCTGTACGACATGTGTAAAGAGTCTTACAGGTTGGGCAAAAGGAAAGCGATATATGGCTTTTGGAAAACCCATGATTTTACAGAGCCTGTAGACCACGTATCTGCTTGTTACTTCTGCCTAACATGTATAAATGGTATAAATATATACATCAACACATACAGTTAAATATTCAAATGTACGTTCTGCAACACGACCACTTCCTCATAGTGCTGATTTACCTATACCAACAAATGACGCAGCAAATGATGACATCGAGTTACCTTCATGTAATGCAATTGCAGATGAAATTCATGATCCAACCTATGTACCTTATAGTAAGCAGCCTCATTTGCTAACTTAAGCTGATCTTAACGGTCTGGTTCGCGACCTAAATTGTCAAAAAGCCAGTCTGAACTATTAGGATCTAGATTGAAAGAATGGAATTTTCTTCTTTTTTCAAGAAGAAAATTTAATTTATTGCAATGGTATTACTTCGATTATGAACTTCCTAGATATTGAATTTCAACCACAAGATTGGCGTCTGTTTAAAGACTCGTCAAAAACCAGTTTGAAAGCTGTACTCTTGCATAATGGAAATATATTTGCCTTTGTTCCAGTAGCACATGCTTTTGGTATGAAAGAAACTTACAAAAACATAAAATTGGTTCTAGAAAAAATCCAGTATAATAAATTTTAATTTAAACTATGTGGGGACTTAAAAGTCATTGCTTTACTTCTTGGATTGCAGCTAGGTTTTACAAAGTATTGTAGCTTTCTAATATGAGTGGGATAATAGAGATCGAAACAATCAAATACTCCAGAAAATCATAGCTTTTAGTTTAAAAAGACATGTTGTCAAGTGTAATTGTATGTAAAGCAACAGTATTTTTTATGATATATAAAATTCCTGTCAAAAAAACTATGGATGTCAAATTTTTTCTACCTCTGTTTTCCACCTTAGGAAGTCAAAATAAAGTAAAAAAGACCAAAAAAGTTCATGTGACAAGTTAAAAGTTAATTTTTGTCAATCAGTGTATTTAAGTGTTATACACTAAAATTCTTGGTTTTTAGAGTAGATTAAGAAAACCGATGTTCATAAAGGAATTTCGAAAAAAAATTAAAAGTGAGACGGTCTAATGTACATATGTATATGATAATATTAAATTACTAAATTTTTGTTGGTACACATGATGATACAACATATAGATTTTGAAAATGTATCAATGGACTATTAATGTGTGTTCATACATATTTCCAAAGGATATTATTTAACTAGTTTGTATGATCGCACTATTTTCATAAAACAACATTGAAATGTACATAGGAACCAGATCGTGTGCCCCGCAATTTGAAGATATTTTTAAAGAATACCCAGCTAAAAAAATTATATATGGTCCATATCTTTTTAATATATGAAGTATATAACTATATATCAATATGTATGAATTCATGTATGCAAATGTATGGGATTATAAATGGAAAAACTATTATATATGAACTAATATATGGACTAAAATAGGAAATTTAATTATGAAGCTTTTCATATGTGGATCCATATATATATATATATATATATATATATATATATATATATATATATATATATATATATATATATATATATATATATATATATATATATATTAGATTTAATATATGGAGCCATATAAGAATGTATGCATACATGATATCTCACATAAGATCGTTTTTGCAATCAAAAAAGCTTAGTATTTTATCACTGCTGAATCGGAAATCTATTAGAAAATACATACGGTATGCAAAGTTTATATGCGTACCCTCAACGTTTAAAAAAGAAAAACTTTTGATACAAAAAAAAAACCATTCTTGTATGATTTTATACATTGTGGCCCCATTTAATATACATATCAGATAATCAAAGGGATAATCCAGTCATTAATTTTATAGAAAATAACAAAATTCTATAGATAGGAAACAAAGTTCATATTACTGCAAAAAATTATATTGAAATTATATTGTTAGACGGATTATTTTTTCTTTTATAATTAATTGCATTAGTTTTTAATCTGATTTCTTAAATTAAATTTTATGTACGAATATGATGTTTGTGTTTTTTAAATAACTGATTCACCTTTTGACTTAAAATGATGACTGAAATGACTTCATCGTTTTTCATTATTTGGCCAAACAAATGTTTCATTAAATACAACCTCCCTGTTCAAAATCTAAAAAAAAGTAATTTTAGTAATTTAATTTATTGCACAGCAGTGCGCTTTTGTAAATCACGAGAGTATGAATATGAACTTTGAATACTGCAGAGGGAATATTTACACATATGTATATACATGTATGAAAAATGTATGAATATATATAATCATATATGCCCATATACCCTCATTTCATATATGGTCCATACATATTTTTTTAGCTGGTTATTTAATTATACTTTAACATGGACAAATAATTTTTAAAAATTTAGTCTTTTGAAAAGATAAAAAAAATTAAGAAAAGAAAAATCAATACGTAGTTTAACACATTGTTTTATTTTTATCATTTGATCTCCCAAAACACCCCAACAATATGTTTGAATAAAGCCCTCCCCCGCCGAGTGCACTCTTTACAGAAATTTCTTTTACAAAATGAAATATTTTTTTACCGTGACAATCTTTATTGATCCAAGATATAAAATGAATTATTTTAATAATTTTACCGTCTATTTTAGATTTACTTGAATATGGCTAGAGTAAAAAACTTTCCATGTTCCTTTGAACCCCAAAACATACCATACAGTTATTTTATGAACCAACCAACAAATGGGTTTAAAATAGAGAAAATAAATAAAACAAAATTTCATAGCAGTCACATTAAAAAATCGCAATTTTTGCATTGAAAGTTTCAATTTGAAACCGAAATGTAAAAAAATGTTGGGTATACATATGTACCACATACACGTCTTTGTGTGATGATGTTTTCGTTCATTTACTGCGTGACGTAGATACCCACAAACCAAACATTTACAAAATTTGATCATATTTAATCTCTCCAACTCAAAATCCGAAAAGCACAAGTTTAATTGAAAGTACAGATCCCGAATATAAAAAAATGCGCATCTCTGAAAGACATGATGATTTCACTTATGGACACTAGTGAAAGTTACGGTGAAGCTAATGACAATTTTCATCTTAGTTTTAAAATGCTGATCATTAATCAATACGGAAAACTACAGCAGACTATTTGGCCGAAAAACAGATAACAAAAGGTGTCGATTATCCAACATAGTTCGAACTAAATTGGCAAAAGTACAGGATATTTATAATCATAGCTCAATATGACTGAACCCCCGAGAAAAATTCCGAGCGAACAAATGTTCAGAAGTTTTGGTCTTCTTTATACAATTCATCGTAATATGCTTGTTGGAGAAAAAATTCTAAAATTTTATTTTTGAAGTTAAAAATCCCTTTCGTGATGTCTGTTTTGTTTGTTTTTAAGATGGCTACAAGAATATTTTTTATTCTTTGAATTGAAATCAATTTCATTTTTTTAGTTATTGCATACTAAATTTTTTATGCCATTATTTAAAAATAAAAATATTCGTATACGTCTGAATTTGGCTAATACGATTACGAATACCTAAGAACGGCTAAATATTAGGGAATTTGAATACGAATATTCGCACATCACTAGTGCATACAAACGTATTATGTAAAGGTAGATAGATACATTGTGCATATGTATGATATACATATGTAGTTAAATTTCTTTAACATCCCTGAAGGAAACGTGGGGTTAAGTGTCCCTAAGTCACCACTTTTTTATGAAAATAAAAGTGACGTGAAGTAAAATTTAAGTGTTTATAAAAATAAGTTTAAGAAATCAAATTGAAACGTGAATATAAATGTATTGAACAATAATTAAAAAAAAATACACAAAAAGAATTTGCAAAAAAGAAATAAAATAACAATCCATATTGTATAAAAATAGAAAACGTGAAAATTAAAAATTGTTAGTGAAAGTGCCAATTTTTGAATTTTTTTCCCCGTATAAACATAAATATATGTATTTAATAGAAAATACAAACAAAATCACTACTTGCTGGTGATATGCTGAACGAATGAATTAATTAAATCCGGTTATTGTATGTTTTTTAATCATAAGTTCCATTTTTTAAATATTTGTTTAATAAAACACCAAAATGTGAACAAAATACGCAATTTCATTATCAAAAGAGTATACAAGAATTACTAAAATGTACTAGTGACTATCTGTTTCCAATGTCTTCATATGGTCCCTAAAAAACTATCTAATCAGTAGTTCCAATGTCAGTAGTTGCTTTTCAATGACACGCACATGTTAAATGTCTATTGCAAAAAACATTGTGTGGGGTATAATTAGTCAGCAGTAATGGCGACAAGGTCAATAGTGAATCAGGGATGGTTGATAAGCAACATCATCACAATGGCTAAAATTTGTTTATTAAAATTGGTCACCTCTTTTTTTTAGGGTGACCTGGTAGCCTAGCACGTAATGCACTAGGCATTCAATGCGGGGGACGTTGGCGGGGGGGGGGGGTTCGATTCCCATCAAAGACTCTGGTCTGTGTCACTACAACGATTTAAGGTCCTTGTTACTGTGTTGGACAAAATTAGTTACTGCATAATTTGTAATTATACTCTTTCAAACAGAAATCAAAATCGGTCCAGCCGTGTGGTCTGTACGTGTACTTGTACAGACACACAGATACACAGACACACACTACAAACTTATAACACCCCTTTTTTAGTCGGGGGTTAAAAATAGGTCTTTCATGGAATTATACAGTATACCTTTTCAAGAACTCCTTTGAAACTACTACTATCACATACAAATCGTTGAACAACAACAATATAATGGAAATCGCTGGGAGTCTACTGTGTAATTCTAAATGAAAGAAAATTTTTTCGAATTTGTATGTTTATAACATGTAAAATTTTACGACTAGAATATAGTCGTAAAAGTTGCTAACTAACATATGCACGTTAGTGTCGAAAATAAGACTTTTTAGTCAATGATTGCACAAATAAACTTCCAAATGTTGGTAGAATATACATACATACATATCGAGCCTTATTTTCGATTTAATCATAAGCGACAAAAATTAAAATTTTCAGAAGTTTTTTTTAAAATATTCAAATGTTTTTTACGTAAATTGTCGCTTACGATAAAATTTTATAGCCCGTATCTTAAAAGTTATCAACAATTTTGGCATTTTGATGATTATAAACTACGGGTAGGCCCATAAATTTTAATTTCAATAAAAAGTATATTTTCGATAGCATGTTGCTTACGATAAAATCGAAAATAAGGCGGTTCGATATGTACAAACATAAATACATTCAAAGCTCTACTCATGGAAAGCTCGCGCAGTTAGAGATTTCCAATTGACGGACGATTTCGAAGCCCCATGGTTTTCGTAGTGTTACTAAAGGGACTATTTCTCGAAAGGCAAAAATAATGCGACTTGTTTCGTTTATTTGCTCAGTTAAAAAACATAGTGGACCCATTTTTGCATATTATTTTGTTTTCTGTATTTTTATGTGTTTTGTGTTATATTTTGGCTGTAAATTATGAAGTAGAAAGTATGGAAACTTCAAATGAATAAATCTCACGATAAAAGTTATAGGTAGGGTGAACTTGCCTTGCTCATGTTGTATTAACTTGCCGTTACTACAACATGAGCAGGTTGTGTATGAAATTGTAAAGTGTGTGGGGTCGTCGTACATGAAGTTCCGTCTCGGTTGTACGAAAGATCAAAAAGATTTGATTTTTTTTAGCAAGTTATATACACTGGTTGTAAAATTTAGGAGCATGTTGAATAACTTCATTTCATGGTGAAGTTAGGTCCTAACTTCACCATTTGGCACCTTTCAAATACAGTAATTTCCGCTTAATTTATTTTCTAAAAATGCTCGGTGTTTGTTGCAATTACACGGAAAAATCATTTACGCGATACTTTGTTAATTGATCCATTAACGCAATTAAAAGAAAACTGTTTCATTGCGAATTGAGATCAATAATCCGAAACATATTACAAGACTCTGCAATGATTATGTATACATATATGTATGTATGTACACATGTGTATATGCAATGAAAAACAGTAAATAATAATATATGAATTTAGGAGTTGGCACATCTTTTTATGTAGTTTTACCAACAACCATTTGTGAAAATTTTCAACCATCAAAATTTTCAAGCACTTTTGTTTGGGATTTCCGAAAAGGTATTTTATTTAAGGGTCAATTAAAAGAGTAACGCAATTAAACGGAACTCATTCAAACGGGTATTTTTTCATGTATTTTATATGGAACATTTTAGAGCAATTAACCGGTTAAATCAATTAAGCGGAAACTACTGTAATTGAGAGAAAACTAATTTTTTTCATGTGTAGTACAAAAGAACTTTTGTGGAAGTTCCAGTCAGTAATGTATGTAGTAACTACATTGTAGTTATATTAAAAAATAAATACATATTCTTCAGGAATATCTATTAGGTTTTTAATACTCCGCATACAAATTGCAAATAGCCGAGTTGTTAGTAGCTTTTAGCCCGTGGTATTAAGCAGTTCAAACTATTGCTATTTTTTATTAAAACTGCTGGTGATAAAATATCAATTTGTGCTATGTATACTACAAACTTTGGTCTTGAACTTGAATTTTAATGTAAACACACATATGTATGTATGTATATACGAATACATAGAACTATATTAATATATATGTATGTATATATACACTTGCATATATAAATTTATATAGGACTTAATTTTTTTTAATTAAAATTACGATACCTTTTATAAATATGTAAAGATTAACTTGTTCATTGATTGCAAATTTGAAAGAAAAAATTAAACTATGTACAAGTCTATTAAAAGCGTATGTTAACCACATGTTTTCTCGTCAATTTTAAACTTGCGTGTTTTAGCTGCATGTACTGTTGTAAAAAAGGATTCTCCAAAATTTCATCCCAGAAAACTGATTCAAAAGAATTGTTGAGTGATGCGATTTGCGATAGAAGAAGCATTAACGAACCGAATTGGGATACCGTAAATAGCATAACAAATTATTTTGGTTTACAAAACAAATTTTGTATGGAAATTTGTTTGTTAAACCTTTTTTCGTTGTCAGCGCTTATTATTTCAGTACTATGCAGCAAATTAAGACTTTTGGAAAAACACACGGACTGGACAGTATAGTTCTATAGTAACATATAATATATATATATATAATATGTATGGCAATAATGTAGGTAAAGATTCTACCAAACAAATCTTGTTAACAACTTATGCCAAAAAATAATTTCTTCCTGTACTATTTTTTTTGTAAAGATCTGGTAAGAAAAATACAATATATATGTACGCTCACGATGGTCTATTTCGAAAATATAATTTTAAACTTTAAGTTTGCCTAGGTCATTACTATGGCAGTTCGCAAAAATTTTACAATCGTTTAAGGGAGATGGTATAATTATTTATTACAACTTGTTACACATATGTATGTTACAAACCCGTAAATCTCTATAAAAATTGTTAATTAAATGTAATTACTCGTATTATTTTTATTCCAATTCAATAACTTTGGTACAATATCTTGTTTTTGAAACTGTAAAATTCCCAATACTTCATTAAATTTTGTGAATATCCGCCAATTATTGCTTTTGTTTCTAAAATATTGTGAGTGAAATTATTTTTAATTTGAAGCTCATATCGCCAACGTGTTTGAAGTTATTCACATAGCTTTCTTTACCAATCTTCGACACAAGAAATAAAACGTAAAAAAAATTCTAAAATAAATGTTTTTATTTATGCTACGAGCTCTTAAAATCTTTTAAATAAAAATAGTTTTAAGATGTTGGGCCAGAAAGGGATAAGATACGTTTTGGCTAATAGTTTACGAATAACAACTGTTGTTGAATCTTTAAAGACCCACAAATTTCGAAGCATACCATACACTCCACCAACGACAGCACTAATGTGATCAGACCAGGTGAGTTGTAAGCTTAATTAAATTAATTTTTAATAATTTGTTATTATATAATTTTTCTCTGTAAAATGTTAATATTTTGTATCTGAATTTCCACAATATAATTAACAGATGTTTTTAGAAAATGAAATCCAAATTCTGTGAGAATTAATATTGAAAACAAGATTAAAATTCAAAACTTGTTTTTTTCAATGTACATACACACATACATAAATTCTTACGCATTCTACTCGTACACCGAACAAAATTATTAACCATCCCTGCAAATAATATTGGACTACGTTGTCCAATCTAGATGAAACAGACTAGTTACATCATGGTCCCATGTAATGCAGTCATGGATTATGTCGCTTTAATACAATCATTCAATGCTGCACGTTAAGTATATGTGTTTAAACGATTATGATCGTTCTTCTTAGGCACTTATAAATTGTATGCGAGTAGTCTATAACTATTCCATATGGGGTAGTTTTGGGATGGTCCAATGTAATGCAAATTTTGACCATGTGGTCCATCCCTAGGATATCATAATGTTAAATCAACCATGTTTTAGCCATACATTCAAACTAGTTTTGGAGTAGCCCTTGTCCTTTATGGAGTAGTCCCTATATGCATGTATGGACTAGTCGGGTTATTTGCAGGGATAATAATAAATAAAATCCCGCGTGAAATTTTTCCCTTTTCCAATTAGTATTTTTTGTTTTCCCTATTACTTGCTATTAGTTGGAATTGTTCCGAAAAATTTCACGCGGAATTTTATTCATGATAGCCCTGAATGTTTTCAATTAAGAATTTAATTGATTCAATTAAATTTTTAATTGTATTAATTAATTTTGGGTGGAAAAAATTAATTGATATTATCAAATTTTTTATAGGTGAAAATTTAATTAATTTTTTAATTGATATTGACAGGCCAATTTTTTTTGTGGCACGAAGTGGGTCCAAAATGGCTGGCATTAAACTCAGACATATAAAATTTGCTTCTAGGTTGCTAAGAAGGTATTTGATGGCAAGGTGGACTAAAAATTAATCTTTATGTTAATAATTGAAGAAATTACTAAATTAACAAAACCAACCTTCAACAGAGCTTATACATAAAAATAAAGCTAGTTATAAATATCAGTTAAACACGGTATTCCAATAAGGCATTTCATTTTGAATAGCTCACCATTTTAAGTTGTTATGACTCGAGCTGTACTACTTGTCAAATGAGAAGTTGAAACTACGCCATTAATAAAAAAAACTAAACGATATATGTACACCCAATTTCAACAACGCATGGAAATTATTAAAATTCGCTACAAAAATGCCGAAGCACCTTGGCCAGGAATTGTGAAACTGGTAGAAAAATTTTATTTCATGCACGGTGCTCCAGAGCAACTGACATAAGGCTGGGGAAATTTCAGGTTCGTCAATTTCTTATCGATCTTTAGGAATCGGCCTTTAAAGTTCAGCTAACACAAGAACTATTCGCTCTTTTGAGTGAAAAGTTACCTGACGATGTGATTTTTTGAAGATACGATCACAATTGGTCACCTGTATACTTCTTTTGGGGCTATGTTAAATACAAGATCTACGTTAATCAATGCGAATGTGCGAAGTTGTGATATAAAATTTCATGGAAAAATATGGTCCTGCAAGGGTAGACATGGCAACCATTTGGCTGATATTGCTTTCCATTCTCTTCATTACAATTAAATAAACATATCGCACTCAATCAACAAGAGGATATTAACTCAAAATTTTAAAAATATCAGTAGAGATGAAAAACTGTTTGTGATTACATTAAAAATTTGATTATTTTTAACTTGAATATCAAATCAAAATAATAAATTTTCGAATGAAAACATAGGATACATTTCCATCTCCACTTTTGTATTAACTCAAAATAATAACTGCTGTTTTATAGGACCCTACCTATTTATGTATATTGAAAACAAAAACAAAGCACTCAAATTTGTTTTTGTTTTCAATGTAAATAAATAGACGAGAATTATTACATGGCTTCTATAAGCTGGCAGTAGCTTTTTTTTATATAAAGGTAGTAATTAGAATATCACAAAAATTGTCTCAAATGCGGTTTTAGAGATGAAAGAGTAATCGGAATACGTTGAAATTTTTACAGTAGAGTTCTTGCAAAAAGTGAAAATTAAAAATTTTGAGTTAATACCCTCTTGTTGATCAAGTGCGATATGTATGTATATCCGATCATTTCGCTTAAAAATACTCGTTTTTTACAAATAAAAATTAAACCAATTGTTAGAAGGCCCTTTATTACTCAAATTCTCTAATTAACTTCTTTATTAAAAATATTTTTTTTCAATTAAAGGTGTTAATTAAAAAAAAACTTTTCAATGATCAACAATAATTGAGGGAAGTTTATGCATACATACATAAATGGAAAATAATGATGTGCGAAAACTCGTATTCGTATTCGCATTCGCCAAATTCAGACAAATACGAATACTTTTTAAATAAATGGCATAAAAATACCAGTTTACAATAATTTAAAAAAAATATATATTTATTTCAATTCAAACAATAAACAATATTCTTGTAGTCAACTTAAAAACAAAACAAACAGATAATTTTCTGTGAAATGGTGTCTGTTAAAAGTTAATCATACATTGTGAAAGGCAGGTAAGCTTAACTTTCGGTTAAAGTTCATTTTATTTTTTAATCATACTCGTACATTGTGAAAATTGCCGTCATTCAGTAAAAAAAGTGTGACACTACAATTTTCACATTTATAGTTAACTTTTGTTTTAACACTTGGTTGACTTTCCTTCCCATTGCTTGATATCACAACTTGAAGACGCGGTACTATACTTTCAAGCTAATTTTTTATGATTCATGTTCAATTCTATACCATTCTTCTGTTACGACTTCCTTCAGTGCGTCAAAACCCTTGGCCCGTCGCGTGGTCGCCATTTTTTTAAGTCTGCCCCGGTATGCTCTATAAGATTCAACTATGGTCATGCAGGATTAAATTCCATTGGGCAAGTATAAAGTATTCTATTTCGTACGTTCTAAGACTTATTGTTGGTATCGCTGGTCTGGTAGAATACGAAGTCATCTTTTATACCGAGATTTTCGGTACTTTCCACCACGTTTTATTTAAGAATATCAATGTAATACTTCAAATCCATAATTCCAGTACCAAAATGTATTTTAAAAGCTCCAGACGATGATATACACGCCCATGTAATAAGGGCATCACCACCCTCCTTTTCAGTAGTCTTGTCTGAAATTTCAGCACAATGTTTGCGCCAAGAAAATCTTTTTCCATGTTTTTATTGAAATGATTGAACTTATTTTTTATATTTCTTTATATGTACATAAGGCTGTTAAAATATAGATACATATAGGCAGCTAAAACAAATAACAACTATAAAGAGACACATATAAAATTTAGGACCAAAAAGTGACGGTGTGCAATTTATACCTCTCTAAAACTATTCTGATGAAATTTAAGACAGCAGAAAAGTTTATGCTTCTCTATATCTAAATGACCTATTTTAATGACATTAAAACAAGATTATCATTCAGTACAAATTCGTATCATGATTGTTTAATATATGGTTGTATAGTATGTATATAAGGGAGCAAAGCTTTAAGGAGATGCCCCCATTTATATGTGTCCAAACTAGTTGGACAGAATTAAGTATACATTTAAATAATATGGTTGTATAAGTTATTTTGTGTAATAAACATTTTGAGTTTCTTTTTAGAACTAACTTTATTAAAACATTTATTCTTAATTTTATACCTTGCATAGGTAAGCATAATTGCTTACCATGCAATTCTTACAATAAACAAATTCTGTCAAGAAACAAATAAATGGTTTTAATATGAAACCAACGGAAGGCAGGTCTCATGTTTCGGTTTTTATGGGAACATAATTTTATGAGAATGCAAAAAGGCAAACAATCTGTGTCACGCGTGTAACGAAATTGCTGGGCTAAGCGCTCGTGTTAACTCCTCCCTCACTTAAATGAGGGCCGTCCTCGGGTCTCCAATAACTGTCAATGACTGCTTTGATTTCGAGACGTTGACGTTCAGCGCTTCGTTTCTGACATAATTTGAAGACAGCATAGCAGATGACCAATATGATGACTGTAACCAGGCTGGAAACTGTTGGGCCTATACTGAGATTGTTTTTTACCTCGCCAATATAGCGCAGATTCTCTGTACTTAGTTTTTGAAGGTATGGTAGGCTCAGAATTTCTTGGTGGCTAGTAATGTTAAGAATTGGGGCAGCAGACAGGCTTGGAGTTTTCTTTATCATGCCTCTTTGGTTTTTATAGAGTGAACCGTTAATTTGGACTTCATCTTCAAAGGTAAGTAAATAGGTTCCAGTAACACGTTCTGTAATACCCGCAGAGGTCTTTATTTCTACTGTGCTATCATTAATAATGATGATACCATCGTCAACATTCATCACTGGTTCAAGATGGCTAGGTCGAGTGTTGCAGTGGGCCATGACACCAGAGTGGAGCTGCTGAACGCATGTGGGTATTGATGATTCTCTACAGAATGTTGATGTAAGTGCTGCACTACAATTTCCAATTGCAAGTATTTTGTTCCCACAATCGGCGACGCTGCTTTCTTCAGCAAAGTGCAAGATCGTTCCATTACGCTGTCTAGATTCGCCTTTGACTTTTTCCCTATCCTCAAGGCACCTAGCATAGTTGCTTGCGAACGAGTACCGTTCGTGGTTAGCCTCGACCTCTTGGGCCAATGCCAGTGCTGAGGGTAAATCGTTTGGACGAGCTGAAAAAAGTACATCACTCAAACTCTTTCTGGTTCCTGAGATAAAAACACGAAGCGCGTCCATTCTATATTTTTCGTTAATGGACGCCGCAGTGTCCCTATCGTATGTCATAATGGTTTTATTCGTAAGCAATGTCAATTTTTTCTCAACTTCTTCATAAAATTGCAAAATTGTCAAATTTCCCTGACGGAGAATTGAAAGTTCCTGCTCGATTAGATAGATCGGTCGTTTATCTGAGTAGGTAAAATCAAGGCGTGCAATAATTGCCCTGAAATTTAGTACTGTATTAAAAGACGAAAGTACCATATCTGCTGGTCCCTTTATCTTGTTTCGAATTATGGCTACTGCTTGAAAGTGTCTTGAAGAACCGTCAAACCTCTCAAATATTTTATAAGCAGTCTGGGCTGCCTGTCGCCAGGAAACATATGTTTCCTGTTTTCCCTCAAAATCCGGTAGGGATTTTACAATATCCAAGGACTCCTCACACTGTACCCCCTCTGTTATTCTGATTTCTTGATATGTTTCTACTTCGGGGGTCCTAACTACACACTCGTCGAACCGTTTGTTTATGTCTTCGATTTGTCTTTCCAAAGCCTGTTTTTGTGACCTGAGGGCGGTATTAATAGCAACCTCAATCATCGCTTTCATATAGTCAGTTGTCAAAGCCATTGTATTGTCTTCTTTTTTGCTAATTTCTATTTTATTCATTCGTTCCACGACCTGACTCAAATCTTCGTCTGATTCTGAATCCCTCATACGGCGTTTTTTTAAAAATTTAGCACAATAAAAATTATTTCCTTATAATAACCCGTGCAAAGATTTACAAAAAATTTCAATAGCAGAATTTTACAAAAAAAATTTTAAAGTTTTTTAAAAAAAAAAAAAAAAAATTTAATTTAATTTAAAAAATTTGCGCTCTACTTACAAAAAAATCATCTTAAATTTAATGGCCATAACTACTTTGTTGTTGTCTTCCTTCGGGCTGGTGTCGTTAGTTGATTTCTTCAGTGTTGATTTCGTTGGTTGACTTTTCCTGTGTTGGTAATCGTTGTTTGACCAAGCTTCCTTTCCAATATTTTAGTTTTGAGTTTTTTCTGTTTTCTATCCAGGGTTTCTATATTTTTAGCTTTTGTTCATATAGTTGTTTTTTTTTTTTACTTTTAAGTAAATTTTTAATATTTCTATTATTTTTATTATGTTCTTCAACAGTTTCGTTTATATTTTTTTGATAAAATTTGAGAATTAACTTTTTATTTTTTGTAAAAAATTTTAATGTTTCTTATTTCTTTGTATTTTATTTTAATGTTTTTTCAACAGTTTTATTTATACTTTTACTTCTTTTTCTACAAACACAAACTGTTAATGTTAGTATATTTGTTTTCACTTAAAATTGTTTTATGCTTTGCTTCAATAGAGCCTTCACGTTGGGCGCCAGTTATTTTGTGTAATAAACATTTTGAGTTTCTTTTTAGAACTAACTTTATTAAAACATTTATTCTTAATTTTATACCTTGCATAGGTAAGCATAATTGCTTACCATGCAATTCTTACAATAAACAAATTCTGTCAAGAAACAAATAAATGGTTTTAATATGAAACCAACGGAAGGCAGGTCTCATGTTTCGGTTTTTATGGGAACATAATTTTATGAGAATGCAAAAAGGCAAACAATCTGTGTCACGCGTGTAACGAAATTGCTGGGCTAAGCGCTCGTGTTAACTTATATATGTATGTATATAAGGAGCAAAGCTTTAACGAGATGTCCCCATTTATATGTGTCCAAACTAGTTGGACAGAATTAAGTATACATTTAAAACCTTTCATATTTTTCATTAATTTTATACATATATATGTATTCAAAATTTTTTATTTTATATTTTGCCTCTAAAAATTAATTATAAAGTGGCAACACTAAAATAACTTGCGCTACAAAAATATACATACATTGTAGTTTTCTCTCGAATCGGTTATTAAAGCCCAAAGTTGAATATCTTAAAAATAACTTACCTTTGTTGATCCTTTTGAATTATTGAATACTTACCTTTTTGCCATCGAAGTGTAAACCACAAATACTTATCCTTTTGCTATTAACGTGTAAACGAATTTTATATACATACATAATTACAAAATTGCACAAAAAAAATTTGCAAAAAAACAACTTAAATACTTACCTTGTGTACTTATTCGCAAAAATTAAAGGTGAGCATCCCATCTCAACCAACCCTTTTAGAAATAATAAAAGTAACTAATTGTTGTTTCTTTTATTTTCCATAACCCCAATAATTATGATCACGACTCTTGGAGTGATTATAATTAAAATCTCCTTTTCAGTTTGGTCAGTGAAGACATACATACAATTATTTTCCCCCGCTATCCTCTACAAACTCATAAAGGGAGATTCATAAGAAAAAATCCCAAGATTATTAAAAAAAAAGTTTAAACCTTTTTACACATTTAATTAATACAATGGGTAAAGTGAATAAAAAAAAGCATTTGCTTTTGACTTAAAAATTTGTTGTAAAACCTAAAATATGTATGTGTTTTTTGTTTTTTTTTTTCAACAAATTTTCAAGTAAAAAGCAAATGCTTATTTATTCACTTTGCCTAAGATCTAAGCGGAGTGTAGTGCACTATGTGAAGATCTACCCTATTCACACAGTGTGTATATTTACTCGATACCATGATGAAAGCTTTGTGAGACATGGAGGTGTAAAAAGTGCACACTGTGGTAAAACATACCGACTGTCTCACTAATCAATATTATGAAGCACTTCCGCTATAGCTATGAGAAAAATCTGAAAACCCGTAAATTTAAACCAGGGCCTGTTTCTCAAAACTTACAAGAATTGTAATGCAAGTAAAACAGTTGTGAAAATATACTTATATATAAAAAATTAAATATAAATTTGAAAAATGCTAAACTCCGGCTGGCAAAATTATTGAAATAAAGATTTCAACCAAGTCCTTGTTTGTTTCACTAGAATCTGATATTAATTTTATTTTGTTACCATCAGGGTGCCTTGTGGGCAAACAACTACTTTACAATTTTTTTTTTGCCATTTATAATAAGAGTAAAACATTGCTAAGTTAGTAGGTTATCTAGAGTTGAATTCGCACCTTTTTTTAATTAATCAAACAAAAGTAACTTTTCATAATAATAAATAAAATTTAATGAGAATTAAACTAATAACAATTTTTAGTGAAATTGCCTTCAAATGTACTGAAATATTTATAAGGGTTTAAAATGATTTACCCTTGATTATTAACTTTAAAATTGAAACTATACTACTTTCTGTATACTATTGGGGTATTCACAAGGGTGTCCTAAGTGTCATAAAGTCATAAAGTCCTAACATTTTAAACCAGTTTAAAATTATTTTTATTTTCTTTCATATATTAATACAATTCTTCCCTCTATGTATTTTTGCTTTTTACTTTTCTTTCTCGACAAAATTTCCATTTACGTTTAAATACGTGGCGTTTTTCTTTAGCAAATTTCTACTCAAATCATTATATATTGCAAAAAATATAAAAATTCGCAAAGGATTAAAATAATGGAAACAATCTCCCAAAGCTGATTATATAGACCGCAAAAAAAAAGTAATAACTCGAGTATAGACTTACAGCATATAAATCTCGAAAACTTGCAAAAATGCGAATATCTTCAAAAAATTTCAAAGCCTCAAAAACTGTAAACGAGCAAACTCCGTAGATTTTATGAATCAAAAATTATCTCATGTGCAAAAAATTTGCGAAAATTCGCGAATAATTTTTTAATTGAAAAAAAAACTTAAATTTATTTTAAAAAATGCTTAAATTGTACGGAATGCAAAAAACTTTTAAAAATCCGAAAAAATTACGAAAATTCGCAAAATCTTGGTAACATCAAAAATATATTAAAGTTTGATACTTATTAAAAAAAGTTTAAAACTATTAAAAAAAAAACAAAGAATTGGGAACAATCACTTTTATTGCAAAAATTTGCAGCAAATTGCAACTTAAGAAACTTTGCAAATAAATTCCAAAGCCTTAAAATTTTAAAAGGATAAATGCTCGAAAAAATTTTGTTTTACATATTGCAAAAATTCGCAAATAATTTTCGGAAACAGATAGAAGCCGTTAAATAATTTTCTCATAATTTTGCATATTCGTACCAAATATTATTTAATTTTTGTAATATTTTTTCTCATTTGTTTTGTATCATTCATATTGTTTATGTTTCAACTAACACACTAAAATATGAGGGGTTGCTCACAGCAGTCGTATTGTAAACTAGTTTAAAAGTTTAGAAAATTATGACGTTATGACTTTAACACTACTGTTTGAATACCCCATATGTTTTTATTTATTTTTAATAAATTTCAAATTAATAAATATGCTTATAACAATATGTCGAATAATAAATTTTTTAAATGTTAAATTTAGATTTTATTTTTCATTTTGCCTTATAAATACTTTTATTGTTATCCAATGGATTTCTAACTACCTTATTCATAAAAAATATTTCAGGTTTATTAAGCGCTTATTTGACATATATCTATGGAAAATTTGTCAAATAAACCTGTAATAAACCTAAAATATTTTTTATGAATTAGACCGTTAGTCTGCTATTTATTTTATATATGTAAATATTATTTTCTTTTACTTTCGAAATGCAAAATTTTAAGCAAACACTAATTTTTATTAAAAATCTCTAAAACTCTGAGGAATGACAATAATTCGCTAAAAATGGAGAATATTTTTGATATTCGCAAAAACTTTCTAACAGCAGCATAATCGCAAAGTTTAAAGCTAGAAAAAAGCTTTTAGGAATCAGAATACTTACAAAATTCGCTTTTATTGCGAATATTGAAAAAATTCGCAAAATCAGAAACAATCCTTAAAATTCATCAGAAATTACAAAGTCATTTAAAAATAAAAAATCGCTTTCATCGCTAATATTGCGAAAATTCGCAAAACCGGAAACAATCCTTAAAATTCATTGGAAATCGCCAGAACTGTTAAAAATAAAAAAAATCGAAATCATCGCGAATATTGAAAAAATTCGCAAAATAAGAAACATTCATTCAAACTCATTTGGAAATCGCAAAATCAGTTAAAAATAAAAAAACTCGCTTTCATCGCGAATATTGCAAAAATTTGCGAGAATTCGCAAAACCGGAAACAATCCTTAATCCTTCATTAGAAATCGAAAAAACTGTTACAAATAAAAAAAACTCGCTTTCATCGCGAATATTGCAAAACTTCGCGTAAATTTGCAAAGTCCGAAAACAACATCACCACAATGAACATTTTTTAATATTTTCGAATTAAAAACAAAAAATTCAAACAAATAGTCGTCTTTCAACGACGTAAGAAATATATTCTTACATTCTGTCATTCGAATTTAACGTTTATGACATTTTTTTATATGTCAATACAACAGGCCGTTCACACTATTGGTCTTAAATAGTAATTTTTTATCACTTATGACTTTAGAAGACTTTGTGAATTGGCTAAATAAATATTTATTTCACAAGGGGGGAAACACACACACAAACACACTAATTACTGGCTTTATTTTTCTACTTATAGTATTGCATTTTCAAATTATAAGTGAAATTATAAATTTTGTATGTTTCCTGTTATACAAACCAGTTTCGTTTTTCTTTATACATTTTTAGTACCAAGAAGTACCCCACTTACGAATTAATTGTGTACACATGGATCGCAACACAACACAATAAGTTTTGTTTTGCCGAATTTATGGAACGAGAAATTAAATGTTAAACAGTTTTAAATTAAAAAGCAATTAAATATTAAAATATAAAATGTATAGAAATGAAATTTGACAACAGGAATTTTGGTAAATAGCCACGAGTGCAGAAGAGAAATAAAGCGTATCTAATTTTATAAAGGAAATTGAACTTTTGAGCTTTTGCAAAATCACCAATCGTAAACGAATCTCAAAACCATATCATCCGCCTTCCAAATGATACAATAATGAGTTCGTTGCAGCAAAGTGCAGTTGTTATAGATTCGAAGTAAAGCAAGATAATCTTTTTTTTTTTGCTTTTAAAACGATTTGCAACGTTTTATGAAAAAAAAACTGCTAATAATTTCTAAACAGCTGCAAAATGTTATAACATCAATAGGATACATGTACCCAGTTTTAGGATGTTTACATTCAAGTTTACCAAAATTTAAACTATAAAATAAAAATAACTAAAAATGAAACTTTTATAAATTTTTTGTTGACGAAATAACATGGAAGGGGGTTTTAAAAACCCACACAATAAAAGTATTGGTTTTGCAATTAGAACCCACAGTTCAAATAATACTGAGTGTCGAATAAAATCTATTTCGCGCTCCAGTAAAGTGTACCATCAAAAACTAAAAGCTTTATTTGTGCTACGTCCTGGTCGAGTATATAGCAGCGAAATTGATAATCATCTCACTGCAATCGATTACGATTACCACTCACTTTACAAAGAACCTTTGTATAGTTCAGCGTATGTAACTACAGCTTCAACAACTTCAGCATCTTTTTACTCATCCATTGAAACGATTTCTTCTTCCGCTACTGAAATTTTCACCAATACACACCCAAACAACTATTGGGCCTTATTAGCTTTAATACTAGTCGTTGGAACAGCTGCCGGCAACATATTAGTATGTTTAGCTATTGCTTGGGAACGGCGATTGCAAAATGTCACTAATTACTTTTTGATGTCTTTGGCGATAACAGATTTAATGGTTGCAGTTCTTGTCATGCCACTTGGTATATTGACTTTGGTCAAAGGTAAGTATTCGTGCTTTTACATATCGATATGTACGAACGTACATATGTATTGCAAATAAAAAAATTTTAGAGGTTGCAGTTCTTGCCTTGAAGCTTTTAATAATGAAATAGAAAAAGTATGACGTAAGTAAAGAATGTTTTTATAAGAGCGACTGAACTTTAATGTAAATTAAAACAAACAAATTAATAAATTTTTTATTCAGTTTGGAGAAAAATTTCATGGCCCTTGTATTATGAAAAGTATATCTGATAAAAGACCATCACGACTAGCTTTTATATAGCGTATCATGTCAGTCCAATTTGTGACCACTATGCATGCAAACTTATTGTATTATTAAATTAATCACTCAAGAGTTGTTCCGTTGTTAGCATAACAAAGGCTGAGTTTACGTCTGGTAATTTTTGTGTGCCATTTGCCCAAAAAAGCGTAACCAACTTATTACTAATGAAAAACTGTTTGATTCAGACATATATTTATTGATTTAAAAAGTTTACAATCATGTTGGATTCAATAAAATTTTCTATTAGTTTTGTATGAAACTGTTTAACTTAATAAATACGTGTCTGAATCAAACTGTTTTTCATTAGTAATTAGTGGTTACGCTTTCTTACGCTTGTGTGGCACATGGCACACAAATGGAAACCCGGCCAAATGCACCTAACATGCATGTCAAAAAAATAAAACATGCGAAGTCAAATCACACGATCTTAGGGGCCAAGAAACTGAAAAATTTCATAATATAGTAATATCACATTATGTCGATGGCACGTAGCTTCTGTTGAAATCCGGAGTTGTTGATATTTACCTTTTTGATTTTTTAAATACAAATTTATTGAATATTTCATCCATGAGAAAGTGGAAGTCGGAACGATTTCACTAACGGTAATTTTTTAAATATATTTGCGACCACATAGTGGGATTATGTTATCATCTAAAAGAATTTGTATCAATTATAACGAATATATTACATTATCTGGAAAACCGTTAATTTTTTTTAACTAACAACAAGTAGACTTTTTAATTTACTTTTACAACATATTTTGTTACCTGGTTGTCACTATTGTTTGTGAGATAAAAACAAAAGTTCTTTTGTCAGTTCGAGTGCGTAGTGAAGCAGTGTTAAATAGCACAATAATTTTTTTAAAAGGCTTTGTTTAGGAGAAATTAATTAAAACGCGAAGGTAAGTTTATATGTCCCATACGTGATAATTATAAACACAGTTAAGCGTTGGCTGAAGTAGTTAGCACGTTAACTAGAAAACCGAAGGTCCTGGGTTCAATCCCTGTATCCAACAACACCACACATTTTTCTGATATGCATTAGTGTCCCTTTGTGTCAGTTGTTGTAGGAAATTTCAAGTGACGAAGGAATAATCAGTGGTCACTGAACTATACCGGCTTCTAATGTAACATCAGAGCGCACTCCTTCGTTGTGTAGCATAATCATCGACGAAGTAAAATAACTAACCACAGCTTCAAAAAAAAACTTTTAGGGCCATTATTACAACTTAAAGTTAGTTAAAAGTAGGATTTTATCGGACTTTCCATTATTGCAAATTGGATATAACTTGCCAGGTAGGATAAACATGCCTGTAATTTATCGCTCACTGTAGGTTAAAGTAAAATTTTGTGGTCTAAAAATTAACGAACAATTTTTGTATATAAACAGTTTAATAGTGATTAAAAAGTGTCTGTACGTGACGCCAAGAAATGAGAAATATGATATCTTTCGATTTTATTAGTGTAAATTGATTAGTGCCTACCAATTTTAAATAACACAAATATGAGTGGCGAACAACATTCAAACAGCTCTGAAGAAAAATTGTTTTTGCGCTTAGGTCCAATATCAAAATCTTGTTGGACCTTCTGTAAGTACCAAATATCCACATAAGCCGAAACAACTTTATCTAAAAGAAGGGCTTAATGAACTAGCGCATAAAATGAAGATTGGTCTAGCCGAAAGCAGAGAAAGCCAATCGATTCAAAGAATGTTGGATACTCCAACACATATCGAAAATTTTTTATGCTAGTGCGTATTGACACCAGGGAAAGCCAAAAAGTTACTTTTTGAATAATCAATACATATCGATACCCCAACGACAATGAGTATGATAGTACATCCGCATCAACAAGCATGCTTACATACAGGCATACATATCTATAGGTACCAACACAAATAAGTGCGCATATCGATAGGTGCTATAGATATTCGTATCAAGACATGTGCGCACCAGCAGCGATGCCAATTTAGCGCGTTTCGCGCTAGATTTAGCGCGTTTTAACTATGCCAAACGCGCTTTTTTCCGTCTTAGCGCGTTTTAAAAAAAACGCTAAATTAGCGCGTTTTGAATAGAGTCAATAATATCATTTCAGTTCAATATTTTTTAAACTTTTTTTGTAAAAATTTAACAATTTTCTAATATCAAAAACTCCGATAAAATTATTTAAATTAGTTAATGATTCAGCTGTCGCAAACAAAATTCGCTTCACTGTGGTTAGAATAAAAAACGAATTTTAATACTGCAATGACAAATATTTTGAAATTTCACAAATAAAAATATGTACTACATACAATGACCCAAAAAATGTACATAACTTACAAAGCATCTATTATAGCTGAAGTACAAAAAGCATTAGAATCGCAAAACTATTCGACAATTTATATGTTGTTACAAAGTTTTAGAAATACATAAATTAAAAGTAAAAACTAAGCATTTCGATTATTTGGAAGGCGATTCTGATTCTGTATTAAATGATTTTAGTTAATTAAAACATGATTTCAAGGAAGCAATATTGCAAAATCTGAAAAATTAATTGTATATACGAGTACTAATACATACATACATCGACTTTATTGAAATTTAATTTAGCGCGAAGAAAATAGCGCGTTTTTGCTATAAATATTTGACAATGCTGTAACTTAGCGTGTTATAGCGCGTTTTGAGAAGGGTAGTAGCGCGTTTGGGTTATAAATAGTTGGCATCGCTGTAATGACGACAGCGATGCCAATTTAGCGCGTTTCGCGCTAGATTTAGCGCGTTTTAACTATGCCAAGCGCGCTTTTTCCGTCTTAGCGCGTTTAGTAAAAAAAACCCCTAAATTAGCGCGTTTTGAATAAAGTCAAAAATACCATTTCAGTTCCATATTTTTTAACTTTTTTTGTATAAATTTAACAATTTTCTAATATCAAAAACTCTGATAAAATTTTTTAAATTAGTTAATGATACAGCTGTCGCAAACAAAATTCGCTTGACATTGGTTAGAATTAAAAACGCATTTTAATACTGTAATGGCAAATATTTTGAAATTTTACAACTAAAAATATGTACTACATACAATGACCCAAGAAATTAACATAAATTACAAAGCATCTACTATAGCTGAAGTACAAAAAGCATTTGAATCGCAAAACTATTCCACAATTTATATGTTGTTACAAAGTTTTACAAATAAAATAAAATTAAAAACGAAGGATTTCGATTATTTGGAAGGCGATTCTGATTCTGTATGAAATGATTTTAGTTTATTAAAACATAATGTCGAGGAAGCAATATTGCAAAATCTGAAAAATTAATTGTGATACGAGTAATTTAGCACGTAGAAAATAGCGCGTTTTTGCTATAAATATTTGACAATGCTGTAACTTAGCGTGTTCTAGCGCTTTTTAAGAAGGGTAGTAGCGCGTTTGGATTATAAACAGTTGGCATCGCTGCATGACGAGTATGACTATATGAACAATGTTACCAAATATGTAAGTTAATAAAAAAAATCGTTGTGTATGAATTTAACAAATGCCTAATTTATATTATGCATTTTTTCATGAAATCTATTTCACGAAACTTTTTCTATTTGCTAATAGAGAAGACATGTAACATGAATTTCTGAAGAATATTTGACAACTTTTTTGATCTAATTTGGTTCTCCAGGAGCCTGTTTACAAATGAAAAAATTTTCATAGAACCAATTTTATGACAAAATGAAATGGTTTCTTTAGAAAATTTCTATTAAAAAAGTTATATTCCCAGCTAAAAAAATTATATATGGTCCATATATTTTTAATATATTAGTGTATATAACTATATATGAGTATGTATGAATTCATGTATGGAAATATATGGGATTATACATTGCAAAACTATTATATATGAACTAATATATGGACTAATATATGAAATGTATTATAATATATGAGCTCATATATGGAAATTTCATTATGAAGCTCATATCGCACATCCAGTTCAAAATTGTCATAACTCAAAAAAACTAGTTTTGCAGAAAACACGTTTAAAGTTTTCAATTTACATATAACTCAATGAAGGCATGAACAAATATTCTTCTCTCAGGAGGTGATAGTAAAAGCTATTTATATGAAATTTGTATGCAAGATAAAATACGAAATGCATTATTATTCGGCATTATTAACTCAAAAAACGAATTTCTTGAGTTATGTCATTATTGAACTGAATGTGCGATATGTGGATCCATATATAGGAAATCAAATCAAAAAAGCTTGGTATTTTATCACTGGTGAACTGAAAATCCATTAGAAAATACATACGGCATGCAAAGTTTATATGCGTACCCCCAACGTTTTAAAAAGAAAAACTTTTGTTACAAAAAAAAAACCATTCTTGCATGATTTTATACATAGTGGATCAAATAATCAAAAGGATAATCCAGTCATTAATTTTATAGAAAATAACAGAAACAAAAACAAAACAATAAGAAAAACAAAGAAACAAAGTTCATATTACTGAAAAAATATATTGAAAACTATTGTTAGACGAATTATTTTTTCTTTTATAATTAACTGCATTCGTTTTTAATCTGATTTCTTAAATTAAATTTTATGTACGAATATGAGTTTTGTGTATTTTAAATAATTGAATTTTGACTTAAAATGATGAATGAAATGACTTTTAGTTTGTTTTTCATTATTTGTTCAAACAAATGTTTCATTAAATACAACCTCCCTGTTCAAGATCTAAATAAAAGTAATTTTAGTAATTTAATTTATTGCAGAACAGTGCGCTTTTGTGAATCACGAGAGTATGAATATGAACTTTGAATACTGCAGAGGGAATATTTACACATATGTATATACATGTATGAAAAATGTATGAATATATATAATCATATATGCCCATATACCCTCATTTTTCCGATCCGAACCATATATGGGATATCTATGCTCCATACATATTTTTTTAGCTGGGTTGCAAAAATTATGCAAACTCGCAAGGATTAAAACAATAACAAAAATTCCCTAAACATCAAAAAAGCAATAAGTCGAAAACTTACAAAAATGCGAATATTATTTAAAAAAATTTACAAAACCTAAAAAATGTGAACGAAAATACTCAGTAATTTTTAAAAATCAAAAACAATCTCACTTACAAAAAGTTCCGAAAATTCGTGAATAGTTTTTTAATTGAAAAAAGCCTTAAAATGTATTAAAAAAAAACACCAAAATTGTAACGAATGTCAAAAACTTGTAAAAATTTGCGACATGTCGAAAATTAGCAAAAACTCGGTAACATAAAAAAAGATAAAAGATACATAATCTGATACTGGTTGAAAATCTGTAAAACTGCCAAAAAAACAAATAATGGGGAACAATCACTTTTATTGCGACAAAAAAGAAAATATTTGCGATAAATTTCCCTAAAATAACTTACAAATACTTAAAGATCTAAGGAATGCCGAAATGGCGAAAATCATCAAATGCATTAAAAATCGGTAAAATGGTAAAAAAAAAGCCAAGATTTGGCTAAAAAGTCAGTTTCATCGCGAAAATTTGCAACAAACAAGCGCTAAAATTGCTAAAATTGTAAGGAATGCCATGGTTCAACCTTTCTTCCGCTAATTCGGCTCTTAGCTCAGATGGAGCGTGTTTCTATATCCGCGGTCAAATTACTCCCGTAAATATTTAATAGGGCTTTTAGATCTAAGGACTGCGAAGAGTGTTTGTGTGGGTAAAAGATTTTTATTGAATTTTATGTTAAAATAGTTTGAAAAAAATGTTATTACCTCAACAACTACAAAATAGTATTTCTGGCAACACTTAAGCTGGATTCACCCATTGCTTCCGAACAAAATTTTTGTCCGGACAAAATTTTTTTATATGTAGCTTGACTTCTCTCTTCTTGAGAGAGAGAAAATAATTTTTACGAACAATTCTCAGTTTGAATTGGTTTAATTTTATATTTTGTCCGGACAAAATCGAACTGAGCTGCCAAGTATTTTATTTTTTTCAGCCAAAGTTGAACTGAGCTGCCACATTATGTTATATGAATAATAAAAACACAGAGTATACTTGTATTAATTACGATATAAATAAAAGAAAAATGGAAAATAAAACATACATATACATGTGGAGCTGAACGAAAGAATTGTATTAAACAATTAAAAATACACAGAGAATTGTAATCATTTGCCGCTGTGCTGCCACTTGTAAAATTAATACACATCGTTTATACACGTATTACATATGGTAGCTTTGATTTTACAGACAAAATGTTCGAAATGGATAAATCGTGCTGCAGAAAACTCTCAGTAAAAAAATTTTTGTCTGGACAAAAATTTTGTTCGGAAATGATGAGTAAATCCAGCTTTATCAAAAAATATTTAAAAAACCGAATGTGTTGCAAGTCATGGGTATGTCGATAGATATGCGGGATGTAACGAAGAATGCGCATCGATACATACAAGTATGAAATAAAGTGAGCAGGGGTATACGCAATGGGCGTGCCTCCGCCAAATTCCTTAAATGTAAGATTGTGTGTTTTTCAGAGCTCAGAGTGTATGTTAAGTCTTGTAAAAATCAGTAAAGTAGAACGACTTAAAATAAAATATTAAATTTTAATGGGCGTGACTCCGCCCTTTTTTTAAATGGAGGATTATGTCTATTTTAGAGCTCAAGGTGTGTGGTAAATTTGGTAAAAATCGGTTAAGTAGAACCGCGTGAAATATTATAAGAAATTTTAATCGGCGTAACCCCGCCCGTTTTTTTTTTAACTTTAAAATTATGTAATTACAAGAACCAAAGGTGTTTTATAGGATTCGCAGCAATCAAATAAGTAGAATATCATAAAATTAAATTTAAAAAATTTTGGGCATGTTACCGCCCACTTTTTTACCCTCTCGGACAAAAAAAGAATTTTTACAATCGGTCTAAAATGTACCAAGTTATGAAGTAACACCGCCACGAGACGAATTGTTAATCTCTTCCTTTTTTAGAAGTCGGTTAAAAATTAAAAAGAGTTGAGGTAAAATATATTTTGATAATGAGCCAGTCATTACTTCAATACTTTCTAGTAATATTGATGGTTAGTTGCTATGTTATTGAAAATTATGTTGTTTGGTAATTGCATACATTAAAACGGGTTTTCCGGATAGATCGCTTGTGAATTGAACTATATTTGAATCTTCAGTGCAGAAGTGGTGTAACCCACATCTAGTTTTTTGAACAATTGCTCTTTTTAATTATTTAATTGCCTTGTTACTTTGCAATATTAAGATCTGTGCAAAAACGATTTTTCAGCTCCATTTTCTTTAGAATAACCAAAGGTGGCTTACTCTACTTTTTTTTTTGATAGTTAACCAAATGTGGGTTACACCACTTCTGCGCTGATAGCCTCATTTATCAATGGCTGAAAAAATAGAAAGAGCTAACTAACAAATAAAAGGAAGAGGAAGACAAAATGGGTGGTAAATGTGCATGAAAGGCAATTAGGCGTATTGTAATTAAACGGAGTAGGAATGTATGGCTATGTGTGTAGATATATAAATTGCATTAATATTTTTAACATATTATATCTTTTATTAATTTTTTCAGGATATTTTCCCTTGGGATCAGAGCACTGCTTGATATGGATTTGCTTAGACGTGTTGTTTTGTACTGCAAGTATAATGCATTTATGTACGATATCTGTTGATCGTTATTTATCGCTGCGTTATCCGATGCGCTTTGGACGTAACAAAACACGAAAGCGCGTCACTTTAAAAATTGTATTCGTCTGGCTCTTATCGATAGCCATGAGTTTACCCTTAAGCTTAATGTATTCAAAGGTAAATAAATATGAACACTATTACATATGTAAATTATATAGTATTGTCAATATTTGTTCGAATAAAATTTCATGATTTCCTTTTTGTTTGAATAGACGAATAATTTTAAGCTTTTGTTCGAATATTGGAAACAATAATTAACAAGAAAAATAATGATTTTCATAACAAACATAAACTCAAAAAAATTAATTTAAATATTTTCTCTTCTTAGGAGGTGCATGTACAAGCTTTTATATGTACAATTTGATTGCTTTATTGATAAGCTTTTTTTTAGATCAGTTATTAAAACATTATCATTTACTTCAGAAACATTATCTGATTTTTCATCGTAGTAGGAGTTATCCGCCGCAGTATTTTCCTCATAAAATAATTGCGTAAACAAATTACTTGCGTACTCTTTTGTGAAATCGGTATTTAGTTACAGTAGACCGCAAAACTGAAGACACACCACCATATAATTAAAGTTTCTTAGATTTTTCTTTTTATTTCACAAACTAAGCAACAAAAAAAGACTAAACACACAAGAGCAAAGCATAATTAATAAACTAACTCGAAAAATTATGACCTTAAGTTAAAAGTTGCGCTTATGAGCTAAAATTTGATACACAAGTAGGTCTATGTGGGAAACCAACTAGAAAAATCTGAAAACCCAAAAATTTGTGTTTAATGTACTTCGGTATAGCATATTTCAAAAAAAATTAGCATGAATTATAAGCGCTGCTCACAACAAAATTGTGAGTTTAAAATATTGGAAGGGATAATGCGCATAAAATTCAAAGGTATAATTCGCGCTAGAGAGCTGAAATTTTATACACAATTAAGTGTAGATGAGTAAGCCAATGGAAAAATCTTAAAACCAAGAAGTTTTATCCGGTATGCGGGACCACGCGGTTAAAACTCCAAATCGCACAAGAGAGCTGAAATTTGATACAAAAATAAATCTAGATCAGAGATCACTAAGAAAAATACAAAAAACCAGTAGTTGCAATCAGGGGGCGGGAACAAGCACTTTAAACTCAAAATTAAGATCAATTTTATTGAAACTTTTCATACACACTGCACTTATCCAAAGTAAAAATTTCCTGTTTTGAAAAGTGGACGTGACAAACACATAAATATAAGCTTTTTCTTTCATGTACTTCGGCTTAGCAGTTTTTAGTCTATTACCTATGTATTTCTCAATAGAATTTTTCCTACCAAACTTTACATGAACCATAAGCACTAGCAGATATAAAAGTCGGCAGGGCCAGGCCCATAAAAGTTTTTCGTAATATTATACTATAGAAAGCTGACATTTTTTAGACAAATAATCCTAATTGATTTACTCAATCGGAAAATCCAAGAATTAAAGCACCAGCTAACCTATTGAAACTGTGCATGCAAACTGGACATATCCTTTTGATTTATGTAATTCTGCTAAGCAGACTTTAATATATAAATATATTTATATATTAATATTATATATTATATATTTTTCAGACAACTCTTACCAAATTGCGTACACACTGGCGACCCATTGTAATGACACAATAGTGCATTTTTAAGGTGTACAATCCAACACCCATCACGATCTAACCCATTATTTTATGTAACCATGCCATTTTCAACTGGCACAGTGATCATGTATAGAAATAAAACACACTAGAAATTTTAAGTTTACAAAGTGTTATTATAGAAAATTTTTCAAAAAGTAACCAGATCCTCACAAAAACATAAATGTGAAAAAGGCCAAGCTCCTATCAAAAATTTCCTATCCAAAATTTCGGCCATTAAAAGTAGTGAGATATAAATTTTACCCAAGTTCATGTTGGCCACAATACCTAACACAGAAATACGTTATGTATGATATAAATTTGTAATCGTAAGGGTGTCATATAATTTCTAGATAATCTGCTAACTTGTCAAATCAAAATAATAAATTTTTTATGAAAACTTAGGATACATTTCTATTTTCACTTTTGTTTTAAAGTACAATAAAAAATCTTTGAGATGATATAAACGTTGTCCATACACTATCACATGATGATGAGATGAAAGAGTAATCGGAATTCGTTGAAATTTTTACAGTAGATATATGTATATCTGGACTACATCCAGTGAGGAGTCATTAGGAGCCCTGCTGGACACTCACTTTCCGTGTAACTCAATGACTGAGATTCAGACATCTGATCTTTACCCAATGCCTACGGAAAATATATCTGACGTTGTTAATATGCAGACATTGGATTGGGCTCTAAGAAGCTTCAAGCCTTATAAGTCTCCAGGACCCGACGGTATCATACCGGCCGAGATATGCAAGGTATCGAATCTCACAGCTCCTAGGCTACTGAGAATTTACACCAGTTGTCTAAGACTGTGTCATATTCCTAATAAGTGGAGGGAAGCGAGAGTGGTTTTCATACCGAAGGCTTGTAAAAGCTCTCACACCACACCGAAGGACTTCAGACCGATAAGTCTATCATACTTTCTTCTGAAGACATTAGAAAGGATGGTTGATTACTATATTTGCAAAACCATCAATGGAAAACTACTTTCCTCGCATCAGCATGCATATCAAAGGTGAAAGTCGACCGAATCAGCTCTACACGAGCTGGTTGGCACGATAGAGAAATCTCTCTCTGTGGGTGAATACACCCTTGTGGCCTTCGTCGATATTGAGGGGGCTTTTAATAATATTTCTCCAGATGCGATAATTGATGCATTCTCGAATTTGGGGGTTAATGTAGGATTGTGTAAGTGGATTCAAAATCTACTAACTCGCCGCAGGATAACCTCGGCTCTAGGAGCTTCTAGGCAGACCCGCTTTGTAAATAGGGGCACACCACAGGGAGGAGTTCTTTCGCCACTTTTGTGGAATCTAGCTCTAAACCCTGTGTTGCTATCACTAGAATCGCGGGGGTGAAAAATCGTGGCTTATGCTGGATGTGGCAATAGCTGTAAGAGGAAAATTCCTCACTACTCTAAGAGATATCCTTGAGGATGGTCTTTCGTACTTAACAAGATGTGCGGAGAAACGGGGGCTCGCCGTTAATTCTGGTAAAACGGAGCTAGTCCTCTTCTCCAGGAAGTATAAGATACCTGATTTCCAACCTATCACTCTAATAATACGGAGATAAAAGTGCCCAACACTGCAAAATATCTCGGTGTTATTCTTGATTCAAAGCTGAGTTTCAAAACTAATATTCTAGAGAGAGTGAAAAAAGCTAAAATTTCACTCTATCTATGCAAAAAGTCCATAGGGAAAAATTGGGGTCTTACCCCTAAAATCGTTTATTGGATCTATACTGCAATAGTACGTCCGATTCTAATGTATGGCATCATCGTGTGGTGGCCTTCCCTGGAGAAAAAGACGTATCTACATATTTTACATAAGGTGCAAAGACTTGCATCCTTGTATATAACCAGTGCTCTTCGCACTACTCCTACGGATGCACTGGGAATGCTCCTTCATCTACTACCATTGGACCTAGTAGGGAAGGAGATGGCAACGTCCTCGGCAATCCGTCTTCGATGTACCTCTCTGTGGAACGGAAATGGAGCCCGCCCCTGCAGAATACTCGATGACGAAGTTAAGGGATGGAGGATTGACCAAACCTCCCCTGCTCTACTACACGAACGTCTTTATAAAACCTGGATACCATCCACAGAATTGTGGATGAATGGAACTCCAGGTAGAAAAAAAAGTGTTGATTTTTATTCGGACGGCTCCAAAATACAAGGTGTGGGTTATGGACTCTTTTAGAGGGCCTTGGGTCTTCGTATTGCAAAGCGACTCCCGGATCACTGCAGTGTCCTTCAGGCAGAGATCCTTGCTATAAGAGAAGTTGCGGATTGGTTGAGAGTGAATGTCACTTCAACGACTTTGATTAACATATACACTGATAGTCGAGCAGCTATTATGGCCCCGCTTCTAAGAACAACAACAGCCCTCGACTGCCGATCATCTCTAAACGAGATGGCAGAGCAGTTTGATATTAGGATCATCTGGATCCCGGGGCATAGAGGCTTTCAGGGGAACTCTAGGGCTGATGAGCTTGATAGAATTGGGACAACCTTACAGGTTCCACCGGATTTGGAATGTGTGGGTTTACCCCTACTCTCTTGCAAATTCAGACTTAGGCGTAAGACAGAAGATAACAGTTATGGACTCACCTAAATACTAAATACTGATTACTTAATTTTGAAAAATAGGAAACAAATATCGATACTAGTGTCCGTGTTAACCGGACACTGTCTCATAGGTAGGCATGCACAAAGGCTACGGGTTGAACACAATGATTACTGCCGTAGCTGCCAGGATATTGATGAAGATGAAAGCATAGACCATTTTCTTTGTCACTGTCCTGGACTTGCGAGAAAGAGATTGACCACAATGGGCGCTCTTGAGTTCAGGGAACTTTCTGACGTTTCTAGTGTTGAACTTCAACGTATTAGTAGCTTTATATTGAGCTCTGGTTGGTTCAACGGTGGGGACTCCGCATAAGCAGAGTCTCCGTGGTATCACAATGGACCAAAATGGTCTAAGTGAGTCCGGGTTTCTGACTGCCACCCCTACCTAACCTAACCCTAACCTATATGTATATTGATGTTGTTAGTTAATTTCTTGCAAAATGTAAAATTTTAAAAATTTTGAGTTAATCAAGTGTGATTTATTTTCCTTTTACATACTCTTACAACTACAATTTGAAGCTAAGAAAAGTCAGCCAATGTAGCAATGGCAACGTAAGAAAATAAAAAAACATTTTGATTATTGAGTTCTTGTTTCACCTTTGTTATTTGTTATTGAGCTTCTCATTTGTTTAAATAAAAGTTTATAACATAATAACTCTATTTGTTCTAAGAAACTTTGGGTAAATATTCCCTGATGATAAAAAAAATATAAATAAACCCTCAATAATCAATTTCAATGTATGTATTTTTAATAAAAAATATTTTACTTAATAAGTAAAATAATAATTTGGGATTATTAGTGCCTTAACAATTTTAAACTTGAAGTTTCTAATTTTTTTTTTAGTTTGTTTCCACTAAATAAGTAAATTTCTTTTAAATATTTTTACCAATTTCACCATCAACGGAACTTCGAATATTTTAGGGACAACGTTTTCGTTTGGAGCTGTTCAATCACATATATTATGCATTGTAAGTTCCATTTTTTGTACGCAGGATTTATAAAATTATTTGGGGCTCTTAAATGTATCTAAATTTTAAATTTTTTCAAAATATTCGCAATTATATGGTAATTTTAAATATGTGTATCTGGAACCAAAAACTTGAAACGCTCGCTTCGTAATGTAGCCTTGTCAAAAATTTGTGAAGATGACTTAAAGTAATAAAAAACTTACCCAGAAAACAAAAAAGTGGAAAAAAGCATTCATTTCCTGATTACTTCTCATTATTGAAAAAAAAAAATAAAAAGTATATACAGTTCCCAAATGCAATTTTTTTCGAATTTTTTCATTTTTTTAACTAAATTTATCGTTTTTTTTATAAGGATCATGCTTCTGTTTTGGTTAATGGAACATGTCAGATACCAGATCCCGTTTACAAACTTATAGGATCTATAATTTGCTTTTATATTCCCTTGGGTGTTATGCTGCTAACATATTGTCTGACCGTCAGATTACTTGCTCAGCAACGTCAGAATCTTGGAGGCTCAAGTCATACAGCGACAACTGGCTGGGCAAGTGGATGGCTTGGTCAAGCAAATGCTATAGGTAAGTAATTTGTGTATTAATTCAAAAATCAAATTTAGAATTATAAAAGTATTGAGTTTATTATGGAGATACATAGCTCCCACAAAAGTTGTGATGTCAGTGTAATAAATATAATAAAATATAAGCAGTACAAGTATTAATACAAAAAAATCAAAAAAACCCGACATCGACCAACTTTAAACCGTTAAATATCCTAAATGGTCATTCCAAATGAAAAGTCATAAGGGAAACTTAAAGATGATTTTAAAATACTATAGTTCGCCTTTTTTATTTTTTTCGTATTTACAAAATGGCGTGTTGGACGCCATATTGAATGTTGACAACCAGTGTTGTCAGATATGGCGATATCTCGCCAAACGTGGCGACAAAAATTTGTTTTTTCGATGAAAATTTTGAAATGGCGATTGGCGATTTACTTGGCGATATTTGAACTCCTTGGCGATATTTTTGTCTATATTTTTTACGATTTCAATAAAATAGAATAATATTAAGAATATGAAATATTTTTTAAGGAATTTTTTCTACAACATAAAATATTTCGTGCAAAAAATTCTAAATGTTGTGACTCTCTATATCAAACAAAATTTTTTGAAATTCAAGAAGTTTAAACAAAGAATATGGACCACAAAATCTCATTTGCTATTTATGAAACATAGTGAGGAAAATTTTCTTTTATAAGTTAGAACCAACATTTTGATAATGAAGCACCAAAAATCCTATACGAGTTCTCGCTTAGAGTGTATGAATACGAGGATGCTGCTGGTACTTATCATATCAAGGATATGATATGTGTACTTAAATACACATTTAAGTAAATGTTAATTCAGTTGATATCACAAGATTAAATAATAATTTTTATCTTGGTGCTCAATTTCAATTTATCCTATTTAAATTGATCTTTTGGAATAAGTTATTTTTTAATTTTTCTTAAATACTATCTGCCTTATTAATAAAAAATATTTCAGGTTTATTAAGCGCTTATTTGAAATATTTTTATGGGATATTTGTCAAATAAACCTGTAAAAAACCTTAAATTTTTTTATGAATTAGACCGTGTAATTTTTATGTTTTACAATAGACGTTACATACTGAATTTAAAATTTAATAATACATATTTGTAATGTAATTACAAAATATATGACCCTTATTCTGAACAACTTTCGATCTTCGACTCTAGTCCAAAGTACTGATCGAATTAATTTTCATTTGGTATTATGACGAACATTCAAAGTAATTTATAAAATTTGCAACAACTTTACCCAAAAATAAAAAATAATCGTATATAATAATTTTTTTATACAAAATTATTTCATCGAAAGCTAAATTCTGTTCGATAGAAAATTCGTTGCTCAACGAAATTTTCGATGTTCATAATATAAATTGAACGTTCGATGTTCGATAGCCAGCGAAGATCGAAACGCGAATGCAACTCATAATAAGGGCCTAATATATTTTTGTAGCTATAATTTAATGTTTTATTATATTGGCGATGTTTGGCGATATTCGACAAGTCATTTGGCGAGGAGGCTGAAAATAAATCTGACAACACTGTTGACAACTGAGATATCTTTAGTGACACGAAGACAAATCGATTGACGTACGAATCATAAAAATCGGTCCACGCGTTCGGTTTATATAGTGCCGCTAAGGAACACACATAGGCACAAACTACACATTGAAACCAAATGTAAATTTTTATGTATTCCGAAAAACAAAGTATTTATTTTATGAACATGAAGGGTGCTTAAATTTTAAGGGCCGATGTTGAATGTGAACCACACCTAAACGTCAAGTTTTTTTCTGCATTTCATTTGACATTTTATCAATTTCAGACTAGCTCAGTTTGAACCATGTAAAGATACACAATCGAGCAACGCGTTAAAGTTTTTCAGGCTTATTATGAAAATGGGCGTACAAATCAAAATGCATATCGAAGAAAATCATCTCCAGTGATGAGGCACATTTTCATCTCAGTGGATTCGTCAATAAGCAGAATTGCCGCATTTGGGCGAATGATAATAATCCAAGAGTGATTGTCGAAAAACAAATGCATCCACAAAGAGTGACTGTTTGGTGCGGTTTGTGGGCTGGCGGCATCGTCGGGCCGTATTTTTTCCAAAATGAGGCCGGTCAGGCAGTTACTGTGAATGGTGTTAGCTATCGTGAGATGATAATGAAGTTTTTGTGGCCCGAATTGGAAGATATGTGGTTTCAAGAGGACGTTGTCACTTACCACACAGCTAACGAAACAATGGCTCTTTTGCGCGACAAATTCAATGGCCGTGTTATCTCACGTGGTGGCGATGTCCATTGGCCGCATAGATATGTGATTTGACACCGTTGGACTTCTTTCTTTGAAGTTAGTTGAAAGAAAAGGTGTACGTCGATAAGCCAGCAACAATTAAGGAGCTAAAGGATGAGATAATTCGGCGCATTAACGGCATAGAACCTCAATTATGCCTCAGCGTCATCGAAAATTTGGACCATCGGATAGAGGTGTGCCGCTGAGGTCGCGGCGGTCATATGGCCGATATTTTGTTCCATACATAATTGAACCATACCATGTTATCATAATAAAAAGAAATGACAATAATTTCCTAAATAATTTGTGTTTTATTCAAAATCAACCTCGGCCCTTAAAATTTAACTAATGGCTATAAAACAATTATATTTAAGAAATAATAATGAAAGTTTAACAGATTTTAACAGTCACAGCTAAAACAAAACGAAAAATATTAAAAAAGCTCAGTATTCTGAGGGGCAAAAGTATAGGCACAATCACTGTTACCAAAGGAAAAACCAAGTAGAAACTTGACTTAATATTTAATAGGCAATCCTTTTTTGCTTAATAACTGCTTAATAACTTTGGCGTGGAGTGCACTAATTTTTTTGTTATATTTTCGCAAATTTTAAGCCATTCTTTAGACAACACTGCTTTAAGTTCACATTGGTTTGAAATGGTGCATTTTCGGACTTTACGGTCCAATTCTTCAAATAAATGTTCGATAGGCTTTGGGTCTGGGTACTGGTGAGGATGTGGCAAGATGTGTGCGGTGTTATACACAAGTCACATCTTCACTTCATAAACGAACTGAACTGTTGGGGTCATTGTAGCGCTGAAGTGCAAATGAACCAGAGACATTAAATTTCAAAATTTCAAGGTAAACAGTTTTATCCCTTATTCCATCAATAAATACGAGTTCTCCAATGCCCGAAACAGACAAATAGCCCCAGACCATAACTCCCGCACCACTATACTTTACTATTGGTGTAATATTATTTTCTTCATATGCAGTGTTTGGCTTTCGCCACACACTGGAATGCCCATTTGGTTGAAAAAAAATTAAACTTGCTCTCACCTGACAACATCACCTGATCCCAGAAGCTACTTCGCTAGTTTTCAAACTGTTTTTCATACGAAAATCGTTTCTTCCAGATTATCAGATATCAATGGTTTTCGTCTATCCACATGTGAGTTGTAAACAGCTTCATGTAACAATTTCCAAACAGTTTTAGAGTGCACGTCTTTTTCAAACATCACTTTATGTTTGCTGCAAGCTGTACAGTACACAAAAAAATTAACTAAAAGAACCACAAAACATGCCTCCATACAAACACACATATATATGTTTAATTTTTGAACTCCCGCAGCCTGGTGGTTCTTTAAAGAACCAACCAAATAATCCGAAAAAAAACTAAAGAAAAAACACAATTTTGTTCAAATACTTACATCGCCTTTTAAAAAATACAAAGATTACAGAAATATTTTTTCCGGTGCGATTTCGGAGAATTTAGCACAAAAACTTTTCTTACAAAATCTACAATTCGGCACAAATGCTTTCTGTCACTGTTGTCACTTATTACTGAGCATGCAGCTAACTAAACGTAGACTCAAGAGGAGATCAGTTCAAATGATAACGGTTGAGCTAAAAAGCAATTTAAAATTCGCAAAGCAAAGTTAAACAAGGAATTGTTGAACAAAGTTCTTATATTTTCTGGTTGGTTCCTAGGGTTAACACATACATAAATAATATTATCTTAATTTTTTCAAAAACTAACATTCATCACTTTCAAAATGAACGACTCATAATGATATGTATACACATTTCGAAAAAGAAAACCACCTCAGAAGCACTTGTCAGTTTCTCTTGTCCGAAACTTTATACGTCTAAAATAAAAATAAATAATCACCTCTATTCCAGATGTCAACATCGACGTCACGTCAATACAATACCAAAAAAACTGGGAATTTTCTACCCGTTGTCGAGAATAACTGACGGTATTGACAGTCTCATGCTATTTTCTATACTTTAGAGAACACACGTACATACGTACTCGTACATAATAAAATAATACAAAATGATAAAATTACACCGCCGCACACACGGCAAAAGTAACGATTTAGGTGGACAAAAATTGGTAATACCGATGTTCTTCAATACTTATTATAATATGTGTCAACGTTCCTAAGTGTTTGGGTGACTAAGTGGCAGTAATATTTAAGCAACAACATTATACACTTTTTTACGACGGTACCCAAAACTTGATGTATGCATATCGGTAACGTACCACCTCAGTTAGGCATACATCTTCGTTCTGTACTAATTTCAGTTTGCATTAATATATCAATGATGGACTTCTTGCAAGTGAATTTTTCATTTTTTAATTCGGCTACATAGTATAGTTTTAGCGCTGAAGTTATTTAAAGAAACTATATTAAGTTTTATTGAAAACGGCGATTCCATAGACTACAACAAAAAAGTACCTCATAGTACCCGCATTTAAATTTTATAATTACGTTGCTCAAATGTTTTAGGAAATCCATACAAATATTAAGCTATCACTTTTAATCACTTTAGAAGTTATTGAAGTTTTTGTCTACGTGTTAAAAAAAATCACTTTAAAGCAATAATTGCAAAATTGCGATGGTGACTAAAGCATTAAACACATTCACCACAGCAAGCTACCGACTACAAAGTGTCTAGGATAGAATACACATGTTTATATGAGAATAATTCTTTTGAAGACAGCAAGGCAACATGGCGACAGGTTGTTGTTTATGCTGATTTTGTCGTTGTAGTCCAATTAAACTAATTTCTATTTCTTTGGCTACTATGAGAAAATTCAGTGTTGCCAGTATAATACAAAATGTTGAATGAATGATTTTGTACAATTATTTCATATTATTTAACAGAAACAATATCCAAAAATTGATGTAAGGAATAAATTGATTCATTTTTGTACTTTTACGTGAAATAAGTACATTTTAAAAGAGTAATTAATTTTTATATATGCAAAATATATAAAAGTGGCAATACTGAACTATGTATTTGTAATTGAACATCAGCTGCAGATGGTGCTGCTGCCATATCCAAAATAATTAAGTAGCCGGCTACGGGGCGACAAATGCTGCTAGCGGCATTTGAAGTCGTGTGTTCGTGTAGCCTGCTGCGGTGAATGTGTTTAATGCTTAAGTTGGAATAATAGAACTACTGGATTTGAGTTCGTCAATGCTGTAACTAATGATTTGTATGTTCATTTATTGCAGTGTAATAATGTAATTAATAATCTAAAATAAACAAAATTTTTGTTAGCATTTTTTATTTTTATGATTTATTCAATATTTCGGATCAACCTATTATTTTCTTTCTATAGTCGTTATTTATGCTTAAGGTGTCATAAAGTATTATATTCAGGGCAATCATGAATAAAATTCCGCGTGTAATTTCTCCCTTTTCCAATTAGAATTTTTTGTTTTCCCTATTATTTGCCATTAGTTGGAATTGTTCCCCATGAAAAATTTCACGCGGAATTTTATTCATGATAGCACTGATTATGTTAAATCCCTACCTAAAAAATTATCTTCACAAGTTAAATATTTTTGTCCACCTAAATCGTTGCTTTTGTCGTGTGTGCGCCGGTGATATAGTTTTATCTTTAAATTTTATATAATAGCAGGATCAACCCGTTGAAAATGTTTTTTATTACATTATTACTCCTTTTTATAAATTTTTAGAAAGACGTTGTACGTGGCGACGACTTTTAAAAAGTGGACACAGTTCTTCCCATGCAGCACATGCCCATTCAGCCAACTCTACAGACACTGAACTATCAACTTTGGACAATCATGATCTCTGGTTACCAGAATCAAGGTATTTTAATTTAAACTTTTTGTATATGTATGTTTATTTGTATGTATGCATGTATGTGCACTGTGAATAAAAAAGTGCCATTGCATGCATATCCTTGCATTTTTTTTTTTTTTTTTTGAAAATTAAAAACACATACATATGTATGTACTTAATATTTAATTAGTAGCTGTCATAATAGATTTCGTGCTGTGGAAAAAGCTATTCGACTTTGGTATTCTCCAGTTTTCGATAAATTAAATTAACCTTGTGTGGGTAAATTAAACAAAACGTACCATACCTACGGCGACCATATTTTTCAGCAAACATAAAGGACATTTAGAAATGTAATAAAAATTAATTCAAGGCGCATTAATAAGGTGACTGCACTAAGCTAGGACACTGATTTATGTTAGCTAAGCCAAATGTCAAATTTGGATTTGTGGGCATAATCCTAAAAATATTTTTTTTTATTTGGGTTATATTCAGTTTTTTTATAGTGTTTCACATTTCTTGCAAGAAACATACATACACTTTGAAAAGTCTGATTGTAAATTATACCAACAAAATTCAAGTGGTTTTTGCTGTTGTGATAATTACACTAGTCTACAAATTTGGACAAAAAATTGGAGAGAGTCAAGTAACCACCAAATCGATTGTTATTTCTTTTTAACAAAAAACAAAAATTAAAAAAAAACAAAACAAAATACAAACGACGTTTAAATAACGCAATTCACTTTTGAAAATTTATGTATCTGGAAAACCTGGCGTCATAGAGAAAATCCAATTACAGATTCGAATCCAGCCCACCAAATTACCATAGGAAAGATATTTGGTTGGTCCATTCCAAAACCTTGTTGTTTAGTGTTATTTTAGAATTACCTGATTGATGTGCCTTGTTTGGGTATGAAATATCAGATTCACTGAGTTGACAAGTAATTCGACACATTGAACATATCTCACACCAAATCATGAACAGTCACAACTTAGAATTATCAAAATGATTTTGTTTTTTCATAAAACAGTTCACTGAACGAATTTCCAATGACTTGGAAAATTTCTTTTGCAACACAGTCTTCCTGAACAATATAAAATACCATTATGCCTGATTTTATGTTACATACTTGCGTTATTTGTTTTTTGCGACTCAACATCTAGGATTTTTTGAATTGTGACTTTTTATGATGTAGTATGGAGGAGGTATGGACATTTTTAAGTGTTTCCAGGTAATACCAGTTTTGTATGATTATATAATTTCTATTGTATTGATGTTGACGTTTTCGGATTTCGAAAAAATAAAATTTTGGAGTTCAAAGAAAAAAAAATTAGTTATCAAAATAAAAGGACAATTCAGGACAATTGATTAAAAAACAGAAAATTTTTTGAAAAAAATTTAAAAGACATCGCGTAAAAAAAGGACTGGTCTCCTAAAAAACGGACGAATGGTCACCGGAACCATACTCAACCTACAAGTTGGCCCCAGCCAATATAGCTAAACTGGCGCGTCGCCGCCGGCAATTTTTCGGTTTATCCAGCCACCGATTGTATCGGCTCAAAACCAGCCGAAATTTTATTTGCTCAAAAAGACAAATTTCGGAGAAAAAATTATGAAAATGATTTTCTATTTCAACTTTTAATTTTCTCTTTAAATTTTTATATGCTTATTTGAGCCGCCTAAAATACTCTCGGCGCGCCGCCCCCGATAATTTTCCCTCTACTTGTTTCTCTGGTCGTCGGTGTATGGGGGTGTTTTTGAAGGATATGACTATGATCGGACTATGTTTTAAATATCTGCCTTTACCACCGATAAAAAGAAACAGGATCTAAGAAAAGAAATCGTAGAATACTGAATACTGGGGTCTAATCGCCGCTTTCGATAACGAGCTGATTCGATCACGTTTTTCAGTTTAAGATTATGGCATTACATTTATGTAATATTATGGTACGATATCTAATGCCATAATCTCAAAATGAAAAAATGTGATTGAATCAGATCGTTATCGAAAGCGGCGATTAGACCGCTGGTCGCTAAACGAAGAAACCATATCCGCAATACACTGTCTACTTTGCTTTTATTTTTTATTTAATTCAACTTCAAGCTAATCCTTAATCTCCAAAAAATTGTGCCAATTAAATTTTTAATTAATTAGATTTTTAAACAAACGTTTAATTAGCTCAATTACAATTAAACTTTTAATCAACTATACTTTTAAACAGAAGTTTAATTGAATCAATTACACTGTGTAAATAAAAATTACTGATCCTTATGTATGTTTGTTTCCTGATTACGATGTCGTCATTAGTTTTTCTCTTTCAGCTCTAGTTTTGAAGATATAGTGTCATTTAGGATTTGCATAATTTGCATCTTTTTTTCCGTTAATATATTGCGAATGGTACTCCAAACTTAAAAATACTTTCTGGAATATTAATCTACACAAAAATCCCTTTCATTTAAATAGATTCACATTGATGATTATATCAGGTTATCTGACTATTATTGCAAGGATGTTAAAAATCGTGTGTTTTTAGTTTAGTCCTTGAAAATTCTTGAAATTTTTCTTTTCGAAAGCCATCCAAAAAAATTTCCATCGTAATTAGGAGACAAAAATACATAAGGATTGACCATTTTTATTTAAACATCCAAATCACTGTTGTGCAGTGTTATTTAAGTTTGTAATTTATCATTTGTCTTTTTTCCCGTGTTTTTTAATTTAAACATAAATTAAATCTTAATATCTAGGAGCTTTTCGGATTATCCAGGCTTAGATAGATTACTTAAACTTTCCTTTGAAAGACAACCCTTGGTAAAAGACTACTAAAACATTATCGTAACACTTACTGGAGAGCAGTAAACTTCAATTCTACGAAATCTCAAGAGTGGTCTTCCAAAGGTCAAAGTTATATGCAAAAATATTTAAATGATGAATTTTATTGAAACGAAAGGACAATTTAAAATAAATGCACCAACGAGACCAATGCGAAATTGAGAATAGAAAACAAACTTAAAATAAACTATAAAATACACTCTACTTCGCTTTAACAGACTGTATTACAAGCTCACAGCCTAAGTTAAATACCCGCATTAAATTTAGTAGCAGGGTCCCGCTACAACTAAATGCGGGTATTAACTTATTACTCTTAATTTTCCTTATGCTTTATTTATTTTATTTCCTTAGCCAGCTTGTATTCCTGCATTTTATTGGTGCCTATGCCAATTCATTGATAGACCTCTAACCATAATGTTTGAAAAGTTTTTAACCTTGTATTATCATATTGAAACTGTGAATGAAGAAATTAACAAGCAACATATCGTTAATTTAGTATAAAAACGCCCCACTCATTATTTATTCAAATCCAGGGTTATCTATGGAAATATGCAAAAAAAAAACTCGATTTGGAAATGATTGACTTAGGGCGATTATATATTAAGGTAACGATATGTATGTATGGCATCTGTTTATTTATTAAAAGTTTTTATTTAACTTGCACTACATATGTTTGTTCGTGTAGATTCTTGCAAGTCAATTTTGAAGCTGTTTGAGCTGAAATTTTGTGTAAACATTAGTTTGGAAAACAATGCATGGTTAGCTGACGTCGTTCTAAATCACACATGGCGGAACACCCAAGATGCCCGACTACTTATGTTTAATGCACTCCTATAATATCGGTATCAAATGAAAGGGCTTACTTAGAACAACCCAAAAAATAAAGTGTCGGCCCTTTAGTCATTAAAATTTGTCGCGATAAGTTGATAGTAATAGTTTTTTTAGCCCATTTAATTTGTAACATTTAACAAATAATAGAAATATTTTCAATGATTTTTATTTCTTTTTGCTTTAATTTTTCTTATAATAAAGTAAACATTTTTATTTTTTATTTTTATAAACATATGAACCAAACAAGTTATTGTTAAGTAAAACAAACAAAAAATCAGGGAATTGGTGTGTAAGATCAATAACTATGAAATAAATGTGGATTTATTAATTTAAAAAATCATGAAATGTTTTCTTGGCTTTGTCGAGATATGAATGTTAATCTTATAATATAATGTGAAAATTTGGCTTGTTTTTATGGTTAAGCAATTGTCTATATGCATTTCGTTCCCGCTTTTGGAACTCGTCAGTAGACTTCAACCCAAAAAATTTTTCACTTTAGCTAACAAACTTCGTATGTTTATAGTAAGACTCTTAATACTATATTCAAAATCACAATATGCAAACATAATGGGTCTAATTATTCATTCCGTTCAGCGATTGCGGAAAGCATTTTTTGTGCGGAAGAAAGATTTGCGATTATACGCTCAAATTCAATAACGGAAGGCTTGCGGAAAATTCAAAAATGTAAGGAAATGTAAAAATTTTCAATTATAGAACTTATTTAAAATTATTTTGTTTGTTTTATTCTTGCAAAATATTTTTTGAAGGAATAAAAGAGAGAAATGCACAAAATGCTGCGGTTCACTGAATATCTAATGTGAAAAATTTCGGAGTTTCCAGAAATTCGTTGTCAAAAATGGATGCAGAATGAATGTTTAGAAATATATGTCAGAAAATATAACACAAAAAACTGAATTTTTGGTTGAGGAAGACTACTGGGGAAACTGGGCATAAAGAGATTAGTGCGAAAAGCATTTCTCCCGTAAGTGCAAGACCGCGACTTTGGCAAAAAATAGAAAAAATGAAAAGACAGAACTGCTAAAGGATCAAATTAATATACAAAAAATGGCTTTAGACGTATCAGCTTCTCTAGAGTCGATTATGTATCATAACAAGGAAAATTATAAAGCTATAAGAGATATTAAGAGATCCATATATACAATAAGCGATAAAAAAAAGAGACAGACCAAAATCCTTGGACAGCAGCTGGAAGAACAAAGAAACACAACCAAGAAATGAGAAAATTGTTAATTAAAAAAATTGAACTTAAAGAAAAAATATTAAAGCTTGAAATAGATAAAGTCAACAAACAAATACAACGAAATTAGTTATAATATATTATTATTTGATACACTTTCTGCAGTATTAAAAAAAATAATTTTGATTTACAAAAGGTTTATAAAACATATTTCGTATGAAAATTTGTCGCTTAAGTTTTTTGTCGGTTATGGCGCGATATTTTAATGTATTTATATAGGCATATTTTATAAACATTTTATTATGTTAATTTTTTTTAAATTTTTATTTACATATTTAATAAACTAAATAAAATTAAACTGAATAACAAATGAAAAATATTGTAGTATTTGATTTCGTGTTTCATTTGCTTCGCCGCTAATATTATCTTCAATGAGACAGTTATGGAATCTTCTTCTTCAGGTAACGGCATAAAAAATTCTTCGTCGTTAATATTATAATGAAGTCTAATGTTGTGAAGTGCAACGCAGACGTTAATTATTTTCTCGGCCTTTTCTGGAGTATAATGTAGTCCCCGTTCATTATTTAAAGATCTGAAAACTGATTTGATCATTCCAATTGTTCTTTCTATTATAATTCTTCCTTTGGAAGGTGCGGTATTAAACCTAGTTTTCCTTGGAGAAGACGTTAGCTCTCTGAAAGGTGTTAATAGCCATGCCTGCAAAGGATATCCCTCATCTCCTGAAAAAGTTTTTAAAATATACTTGCACAACTTTATTGCTGATAGTTTTTTTAATTACTAACCCAAAACGAGAGAATTTCTTCTATTGCTATGTTTTGATTGTAGGAATTTTTTCGCGGCGTTCATTTCCCATATATGAGAATCATGGCAACTTCCGGGATATTGTGATGACACATATCTTATTTTCTGGTCGTGATCACACATCTGTAATATTTTAAATAATAAAAACATTTATGTAGGCATAATTTTTTAATGGTCTACTTACAATCATAACATTTATGCTGTAGTATCCCTTACGATTAAAAAAAGGTGCTTATCACTATTCGGAGCAATAATTTTAACATGAGTACCATCAACAGCCATAATCACATTTGGAATACCACATTTTTCATAGAAAGCCATTTTCGCTGTTCTTTCCTCATCAACATTCATGCTCATAGATATTCATTTGCTGCACAACAAATTCTCTAACTTGTTTAATACTTCAGCCAGCACTTTGCAAAACGTTGGTTGAGCTATATTGACGTTAAAATCCTTACCAACACTATGCTGGTAGCTGCCTTCTGCAAAAAATCTCAAACAAGCAGATAGTTTATCTTGTTCAGAAAGTGCTCCTTGACGAACGCTTCCGAAACTCGCAGACTCTAGCTCAGACAAAACATATTTGAATGGTGCCTTGTTTAAGCGAAAATTTTTTTTGAAAGCTGCAAAATTAATAATTAATATGAAGTTTTTATGCATTAAAGCTGTATTGAGATATCTTTATTCCAACTTACTCTCTATCATTCATCTGTTACACATTTTCAGATTTGTAGCGCAAAACCCTTCTTTCTACCCTAATGTCTAAAGGGGCCCATACACTACAACAGCATGCATGCGCAATCAAGTGTTTGTGCCAGCGGTTTGGTCGTGTATGGGCATTTTGTGCGATTGTACGGTTTGCTGTAGCGATGTCAAGTAAAGTTTGATATTTTGCTGATGGTACCAGCTCGCTGGTGTGGTATATGGTGAAATTAGCTCAGTTGAGCAAAGTTGTCATGGAGCAAACATGTATTTAAATAATATAATTTGTTGAAATATAATTTGTTTCAACGGTAAACAGAATTTAAGAACTTTAGTTATACATAGCTGCTAATTTTAAAAACATACCAATAATAATTGCAACAAAATATGTGTCACTATTCATAACCACCCTTCCCGAAATTTTGTAAGAAATGAATATTGTACCAGCTTGCTGGTATGTTGTGTGGTTCGAGCATGAATGCTCAATCGCTTGATTGTGCGTGCATGCTGTTGTAGTGTATGGGCCGCTTAAGCAATCATCATCCCTACTATCATTAAATAAAACTATTGTATACATATTAATATTTAACACGTGTATATATTTTATATATTTCACTTAAAACGAGTTTTTAACATAAACTTATTCTGTTGTTTGTACGTCCAATACATTTAAAATATGTTTTAAATGTTTTTTTTTCAACATCAGACACACCACAATTAATAAAAACAGGGATGTTAAATATATTTCGCGGAAAGCTTATACCCCAGGAATGAATAATTGCAATTTGCATATCGATCGATATTCACTTCCGTTGAATTTTCCTTTCCGTACGGAATCAATAATACCACCCAATAAGTTTGAAAGCCGCGAACAAAACTCTTTACACCAGACTTTATGTTAAATACATAAATATACTTCGGTATTTCACTTATAATATAATAATAACTAGATATACCAAACGGACGACACACTCGTCCGTATTCTAGAATCAAAATGTAAATAATTCAAAATTCAAAGAAAATGTATCTAAACGTCGTAAAAAAATTCATTAAAACACAGCCACACGCAAACTTACATACATATATATGCAAGCATAATTAAATAATACATGAAATTAAAAAAACATAAACAAAATCCCTTCAACCAACCTAATTCAATTTATTCAACTCTCTTCCTTTAAGTATTATGGCTTTGATACAACAACAAATAAGAGGAAAACAATTGTAAGGTCAAGAGAAATACTAGTTACAAACACACCAGCGATGCCCACTTGGTGCTTTTGGCACTATTTTTAGTGCTTTTTGATTCAAAACGAAAATTTTGAACGATAGTGCCAAACTAAGGAAAAGCACCAAGTAGTGCTTTTAAGAAATTTGTGAATTTCTTAAAATTATTTTAATAAAAACTTGGCGTATTTATTTTTTCAGTGTAAAGCATACCTTTTTTGTCTGATATATTTCAATAATTAGAGAATAGCTTAGAAAATTTTAAACATTACTAAACTTCACATTAATCACGTTATGGATCTTCACTCGATTTTCACGTAAGTGCTTTTTACGCTTTTTAGATATCAAAATTACGCTTTTTAGTGCTTTTTTTAAAATTCGATATGCTTTTAGAGCCAAAAAAGTTGGCATCACTGAAACACACACTCATGTTTTGTTTCTTTTTTAGGGTTCCGTACACAAAAGGTGAAAAGGAACCCTATTGTTTTCGCTACGCTGTCCGTCTGTCCGCCTGTCCGTCACACGGTATTTTCTCAGGAACCGTAAGAGCTACGGACCTGAAATTTGGACACAGTATGTAGAACCTTGGCCGCTACAACAACAAATACATGAGAATTAAAAATTAAAGGGTGTTCCAAAACGAGCAATGAAATATGTTAAAATCCCATGTAATATACATACAATTGTATGAACATATGTATATTGAAACTTGAAATTTGTAAAATTAGTGTATTTTTATACAGACTACAACAATTAACACTAAAATTTAAAAAATTTAAATTAAAGGGTGGTCCATCAGTTAATGCAATTTTGACTATGTAATTTTGACAATTTGCTATATCTTGGAAACCGTAAGAGGCAAACACTTGAAATTTTCAAAAACGGTAAAACTAAAAAAACCGAAAATTATAAAATCGCCAAACCAAAAAAAAAATCGCCAAAAATTAAAAAAAAATCGCCAAAATTAAAAAAAAAATTCTAACACTAAAATAAATCGCCAAATTCGAAAAAATCGCCAAAATGAAAAAAAACGCCAAAATGAAAAAAAACGTAAAAAATTGAAAAAAAAACGCCAAAACGCGAAAATGTCGCCAAAACTAAAAAAAAATTAAATAAACAAAAAATCGCAAAAATTAAAAAAAAAATCGCCAAAAATAAAAAAACGCCAAAATGAAAAAATCGCCAAAAAACCGAAAAAATCGCCAAAACAAGAAAATAAAGTGTCTAAACTAAAAAAGAGCCAAAACTTAAAAAAATCGCCAAAACCGAAAAAACGCAAAAAAAACGACAAAACAAAAAAAAACCGAAAAGATCCCAAAAACGAAAAAAATGCCAAAACTATATATTATATAGGATGAAGTTTGTATTAAATTACATATCTAGTGTTCGCACGGAACCCTATGTACGCGAGTCATAGTCGCACTTTACTGAATTTATTTTAATTGTAAGCTCAGTACTCTGTTCATGTTGGAAAAAAACATATAAAATATATCATCAATATTTTAAGTTTTCATGCGAAATAATGAGTGACATTTGTTTCGCGTGGAATTTACAACAAAAACGGCATAGTTAATAGTGTTTGAACTTCAAATTTTTTTGTACATTTTTCAAAAGTTTGAATACACTAGTTTTAAGTAGAAAATATGTTCGCGCAAATCAAACACTGCCTTTTCCGTTTCAAAAACTGAAAAATATTTCCAAATACAGCTGGATTTTGGTTTTATTTTGATACTTATGAGCACTTATTGATGGAAAAGTTTCCCGTCAAAATATTAAAGCTTTGATTAGAATGCTTTATTTGTAAGTATGTATATGTATTGTTTTCATGCTGCTTAAAATAATTTTCGTCTTTTTGACGTTTGTTAATCGTAAACTATTTTCGTAAAAGAAGCACAATTTTTTTTTGTCTTTAGTATTCGCTTGAAATATTCGCATATTTTAGCGAATGCAAAAAGTAAGCGAATAATTTGCAAATGCGAAAGCGAATGCGAACATTCGTTACATCCCTAACATATATGTACATACATACTAGCTGAGCCCGCAAACTTTGACGTACCCTTAATAATTTATTTTTTTTTACTCCAAATTAGTGCACCCTGCGGTCACTTGTTGTGTTAAAAACAAAGCGAAAACCTACCGGATATTGACTCGAACCTGTGTTGAAAATTTCAGTTCCAGAGATCATGCGTTAGGAACAAATACACAATACGATTTTATATATTTATATAGATAAGTTACAATATATCCCAGTCAGCATTTTATGACTTCCGATTAAAATAAGCATTTATGCGCTCGTTTTCGAGTCGAAAATTACTCTTCATTCGGAAGAAAATGGTACCCTAACCTCGAGTCTTCTAAAATAGTCTTATATGACTCGCGTTTCTGATCAAGACAGTTTGTGGTATTACTGACAATCAGTTTTTTTGTTTTAAATTTTTATATTGTACATAAATTCACTCACACTTTACTATTTTTGGTTTTACTGCACGAGCTTGCTGTTTGCTTTTGTTTTTTAAACAAATCACTTTGTAAGTATTTCTGGGAATGATTTTAAGCGCAGAGCTGATTAATCAATTTTTGAACATCTAAGGCACTCGAAAAAGACTCAGTTTTGTGAAACAATCTTCCACATGCTGACAGGGATAGTACAACTTTTATGTACATATGTATGTATAATGAATTTAGTAGTTGAAAACTTAAAAACCATTTAATGTTAATTAAAAACAAATAATAAAAAATCGTATTTACATCTTTCTTTTTTACTATCATTCAATATAGTGTACCTGAATCTAGAAATATAACGACGACTGCTTTACAACAATTTGGTGCCGAAGTGCTTAAGCTTTCTAGAGGTCTAGAATCATTTGCTTTGTCTTCGACGGCCTCACCTACCAAATCTGAAATATCAACCTGTCACTTGCTACCTTCCCCGCACACATTTGCACAAAAAAATCATTCAGCGCAACAGTACTCTTTCCCTATCCAAAATCAACAAATTCAATTATACCATCAACAACATCCTTCGAAACACCAATTGCAAATGCATTCGAAATATTATCAACAACAATTATCGTCCGGCCAACAGTTCAATCGGTCAAACCAGCAACAAGAATTTTATTTACCTGACCAACAAAAGTTTATAAGAAACAATGAGAACTATACAATAATTTCATCTTTACCATCAACAAATCCTGCAAAAGAATTTTTATATGCAATTAATAGTAGAAAGGATTTTCGAACACAAAAACGGTAAGTGGTGTAAAATATACAGCCAGGTTCTGAAAACCATTTTGTTTTGAAACCGACAAATTTCATGAAAAAAAATCAACAAGAAAGCTCACTTATTGCAGTTTTTTAATTTTTTTTTAAGATTTCATATGCTTGAGATATTTTATCCGAACTTGATTTCGAATGCACTAAATTATCTGATAAGTAGAACACTTTTTTCCGTTTTTGAAACTTTGCGATTTCAGAACGAAATGGTTTTCAGAACATGGCCGATAATTTATAATCGCATCAAGGTGTTTAAAATCAATACCAAAAATTTTCACAATCACACGACTGAAAATCATACAAAACGTTGTGTGATAGTGGAAATATATTTTTAAAATGATGCTCTTTCTTGGGCAGATTATTATGCCATTTCGATAATTTTGTAGGTCTTCGTGGGTAAAAATATTTGCCACTAAGTTATTTTTGCACGGATTCGAAGCTTTCGAAAAAAAAACATAGATAAAAACACCGCAAGCTAGAAACTTTCAAATAAGATCAAAAATATTCATATAGTGGTCACCGGAAAACATTATCATTTATATATTTTAAAGGCTAAATATACAGGCCATCATTCCATTAATAAATACATTTAGTTTTTATAGATTAGCAATAATTTGCTATCAAAATTATAGATGATAGCAGTTTCTTCATGGTTAGCCAAGGTTAAGAATGATACAAGATGTTCGACCTAAAAATGTTGAATGGCGAAATATCTTGTTTCAATCCAAATTCGGGAACTGTGAATGAGAACCTCGATATTTGCTGTCCGCATGAATATGCTATTAGAAAAATCATCCAGACTTCAGTAAAATTTTTTCGAAAAATCTAAATAAAATTCTTATGCTTATACAAAAGATCACAAAATATTATTTAGCGTTACTGAATAGATTGGGAAAAAAATAATTTATTGAAGAAATTCTGTTAATTCGTTGATTGACGAAAACATTATTTTTGTTTGTTCAATAAATGTCTTATATTGAGCAAAATAAGAAATAAAGAGTTTTATATGCATCCTTTAAGTACAGTTTTCATAAGTTAAACAATGATTTGAAGTCCTATTTAGGAAAACTATTTCCAAAAAAAAAGAGAAACACTTAGCTAAGTGAAAATAAGCGACAGAATCAAAACTTATTGACGATACGCCCGTATTTACACACATGAAGCACAAAAAATTTGTAAGAGATATGTGTAAAATAACAACTATTAAATTGGATGTGTTGATTAATCACATTTGATGTTATAGAATTTATAGTGAAAACAATAAATAAATATGAAAACTTGTTTTTGTTTTCAATATAAATGTTTTTCTATTATCTAAACCAAAACGAATATATATACATATCGGTTGACTTTTAGCACTACCGTTTAAGTTGACTTACGAAAATTTTTACATTCACTTTCACACAAATAAGTTGCAAAAACAATATTGTTTTGTTAAAAATATATCTACTAAGGTTTTTTTAATTGCGATTGATCAACAACAAGTATAACGGTTGTTACATATGTATGTACTTATACCAAGCATTATCTAATTTTTTATCGATTTCGTTACGACTATGACAACGATAATAAGGCTTCACATGTCGAAAAATTAAAAGAAATATATACACTATTCTAATCAAATTCGATTAATTACGTCTAAAGATCACATTTTTATAGGCACATACATTAAAGGTTTGCCTGAGCACTTGAACAGTATTTTTGCTCTACTGAAAAATTTTAAATTCATACATAAGTTTTTTTCTACAAGTTCAACAGATACATATGTATGTATTCATACGTTCGCTAAGAGTAGTATGGTTTATTAGTGTCCTGGCCTTCTACTCTGCAACTCGAATACAACTATAATTGAGTCGAACTCATTCAGTCGGTCGTTTTTGACTAAAACTATTTATCAAATCCATGTAATTTAAATGGGTTTGATCTTAGGTTTGTATCAAAAGCGACCTAAACGGTCTAAATAAAAAACAAAATAATTTTGAACTGCAATGTAAAAACATTCATACCCACTCGAACAGTTTTTAGACAAAATACTCCGCATTATTCTGTAAATATTTCTCGCTCTTACGTCAACCCGACAACAAAAAGTTTTCACTTGCCTTGTATTGTATTCTACTCCAATTATAAGGAGGTGTCAATAGTACTTAATTGTTACCGACAAGTAGATAAGTGCTAATTTTTTTTACCGTTGAGGAGTTGACATACAGATAGTTATACACTGCAATTATGAATAAATTTCCGCAAGAAATTTCTCTCTTTTCCAATTAGATTTTTTTGTTTTCCCTATTATTTGCTACTGTTTGAAATTATTGCCTGGGAGAAATTTCTCGTAGAATTTGAATTATAATTGCCCTCATAATATATGATAAGACGGAATAAATTTGTCAAACTTATGAATTTTTCAAATGTTATTTCCCTTCCAAAAGTAATATGTTTCTTTTGTTTTCAAAATAATTCTAAAATGTACATATATTGTAGCACCTTTGATGAAAATAACCGTAAGAAAGTAGTTTATTTATTGTTGTTGTTAATTTATAAGAAATATGTCGCGAATAGTCATTAAATTGTTAAAACTCTACGTATAAAATTGTATGGGACTTTTAAATATTATAAAAAAATACCTTAAAATCAACGAAAATTTGAATTTATAAAACTTTTATATAAAAATTGCTAAGAAATCCCGAAAATGAAATCCAGGGATTGAATTTTACAAATCCCGGGATTTCCCGTTTGGCATCCCTAGTAAGGACACGTGTTGTACAGTTGAGCAATAAAACATTTAGTTGGAAAAAATGGCTCATTGTAATTTTCAAATCTAAAAGAAACGAGGCAAACACTGCTATACATACGAATATGAATATGAACAATCGAAATTTAAATAAAAACTCTATATAATATACAATTTGTTATATGATCCAAAGTTTGCATGAGTTGTTAACATACATACTCCTAGTAGTGAATCTGTTAAAAAGTAACAAATATAGCGTCTACACAATATGATGAAATCGTGAACATACGTTTGTTAGCATCCCTAAAAAATTTACAGCAACTGTAGTTAAACACAGTCACAAATAAATTAATATATGCATCCCTTTCTAATTCGCCTTTCCCCTCTCACCAACGCATCCCAATTTACTCCAAGAAAAGATTTCATTATATAAACTGGGACATACATACATATATACGTTAAGAAAATATTCATCTAAAAGATATTTTAATTAAAGCCTATAGTACAGGGTGGGCCAAAAGAAACCAAGGGGTGTAAAAGTTTAATAACTTTTTTGTTTATTAACTTTTTTTTATTTTTTCTTTCAGATTATATAATATACAAAATGGAAATTTTTTTACACTAAGTATGAAAAATGATGTCTCTTAAATGACCACCGTTTTCAGCTTCGCACTGATGGGCTCTTTTTAGAGCATTTTCCATAACATCTTTCAAAACTTGTGGCTGTAGCGTTCGAATTTCTGCAACAATGTTTCCCTTGAGTTCAAGGATTGTCTCTGGCTTGTTCACATACACTCGCTCCTTCAAAAAACCCCAAAGAAAATAGTCGGGTGCTGTCAAATCTGGCGATCGCGCTGGCCAAATAATTTCCGAATTTCGAGAAATTATTCGCTCTTGAAATTTAACTGCAAAATTTAGACGTTGCCGATGATAAGCGGGTTTTAATTCTTGGACCAATTGCACCTTATATGGGTATAACTGTAAATCTTTTTTTAAAATGCGCCGTAGTGACGTACGAGACATTTCTAGCTGAGCAGAACGCCTTCTGCCAGATGTTTCTGGTGTTTCGTTAACACTTTGCTGTACTCGTTCAATATTTTCCGCAGTGCGACTTAAACGTGGTCTACCGGTTCGAGGCAAATCTCTTACGCTGCCATGTTGGTGATGACGATTAACTAAGCAACGAATCATCGCTTCAGAGGGCGACGACGTTAAAATGTCGACGATATGCTCTTTGCGTTAAAATAATTGATCTCTGGTTTAAATAATAAAATTCTATTGTTATGGTTCTCTGTTCAGTTGTGAACCTCTCCATTATAAATTCTCCAAGTGTTGTCTATATAATCTGAAAGAAAAAATAAAAGAAATTAATAAACAAAAAAGTTATTAAACTTTTACACCCCTTGGTTTCTTTTGGCCCACCCTGTACTATGACGTCTCTAGAATTTTCAGCATTTTGTTTGAATTTTTTTTAATTAGTAAAAGTTAGTGTCCTGCACAAGACTATTTATAAGACCCTTCAAGACATGAGAGATTTTTTCAAATGCTTTACTACAGCGAAATATTCTAAAAGAATCGCTAAGCAACACTGTTGGCAAGTAATTTTTTTCGGTGGTTTGTCTTGCCAACAGTGTTGTTTAGCGATTCTTTTAGAATATTTCGCTGTAGTAAAGCATTGGAAAAAATCTCTCATGTCTTGAAAAGTCTTATAAATACTCTTGTGCAGGACCCTAGTGCAAGTAGTGGCTACATGCGTCCAAAATCCATATCATAAACGTGTTGCCGAAGCGGACACATTTGCAGTGTCAGCACATGTGTAAACATGTGAATATCTACATATACATATGTTACTAGTAAGCGGCAAGTAGCAAATGTAGCTTTATGATGACATCAAAATTACGTCAGAGTAACAGGCTTAAGAATCCTTGAACGTGTTCTAATATTAATGAAGATACGCTCATGGTTTGGACACTCCCATAAGCGTATCTTCATTAATTTTAGATCTCAGAAATATAATAATTGTGCATTAGACATTTGAACATGTACACAGTGTTCTAGAAATAATCAAGATACGCTTATGGGAATGTTCCAAATAGATCTAAGAAAGATAGGCTATTCAAAGTGGCACCAGAGTACCGAACATCAATCGGCATTTTATACAAATGAATATTATACATTTCTCTCGGTTTACTTGCTGTGGGCAGCTCTGACCTACATACATATGTATGTATGTAATAGTTTAAGGCTATTTCAGCCTTACAACAATAATTTTATATTTTTTGTATGGGAGGGTGCTGTAACATAAGGTGACCAGATTTCGGAGAAAAAGATGATATCAACAAAAATAGTAAAAAATTTATTTGAATTCAATGTCTACATATTTAGCATACTTTATAGAAAATATTGCATTCATATACAGACATGTACTCGGCAAAAAATTAGTAATTTCCCTAAGAACTACTTGCCATATAATGACTTACTTTTGTGATTGCCAAATTTGATCACTCGCTTACAAAATTTGTCAAATTTATTAACTAGCTTACAAAACAAATTGCACAAAAAGCATAAAAGAGGTACATACACTAAAATCATTTGAAGAATTTTATATTCTGAAATGAAAATTGTTTGCTCAAATGCAAAAAAGCTATTCAAACACTCGAAATATTCGCATTCGAATAACAACTCTAGAATTTACCACCTTGTTATTATTATGGCTGTTAAGTATGGATTAAAAGGATCTGTAAAATATTTAATTTCATAAAGAAATATTTGAATTTGGCACATGTTCACTGAATGTTAAAATTTTATAGTGTTTTCACACTGAAAGTTAAAACCTGGCTTTAACGTTAAAACCACAAACAGCTGATTCTGCTTTCACACTGCAAGCTTGTTAAATTCGGGTTTTAACGCACAGGCTGTCTAATAACTTTGCTCAAAATAAAATAAATCTCCTGCCGAAATGTATGTATTTGTTGTTGCATTTTTTCTGTTTTTTAATAACACTTGTTGGACATACTGTTCAACTGTTTTTGTTTGTATGAAAAACTGAGATATTTCACAATGCGCTCTAAAATGGAAATTATTTTATATTTTGTAAATAAATTTTTTTTAAATTATGGAACTTCTTATACAGAATGAAGAAGTGCTTGGAAATATTGTTAATAATATAAAAATGCACAAATACATTATAAGATAAACCTTTTTTATAGGCAGATGAATGTCAGTCATATTGTCTATTTTCACTTTCCACAGTTCAATTTAAAATATTTTCGTTGTTTTCCTTCCAAAAAATCTTTTTTTTTTCCATAATTTTTTGATTATTCTTGCTGCTGTATCCATTTTTAAGTTGAAAAATTTTCAACCGACATCTATTGTTATTCACTGGCATAACATTATCAGCTGCTGTCGGTCATTTCAACTTGGCAGCACTGAATTTATAACAGCGAAAGCAAGGTTGCATTTCATAAAACCAACTTAAAACCAATTCAAAAATGGTTTTAATTTGGTTTTAACAAAAACAATTTGTATGGTAAAACCAGGTTTTAACGTTAAAACCAACTTTTATTAAAACCATGTCAGTGTGAAAACTCTATTAAGTGTTATTTGGGCATTTATTTCAGATCTTTATCGCACGGATCAGGAGGCTGCAATCGCATTTTCATCACAAAGAGGAGAGCATCTGCGGCAGCTCATATAGCACCACCTAACACTCCAACATCCCCTTTGTCTATAAGGCGTAATCGTTTTTATAGCTTACCTGAAAATATTTCATTATCGCAGACTTTGAATACAGAAAAATCGCCTGAAGAAGTGGCATCTTCTAAAAAAACAAGGTCTCCAAGGAAAACTTGTTATTTCGACTCCGAAAAATATGATGAAAACTATAAAAGTTATTCATCTAATGATAATGATTCAAAATCCCTCCAGCTACCCAGTATCTGTACGTGCCCGTACTTTGGAAATCGACCTTTGCAAAATTATGTAAAACCTGCAGAGATAAAAATTGTATCAACTTTTCAATTAACAAACAGATCACCTAACGATGTTACCGCAATATCAACTGAAGATGAAAGCAGTTCTATAGTAACTAACTCAACAGCAACAACCTGTTTAAGTCCTTATACTTCATTGGTAATGAATAGGAATCATTCGGAAAGTTTACTTTCAGTTCACTACGGAAATGATGGTTGTTGTTTAAGTGCGCCTAGCAACACAAGACGTAAGTTGAGTATATCAAAAACTGCGTCTATAGTAACTTGGGACTCAGGAAGGAATTGTAGAAGGGACTCTAATTTCGGAGGAGCATGCACATCTTTACTATTGACTCCAACTAAAACCGACTCGTTAACTACATCTACGTCAGCTACGCCTTTAAGGAGATCAGCTACGTTAAGAAGTCATAAGAATATGAATTACAGTGGAGTTGATATGACATTTTCAAGTTCCCTTAAAATAATATCCAAATCGCCCCATTCCTCACCATGCCTCCTACAACGCAATCAAACAATAAGATCACATCACTCTCGAAATTCAAGTGACGTTTCAAGACATTCGTCGCGTCATGGTCGTATAATACGCCTGGAACAAAAAGCCACTAAAGTATTAGGAGTAGTATTTTTTACTTTTGTAATCTTATGGTCACCATTTTTTGTACTAAATCTCTTGCCCACCATCTGCTCAGATTGCGAAGAAAATATAGACCACTGGGTTTTCGATGTGGTGACGTGGTTAGGCTATGCCAGTTCCATGGTAAATCCAATATTCTACACAATCTTCAATAAAGTGTTTAGACAAGCGTTTAAAAAGGTTCTCCTGTGTCGTTATGCAAGTGGTTCTGTATGGCGGCCACCAAGGTAGCATATGCTGCCGGTTTTATTGAATATAAATGTTGTTGGCGACAATCACAAATCAAGAGATTTAAAAACTACAAACAGTTTCCAAGTGAGATCAGAAATAGTTAAAATTTTCGATTGCTACATTACATAAATACATAAAAAAACTTTAAAGCAATGGTAAGTTGTAGTTTTCTTTTAAATTTTTCCATGTTTAAATTTATTCCCAACTACATGTACGTTTTTTTTTTAATTTTGCGAAATGTAATTACAATTGAAAACTTTAAATTACAAAAACATTAGTCGACGTTCAATCAATTACAAAATGTAATCATTACTGCCCAAGTCTACATAGTAGATATGTACAATATTAACATTTTTTTTAAATTCTTAGCATAAAAAGAGTAAAAAACATTTTAAATTTGCGTATGTACTTGCAAACACGTAACTACATATGTACACTAGACCGTCGTCTCACTTTACATTTTTTTTTTCGAAATTTCTTCATGAACACCGATTTTTTCAATCTACTCTAAAAACCAAGAATTTTGGTGAAAAACACTTAATTTGTAATTTGCCTGTAACTCAATCAGTTATTAACGTATTTAAAGAAATGTATTAACGTTCTTAAAGAAACGTTGCCATTTTGTTCGATGTTTTACGAACTTATATTTTTTTTTTAATTTTTGCTTACTTTTTCTTATGTAAAAATTGAACGAGGCAAAAAAAGCTTAAGTCATTCCATTTATTTGTCGAAATTCAACTCTTATAATGATGACCTTCCACCTTCCGGCTAGCACAATTCATTTATTTTCAATTTGTATAAATATTTAATTTTAATATATCCAATTTGATGAACTTTTTGTAATAAATAAAATTAGACTAAGTAGTGTTACAAACTGAAAATAATTGAATTGTATTTACCTGAAAATAGACGGCTATCATTGTTAGAGTTGAGTATCGATAAATAAACAATAAATAACATAATTTCAAAGGACTTTTCCATATATAGTCCTAGTTTACACTATGCAAGTCTTATTGCTAAGCTGATTAGTTTGTTAGGAGAGAGAAATAAACTCTTCTGTTCTCCTCGTCTCTCATAGTGTATAGTAAACTAGGACTTAAAGCAACCTTATAACAAAATCCAAAAATATGATTTCTGACCGTGCTTTAAAAATATTACAATGACGCAGTAGTTGATTCCTAACTAGTGTTGTTAATTATTCGTCTTTTATATTTGTTCGAATGAAATTTCATGATTTTTTTCTTGTTCGAACAGACGAATAATTTTGTACTTTTGTTCGAATATTCGAACGAACAAAGAATAAAAAAATTTATTCGAATAATCTTAAAAAAGTTTGCAAAAAACGACACGTATGTGTATAAGTTTAAGTTTTTTTATTAAAAAACGAAAAATTATTCATTACACAAGAAAAACATATGATTTTAATAACAGATTTAGAAATATTAATAACAAAACTTAAACATTTTAAGAACCTTTGCCGCAGTTGACGCTGTAGTATAAGTTAAGAAATCTATATTCCACTAATACTATTGAAGTAGCAGAATCGCAAAAAAGAAGATAGTAAATTAATATATAGAAAATTTAAGATAACTTCCAATCGACTAGACCGATTTTCTTCAAGTATAAATTAGAAGATATACGATCATGTCACCTTTCAAACGAAAACAAAGCAAATTAAAATCGGTCAAGCCGTTCGGGAGCTACGGCGTCAAAGATACACAGATCTAACTATATATGAATATCTAAAAACGATGTGATACCTTCTAAGCGGCTGGACCGATTTTCCTTGAACATAGCTAAGAAAACTTTCGATCAAGTCACCTTTCAAACAGAAAAAACTAAACCAAAATCGGTCCAGCCGTTTGGTCTGTACGTGGACTCCTAAAAACAAACGGATACACAGACACACACTACAAAACTTATAAATTTTTATCTCTTTTTCTGACGTCCCAGGCAGAAATTGTAACTTTGCCCAAAAATTATGTACTACCACAACACTGTAAATACAAAATTACGACTCTTCCAAAATTTTTGTACCACCGCAGTACTCTAAACACAAAAATATGACTTAACGTTTACAAATACCGCGTTCTTAAGCTATGTACAGACGGTTGTCAGATCTTACAATATTGCCAGTAAAATGTGCTAAAAATTTCTTACGACCATGTGAACTGGCAATTTTTGCCAGACGCCGTTTCTAGAAAAAGCATTGTCAGTCCATTGCAAGACTAGCAACTGACAACAAATTGTCAGACATCTTACAATCGTGTGAACACATTGTAAAATTATTGCCAGATATTTATCAGACATTTTAATATTGTCAGATGTGCGAAGTTCATGCATCTGACAATGGCGCCATTGTAAGATAATTCTTTCTATGGGCAACACTGCACACGCTTGATTTTAAATAAAAAATTTATAATAAAATATATGCAGACAAAATCATTGCAATTGCTTCTTTATGGTCCATAATAATTTATACTTTCACTTTTTACATTAAACACAAACACAAACGATAAATATTTAACAATTTCCAACAAATGGTTTAAGTCTGGCAACGCTTAGCAACAGATCTAACAATTTGTGCATATGACAACTGTGTGAACTGACAATTTTTCTACTGACGATTTTGTCAGATGAATTTATTAATTTTATAACCGTCTGGCAATAAATTGTAAGATTTTCTGACAACCGTGTGAACTGACAAGAAATATTGTGCTGGCAATTTTCGATTGCCAGTACATTGTCAGCACATTGCCAGATCTGACAATATTGTAAGATCTGACAATCGTCTGTACATAGCTTTAGTAATGCTATACCACAACAACACTGTGCATACAAAAATTCAATTTACAATAATTCTATACCGCTACAACATCGTAAATACAAAAACTTGACTTTAGTTCCCCAAATACCCCGTTTACAATAATTCTTTACCGCTGCAATACCGTAAATACAAAAATTTGACTTAAGTTGGGAAATTTCCATTGTGACGACCTTATAAATGTGTATTTAGAGTATTGTGACAACATTGTAAACAAGAGTCGGAGGACGGTCATTCGGCGTTATCATTTTAATGTTATGAGTACATTAAAATCTTGGTAAACGAATGTTGTACTTATGTTAGTTGTACCCGGAGACAATCGTAGCAACGTCGTGCTGATTGTCTTTTTATGTCTGGGATATTTTAAAAAGTTGGTATTTAATGCTTTTTTTACGTCGTTCAATAATTCGATTTTTAACGCTTTTGATTAGAGAAAATCAGTTTTTTTCTAATCTCTTTATCAGAAATTGTAAGACACCTTCTAATTCCATGAAAGAAGCATTACCTTTTCCCAAAAAGAAAAAAGATGAGTTTAGCGAACATACTTATATATGTATACATACATATGTATGTACATACAAACAAAGCTTACACAAGTATTTATAATTTGGAGTAATTTGATTACTTAATATCATATTGTTAACAAATTAAAAAGTAATGAAATGTAAAATACTTTTTATATAAAGTAATTCAGGAAATTGTTCGAATATTCGACAAAAATGATTCGAATAATTTTTTATTCTAAATTGAATATTTTTGTTCGTTCGAACAAAAACGATAAAAAGTTGTTCGAATGTTCGAACAATTTTTGTTCGAATGACAACACTATTCCTAACCCACAGCTACATACATATATAAACATCTACATATTTAAATTTTTATAGCAGTCTTTCCGGTTATGCGAACATACATACATATGTAGATGTATGTATATGTATGTGTTCATAAACTCGTATCTTCAGTAGAATGTTGTTACATAGTAACGAAGTTATAAAATGATTCAATTATAGAATCATCATTACTAAAGTGCGTGAATCAAAAGCTATTAAAATTAGTTTTAAGTGATAAACTATTGACAATCTGAAATATAAGAAAGTATTATATTATTGACAAGTTTATTTCCGCCAGCTAACGAGAATTTACATATATGCTCTATGTGTAGAAAGTTATACATATTTATGTATGTAAGCATATATTTTATTTTTATTGCAAGTTTAGTTGAACTACTTTAATTGAACTTTATTAGCATGTATTTTATTTTTATTGCAAGTTTAGTTGAACTACTTCAATTGAACTTTAGTGAATAATTTCAAATTTTCAATTCTCAAGCAGCAAAAAGTTTGAATGTTCGTTCTGTATTTCAAAACTTGCGAATATATCATAGCATCTGTCATATATCGAATATTCGAAAAATGCGGAAGTCCGTGCACTCGGTTAATCAAAAGTTACAAGCAAATGGAACGTTAGGGGTTTCGTGCGCTGCACTAAATACGAATTATGAACACATGAAAAATTTGAGGGTAGTTTGGAAATATGAATATTCGATTTTGTAGGTTCGTATGCTCTAAAATTACGCTTGATCTTCTAGCGAATATGTGATAAACTCGATATTTGGAGTACTCGGTTACATACGGGCTGACTACAAACTGCGATTATACGGAAAATACGGAAGTTTGTATGTTCGAAAATTACGTTTGATGATAAAACTTTCATCTACAAGCACTCTAAATTCGAGTTAATAAAATACTACCAGTTCCCGAAAAATTTTGATACGTGTGCATTCAACTAAATACTTTATTTTGAATTACGATTACTCGAAAAATTCGCTATTTCGTGCTACCGGCTAAATACGATCTATGAAATTCGGAAGTTCTCGAATTTAATTAACTAAATACGATTTGATTTCATATTACGAATACACGAAAAACTCATAGTTTTGTATATGGCAGGAATAATCGGCAAAGCTCTCGGGCCGTAGCTCAAGAACCCCACTTGTAATTAAGTTGTCGTGATTTGCTTTCGATTGATTCGAAAGCATGAAACTATAAATTAATTTCGGTACCATGTATTCAGTGTTGTAAAAAAGCTAGTGTGATAATTAAAAGCATAATTATGTACATATCATCATAACTCAAAAAATTAATTAATTAATTGTGTAAAAATTGTACACAAATATCTTGCATACTCCTCTATCCCTAAGTTGTGTGCAAATTGAAAACTTTAAACTCATTTTTTGTCAAACTACTTTTTGACTTATGACGTTATTTGAGTAAATGAGCGATATGTTCATATATGGAAAATAAAAGGAACGAGAAACGACTATTATTTTTTAAATTTGTAGGATTACAAAAATTTAAAATTTTTGGAATTTAATATTTTGTTTTCATTGTACTTAAATTTCTCTTTGGATATGTGCTTTATACGATTAGGTCCCTTATGATGTACTCTCATCTGACCTTATTACTGACATGCACAAATGTATGTATTTATGCATATCTAGGTGGAGACAATTAAACGATTACAAATGGTGTTATTTAGTTTCTATTCTATAATTCTGTAGTAGATATCATTTCAGTAAAAGTATCCATATAGATGATTTTATAAATTTAATAATTGAATACTATTTTTTTTTAAATTACAGCAACAATTCGGATTTATATTACTTACAATATTATTGGAATAAAATATTCGATTGGCGTTGCACAAATTTAATGAGCTTAAACCTAAAGAAATGAAAACATTTGATTCTCATGAAATTGGAATGCAGATGGCGGTTATCATTTTATGGAAATCAGGTGGAACTAGTAAGTGCATTCATCGATCTAACAGCAGTTTTTTTGATTGCAAATCAAATATTAATAAACATCATCATAATGATAAATTAAGGACTTGGTCTGCTTGATTTTTCAAAACGTTGGTCAAATGGATTTTCGGAACCAGCAATATGCAAATGTTTGTACTTTGTAACGTCGTTTTCTGCCGGGTATACTCAGCCTGAAATTCCAAGGTCGTTACAAGAAATAACACGTTTTTTTATCCTTAATTATTAGTATTCTTTATTTAATAGTTAATAGTTTTAGTTCTTCTCTTAAATACAGTTTGCTCGATTAAAGTTAGTTTTATATCATCTGTTTCGCTTCTGGTTTCTGAGCTCCGGAGTTGTTATGACTTGGCTTCCTGCGAGTTATCTTCTATGCTTCCGTGTTCAATCTTAACCTTACTCCTGGGGTCTCATATGGTGACTTATGTTTCAGCACCCTTGAATTGTACCAGCTACCGTCCTACTACTTCCCGTTTCAGTGGAGAAGTTGTATTGGTTTAGTTGTGAGAACAATCGCTGCAATACTATCGAGATTTCCCTTTATTGCTTGGCGACAATGTTTATAACTATTTGCTTATCGAGGCGTTACTTTATTGTTTCGCGACTGGGCAATCGCTAACAATCTTTATTAAAATCCACTTATCTAGGTTCCACGGCATTGTTTCGCGACTAGGCAATCACTAAAAATGTTTATTAATATTTACTTATCTAGGTTCTACTGTATTGTTTCGCGACTAGGCAATCGCTAAAAATGTTTATTTACATATACTTATGTAGGTTCTACTGTACTGTTTCGCGACTAGGCAATCGCTAACAATGTTTATTAATATCTACTTATCCAGGTTCTACTGTATTGTTTCGCGACTAGGCAATCGCTAACAATGTTTATTAATATTTTATTTATCCGTGTTCTACTGTATTGTTTCGCGACTAGGCAATAGCTCACAATGGTTATTAACATCTACTTATCCAGGTTCTACTGTATTGTTTCGCGACTAGGCAATCGCTAACAATGTTTATTAATATCTACTTATCCAGGTTCTACTGTATTGTTTCGCGACTAGGCAATCGCTAACAATGTTTATTAATATCTACTTATCCAGGTTCTACTGTATTGTTTCGCGACTAGGCAATCGCTAACAATGTTTATTAATATTTTATTTATCCGTGTTCTACTGTATTGTTTCGCGACTAGGCAATCGCTAACAATTTTATTAATATTTTACTTATCCGTGTTCTACTGTATTGTTTCGCGAATAGGCAATCGCTAACAATGTTTATTACTAACTACTTGCTTACCCTGATTAATCCTGATCCACTGATGAATACCATGCGACTGACTTAATGTTAGCAAAATCTTCGGCCTTTTATACTCTTTTTTCCCTTATGTTATTGTTGTAATATTTACAAAGATTTCTGTATGCTTATGTTTTGTTGTTGCTATTGTCCCTAACTTATTTTAATGTACATGTTTGTATGTATACTTTTATTAGTGACCGTTAATCCCTTTGCTTGTAAATTATTTTGTTGGATGTTTTTGTTGTTGAATGTTTTTTTCTTTTGTTTATTTCTTTAGTATATTTCGTTGGACTTGAAAGTCATACGGGTGTACACATGTTTTTTGTTAAGGCTCAGTTAGCCGACTGTAATGTAATGTAACTGCAACAGTAAGAAACAGCTGATCGATTTTGTTATTTGAAAAGTAATGAAAATGGTTATAGATATGTAATGTAACGTAACCTACTTTTCATATAAAAATATCAATCAGCTGTTTTCTACGTTACAGTTACATTACATTACAGTCGGCTAACTGAGCCTTTAGTGTCTCTTAATACATTTGTTTTATAAATTATTTTGTTGATTATATTTGTTATTTTATGTTTTACTTCTTTACAGGGTGTGACATCAGTTTGTGTGCAAACGATTCGTCACAACTTCCTTTTCTTTAATCATTACTAATTACCAGCAAAAGTGAATTCATTCAGAAGCAATTTCTCTTATTTTGCTTCTGCAACTCAACATGGAACCGTAATGCAAATATTCAACCATTACACAATAAAAAGTCAAGCTAACGGCCTTGGATAGGAGGCAGTATGGTCTTTTCGGAATTATTGAATATAAGCTTTAGCATTCTTTTATAACAATTCGTAATTTCACAACACTTTATTTAAAAACTAATATCGATTATGTAAAAACTATATTGATTTCTTTAATTTTATTGTTATTAGATGCAATGTTAATTTGTATTTGAAAGACAGTCACTGGTTAATTTACAAAATTTGTCTAATTATATTTGCTCTGTAAGGTTTAGAAACCATGTACATATATAAATAGGTAAATATACTCCTAATAAACCGAGCTGTATTTTATTAAAATTGGACGACTACTTTTGATTTTAGTCACAGTTACGAGGGTCCGATCGTAAAAATAATGGTAAGAAATCTAAGGTAAAAAAGAGGAGTGTAACTTAATTAGCAAGCCACCAAAATTTGTTATTATTTATGTTTGGGACAGATTATACTTATACTTAAGATATAAGAACTTTTTGTTTATTTTAAGTAATACAATATATATTCTGAATAAACAGACAAAAAAATCTAAGTATCAAGGAAAATATAATTAGGTAGATAAATTTTAAATAAAATGAGTTAATCAGCTTAATGAATATATCGTCCCTACCATGTCAAACTATCCAATATGCAAAAGTTGTTTTTTAGATTCGTTACCTTGGTACCCTTATTTGTAGGATATGCCTCATTTCAAAATGCTGAAATTCTCAGAGACGAAAGATAACTCAATACGCCGACTTTATTTTCACAATTGACGACTCTTTGAGCTCTTCTGAAAAGTACAAATTTGCATATTGGACAGTTTGACATGGTAGGACGATGTGTGTACATATATAAGGTCATCAGATAGAGACTTTTGAACTTTGATAATTGATAGCGGCCATGTTGTTGAAACTACATCTGTAAAATTTTCTGTCATTTATTCAGTCTGTTTTTGAAAAATCGACACGGTTGGATATAGGATTCAATAACATGTACAAATTATTAATTTGTTTTATCAAAAATGGGTGTTCTGTTCGGGCAACATTCCGTTAGTGTTCATAAAAAATGTTGGAGGGGGAAATATTAGTGGTGGTCGGTCTTAAATTGTACCCCTCTAGGAGCAACGCAGGGACAGTTGTGACTTGTGTTGTGTTTGTAGACTTTGCCTCGAGTTTCCTTAGTTTTTACCCCGATGAGGACGCATTTACCCCCACCCACCCCCATGGTTTTTTGAATCATAAATTTTTTGGCTAAGCTTAACAAAATTAGGGCTCCTAGTGTACCGAAATCACCGACTGTAATTAATGTTGTTTGGCGCGAAATAGTAAAACGTTCATAAAAAAATTAATCAATCCTATGGAAATAGAAATTAAAAGAGGATTACAAAAATCACCCTTATTCCAGTTGTCGACATCGACGTCATTTTAATACAATATCACAAAAATTGACCTTGTGCACCCGTTGTCGAAAACAACTGACTCCAGTTGGTAGGTTTATGCCAGTAGCACAAAATTGTTCTAGATAACAAGTAAACAAGCCAACATTTTTTGGTATTGTATTAAAGGGACGTCGATGTCGACGGTGAATATATATATAAATATATATACATATATATATATAAATTATATATATATGTTCTTAAAATTCCTATAAGGAACCTAGGGCCATTAGTATTTATATTTAAAGTTATATAAGACTGGTGATTTTCCTGAGTAATATCAAAATATGTAGATTAGAGTGGAGGTTTTTTTTTTTTTTTTTTGATATCTTATATTGTAGCAGTATCTAATTTAATGTTTGCATTACTTTGAACGTCTGCACGTAAATTAAAAGATTCTAATATTTCACTAATGTTGAAGTCGTACTAGTGACAACTATTCAAGGCCAAGTACAAATGTGCATCAACGGCAAATTTAAGAAAGAGTTTTTTATTATTGGCACCTGAACAGCCACGCATACCTACTGCACCAAAACACTCGCGATCGTGGGAACGAATTTGTATTTTAAACGAGCATCATATTACGGCCAGATTCCACACGAAAATATGTGCACTAATTTTAAGTAAATAATAGATTTAATTTCACTTTATTTTTGTGCATACATTTTCATATGTTTCAACATAAGCATGTCAATATGTAGGGTTAAGATTTATTCTCATAAGTAGTATATAAGCTATAGTAATTTAATTTTAATTTTAATCTGGAAATTACTGCGGCCTAGAGCTGCAACTAATAAAAAACACCAATAAACAATTGAAGTAAATTATTTAATGTTTATATGGCGATCCTGCCATATTTTTTAGAATAAAGGAATACATAGCATATCGGCTTATCCTTTATCTAAAAATAAGAAAGGACAATAGGATCCAACATACAGAGCTTATGCTAAGTTGGATTCCTATTCATTCTTTTTCGCCAAGATGAAGAAATGCCTCCTTATGTGCCCATCAAAGAATTGACACCAGCCGAATTGAAGAAACGCGAAAAGGAACTGCGTAAGCTAAGGGACGATTTGCGCAATGAAGAAACCAAACTAGTGTTACTAAAGAAGCTAAAACAGTCACAGCACGTCATGAAGGAAAACATTGTCGTCACTTCGAATAGTGTATTGTCTACAAATCCTCTAGCGGCCATACCAGCAGCATTAACATCGAAGAGTGCCGTAAGTGTTACACCCACTACGGCGGTACCACTGCCAGCACATACCAAAAGTTCACATTCCAATATTTTTCCTTAAATGGACCCAAATTTGACTAAAATCTTGAAGGATTTAGCGGAAGCCGAAGCCCGTTGGGAAAAGCAGCTACGAGAGGGCGCAGATCCCAGCCAAAAACCTGAAATTCTATCAATAGGGCCAAAACCCATAAAGCCGAAAAAGAAGAAGGAAGAAGAGCCAAAATATCCAATATTCCCTTTACCAAACACAACAAAATCTAGAGGTGGCCGACTAAACAAATTAAAGACGGAACTACGTGCTCTCATGCACCAACAAACTTACGCTCAGGGTGGCGAGCTGAAAAAAAATCATCGATAAAATAAGTTCAGTAAAAACCAAAATAAAATCACACAAAAAAAAATTTTTTTAATACCAATTTGAAGCTTTCTATGTAAAAATTTTGTAATAAATACATACATCCTTATATAAGAATTTCTTGCATTATTTTCTTTAAAAAAAAAATCTACAAAATATATACATATGTACATATTAACAAATACTCTTTGGTAAAATAATTTGTAAATGGCCTTTATTGTTTGAAATTTTCGGTTTTCGCAATGAATAGAAATAACAATAAAAATAAGGCTAGGCCAAAAACCCAGTAGAATGCGAAGAAGAGGAAATTGAAGGAGCTATAAAGTTTTTAACTGAACTGTGGAAGGATTTAGGAATAGAAGGAACCCCTACTAGGGATGATGTAATTAACAGACGAAAAGTGGAATTAGAAACAGTGTTGTTAATGAGAAAATATCTAGATTGGTAAATTTTTTTTGGGACAATATAATGGGAGCAAAAGAATCTAAAGTAGATCATCCCAACGCAAATGTTGTCAATAACGTAGAAATTATTGACCACAAGGAAGAAATTAACTCTATATGGCTATTTATATTAATTCTTACAATAATAACAGCTCTTAATCTACTGCTTAAAATTTACTTAGCACATAAAAGATCGCTCAAAAAGGGTAAAGGGTAGGGCAAATGATTTAGATAAAGTTTAAGTCTGAATGGATTGGCAAACTATCCTCAATAAATGTAGAAATATTAAAACAGAATTTGAAAAATCATATAAATGTCTCAGTATAGACAGACCAATAAAACATGACACCCAAAATAAACATTTTAAAATTCTTTTAGATTGCTTAGAAAAAACAAGAGTGATCCTAAATACTAATTATGCACGACTAACATCTACACACAAGACTGCAGCAGACGCATTTTTTTATGATGTTAGGAACAAAATACTAAAACTAGCAGCCAAAAAGAACATACAAATTGAATTGCCAGAAACAATACATGAACAAACTGATATAAAAATAATTTTTCCCCCTAAAGATGATGAAAACTGTTACGAAATGAGCCAAACAGTCGTAGAATTTCTCAGTACAGCTTCGAAGTTAATTACAGACTTCGATGGCAAATCTGAAAACTTGCGTTCCTTTATAGACTCACTATCACTGGTTGAATCTATTAAAGGTTCACATGAAACAACTACAGTTTCATTAATTAAAACAAAACTCAAAGGAAACGCAAGAAATCTAATAAACACTGAGTCAACCATCTCAGAAATTATAAATAAGTTACAAAATACAGTAAAGGGTGAATCGGTAGAAGTAATAACGGCAAAAATACAAAATATAAAACAGAATAATAAAACTGCAAATACATATTGTGCAGAAATTGAGAATCTTGCAAAATCCCTCGAAAATGCTTACATAACAGACGGGATAACATGTGAATTAGCAACTAAATACTCCACACAAGTGGCAGTAAAAGCTATCACCAAAAACTGCACCATCGATAAAGTAAAACTTATCATGGAAGCAGGACAATTCAATACCATGAATGATGCCATTAGTAAATTTGTCAACAGTTGCACAGAAGCAACTGGACAACAAAATTCTATACTATACTACAAGCAACGTCAAAACACTCGGAATAATAACTTCCGAGGTAATTACACAAGATTCCGTGGAAGAAGCAACTTCCCAAGAAATAATAGCGACACTAACTACAGTCAGAGACAAAACAATAACAGTAGAAACAGACGTCACGTCAGAGCAACAGAATCAAACGAAATTGATTCGGAAAACCTAGATGTTCCCCTAAGAGAAGTCCAATAAATAAACATGTCTACAATTTAAATCTCAACTTATGTTTCTGCGTTCAATTACAAATAAACAAAACTAAAACACCAATAACACTACTAATTGATACTGGAGCAGACACCTCACTAATAAAAATTTCACATTTGCATCCAAATGAAATAAATATTAACAAGATAACAACATTAAGAGGAATAGGACAGGGTGAAATACATTCCGTTGGAAGCATATTTTTTGATCTAAAACACAAACATTTTCTTATACTACATAATTTTCTAGTAGAAAATGATTTTCCAATAACATACGACGGAATTATCGGCATGGACTTTAATAAAAAATATAATTGCATTCTAGATTTCAATAATGACTGTGCTTACCTTGTACTACGCCCTTTCAATATCACAAAACCAATAGAAATACTAATCACAAATAATGGTGATGAAATAATCTTACCTCCAAGATCCAAAGTCATACGTCAAGTAAAACTAACATCAGCAAATTATGAATTACTAATCCCAAATCAAGAAATAGCAAACACATTAGTAACAACAAACAAAGCTTTCATTCGTATACTAAATACTAACAACAATATTAGCAAAATTAAACAAAGCAAAATCAAAACCGAAAACATCTCAAATTATGATATAGTTAAAAACAATTATAAAACAAAAATAAATAGAAACAAAGAAGTTCTAAAACTCTTAAAAGCAAATTTTCCACCACAATTCAATAATACTTTAACAACATATTGCTTCATATTGCAATATTTTCGGTTTAGAAACAGAAGCAATAACTACTAACAATTTCTATGAACAAAAGTTGAGAATAAAAGATACACAACCAGTATACATTAAAAATTACAGAATTCCACACGCACACAAAGAAGAAATTGATAAACAAGTAAAAAAGTTAATAGACAACAAAATAGTCGAACCTTCACACTCCGAATACAATAGTCCAATCCTATTGGTACCCAAGAAGTCATTACCAAATTCAGAAAATAAAAGATGGAGACTTGTAATAGATTATAGGCAAATTAATAAGAAACTAGTGGCTGACAAATTTCCATTACCTAGAATTGACGATATTCTAGACCAACTCGGCAGAGCGAAGTATTTTTCTTGTTTAGACCTTATGTCAGGATTTCACCAAATTAGTTTGTAGAAAAATTCAAGAGACTTTACATCATTTTCCACCAATAATGGTTCATACAGATTTACAAGGCTACCCTACGGCCTAAAAATAGCTCCAAATTCATTCCAAAGAATGATGACACTTGCTTTTAGTGGTTTAAAACCAGATCAAGCATTTCTTTATATGGACGACCTAGTTGTCTTGGGATGCTCAGAAAAACATATGCTCTCAAATCTGAAAGACGTTTTCGATTTATGTATGTCGCAAATACAACCTAAAACTTCATCTTGAAAAATGTTCATTTTTTATGAAAGAAGTAACATATCTTGGTCATAAATGTACAGACAAAGGAATATTGCCAGATGATAGTAAATACTCGATAATTGAAAATTATCCAACACCACAAGATGCTGATAGTGCAAGAAGATTTGTAGCTTTTTGCAACTATTACAGGAGATTTATTAAAAACTTTTCTGAATATTCAAGACATTTAACAAAACTAACCAGGAAAAATGTTCCATTCGAATGGACAAAATATTGTGAATTTGCATTTAAATACTTAAAGAAAGCGTTAATAAGCCCCACATTACTACAATACCCCGATTTTAATAAAGAATTTTGCATAACCACAGATGCAAGTAAATACGCTTGTGGAGCAGTTTTAACACAAGAACACGAAGGTAAACATTTACCAATAGCGTATGCTTCAAAAACACTTACTAAAGGTGAAAGTAATAAATCAACAATTGAGCAAGAATTAACCGCCATACATTGGGCTATAACACACTTCCGACCATACATATAAGGAAAAGATTTTCTTGTCCGAACTGACCATACACCACTATCTTATTTATTTTCAATGAAAAATCCAACCTCCAAATTAGCAAGAATGAGACTTCATCTCGAAGAATATAATTTTACAGTTGAGTACCTTAGGGGAAAATATAATTATGTTGCAGACGCTTTATCACGAATAACCATAAATGACCTAAAAGACATGAATATTAAAATTTGTTCTATATTAAGAGTCACGACCAGATCAATGACCAATAAGAAGGAAAAAGAATCAAATAGTAATTCACATACCAAACAGCATAATATTAATAAAAATAATAATGATTATAAGCCCAGTATATATGTACTATTAAATAACACTGATATCAGAAAATATAATAAACTAAAGATTTCCCCCGGAAGATGTTATATCAAAAGAGGAAAATCTATAGTAACATATATACAAGTTAATGATTTGTTTACTAAAGGGAACTTTGACTTAGGACAATTTTTCTCTAGGCTCGAATATGTGGCCGGTAAACATAATATTAATAAATTACAAGTGGCACCTAGTGAGAAAATTTTCGAATTTATCTCTATTAATGAATTTAAAGTTATGGGCAATAAAATATTGAATAAAATTAAAGTAGCGCTACTAAATGAGATGACCCAAATTGATAGTAAGAATGCCAAGGCAATTCTCGAACTTATGCTGAAATATCACGATGATCCCATAGAAGGAGGACATTGCGGAATATATAGAACAATAGAAAAAATTAAGAGATATTATTATTGGAAAAATATGTCAAAAGACATATCTAAATACGTAAAATCATGTCATAATTGCCAAACTTCCAAAACAACAAAACACATAAAAAGTCCAATGATTATCACACAGACACCTGATAAGGCCTTTGATATGGTTTATGTGGATACTATTGGACCATTTCCAAAATCATTGAAAGAAAACGAATATGCGATCACACTAATATGTGATTTAACTAAGTATTTGGTAACAATACCGATTAGAGACAAAAGTGCCAAAACAATTGCTAAAGCAATTTTTGAAAATTTCATACTCACCTATGGTCCGGTGAAGACGTTCATTTCGGACATGGGAACAGAGTATAAGAATTCTATTTTAACAGAAATTTGTAACTTGATGCAAATTGAAAAACTAAACTCAACAGCTTACCACCATCAAACATTAGGAACAATAGAAAGAAGCCATAAAACCTTTAACGAATACGTACGCTCTTACATTTCGGTAGACAAAACTGACTGGGACGAATGGTTAAAATAATTTACATATTGCTTTAATACAACACCTTCAACAGTTCATAATTACTGTCCTTATGAATTAGTTTTTTCAAAACTCCCGAATAAATTTCATCAATTCACTGAAGTGGATAGAATTTCTCCTTTATATAATATAGATGACTACGCCAAAGAGGCAAAATTTAGGTTAGAAATAGCATATAAGAGGGCCCAACAATTACTAGATAAGAATAAAATTAAGCAAAAAGAAAATTACGATAAGAATGTTAAGGATTACAATTTAAATATAGGGGATTTAGTTTTACTCAAGAATGAAGCAGGGCATAAGGTGGAGCCAAACTATAAAGGTCCATACGAAATTAAAAACATAGATATAAGAAATAATGTAACAATAGTAGATAAGAAAACTAATAAAGAACAAATAGTTCACAAAAATAGAATTAAGTTGTATCATAAGTAATAGAAACAAAAAAAAGAGGAACAATATAAATAAATAAATATTGATAATCCGGAGTATGTAATAAATAAAATAATAATACATATATTATACTTATAAAACTAAAATAAATTCTAATTCTTGTTTAAAAATATTTGTAAAATAATGTCCATGGAACTAACGTTATATGAACATTCTTGCGAAAAGTGGAGGTGTAGCAGTATCTAATTTAATGTTTGCATTACTTTGAACGTCTGCACGTACAATTAAAAGATTCTAATATTTCACTAATGTTGAAGTCGTACTAGTGACAACTATTCAAGGCCAAGTACAAATGTATATCAACGGCAAATTTAAGAAAGAGTTTTTTATTGTTGGCACCTGAACAGCCACACATACCTACTGCACCAAAACACTCGTGATCGTGGGAATGAATTTGTATTTTAAACAAGCATCATATTACGGCCAGATTCCACACGAAAATATGTGCACTAATTTTAAGTAAATAATAGATTTAATTTCACTTTATTTTTGTGCATACATGTTCATATGTTTCAACATAAGTATGTCAATATGTAGGGTTAAGATTTATTCTCATAAGTAGTAGTAGTAGTAGTAGTAGTAGCTATAGTAATTTAATTTTAATTTTAATCTGGAAATTACTGTGGCCTAGAGCTGCAACTAATAAAAAAATACCAATAAACAATTGAAGTAAATTATTTAATGTTTATAATATTCTCACCCCCAAATCGGTTCAGTTTTATGTAAAAATTTTTTGTTTACATAAAACTGAACCGATTTGGAGGGTGAGAATAAAAGAAATCAACAAAAAAAAAAATTCTCCATACAACTAACGGCCACTCAAATGTAGATAATTACAGGGTCAGGAGAGTACGAATAAATATGAGTGACAAATAGATATATGTACATATCGCTACCTTAATAAAGAAAGTCCCTAACTCATTATTTTTTTAAAACGAAATTTTTGCATTTTTCGATACATTAGATGTTCTTCTATCGAAATATATAAAACACTCGATATCAAAAAAATTATGAGTTAGGGACTTTCTTTATTAAGGTAGCGATATGTATATAAAACTAAAGTTAATTATTTCCACTTATGTGTCGGATATAAAACCATTTTCATTACTTTTCACATAACTATATCGATCAGCTGTTTCCTACTGTTCCAGTTACATTACATTACAGTCGGCTAACTGAGCCTTAAGGCCGTGATACACTACCATACTAAGTTGTGCGATCTAAGAAAAAATACAACCCTGGTGTGATGAATTGTTAGTCTTTTGACTATCCATCAAACCAGGGTTGTATTTTTCGTAGATCGCATGACTTTATATGATTTTTTTTAATAAAGAGAAGTAAGGGCGAATTCACCCATTGATTCGGAACAAAATTTTTGCCTGGAGAAAATTCTTTTACTGAGAGTTTTTTGCAAGATGATTCATCCATTTCGAACATTTTGTCTGGAAAATCAAAGCTATCATATGAAATACATGTGTAAACGATGCGTATTAGTCTAACAAGTGGCAGCACAGCGGCAAATAATTACAATTTTCTGTGTCACACACATCTTTATAATTGTTTAAAGCAATTGTTTCGTTTAACTCCATAAATATGTATATTTTTTTTAATTTTCCTTTATTTCTATTCTAATAAATACAATATCTTCATGTGCTTTTATTATTCATATAACATGATGTGGCAGCTCAGTTCAACTTTGGCTGAAAAATTTAAATAGTTGGCAGCTCAGTTCGATTTTGTCCGAACAAAATTTGTTCTCTTCTTCTCTCCCTCTCAAAAAACGTCAAACTCCATATAAAAAAATTTTGTCCGGACATAAATTTTGTTCGGAAACAATGGCTGAATCCAGCTTAACACTCAGGCAATGAATTCCTACTACTATTACTAGGTGTTACCTTCTTTAGGAAAGGGATAGTGATAGAGAAGACAGGCGGCGAAGGAAGAGACAGAGAAAAGCTTCATTCTTTTACAACTCTGCTTTTTGCACGTTTTTTAATAATGCAGTGTTGCAGCGCCTCTGGCGTTGAATGAACCGTATTAAATTTTTTTGTGGTTGTGGTTAGTAGCCATTTTATCTGTTATTTTACGTCGCCGATGATTCTGCTACACAACGAAGGATGGCGCTCCGATGTTACATTAGGATTAGTATCTGCTGAAGTCGGTATGGTTCAGTCACCAGTGACTATGCCTTCATCACTTGAACTTTCCTACAACAATTTACACAAAGGGACACTAATGCACATCAGAAAAGTGCGTGGTGTTGTTATTTAATGACTGTTGGATACAGGGATTGAACCCAGTACCTTCCGTTTTATAGTCAACGTGCTAACTACTGCAGCCAACGCCATCTTAAGCATTAAGTAAATTTTTGGAATCGATTTGAAATACTTTGATTACAAGACGCTAACCACAACGCATAAGACCTTCAATTAAATTCTTGAAAAACTTTAAAACCTAACATGTTTGCATAAAAACTCTGAAACATAATTGAGAGTTACTAAATATGCAAGCACTTACATTTAGTGCTTTTAATGTTTAATTAAAAAATGTTTGTTCTGCGGAATCGTTTCATTATCAAATGTTTCGCATAATCTTATTTTTATTAAACCTTCTTCTTCTTCAAATTATCTTTCTGGGTATCCACTCTGTAATTCGAAAGGAAAGAAAATACTTTCGAATTTGTGTGTTAATAAGACGCAAAATCGAATGCATTTTCTTTCGTTTCGAATTACGGTCCCCCTAATCTTTCAAACTCATTTTTATTCCATTGAAATTCAATTTTGGGCTCTTTTGGAAATTTCTCAATAATAGTCATGATGTTTAAAACGCATTTTGATAAACAACCTTTAGTTGTGATAATCTTGCGAATGTTTATTAATCGCTTGCATGCTTAGATTACAAATACCTCGTTTTAAAATACGCATGCAAATATGTGTACATACATACGTATTCAAACAATTGGTATAGATATATCACATAATATATATGTATGTATGTACATATGTACGTATGTATATAACTTGGTATTCATAAAATTATACCCTAGTGGAAAATGTGATAGATAGATAAATAACATGTAATAAATAAATGTCATGTCTGTTTGATTTACACAAAAGAATAATCTAAAAAGAAAAGAAACAAAAGGTAATAATGTACATACATTGCACATGTTCAAGATATATGACAAATTGGGTATTTGATCATCATCCATTGCATCATTTCGTCGCTGTTTTCACTAACCGACCTAACTAACATCAAATAATATAAAATGTAAGATTTATATTCTTTGCTAACATTTTCTGTTTGTTTGGAAAAATGAGTTAAGATCACTACTAGACTTATACGGCCCTATGATGTATAAGCAAAAATTATCAGGAAATGCATTCATTGAATTAGCAAATTCCTCCATACAATTTGACATTAAAAATAGTCGCATTACCTAATTTTAATCCACCTCTAAGTGTTAGCATGATTTTTAATGTGAAGTTTCATGGCAAAACTCTCTAAGATCATGTTCAATTTTGACACTTATGCTAACTTCATGCCAGTTTTTGCTTATACATAGGGCCGATAGATTATAAGTCATAATAAACTTTGTCTACAATTTGTATGACTTGTAGGCATTACTGTTATACCTGTGGTATAAAAATAGAAGGTACTTCCATTCTCTCATTTTTTTCTTGACATTCACCATCTGACAAGGACAAGTATTATGACATTTCCGGTACAATCGTGCTACCATATCAGTTTAATAGTTACCCTCTGTTTCATCTTTGTTTGAAAATTTTATTAAAAAATTATTTCAAAATTGTTTTGAAAAAATACAAGGGGTCTACTGTGTAATTCGAAACGAAAGCAAATGCTTTCGAAATGCAATGTTAAGAACATGTAAATTCGAGTAGACCCCCAGAGTTTATAAATACAAACAATTTAAAATTTACAGAAAATTCGACTTTTATTTTTATTTGTTTACAATATAAATTCTATGTTTTAAATTATGCTCCATGAAAAATCACCCAAAACCAAATCGCCCAAGAACAAAAATGAAAAATCGCTCAAAGTTTAAAAATGAAAAACACAAAAAAATTACAAAATCTATCAAAATTTTAAAACGAAAAGTTACCCAACGAAAAAATTTAAAATCACCCAAAAAAATTAAGGAATGCCCAAAATTTTTGGGTGATTAGTTATTGTGAAGAAATTCCTCAAAAAAATTGCCGGATCGCCCAAAAAAGTGAATAATAACGTTTTGAAGAAATTTGGCAATCATTCATGGAAACATTGGTAGCATGGATTTTTGCATATGAAAAATTGCCTATACTTTCAAAATGAAAAATTACAAAAAAAAAAAAATTAAAAATAACCCAAAATTTTCCATAAAAATTATTTACTTCTTTTTTGGGCGATTTTTCATGGAGCCTTTAACTGAAACTATAGACGTGACTTTGTTACCCCTCTCAAATTAAAGATAATTTTTTTTTTAATAAGGACTCCCAAAACTTTTGAAGGGTATAGCGATGACCGTTTGTGAGCTGGACCGTATATAAAAAAGGTATACTTTTGAAGTTTTTTTTTATATTTTCGTATTTTCTCCCAAAAAAACATATTAAAAAAATACATCATCTGAAAGATTTTTTCAAGCCGCATATAGCATATAAATAATACGATTTTTAAGCATTTTCAAAGCAGGTACTCAAATAATAAAATAACAAATTCTATTATTTTTTAAGTTAAGATCCGTTAAAAGTTTACACAAAAGTTCACGCGAGAACTAACAATAGAAATAATTTGAAAATTACTCAAGTCAAATAATACTTAAAAAATACGTGTGGCACTCGGGGACTGCCGCGGTAAAGCTATTGCTTAGCATTTTTTTTATCAACTTATGCAAACTTATTTTTTAAAATAAAAAACCTACGAATTGTCTGTTTGTGTTTATCATTTTTTGTCAATCTGATTGCTCTTAAGTACGCCACATTGTGTTTTCCTACATGTAAAAATCTGTTCTAGCAATACTGTATGTTAATGAAATCAATAGCATACTTTAGTCCCCGTCCATACAGTGAAACATTTGCTGCAAAACTTTTGAGTTTGTCGACGAACGGGGAAAGAGGAATGGAAAAGGGTACTTTGTTTCATGTACATGAAGTTCTTGTTGACTACGTCATTCTCGCTCATTCTCATGAGAATGAGGAAATGTATTAAGCTGCAAAACAAAAACTTCAGAGTGTGGACACGAATGCAGTTTTAAAAGAGAAATCAAAAATGTTTCGCAGCAAATGATTCACTGTATGGACGAGGACTTAGGGGTTAACATACACTGGGCGATTCAAATAAAATAGTCTTAGGTTTTATTTTCGTTACGGAATTTCTTGATTCGGTCAACCCTGCGATAAAAGCTATGCAATAGCTTAAAAATAATAGAATATATTTTATTATGAGTAGTACCTGCTACAGAAATTTGCAAAAGAAACTACAAAAATATACGGTGCAACTCACGAACGGTCATCGCTAGACCCTTCAAATGTTTTGGGAATCATCATTAAAAAAACGGTATTTAATTTGACTTTTTTTCAGTGAATCGGTCACTCCTCGCGGGGGCATATTGTATCAATGCAATTTCTATATCGAATTTTTTCTTATGCTCTTTCTGTAATTTGTTGTCATGTTTCATTTCTAACCCTTCGTCGTTATGTATTATTGTAGCATGATCTACCTACCCATTTCGATTGCTTTTTAAAATTATTGGCTCTTGTCTTGTAGTTATCTATAAGTTGTCACTTGGCATTCTATTAAGTCAGAATATTTTGTAGATCTGTCTCAAGCATTTATTTAAAAACTTTTAGACTTCAGATATTCGTGCCTGTTAACATCCTAGTTTTGGTATGGTTTTAGTTTGAAACAAGACTGTCTTTAGACAAGATGTGTAAATATTGGATGGTAATTTTGATTCCGCATGGAAAGGAAAATTCAACGGAAATAAATATCGATCGATATGCAAATTGTAATTATTCATTACTGCGGTATAAGCTTTTTGCGAAATAGATTTGACATTTATCCGTTGATCAATTCTGAGATGGTTAATGTCAGCTGTTGTTAAAAAACTATTAAAGGAGTTTATATTTTGCGAACGTAAAAATCACAGAACATATATATACATATGTATGTATGTATATGTATTTTATAGTAAAAACCATGGTGTAAATATAGAAGGTACTTCCATTCTCTCTTTGTTTTGAAAAAATAAAGATATTTGAAGTTTTTTTTTTTGGAGAAAAATGTTCCCATATAGTAAAAAATTTAAGTCTTCCCCTAGAATTTTTTTTAACAAAAATGTGTAATTACCTTAAAAATATTTGTGAATAAATAAAGTTATATACATAACTAAATATCTGTGAAGTTTGAAAAGTGATTATATAATAACTTATCTCATAGTTTTCTGCCTAATACAAATCTTTTAACTATATTTTCATCTAAATTTGGAATTGAGAAACCAAATTGAATGATGATTTTGATTAATTGACAATAAATTTTCATTAAGTTTAACAAATATTAATTAATATTGCATTTTGTTTAATCTACATAATTCGTTGCTTGTTGATTGTAACATCCTTTTCTAAAAAATTGGTTTAATAACCGATCAGATCTTTTGGCAAGTATATTTCACAGATCTTATAGGATCTTCGCCACTGCTGACGAACACCGGGAAATGAAGGGAATTTAAAAAATGCTGCACTCATATTTTTAGTTAATTGTTGAATTTATACATTCTGTATTTTATAAAAACAAATTTGAAATAATTTTTGAATAAAATTTTCAAACAAACAGGAAACGGAGGGGAAATTTTAAATTAATACGTTAGCACGATTTTAGCGGAAACTTCATAATCCTTATACTTGTCAGAAGGTGAATGTAAAGTACCTTCTATATTCATATCGTGGCAAAAACACTCTTATAAGTGAAATTTACAGAAAATATCTACAAGCGGAAAATATATAACTGTAATATGGGGGAAAAAATTTTTTTGAGAATAGTATTGGCGATGATTGCTTAGACATTAGGGTAGAAAGAAGAGCTTTGCGTTATATATATATCTGAAAATGTATTACAGATGAATAATCTTATTACATACATATATAAATATGGCACACTCTCTTTTGTCGTACACTTTTAAATATCTTTGCGTCCACCAATGTTGTTGTTAAAAGGTATTTTTGTGTAGATATGCATAATATAAATGTTTTTTCAAAATTCTTAGCGTAAATATAGTAGTAGAAATAGTCAAAGAGAAACGAAAGAAAATAAAAAAATTTAAATGTTTCAAGTGTGGCAAGCTCGGGTATTTTGCTAGGAATTGCAAAACAAAACAAGCAAATGCGTGTTCCGTGGGAGAGAAGGCAATGCACAGCACAACGGAAACATCAATGATTTCTTCTACAGACAAACACAGTTATTGGTGTCTTGATAGTGGTAGTACATCACACATGTGTGCTGACAGGAATAAGTTTGAGAATTTTAAACAAGTAGACAAAACGTTAAATTTGGCAAATACAAACACAACGAAAATCACTGGTATGGGTAATGTGAAAATAAATGTGAATGATAAAGGCGGTGAAGAGCGTATAATGTTGAAAGATGTTTTTTGCGTTCAAGACTTAAGAGAAAACTTATTGTCTGTATCAAAAATAACAGACAATGGGTGCATTCATAAGACGTAGCTGTTGTGCAACCGTTGAATGTTTGTCTTAGAAACGCATAGTTGAGTAGTTCCGCTCCACTCAACAGTTGAGTAATTTTCCATCATAAAATTTTTTCGCTACCTATAGTCAACATGTTGTGCTCAGCCTGAACAGCTGATCGAATAGAGCTTTATCTTTTATTTGATTTGTTAGGTGGCAGGAGCAAATATTTGTTAAATTTTACATTACAAATGCGATGAAGTAACAGAATAAAGATATAAGATTAAATTATATCCATCAAGCCGTTTCTAAGACGTAACTGTTTCTGGCCAACAGTTTCGCAACTGTTGAGCTCAACTGCTACGTCTTATGAATGCGCCCAATGGATTTGATGTTTTTTTTTCATAGAAACAAAGCAGACATTTTAGAGAAAGGAAAAGTTTTATATACAGCTGATCGTATTGGAAATTTGTATTATTTGAAAAATAATTTGAATTTTTCTGGTGCTGCAAACGTACGAAATGGCAACATAGATGAGTGGCACTATAGAATGGGTCATTTAAATGAGCGTGATTTAAAGAACTTGTTTAATGAAAATCTAGTGCATGGCATGAACACGAATCAGAACGAAAAACTGTCTACTTGTGAGATATGCTTGAGCGAGAAACAAATCTGTAAACCTTTTCCTAAAAGCAGCGGCCAACGTACAAATAGTGTATTGGAGATTGTGCACAGTGACGTTTGCGGACCAATGCGAATTGCATCCCATTCGGGTGCAAAATATTTTGTAACCTTTACGGATGACTACTCAAGATACTGTGAAATATTTGTGACGAAACAAAAATCTGATGTGTTGGACGCATTTATAAAATTTAAAAACGCTGCAGAAAATATGACTGGCAAAAGAATTAAAATTTTACAATCGGATAATGGACGTGAGTATTGCAATAATAAATTTGATAAATTTTTAGAAGAATGTGGTATCCGGGGACGCTTAAGTGCCCCTCATACACCACAACAAAATGGTATTTCTGAGCGTAAGAACCGGACCCTTTTAGAGATGGCCAGGTGTATGCTAAAGCATGCAAACGCTCCTCCTAAATTTTGGGCTGAAGCGGTCAATACGGCTTGTTACATCAGAAATCGTTATCCAACAAAATCCTTAAATGGCGAAGTTCCATTTCAAAAATGGTTTGGAAAAACTCCTTCAGTAAAACACATAAAAGTTTTCGGCTCCATGGCTTTCGTTTTAAATAAAACTGGATCGATTGGAAAATTTGTATCAAAATCTAAAAAATGTGTGTTAGTGAGTTTTTCTAATGAAGCTAAAGCATATCGATTATGGTCGCCAAGCAAGCGCTATATTATAATAAGCCGTGATGTGAAAATATGGGAAAATATGTATTTTAAAAACGAATATGAGGATATTAGTGAAGAAAACGAAGAAGAATTCACTGAGGTTGAGCTGACACTGAATGGTAACTGTTGAACACAGGATCATGTTCCAACCAATCCTGTCATTGAAGAAGATTCAGATTTCGAAGGTTTTGAAGACTGCAACTTGGCATTTTCTGAAAATCCTGCCACAATAGCTGAAGTAATGCAAACTGGTGATAGATCATGGTTAAAGGCTGTTGAAGATGAGTACGTCGCACATTTATTAAACGGTACCTGGGAAATTGTCGAACGCCCTAAAGATAGAAAAATAATTGGTAATCGTTTCGTATTCTGCTCCAAAGATGGAAAGAAAAAAGTTCGTCTTGTGGCGAAGGGATGCTCACAGCGTCCAGATGAAGATTTTTTTTGACACATACTCCCCTGTAGTACGAACAACCTCAATTCGACTGCTTTCTGCGTTGTCTGCTAAAATGGATCTGAAAATTCACCAGATGGACGTAGTGACTGCATATTTAAACGGTGATCTTGGTGAAAGTGTTTTTATGGATGTCCCTGAGGACTTATATGCGGTGTTAACTAAAATCAACTCAGGTCAAACCGTTGGATCATCGGAGCAAAAGTCTCGTCAAGTTAGAAATGTAGCAGAAAAATGGTTAAAGGCGTTAAAATCTTGTGAATATCCAGTATGCTCGATAGTTAAGGCGCTATATGGATTACGACAGTCTAGTTTAAAATGGTACCATAAGTTGTCTTCCAAGTTACAACAATTAAACCTGACCCCATCCAAACAGGATCCATGTTTATTTGTACGACAGGAAAATGGAAACATAATACTACTAACTGTATATGTTGATGATTTGTTGATTGCGTCAAACAACAAATCCTGGCTATTGAATGTCAAGAAATCCTTAGCAGAATCGTTTGAAATGAAAGATCTTGGTGCTGTCAGTGTATGCTTAGGTGTTGAATTTTCACAGAATATTATCGAACATAAAGTTTTTTTGAGTCAACACAGATATATTAAATCAATTTTGGAAAAATTTAATATGAGCGATTGTAAGCCTGCACGGACTCCTATGATTTCAAATAGTAAGCTAGAAAAACCTGAGAATCGTGATGAAGTTCTGATGAAAAAATATCCATATCAGAAACTCATTGGCAGTCTGATGTACTTGGCGGTGAACACTCGTCCGGACATAGCATACTGCGTAAATTTTTTAAGTCAATTCAATATGAATTTCAATGAAGAACATTGGCAAGCAGTTAAACATGTTTTACGATATCTAAAAGGCTCAATGCATCACGGCTTGCTATACGAACAGGACGAGAGGGAAATATATGGCGTAGTTGATGCAGATTGGGGTGGTAACTTAACTGACAGAAGATCATATTCTGGTTATGCCTTCGTATTATCTGGTGCGGCTGTAAGTTGGGAGGCTCATAAACAACGAACAGTATCCCTTTCAAGTACTGAATCAGAATATTTAGCTATTTCGGAAGCTACCAAGGAGGCCTTATATCTGAAGGAAATACTTGGCGAAATTGGTTTAAAACATACTTCCGTAAAACTGTATAATGACAGTCAAAGCGCACAGAAGCTGGCAACGAGTTTTGGTTTTCATTCACGTACAAAACATATTGACGTGAGACATCATTTCATAAAGCAAAAACTACAGAATGGTGACATCATCCTCGAATATTTACCTACTGAAGATATGCCAGCGGATGTACTGACGAAAAGTTTGAGTGTGATCAAACATCATAAATGAGTGGTCGAAGGCAGTGGACAATAATATCATTATTCTCACTACTTCGAGGGGAGGTGTAAGAATAGACGAAGTATTTAGAATGGCAACTGTACAATTCCTTATTCCTTATTCGTATGTTTTTATCTATTTTCTTTTATGTCACTTTGTATTATAATGAATTCATTTTTCTAACGTATTTTTGTTTCATGAGTATACATATAGTTTCAGTGTAACTTGAACTCTGTAATAAAGCACGCGTTTAGCATTAGCAAAGAAGACAGGACTTTTTATTATTTTAACAGATTCTTACGTCGATTTTTGTCTTTGTCGGGAGTGTCACTAAAGATATGTGAGTTGTCAATATTCAGTATGGCGGGCAACAGACGCCATTTTGAAAATACGAAAAAAATAAAAAGTCGGCGAGCTATGTATATCAGAATGGGTATCATTCGACAGGTGTTTTGAAATCATCTTCAGGTTTCTCTTATGATTTTCTATTTCGAATGATCATTTAGGACATTTTACTGTTAAAAGTTGGTCGCAGTCGGGTTTTGTGATTTTTTTGATTAAATACGAGTACTTGTCTTAATATATATTTGATAATAAATTTGTTTTTATTTAACAATTTTTTAATATACATGTTCATAAGCCAAAAGCAGAAATAAAATCGCCAAAAAATGTTTTTGCAAATTTTTCTCATCCAAATTCAAAACACATTAATTACTATAATTAACATAAGAAAAATCATCAAAATCAAATTGTTTTAATTTCTTGCAGACGATTTTTGGTAGGATCTATTTTTTTAAATTACTCCTACAACAAACTATTCTCATGAATTACAAATATTATGATGTTCAATTTTGTTAAAAAATAAAAAATCAAACAAGTTTATTTATCGCCAAAAATATTACCATGTATGTATGGACGCCAAATAATTTGAAAAATCGCCACGTTTGGTGATAAATCGCTATTTCTGACAGCCCTGTAGCTGAATTCTGTAACTTTTTGCGAACCGAAAATCGTTATATATATCGACATATTTATTCGCTTGGGGTAACGATAATGTGATTTCGTAATTTCTTTTTAACGATAGTCTCCAGTTTTATCTTACTCACCATTTAAATCAATATTATATGGTATCTCTGTATGGAAAATGTGAAAATAAGCGAAAAGCACAAAAATAATATAGAAAAACACAATGAATTTGATATTGTTACTGCATTTCTTTTTACCCAACCGACAGCGAATATCGTTAAAATATGTTACTGAATAGCAAAGTCGATAAATTTTCGTTATATTTATTATAGCGATACGATTATCGTTAAAAAAGTTACTGAATCCAGGTACTGGTGACGAGCTCTATTTCTGCGAAATGTATTGGAATCACTGAGAAACTCAATTTCATGAAAATACGAGTTGGGGTCTTTCTACTTGTGACCATTGATATGTAGATTAGTGTATGTGATTACATTGTTATGTTACATTTTAAATTTTTTTGTAATGAAACCTTTCTAGTGCATACTATTTTACATTTCCTAGTATGATTAATGTTACGGAATAATTTTCATTCGGATAATGAAAGACTTAAATACACGTTTCTATGTAGAGTTCATAGAAAAAAATATATTTTAAATTAATTGGGTAACATAAAAGAAAATCAAAGTATCAAACCACAATTGTAATTAATCTATAGTTATTAGTGTGCTACCCTTGTAGTCACAGGTTCAAATCCTGGAGATAAGTCAAAGTATTTTTTTAATATGTGTATTTGTATACATTTATTTATAAGTTATAAATTTTCAAATAAATTAAATAACGTTGAATTAATTAGATAAATTAAATAATGTTTAATTAAAATTTCATTAATGATGGTTTTATGCACATGGGTTATTTGCAAATAAAACTTTAAATTGTTGCCATATTTATTGTTTTATTGCGACTGACTCGGAAAACTATTCACGATTAACGTACTAGTTGCAAATAAAATGGTTGCCACACTTACAAATGTTTGTTAATTAAAACACTAAATTGATAAATAAAAAATACAAAAAACATTGATAGAATCAAATAATGGCAATAAAAACAAATGAATATTTGTTACTTTATATTATGCATTTACACAATTTTTTTGTAAACATAAGTAACTTTTCTATAGAAGTGCTACCAAGTTTTTATACATTTACAATGCCGTATAAACAATGAGTTAATTTATTTGCAAATAGTGCGCGTATAAACGTAGTAAATGTGGTATTTCCATGTAAACTTCCGATCAACGTGTATATCAAGGTATTTTGCATGTGAATGTTGAGGAATAATTTGACTATTGATTCTAATGGGGGAACATACGTATCTTTTCGTATGGTAAATGGACACACTTCTGTTCGTTTACCTTTATTCTCTATAAGTTTAACCGTAGTTCCAGCTGGGTAATATGTCCCTGAAGATATCGGGATGCCTCGCGAGGGCAATTCAATTTATAAACTTGTAAACACATATATAGCAAAAAAGTTCAATTTATAAACATTTTTTGGTATATATTTATATATATATATATTTTTATTTTTGGTATATATATATTTATAGTAAAACTATCTTTAAAACGTTTAAAAGCAACTTAACCGCTGAAGTTATACTATCTAAAATTTTCGGAATCAAAATTATTTAATTATGTACTTACTTCACTTAATCAACTTAAATTTTTTCCCTGTAGATTTACAACAAACTTACTAATATTTAAGAATAATGAGCTGAAAAATTCCCATCAGGCTATTTTTTGTGCGTTAATACGTCATACAATGGTACGTAAATTAATCATAGTGTGAATTGTTAATTTGTTAAGTACACACAGCTTCATAATTGGTAATGAAAGTCGATGAAAACAAAAAACTTTACAACGAATTTACGTACGTATGTACACCCATTTTGAGTTGACGTCAATTTAGTGTGATTTTTGAAGTTGAATGTTAATGTTGTACTGTTCGAGATTTTTTATAATAACATGTCGAAAATTGTCGCATTATTATTTGTTGCTGTAATAGTGTTATGGCTTTATTTTTTGTGGTCTAGACGTCGATTCTACAAAGTGTATTGGCAACTGAAAGGCCCTTTGGGTCTGCCTTTTATTGGTTTGGGATTGCAAATGATGAAACCAGAAAGTAAGTAAAATCATGCTGAGGTACTCGTATGTAATTTTTAATGTTTTACCAAAATCAAGTTCCACTGCATGTCTACAAAGTTTAAATTAACAGCCTTATTTATAAAACTTATTAAGGCTTTAAGGTTTTTAAAACAAGTTTTCATACGAAATTTTTCTTAAAAAGCCTTTATAAAGGCTTCTATATCACCCTTCACCATCTCTCTTCTATCACTATCCCTTTCCTAAAGAAGGTAACACCTAGTAATAGTAGTAGGCATTAATTGCCTATGTGTTACTTCTCTTTGATAAAAATTAATAAGTTTTATAAATAAGGCTGTAAATATTTACTGACGTATTCAAAAAAAAATTAAATTAAAAAGTAATTTAATTTTATTTTACAAAATTTGCTTGTTTTTTGTATGAAGTTTTAGTTATTGAACTTCAAAAATATTTTATAAGATTAAGGTATTTTTTAGGGGTGCTGTTGGATTCAGCAGTTAGTGCGTCAACTACAAAGCAAATGTCGGTGTTCGAAAGGCCGAGTTGAAACTCTGCCCTGATCATACTTAGTGTCTATGCTAATGTACATATATGGCAGTACCCTCATTCCTCGATATTTGTAGTAATTAATTGTCGGCGAAGTAAAACAACTTATAAAATGGCTACATAGCTTAAAGTTCATAATACACCTACTTAACACCAGAGGCGCTGCAACGATGCTATAAAAAATTACTAAAACTAACGGCCTGGCCCACGATGTTGACAAGAAATTATCTGTCGCTTAGTTATATTGTTTTTGTTTTCAATATAAGTAAGCGATAGATAGTTTCTTGTCGACATCGTGGGCCAGGCCGTTACAAACGAAAAAAATGTATATATGTATTTTCATAAAATGCTAACGAGAAATTACTTTCTTATATATTCTCTAAAAAGAACTCAAAAACTGAGTTAAAAAGTATCCATAAATTTGGCTTCATAAATGCGTTCTTTACGAGTTTTTCGGGTTGATAAACATGGTATATTATCGTATATGTAAATATATATGTTGCAAAAAATGCTTTATATTAAAAAAAAAATCATGGATTTTAGTCATGACTAAGCCAATGCTAAGAAAACAAAACTACTTTTTAAGAACTATAATTTTTTAAAACCAAACTGGGTTGGCTTCATCGAAAATGCAGACTACTTCATTTGAATTCACATGAAAATATTTTAAAATTTGATAATGTTGAAAAATAATAAAATAAAAATACGTCTGTACAATAGTATGTACATTAGACCACCCAAAAAATTTATGGGATTCCAAAAGTATTTATTTTATTCGCTCAACCGGCAGTTTCTGATAGACTGGCCATAAAAAATCATATGTGTTTTTCACCGAAAAAATAACCTACCCTCAGTATAAACACTTTTGGAACCATAACCATAATTTTATATTTTTATAAATTTTTATATTTAATTTTATATTTTTTGGAAAGACTGTATCAACGACTCTCGCTAGAAATTGGATAGCGATAATTATAATCAGCTTGCATTATTTTAAGTAAGCTCTGTAGATTATATAGTATCATTGCATTTGGACCAAATATCTATCATTTAATAATAAAAAGATCAAAATATCACATACCAGCTTATTATAAGCTTTGTTATGTATTTGAAAATTAGTAAACAGCTCGTGATCCATTGAATATAAGTATCTCAACAAAACTAGTCACAAATAATGACGATAGAGGAAACTATATTTTTGTATAAAAAAAAGCAATGTGAGTCCGATCACAGGGGAGATGTGTAAACATCTAGTAATGAAAAATTTTTTTTAAGTTGGAAGTACTTATGCTTTTAGTATATTTTTTTAAATTAATCAATAAAAAGTATCATTGCTGGTTTTTGTTTGTTTTATTTAACTTATTTGGTTAGTAAATGGGCACACTGCAGTATATATGTACTGCATTAAAAATTGCAGTAAGCAGTAAATTTACTGATTACTAAAAAAATCCAGTAAATTTTTACTGATATTCGTGTCTGTCACGACCTTTGAACGTTTTCAATTAGAATGAAAATTTCCGAATCGTAAAAAAAAATTTGGTGTCTGCATACTTCCGAATATTTTTGCAAAATTGGTTGCTAATGTGGGCATGTTTTTCATGTCCCTTTTCTATGTATTAAAACCAAATATATATTGGTTTAAATTTCCGAATTAGGTAGATGAGATATCAAGCCTAATTTTAAAAAGGATTTCGTTTAAATTAAATTAATTTTAATGTGGAAAAAAGGCGATTCTAAAGGGTGTCCCAACAAGAACGCAAGATTTAAATTTTAAATAAAACACAGATATTTAAAAAAAAAATCGTGAAACTTTATGATATCGTAAAGTAGACAAAATGAGGTTATGTGTGGAACAACAAATCGGGCAGATGGCCGCCGCGGCTTTGCTGGCACACACGCGATCTGTTAATGAAATTTTCAATGGCCGTTTTGCATAAATGCTGCGGTATTTTATTAATGCAGCGTCCAATTTTCTCTTTTAAGGCTTGAGTCGTCGTCGGCTTATTCGCGTAAGCCATCAACTTCAAAAAACCCCAAGGAAAAAAGTCTAATGGTGTTAAATCGCACGATCTAGGCAGCCAATTCTGGTCTCCAAAACGCGAAATAACACGACCGGGAAATGACTGATGTAGCAATTGAATTGTTTCTCTGGCTGTATGACATGTGGCGCCGTCTTGTTGAAACCACATGCCCTCCACATTCATTTCTTCAATTCTAGGCACGAAAAAACTGGTTATCATTTCACGATACCGAACACCATTGACTGTTTGCGCTTGACCTGCGTTTGAGCGACATCATCACGTACAGCTGCGACATTTTCGGTCGATCGACCTGGTCGAAGGCGCGTTGTTGTCTTTACATCACTAACAGACCCAGTTTCGGCAAATTTATCCATTAATGTCTTTACAGTTGACTCTTTTGGAGCATTATTGTGACCCATATTGATAGCAAATTTGCGAACTGTAGCCGCAAAACTTTCACCATTTTGATAAAACAATTTCACAATGAGAATGCGTTGTTCATTCGTGTAGCGCTCCATTTTTACTAACCTCGTACCTTCTACTAGCAAACAATAACAATTGTTCAAATGTCAAACAATGACACTTCGAATGGCGCCAAATTTAAATCTTGCGTTCTTGTTGGGACACCCTTTATTTACTTTCACATTGCTTGGCTTTCGAAAGTAAAACGAAAAAATTATTCGGAAGTGAATGTCAGGACACCAAAATATGCGGAAAAGATTCACTTTCACACGGATGTGAAAGTCATGACAGACACGAATGAAATTTAGTTTGCATTACCAGTAAAATCGTGGAGCCGTATTCATAATAAAATTGTAGCAAGTGGCAAAGTTTTTTTCATTAAAATTTTGAAATTTTTGTATGAAAAACATTTAGCCACTTGGTAGAATTTTATAATGAATACGGGCATTACTGATTACTGAAAATTCAATGCACCTCATCATATAATAAATCATTTAGGCACTTTATAAAAATTGTAGAAAAAATTTTAGTAATCAGTAAAAATTTACTGGTTAAAATTTTTTTCTTATTTTTACTGAAATTTTAGTGGTACTGCTCATCTATGGTAAATGCCTTTACTTTTACTTTTTAATTTTTAATTCCTGTTGTTCATCGTTTAGTTGTTGCTGTTCTTGTTGTTGTGTACGCATTGGAATTAAAATAAATTCAGTAAAGTGGGACTTTGACTCGATCACGAACGGATTCGGTTTGGAGCATTTTTTTGATGTGACTTTTTTCCTTTTTTAAGTTTTTTTTTCAGTTTAAACGATTTTTTCAGTTTTGTCGCTTTTTTTTCTCGTTTTGGCGTTTTTTTCTCTTTTTGGGGTTTTTTTTAATTTTCGCAATTTATTTCATTTTGCCGATTTTTTTCATTTTGGCGATTTTTTCTTCTGTTTTTGGGGTTTCTTTAATTTTGGCGGTTTTTTTAATTTTGGCGATTTTTTTGTTTAAGGGTTTTTTCATTTTGGCAATTTTTTTCTGTTTTTGGGTTTTGTTTTTCATTTTGGCAATTTTTTTCATTTTGGCGATTTTTCCAGTTTTTCGAAATTAATTTATTCCTAGAATTTTTTTAATTTGGTGATTTTTTTCGTTTTGGCGATTTTTTTTTGTTTTTGACGATTTTTTAGATTTGGCGATTTTATAATTTTTTGATTTTTTAGTTTTACTGTTTTTGAAAATTTCAAGAGTTTTGCTCTTACGGTTTCCAAGATACAGCACGTTGTCAAAATTACAAAGTCAAAATTGCATTAACTGATGGAACACCCCTTAATTTAAATTTTTTAAATTTAGTGTTAATTGCAGTCTGTGTAAAAATACACTAACTTTACAAATTTTAAGTGTATATATGTATGTACATACAATTGTATGTATATTATATGTGATTTTAACATTTTCGTTGCTCGTTTTGCAACACCCTTTAATTTTTAACTCTCATTTGTTGTTGTAGCGGCCAAATGTCTACATACTGTGTCCAAATTTCAGGTCCGTAGCTCTTACAGTTCTCGAGAAAATACCCTGTGACAGACGGACGGACAGACGGACAGCGTAGCGAAAACAATTGGGTTCATTTTCACCTTTGGTGTACGGAACCCTCATAAAGCAATTATCAAGTTAACGCTACATTTACACATGAAAGTACTTTCTTGAAATTTCTGTGTATGTATTATGAATACAAATTTTAATGAAATAAATGACTTTCATGAAAATTTCTTGTTAATTTTCATAGGAAAGTGAAAGTTCATTTTAAAAATGTCGTCGAAAAGTAAAGTTGAAAAAAATATTTTGTTCACTTCTTAACTAGAGTTACCCAGAAAATCACCTACACAAATTAATATGGCAATTAATTGGGAATAAGTATTATTATTAATATTTTAATAATATTATTGTTTTAAAAAGGCATGAATTGTTTTCTTCATGTACATATCAACGCAAGATATTATAATTATTTAAATATTTATACAAAATAAGGATAATTTATTATAACTGTTTGTCATAATCCTGTATATTTGTACAAATCTTTAAAGGGGTAACACTGTTAACCTTTTTTCATTTTACTTTCTGAAAACATCAAAAATTTACTTTCTTGAAAAAATCGTTGAAAGCTGACTGGAAATTAAAAACAATGTGAGTGTGGTAGTAAAAAAATTTTATTGTATTGCTACTTTCTTGCAATTAGTTTCATGTGTAAATGGTATATTCTTTCGTTAAACAGGCTATGGGTCAAAAACCCAAGTTAACTCCAGCTCAACAAGTAAACGCGAACTCCGACACTTTTGCTCAAATCAGCCAACCAGTTACTTCACGTGTATCGTATGCTGATGCTGCTAAGACTAGTTCAATTCCCACGTAAAATGTTCCACCGCCAAATAATTCAACGAATTCAAACTCAAGCCTTAACTTTAGTCGCCTTGAAGCTACTATTGAGAATCTGGTGCTAACTATAAACAACTTTACTACAAATATGACAAGTATGATGCAAGTAATGCTGCGAATGCAGAATACACTGCTTCAAGCATTAATTAATAAGCCATGAACATGTTAAAAATATGTTTCTGGAACGCAAACGGCATTCGCCAACATAAAAATGAACTTGAACACTTCCTTATGGAAAAAAATATTGATATAATGTTGGTTTCTGAGACTCATTTGACCTCAAGAAGCTTATTTAAAATAAATGGTTACATTTTATATGATACAAATGACCCGAGAGGGAGAGCATGTGGTGGATCAGCAATTCTGATTAAGTCAAGACTCAAGCACTATGTCCTTGACAACGTTAGTGAAGAATAGTTGCAAGCAACGAATATTTTCGTAGAAAATTTTTGTGCGAATTTCGTGATATCATCAATTTACTCACCTCCCAGATTTTCAGTTACCAAAGATCAGTATGAGAAGTTCTACAAATCGCTTGGATCTTGTTTCGTGGCAGCTGGTGACTACAATGCAAAACATACGTACTGGGGATCGCGTCTTGTTACACCTAGAGGTCGAGCCTTGTTCAATACAATTTCAAAAATGGGCTTAGATGTCATTTCGAGTGGGGAGCCTACTTACTGGCCTACTGACGTAAGAAAAATTCCAGATGTTATAGATTTTGCCGTTACGAAAAATATTCATAGGGACTTAATTCATGTAGAGGCCTCTCTAGATCTGTCCTCCGATCATTCTCCAACAATAGTTACAATTTTCAACCCACTAAGGAGTGATTTAACTAACTCATATGTGAAGTTGATTAATGGAATCAACTGGCTGGCATTCAAAAAATATATTAGTAGTCACTGCGTAGAAAACATTCAGCTTAGATCATGCGATGATATTGAATTTAACATTGCCAATCTTAACGAAAATATTAAACAGGCTGCTGAACACGCCATTACCTCCTATCCGCAGACCGGCTTTAACAGAATTTATTCTACGGAAATTGAACGTCTTGTATGTGAAAAAAGGAGAGCTAGAAGAGAATGGCAACAACACAGATCACCCCTAAATAAAATCAGACTTAAAGAATGTACTAAACGACTCAAAGAGCTGCTATCGTCGGAAAAAACTGCACTACTGGAAAAGTATTTAGAAGGTCTTGATGTAATGTCCGCATCTAATTACTCTTTATGGCGCGCTACTAGAAATTTTAAATGACCCGTTGATCTTAAATCACCATTGCGTACCGCGACCGGAGGCTGGGCAAGAAGCGATAGTGAGAAAGGTAACTTATTTTCTGAGCATTTAAAATCTGTATTCACTCCCAATTCATGTACGGGTGCTGCTGATTTACCGAGTGCAGTTTCTCTACCCCCTTGTCCCTTAAGGTTTAAGATGCGTGAAGTACAAAAAGTAATTGCTGAACTCAACCCGAAGAAAGCTCCAGGTATTGATGGCATTAGTAACAAAATGCTCATGAACTTGCCTCATATTGCAATAAGAATCCTGTTATTTACTTTTAATGCTATTTTAAGAATGCAGTATTTTCCACATAACTGGAAACTGGCCAAGATCAAAATGATTCCAAAGGCGGGCAAAGATCTTACCAAGACTGAGTCATATAGGCCTATAAGCTTACTATCTACAATCTCAAAGCTTTTCGAAAAGCTGCTCATGACTAAATTGTCCAAAATTTTAACTGATAATGGGTGCATCCCGGGCCATCAATTTGGCTTTAGAAGTCAGCACAGCACGATTGAACAAACGCATAGACTGGTCCAAGTTGTAAGAAGAACATTTGAAGAAAAGAAGTATTATTCTGCTCTCTTTATTGATGTTTCTCAGGCGTTTGATAAAGTATGGCACGAAGGCCTACTTTTAAAATTGAAGACATATCTGCCAATAAACATTCAAAAGCTTTTGGAAAGTTATATTATTGATAGGAAGTTCACTGTTGTGGAAGGAGAGTTCGCGAGTGTGCCCGAATCTATATCTTCTGGTGTACCACAGGGTAGTATTCTGGGTCCTGTCTTGTATTTAATATATACTTGTGATATGCCTGTGAGCAATAATATCCATATTTCTACTTTTGCCGATGATACAGCCTGTATGAGTGTGCACGAAAACCCTTATGAGGCATCCCGCAATCTCCAGGAACATATTACCCAGCTGGAAATATGGTTGAACTTATGGAGAATTAAAGTCAATGAACAAAAGTGTGTCCATATAACGTTCACCCTAAGAAGAGATACTTGCTCCCCCATTCGAATCAACAATCAAAATATTCCTCAACATTCCCAAGTGAAATACCTTGGTATACACCTTGATCGAAGACTTACATGGAAACATCATATTGACTCTAAGTTAACTGAGATGAAACTTAAGTTAACTCAAATATATTGGTTGATTGGCAGAAACTCAACACTCAGCCTAGACTGCAAACTTTTATTATACAAGTCGCTTTTGAAGCCAATATGGCGCTACGGAATTCAGTTATGGGGCACTGCTTCAGCTTCCAATGTCGAGAGAATCCAACGAAGGCAAAACAAAATTTTACGGTTAATAACATCGGCTCCATGGTACATCCAAAATTCTATTATACATCGTGATTTAAATATGCCACTAGTGACTGAAGAAATTGCAAAATACGCAGGCAAATATTTAACAAAACTCGTAATATTTTGAACTTTACTGGACACATCCGCTTAAAAAAGAGGGACACACGGGCTCTTATACCTAACACTCCAGATGGGACTACTTGAAAATACTTTTTCCACCCTTTTTTGATTATCACTACTAATGTATTATTTATAACTACCACTAAGTTTATGTCCTACACTGGTCTGGCCTAATAATTTTTTTTTATAGATTTAAGATTTGAATACTTATTGTTAGTTCATATATGAAGATACAATAAATAAATACATGCAAAAAAAAAATGGTAGGTAAATAAAACAAACAAAAACCAGCAAATTCCTATGTATTTACAATATTTTAAATAAGTTTGTATTGCTTCTTTCAAACACTAATACACTCATATATAGCTCACACCGATTTGACAACGCGGTGTGCATCTCACTCAAAATTTGTGATTGTATTGTGAAAAATATTTTTACCCCCTAGCGTACAGATGTTTACACATCAAAAATCTGCATACATACTTGCATATATATGTATGTATTATGTAAATTCATGAACAAATTATTTCCCTGGGATTTGAGCTAAATTAATAGTAACTAATGGTTAATTAGAGACGAGTGACAACTGACTCAAAAGCTAACTCATTTTATATGTTAAACCCTATTCAGTTTTTCAACGTAATGTCCTCAGAACGAATTATTACTCACTCACGCTGCATAAGTTTCAAATAACAAATTTTTAATTTTTTTTAGACCATCATACTTAACACTTTGCTATTGCGCCATATAAAATAAAGACGGCACAGAGTGGACATAAACATGAATTTTATGCTGACATCTTCTCGATAAACTTTAACTCATCTCTGCATCAGCTTTGAGTTATCTAAAAGCTAATTCAAAACTTATCGAGGAGATGTTAGTTGCACAAAAAACAAATCACTAATCTCAGCATCACTTTTGAGTTAGCTTAAAGTTAGTTCAGTACTTATCGGGCAGAAGACAATTGTACAAAAAGCAACCGACTCACATCTGTATCATTTGTGAGATAGTTCAGAAGCTACTTGTAAATGTGCCCCGGCCTTAACACGTATTGATACGAATATCTATAGCACATTGGTTTGATCGAACCCGCACCTATCGATATGCGCACTTATTTGTGTTGGTACCTATAGATATGTATGCCTTTATGTAAGCATGCTTGTTGATGCGGATGTGCTATCATACTCATTGTCGTTGGAGTATCGATATGTATTGAGCAGTCAAAAAGTAACTTTTTGGCTTTCTCTGGTACTTACATACCCATTTACAAAATTAAGTTAAAGAATTTGTTGCACTGAATTAAAATAATGGAATGTGAAAAAGATTGAAAGATTGAACAATTTTAATTTTTACCTTTTATTTACAAAACTCGCACAGCAAATGAGACCACTAAGCATTTGGACAAATGGCAAAGATCTATATAAAATTTCCATTAATTAAAATAATTAGATTATTTTAAAAGCTTCTTACGAACCTCCAATAATTTAATAAATATTTGATGTAAAATATCAAACACATTAAATTAATATGTAGTTACTTCACTTTAATAGATATATCTTTAATTATTATAAGAAATAAAAACAGACATGAAACAACGGACGAAATTCTTATATAAAACTCAAATGAAAGCATCAGCGAAGAAATGAAAAAAAGTAATAATCTATAACAGTAAATAAAAAAGAACAAACATATTTTAGATAAATGTATCGTCGATTAAACATTGCAAGATTTATAAGAGATAGTTAAACAGAAATGCTCCAATGTCACTCTCCAAATAATCAGCAGAAGATTATTTAAGGAGTTGTACGGGATGTTACAATATCACTCTCCACATAATCAGCAGAAGATTCGTTTAGTTGTTGTCTATTAAGCACCATCGCCTATTAAACAGCTCTTGGATAGCTGGGTGTTAATCGCTGGCTACTACCGCAAATGCAATAAACAAGTAAACACATCTACTCAAAAAAAAAAAAAGAATCCAACGCTGTCGGAGTTTTATTATTTATTGATGTGTAAACATCGCTAGGGGGTAAAAATCTTTTTCACAATACAATAACAAATTTTGAGTGAGATGCACACCGCGTTGTCAAATCGGTGTGAGCTATATATGAGTGTATTAGTGTTTGAAAGGAGCAATACAAACTTATTTAAAATATTGTAAATACATACATAGGAATTTGCTGGTTTTTGATTGTTTTATTTAACTTGATAATTGCTTTATTAGGGTTCCGTACACCAAAGGTGAAAATGAACCCTACTGTTTTCGATACGCTGCCCGTCTGTCCGTCCGTCTGTCACAGGGTATTTGGGCACAGTATGTAGACATTTGGCCGCTACAACAACAAATGAGAGTTAAAAATTAAAGGGTGTTGCAAAACGAGCAACGAAAAATGTTAAAATTGCATGTAATATACATACGATTGTATGTACATATATACACTTAAAATTTGTAAAGTTAGTGTATTTTTACACAGACTACAATTAACACTAAATTTAAAAAATTTAAATTAAGGGGAGTTCCATCAGTTAATGCAATTTTGACTTTGTAATTTTGACAACTTGCTGTATCTTGGAAACCGTAAGAGCAAAACTCTTGAAATTTTCAAAAACAGTAAAACTAAAAAATCAAAAAATTATAAAATCGCCAAATCTAAAAAATCGCCAAAAACAAAAAAAAAATCGCCAAAACGATAAAAATCACCAAATTACAAAAATTCTAGGAATAAATTAATTGCGAAAAACTGGAAAAATCGCCAAAATGAAAAAAATTGCCAAAATGAAAAAAACCAAAACCAGAAAAAATTGCCAAAATGAAAAAAAAATCGCCAAAATAAAAAAAATCGCCCAAATTAAAAAGCCCTTAAACAAAAAAATTGCCAAAATGAAAAAATCGCCAAAATTAAAGAAACCCCAAAAACAGAAAAAAATCGCCAAAATGAAAAAAAATCGCCAAAATGAAAAAAATTGCGAAAATGAAAAAAAACCCCAAAAAGAGAAAAAAACGCCAAAACGAGAAAAAAGCGACAAAACTGAAAAAATCGTTTAAACTGAAAAAAACTTAAAAAAGGAAAAAAGTCACATCAAAAAAATGCTCCAAACCGAATAATATCAGTAAAAAGTTACCGGATTTTTTAGTAATCAGTAAATTTACTCCTTACTGCAATTTTTAATGCAGTACATATATACTGCAGTGTGCCCATTTACTAACCAAATAAGTTAAATAAAACAAACAAAAACCAGAAAATTCCTTCCTATGTATTTACAGTTTTGATACTTTTAATTGATTAATTTAAAAAAATATACTAAAAGCATAAGTACTTCAACTTAAAAAAAAATTTCATTACTAGATGTTTACACATCTCCCCTGTGATCGGACTCACATTGCTTTTTTTTATCTAATTTGCTTTTCCAGGCCACCTATTGACAAATTAAAAAATTTTCATAGAACCAATTTCATGAAAAAATGCGTAAATACGTAGCCGTTTTTTTAGCAACTTTCTTTTAAAAAAGTTATATAATGCAAAAATTACACAAACTCGCGATGATTAAAATAATAGAAACAAATCCCCTAAAGCTGATTATATAAAGCGCAAAAAAGCACTAAGATATAATCTAACTAACATATAAATCGCGAAAACTTGCAAAAATGCGAATATACATATATCAAAAGCAATCTTATGTAGAAAATTCATAATTACAAATACCTAAAGATCTAAGGAATGTCAAAATGACGAAAATCGCTAACATCGCTTAGATAGATGGATTGAAATTCGGTAAAATGGTAAAAAACAAGATTTGGCTAAAAATTGCTAACAAGAGCTAAACATTTTTAAAACATTTTTCCCTGATATGTACACGTGTTCGTTTCACAAAATACAGATTTTCTCTTGTTAGTTTTGATTATTTTGTTAAGACCTTAATGATTGATTATTTTGTTAACATCTTAATACTACAGTTATCATTTTTTCGCAGTTCCTGCACCAAAAATGATTATATGTAGCTTTTTTCATAAGTAGGGAAAGGATTTTCATGTAAATACATGTTTTCTGTCGTTGATCTTAGATCAACATAAATAAAATATCTTTGCGAATCAACAAATTTGTAACAAAATGGCATCGATTTGTTAGTGCATATTTTTGCATATTTTATAATAAATACATATTTTTGCATATTTCATTGTAAATTTGTAACACATTTTTAAGTTTTTTTATGCTATAAATATAATTTTGGTTTTTTTATTAGTTGTAAATTAATTAAAAGTTGCAGTTTTTACGACTTTGTAAGAACAAAAAGAGGAAAACGAGAAAAATTTACGATCGCATTTTTGGTGATATTATTCGATATTGAAAAACACCGTATGACTCCTTCAACTCATTTGAAAAGTTCTGTATCTTGGCTTTAGTCAAGAATACCAATACCATTGAAAATTAAAAAAAAAATAGCATGGGATTAGCCCTTTAAAAAACTTTATTTTTTGCATGCAAGTTGGGTGCAAGTTTTTGCACCCTGCATAACTGTTCACATTATAGACCAATTAGAGGCTTTCGTTACTTTAACACCTCAAGTTGAACTAACTGAAGATGCGGTAAAAAAAAGTGTGATCTGAAAGGGAGAATAAATGAAGAGATAAAAATAAATAAGAAATACTTAACAAAAAAATTATGGACTTAAAATATATGCAACAAATTGGATCAATAGTTTATAGTTCTAATAACGAAAATTTAGAAACTGAATATTCCACAAACGAAATAGCAGCAATTGTCAAAGATTTGTCTTTGAAAATTAAAAAAAATTATTTATTAATTCATGTACGTAAATAAAAGTTCGACTGAACTTTATTTTGTATTTCATATGATTTGACAAAATATTAATTAAGAAGGCATTGAAGCTGAGCTTTTTATGTTTTTTAAGTTTTTAATGACAAAATGTTTGTTAAAAAAGCAATGAAGGTAATTTTTTAAAGTTTTTAATGTTATTAAATGTTGAAAAAAGAGTTGATAAATGCATATATTATCAGTTTTAAATACATATTTTTATATTTTTACTGCATATTTTATGTACATAAAACATGGAAATCCTTTAAATGCATGGAAATCCTTTCCCTATTCATAAGTCACTTTCTACAACTCTGGTATCCTCTGTGCTAGTGAACTAGTGAGCGTAAAACAATTGAACTAGTTCACTTAGTTCAAAGTACTGAATCGTTCATTTGAACTAGTTCGTGCATGAACTACACAAGATTAAAGTCTTCCCAAAAAACTTAGTTTCATCTCATTATAGGATCATGATAGGCCAAGACTAAATTTATGTACAAGGATAATGTTGTGCACATTACACATATTGCACAAAAATGGCCACACAAAATTTTTCCGAAAAAGAAGTAAGAAGTGATTTTTTATGGCCAGTCTATCAGAAACAGCCGGTAGAGCGAGTACACATACATATGTATGTACATTTGTATGCAATATAAGTATGTCTGCTCTTGAAAAGTGAAAATTATGTGCTTTAATTTATAGTGTTACGTAAAAATATTCCTACAGGGTTAAAGCAAAGAACTATCTGGAAGTATTTAACTAAAGCACTAAACGTACACACATATTTACGTGCAAATACTATAGCAACAACAATAATTGTATACATAGCTACAGACACACACACATAGATACAAATAAAAGTGCGAGCACTGTACTACCAGTAGCAAACCGCATTGCCAACATAAGAGTCGTTACTTTGAAATTCAAAAATAACGACCAATCGAATTATCTACAAACGCCTAGAAGCAGCAACATGAATTTTCCCGATTGTGCTAGAGGACTGTTTGAACATCTGGCTACCAATATTAAATGACAATACAGATGTCATCATTCATAGATGCCATTACTAAGTACAGACATGTTATTACGCCACCTATCGGGCGAACATTCGAGAACCGATTCATGTACTATAAAAAGTGGCAGCATGTGCGAGAATAGGGCAGTGCTAATCAGAAAGTAGTCAAGTTAAGACCTCGTTGAAAGTGGATACTAACGACAAGAAGTAGTTAAGTAAAGACAAGTTGTAATTTGCTTCGTTAAGAATAAAAGGAAAAACAGTAGCAAATAAAAATTCTGATGTTATTTATTTTTATTTTTGAGCAATCAAAAGAACTCACACGTTTAATAAAATTTAAACGTAACAATATGAATGCAAAAAATAGTAGGGAGAAATGATTGTAGAGTAGGTACGAATATTTCTAAGCAACTTGTTTCGTCATAAAATTTAATAAGTGATTATTTATGGATAATTTCCTAAAATACATGGTCTACCGGGATCAAAGAAAATTCCAAAAGCCAAAAAATTCTAACTTCAAAAAAATCATCATATGCGATTTTGATTCACCATCCTAAGGAATATATTGTAGAATTTTTGCATCACTTTACACTAGGTAAAAAAAATAATTTTCAGTTTTTACGTCAGTTGCTTTCATTTAAATCCAACTATGTTTCTTTCGCAAGCTAGAAATCATCTTCATACTTATGGTTTGTACGGCAAAGCAGCTTAGAATTTATCGGAAAATTTTTTACTTCTACTATTCTTACTTAATCCTGTATAATATTAAAGACAATGAGACTTGTATAAAATTAACTGCCAAAATTCTCGTCTGCCTATTTATATTGAAAACAAAAACAAAGCACTCAAATTTGTTTTAGTTTTCAACATAAATAGACAGACGAATTTTTACATGGCTTCTACATTAAAACTGGCAGTAAAATATTATTTAAATAACCCTTCTTGGCAGTCGGGTAAAAAGGCACCTACAAGGATTTTTGTAAATACATACAAACTCACTTTTGTAAAATAATTTTATTTCCTGAAGAATCTACACAAAGTTGAAGCGAAACATCGGATAAATTAAATAAAATTGTAAATTGATTACAAAAGTCCTAAAGCTTTAATAAAATTTATATATAATTAACAACAAAGGTCGAATAAATTATTATAATATAAGAAAATAAAACCAACTCGATTATTTCCAATTAAATTTACTGTGTTATTCACAATTGATTTGTTAACATTAAAATATTTTTAATAAATTTATTTTGCAAATTTTTGATGTTTTACAAATTTTTTGTTAGATTTCCACACAACCACCGAAAAAGTCATTTGCTTGTCTGTCAAATGTCTTTGGTCAGAATCGAACCGGTAACCTCTGTAATAATAGACTAACGTATTTACATCCAGAAAAAAGATTGGTTGCAAAACGGTTAGTCCAATAAAATATCATTTGCATTAACTATATTTCAGTTCACGCTATCAATTTTCTGTTAATCCAAAAAACAATCCATGTTCATTGCCATAAGGGCATAATTGTAACAAAGATATGGTTGTGACAATACTTAAATTGATTGCATGAACCGAACGTATGCTTTTGTCATGACTAATTAACTGATTGGTTAACCCAACCGAATAAAATATTACGAATTGGATTTTACTACCAACTTTTGGTATAAGCAACTAAAAAATTGTCGTTCTATATTAAAATTAAAATAAAAACTTTCAATCAGTTGCTGCAACTAACTAGAGGTTGAGTTTACTATCATAGTTTATAGCAGCAAATTAAAAAATTAACTTTTGTGACTTTCAAAGATATTATTTGTGAATTCTCAAATGGTTTTTGAAAGTCTGTGCATAAGATAACAGGTTTGTGGCTTTTCAAAATGTATGGTTGAAGAAATGTATATAGACATGCTTCACCATTAGGAAATAAATTTCAAATAAAATAAACTTATGACAATATGTCAAATAATAAATTTCTTAAATTGTGTATTTTTATTTGCGTTTATTGTTTATTTTTATTTCAGCAATGAAGGCCAATTTTTCTTTTACAGATACCAATTATGATATTGTTTTAATTATATTAACCAAATTTTCGGTAGCAAGAATAACATTTATTTCAAATTCCATACTGTCAACGAATTTTTTCTGTTGCTGCAACTATTGGGTTGAGGGTTATAATTAAAATATAGTGGTACCACAAGAAAATTTCAGTCGGTATAGCAGAATTCTATGATAGTTGCTGCAACCGCCAAAATTCAATTGGCAACAAATTCGGTTGTCACAACGAATCTGTTTTCTCTGTGTACTTATTCATGCTTTCTTGAGCATTTGTTTCTTCGAATGCATTTGGAATGTCATCGCAAATCGTAAATAAAGCTATAGTTTTTGGAAAACGGAATTAAATCATCACATTGACACATTTTCTTAAAACAAGTTTTATCTCCAACAAATAAAAAGAATACAATAGCTCAGTGGTAGAGAGTATGGCTTTACAGTCAGAGCGGCACAGCTGTGACAATATTTTGTTTTGTTTTGTATTTACTGAAAAAATGTCATCGAGCCAGGGAACGTGCATGGGTTAAATTCCTTAATTTTAATGGAGATCAAAGCATTTAAATTCTCGCACAAACACATGATATCCAATGACAAGTAATGTAATAAAAATAATGCATGTTTCACCTAAATCGAATCAATTCGTCCTCACTTGAACCCATGATTCATAGGTATATATGTAGTAGGGTTAATTAATACCCGATTAACTGATCGGTTAATTAAAAATTGCCTTTTTTATATTAACGGTTAAATCGGTTAATTTAAGCTGATTAACCGATTAACCGAAGTAACAATTTTTTTTTAATATTTTGTACTATATAATGTAGTTTTTGTGTGTTTAATTATTTGTTTCGTCTCATATAGAAAAGGTTGGTGTTTATAAATTATTTTTCATACAAACAAAGAAGTATATTCAGCGATTCTAACTTAAGTAAAAATTCAAAAGCTTTCGACGTTGTTATAAAAGAGTTTAGTAAAAACTCTGCAACTCTATTTAATTTATTTAATTTAATTCACTTTTAGTCTATGGATAATTTCCTTACAGACTATTTAAATATTACAAAATTTTTGAATTTTAATTTTTATAGGATTAATTCAAGATCATATAACACAATATATAGAATAAAAATTAAAATTATTGATTTAAAAATAAAATGAAATTTCGTTTAATAATATCAGTGTTCAAAGAAAAGTCTATAAAATTATACATTTCATTAAAACAAGTGCATAGTTTCCTAAGCGGGTCAGACATAGCAAAATTAGTACGACATGTTCTTACATATAGTGGGTTAAAATAACGAAGTGAGCGTTGAGGAATATTGAAAGAAACGTTACTCAACAAAAATTCTGAATGTATTAAAGATTAATGATAATGGTGTTAGCAAAGAAGATGCACAATTTTTTATAACACAACTCGGAATGCCATCAGGTACACTAAAAGATGTTGATTTAAAATTTTTAAACAGTTAAAAATATGAGAAGTAGTGATGGTAGTTGACGATATACTTTGATGAGCAATGATTTTGTAAGGGTATTTAGTACAGGGATCAAACAAAGCTTCAGAATATGTTGAAGCAAAAAAGTCAGCAAACATGTTACTAATTACCAATTCATCATCGGATTCAGAACATAAAAATTTCATGACCTTAGGAAATCCAGTTGATTTTCTTTTGGAGTTAACAAACTTAAAGAACGTTTTAGGATCTTGAACAAAGTTACGTTTAACTTTACGTAGGTAATTTCTGTACAGTTGTGTGTTAAGCAAATTGTATTCTGCCCCGAAGAACTGAATGTTTGGAGTAATGCAAAGAAGACCCATCGTTTTTATATTTTTTGAAGTATTTATTTTTTAGATTCTTCAGAGTAGAAAGTTGTTTGGAGTTCCAGGGTGGGCCGGATTTAATCCGAGGTATGTATTTAGGGATACATTCATCCATATATTCAAATATAATTTTATAAAATTTGTCAATCAAATCATCAATTGAAAACGCTAAACCTTTTGGTGAAGACAACAAGTTAAGCCAATTGGTATTAAATAGAAGATTATTAAGTTCAGAGTAATTAGCCCGGTTGAAACAGTAAACTTTTTCGTTTTGAGCTGAGTTCTTTACTTGACCATTAGTAAATAAGTTGCAGCTTACTTCAATTGTTGGATGGTAACGATCCTCTGGCAAACTGACCGCTTCAATACTGTTTACAAGACATTCATTGGGCTCATTGACAAAATCCAAATCCAGAATTTTACCATAATAGTTACACGTACCCTTTATTTGATACAAATACAAATCTGATATACTATTAAATATTATATCCGTCGGGATAGAATTACAACCACGACTGGTGGTGGAGTGTTAATTGCTATCTCTAACCTTTATCCAATGGAAGAAATCAAAATTGACTTGTCCGTCAATATTGAGTTCATTGCCGCATCATTAAAAGTAAATCAAATAAAAATCTTTATCACATGTTCTTACATTCCACCTCATTCGGATTCAATAATCTATAAATACCATATAGAAGCAATTAAAACGGTCACATCAATGCTAACCCCAGTTGATTTAATTTTTGTGTTTGGCGATTTTAATTTATCTTGCATCACATGGAAACATTCAATTGAACTTTGTTTAATAATTTAAAAAAAATTCATAGCTAATAATAGACGAATTCAATTATTTTATACCTACTCTCTGAAATATTTCCTTCTAGCAACAGTAAAGGTATTCACATCAGGTTTTTTCTTGTTGGAAAAATGGAAAAATGTAATTTTTTACAACAAACACAGGGAAAAGAATTCACCAAAAGTTGAATTTGAAAACTCAACTTTAGGTGGAACTTTTTTTCCTGTGTTTGTTGTAAAAAATTTACATTTTTCCATTTTTCCAACAAGAAAAAAAGTGATGTGAACACCTTCAGTGTTTTAAAGTACAAAAACGAAAACAAAGAAATTCAGAAACAAACTTTTCTTCATAATGTTCGTCGCTGAGTCAGATGAGGACAGGCCAACAGAAGAAAATATTGATGGTAATACAAAAAATGTTTTAACAAAATTAACCGAAACAGCGAGAAGTGTTAAGAATTTGAAAAAAAATATAAAACATGACCTTATTCACATAATGAAGGATTGCTTTCAATTACCCCAACGTCTACGACAAGTGAAAGGATTTTTCCGAGTCAAGTTTTATCAAAACTAATTCTATTAAATCCTTAACACTTAAACCAAATTATTTTTCTGAAAAATTGTGTTAGAAGATCTCTTTAAACTATTAAAGTATATTAACATATTCATACATGATTTTTTTGCTTGATTGTGTTTAAGAATTCTTATGTATATTTTTTTGTTTCAAAACTCAAATAAATAAATAATTTATGCACTTTTATTTGTTCAAATTACTTGATTTATGAAAAACTTTATTAATCGGTTAACCGGTTAATACCGAAATTAACTGATTAAGCCAAAACCTCGATTAATTTATCGAGCGATTAACCGATTAAAGCAAAACCCCGATTAAATGAATACCCTAATATGTAGCTATTGATAAACATTGTAGAACAAGAAAGAAAATTGTACATACATATAGTATGCGACAGAGCATACGCACGGAGTTGTAGTTACTATCATATAGCATCATAACCAGGGACAAGGACTTCATGCATTTAAAAAAGGTATTTTAGGCGCCTAATATATCACATCAAAAACGCCAAATATGCACTAATAACAATAAAATATGCACATATCTTAAACAATTTTTATTCAAAAGAAAAGTTTTCAACTTCCATACAACTAAATAAAGACATAAAAATAAATTAAATTAAATTAAATTAAATTAAATTTTTACACAAGATTAAATATAATGTAATCAATCCAAACACGCATTGCAGTATAGGAGCGATACGTAAATAGAAAAAGGAAATTGCATTGAAAGAGGCCTCGTTACGTCCGTTGATGTAATCGGCTCAAATTTAAATGATTCTTTTTATATTATATAATATTACATAACTCAACCATTACAATGATTGAATACTAGCTATTAGATTTGTTTTTTAAATCCGTTATTATTTTTAAAAATAATATCAAGTTCCAGCAGAACTGTTGCACTACTTTCGGCTTTAATAGCAGACAATTTCATTTTGAAATCATCAAAATGACAATTTCCATTAAATTGGCAGGTGTGTGTGCTGGTACAATCATTCTAAAATTTTGCAACAATTCAAGCACATAGATTTGAAAAACAGTTTTGCATTAATAATTTGTCAACAAAAAATTTTTTGGAATTTGATTTTTGACAAAATATGACACAAAGCCATGCACAAAACTAAAATATGAGACAAAAATATGCTTTTATGATCAAATTATGCAAATATATGCATTTCTGACCAAAATATGCAATAAAATGCACTAACAAATCGATGCCATTTTTACGCAAATTCGTTGTTTCGTAAAAATATTTTGTTCTTGCCATTATCAGGGTTAAACATGCATTTGCATGAAGCCCCTGTCCCTCCCTCTTACTATCACAAGACCTAACAATGAATAAAATATTTAACAGGAATAAATTAGACAAATACCTAATTTACATTGATATCAGTTCCTCCCCAAAGCCTCCTATAAGCAAATGAAAAAATGTTCATGCAACTAATTTCATGAAAAATATGCTTAATGTAAATTAGGTATAAATCTACAATATAAATTTTTTTACCGAGACAAAAGAAATTCACGAAATAGTTCACAGTTTTATTCTTCATTACTTAAAAAAGAAAATTAAAAACAACAAGTAGCGCGAAGTAAGAGAAACACTCCTTTAAAGATTAATATGTATAAGAATTGAAAAACAGCACGTGTTTATTATTGTCACTGATCTTTCAAAGTAATCGGTCATATTGTGCAATATTTTTATTCCAAAATGGCTAATAATAAATACTCTGTGCAAATAAAACAAAAAATAATGAATGATTATAATAAAAGTGATCAATTGCACATCAATTACAATTGAATGTTGCAGTAAGATGATCTGTTGAAAGAGGATTACAATCATATCGCAGTGCAAAGCCATTAAAATCTGCCAAAAATTTGAATTTGCAAAGGAAACTGGAGCTCAACATAATGGAATACCGCACTCTTTTCTGATGAGTGGAAGTTTCATTTAAAAAGTGCTGATGGATCTGCTTGTACGCAGACCTAAAGGACAACACCTTCACCCTGGGTGTCCTAAATAAAAGTACGGTAATGGGGATGATTTCCTGTCCATAAAATCGGAATAATTTATAAAGTAAGTGGTGTAATGGATCCCTTCGTATATAAGGATATCCTGAAAAATGTAATGCTAGCAATCAAATTTTTTTAAATCTAATACCACCAATGCCACACAGATGTCAAGAAGTTATTTGAAACAAGGACTATGCAACAAAATACTAAAAAAATTTATATTTGTAATGAATTATTGGAAATGTGCTTATGTTTTGTCGCATATAATTAAGTATGCTGTAGATTAATTGCGATTTTTAATCATGTTAGAAAAGAATTTCCGTTTATTTTCTTTTGTTTGAGTAAATTTAGTTTATTCCTTTTGTAAATAAATAAAATAATTTCAAATCCAAATCTGTTTTCATTTGTTATTACAATATATTGTATTCACCACAAGTTCGTGAATATGTTTTGTCGCACACTGTACATACATATGTATTGAAAGTAAAAATCATAATTTGCAAAATTGAAAATCATCATTCGAGAAAAAAATTATGAAATCATATTTTGGTCAAAAAATCATTAAAAATATGATAAAATCATCATTCTGGCAGCAATGAGTATGCGACCAAAAATTAAATCTGCCTGCTTGCATAAACATGCCACAAAGTCTGTAACTACCATAAGCATTGTTGTCGCCCAGAAAGCTCGCGTAGCTGCTTTAAACGAATACAAATCCGAATATGGGCATTTCCACAGAAAAGTCCACGTTACGTTATTTTGTGACGTAGCTTGTTTTTCAAGGAAAATCTAATGTTTTATATACTTTTTTGTATGTCGGCGTAGAGCGCAATTATTTCTACATTCGATAAAAACTACACATTTTCCAGTTGTAATTCAGAAAGCGTCAATTATAATTCAGAAAGCGTCACTTGCAATTTAGATTTATCAATTTAAATTTAGAAAGCGTCAATTGTAATTTAGATTTATCTATTTAAATTCAGAAAACATCCATTGTAATTCAGAAAGTGTCAATTGAAATTCAGAAAAAGAACAAACTTTATTAAATATGAATTTATTTTAATTTTATTACAGAAAAAACCTATGTTTTTATAATTTGTTTCCCCTCAATTGCTTCTTTTCCAATAATTACTATTCTGAAGATTGGATAAGCACTATCTTCAACAGTGGTGTATGTTTTCATACAACTTTTTGCCATAAAATTTTTATGTAGTAATTTTTCTATATAATATTTACTATTTTCTGAATTACAATTGATGGTTTCTGGAGTACAATGGACACTTTCAGTTTACAATTGATGCTTTCTGAATTTAAATTGATAAATATAAATTACAATTGACGCTTTCTGAATTTAAATTGATAAATCTAAATTACAAATGACGCTATCTGAATTTAAATTGATATATCTAAATTACAAGTGACGCTTTCTGAATTTAAATTGATAAATCTAAATTACAATTGACGCTTCCTGAATTACAACTGGAACAGGTGTAGAAAAAATCGAACAGCATAGCGCTAAAATACAAGCTAAATTACATGGTGGCGTAACGTGCCAAAGGGTGGAATTTTCTGTGGAAATTCCCATATTCGTCAAATCACTAATACATACATATTTATGTACTTATGATCTGTTATTTTTTAATTTGGTATAAGTCCACTTCTTAAAAAAATGAGAACGTTGACTTTTATTAGGTATAGATACCTCATATCCATATTTATTATCATCTATTCAATGGAGTGCGATTTGACCAAAAAAGAAACAAATTTATTTAACTATAAAGTTAAAGTTTTAGGGTCTTATGCAAAAAAACTTAATAAAGCTTTGCCAAGCAATGTTAAGTAAAGTTGTATTCTAAAAAAATTATTGTATAAAAATTCTAAAGTAGGCACCCACGTTTGTTAAGACTACTTTAAGTTGATATTTCCAAAATGTGTATTTTGTACCTCAAATATTTTTACTAATATAGCACATACTGATTCATGTTACATCTGAAAATGAAGCTAGAAGTGCCTGCTCTTATCTTAAATTTATTATTTCTGTCATGTAATGGGAAACATCACCAAATTATCCAACTGCTTCAAAATACATAGCAAAATCCATAAAAAAATATTAAAATAAATAAAATTATACAAGAATGTTTTAGTGATGTACATACAATCAAAACAAATCGAAAAAAGCTGGATATTCAAATACTCGTTTCATTCGAATAAAACAAATTGTGATAATTTTTCACATTTTTTTACTTTTACTTCATGGTTGTGTTTATCTGTTTTCCTATTAAGTCAGAAGCTCATTTTTTTTAAATTAGGTTGCTTTACTTCAAGATAATAAAAATTTATTTAATAAAAAAAAAAAATATTTGAATACCCGAATGAAATTGTATTCAAGTTTGTACATCATAAGCTGTGAAGTGGTTGTTGAACACGGTGGTGTTACCAGTATTTATTATTAAATCACAAAATATTTAAAGTTGTCTTTTGCATATGATTTTTTAATAAAGCTATGTTAGCCTTAAAGTGCTTATCAACTACTATGAACTTTAAAGCTAAAGTAAAATATTTTTTTTTGCATAAGGGGGTTAAAGTTGAATATGTCCAATCGTAATAATTATAATTAAAACGACTTTCGTGTTTCGTGTTGCAATTATTACTTGATTAGTATGACTCTGCATTTAAGTAGATACATGTATGTATGTAACTTAGCTAGTGAGAAATTATAAAATTATTAGCTCTTAATAAACTTAATTGATCGTATATTTAACTGCCAGTTTATAGAAGCCATGCAAAAATTCTCGGCTGTCCATTTATAATGAAAACAAACACAAATCTTTAGTGCTTTGTTCTTGTTTTCAATATAAATAACCAGTCGAGAATTTTCACATGGCTTCTATGAACTGGCAGTAAATGTCTTCATGTTAGTGATGTAACGAATGTCAATTTTTGATATTCGCGAATACGAATGCGAATACGAATATTTGAAACTATATTCGCGAATACGAATACGAATATTTCATGTGAAATTTATAGACATTAAATTAGGGCTCTATTTACGCCTGCAATATGAAATATTAAAAAATTGTTATAAAAAAGAACTTCATAATCCTATTGGCGTACTTTAAAGTTAATAAAAACTACCCAAAATTTTAATGATGATTAATGATTAAATTTTTATAAAAAATTTAATGGATTCGTACAAACTAATATTTTTATCCATTTATTTAAATTTAGTTTAGGATTTATGCATTTATTTATTTAATTTTCTTGGAAAAAATTTTTTTACAAATTTTTACTAGTTTTTACTCGATTGCGTTCGAGTACACAAAATCCAGTATGGGTGAATTGAGAGAGAAAAATGACAGTTCATTTACTGAGTAAATGCAAGCAAGGCATATTTATCAGGTCAACGAAATCGTTCTGATGATATTTTGTGTTTTCGTGTTTTAACTGTCAAAAGCTGTTTGCACCATATACTTTAGTTCATGTTTGTGTGTGTTTCTGACAACTGAAATACAAAGTTGTTTTTTGTGTTGCTGTGTTTTTGTAGAGTTGCATAGACCTAATAAATAGGCCTTGAATGCAAGTTTTTACTAGACAAATTTTTGCCAGTAAAACGAAACCATATGTTTTTGAATATAAACAAAAGTAAAGGGAAACAAAAATTTTTAGTCTTTGATGAAATTTTTAATATAACAAAAAACAAATGTAATTATTAAGTTATAAGCATTATAATATTTATTTAAGTTTGATGCTAGAAAAATATTCGGGTATGTTATGTATTCCACGTAAAATTAAAACGTGCGGAATTTCCATAGAATTTTTGGAAATATGTATGTATGCACATATGTATGTCCATATGTATGTATTTATAATAACAATGCTATTGCATTTCCGGACGATTTAATTTCACATGGAATTCAGAATATAACCGATTGTTTTTAAACGTGAATAAATTTAATAGATTATTATATTGAAATTTTTGTTTATACATATCGTCGGGTCGACGGTTCCTGGTTTGCCGTATGGAACATTTAAAAAAAATTTACTCTTTGTACTTTTTTTAAATTCTTTCCCAGTTTTTCGTTGTGGACCAGCCAAATAAGTTTAAATAAAAACATATGTATGTCCATATCTATTACTTTTATTATTAAACAAAATATTCTATCGTGTATTTCATATGTATAATTTTTTTAGCGGCAAAATTGGTAATCAGATGTTGTATATATTTTACTGTATTTTACAATTTTTCCGTTCGCGTACTTTTAGATGCAAACTTTTTTATTGAGAGTAATTTCTTTAAATTACTCAGTATTTACTCAGTTACTGGATTTTACTGGAAAGGTACTCAAACGCACCTAGTATTTGTGCAATTTTGTACATATTTGTACTGGATTTTACTGAAATGCGTTCGTTTACACATAAAATTGCAAAAGAGAGTGCCAATTGAGAGAGTAAATTGACAGTTGTTGACTGAGAGTCTGCAAAATTTTTACTAGACAAATATTTGCCCAGTAAAATCCAGTGGACGAGAAAAACATATGATTCAATAAAATAAACAAAAGTAAACAAATACAAAGTATAATTTTTTTAATAAAAACATTTAAAAGAAGAAAATTTGAAGTAAAAGTTTAACAAAACAAATCTGAAAATTTTTATGTTCAAGATGAAACAAATTAAAGAATAATAATCGTTAAATATATCAGTTTTTAAATTTAATTTAATTGTGTTATTTCCTTTAATTTTTTAGAGATGTAAGGTTTATGTGTATGTGAATACTTATTTCTGCATACTATCCAGGGTACCGACTATCAGAAATCAAATATTGATGTATTTTCCTATGCCATTTACCCAGAAAAAATAAAACTAAAAACCAAATACAAGCTAAAGCTTTCACAGAACTTCTATTTTAGAAATATGTATGTATGTATATATCGCTTCAAATTTATAATTATAAAAATGCATGCATCAATTACCAAAAAAATTTGTATTTGATGGGTTTCAGAAACAACAAAAACATACAACAATATTATCAGCTGTTTTGATTAATCTGCAAAGTTTTGCAATTTTTCCGTTTGCGTACTTTTGTGCAAGAGACATTCTTGAGAGTAAAATTTTCAAATTACCCAAAATTTACTCAACTACTGGATTTTACTGGAAAAGTAAACAAACGGACCTATTGTTTACCTTAAAAATCTATTTGAGTAAGGGGCTGTCCATATATTACGTAACGCTCTAGGGGGGAGGGGGGTTCGAGTTTTGTTACGATCTGTTAAGGGGGGGGGGGGGTGGGGGGAGGGTGTCTTTGAAAATGTTACGCAACAGAAAAAATTACCAATTTTGTAAAAAAATACGTATGTTTTTCTCATTTATTTATTTAATTGATCATACGTGTTGCCTGGATATATTATGTACGAGTATGTATACTAACTACATACACCTGCCGAATGTCAACTTTTGATATTCGAGAATTCGAATTCGAATATTTAAAACGTACCTTAAAGTTTATGAAAACTATCCAAAAATTTAATAGTTGTTAAATAACATTTGAAAATTATACAGAGTTTTTATAATACATTAAATAAATTGTAGTGAAACTGAATTGAACTCAGGGTTACCGCTGGGAATTTTGAAAAAGTCGCACAAAAGGTCGTTCTATAAAAATAAAGTCGCACAAAAAAGTCGCGTGAGAAAATAAAAGTTGCACATCTTTTTAAACGCTTTTTTATTAAAAAATATTATTGAATCAAAAGCTTATTGCATATTTCATGACATACATATACAGTTGCATTATTGTATGTGCTTCAATACACATTTTCTTGTATGCATACTGAAGAAATCTACTCAAGTTTAATAAATTTGGCTGTCGTATGCTGCCAACGTCAAGATATTTTTTACAAAATTCTGACATGTCGAACCAAAACCCCGTAAGCTCTTTACTTCAATTCTATTCTTTTGATCTTGGCGCCATATATCCTATTTTTTGGGTGAATGTATTTTATACTTCAACATACATATATATTACTTTTTTGGAATCCACTCTTCCATATCTTTGTCTACTAAATTTAAAGCTGACAGCATTTTTAAGCAAAGCTAGTTTCAAAATGTTCACATGTTAGTACACACTTGTATGTTTTAATACAACTTTTTCTTACATTGACTCGGCAGCTAAAAATAATTTTGTAAAATAAGCATTGCAATTTTTATTTTAAACGCTTTTTTGCTAACACTATTCTTTGAAACTTTTACTGAAAATTAGGGAAAATTTTCTTAAATACATTGTATACATAACAAGGTTCCAAGAACGTAATATAATATAAAATAATAAAAGTGCTTCCAAATCAACAATAATCTGTGAATTGCTTTTAAGTTTTGACGGAGTTATTTTTTTTTTTTATATAAAAAAATTTAATTTACTCCAATATTAATGTTTTTTGTAAGAATCTTTACAAAAAAGGGTAAAAAGTCCCAAGAAAATCAAAAAAGTCGCAAAAGTCGTTCATAAAAAAAAGTCTCACAAAAAGTCGCAGACCGCTAAAAAAAAAGAGTCAAATTGCGACTTTAGTCGTATGAACGGTAACCCTGATTGAACTGGTTCTGAATTCCTCATCTTTCTTTATCCATTTACATTCTTAAATATTCTTAATATATGTATGTACATAAAAACTTCTGTTTATATTAAACTGCAACATATATTAACATTAAATCCACCAAATACATAGAAGGAAATGGTATTTGCAGAAGTTTAGGAAAAGATTTCTTGCAATTCTCATGGACAAAAAAACGTCCTTTCAAAAAAAATATATTCTTCTATATATGTGCATGACAATATCAAATTATTTAGTTTTAACATTTTTGTTGGTCAACTTGTCAACAATGTTTAAGTTTTGAGAGATGTGTTAATGGAAACTTGCATACATAGACGTATTTTCACAAGGATATTATTTTAATTTTTTATGCAACAGAACTTAAAAGAATATGAAAATAACAGTGAAATGCGTCTAGGAACTAGATTGTGTGCCCCTCTAATTTCAAGGTATTTTTAAGGTATATTTTTTAATGGGCAAATATCTATTGAAAATGTAATGTTGTGGAATGTAATTCAACATGGCAACCTTTATTGATCCTAGATATAATTTTTTGTTTTGTTTCACTCACATTTTAGATTGATTTGAAGATGGCCAAACGGAGTCATCTTTAAGCTCTCTGAAATACACGACGACTTCACTTATAGAAACTAGTGAAAGCGACCGCAAGGCTAATGCCAATTCTCCTCTTGATGTTTGAAATATTGCTCAGTCATCAATACGGAAAACTATAGCAGATTATTTGGCAAAATACGCATAGCAAAAAATATAAAAAAATGTTTTTTTTAATTATTACAAACTAATATTTGTGTGCCATTCATTTAAATTTCGTTTTGGATTTATGAATTTCTTTATATATTTTTTTAAACGAATACGAATATCTAGAAACGGCCGAATGTTTTGGAATTCCAATACACATCACTAATACATACATACAGTTTAGGAATAAGCTCTCTAGAAAACCATAATTTTTGGAGTTTGAGGACACTTGGGAAGAAATTTAAAAAATAGTTTCGTCAATATATGGAGTACGTTCATATGTAAGCTTATTTAATTTTTGTCTACGCACTGTGCTAGTCTAACAAATGAATTTAAAACAATGAATTAAATTTAATTTTTTTAATTCAAACTTTTAACTATTTAATTTAATTTTTATCTCATTGTTACGTTATTCCTGGGGGGAGGGGGGTTCACAGTTTTGTTACGATCTGTTACTAGGGGGGAGGGGGGGGTCAAAAATCGGGGAAAGCAGCGTTACGTAATATATGGACAGCCCCTACGGCAAATGTCTATAAAATATGGACTTAAATATGATCTTGTTTTTATTTCTTATGGGTAATATGTTATTTTTGAAAGTGGTATAAGTCTATTAGGAGCTAAACGAATAGAATATTTTTCTAAAGAATTATAATGATTAATTTTTCATAATAAAATTTAAAGGGTGTAGACTCTACACTGTAGAGTGGTAAAAACATTACTCTTATAAATGATCGTTCGGCAATATTTTTATATTTATAACAGCTCATGTGTACTTTTGGATTTATGTATGTAGATATTAACATAACTACCCAGGCAGAAACTGCCAACCGTACAAAATATCTAGCATTGGAAAAGCACTTTTATTCAAGAAACCCAATCGGTTTGCCAACGTTACGGTTTACAATATGAAAAACTATTTGCCAATGCTCTTTAACAAATTTTAATTTGTTTATTTTTTATTTCTTTTCGTTTTTATTGATTTTTATATTAATGTACATTATGCGAAAGAGTGATAGCAACAGTTTCATTTTGGCATTTGGTAAGAATACACTTAAAATCTACCATGCTTAGCTATATTTCAAATTTATTCTGGTCTAATCTTTAATGACATGTAATCCTACGTCCCTGGATGGCAGTGGATACGTAAAAAAATCAAGAGTATTGGGAATGTATTACAATTAACAAAAAAATTGTGTTGGGAAAGCACTTAAATCGTGGTTTTCATAGTGTTTAGCCAACGACTTAAAAAATAGTTGGCCAACCCCATCATGAGGTGTTGGCACAACATTCCAAAAGTAGAAATTGTGATGTTCTGCCAACGTTTGAACCACCTTAGGAAACGCTTTGCCAACGTTATCCCGATTGTATTTTTCTGCGTGGGTATGTATGTATTTGTGACATCAACCAAAAAAAAGGGGTGTTATAAGTTTTTAGTGTGTGTCTGTGCGTATGTGTGCCTGTACGAGTCCACGTACAGACCAAATGGCTGAACCGATTTTAAATTAATTTTTTATGTTTGAAAGGTGACTTGATCGAGATTGTTCATAGCTATGTTTAAAGAAAATCGGTCCAGTCGTTTAGAAGGTATAACATCTGTTCTGGATATATCGGAGGTTTTAAAATTTTTAATTTTTGTTATATTTCATAATAACCGTAACATAGACAATTCTTATTGAATTTTTGTATTTGATTTAGAATTTTTACAATACATGCAAGATAAAGGAAAACAATATAAAACACCGTTTATATCATGGATGGGCACTAAATGTTTTCTTTACGTTAACGATCCACAAACAGTTGAGACTATTTTCAATTCTCCCTGTTGCACAAACAAAGGAGATCTTTATCGTTTCATGGCTTCTGCCATAGGGGATGGCCTATTCACGTCTAGCTGTAAGTTGACAGTAAAAAACTTGGTACACTTAACGGGCATAAACAAATATTAATTTGAAAGTGTCATGTACCAATATACAGTCACTTCATAAAGCTTTAAGTCAATATTTTAAACAAAGGTAGTTATATCCATAAAACTTAAAACTGTATTTCTGCTTCACTTTAAGTAAACTTTAAAATATTATTATAATTTATTCGACCTAACCATAACTTTAAATGTGGGACACATGTTATAAGTCGCTCAATGTGCCAAAGCTCGAAATTTAACTTAAGCATCAGAAAATTACAAATTATAAATGCGGTTGAAAGTTAATTTACCTAATATTTGGTCTAAATAAAACAAAATTATTAATTTAAAATAAAAAAAATATTTTTTAAGTCCAATGAGGGTGATGAAAAAAAATTTTGTGAAACGTTAAAACATGGGAGTGAGTGAGTCAGTGCTAGTTTGAGGATATATGAGTGTGGCTCGACTACGAAATTTACACAAAATGGACGGAATAGTGTACCATAAAAAATATATCGAGATTTTGAAAGCCCATGTCCCACCCAGTATCAGAAAAATGGGAATAGCTGAACATTTTATATTTACTGAAGACAATGACCAGAACCACACCGCGCATAACACCAAGATGATGCTTTTGTACATTACCCCAAAATGGATGGAAACTCCCCCTCAATCGCCAGATATATATCCCATTGAGAATTTGTGGGATCACTTGGACAGAAAAGTTGGGGAAAGAAAAGTGACATGAAAAAATTAATTCATATTGGCTCTACAAGAATAATTGCCCAAAATTCCATAAGAAATATCCAAAAATATGGGCGATTCCATTCCGAGAGCACTTTAAGTGATAATATAGATCAAGGGATCACATGTAAATTGCAAGATTACAGTTCAAAAGATTTTTCAAAAACATTATTATGAAGTGAGCACTCACTTTTTGCATTACAAAAATTGAGTTAAGTTAAAAAAGTATATTTTATTTATTGGTATATGAAATATTTCCATTTTTATTGTGTATAACTTTAAAGTTTACTTAAAGTGAAGCAGAAATACAGTTTTAAGTTTTATGGATTTAACTAACTTTGTTTAAAATATTGACTTGAAACATTTTAGGCAGAGATGAGGAATCATTTTATGGAGTGACTGTACATATATTTAATTACATGTATTTCTTCCAAACCCCATAATTTACATACATTTGTAACTATTTAGCACCACGCTGGAATAAACATAGGCGTCTGATAAATCCATCTTTCAGCCGAAAAGCCATTCATACCTTCTTGAACATATTCAACCGAGAATCAAATTTGCTTATAAACAACCTGGCTATGTCTGAGGGTCATCCATTGGAGATTTATGAAATATTAAAGAGAAGCGTTTTGAAAACTGCCTGCCGTAAGTATATTTCTTATTAACTCCCCTATCAACAACTTCCTTTTCAATAATTTATTTTCATGTCCGTATGTACATTTTTATTTGTGTACCCACTAAATGCATATACATACCTACACATGTATGCATGATGTTCATTTAATGGTTAACAAATTGCTAAAATAGAGACGACAATGGGTACAAAGACGAGCTTCCAAATCGATGGTTCAACTGCAATATTCGAGTCTTATAATGGGTAAAACATATTCAATTCAAGAACTTATGTATGTGAGCATGTATGTATGTACATATACAAATTGACATGTTAGATCTTTGACTGTCATTGGACAAGTCTTCAATTTTTCAAAATTTGAGGATTATGCGTTAAGTTCATGAGCTGTATCCTGTTTAAAAAAGTTCTGGTGGTCCACTCTATAATTCGAAATGAAAGAAAATGCTTTCGAACTTGCATGTAATTAACATACCAATTCTAAAGTTCGTTTCGAATTACAGAGTATACCCCCTGGTTGTCTGTTCTGTCATTCAAAATTTCGAATTTGTATGTTAATAGCATGTAACTCGTCTGGAAATATCCCCCTTTTCACTGATGTTTCAATCGTGAATATATTCCCCTTAACAGGGACTATCTTACTTCTCCCTTAATTTTGTTCACTTCACTTCACTAGAACACAATAAATATTTAATATTAAGGTACGGTAACACCTGTCAAACATTTGACCAAAAATGCGTAACCAACAACCACTAATGAAAAAACTTTTGATCTAGACACTTATCTATCAAATTAAACAGCTTCGAATACAACTAATAGACAATGTTATAGAATCCAACATTATTGCATACTCTTTAACTTGACAAACTTTTGTCTGAATTGAAAGATTTTTCATTAGCATTTAGTGGTTACGCTTTTTTGGGCAAATGTTTGACAAGTGTGACCGTAGCTTTAGTTCAATATTTTCCTTCTAATTTTACTATTTACTTTAACCAAAAGAGCCGTTCTACCCAAAACGATTCCGCTAAAACTTTGAAGCTTGCTTAAATCATAATCAATCAAAAACTCAATCTTGAATTTTTTTTATGATACCTTTTATTAAATTTTTGAAAATAAAATGCATAAAATTATTTATTATTTGGGTATCTTAATACTCCACCTCAAAAACCCCATACTCAGTTTGGGGACTTACCTTGTGAAACTGCAAAATGCACCTGAAAGTTGCATTACTTATTCAATTATACTTTTTGTCTACAGGAAGCTTTTAGATTTGTTTAAGTTAATAGAGTGGTACATACAAACGGCAAGCTAGTAGGCCATAATTTTTCTTTACTTATTTTATGAGAAAATTGTCAATTATTGGATTTTAATAATTGCAAAATATTTTCTTACTCGTGTGTAATTTATTCGTGAAAAAAGTGATTTTTAAGAAGTAAGTAAAATTTAATTTTTAACTTCATTGGAGAGTTTAAAAGGTAATATCACATAATACCACCTTGAAACGCATAAAATTTTAAAGGTATATGTTTCCCCTGTTGGTAACATAAAATATCGTCTGCGATTTTTGCAATCTTCCTTTAAATTAAACATTTTTCAGAATGACTTTGGAAGTTTCATATAACTGCATTTTCCAAAAGTGGAAGCAAGAACCGACAGCAGACATCATTATTGGTTTAAAATTTTTTTTAAACGCACTAATAGTCCCAAATTAATTTTTTTATTAAAAATACATTGAAATTGATTATTGAGGGGTTTAGCTGGACCCTATGCGCATTTCACTGTTGCTAATGCAGATCATCAGGGAACCTTTACCCAAAGCTTCTTAGAACAACTAGAGTTATTATATTATAAACTTTCATTTAAACAAATTAGAAGCTCAATAACAAATAACAAAGTTGAAACAAGAACTCAATAATCAACATGTTTTTTATTTTCTTACTTTAACATTGCTACATTGGCTGACTTTTTTCAGCTTCAAATTGTAGACGTAAGAGTATGTAAAAGAAAATAAATGTAAATAACAACAACAGCTATTTAATAATAGAGTGTTGCCACACAAGTATTTTCTTTTTGACCGGGTGCAGTCAAATTTCAATGTATTTTTAATAAAAAAATATTTTACTTAATAAGTAAAATATTAATTTGGGATTATTAGTGCGTTTAAAAAAATTTTTAAACTTAAATTGTAACAATTCCCATAAAAACACTAATTATTACTAATTATTATACACTGTGCGATGTGAACAATAACATATGTATATAATAATATTGTATATATAGACCGCTTGAAATATTTAATTTATAAATTTTGAATCCAGCTACGAATGGAATACCAAGAAAGAAAAAATCTTTAATAGATAAATCACACCAACCGATTTAATTAAAAGATATAGAAATTGCATACGTTGTATAGTTTCACTGAAACATAATCTCGTATAACCGACAACTAAAGTCTTGGAGTCACTTTAGCTTTGATTGTGATTTTATTCAAGCTGATCAATAACCTTATTAACACTATAAGGTCTTAAAAAGGATAAAACTTAAAACAAGTTTTGTTAATTTAGTATTTCAAATGGTGTACTTTAATATATTTGTACCCATATGTGTATCTCAGACCGGTTCAGTTATATGACTCCTGTTATGCTAAACACGTAATTAAGATAATTTTGATAAACATATAATATTAAGTGGCTCACAGTTTCTCTTAAGGAATCTTACCAATATTCGTGGACGATAAGATACTTAAAAGTGTACGACAAAAAAATGTGTGCCGTATTTATGAAATTGAAGCAAATTTACATACATATAAACAAATTTATTAATTTCGGGATTTCGCCTAAAACTGCAGTTTTTCTTAACAGAATACTACTGTTATTTAAAGCAAAATATTTATCTTAAAATTTCCTACCATACTGCATTTACAGAACATAAAAATTTTGCCTCCTTCAATTTTTATATAAAAAAATATAAGCAAAAATTAAAAAAAAATAATAATAAGTGGACATTTGAAAATCTGAATTTGTAATCCTATGAATAAAAACCCATCTACAAAATGGCAATGTTGTTTTAAGAAGCATTTAGGAAATTTTATAAGCTTTCTAATTGAGTTAGAGGCAAATTACTAAAGCAAGATAGTTTAATTTTTTGGAAAAAATGCATTTTTCCTCAAAAAAAAAAAAAACGATTTTAGAGACCACTTCCCGTTCATCAATATTTACGTGTTATACACCAAAATTTTTGGTTTTTAGTGTAGATTAAGAAAATCGATGTTCATGAAGGAATTTCGAAAAAAGTGTAAAAACTGAGACGGTCTAATATACATATTATATTTGCATGTATTTCATGGTGATTGAATTTTTTGATTTTTCTCTATGGAACAACGCACTATGCGGGTTTTCTAAGGTACATGTTGACTTTGAAGTAAATAAACGATAATGAATACAATTTATGTATGCACTACATACATAAGTATGTTATAAAATTTCTCGATTCACAAGCCTTATTGTATCCTTTAAAGTTTAAAATTTTTCAAAACTGAAAATTCCTTGTATAATGATTTTGCTTTCATAAATTTTATTTGAAATTGTCTTTTCAAATATAATTTTAAATGACACAAAAAAGCTTGTGAATTATGCAAATTAATTTTTTATTTTATTTCCTCTTCTTTTACATACATACATAAATACATACATATTTATGTATATATGTATATGCACGTACATACATACGTATATAAAGCATCACTGAAGTCTGTGTCAAAAGGATGTTGTCGCCATGGCTGTATCCGGATATTTTGTATAGATATTCATCTCTCTTTAATCGTCAACAAAAGTATATTAATGTTCTATATGGATTCGTTGAAAATGTGAGATACTTTTCATTTTGCTTTATGAAGTGTGACTAGTAAGTAGAAAATTATTTTGTGTTTCTTTTTCATTTTTTTATTCAAAGCTTCTGCAAGCACATGCCAAAAGAAATTGTTCAAAAGGTAAAATAGTGGAAACGGAGACCAAGGTGACTGGCAAGAAAACAAGCCCGTATGAAACTAAGAAAATCGTTAATGTGTGTAACAATAACGTATATGAACATGAACGGAATGATCGTAAAGACAACAATAAGGAAACTGACAAAATGAAGTCGCGTGTTTTCATTGATTTAATTCGAAACAGTGCCGAAAGCGGTCAACTAACATGGCAGGACATTAGAGATGAAGCAAATGTCATTGTAGCAGCTGTGAGTTTGAAAGCCTTTTGTTATACTTGAAACTATGTTAATTAAAACTTATAAATGTAAATATTTGCAGACATATGAAACCACATCTACTGCTTTGTACTTTGTTTGTTTGTGTTTAGCTATGCATCCTGAATACCAGGATAAATTATACAACGAACTTGTTGAAATATTTCCCACAAAAAGTAAACAAGAAACGGACAGCTCGGAAAGCCATCGATACAAGGAAGAAAGTGAAACACTTGTACTCACTGATGTTACAATCGATCATCTTGATCGTATGACGTATTCGGAAATGGTGATTAATGAAGCAATGCGTCTTTTTGCACCTGTACCTATGGTACTGCGTCAAGCATCGCATGACTTCCAATTGCGTAATGGCATACTTATACCTGAGGGTATACAAATCGGTATCGATATTTTCAACATGCAACGCAATGAAGACGTTTGGGGTCCCGATGCTACGACTTTCAGCCCAGATAAACATTTTGCAGCAGATCACAAACCTCATCCTTTTGCATTTATACCATTCACTAAAGGTTTACGGATGTGCATTGGTTACCGCTATGCCTTGATATTAATGAAAATAATGCTGGCAAAAATATTTCGCAACTTTCGCATACATACCGATGCAGAAATACAAGATTTAACTATAAAGGGAACTATTTCCCTAAAACTGTGCCAGTATCCACTTTGTAAGTTGCAAAAGAGAAAAGCCTGCAATTAGTACAAAAATATTCCCACGATCAAAACAATCATGATGTTTTACTTTTTTTTTAAATACGGGCAATATTTTTTGCGCTTTCAAAAAAAAAACCAAATTAGTTTCGTGTGGATTTCAATATAAATTTTTATTCAATTCATTTAATATAATACATTAAACTTAAATTTATTTCGGTTTAAAATATAAGCTAATTTTGAGTTAATAGCACACCTGTAATCCTCATATTTAAAAGTACCCGTAAGCAAAATTTCAATTATTTTGTGTGATTTTTCAGGAATTTATAGCGCAATGAATTGCTGCTTATATTTGATCTACTTATAATACCATATGGAATAATGGCTTAATTTAGTTGTAATTAAAAATTAATCTATTATTTATAGTGATGTTTTAGTAAAAGAAATAAAAGTGAACACCGAATATTACAATTTAACTATAAAAGAAATACATTTCTGAAAATCGACTTGACAGAATTGATTGTAATTATTTGATACTAGCTACTAGAGATGTGCAAATGTCGTGATTTTATCGTGTCACGCGTGATTCACGTGATTCGTGATCAAATATTATAACTAAACACGCGTGAGTGCGTGAGCGTGATTGAAAAAAATTTACTCGTGCTTGAGGTTTTTTTAATAATCACGCACGAATTCTCACGCTCTCACGAGATAACATTCCTGCATAGGTACATATTATAGCATTGCACAGATACATCTGTTTGCAATAGTTTTGCGTGTTTTTTGGTTCTGGTATGAACAAATATGTTATTTATCGTTTTCTGTTACTAGTTGTAAATGTTGATTTTTTAAGCAATTATTGTATGGTTGGGCAATGAGCAAATGAAAACAACACATTTATTTTTTTTTTTTGTTTTTCTAAGGGCTAATAAATCAGTGCAAGTTAATCTCCATTTTTGGTTTAAAATGTGATTAAACTAGCAAACCTATAAATCAATACAGTATTTAAACCATCTGTAAACGCATAAAATTGGGCGTTTAAACTACCAATACAGGCCATATGATTTTATTACTTACAGACCATATGTTTTGCATTGAACGAGCTTTCAACTTTTTTCCCAGCCTCCACTTTTTCTTCAAATCATGTTCGACCTGTTTTCTTACACTCTAGTATTCTTTTATACTATTCTACTTCGCCAATCATAAACATAATTCCTTTCTTGGTACAATTTGGCGAAATATAATTGAAATTTTCTTAACTTTTTTGTCTTTTTGATTGTACAAAGAATTGATAGCCTGCTGCAAAACAGCTGATTTTTGACATTTATTCTAGTGCTGCCACAATATTATTTTTTTAACTACACATAAAGCATGGTTCACTGATTTACTCCTGTTTAGTTTAACGTACAAATAAATTTGGGTTTAGTTTAATTAAACCAGCGTTTAAACTTTGACTGATTTATTAGGCCTAAGGCAAATAAGATACATAAAACTGCTTTTACCATAAGTGCCTTATGATGTGTTGAGAAAAAATGTAATTCATGAATGAATGAATGAAAGCAAAATTGCACATACATATGTAAGTAAATGATACATGTACATGAAACACATGCATTTGTAATTACTCTCAGAGCAAAATTGTCTCTTTCTCTCTCTATACTTTGGCTGCGCCACAAAATAACATAACGAACGTCCGCACATACATCTGCACATCATGTATTTGTTTCAATAGTGGTTTTTTCATATATTTGTATTACAATATGTATTTTTTGAGCAAAAGCAGATCAAACAGTTGCTCAGCAGCAATACAATAAGCAATTGTTATTTGTTTTCAATTGTATTTTGATTTGGAAAAGCACGCACACACAATAACTCTTATACTAGTTCTGTCGCTCACACTACAATTATATGGTACATACCATGGTATATTTGTTTTGGCTATACAAACGAGTATACAAATGCAATCCTTTAGTACATATATAACTGTATTCAACCATTTGAAATGAATTATTTTATAATAATAAATGCATATACATATGTATGTATAGTAATATGTATGGTAGTATGAGCTTATAAACATAATGAATACCCCCAAACAAAATGTTTCGACTTTTTCTGAAGTCAGACTTGTCGTACCGAATTCGTTAAGACATTTCGGTAGTTTCTCTGAACAATTTATTTTAAACATTAAAATAAATATGTATATGTTGATAAAAAAAAGGATTGTAACAAATATTTAAAAACGTGAGTATAAGCAAATTATTTCGACAATAGCAGCAACATCACGGTGAAGAGGTACTCTGCTATAAAAGTAAAAAGAAATCGTACCTACATGTCGTTACGAATTCGTACCGACTTATCGTAACGAATTCGTACCGACATATCGTTACGAAGTCGTGTCAACCATTTCATACAAAAATTTTTACGATTTCGGTAATATTTCGGTGCCGAAATCGGAAGATTTTGTCGACCAATCGTTACGAATTCTTTACGAATTCGGAGCATTTTGTTTTGTATACATACACCTTTGTAAGTATGTATGTATGTTTCTTAGATACCCTGTAGGAAGTATCAATTGAGAAACACTATTGATTCAACAGTGCCTTTGTCAACAATACTACTGACGAATTGCACCGCAGAAAATGGTTTTTGCTTTAGGGGCCGTCCATATATTACGTAACGCTGTAGGGGGGAGGGGTGGGGTTCGAGTTTTGTTATGATTTGATATGGTGGGGGTGGAGGGAGTCTTTGAAAATGTTACGTAACAGAAAAATTTTAGTAATTTGTATGTTTTCTCATTTAATATATTTTTCTCATTTATTTGATTATCATTTATTTAATTGATCATACGTCTTACCTTCACATTTATATTATGTATGTATACATACATACATGTGCGGACTGTCAATTTTTGATATACGAGAATTCGAATTCGAATATTTAAATATGAAATTAACTTTGCTTTACTTTAATTTACATTGTAAATTTTACAAAAACACGAGCATACATGCATATATACATAGATATGTACACATGTGTAATATACATATTATGTAAGAACCTATTTTTCAACCCAAAAAACATGAAAATTATATTATACATATACTTTTTCGTGAGCGTGCGTGTGATCGTGATAAGTTGTAAAACACTCGCGCGTGATTAAAAATATTTTATTCGTGAGCGTGCGTGATCGTGAAAATGTTCAAAATCATTCGTGCGTGAAAGTGCGTGAGTAAAATATTTTTCTGCGTGAGCGTGCGTGTCGTGAATCAGAAAACACTCACGTGCACATCTCTACTAGCTACACCCGGTATGCCTCGCTACCCCCATCGTCTTTTCAATTTCATTTATATCGATTTGAAAGTGTTGGAGGGGCAGAAATGAGATACATTACGTAGATAGCCTATGTCTTCTTCTAAATGAAGGGATACCTACGCTTTAAATTTCATTAAAATCGATTTCAAAGTTTCTATTGCCCCTTGCTTAGGAGAAAGTACATACAGTATGTCTCCTTCTAAGCGAAGGGTGGTATCTACATTTTAAATTTCACCAACATCGAGTTTAAATTGAGAAATTTTCCCCCTTACTTCCTCCTGGTCCTAGTTTAGAAAATGTCTATGGCCATTTTGTGACTTTTTACACGCTGGTCTATAAATTTCATTAAAATCGGTTTAATTGTTTCTGAGGCAGATATTTCCTCCTGTCACTCTGCTGGTCCTACTTTTGAAAATGTATATAGCCTATGTGAATTTTTAGATGCAGATCTATCTATGTTCTAAATTTCATAAAATCGGTTTGAATGTTTCGGAGGGGCAGAGATTTCCACGTATCACCCTCCTGATCTTAGTTTAAAAAACAGTAATACCCTTTAACCTTCACGGAGTTGCACAGACTACATGCACTAAATTTTATCGCGATCTATCTATTTTCTAAATTTCATAAAATCGGTTTGAACGTTTCGGAGGGGCAGAGATTTCCACGTATCACCCTCCTGATCTTAGTTTAAAAAAAAAGGTAATACCCTTTAACCTTCACGGAGTTGCACAGACTACATGCACTAAATTTTATCGCGATCGGATGAGCGGTTTGGCCGCACATAAATGATATACAAACAAACATTAATTTATATGTACATATATATATATAGATTAATTGTTTTCAAATTAGCACCTACCAAATTTAAAGAATCTTGCTCTTATAGCTTTCAAGATATAAAAAGATAAATTTTTTTATAGTTAATTTGTATAGGGCGTGCCCCTTCTTACTTTGCACTTCGCTCTCAAAAGAGTCCCTAACAAATTTGATGACTTGCTATTATAGCTTTCAATTTATAAGATTGTTATTATCATATTCTACCAATATCTTGAATTACTGCGCACCTCACTCGCAAAGGAGTCCATATCAAATTTTAGAACTCTTGCTTATAGCTTTCAAAATATATTTATTTATTTATTTATTTAAGATATACTTTACAAAATCAATTTATAAAATATATATATCTAAGGGCACCGGGTAGCCAGACCATATGCGCCCGAATAATGAGTACAATGAAAAGAGTATTTATAAAAACATATACAATATTGGTTTGTCATGCTTACAATGCTGGGGATACATCTATGTATATATACATATGTACATTCTTTATTCTCTCCTTTTAGGGTTCCGTACACCAAAGGTGAAAAGGAACCCTATTGTTTTCGCTACGCTGTCCGTCTGTCTGTCTGTCCGTCCGTCTGTCCGTCACACGGTATTTTCTCAGGAACCGTAAGAGCTACGGACTGGAATTTGGCCAGAGTATGTAGAACCTTGGCCGCTACAACAACAAATACATGAGAATTAAAAATTAAAGGGTGTTCCAAAACGAGCAACGAAAAATGTTAAAATCCCATGTAATATACATACAATTGTATGAACATATGTATATTGAAACTTGAAATTTGTAAAATTAGTGTATTTTTATACAGACTACAACAATTAACACTAAAATTTAAAAAAATTTAAATTAAAGGGTGGTCCATCATGTATGTAATTTTGACAATTTGCTATATCTTGGAAACCGTAAGATGCAAACACTAGAAATTTTCAAAAACGGTAAAACTAAAAAACCGAAAATTATAAAATCGCCAAACCAAAAAAAAATCGCCAAAAATTAAAAAAAAATCGCCAAAATGAAAAAAATCGCCAAAATTAAAAAAAAAAATTTCTAACACTAAAATAAATCGCCAAATTCGAAAAAATCGCCAAAATGAAAAAAATCGCCAAAATGAAAAAAAAAAACGCCAGAAATCGAAAAAATCGCCAAAACGCGAAAATGTCGCCAAAACTAAAAAAAAAATTATATAAAAAAAATCGCAAAAAATGAAAAAAGTCGCCAAAAATACAAAAAAAATCGCCAAAATGAAAAAACGCCAAAAACCGAAAAAATCGCCAAAACGAGAAAATAAAATGTCAAAGCTAAAAAAGGAGCCAAAATTTAAAAAAATCGCCAAAACCGAAAAAACGCAAAAACTGTCAAAGCAAAAAAACCGAAAAAACCCCAAAAACGAAAAAAATGCCAAAACTATATATTATATAGGATGAAGTTTGTATTAAATTACATATCTAGTGTTCGTACGGAACCCTTCGTGCGCGAGTCAGAGTCGCACTTTACTGAATTTTTTTTATTATTTTAATTTTTTTTTATAATTTTTATTTTTTTTTCTCTTATTTTTTATTTATATATATATATATATATATATATATATATATATATATATATATATATATGTATGTATATATATATATATATATATACATATATATACATATATATATATATATATATATATATATATATATATATATATATATATAAATAAAAAATAAGAGAAAAAAAAATAAAAATTATAAAAAAAAAATTAAAATAATAAAAAAAATTCAGTAAAGTGCGATATATATATATATATATAAATAAAAAATAAGAGAAAAAAAAATAAAAATTATAAAAAAAAAATTAAAATAATAAAAAAAATTCAGTAAAGTGCGACTCTGACTCGCGCACGAAGGGTTCCGTACGAACACTAGATATGTAATTTAATACAAACTTCATCCTATATAATATATAGTTTTGGCATTTTTTTCGTTTTTGGGGTTTTTTCGGTTTTTTTGCTTTGACAGTTTTTGCGTTTTTTCGGTTTTGGCGATTTTTTTAAGTTTTGGCTCCTTTTTTAGCTTTGACATTTTATTTTCTCGTTTTGGCGATTTTTTCGATTTCTGGCGTTTTTTCATTTTGGCGATTTTTTTTGTATTTTTGGCGACTTTTTTCATTTTTTGCGATTTTTTTTTATATAAATTTTTTTTTTTTAGTTTTGGCGACATTTTCGCGTTTTGGCGATTTTTTCGATTTCTGGCGTTTTTTTTTCATTTTGGCGATTTTTTCGAATTTGGCGATTTATTTTAGTGTTAGAAATTTTTTTTTTAATTTTGGCGATTTTTTTCGTTTTGGCGATTTTTTTTAATTTTTGGCGATTTTTTTTTAGTTTGGCGATTAGTTTTACCGTTTTTGAAAATTTCTAGTGTTTGCATCTTACGGTTTCCAAGATATAGCAAATTGTCAAAATTACATACATGATGGACCACCCTTTAATTTAAATTTTTTTAAATTTTAGTGTTAATTGTTGTAGTCTGTATAAAAATACACTAATTTTACAAATTTCAAGTTTCAATATACATATGTTCATACAATTGTATGTATATTACATGGGATTTTAACATTTTTCGTTGCTCGTTTTGGAACACCCTTTAATTTTTAATTCTCATGTATTTGTTGTTGTAGCGGCCAAGGTTCTACATACTCTGGCCAAATTCCAGTCCGTAGCTCTTACGGTTCCTGAGAAAATACCGTGTGACGGACAGACGGACGGACAGACAGACAGACGGACAGCGTAGCGAAAACAATAGGGTTCCTTTTCACCTTTGGTGTACGGAACCCTAAAAGGAGAGAATAAAGAATGTACATATGTATATATACATAGATGTATCCCCAGCATTGTAAGCATGACAAACCAATATTGTATATGTTTTTATAAATACTCTTTTCATTGTACTCATTATTCGGGCGCATATGGTCTGGCTACCCGGTGCCCTTAGATATATATATTTTATAAATTGATTTTGTAAAGTATATCTTAAATAAATAAATAAATAAATATATTTTGAAAGCTATAAGCAAGAGTTCTAAAATTTGATATGGACTCCTTTGCGAGTGAGGTGCGCAGTAATTCAAGATATTGGTAGAATATGATAATAACAATCTTATAAATTGAAAGCTATAATAGCAAGTCATCAAATTTGTTAGGGACTCTTTTGAGAGCGAAGTGCAAAGTAAGAAGGGGCACGCCCTATACAAATTAACTATAAAAAAATTTATCTTTTTATATCTTGAAAGCTATAAGAGCAAGATTCTTTAAATTTGGTAGGTGCTAATTTGAAAACAATTAATCTATATATATATATGTACATATAAATTAATGTTTGTTTGTATATCATTTATGTGCGGCCAAACCGCTCATCCGATCGCGATAAAATTTAGTGCATGTAGTCTGTGCAACTCCGTGAAGGTTAAAGGGTATTACCTTTTTTTTTAAACTAAGATCAGGAGGGTGATACGTGGAAATCTCTGCCCCTCCGAAACGTTCAAACCGATTTTATGAAATTTAGAACATAGATAGATCGCGATAAAATTTAGTGCATGTAGTCTGTGCAACTCCGTGAAGGTTAAAGGGTATTACTGTTTTTTAAACTAAGATCAGGAGGGTGATACGTGGAAATCTCTGCCCCTCCGAAACATTCAAACCGATTTTATGAAATTTAGAACATAGATAGATCTGCATCTAAAAATTCACATAGGCTATATACATTTTCAAAAGTAGGACCAGCAGAGTGACAGGAGGAAATATCTGCCTCAGAAACAATTAAACCGATTTTAATGAAATTTATAGACCAGCGTGTAAAAAGTCACAAAATGGCCATAGACATTTTCTAAACTAGGACCAGGAGGAAGTAAGGGGGAAAATTTCTGAATTTAAACTCGATGTTGGTGAAATTTAAAATGTAGATACCACCCTTCGCTTAGAAGGAGACATACTGTATGTACTTTCTCCTAAGCAAGGGGCAATAGAAACTTTGAAATCGATTTTAATGAAATTTAAAGCGTAGGTATCCCTTCATTTAGAAGAAGACATAGGCTATCTACGTAATGTATCTCATTTCTGCCCCTCCAACACTTTCAAATCGATATAAATGAAATTGAAAAGACGATGGGGGTAGCGAAGCATACCGGGTGTAGCTAGTAGAGATGTGCACGTGAGTGTTTTCTGATTCACGACACGCACGCTCACGCAGAAAAATATTTTACTCACGCACTTTCACGCACGAATGATTTTGAACATTTTCACGATCACGCACGCTCACGAATAAAATATTTTTAATCACGCGCGAGTGTTTTACAACTTATCACGATCACACGCACGCTCACGAAAAAGTATATGTATAATATAATTTTCATGTTTTTTGGGTTGAAAAATAGGTTCTTACATAATATGTATATTACACATGTGTACATATCTATGTATATATGCATGTATGCTCGTGTTTTTGTAAAATTTACAATGTAAATTAAAGTAAAGCAAAGTTAATTTCATATTTAAATATTCGAATTCGAATTCTCGTATATCAAAAATTGACATTCCGCACATGTATGTATGTATACATACATAATATAAATGTGAAGGTAAGACGTATGATCAATTAAATAAATGATAATCAAATAAATGAGAAAAACATATTAAATGAGAAAACATACAAATTACTAAAATTTTTCTGTTACGTAACATTTTCAAAGACTCCCTCCACCCCCACCATATCAAATCATAACAAAACTCGAACCCCACCCCTCCCCCCTACAGCGTTACGTAATATATGGACGGCCCCTAAAGCAAAAACCATTTTCTGCGGTGCAATTCGTCAGTAGTATTGTTGACAAAGGCACTGTTGAATCAATAGTGTTTCTCAATTGATACTTCCTACAGGGTATCTAAGAAACATACATACATACTTACAAAGGTGTATGTATACAAAACAAAATGCTCCGAATTCGTAAAGAATTCGTAACGATTGGTCGACAAAATCTTCCGATTTCGGCACCGAAATATTACCGAAATCGTAAAAATTTTTGTATGAAATGGTTGACACGACTTCGTAACGATATGTCGGTACGAATTCGTTACGATAAGTCGGTACGAATTCGTAACGACATGTAGGTACGATTTCTTTTTACTTTTATAGCAGAGTACCTCTTCACCGTGATGTTGCTGCTATTGTCGAAATAATTTGCTTATACTCACGTTTTTAAATATTTGTTACAATCCTTTTTTTTTATCAACATATACATATTTATTTTAATGTTTAAAATAAATTGTTCAGAGAAACTACCGAAATGTCTTAACGAATTCGGTACGACAAGTCTGACTTCAGAAAAAGTCGAAACATTTTGTTTGGGGGTATTCATTATGTTTATAAGCTCATACTACCATACATATTACTATACATACATATGTATATGCATTTATTATTATAAAATAATTCATTTCAAATGGTTGAATACAGTTATATATGTACTAAAGGATTGCATTTGTATACTCGTTTGTATAGCCAAAACAAATATACCATGGTATGTACCATATAATTGTAGTGTGAGCGACAGAACTAGTATAAGAGTTATTGTGTGTGCGTGCTTTTCCAAATTAAAATACAATTGAAAACAAATAACAATTGCTTATTGTATTGCTGCTGAGCAACTGTTTGATCTGCTTTTGCTCAAAAAATACATATTGTAATACAAATATATGAAAAAACCACTATTGAAACAAATACATGATGTGCAGATGTATGTGCGGACGTTCGTTATGTTATTTTGTGGCGCAGCCAAAGTATAGAGAGAGAAAGAGACAATTTTGCTCTGAGAGTAATTACAAATGCATGTGTTTCATGTACATGTATCATTTACTTACATATGTATGTGCAATTTTGCTTTCATTCATTCATTCATGAATTACATTTTTTCTCAACACATCATAAGGCACTTATGGTAAAAGCAGTTTTATGTATCTTATTTGCCTTAGGCCTAATAAATCAGTCAAAGTTTAAACGCTGGTTTAATTAAACTAAACCCAAATTTATTTGTAGGTTAAACTAAACAGGAGTAAATCAGTGAACCATGCTTTATGTGTAGTTAAAAAAATAATATTGTGGCAGCACTAGAATAAATGTCAAAAATCAGCTGTTTTGCAGCAGGCTATCAATTCTTTGTACAATCAAAAAGACAAAAAAGTTAAGAAAATATATATATATATATATATATATATATATATATATATATATATATATATATATATATATATATATATATTATTTATTTTTTTTATTTGCTTTTTATTTCTTTTATTAATTTTAAATATATACAAGTGAATAAGATGACCTTACTGCCTGTTCCACAATGTCGGTGACGATCGCATGCTTGCACAACTGCATTCGAGACGTAAGCAATACTTAATAATTTGCTTATGTGTAATAGCTTAGATCTCCTGAATACCGTGCTTGTCCAAACTTCTCTGCACAATGGATAAATTGTTACTTGCTGTACAATCTAGAATCTTCGCCAGTGGTTCATTAATTTTGGAAGCTGGGCATTCTGCCAGTATGTGTGGAATGGTTATGAAAGTGTTGCAGAAATTGCATTTCGGTGCATCGGTGCGTTCATAATAAAATTTGGTATTAAAAACGGCTTTGCCTACACGCAGCCTTGCCAGCGTAATACATTCGCTCCTACTAAGGTCGCTATTGTATTTGGGTCTGTTGGTCGATGGACTTTGTTGCCTCTGAAAAGCCCTGTAAACATTTGATAAAGTGCTTGGAAAACATGGGGTTTCGGTAACTGGTGGTAGATTTAGTGCTTCTTTAGCAGCTCGGTCTGCGCATTCATTCCCCTGGATCCCAATGTGTGAAGGAATCCAGAGTATAACGGTGATGCTGTTTCCATTTTGATGAAGCATGTCGTTATATGCCTCATTGATGTTTTTCATTAGAGCCCTGGTAGCGCTAAGGCTGTCTGTCTCTCTGTCTAAAGTTTTGCACAAAATATATTATTATGAATATTTTATGTGTGTGAAGATAAATTCGAATTTCGAACACATGGGTCACATTGAGGACACTCCAGGGTACCACACCTATATGGTGTAGTACGTGTGCTCTTCCATATTTTATCCAAATTACCACTGATCTTCTCAAGAAATTTCACCAAAAAAAGCATATTTTTCAAAATCGATTATTTCAATTCCCAAAATTATTTGAAAAACGTGAACACTTGGATCGTATTTAGGACCCTCCAGAGTACCACACCTATATTGTGTAGTACGCGTGCTCTTCCATATTTTGCCAAAATGACCACTTCTTTAAAAAAAATTTACTAAAAAAGCATTATTTTCAAAATCGATTATTTCAGTTCCCAAAATTATTTGAGAAACGTGAACACTTGGATCGCATTTAGGACCCTCCAGAGTACCACACCTATATGGTGTAGTACGTGTGCTCTTCCATATTTTGCCAAAATGACCACTTCTTTAAAAAAAATTTACTAAAAAAGCATTTTTTTCAAAATCGATTTTTTCAATTCCCGAAATTATTTGAGAAACGTGACCGATTGGAACATATTTAGGAACCTTCAGAGTACCACACCTATATAGTGTAGTACGTGTGCTCTTCCATATTTTACCCTGATCTTCTCAAGAAATTTCACTAAAAAAGCATTTTTTTCAAAATCGATTATTTCAATTCCCAAAATTATTTGAGAAACGTGAACACATGGGTCACATTAAGGACCCTCCAGGATACCACACCTATATGGTGTAGTACGTGTGCTCTTCCATTATTTGTCCAAAGGAGCACTTATCTTCTCAAGGAAATAGTGTTTTCTTAAATCTAATTTATTGGCTCTACCAGACATATTTTCACCAAAATACTTTTATAATTTCATAAACTACATTTTGGAGCAATTTTTCCAATAAAAAAAATTTATCTATCCCGATCCAGTTCCAAGGATTTGGAATAATAATCCATTTAGCGACTACTGTTAAATAGCTAACAGTGCTCTGTTATATGCTTAACATGCTATGTTATAAATGTTGGTTCCTGGGTCTGCTAGTTAAATTCGAATTTATCTTCACACACATGAATATTTTTGTATAGGGGTTCCCGTTCCTTGGTTCTATTATACCAATATTTTGAAATAATTTGCATCTCGCTTTCAAAGGAGTCCATACTAAATTTGAGTATATGGACATGGATATTACAGCTTTCAAGATATATGTAAGATTAATATTAATTACTTTGATTGGGGGTGCCCCTTCCCATGATCCTTTTCTACCAATACTGTTGGACAGATTACGAGCAAAACAAAAGTAAAAAATCAAATTAGTTATTTTCATTTCATTTAATTTTTTTTTATTTTAATTATCAAAACAAGAAGAAGAATCCATAGTGTGTTAAAAAACTGCCAATTTCCTGAATAAAATTTTCTTCACGACCGACAAAAGACAAAAAAAGTATACAGTAAACCTTGGTTAATTACCTCATCAAAAATTGCATGATTTTTGGGGTAATTATCCGATAAAGATATTAAAGCGAAGACGTCTAATTACCTCATAGAGGTAATTATGAGAATGCGTTTAAATAACTTTAGAAATGCATTTATACGAACTCACTGTGGTATGTACTTATTATTACTTGAAATAAAATAAACGTATATCGTTAGCTAAAATGCAAAAAGGCGTAACTAACAAAATATTCAAAATCGAGTTTTTGATTGATTATTATGAATGCCATTAGACGAAATTTTACACTTCTGCGATCAAAAAGTACGCTTTTATTAACAAAAAACAAGGGGACTTAACTACAAGTTTGTTAATTTTTTGTTTTAGTTTTTTGCTTCTCCTGTTAAATGTAAAAAAATATATTGGATTTACTTCGCCAATAAAAAATCACATCTAATTTTAGAGTTTTTATAGCAAAAAAAGGTCAATTTTATTAGCTCACGGGTTGGCAAAAACAAACGACTTCGCTCCAATCACACGCTAATGTAAAACGCACTCCTTTTTGATCGGAATTTGAAGTGCTTCGTATAAGTAGTTGTGGTGCTTTTTCTATGTACCTAGCAAAAAATAAAATGAGTACTTCTTTAGAAAGTACTTCTAATTTACTTCCAAAATAGGTTATGCATTTTATTCTGGTTTAATGAAGTTATCTTTAATCATATATCTAAAGTAATGACAAATCACCTATTTTATTATTATTATCCTCTAAAATAATAACCCAGTAAAAAAGTGATGAAAAAAGTAAAAACAGCACCACAACTACTGATTCGAACCACTTCAAACTCCGAGCAAGCCCGTAAGCTAATAAATTGACTGATTGATTTAATTGTTTAAAAGTACCAATTCTTCAACTTCAGAAATAAACGAAAACTAGGACAGATTTCCCTTCTTTTTTCTTCTGAGACAATTATTTTAATGAGTACAATACTTTTAGGAATTAAGTAGCTTCCAATTGGGTTAGTAAATAAGTGAATAAGCACCACTTCCTAAATCATAGATTTAAGTGCTTTGGAAAAGTGGTTAAGAACCACATCCTAAATGTAAAATATATTGGATTTACTTCACCAATAAAAAATCACCTTATTTTAGCCCAGCAAAAAATAAAATGAGCACTTCTTTAGAAAGTACTTCTAAATTACTTCCAAAATAGGTTATGCATTTTATTCTGGTTTAATGAAGTTATCTTTAATCACATATCTAAAGTAATGACAAATCACCTATTTTATTATTATTATTCTCTAAAATAAAAACCCACTAAAAAAGTGATGAAAAAAGTAGAAAAAGCAAGACAACTACTGATACGAACCATTTCATGGAAAATGTGCAAATTCCTTTGAATTTGCGATATTGGATTTGTAGTTGATTTAACATTACCAATTGACTTTAAATACCCCAAACTATTTTTAAAGTCAAAAGCTGAAAATTGTGATAAAGGAGCTCCAATATTAATTACATCATCTGGTATATGGATTAGATTATGTATATTCATAGTTTGCGAATTAGGTCCGTAATATCGAGGCATAATTTTAACAAATGATTTAACAATTCTTGAACGTATTTTGATTTTAATGTGGCTAACTAAGTTGACGAACAAATACTACAAGAAGTAAATAAAATTAAAAAATGTTTGTATATTTTAACATCTAATAGATTTTTTAAAGTAATTGCACCAGCATATAACAACAGAAACGGAATTGTGTAGTTTTCCAGTTTGTGAAATTCATTAAATTATGATGATTTTCCTTTGAAATTCAAAAGCTACATTTTTAGATACCATTCTTAGGTTTTGTTGAAGCCCTAAATACATTTTCTTGTGAAATATAAGAGAATGAATTTTTTATCATTAGCTTTTGAAGCTATAGTAGCTTTTGAAGCAATTGTTTGAAGTATTGGGAATATATTACACTTATAAAAAAACTTTTGTTGGTAAAGCACTTAAATTGTGGTTTTCAAAGTGTTTATCCAATGACGAAAAAGATAGTTGGCCAACCCCAACATAAGGTTATCATTTGTGTGTTGGCACAACACTCCAAAAGTAGAAATTCTGATGTTTTGCCAACGTTCGAACCACCTTAGGAAACGCTTTGCCAACGTTATCCCGATTGTATTTTTCTGCATGGGTATGTACATAGAAAATAAAATAATATTTTTTATGACATAAAGAGTTTCATACTAGTTGGTTTTATTAATTTCTTTCCAATTACCGGCCTGTTTCAGGATGTCACCAGCAAACGTTCGATCGACAACTTGTATTGCAAACAACAATAACATCATCAATTGATATATCAATAAAATAATTTAAATATATTTAAATACCTTTGGTGAAATTGGCCCTTAATTAACAAGAGGGTATTGACTAGTGTTGTTTATCCATCTATATAATTAATATCTTCTATATAATTAATAGGCGAACATGTTTTTTGTAATCCCTTTTACGCCGGTACAACTGCACTGATTTTAAAAAGATTTATATGGTTTTAATGGATTTTTCGTACAGATGTGCAGAATCTATATTTTATTGAAATCGGTTCAGTATTTTGGGAGCTATAAGCGTTTAAAGTTGCTATTACTACATGCACACATATTATACACGCATTTATTAGCTTATAAGTAAAAAAAGAAACAAAACATGAGTGTGTGTATGTGTGTGGGTATGTAGTATTTCTCTTGATCTAACAATATTTTTCTCTCTTATTTGTTGTTGTATGAAAGCCATAATACTTAAAGGCAGTCGTAAATAGACTTGTGCCATTTAGTTCATTTCAGTGACCGGTCATTTTAGTTCATTATTTGAAAATGAACTAGTTCGTTCATTTAGTTCAATCGCTCTTTTTAGTTCAATGAACTAGTTAGGTCTTTTTAGTTCAATGATTTTACATCTACAATTCTACATGCATATGTATGAGTGTTGTGGTCTTTGACAATATTAAAAAGACAGATTCTGTGATTAAAATGTTTTATGAAAAATAAAATTAATTAATTAATAAATAAATTTGCTCTATAAAGGGTTTATAAAACAAATTTTTTAAAATCTCATAAATCCAAAATATATTCTGTGAATAGGGTAATATAAGTGTTAACTTGTTTATTGCATTTGTGGTAGTAGCAAGCCATGAACAAGAACTAAATATACATACATACATATGGATGAGTATAGAAGATAAGCACACAACAGTGAAAAAGTAAAGCAAAACGCTGAAAACATTTAGTTCACAGGATCTGTGTTAGTTCATTTTGTGTCTTAGTGCTTACTCATGTTTTAGACTCGGCAGTTTTTCTTGAAGCAAGTCTGAGTTTATGGGAGAGAGAGGAAAGAAGAAAGAAGAGGGGTACTGACTTGCTTGTACAGAAAAGTTACTTCAATTCTCTTTTGTTATTTCATTCGCAGCATTAAAACGATAGGAAAATTGAACAGAAACCGTCTGAGTGTAAACAAACGAGCAGTTTTAAAAGAGAATTGAAGATAATTGCTTCAAGAAAAACTGCCAAGTCTAAAACATGACTTAGTTCAAAAATTGAACTAGTGAGCGTAAAACAATTGAACTAGTTCACTTAGTTCAAAGTACTGAATCGTTCATTTGAACTAGTTCGTTCATGAACTACACAAGACTAGTCGTAAAGCAGCTCTGGGCGAGTCAACATCACGCGTCGTTGGCAATTATTTCTTAAATGCAACCAGGCCACTGTTGTTTATTGGCCTTCGAGAGTTTTGCGTCTCACTCGCACTTGTTAATGGTTACCGCAACTAACTGTATCGCTTACAGTTAGTTTTTTGTGGAGTTTTCCATTATCAAGTGCAAACGTTTTTAATAAGATTAACTGGTGGAGACCATAAAAAACTCTAGGAGTGGATCTTGGAAACTCCTACTTCCTATACGAAGGTATAGGTCGTCCGCAGCAACCGAAGGAAGCTTCTACACGTGGAATACCCTGGCTTTTTGGCTACGTGCTTTTGCCATTTTTGTTCCATTTGGAACACAGAATAAAAAAAAAAATAATACTTAAAGGAAGAGATTTGAATAAATTGAATTAGCTTGGTTGAAGGGATTTTGTTTACGTTTTTTTAATTTCATGAATTATTTAATTATGCTTGCATATGTATGAATCTTAAATTATTTACATTTTGATTCTAGAATACGGACGAGTGTGTCGTTCGTTTGGTATATCTAGTTATTATTATTATATTATTATTATTATTCGTCTTTTATATTTGTTGGAATGAAATTTCATGATTTTTTTCTTGTTCGAACAGATGAATAATATTGAACTTCTTTTTCGAATATTCGAAAGAACAAAGATTAAAAAAATGTATTCGAATAATTTTCAAAAAGTTTGCAAACGTTAACAAACGTTAAATAATTCATTACACAAGAAAAACCAACAATTTTAATAACAAGTTTTGACATATTAATATATAAAAATATTAATAACAAATATGAAAAATTTTAAAAATATCTGACGCAGTTAACACTGTAGCATAAGTCAAGAACTCTATGATCCACTAATATTATTGAAGTAACTGAATCGCAAAAAATAAAAGAGTAAATGAATATATAGAAAATTTATGATAACTTCCAATCGACTGTACCCACCGCGTTACGTTTCAAAAAAAAATAATTAAATGGTCAAGCCGTTTGGGAGCTACGGCCACACAGACACAGATTCAACAGAAAATAGGTAACTAAAAAATATGTGATATCTAAACGGCTGGATCGATTTTCTTCAACCATAGCTAAGAACACTCTCGATCAAGTCACCTTTCAAACAGAAAAACTAAATCAAAATCGGTCTAGTCGTTTGGTCTGTACGTGGACTCGTACACACACAGAACCACAGACACACACTTCAAACTTATAGCACCCATTTTTTGGTTGGGGATTAAAACCCAAAACGAAATTAGTTAAAAAGCATAGTTTTTTACACACATTTAATAACACTACGATCGCCCGGTGGTCTAAATTTGACCACCTGACACCTAGTATGTCTTTATTTATTCTATGCACATGTGTAAACAATGAAAAAAGTTGTGTATTTTTCAAGCAAATTTAAATTGCTTTAACTACTTTTGAACCAAGAAGTTAAAAAAAATAATTATATTGTTCATATCTACACAATAATAACTTTTAAAACATACATGTTTCTCCAATTTTGGTGGATGATAAGATACTTCACAGAGTACGACAAAAAAATGTATGCCATAATTATATATAAGATTTTTTAATGTCATTGATTTCTTTTAAAAAATCATTAAAAAACCACAAAACCCGTTTTTACTTGTAGCTTGCAGACGATTCTTTTTTTACTTTTAATAAAAGAACAAGTAGAAAAGTTTCTTTCGCAAATTGTTAATGTTGTTGATATAGTTAAAATAGCATTAAAAAGTAAATACAGTTTGTGTCATCCTTTTTTGATGTTTCCAAATAATTTAAATACTTTATTCATACAATTTCTTAGATCAGTTAATAAAACATTATCAGCTACTTTAGAAATGCCATCTAATACTTCATCGTACTTGAGATTATTAAAGTTAGTATTGTATAGGAAAGCTCAGGAATAATATTAAAGCCTTTGATGATTTTTAGTATTGTATAGAAAAGCTCAGGAATAATATTAAAGCCTTTAATGATTTTTACGTCGTTCAATAATTCGATTCTCAATGCTTTTGATTAGATCTGTAGAAAAGCAGTTGCTTTCTTATAAACTATCAGAAATTGCAAGAAAGTTATGAAATGTAAAATACTTTTTATACAAAGTAGTTAAGGAAATTGTTCGAATATTCGACAAAAATGATTCCAATAATTTTTTATTCTAAATTGAAAATTTTTGTTTGTTCAAACAAAAATGATAAACATTTGTTTGAATATTTGACCAATTTTTGTTCGAATGACAACACTAGTTAGTATTGACTCAACATTTTAAATTTTTGAATAGAGCTGAAAAATTGTTTGTGGTTACATTAACAATTTGATTATTTTTAACATGAATAAAGGCTCAAATAAAAATAATTAATTTTAATGAAATCTTACTATACACTTCAATTTCCAATTTTGTATTAACTCAAAATAATACTTTTTTGGTGATATAAAGGTAGTCACTACACTATCACAAAAATGTTCTCAAATGTGATTTTATTGATGAAAGAGTAATCGGAATACGTTGAAAATTTTTCAGCAGATAGATGTTGTTAGTTGATTTCTTGCAAAAAGTGAAATTATAAAAATATCGAGTTAATATCCACTTGTTGATCAAGCGCGATATCCATTTTATTTTGAAAATTTTGCTTGTTTTATGCTTAATCAGTATCTATATGCATTTTATTCCCTCTTATGGTACTCGTCAGTACACTTTGACCCAGTAATTTTCTACTATACCCCTGTATGGTATACGTTAGCAGGTTGTCATAGAAAAAAGCTGCATGTTTTAAAAATCATTATGAGTGATATTCACAATAAGGACATTCTTTGTCGAATGCTCGCCATAATACCAAATGAAAATTCGTTCGATCAGTACTTTCGAGTACAGTCGAAGATCGATAGTTGCTCATAATAAGGGCAATATTTCATTTTGGTTATTGTAACCAATTAAAGTGAGATGTATTTTTTTTTTGTTACCAATAACTATTAACTGAGGTATTTTTATTTTTTGGTTGTTGGTGGTGCATACCTGAGTATGAACCTATGTATGTATGTACATACTTATGTTTACATACCATTCATTATGGGATGTTCAAAAAAGCATTTGTAACTATTATTTTATATTATTATATTTAAGTTTCTTGTCCTGTATACCCCTTACAAACGTATCTTTTACATCTAAAATACCGTACTGAAATACAAATAAATAATATAAAAAACTAATAGGCATTGGAGCTCAGTATCATATGTACGAAAACTTACTATGTAACTGTGTAATGAATGAACGAGTTCTTAAAATTAGTTGACATTGTATTTCGAATCATTAAAAATTCTCAATTTGATTTTAAATTCATATTTGAGTGTGGAGATTACCCCTTGAACAAAGATTTCCTATTCATAACTGCTCCCAAAGATATAACAAAAAGTGCATTTGGTAGGTTTTAAAGATAATTCGATGGAGTAAAGTCCATTAACTCATTATGCACTGCATTGTTATAGTGCTGGTGCGACCAAGGCGCAAATACAATCCCTATCAGTGAAATCGAAATAATAAAGCCTTGTCAGTTAATGAGATAGTGAAACAAAAAAGACTCAACTCGTCTTGTAAAGTTTCATTCAAATATGACCTAGAAATTTACTACATAGTATAAGAATATGCATGTACATATATCGTCCCTACTATGTCAAACTATCCAATATGCAAAATTGGTTTTTTAAATTCGTTATCTTGGTACCCTAATTTATACGATATGCTTCGTTTAAGAATGCTGAAATTCTCATGGAAGATAGATAACTCAATAAGAAATATTTGAAGCCCTGCACTTTTAGGAATAAGCCGACTTTAAATTCACAATTGACGGGTCTTCGTGCTCTTCTGAAAATTTCAAAATTGCATACTGGATAGTTTGACGTGGTAGAGACGATATATAATATATAAAACGAACACGTGCTGTAAATAAAATTGTTGAGGACACCATTTGCCGGGCTGTTATGTTTTTATATCTAGCTACAGTTAACTTATAAAATTACCTCTTCTGTACATTTTTTGATAGATATAAGAGTTTGAATCTTGATGAATTTTATTTTTTACAATTTCACAGTTTCATCAACTTTGATGCACTTTTTTTCAATTTTACTTATTTTTACATTTTAAGTAAGATTTGCACTTTTATATTTATTTATTGATACATATTATACAAAGTAAATTTTGCATAATATGGTTGCACAAATATTGACGGAGTAACTAGTCCATATGCCCCAGATATTATAACATCATTTTAGACTTCAATGCATTTTATTTGATTATTTTAACTCTACATTTTTGTAACTTCATATATGGTGTAATGGCCCAGTACCTCACACCATTTCTGTGTGTACTTTTGTAAATTTATTCACAAAATACTTTTAAATAAATAAACATCTCCATAAAATGAACGTGAACACGTTTTCTTTCTCTTCATATTATTCTAGATTATCGTTACACAAATTTACGTCACAAACTCCTTGTACAAATCCAAATATTTTTGCAATGGACGAAAAAGTCACCATTAATGAAAAACGGTGGTGAATTTTAATTTTACTTTAGGAGGTGTTTGGAAAAAAAGGGCTGAATAATTTTAGTATACATACCAACTCTGTTCTTTTTAATACTGTCATCAGAGTAAAATTTTATTTTCTCATTACGGTAAATTATACGAATTGCATTTTATTTAATAGAAACTTTACAATTTTTTATTAAGAAAAATGCAAAGCTTGTTTGCACAATTATTTACGAAGGAAAAGTGTCTTAAATGGAATTGAATTACTAGTAGATGTAATCGATTTTTGTTAATATCTTGCAAGAAAAAATCTTACTGCAATTCCGGCATAATACTTTAGACACACAAAAATATTTGTTTTAAATATACGGAAAATGGCCCACTCAGTAAACGTGGAACGAAGTATACATGAAATGTTAAAAGACACACCGTCCATGAATGAAAGTGATAACGCAGTACACACAGGAACAGAAGCATCTAGTAGCTGTAGTACCCCTTTCCAACAAGCACATACCGGTTTGCCAATAAGAAATAGTTCAGGTATATTAACTACCGTTTTAGATTGTAAATGTGATTAAAATTTGCTACTATTGTTTCAGCACCAACTACTCCCATGTCTCCTAGAAGTCCACAAATTGGTTTAGATTCCAGTCTTATTAAAACTGGAGCTTTTAAAATTGATAGCATAAAAAATTGGAGCATATCCACTTACAAGTGTACTCGTCAGATTATGCTTGAAAAACTTGGCAAATCTCAACGTACTGTGGACTCCGATTTGGAAGCACACATTGAGCAGTTGCGTGAGACTCAGCGTAAATATTTGTCAATTTTACGATTAACAAGAGCATTTAGCTCTCATTTTCATCATGTTGTGGTTACTCAACATGCTCTGGCTGATGCCTTTGCCGATTTGGCACAAAAAAATCCCGAACTACAAAAAGAATTTACTTGTAACTCAGAAACCCAACGATCATTGACGAAAAATGGCGAAATTTTATTGAATGCTCTAAACTTCTTTATATCGTCTGTTAATACACTATGTAATAAAACCATCGATGACACTCTGTTAACAATAAGGCAATATGAAACAGCCAGGTAATGCAACAAAACTTAATATATTTCATGATAAAACTTAACGTCTTGGTTATTATAGATGATTTGTTACAAGTAAAAGAAGCATTCAATGGGTAGTATGAATAAAAAAAAGTATTTGCTGTTTACTTAAAAATTTGTTTTAAAACCGAAAATATGTACACATGTGTTTTTGTTATTTTAGTCAAATTTTTAAGTAAAAAGCAAATACTTTTTTATTCATACCACCCAATGTAAAGGCTTTTTAAGAAAAATTTTGTATGAAAATTTGTTTTAAAAACCCTTAATAAGTTTTATAAATAAGGACGTTAAAAAGTTTTTAATAATAATCATCATACATTTTCATAAACACAAAAACTGGTGCTTTTATAATTCATTTAAACTGCTTAATCTAATTTTATCCATATGCAGATAAGCAGTCGGGGTATAACACAAATGTTGATATTAATTTTGTAAAACTTTTCGATCTCGCAACTTTTTCTTAAATAAAGGGAAATCATGATATATGTTATACGTTGTATGTAGTACAGAGATTTCAAAACGTATATCATTATTAAAAATTAATAGGAAATGTTATTGTATACTTTGCAGAATTGAATTTGACGCATATCGTATGGACTTGGAAAATACCAAACCAGAACTCCCTCAGTCACCTGTAGCAGATGACTTACAAAAACAATATTCGCATTACAAAGAACTATATGAAAAGTTAAGATCTGATGTGGCAATAAAAATGCAATTTCTAGACGAAAACCGAGTACTTATATATTTATTTACTTATTTATTTTTATTTCATATAAAATGTATATTATTTATAGATTAAAGTTATGCATAAACAGTTAGTATTATTACATAATGCAGTAGCCGCCTATTTTTCTGGAAATGCAGCAGCTCTTGAATCTACATTAAAACAATTTAATATAAAGGTATCTTCTTTACGCGATTTTCTTATAACAATAAAAATATTATTCACTTTTCTTTTAGCTTAAATCTCCCAATTCCTTGACAGGGTCATGGCTGGAACAGTCATAATCGTCTTGCCTATTTGCATCACTATGAAAATTCCTTAAATAAAAAACCAAAGTATTTTTCTCTTGTCCACTTATATATTCTCATGGTTATTTAACGAATATTAAAAAGAATTCGTATATATAGTAAATGTATTTAACGTCAAAATTATATGTTTAATATTAAGGTAATTTTTCCTAATCATGTAAGTTACATATAATTTGTATGTGATTCTTACATACATTAATATCTTGTGCTTTTATCATTTGATGATTTTCTACATAAAGGAAAATTAGATAATGTGTATTGCAAGTCGATTTTCTACCACAAACAGGATATAATATACATACATATAAAACTACTTACGCCGTCGCCTGATAAAGTTTCTGTTTCACAATTTAGCTTTTCCATGTAAGTATAATTTTATGTGTACACAAATGTGGTTTGAAATAGTACTCTCTAAGAGGTTAAAAAAACTGGAATATCATCTATTAAAGTTCACTAAATGCAGTAATTCGACTATTTCTTGCCTATCCGAGTAGTCAATCTTCTACGGGTTCATTATGCCCATCTTTTTATTATGTTTTATGTTTGTTATCAAAAACTCGTGCCGAGTTATGACATTTATTTACTTATTGATACATATTATACAAAGTAAATTCGCATGATATGGTTTCACAAATATAGGCGGACTAGCTAGACCACATGCCCAAGATGTTATTAACAGAATTTTAAAAAGTTTTGTGACTGACTGTACACTACCTATGCCTTCATATAGGAAGGAGCAACATGGTTGTTAAAGAAATTCTACAAAAGAACCGCAAGATTATACGGCTATCCGTGGCAGATCAGTCAACCAGTGCGAGCGAGATGAAAAACTCTCGAAGGCCAAACAACACACACAAGCCTGACCGCACTTAAAGCGGGTGCTAGACACATCAATATTCAGCTTCAATATGTGTGGATGTGTGCGTTTTTTTTTATAAAAAAAAATTCACACCAATATTTTATGTGACTATTTTTGGTAAACAAACGCACACAACCACATATATTGAAGATGAATATTGATGTCTCTGGCACTCGCTTAAGAAATAATTACGATGTGTGAGCTGTTCTTCAGCCCAGAGTTGCTTAACGACTGTATGACATATGAATATATGTATATTTTCGGAAGTATACATTTTAGCATTTTATTTCAAGAAAACTGATTTTTCTGACAAATTTCTGAGATCAGACAAGGTCGTAGGGTGACGATGACTTAAATGTGTTTTTAGGATCCGAAGTGCTCGAACTGGCAGTCGGTATAAAGGATTTTGAATAAGCTAATGATTTCTACAACTGCCTCCAAATACGCAATAATGGCCCACAACATCCTGTTAGTTAATGCTTAACTTGTAAGTGGCGAAAAATTATGAATATTATCACATTATTAAATTCAACATAAATTTAAGTGTGTTTTTAATATTGCGTTTAAAAAATTAACCACGAAATTTTGATAAATGTGAAAAATAAATATACTTAAAAAACTCAACTTTACGAATTATGTTCTGAGTTTTATTTATTCCTCAGAAAATAAAAGTTATTTCTCTATTTTTATTTATTCCTCTGAAAATAAAAGTGATTTATTGAGTTTTATTATTTGCTTAAAAAATAACAGTTACTTCTTTAATTTGATTGTGCTTAAAAGAAGTAATTTTTAAACTGAATAAAATACAGGAATCGGTTGACCTTCCAGATCATCTCTGAAACTTCTAAAAACTGAGAATGGATTTGAATTTAGGGCATTAATGTCCCTATGGTACACGTGTTTTTATTTTAGATAAATATTTTTGCAAAACAGTCTTATTTGATCATCTCCAAATCTGATTGGCGAAAAAATGTCATTTGCTTTGTATTATTTGCTTTGTGATGATGTAGAAAAATGCACGGATGAAATAAAAATTTATTTTTCATTTTATAAAAATTTACTATTATTCTTTGTAAAAAAATAGTTTTATTATTCGGCCATGTTCTGTATGTGCAACTCCGGCAGCGTTCAAAGGTATTAAATTTTTTAAAACTAGGACCTAGAGGGTGATAGTGGGAAATTTCTGTCCCTCCGAAACTTTAAAACCGATTTGAATGAAACTTAGAACATATATAGTTCTGCGTCTAAACAGTCACATAGGCTATCTTAATTTTCAAAACTAGGATAAGGAGGGTAATAGGAGGGAAATTTCTGCCCCTCCAAAACGTTCAAACCGATTTTAATGAAATTTAGAACATATATAAATCTGCGTCTAAAAAATCATATATGCCATGTATTTACATTTTCAAAACTAGGCCCAGAAGTGCAAATTTCTGCCCCTCCGAAACTTTGAAATCGATTTGAACGAAATTTAAAGCATAGGTATCGCTTCATTTAAAAGAAGATATAGGTTATGTACATAATTTCCGAACTCCTACAATTTCAAATCGATGTAAATAAACTTTAAAAGACGATAGGGCAAATTTTAAGGACGATGCGTGTAGCGAAGCACACCTAACACCATACTAAAATGGTGCGTGCTATATAGCACTACTTTGGTGAAAATCGGTGTGAATGGTTCTTGTCTTTGATACAAAGCTTTGATAAATGTGAGAAAGTAAATGTGGTTTTAGTCCATTTATAGCCAATCGCGCGACTTATTCGGGGAAAAAATAATAAAATATTGAAAATAGAGAATTTTGGCTCTTTAATTGTTATATAAATATGAATATCAAAGTGAAGAAAAAGAAAAGAATTGGTGATAAAGTTGGAATTTGGTGCAGTGTTGCTACACTTAAAAATTAAAAGGTTAATAAACAATAATTAATAAATAAAGTTAATATCAGGAAATAAACTGGTTAAAGTTGCCAACAGCAACATCTTGGTTAAAGCTCTTACATATTTGTTTATAACAAATAAATTGACCACATTGTGAATAATTTACGTATTCTATTTTTAAGTAAATTAACTATATAAGGAATTGCAACTACCACTGGTTGGTGGTGGGGCGGTGGAGGGGATAGTGGATGAAAGCTTCCCGAGTAGGGAAGCATTAATAAAATGATCTTATTTAACTTTTATTTAATTTTTATTTAAAAGTAGTCAATTGACTGTACGTGTATTAGGAATTTAAACAATCCCAGGTTGGTGGCGGGGGCGGCGGAGGGGAAGATGGACGGAAAAAAATTTGAAGGATTGGAAGTTCAAATATTCTTTTTACAAATTTATTTAATTTTTTTATTATTAATAAACTGTCTGTATGTATGTATTTATTTGTTATTAGTGTTTAAGTGATTTCTTTTATTTATTTATATGATCTATGTATATAAAACAATGTGCATATATATATAGATGTAGATTGTGTTTAATATATGTATGTATATATATGTTTTATGGTAGATTTAGGGATAATAAACTGTCTGTATGTATGTATTTATTTGTTATTAGTGTTTAAGTGATTTCTTTTATTTATTTATATGATCTATGTATATAAAACAATGTGCATATATATATAGATGTAGATTGTGTTTAATATATGTATGTATATATATGTTTTATGGTAGATTTAGGGATAATAAACTGTCTGTATGTATGTATTTATTTGTTATTAGTGTTTAAGTGATTTCTTTTATTTATTTATATGATCTATGTATATAAAACAATGTGCATATATATATAGATGTAGATTGTGTTTAATATATGTATGTATATATATGTTTTATGGTAGATTTAGTGATAATAAACTGTCTGTATGTATGTATTTATTTGTTATTAGTGTTTAAGTGATTTCTTTTATTTATTTATATGATCTATGTATATAAAACAATGTGCATATATATATATAGATGTAGATTGTGTTTAATATATGTATGTATATATATGTTTTATGGTAGATTTAGGGATAATAAACTGTCTGTATGTATGTATTTATTTGTTATTAGTGTTTAAGTGATTTCTTTTATTTATTTATATGATCTATGTATATAAAACAATGTGCATATATATATAGATGTAGATTGTGTTTAATATATGTATGTATATATATGTTTTATGGTAGATTTAGTGATAATAAACTGTCTGTATGTATGTATTTATTTGTTATTAGTGTTTAAGTGATTTCTTTTATTTATTTATATGATCTATGTATATAAAACAATGTGCATATATATATATAGATGTAGATTGTGTTTAATATATGTATGTATATATATGTTTTATGGTAGATTTAGGGATAATAAACTGTCTGTATGTATGTATTTATTTGTTATTAGTGTTTAAGTGATTTCTTTATTTATTTATATGATCTATGTATATAAAACAATGTGCATATATATATAGATGTAGATTGTGTTTAATATATGTATGTATATATATGTTTTATGGTAGATTTAGGGATAATAAACTGTCTGTATGTATGTATTTATTTGTTATTAGTGTTTAAGTGATTTCTTTTATTTATTTATATGATCTATGTATATAAAACAATGTGCATATATATATAGATGTAGATTGTGTTTAATATATGTATGTTTATTTATGTTTTATGGTAGATTTAGTGATAATAAACTGTCTGTATGTATGTATTTATTTGTTATTAGTGTTTAAGTGATTTCTTTTATTTATTTATATGATCTATGTATATAAAACAATGTGCATATATATATAGATGTAGATTGTGTTTAATATATGTATGTTTATTTATGTTTTATGGTAGATTTAGTGATAATAAACTGTCTGTATGTATGTATTTATTTGTTATTAGTGTTTAAGTGATTTCTTTTATTTATTTATATGATCTATGTATATAAAACAATGTGCATATATATATATAGATGTAGATTGTGTTTAATATATGTATGTATATATATGTTTTATGGTAGATTTAGGGATAATAAACTGTCTGTATGTATGTATTTATTTGTTATTAGTGTTTAAGTGATTTCTTTTATTTATTTATATGATCTATGTATATAAAACAATGTGCATATATATATAGATGTAGATTGTGTTTAATATATGTATGTATATATATGTTTTATGGTAGATTTAGGGATAATAAACTGTCTGTATGTATGTATTTATTTGTTATTAGTGTTTAAGTGATTTCTTTTATTTATTTATATGATCTATGTATATAAAACAATGTGCATATATATATAGATGTAGATTGTGTTTAATATATGTATGTATATATATGTTTTATGGTAGATTTAGGGATAATAAACTGTCTGTATGTATGTATTTATTTGTTATTAGTGTTTAAGTGATTTCTTTTATTTATTTATATGATCTATGTATATAAAACAATGTGCATATATATATAGATGTAGATTGTGTTTAATATATGTATGTATATATATGTTTTATGGTAGATTTAGTGATAATAAACTGTCTGTATGTATGTATTTATTTGTTATTAGTGTTTAAGTGATTTCTTTTATTTATTTATATGATCTATGTATATAAAACAATGTGCATATATATATATAGATGTAGATTGTGTTTAATATATGTATGTATATATATGTTTTATGGTAGATTTAGGGATAATAAACTGTCTGTATGTATGTATTTATTTGTTATTAGTGTTTAAGTGATTTCTTTTATTTATTTATATGATCTATGTATATAAAACAATGTGCATATATATATAGATGTAGATTGTGTTTAATATATGTATGTATATATATGTTTTATGGTAGATTTAGGGATAATAAACTGTCTGTATGTATGTATTTATTTGTTATTAGTGTTTAAGTGATTTCTTTTATTTATTTATATGATCTATGTATATAAAACAATGTGCATATATATATAGATGTAGATTGTGTTTAATATATGTATGTATATATATGTTTTATGGTAGATTTAGGGATAATAAACTGTCTGTATGTATGTATTTATTTGTTATTAGTGTTTAAGTGATTTCTTTTATTTATTTATATGATCTATGTATATAAAACAATGTGCATATATATATAGATGTAGATTGTGTTTAATATATGTATGTATATATATGTTTTATGGTAGATTTAGGG